>OV277350.1:43554579-44927291 GCA_922984085.1 Sicus ferrugineus
GAAGACGCTTCAGATTCGTTCGTTTTTCGGATAGTAAAACTATTAATTAATTTATTTCCTGAGCATCACGCTTCTGAAGACGCTCCTTGTTGTTGTTGCGTGCTTCTTGGCTGCCTTCGAAATCGTTTGTATGGCTTGCAAGGTTTTCTGCTACTGGCACGTTTTTACTGCTTTTTACAGTTTTATAGTGCGCTCAGCAGAGGTGAGCGGAAGCTGAGGTGGCCGCAGAAAGCGAAGACAAAAGCTGACAAGACATTAATTTGATACTCGTAGAATCGCTGCAAGGTTACCTTCAGCTTTATTGACCAAGCTTGACCAAAACTGAACTCCTGCTCTATTTTCGTGTCCTCGCTCCGGAATTCGCTCTCACAGGTTGCATGTTTCCAACAAAAGTCCTTCAATGTCATTTTTGATCATATAAATATCGATTCCAACACACTGATCCATTTTTACCGGATTGATGAGCACAAGCAGTGAGTAAATGCTTTGAGTGCCTCCATTAAAACGAAGCAATGGTACTTTTCATAGTACTTTAGAATACCAAACTCCTTGACATCATCCCGCTTAAAATATAGCAAAATTCGTATCTTTCAGGAAAACAAGTTTTATTTCAGTCCTAATTCTATTTTTATTTACAAACTTAACGCAACAAATCAACAACAACAGCAACAACCGCTTAAGCAACCGGCAAGTGGGCGCCCTGTGGCTGGAATCCGTTCTCGTCAGCGGTGTACTTGACTTCGTAGGTCTGACCGTCATCGGCCACGAACCTGTAGGATCCGTGCACAACGATGGCTTCGTGGTCGGTGCCGGCGTCCTTCAGCTTGCCCTCGGCGTCGTGGGCGCTGCCGTCGCTGGTCTCAACGCCGAACTTGAAGCTCTCGGGCTGGACGTCGGAGTCCTGGCGCACGGTTTCAACATCGCTGCCGGGGCGGGCGAAAGCAACTGCGAAGAGGGCGGCGAAGACGATGACGAATTTCATGGTGTGGCTGTGAAGTGAGTGTTGTTCGCTGGAAGGCTGAGAACGACTTGGTACCGTTGAGTGCTTTCGGACTCCTTTTATACGCAAATCTTCTCGGCGCCTCGCTACGAATTCAGGTTTTGATATCGAAAACGTATTATTCTCTGTTTCTTCTTCTATTGTTTCTTTTCACCAAGAGCTTCTGTGCGGCAAAACTTGGCTCTTGACAACTCGCACGGTATTCAAAATTAGTGTGAGTCCCAGATCCACGTCCACTGACGTCATAGTTTCGATCTTTTCAAATAAAAGTTCCGTGTGTAGGACTCTGCGAGGAAAGCAAGTTAGGAATTGATGAAAATAACATATTTTTGGAAGAATTCTGCACTTTTTGGACTTTATAAGAAGCAAACCCTGTAAGAGACGGCTTTTCGCACCGAATCCTAATCATTTCTCGTAGCTTCAGTAGAGCGACCTAATTTACATTTTGTCTCCAGCCTACGTTGAGGTCGCTTGTCTCCGAGCTGAATTTCTTTGTTACACGTAACTAGTTTTGTGCGATATTCGTTCGCCAACGTAGATCGGAACATAACTCGTCTTTAATTGACTTCGATGGATGAAGTTACACTTTAATTTATGCTGAAACCAGAACTCATCACTTTGAGTTCGCAAAACCGAAAATTCGGATATAAATAGCCGCCTCGATTTCCACAGATCATCAAACCGTTTCAGTCTTCCGACGACAAAACACCTCAAACACCTCCTTCGCCATGAAATTCGTCATCGTCTTCGCCGCTCTCTTCGCCGTCGCCTTCGCCCGTCCCGGCAGCGATGTGTCGACCGTCCGCCAAGACTCCGATGTCCAGCCCGAGAGCTTCAAATTCGGCGTTGAGACCAGCGACGGCAGCGCCCACGATGCTGAGGGCCAGCTGAAGGACGCCGGTACCGACCACGAGGCCATCGTTGTGCACGGATCCTACAAGTTCGTGGCCGATGACGGCAAAACCTACCTGGTCACCTACACCGCCGACGAGACCGGATTCCACCCCGTGGGCGACCACTTGCCCGTTGTCTAGACTCGTTGCTGTAAATAGGACTGTAGATAATCTGTTGTTGGCTAGTTGAAGTTAAATGATTTTAGATTGTAGAGTAAATAAACGTTGATTCTTGATAAAATCAAACTGAAATTGCACTTCTTCGTTAGCGGAATGAGGGTGGGGCGCTGATGACAGTTAGAAAATTAGGCATGAATAGATATGTTATTTTAGCAGGCAAATTAGTATAAAATCAGGCGATCCAGTGAGAGGCAGTGAATAGCTGTCGTCGATCTTGTCAATCAAGATAAAAAGACGCTCGGTCACCTTCATCTCCGACCGTAAGGTTCTCGCTTTCGTACTCATAGGGGGTCAACATGAGATTCTTGGTGGTTTTTCTCTCTCACATCAAGTGTTTCTTTTTCTCTCTCACATCAAGTGTGTGAGTGACGATTACAGACTCCATCGAGAGGATGCCCCGCTCTCTGAGGACGCGTAGGGCATGGAACGCTTTTTATGTACATTAATGGCAGCTGGAAGAGGCATCAAGGAAAATAATGAATTTAAAATCTTAGTAATAAAGTACAAATTGTATTAAATCTCACAATTTATTCAATGAATTCATCCTCACTCTGTTTGTTGTTGGATTGACAACTTTTAAAACCGTTCAACGAAACCACAAAACCAAATTTATGCAATTTTAGATGATCTCTGAATAAGTGATCCTTAAAATTCTGATCGGTCTGGCCCGTTTGAGCGAGATACAGTTAGAATTTGTGGTCCTTAATTCAGAATTCAGTAATTATATTTTTGAAGTGAGCAATTAAGAAATGAGTTCATTGAGATTTCTCACACCAGCTTTTCAGACACCAGACAATCCACTTGAGCGATTACTGTTTATGCCACTGAAACTGAATGTGAAATTAATATTTCGCAAAGGACACCAAGAAAGGCATTCACCTCGCTAAAAGGACAAATTCCGCATCACCTGCGGTCAAAGTTATCACTACATTCGTAGTTTCCAAGGGGACACACGTAAAATTAAAGACCACCATGGAATGCATCGCCGTCTTTGCTGCCCTTCTCGCCATCGCCGCATCTCGCCCCAATGACACTCACACTGTTCGCCAGGACAACGATGTCCAGCCTGAATCTTACAGTTACGTGTAAGTTTACGAGGGGAACTTTAAAGATATCATATTGGGTGGCTCCGACATACCTTTTTTTCTTTTTTTTTTCTTTTTAATTTCGATCAAAATATATACAAATTCTTTCTCAGTCCTCTGCGGATAGAGCTCAGAGTTTTGAGTTGTAGTTCTACGAAATTAACATTGATGACACGGATTATAGTATCAGTATGTGAGTAATCATCACCGGGAAGGCGACTCAATCTCATCTCGTGTGCATCCCACTGTTCTTAGAAAACAAATCAGTTGTCGTAACCAAAAGTTTGTCAACGAAACTCGATTGCGACAATCTGATTTGTTGAATCAACGGAACAATGTGAATTCTGCAACCGTGAAACCTGGACAATACAATCTGAACTCGGGCATAGAGCTCCATATTTAGCTGCTGTGATCGAATCCACTTCGAATACACCAGAATAATAAAAGATTATGCTAGAATACTGTTCAAGCAGATGTATAAAGTCTGCAAGTTCCATAAAATTAGCTTTAGAATTTGAGAGAGAGAGATAAAAAGAGAGAGAGAGAGAGAGAGATAAAGAGAGAGAGAGAGAGAGAGAGAGAGAGAAAGAAGAATATCACTGTGATTGTGACTACGACACAATTAACCTCCTTGTTCTAACTATGGAATGGGATGCAATATTTGCTCAAATTTTACCCACAAAGACAACACAGAAGTTTAAATTGTCAATAATTTTGACGCCTGATGCATTTATTTTCTTCTCGTCGTTACATGACCCTCGACAAGGGTCTCCCCTTTGCTTTATTTATCAGCGATTTTTGGCAATTCTGGCAAGTGATCGCCTTTTGGCTGGAAACCGTTCTCATCGGCGACGTAGCTGACGGTGTAGGTCTTGCCGTCCTTCTCGTCCTTGTAGGTGAAGGTGCCGTGTACGACGAGGGCGGGGTGCTCGCTGCCGGCATCCTTGACAACTCCTTCCTCGTGCTTCGAGGTACCGTCGCTGGTCTCAACTCTGCAAATGTGACGGCCATGAAGGACTGCTTCGGTCTCCTTGTCTCATTTTATACTTACACATAGCTGTAGGATTCTGGTTGTACATCCGTATCCTGCTTCAGGATCGCAACATCACTGGGAGCGGCTACGGCCAGAGCGAAGAGGGCGGCGAAGACGATGAAGAACCTCATTTTGACTACTGACACTCGTTGATTGTTCCGCTGAAGGCTGAATGCTTTGTGGATGCAGCTCAGTCTACACTTCAGCTTTTTATACAGCTTTCACGACGAGGACTTTTAACATTTGTGTACTTGCATTTCACTTGAATTGCTAAAAACACCGAGTTTCAATTAACTTGATCTGGTTTTGAACTTACTTTCGCTTTTATCGCCATTTAATTTTTACCGTAAATATTATGACAAGTTGCCTGAACATCAGTAGGCAGAACAAACAGCAAACAGGTTCTTCAACTCCGTCGGCCCCATTTCCAACATATTGAGTGCAAATTAGAAAACTGACGAAATGTTTAGCCGCTAATTATGGGGAGTACTGAATTCATTTGAGATAACCTTCTACTCATTTGATAAAAAACCAAATATGTAAGTTAAACAGCTAATAACTGCTAAACTTACAAAGGTTAGCTTTTAAAAAAATAAAACTAAACTGCTGCTATTGTTGACATATTTTCGCACAAAATTTTATTTAAATTTCGCTTTATTTCAAGCTTCCGATTATATCTGTCTTTATTTTCATTGTTTTTGGAAGACTGTCATGCGAAATTATGCGATATTTAGTCTTAATGTGTTTTGTTAAGGAGATACAAAGCAATAAAATTATACGATATGCTATTATCATAAAATCCCAACTGGTATCACATTATAAATGCTCAAGTCTCGAAATACTAAACAAATGCATGACTTTAAAGTATCTGATGCAATAAGTCCATTCTGAAGTTCTTTTTAAAGAAATTTCCGTCCAGTCTGACTTTTTTATTGGAACCCATTTTTTATGAATGGGTTCGGACTCCCCACATGAGCCACAGTTATAATATGCTCAGATTATCCCATAATAATGTCATTATCCTTACTCTGCTAATCTGGCCTCGAATTCCACACTGTAATCGAGATCGAGACAGCTTCTTCAGTCACTTTTCGTTAGTGCAAGAATTGAGGTCGAGTTACGGTCGATATGCCCCAAAATTTCGCAAAAACTTTTCGAAGATAAGTGAGTGATGTGGAGACTCATTTTAGCCTTCAAAAATGGTTAATAAAGAATTCATTCAATGCTTCCTCTAGATAGCATTGAAATTCCTGGAGCAGATGGATTCATGCCAAAAGATATGGGGATTTTGTAGGGCTTTGAAATACTGCGGCATTATTGCTTCAACCATCGCCTAAAACTATGCAATGATTTTATTTGAAAGCGTATGAAAACATCTAGCATTTCAGAGCATTTTAGTGAATGAACACTTTGCACGAAAATTTCATTGCATAGTTTTAGGCGACGCTCCAGGGAATACAATTTTAGCAGTGCGAGAAATAGGGACATTTCAATATAGGTTTGTCTTTAGGACAAAATACAGCTCTTTCTAAACAAAATCAGCATTTTTCATTCACTCTTTTTCAAAACATAAAGAACTGTAGTATTTTCCAGTATTATTTCCAGTATTTCCCCATTGCTCTGCCTATTAAGAAGAAATCGTAAAACTGTCCCGTGCTCAGACACGAGAATTCATTAATATTCATATTTTTGGTGATCAAAATAAAAGAAAAATTTGGTTTTTTGCATTGTTTATGCCTTCATTTATTTCTATGTTATCTAATCCTAGAGTTTTTGAAGGGTGCATTCGGTTGGTCATTATTGGGGGTTTACTTAAAGGACGAGTTTGGGCAACTGAGGCAAGTGCTTGCCTTCGGGCTGGAAGCCATGCTCGTCGGCCACGTAGTGCACGGTGTAGATCTCACCATCGTGCTTGTCCTTGTAGGTGTAGGAGCCGTGCACGACGAGGGCGTGCTCCTTGCCGAGTTCCTTTAGCTCGCCGACTTCGTGGCGGGAGGTGCCGTCGCTAGTCTCCAATCTGTGGTGCGATAACAGTTAGAACCTCGACTATTTCGCGGAATAGCTGTGCACTTACTCGAATTTGTAGCCGTCCTTCTGCACGTCAGAGTCCAGTTTCAGGATCTCGGCGTGTTCGTTCGGCCTGGCCACGGCGGCGGCGAAGAGGGCGGCGAAGACGATCAGGAACTTCATGTTTAGTTTTAGTTGTTCCGGCAAAGACTGAATGCTTTTGGACGCTGCTGCAACTGCGCTTCTCGTTTTTATACTCTCTCCGCAGCGAATGAAGCTTCTTCTCTGACCTTTAGATTTTTATCAACTGTTCATAAATTAGACGCATCTCGTTTCGGTGATCTAGAATATTTTGGATTCTAGGATAAACGAGTTTATGGCAACTTCTTCAGTGATTCGCAAAAAACGAAATAATTTTCAAATTATTCGTTTCTTGTTTTTATACCCATTTTTCAACTTTTATTGTTCTGTTATACAAAATTGCCACTTGTGCTTCAGATTGAGAAAGAATACATCAAAGCTGCACAATAATAAAATTAAAATTTATTTTACTGTTAATGGAGCTGCGCACCTTGGCTTACGTATCCACTGTCTTGATTATAAAAAACCGTCTCAGTTAACATCTCGGTCGAAAAATCGGAACTCTATCTTTTCTAAAGAAGAAATCTCTCCACTACCTATATTTTCTATTCTATACCGACATGTGCCTATTCTGAATTCTAAAATACACCATGTCGAAGTTGAATAATATCTTCCTTCATGTAAAAGATAACTTCGTTAAATATCGTGGTAGTGATACTTAAGATAACGCAGTAGAACTGAAATTAGTTTAGCTTTCCGGAATGCTTAATATTTTTATTCTTTCATATGTCATTTACAAGTAGTAATTTGTATGTAATGGCATACGGATGCCTATTCAGAATTTTATAATATAAGCCTATGACTCGTAGAAGGTAAGAAGAGGTCACTCTCCCATACGATTTTTCTTTATCTTGACTTCCATTATTAACCGACAGAGAACTTACATGCGTATATCGCATGGGAGATCCCTAGATGTATTCTACCGATCTTTTAAAAAGAACAAGGCCTCAAAATGAACTGAAAAGTGGTCCTTATAAGAGAAGCTACGTAGATTATAGGGAAGTCCTGATTTTACATGGTTCTTTCCGAGATTCCATAATCTCGGTACCTCCAAATCATCTCTGGTCCGTAGCGAATTCTTATATTATACGCACATTGCAGGATTTATGCAGTAGAGATCGGAATCTGGAAGCAGGTTCTCAGTCACTACATGACCGCAATGCCATTCCTTGGTTTGAAGGAGGCTTTATTGCCCTTGTTAGAGAGAGGAGGAAAATATGGTCTATGGGTTTACATATGATCCGTGCCTCACATTAGGGCTCGAGATACAAGTAGATTTTGAACATATCCTTTTTAAAGAGACTTAACATATACTTTTCAGACAATGCCAGAGGCAGTTTGTTCACTCCCTAACTGCTTTTTGAGAACGCATTGGTACATATGAAGTTATAAGCGGTCCCCTACCGGTTCGAAAACTTCTCCATGCCGATGTCCTTACTGGACTTAAACACTTGAAGAGAACCTTCATTAGAAAATTTTTTACAGTCGATGTGGAGTAAAAAGTTTATTTTTATCTAAACCAGTTATTTCATCAAATTAAAGATAACGAAAACAACAGAAGAATTAATGCAAAAGTTCGAACTTACAATTAAGAAGGGCATTTAGATTACAATCACTGGAAACCGACCATCTTCCTCAAGCAATGACTTCTATAACCTGTCTGCAATACAGCGCATTTTTCCATATCATCCCAACACCTCAATAAAATCATTTTTATATTTTGGATTTCTCAATTTATACGTTTTTATTTATTCTATTTTCATTTAATCGATGAATCTCTAATGAATATATTAACTTAAATCTCTCAAATGAATATATTAACTTAAAGGACGATCTTGGGCAACTGGGGCAAGTGCTTGCCTTCCGGCTGGAAGCCGTGCTCATCGGCGACGTAGTCGACCGTGTAGACCTCGCCGTGCTTGTCCTTGTAGCTGAAGGTGCCGTGCACGACGATGGCGTGTTCGTGCTCCTTGCCGACTTCCTTGAGGACGCCTTCCTCCTTGCGGATGGTGCCATCGCTGGTCTCGAGGCTGTTTGACGAAAGCAAAAGTCAATTAAAGTCAGCTACCAGCAAGGAGACGTCATACTCACATGAATTGGTAGCCGTCTTTCTGAACATCCGAGTCCAGCTTGAGAATTTCGGCGTGTTCGTGGTGATCGTGTTTATCATGGTGTTCATGATGGTCATGATGATCCTGGTGGCCGTGCAGGTCGTAATGACCTTCGCGTTGAGGCCGGGCAGCGGCTACGGCGAAGAGCGCAACTAAAACGATCAGGAACTTCATTTTCAGACTGGAGATTTTAATTATTCCGCTGGAAGCTGAATGCTTTTTGGATGCTGTTGCAAATGCGGGCCGACTTTTTATACTCTCTCTCGAGAAGAACTTCTAACCTTTCGCCACAACCAGAAACAAATCATAAACGACCAAATCTAGTTATAATTCTGGATCTGGTTTGGAATCGGGGATCAACAGGTTGTCTAATTTTAGAGATCTACTTGTTCTAGTTGTCAATTGATTGTTAAATATCGTGGTAGTGATACTTAAGATAACCCGATAGAACTGAACATTGTTTAGCTATCCAGAATACTTTTTATTCTTTCATATGTCGTTTAGACGTGGTAATTTGTATGTATTGGCATGCCGACGCCTATTCAGAAAGACATAGATGCGTATTCGACAGAGAACTAATTGTTGTAAATCGCATGCAAGATGTTTAGATGTATTCTACCAATCTTTTAAGAAGAACGGGACTTAAAAATGTGCTCAAAACTCGTGGTCTTTATAGGAGAGGCTATGTAGGTTATAGGGAAGTCCTGGTTTTACATGGTTCTTTCTGAGACTCTATCATCTCGTTAGCTTCATACCAGATATGATTAGTAGCAAATTCTTATATTATACGCACATTGCAGGATTTGTACAGTAGATATCGAAATCTGAAAGCAGCTACTTAGTCACTACATGATCGCAATACCATTCCTTGCGTTAAAGGAGGTGTCTGTCTATATTGCCCTTGTTAGAGGGAGGAGAAAAATATGGGCTATGTGTTTACATATGATCAGTTCCTCACATTAGGGTTTGATATACAAGTAGAATTAATGCCTTTTAAATATTTAGTTATTTATTTATTTATTCGCTTACGTCTACAAAAAAACTTGCAGACTAATAAAAATTTTATAAAGAAGCCACAAAATTTAATTAAGTAATATAAATAGAATTAATTTGAATTTATACTCAGAAGTGTTAACGTGGGGAATAGATCAAAACTTATTACTCAAACGATTGGTTCCTGCATAGCATAATTAGCCCTATGAATGCTTTCAACAAATAAACGGCTGTGCCCTGGATCTCTAGTTGGGTTATACAATTGCAAAAAGCTCGAAAGCTCAGATGTCTGAACTTTACCAGGCAGGACCTTAAGGAATTATAATAAAGAGGTTGATAATCTCCTAACTTTGAAATACTGTAACCCAAACTACTTCCGTCTAGTATTATAGGAAAGCAAATAAAATAGTAAATTTTTGTGAATCCTTTCCATATTGTTAGAATGAATCTCGTAATAAGGATTCCATATTACCGAACAGTAATCCAGGTGACAACTCACAAAAGCAGTGCAAGTAAAAGTAATTGTATTGGAGTAATTGGATCATTGAAGTTATGTGAATTTCTCTTGATGAATCCTAACATAGAATAAGCCATAGAATAAATGTAATCAATATAGCATGTAAATTTAAGATAAGAATTAATTGTAAATTTTTAGAAGGATAGTAACATATAATGGGAATAGAAGATTTCGGGTATGTAAGAACACAGCATTCGTTGATATTAAGGTATACATTATTCATAGTCAAGTAACTAAAAATCTTTTGTTTAGCGTCAAAAGTAGCGTCAAGTAACTAAAAATCTTTAATACCCTTTTGAAGTACGATATATGGCAGCCACTTATGTGCCGTATCTGCAAAAACAATTTTGCAAAAACAACAACAGACATTTAGAATAACTACTAAACTGAAGTAAATCATTTATAAAAATGAGAAAATGGGACCACAATGTGTGCCTTGAGGAATACCGTAGAGGGAATTAACTAACGTATTAGCTACAGTAGAACCAATTTTAACAATTAATTTACGATCACTCAGATAACTATGGTAAACTTTTACAAGGTAATTACATAAACCAAATTTTTTCTAGTTTAGTAATAGTACATGGTGATCAACGCTATCAAATGCTTTCGCGAAGTCAGTATAAACAACATCCAATTGGTTATGCTGTTCGGGAGCATCCTGAATATGCTTATACATTAAAAGTAAATTTGAACATGCTGATCTACGGGGAAAAAATTCATGATGGTTATAAAAGATGGCATCTTTCACATAATCAAACAAATTTTATTTTTAGAATATGATCAAACAATTTTGAAAACGTGCTCTGCTTAATGATTGGTCGATAATAGCAATTATTACGGTTACCCGATTAAAAGACAGGAAAAATTTTACATATTTTCGAACAATCTAAAAAAAATTCGTCATTAAACAGGCATTGAAACGTGTATATGAAGACTGTAAAACTTAAAAAACATAATTTTTGGGAAATTTTAAAAAACATAATTTAAAAAACATCGGAGGAAAATCATTGATTTCGTGACTTGAACTATTATTTAACAATGCAATGCCATTAAAAATGTCTGATTCAGAAATAATAACTTTTTGAATCCCCGGGAAATTAGGAGCTATAATCTCAATATTGATGTTATTCCAAGTCTATAAAAACGGCTTGGAATAATTTTGCAAAGAGGTTACAAGCACCAAGCGTATTGGCTGATTATTAGCCATTAGAGCTTTTTAGAATTGACATAATGCCATGTTACTCCTTACTGCACTAAAATCCACGAAAATAAACCTTACTAGAAGACATTTCTTCTAAAAGAAATTTGACAGTCGATATGGAGTCCAAATGCTTGGATTCCCTGTATATGTAATTAGTTTTTATACATCTGAATCAAATCAAAAAAGGAACCATCAAAGTATCACATACAATAAAGAAGCGACAATCACTTGAAACCGACCATTTTCCTCAAGCAATAACTTCAATAACCTGTATGCAAATCTGCGAATTTTTTCGAATTCGCCCCACCAACTCAATAATATAATTCCTACATTTCAGATTTCTAATTTTATGCGCTTTTTTTATTGTATTTTCTTTTAATCGATGAATCTCCAGTCTCTCAAATGAATATATTAACTTAAAGGACGAGTTTGGGCAACTGTGGCAAGTGCTTGCCTTCCGGCTGGAAGCCGTGTTCATCGGCGACGTAGTCGACCGTGTAGACATCACCGTGCTTGTCCTTGTAGCTGAAAGTGCCGTGCACAACGAGGGCGTGTTCGTGCTCCTTGCCGACTTCCTTGAGGACGCCTTCCTCCTTGCGGATGGTGCCATCGCTGGTCTCAAGGCTGTTTTACGAAAGCAAAAGTCAATTAAGGTCAGCTACCAGCATGAAGACACCATACTCACATGAATTGGTAGCCGTCTTTCTGGACATCCGAGTCTAGCTTGAGAATTTCGGCGTGTTCGTGGTGATCATGATGGTCATGGTGATCGTGATGGTCATGGTGATCCTGGTGGCCGTGCAGGTCATAATGACCATCGTGTTGGGGCCGGGCAGCAGCTACGGCGAAGAGCGCAACTAAAACGATCAGGAACTTCATTTTCAGACTGGAGATTTTAGTTATTCCGCTGGAAGCTGAATGCTTTTTGGATGCTGTTGCAAATGCGCGCCGACTTTTTATACTCTCACTCAAGAGAAACTTCTAACCTTTCGCCACAATAAAGAACAAATTATAAACGACCAAATCTAGTTATAATTCTGGGACTTGTTTGGAATCTGGGATCAACAGGTTGTCTAATTTTAGAGATCTACTTGTTCTAGTTGTCTATTGTTTGTGCAGTTTGAACTTTGCTGTTTTGCATTCATTATTCTGTTTCCTTTGCTATCTTCAATTTGATTAAATAACAACTAGTGTAGATTGAAATAAACTGGAGTCAGGGAAGCTTTGCGATCCCTAATGGCGGGAGCAATGAATTGGAAAATTCCTGTGCAAGGTCAATACAAGCCCAATTAAATATGTATTTGATTATCTTTAGCACAAGGTAAAGTTTGTTGTAAATAATGATTGGAGAAGAGAGGTTACTTCGAAAAGACGAGATTTAAAAAATATTAGTCTGGGTATGTTGTGATCTTCCGATTGGTCTACCAAAAAGTGGATTTCACTGGTCTACGATATGAGGAAAGCCGAAATGAGTGAAGTCCCCTTCACTGTAGAGGATGCGAGGATTTTAAAATTGTAAAGAGTTTCTATATTTCTGATAAAGATAATTTCAACGATTATTTTCGTAGAACTGCTTAATTACTTTAGTAAAAACCACGAAATATATTCATTAGTTTAATTTACCGACTTCCCCGTAGTCCAATACACTTTATAAAATATGAAAACATACCTTCAGGAATAGAAATTTGTATGTGCTGTCATTATTTGCAATATGAAATGATGATTATGATTAGTTATTAATCGTGCATCGCCTACGTTGCTCTGATTTTTGATAATTTGATTTACCCCTTCAAATTTGTTTAGAATATAAATTTTAGTGTGCTTCTCTTCCCTTGACGATTTCCATCGAAATATATAGAACGATTCGAAATTCCTAAAATCAAAACCAACCTGAATTTTCATTCAACCCAAACCAAACTTCCTCTACCAAAAATCGTCCGTCACATCTGATTTTAGATATCTGAAGATCTTAATGAAGTATGTTTATTCCTTTGGTGGATTTAAGATCTATATATGAATCTTCAAAAAATGATCCGAATGTTTTAAGAGAACAAAATCCTACTAAGATCAGCAAAATCTTTTTAAATCATTCTTCTCTTAGAAAACTGTAATTATTTCAAAATCTTCAAGGTTATGGAAGCCTAGGAGAGTCGCTTCGTTTTCCACTCAACTCATTTCTGGAGATTTAGAAGCTTCATCCGTATTGAATATCGGAGCCATAAACTCTTTCACTTCTAGATGAACAGTATTGGTTCTCAATCTACATAATTATGTACAAATGTAGGTCGCAATTTCCTCTAGAAAAGCGCTGTCATAAATTCTTTCGCATAATTCAGTTTGTGCCCGTATAAATATTCCTTCAAGGCGACCTCTACCATTTTCAAATTAGAGGACAGTTATGACTTAATAACTTCATGTTAACTAGACGAAATTCCATCAATACCAGTTGAAGTTTTAAGAGTTACGAACATCGGTCTAGTTTTCAGAGGTGCTAATCATGTATATTTCAGTTCCAAAACTTAATATTCAGAAATTTCAAACACGAAACTTCGTCAGTATTAATGCAACTTGTAAAAATGATTATAAAAGCCGTATTCTTATATTTTAACACATGCATCATCTCATTTATGCATCGTCTTATTTATTTTCTTTTTATCATAAACGCTCTCCTCCGCAACATCGGAATAAACTAACTTAACCTAAACCAAGATTTTGGGCAGACGCGGCAAGTGCTTGCCCTCCGGCTGGAATCCGTGCTCATCAGCGACATACTTGACGTTGAAAACTTCGCCGTGCTTGTCCTTGTATTCGTATTCGCCGTGCACAACCAGGGTGTGGTGCTCCTTGTCGAGGTCCTTGAGGACACCCTCCTCGTGGCGGGAGGTACCGTCGCTGGTCTCCAGTCTGCGGGTGGAAGGGAACAATGAGTACGCTAATGTCGACCCCGAAGTGGGCCGAAATACTCACTCAAAGCTGTAGTGATGGGGTTGCACATCCGAGTCCAGCTTAAGGATTTCGGCGTGCTCGTAGTCGTCGGGCCTGGCCGCGGCCGCAGCGAAGAGGGCAACAAGGACGATCAAAAACTTCATGTTTGCACTGGTGGTGTTCGTACGTGGCTGGAGACCGAATTCTGTGTGGATGCTGTTGCGACTGCGCTCGCACTTTTATACTGATCGGTGCTGGCCAATGAGGAACTTTTAACCTTTCGTTGCCAATAATGGCAAGAGCTGATACCTGTTGCTAAATTCTATAAAATCTGTTTCGGTTTCTAGGATGAACTGGTTTCAGTTTACTAGTTCAATCGGTCCTCGCTTTTTTGTGCAATTTCCTATTTTGCGAATTATAAATACGACTTTTGGTTCGCATTAAGCGATTCAACAGCCAGATTCTCCATCGGATTCAAATTAAATGGGTGTAGTAGTTATTTTAATAGCTGTGAACGTCAACACAGAGCGCTAAATCGATAGAGCGAATCTGTTAAATTTGCATTGTTATGTCATCTGAACGAGTTGTCTGGATTTATTTGAAAATTAAATAATGAAGACCTGGTTGGGGGAGATCAAGGAGTACCGTGTATGCAGTGAGGAAGCTCAACTTCGCTAGCTCAATCTAATGAAATCCACAAAAGCGAATTGAGTCAAACCTTCCTTTTCAATACAGAGGTTGAGGTAACTTCATCATTTTATGAGATTATTTTTTATTTGGGTCCTGAAAAACAGCTAGCACCTTATAGGAAATTCAAGTGTTAAATTTCTTGAAATTATTAAATAGCCTTTTCTATCCTGCGTTGAGTTGAAGCCGCGTCCTCAGGTTTCGCAATCAAGGACGCAACCACGAAGAAACTATTAAGTTATCATAATTGTGGTTAGGATTATATTGAGCGACAATCAAAATTTCGTAATATACTTTTAATATAAAAAATAAAAAACTATTAAAATATGTTTGGTGTAAACGTTTTACGTTTGGTGCAAACATTCTAAGTTTGGGGGGCAAACGTTTCACGTTTGGTGCGAACGTTATATGTTTGACGCAAAAGTTATACGTTTAACTATTAATTTATCGGAACAGTGGTTAAGATTACAAGCGACTGTCAAAATTTTGTAATATGTGTTTTACTCTTACTATATTGAATAAATTTTGGAACGAATTTCCACCGCCCATCGTCACAGACACTGAAGATGGCACATCGCTGAAACTGGTTTGTCGCCATACCAAAATTGACGAGGCTTGACGGAAATTCGTTCCGAAAGACATCATTTGGCGCAAACTTTTTACTTTTTGTGCAAATGTTCTACGTTTGACGCAAACGCTTTACGATTGTCGCAGAAGTTTTACGTATGGCGCAAACGTTATACGTTTGGCGTAAACGTTGGCGCGCTTTCCAGTCGCCTCTTTGTGAAATTTTCTCGTTTTGGGAAACGTTTTATGTTTGAAGGTATATATCTTGCGCTTCTCATAAATGAAATTACATTAGCTTATATGACAAACTACTCGTATGTCTTCTCCCTTTTAATAAATTTATTTGTTCAGATAAGCAGATAAATAAATGGGTAAATAAATTTCATATCAGCGAGCAAAGTATCGTTTACTAAAAACGTCTATGGATGCCAGAGGGAAATACTTTAGCGCAATATAACTTCGAAAAAACAGGTATTTGATTATTTATACCAAATTTCTTTGGAGACTTCCTTTGTACCTTCAATCCCTCATAGTCCTTATTAAAATTGGGTTTAGACTTCATTAAATGTAGACCAGTAAAATAAATGAATACACAAGAAATTTAAGTTTCGGCTCTTTACTACGCTCATTTCATATAAGTTTCTATATACATGTCGAATTCTCTAGCCAGTCCGGCTAACCTCACTTAGTAAACTATTTGGGGCAGACGGGGCAGGTGTTTGCCCTCTGGCTGGAAACCCTTCTCGTCAGCGACGTAGTTAACGGTGTAGATCTCTCCATCGTGCTTGTCCTTGTAGGTGTAGGTGCCGTGGACGACGAGAGTGTGGTGCTCCTTGTCCAGATCCTTCAGCACGCCTTCCTCGTGACGGGAGGTGCCATCGCTGGTCTCAAGCCTGTGTAAGAATCGGATAATTAAATTGAAATCCTTGGTGACTCCACGTGCAACTCACTCGAAATGGTAGTGTTCTGGCTGAACGTCCGAGTCCAACTTGAGGATTTCGGCGTGTTCGTGGTCGTCGGGTCTGGCCACAGCGACTGCGAAGAGGGCAACGAGAGCGATGAGGAATTTCATTTTCAGACTGCTGTTGTTCCGTCGAAGGCTGAGTGCTTTTTGGATGGTGTTGCAACTGCGCTCGGGCTTTTTATACTGTCAGTGACAAAACCGTTTAACCTTTAGTTACTGGCTAATTTAGAAGCAGATCATAAATATTCTCGAGATCGGGTTTTTGGTGGTCTAGTTTTTTATGAGTTCTAGAGCTAAAGCGAACAAATTCCAGCTGAAAGGGGAGGAAATAAACAATTGGAACCGACATTATTTTTCTTTTTGTATTGTCTTGCATAAGTTCAAGTACATTGAATTGATGACCATACAAATTTCCCCCCGGTATTACTAACTAGTTGTGCTACTTTACCCGAAATTATGCCGGCTATAATCGACGAATAACTGCTTGAACATATTAAATGAGATGACAAGGAGGCTTGAGTTGGTACTATTTTGAGAGTCCTGTTCGGAAAATTTCTGACAGGATGCGAAAATTCTTTCTCAGTGAAAATCTTCTTCGAAGGTGGCTCCGGTATGCCGAACTTTAACTTCCTGAATTTCACAGTTAGTGAGACCTTTCGCTTTGGGGAGTTTCATAGTCCAAGTTAGAGGAACCCAAACCCCGTCACTCCGCTTATCGTGAACCTACTAAGGGATAACCGCCTGCAAGAGTTCCTGGGCCCCCAGTTCGGTAGACCTCGTGCTGAGTCGTACTTCAATTTCGCGTGTAGAGATTGAGAAATTGACTCCAGATGAAGAGGACAGACTTTTATACTCTACATCCGGAGGGAGAGATTATATTCATTTCTAATTGTTTGCTTCTATAGAGAGCTTAAGGCAAAAATTGTGTATTTCATAAGCAGCCAAGTTGATGCGTGACCAAAATATTCCCTGACGACAATTTAACGCCAAATGAAGAAAAAGTATATTAAACATATTATATAATATTTTAAAAAATAGAAAATGACTTTGAAACATGTTGCCGAACTGCCAACATAACTACAACTGAATAACAGAACTATTGTACAAAATTAATGCAGATTTCCAATTTAAACTGGTTTCGTTGGTGTCAGACGAGGTAACTGACGATAACTTATAAAATACACTCTTTGAGGATTTCTGACTATTAAAGGATTTTTCCTTAAGCATAGCTATGGTCATCAGTTACTGGTGAGGCAAATCACGCTCATCAGATATGCCTGAAATGGTCCTGAATAAATTAAGATTTTCAGAATATATATTTTCCTGAGCTTAAATAGGGTATCTGAACGACGGCCCAGAGAAGTCAGATACATATTAAAAGACACATCGCAGTATAAAAGGACTTACAAAAAGCCTATTCTAATGAAACTAAGAGCGGATGTAATCACCTTCAGTTAAGTGCTAAGTGATAATTCCACTTATTCTATGATTAGATGACAGTGAAGGTTTGGTTAACGTTTTGGTGAGGGTAATGAAAGGCGCCCTAAATGTTTGATTTGGTGATACTCGTATTTAAACATAAGAAATATTTGAATAAAATTATGTAACTAAATCGAAATCCAGGAACTCTTTTAGGAGAATTTTAAGGTTTATTAAATTCTTCAACTTGAATAAATTAACAGTTTTTGTAGAGTTCTACACATTATATTAAACAGTATTCAATCGTTTTACAGTACATCTCAAGCTCAACGGGAGTCAATCAACTGGCTTAGCTTAGTAGACGATTTCGGGCAGACGGGGCAGGTGTTTGCCCTCTGGCTGGAAACCCTTCTCGTCAGCGACGTAGTTAACGGTGTAGATCTCTCCATCGTGCTTGTCCTTGTAGGTGTAGGTACCGTGGACGACGAGAGTGTGGTGCTCCTTGCCCAGATCCTTCAGCACGCCTTCCTCATGACGGGAGGTGCCATCGCTGGTCTCAAGCCTGTGTAAAAATCGGATAATTAAATTGAAATCCTTGGTGACTCCACGTGCAACTCACTCGAAATGGTAGTGTTCTGGCTGAACGTCCGAGTCCAACTTGAGGATTTCGGCGTGTTCGTGGTCGCCGGGTCTGGCCACAGCGACTGCGAAGAGAGCAGCGAAGACGATGAGGAACTTCATTTTTGGTCTGTTTGTTGTTCCGTTGAAGGCTAAGTGCTTTTTGGATGCCGTTGCACCAGCGTTTAGGCTTTTTATACTCTCACTGACAGCAAACTTTTAACATTTACTGAATGTTTTTTTGGAAAGGTGACTGAAATAGGTTTCTTTGTTCTAGTTTCGCTTCAGGTTCTGGGGCAAACGAGTTCTTCTGCTATATGCAGCTATAATTGTGTGAGCAGTGGAAACGAAAATATAGCGGTGTTTCTACCACATTTTATACTTTTTAATAATTATATTAATAACTGGATTAATATTGTAAAAACCATAAAATGAATGAGGTGTGGAAATTGGCTTCTTTCAGAAATTACGCGGAAACTTTCCGCGGAGTTTTATTCTAATGAGCGACGCTTTAAAAGATCTTATGAGGACTTTTTCAATAATCCCTTTGTGAATCTGAGGTTATGGTCAGATATTCTGACCACTTTGCAGTAATTAAAACTGTTTTTAAACACAAGTTTTGAAGTTTGCATGCTTTTATTTAATTGCGGTCATTCATTTAACGCCACAATCAGATCATCGACTAGATTTACTGAACTTCATTCAACTGAATTCTATTCCGTTGACTTATTGGAGGATCTGGGGCAATTCGGGCAAATGATCGCCTTTTGGCTGGAAGCCGTTCTCATCGGCGACGTAGCTGACGGTGTAGGTCTGGCCGTCCTTCTCGTCCTTGTAGGTGAAGGTGCCGTGTACGACGAGGGCGGGGTGCTCGCTGCCGGCATCCTTGACAACTCCTTCCTCGTGCTTCGAGGTACCATCGCTGGTCTCAACACTGTGCAGAGAGGAGACAAGTTTTTACCTCAGCAATTAAGTGAGCTGACATACGTTGAACTTACATGTAACTGTAGGATTCCGGCTGCACGTCCGAGTCCTGCCTCACGATCGCAACATCACTGGGAGCGGCTACGGCCAGAGCGAAGAGGGCGGCGAACAGAATGAAGAATTTCATTTTTAATCTAACTTCGGTTGCTCCGTCAAAGGCTGGGTACTCAGTGGATGCCGTCGTAACTGCATTTGAACCTTTTATACTCTTTTCTCCAAAAAGTTTTTGGTTTGTTGGGTGCAATTACCTCATTTGATAACTCAGCAATATTCAGATGAATATTGATTTGTCCAACAAAAACGGGTTACAGAATAAGCATTCATATAAGTTTGGAGCGTGAATATCATTATTCCGAAGAATTTATTGGCTCAAACTGGAAACAATTGCTTGTGCCCACATTGTGTTGACAACTTTATTCAAATCGGCATTAGTTAGCATCTCTTACTCGTATCTCACGTATCTGTCGAATTACAGGTGTTGGATGATCGTAATTGGTGGCATGAGTAGCCCCGATTTCTGTCACGAGTGCAAATAACAGCTTCACTGAGAAGTCAACGTACTTGAACTGTTATTTTGCATCTTGAACTAGAGCTCCCCGTAAGAATGCCTCAGCGCGGACGTCCTTAATGTGGTTGGACCACTAATTAGAGCTCGTACTTTGGAATAAAACTTCGTCTTATTACCTTACAGCGGTATCGAGCTACGCAGTTTAGAATACCTTTAGAAAGCACTGTACGAAAAGACAGAAGGAGTGGATGTCCGCAACAACCTTAACTCGGTAGAGACGTAAAGATACAAGTTATAGTAACAGGTCAAAATAAAGTTTGCTATATTCCCGCAAGACCATGTAATATCTTGTAATATCGCCCTCAAAAGACAGACGAATAGGCGGACAAATAAATTAAGTTCGGACCAGGGATATCAAAAGTGTGAAAGCGAACTAACTACAGAAAAGTTAGAAAAAATTTTGATGGATTTCACAGCTCAGACGAAACTGTATTACCAAATTCTAATTCTCTTCATTAAATGTGGTTTTTCTAATATATAAGTCATAAGATAGGTTAGGTAAGGCTAGGTTTGGCACAACTTAGATTTTGCGTGCAACTATGCTCAGAAACAAGACCTCATAAAATCTAAACGTTCGTTCATAGAAAAGACTAATTTCGTTTTCTGAAAGAGGCAACACAAGCTACGAGAATTGCTACTTTTTCTCGTAAAATGACTACTATTATCACCCGTCCACCCTGCCTTCTTATAGCCGAGAATCAGTAATATAATAAAAGCCAAATCGTTTGCAATTCTGCGTTTTATTATGCTATCATTTATCAAGTAGAGCCAATAAGTAATCTGATCACCACAGTGAGTCAGCGCGACTCATTTAGAGAAGGATTTTCGGCTGTTGTGGCAAGTGAGCGCCTTCTGGCTGGAAGCCGTTCTTATCAGCGACGTAGTTGACGGTGTAGATCTGGCCGTCCTTCTCGTCCTTGTAGCTAAAGGAGCCGTGTACGACCATTTCGGAGTGTTCGCTGCCGAAATTCTGGACAACTCCCTTCTCTTGCTTCGAGGTACCGTCGCTGGTTTCAACACTACAAAAGATTTCAGTAAGAACTCAGCTCAGAAAAGACCACCGAACTCCCCGCGGTTAATTTCTACTTACATGTAGCTGTAGGAATCAGGCTGGATATCCACGTCCAGCTTGACGATCTCTACCTCGTTGTTGGCGGGAGCGGCGACGGCCAGAGCGAAGAGAGCGGCGAGAACCATCAAGAATTTCATTTTGAACGAGTCGCTTGTTGTTCCGTTGAGTGTCGAATACTTTTTGAACGCTGTTGCAACAGCGCTCCAACCTTTTATAGTGCAAGTGTAAATCGCGACAATTGGCAGTCTCGCTGACTGGTATTAAATTAATTGACAGAATGTCAAGTTCAATAACCTGAACTTGAAATCGAATTTTTGACCCTTATTAATTTTCAATGATTTCCAATTAAGAATTTTCATGAACTGGTACAAGGGTTTGTAACACATTACTAATTATTTACTAAGAAATAACATTCATTATTTCAGTTCAGGTTTGTGAATTTTGTTTACTTATATATTCAACTGACAATTTTATATATATATGTAATTACTGGTCCCATTTAGTCCTTCAGCTCCGCCACTTATCAGACCTCTGGTGGGTGCCGGTCCCAAGCCCGGATTAAAGAGGAGGGTTTGAGATAACGGGTAGTTCTACCCTATCCTCAATAAAATTTGTATCACTTGGCAGTAGGTATAAAATTCAAATTCTATGCGTTGGAAAACAATATGCTTGGTTTCTGGGTCCAAACGCGCTTATGTAATTAGAAGAGGAGGAGAAGATGTAGGGATGCCGCTGCTCGTAGGAGCGAGAAGGCAGACCCTGCTGTGATCGTGGGTTGAAAGCGGAGTAGATCGGTAGAGGTATCCCCTACCGAAGCCGGTATCTCTGCTCCTGCCCCAGTCGTAGGCTCCTCGTTCTCGAGAGCTGACAGGAGGAAGAGGAGGAAGTTGGCGGCTAACTTTACTGGCAACAGTGAAGAAGGGCCGTCTCAGGAACCATCTTGTTCCTCACCTCTCGGCAAGACCAAATTCAAAGTCTACTGTGACAATGTCTTGCCCAGGCTCACCAAGTTCAGGTGCGCGTTTGAAGAACCCACACTTCCTACTGCATATGTGCTTGGTGCGTTTGGTAAACAGAATCCTCGCATTGACACCATCTATTAGAAGGTAATTTCTCACAGGAAGATAAGACTCTGGGAAACAAAGAGGTTTCTCAGTTTGTTGTGGGATTGGATCGATCGGCTGTGAAAGTGCTTAAGTCTGCTCACAAACTTTGCCTTAACGTAGCGATCGCGGTAGTCAGTTTCCATGACTTTCAGTGAGCAATGCTGGGGTGTTCTCGAATACTGCTAAATTGGTGGTTGTACCGCAGATAAACTTGCAGCATTCCAAGTCTGCTACTGCTCTCATCAGCAGGATACTTTCCGTTCTGTTTACAAATCCTCTCATCTCAGCTGTTCAGGGGCCGTGGGTGTCCCGAGGATGCATTCGTGGCTTTGAGCAGCTTGAGTGGGGGATCCTGCTGAATGACGATGCGGCAAGGCATCGAGCCTGTCTGATAGTTTCTAAGCTTGTGGAGGCCATCTTAATGTCGCGTTTCACGTGCCAAGATATGGTGGCCGCCCTGGTTAGCTATCGGACAGCTGATGGATGGGTGCGCTTTGTCGTTGCGGCCGCTTACTTCTCATATGATTCGCCCCTCCCGCTTCCATCATGAAAGGTGACGGAACTGGTGGAGTATTGTGGACAAAAGAAGTTGTGTTTGATCCTGTCTTGCGATGCGAACTCCCAACACTCCTTTTTTCTTAGCGATGGGTGAGCGTCTCTTTTATTCCAAAAATCATATGTGGAGAGTTCTCTGATCCCAAGAGATTCAGGCCTATAAGCATGATGCGTTCAATGGTTAAGTGTAAATGTACTGGACATGTAAATTCGGAAGAAAGCACTTGTTAGAAGCGCTCTGTCAAAGATGCAACATTCCAGGTCTTGCGTTGGTCTTGCGAATTGGCCCTTCAGAATCTGATGCGCCGTATTGGGGACTCCCTTAAAGAAAAATCTTTGTTATTTTTTAGCGTATGCACAATGCATGTTTACGCCATGGCGTGAATCCTATCATAGCGAGATGGATCAAGACTATGCTCGTTAATAGGACTATTCGAATCGATGCAGACTGTGGTCGACGCATTATGTCAGAAGTAGACAGAGGATGTCCCCAAGGTGGAGCCCTGTCCCCTTTGCTCTGGTGCATGACGGTCGGTCCTCTGATCGTCAGTTTGAATCTGTCCGCAATATATGCGGAGGCGTGTGCTGATGATGTGGCGGTTTTGTCCATAGGAGAAACGTTGCAAGGGCAAAATTGCAAAACTTCTCTGAAAGTGCTCAGCAAACGGTATATCTGTAAATCCTTATAAGGTGCATGTATTTCTCTTCACAAATGGAGGGAGGTTAGATGAGCTAAGTCTGCGCGGCTCAGGGGTATCCCCAGTACTTAGCTTCACTACATAGGCTCCGCTCTAAGCTAAGGGGTCATGGGTAGGACGTGGGGTATGAAGCTAAGAATTTGCCTTGTAGCAGACAAAGATCATGCAACCGCGCATAGACGGGCGGCTTGCGAACTCTCTCCATCCGGCGAATAGGAGGGACTTGAGACTGCTAGTTGGTGTGATTACGGAGCATGGCTCTTTTTCCGACCACTTGCACAAAGTTGGTCTAGGTGGCGAAGGTATGGAGGACGGTACGGCCACCCATTTTGTGAGTAACTGAACGGTTTTCTCTAAGATCGGGCGAGTTTTTGGCGCTGACATGGCTAGAAAATATTTAATGGTAGAGAATGTAGATGTTCAACCCACATAAATGGTCATAAAAATGGGACCAATGCGGGCAGTCAGTGGATAAAGTAAATCTAAATGATATCAGATCGAACTATAAGCCATTAAAATGGTCGACGATGCAAATAATGATACCACTTGGATTAGGATTTGATTCGTAATGTCTTGTAGTTAACGATTTCCAATAATGAATGATCGCAATATCCAAAGCGATCACAATATCCCGATCCTCATCTTTGTTAGAATCTTACATACATAACTGATGGGAAGTGACTGAAGAGCACCACAACGTAAAGAGCTAAACGACACCACTAGTCCGTTTTTGTCTTACTACTCTACTATAATTTGCACTGACGACACAACTCAAAACATTATCTTCTCGTAGATTGCATTCTATAGTATATATTTGCTTTTCTTTCATTACAAAACACCGGATTTAACGAATGAACACCTTTGCGAACTTAGTGATGAGCAGGGCGGGAAGACTTCACTGGAACGAGATTGTCGGGGGCGGTGGGCAAATGAGCGCCCTCTGGTTGGAAGCCGTTGTCGTCGGCCACGTAGTTGACGCTGTACTTGTGTCCGTCAGCAGCAACCCAGGAGAAGGAACCGTGGACAACGATGGATTCGTGCTCGGTGCCGACATCCTTGAGTTTGCCGTCCTCCACGTGGGATTTGCCGTCGCTGGTCTCCACTCTGCAAAGAGACGTTGCAATCATTGAATGCCGCTTCTGGGCGGGAACTTCGCGGAAACTTACACGTAGCTGTAGGAGTCCGGTTGGACGTCGGAGTCCTGACGCACGGTCTTCACGTCGTCGGGGCGGGCAGCGGCGATGGCGAAAAGGGCAGCGAGCACGACAATGAATTTCATCTTGATGGCGGTTGAGTTTCTTCAAAACAGACTTCGAAGTGACTGAATACAACTCGTGGAGACTGAAAGGCCTTTTATATGAAATCGAAGTCGTCAAAATAATTGACGAGACTTCAGTTGAAGTGGAACAATTAGATTATAATTTCGCTAAACTGGATTCAGCAAAATAAAACACAAGATATTGAATGAGAACTCAACTGGAATATCAGATCGTAACAATTGTTTTTATTAATTATTCGCAATAACAAGTTCGGCACGCATCTAATTTGATCCAATGGCAGAGTCCACCGAAATCGTGTCACTTCAGGGTGCAGCGGCCGCAGTAGGCAAGTGGGCTCCCTCCGGCTGGAAGCCGTTCTCGTCGGCCACATAGGTGACCGTGTAGGTCACGCCATCGTCAGCGACGAAGGAGTAGCTGCCGCGCACCACAATCGCCTCGTCCTCACTGCCGGCGTTCTTCAGCTGGCCCTCCTCCTCGTGCGTCTTGCCGTCACTGGTCTCCAGTCTGAAAGTGGCAACGGTGAGAGCTGCTCTCGGCACATCCTCGCTACTTACGCGAATTTGTAGGCGTCCGGCTGCACCTCGGACTCCAAGCGTACAACCTGCGCATGCGCAGAGTCGTCGACAGGCGTGGCCCAAGCAGTGGCGGAGAGCAGCAGACAGGAGCAGATGAAGAAGCCTTTCATGTTGTTCGGGTCTTCGATCGGTTTCTCTGACGACTTCTGATGATCAGACTGCTGTTGAGCTCAGCGTAACCTTTTGACTTGTGTTGCGATCTGTCGAATTGACGGGCTTTTTATAGCAACAACCATGTCTGGAAATTTTCAAAGTTCAAAGTCCTTTGTCATTTGTTATCTACTTGATTTTTCTATTGAGAAATTGTTTAGAAATTGGTATTTTTTGATAAAACACATTAAAATTGTCTGTTTGATGAGAAAACAAAACTAAAAAACTTCTAAGCAGCGAAAAATGCACTGCGATCCGCGTTTCGATCGGTCGTTTGGCCCATTAATAACCTCCGCGATGCAAACTAAGCGTTGGATTCAAGCGAAAAGTCGCAGCAGAAGCCGAAGAGTTGATTAAGCGAAGCGAATCAATCATGGATGAATAAATTTGTGTCTATTTGGACAGAATAGCAAAACCAACAGTTTCGACGATGTTTTCCTGAATAAACAATAACCACAATTTCAAGTATGTTTTTAATTTATTTTCTGCAACAATTCAACAATAACAAGTGTCAACCACGGGAACCATCATTTAAACATCTGGTCCCACGGGCAAGTGGGCGCCCTGCGGCTGGAAGCCGTTCTCGTCGGCCACGTAGTTGACGGTATAGGTGACGCCGTCGTCGCCCACGAAGGAGAAGCTGCCGTGCACAACGATGGCTTCGTCTTCCGATCCGATGTTCTTCACTTGTCCCTCCTGGTGGTGCGAAGTGCCATCGCTGGTCTCAAAACTGCAAAAAGAAAAACGGATCACACATTATTTACTGAGGACCTCCAAGATCGGGATGGAGCTGCGTACCCATATTTGAAGGATTCCGGGCCAACATCCGACTCCAAGTGCACAGTTTCGACCTCAGGGCGGGGAGCAGCCAGAGCGAGTGCGAAGAGGGCGACGAAGACGACCAGGAATTTCATGATGCTATTTGTGGTTTTTGGTGCTACTCGAGTATTGAGGAACTGGAGACTTTGTGATGAATATTCTGAGTGCGACGAAGGTTTTTATAGCGCCAGACTAGCCAAGCCAGCCCTAGATGAACTCGCCGCCATTTACAACAACGGGTTTCCGCCCGCCTTCCCCGATTTACATGTGGAAACTCTTTAAATCTACTCATTAATTTGGCCGACGACATAAATTATGGGAGAGACTGCTGCGAAGCAGGCTCGGTTTCAGCCCTTTCTTACACCCAGAAAAGGTCAAACGTCGAATCGGTGCTTACAACTTTTAGCTCTCTAATTATGCAGTCTTCTAATTGTAGACGAAGAAGGTAGCTAATAACAGACGCGTCGGAATGGCGTGTCTAGAGATCGGAAGTGGAGTGATGAACTTGACCCTCAACACTTCGTGGCATTCGAGCACACACGCGCTTATTACCGAGCCGTTTTTGTTGATTTAATGAATGCGACGTTAATTACTGATATCATTTTCCACACTTCAACTCGAGCGGAGGAGCGACGGAGGGTCTCGGTTCACATAAGTGCTTCCATGCTGATTTCTCTCCTCTGTGCCAAAATAGCCAATTTATTTTCAGCTGTCCCCGATTCGCTCGTCGATCGAGCATTCATAAGCGGAGGGAAGACATTGTAGTACAATAAGTTCGCAGATATTCAAACTTTCGCGCGTTTGTTCGGCGATTATGAAATGCTATTGGCCGAAATTAGCAAATTGTGTAACAATCGATGAAGCGAATGATTCCCTGTGATCCACTAGCGACCTCTTTCTGTTGCAACATTGCAACATTGCAGTCTAGCGTCGAGACCCACTATATACACCGACTACTTATAAAAGCTCATGAGTTCCATCCGCCAGCAGCACACACAGTCCATCAGCCGCCGCAGTTGTCACGAAAGTCGCGAAATTGACATTCAGCATGAAGTTCATCGTCGTAGTTTTTGCCCTCTTCGCCGTCGCCTTGGCCGCTCCCAACAAGGACGCCGAAACGCTGCACTACGAGTCGAACGTAGCGCCCGAAAACTACAACTTCGCGTAGGTTTTATCAGCTGAAGTTGCTAGGTTTGACTTGGGTTTCTTTCTGCTTGTTCCATTCACAGAGTACAGACCAGCGACGGAAAGTCCTTCCAGGAAGAAGGAGTCCTCAAGAACATCGGCACTGACGATGAGGGCATCTCCGTGAAGGGTTCGTACTCGTACATCGGTGATGACGGCCTCACCTACAAGGTGGACTACATAGCCGATGAGCACGGTTTCCAGCCAGAGGGGCCTCACATTCATTCGTAGGCTTAAGCGCCATTCTATTAGGGCGTTTTTAAGAAGACTGCCCGTTACGCAATTGTGGACAAATAATTGTGTGAAAAAAATAAAGACTTATCGCCAAAAGATTTATGTTTTGCTCTAATCAAAATCCTTAATTATCTCGTACGAGGAACTATGATTTGTATTAACTAAGAAATTTCGTTTCTCTGGATAATATTGGATATTTAAACACTTATCTGACTGTTAACAAATGATTATGTTAGGCGTTTTTTTAAGAACAATATCATGGCTATAGGTTGACCAAGTTTCAGTTGCTTTTAATGCAGACTTGATACTGAGTCTTTCCTCATTAGTTTCTTTATTTCTAATAGGTTTAAGCAACTAAATCACGCTAAAATTGATATTGGTAAAATCTTAAAATTACTTTTCGTGTTTAGTGATTTTGATGCCGCATGTTTTTAATGATAGGCGCATATTTCTGATAATAATGTTCACCATAAAGCTTTAAGCATTAATTTTAAATTTAATACTAACTTCATACAATTTTTGTTTTGAAATTTACAGCATTTCAAAGATCCAATCACATTAAAATATCTCTCTACTGCTTTCGTTCGTTGTTAGGAGTAACTTGATTATTGTTCTATTAATTGGAATACCTATTATTCATTCGAATAAATTAGAGAGGATTCAGAAAAATTGAGAGGATTCACAAAATTTGCCATTAATAAACTAAACTGGCCCAATGATATGCCTTTTCATGATACCAGACGGAAACTTATTGGGCTACAATTGTTAAAAGATTGGAGATCATATTTTTCCCTGATGCTGGTTTTCAACGTTCTCTCTGGAAAAGTTCAGTGCTCCGAGCTATTGAACTTTTTCAAGATGTATAACTCCCCTCGAGATTTACGACATAAATTTATTTGCACATTTTAATTAACTCACACTTAGTTTGTAATTTATGCTATTCTGTATTTTATACCTTCTGTGTATTTTTATTAATCTGTAGATGTAATAAATAAATAAATAATTTAGCATTCCCATCATTACAACTGCAACCGATCTTGGTAATTAGTAGCCCGTCTAATGACCCCACGTCCACTCTCGTGACGTGTGACCTTCAATCATCACGGTGCACGCGCCATCGGTCCTCATCTAATTATAACATCCACAGAACGCTAATTCAGTTTTCTGCGCCGAAACTGGTTCCCAAACTATTTTATGCTACGACGACGAAAACAAAGAGCCCATTATAGCAGCAAACCCGATTAGATCGAAGTAGAAAAACCAGAAACCAGATCTAATTAAGTGCCATCAATGTGCGTGCCATGGCTTAATAGGCATATTTTGTAACTCTTTGTTTTAGGACCGCGGCACTCTTCACTATATAAAGCCACGGGTGCCTCGAATCGGCATCATTTGTACAGCTCGTTCCGACGCCAGACAAACCCCATTCACTCAACATGAAGTTCCTGATTGCTTTCGCTGCCCTCTGCGCCGTGGCCTTGGCTGCTCCTCGCCCCGAAGACGCCGCTATCTTGCGCGCCGAATCCGAAGTTGGTCCTCAATCCTACAAATACGTGTAAGTGTACCGAACAGAGGGGTGCGGGACCGAGAGTAATGAACCAAACCGCACCTATTCTATTCCACAGTTACGAGACCAGCGACGGCACATCCCACCAGGAAGAGGGTCAAGTCAAGAACGTCGGATCGGAAGATGAGGCCATCGTTGTGCACGGCAGCTACTCCTTCGTGGGCGATGACGGCGTCACCTACAGCGTCAATTACGTGGCCGACGAGAACGGCTTCCAGCCACAGGGTGCTCATCTGCCAGTTGCTCCTTAAACACCGTTACGCCGTTACCGACAAGCAGAGTAGTATTACGATGGGATTTGTTTTTTAAGTTTATTATTGGTTTTGTTTTTAGAAATGTTTTGGCTCTAATACATTTTAATTTAGAAACCGAAGAAACTTTATCTTTTATTTAAATATAAATGGTATTCCTGTGTTAGGATTTCCCAGGTTTTCATCAGGTTGCCTTCTCTAAACAATATAAAAATCGTTTTAGCGCGTTATTGTGATAGTAATGCGCCCGTATTTGATGATAGGTAGAGTTCAAGAAGTGTTAATTGCTCAGTTCATGTTTCTGAATTATATAACACTCACTGAATGATTTCGTGTGTAGAGGAATCCAATTTTCAATGACTTTAAATTCTAATACATTTTGAAACGTTAGCTTAGGAGTCACTTTTGGGTATCTTTATCCCGACGAGAGAGGAATGGCAAGACACAAACTGAAATGGATCGTCAATGATGCTCAGAGGTGGTACACTGATGGTTCCATAATGAAATGTGTAAGATGTGCAAGATGTAAGTGTCTGCAGTGTCTGATACCCAAGCAGTCATTGAAACCCTAAAGGGATTTAATTTAAATCGGAATCAACTGCATAATGCCTAAATGTCCAAGAACAGCCCGACCTGGGTCCACTCGGGGGTTAAATCAACAACTAATCACACTAAAAGTCAAAAAGGTAATAGAAAAAGACCTCACGAACTTCTGGAGGCTACAGGAGGACTTAATGCCCTCAAAAATCCTTCTGTAATCTCAGATCTATAAAAATTAAGAAATCTTAGATTCAAATAGGGTTAACATTAAAATACTTCTGGCACATCCGTCATTCACTCAGGCCATCAACCATCCAAATAACATCTCAAAAAGCAGCGCCTCTGTGAGGATGGTATTTTCAGGTATTTGCAGACACCTCACTTAAGATTTGTAATTGTATTCTGAAAAAGCGTTAAGCCCGAATATGCGAGCTCTTATAGTCCACAAGGTCGGAAAAGGCCTACGAGTTGACTCATTTTCAGTTGTAAGGATCGCAGTCTTTATATTTGCCACCCACCGCAAATTTATTATACCAAAAACTTCCTGCAATGCATGGTCCACATAATTCTCCCTAAGATCCCATATAGGCGCCCATTGAACCCATGAAACGACAAAGGCCAACTTTTAATTAACACAGAGTTCAACAACCTTTATTCATCCTCATTTCTTCCCCTCTTCGTCAACCCACTACTTAAACCTAGTTAACACTCAGTCACTCTTCCCGCAGCTCCTCGTCGGTCCCTCGTCGGTTCCTCGTCGGTTCCTCGTCGAATCGAAGGCGTCCCTTCGCGGTGGCCGTTGCTGCCTCTAAGCGTGAGGCAAGTGAGCGCCCTCCGGCTGGAAGCCGTTCTCGTCGGCGATGTAGTTGACGGTGTAGGTGACGCCATCTTCGCCCACGTACGAGAAGGAGCCGCGCACCACGATGGCCTCGTGGTCAGTGCCGGCGTCCTTCAGCTGGCCCTCCTCTTCGTGCTTCTTTCCGTCGCTGGTCTCCACACTGCAAATAATCGTCGCGAATAACCGCTTAGTTCCACTGCGCTTCCTTCCTGCCCTTGTCAACCCGCCCTCTACCCACACTTACGCGAACTTGTATCCTTCGGGCTGCACGTCCGAGTCGAAGCGCAGGATCTCGGCCTCCTGTGCTGGAGCAGCGAAGGCGACGGCGAACATGGCGACGAAGACGATGGCGATCTTCATGTTGTGGCTGCGGTCTCTGTTGCTGGCGCGGACTGTGTGGAGTGGTTAAGTTGGTGTCGCGGTGGAATTACTTGGTGCCGTTTGCGTCGGACGAACTCGAGTTGTCTGCCGAAGAACCGAACAATTAGTGCTTGCTGCGGAGTCTCACTGCAGCCGTTTTATAGTGCCGATCCGTGTCTGCGCGGCGCACTCGGCGCAGCAGTCGCAGTGCGGCTTAACCTCGGGCGACGCATGTAAGTACCGGGGCGCGGACGGACGGACGCACGCTGGCTTGCACGTTCACAGATTCACAGATCCACACTCACCGCGCGCCCCACCACGCTGGCTGCGACGAAGCAGTCGACAAATCAGCCGGCGCTGTAAAGGAAGATGAAGAGACGACGACGGCTTCGTTGTTGTTGCTGGTGATGCGATGCCACCTCTGCTGTCGCTGTTGCCGATCATCACCGTCATCAGCGCCATCGTTGGATGCGTTACTTAAAACTCGTTTTGCCGAAATTAAAAGAAGTAATAAAGTTCCAATAACCATGTCAAGCTGTAAGTATTTCTTTCTTTATTTTTAATGTTCACCTCGTAAACTCTTCAGTACAAAAACAACGCGATTGGTGTTTTTGGAATCTTAAAAATCTTATCTATTTTGTTGCTCATATAAATTTTCGTCTCAATGCAGAAATCAAAGTGTGTGAGTCGCGCTGTCTCTGTTGGTGGCGGTGGTGGTGGTGGTGGTGGTGGTTTTGTTGTTGTTGTTGGTTATGATGGCAGTGTGTTTTACACGCATTCAAGTGTCGGCCGGCTTTGTGCGCATTGATGTGCGTTCGAAGTGAAGACCAACCCATGAGCGGCTTAATCAGCGCCAACCCACTTCAGTCGGCTGCGCGCACACGCAACTTCGACTGCCGCGCAGTCAGACGCGACGCGTGCGCCGCGTGGATATGAATGTGAAGCCAGATTAAATCATCAGGCCGATCGGCGGTTATTGACACCCCTCCGCGGAGCTTCACTCCTGGACGACATTCTTTCATGACGAAAACCGTGACTGGCAGATCAGCTAAAAAGAATTGCAAGAGAAACTCATTCTCTTGCACAAAGAAACTCATTCTCTTGCATCATTCTCAGCACAAACATGCCATACAATATAAAATTCACAGAATTTCTGAAGTTACTTGGAAAAACTGTAGGGAGTTTTCAAATAATCAGAGAAGACAGAGTTCAAGTGATTCTAAAATAAATTCACTGATATTCTTAAATCCGCAAAAGAATTTCAGAGGCTTTAATGGCTTTATTGAGTTCCGCGACTTTTGGAAAAGCATTCTAGTTTGCCTGGATATGCAGAAGTCTTCGAGGAGCTTTAAAAAAGCTCACAGGTTTCCAGAGCATCTCAAGAGGAATTGAATGATAAATCTATGAAAGCTTTTAAGGGCTTTAATTTGACACTTTAAAGTACTCACAAAAACTTGCAGGTATTCTACAATTATGATAATTTCACCTTTCTTCGAAGTTCACTATTTCAGTCTTCTTCCTCGCAAATTGTGTTGAGTTTGTGGTGTGATGCAGTTTACGAAATCTTAAAATATCAAAAAGGTTCGCCTAAACAACCAGACGAGCTACGGCTTCAGGAATTCATTGCTTGATAGGAATTTCTATTGTTTACTCCACTTAAACTGCGGAGAGAAAAATGGAAATGAAAAAATGAAAAGTGTTTCATAAAACAGACGTAAATAGCTGGTGTCTCGCGCAGAAGCCAAGTTAGATGTCATGAGCAGACCTTGAAATTTAAATCAAGAGTTAACGAGGCACTTATAGTATGTGGAGAATCGATTAAAAGTCACTCACCCACCTTAGATCGGAGGGAATCCAACTGCAGCTGCCATCAAGGCCTTTCACTGAAGGTGATCTTTGCAGCTCCATAACAACGGTCCACACGCTCCTCACGCAAAAGTCAGAGTTGACGTGTGCGCGAAAAGGTCGTTAACACGAAGAAGTGACTTTTACTCCGCGAATCACATCACCACTTCAGTTGATCTTCGGAAGAAACGATGGCGACATGGAAGAGAAATTCATATTTTATTGATTGTTTGCGTGTTTCTAATCTAATTCTACTTTTCCTGGAGAAGCTATATTAATGGCGGACCCCCACCACGAGGAACATTATTGTCCTTCCTCGTCTTGCTGCTCCTCATCCAGATCTCTGCTCATTCGTTTGTAGAAACGACAGCAAGATTCGCCTCGCCTCTGCGCTGAGCGATGTTAGCGGAGGCCGCGCAGCCATAACCAGTCCGTGGCAGTTATTAAAAATTTAATGTTCAGTTAGAAGTTTCGATTTCTGTAAGGTTGTCACTCGGCCGGTTGCTGCCGCGGCCACGTGATGAGGAGCTGATCGCGCTTCGTTCGGCAGCAAAAGTGAAACTGGTTTGTATAAATATTTGCATAAATTTTGTTAATTTAATACCAGAATCTCGATGAATTTTAATTAGTTAGTTAATTCTGCAGAAGAGGATTTTGTGTTTTTTGTAATTCGTTTTAAATATCAATTAAAATGTTAAACATTCAGAGAAGAACTGTACTTTTTTGGAGAACATTAACTATTCCGAGACGCAGTTATATAACTAGTTCGGTACAGCAGAAACTTATTTTATTATAGCAGAAAGTTCTTTTGCGTAGTAGAAATTCGTTGGTTAAAGCAGAAAATTCGCTTGTTATTGCAGGAGATTCTTTTGTCATAGCAGAAAGTTCTTCTGCGGAGCAGAAACTCTGCTAAGGTGTAAATTATAAGAGTGAAATTTATGGAACTTCAGGTTTTAAGCCTTTTAAATTAACATACTTTCTTGTATCTCAACCATCTTTCAGAGACAATTGAGTGCAGCTGATATTTACAGTCTCATTGAACTCTCCGAAAATCCGTCTAATTAACGTGCATCGATTTGCAACATCAACGCCGATCTTGCGACTTTAGTGGGCCTATAAAGCGAAAAACGCTGTAAAAATGTGAACACAATCAATCGGGTTTCGTGCTGCGCCAACCTGCAACCTGCGACCGAAAACTGGAACCCGGATTGCCTCAGTGCGCAGAAATTTGCTCAGTTCGGTTAAGCGATGCCATTAATTAGCCAATTAAAACCGCATTAAGCGCGGCAGAGTGTCAGGGCGCCTGGCAACAGCACACATACAGTCACCCGTGCACACACACACACACACACACACACACGGGTAGGCATGCAAATATTCAAGGCGAGGAAGCTGATTAGAAGAATGCTAAAATGCAGCTTCGAGGCACCGCGGATGACAGCCTGTCAGACCGGACGGACGCAGCCGCAAATGCAAGCAGCTCGGCGAGCACTCGTGTCACCAGTTATTTCGGGCGAGTGTCTGCGGCTTGACATTTGAACTTTCGGCCGCGTGAAGTCACACTGGAAAAAATGCTGGTCGTCATGCCAGTCATCGCGGGGTGCGAAGTGAGAGCTTCGCAGGTGTTGCCTGCTTCCCTTTCGATTTTGATTTCGCTTCGATTCACTTCGATTTCGAAGTACAGCGCTCGACATTCAATTGCTGGGTTTGCCACGCAGACTTCTTTTCTCCGTGTCGTTGTTAGTTGTTTTTGCATATAAAGCTCGCGGCTCGCCCGCAACAGCGGCGCAGTAGATTCGGTGCAGCAGTCCTGAAAAAAACGCTCGACCGTTGGGAGTTCTGAGCGGAAGTCCTTGCTGACCAACCACTCGTGCGCCGAGCTTCCACAGCCCCGTGCATGCGATCGCCCAGCATGTTGACATCTTGCTCACTTCTCGCCGTTGTTGTGGCCGCTCTCTGGCATGCAGCCGCGAGCTCGCCCCTCGACGCGCCCGCGCCGAACGCGTTCATTCTGAACTACGACAGCGCCAAGCTGGGCGTCGACGGCTACAAGTTTGCGTAAGTCGCGCTCGCGTCCACAGCCGCCGTCAGCGCGCAGTCTGTCCACCCAGATATCCGTCAGTGTCAGCACCTGAATGGCTGACTGCGCGATCGACGCTCGCTCTCGTGAGACTCATTCAATTAAATGGCCGGCCGAGTGCGCGCCTGCATTTAATTAAGTGCGCCGCCTGCAACAACAATTAAAATTCTTTCTTCTCGGCTTCGGCGCGTCTCTGCGCAGGTTCGAGACCAGCGACGGGGTGTCGCGCCAGGAGACCGCGACGCTGAAGAACGCCGGCACCGAGCACGAGGCCATTTCCGTGCAGGGCACCGTGAGCTGGACCGACCCGGCGGGGGTGCGCTACACGCTGAACTACCTGGCGGATGAGAACGGATTCCAGCCGGAAGGCGAGCACCTGCCGCTGGCTGGGGAGACCTAGAAATGATGGCGATCTGTAGGTGCAAGAGTGTGAGTGTGTGTGTGTGTGTGTGTGGGTGTGGGTGTGTGTGTGCGTGTGTGTGTAAGCGTTCTAATGAAGATGCTGTGAAGACTCAATCAGAATGCAGTCAATATTTCATTCCAGCTTTATTTGAGAGTAATAAAACTGAATTTTCAACTTCTATCGCGTTGTTTTACTCATTTTCATTCCGCCTTTTAATGCACTTTTATTCCATTAATAAATAGAGTGAAGCTTCTTCTCCGAACCCCCGAGTCCCTTCACCTGAAGGGCGAAGGTTGGATTAATCAACACTTCGCAGCGAGGTCGAAGTTTTCGGCTCACATCGGCTGATCCGAGCGCAGGTGCAGCGCGCACTCGGCGCCGGGAATGAGGAAGATTTCGTGGCATTTCCACTCTCGAGTTGAGTAATGAATGACACAGCGAATGTCAAATACAGTCGAGGATTTCGAAACGAAATCTCCGAAGTTCTGCCGTTTCTTCAAGCTGCAAAGCAGCTTCTGTTATTCAGCGCTCTCAACGGCAGCTCTAGAGTCGCTTTTAATGAGTCAGGCCGCGCGAGTCGGTCCCTCGCGACAGGTGGACTGCTGCGGTTGCTGCGAAATGCCAAATGGAAACGCCGGCCATCTCGGCGAGGCAGAGCGCAAGACGAGGTTTCCGATTTATGATTATTTGCGCCGATGCGGTCGTCAAAGTTTCACAATTCCAAAATCCACCCACGCTGCGGTGGATCCAAAACGCACGCGGCGAAAACCGCACAATTAAGTTCGCATCAGCGACCGCCGTCACCTGATTGAGAGAAGACTGGGAAAAAACAGACACAGGAGTGGGAAGTGATTGCACTGGGAAGCGGGGAGAGCAACTCTTGCTTTCTGCTGGCTAACCGTCTTCGTGAGGTTTCCACATTTCAGCCGAGCAGACGCGGGAACGTTAAACACGCCGCTGTTGGTCTACCAGCAGCTTCCCCGGCGACCTATTAACGGTGCGCACCACGAATTCTGCTGACTGTGAAGCTGTCGGCCGAGCTGCTTCATGGCTCATCACGGCTGTTGCCGTTGTTTTGTTGTTGCCATTGGCTTTATTGACTAAGGTCGTCAACACAGCGAGCAGCTGAAGTGCTGCGCACGCACTCCTCTGCCGCTGATCTTGAAGAAGATGCGACGCATCACTCGGCGTTTTTATTGCTCGATCATGTTTTCGTTTCTGTCTTCTGCGATAAAAATTAGTTTTGGAGGTTAAACGCCCAACGCGAAACTGTGTCAGAGAGGAAGGCGAGGGGCAGACAGGCAGACGGACAGGCAGACAGACAGACGGACAGACAGACAGACAGACTGGTTGCTTTATACGACAGAAACCCGGAGTGATAAATGAATGAACGCGTTGATGGTCTGCTATCTGACAGATCAGTGTGCGCGCTGTTTATTTTCGCTGCCTGACTGATAAATCGTCGTGGCTTTAATTATAAATCGCGCCACGATTATTTGTGGTAACTGGAAGAGCGAGGAGCACGGAGACGCCAAGGGACGGGAGGGGCAAATTCGCACTGTTTTGTGATTGCGAAAAAAAAATACTAGCAAATCCTAGTGTGCAGAAATAATTTGTGAAAACAGTTTTGTTTGCTGAAGAGATGTACGAAACGAAAGACTCAAGAAACGAACTCGGACACACCTGAGAGAGAGTTTGTGAGAATTTCAAACACGTCGAAAACAAAAGACTTAAGAAACGAACTTCAATTACTGCACGGAGTGAATTGCTATTTTCAAACGCGATTTATATAATTAACACTAACAAAACGATGGTGGTGCGAAGAATTAAAGAAGCCGCACTCCCTCAGCTCTTCCCTCAACTCTTGCAAACTCCGAACAAACATCGACATCGCACTTCACTTGCTGATGAGCAATTTTCAGTTCAGGTCTCGGTGCACCTTTTTTCCTTCAGATGGCATATAAAAGGCCGAGTTCATTAGCGCAGAAATCACAGTGAAGACGTAATTGAGGTCCAATAAACGCTTAGCCGCAGTTAGAAGTCGAGTTGGCCAATTTAAACGACTTTTAGGGAGTCCTTCGAGTAATTAACGCCTTTGGCAGCATGAAGCACAGCAATTCGCTGCTTATCCTGGCACTGCTTTCGCTGACGTCCATTGCGATCGCCGCTCCCGTAGACGACAGCAGCGACGCACGGATTTTGAGATTCGACAGTGAGAAGACCGGCCTTGACGGCTACAAATTCGGGTAAGCGACCAGACACGCGTTCGCCGAGTTCAAAGAAAGCCATTACGTCGAACAAAAGCCGTCATCGATCGTTAAAAAGTACTCAGGGTAGAGCTGAGCAATTCGAAAGTGCGATGCTTTTGTAACGACGATGCGCGGCGACCCACGCGCTTGCGAAATCCGACGGTAGACGCTCTCAAATGACCGAATTCCTTTGCAGTTTCGAAACCAGCGATGGCATCTCGCGCCAGGAGGAGGCGCGTCTGCAGAACGCGGGCACTGACGAAGCGGCCATTTCGGTGAGGGGCTCGGTCAGCTGGGTGGCGCCCGATGGCCTCAACTACACGCTCAACTACGTGGCGGACGAGAACGGCTTCCAGCCGCAGGGCGCTCACTTGCCGCACAACTGAGCGCCGCGCGCCGCGTTCCCGCAGGACTTCGCACTTCGCACGACACCTGACACTCGTGAGGCGGAGATGTAAGCGTAAACAGAAGCTCAGTCGACATCAGGACGGCAAATTAGCCAGCGAGTTTAGTTTTTAAGTTACTAAGAGTTAAGAAGACTTTTAAGTTGTAAATAAGAATTAATTGTGCCAGCTAAAAATAAACTAAAGTTACTCGCATCACTGACGGCGACAACTGCCTTGATCTCGGCCTTCTGCACAAGGAATTGCTGTACCCCACCCACCCCACCAATCCTGCGATCTCTCGACCGCCCTTCAACCAACTCGTTCGACAATAAAATCGAATTTTTAAACGATTGCAGTGCGATCTTCAGAAAAACCGAATTTATCGCGATTCCAAACAATCAAAACGCAATATTTTTCGCAAAATTTAACGAGCTAACGACGATCCTTGATTTGAATGGCCGTTGTTATGAATCCCTCGCGGCAACTTTACGAGGCGAACTTAAATATCAAGACACTAAATAATGCAGCGCGGCTGCGCGTCGCCTGGTGTGTCAAGTGGCAAACAGTGAAGGCGAGACTAGAGTGGCCAACAGCGGGCGCGAAATGCGTGGAACAACGTTGTCAACCCAGCCAAAGTAATCAAATTGAAGGAAAGAATTGGCATTCCGTTGCCTTCTGAGAGCAGCTGGAGTCAGTCAGTCAGTCTGAAGAGATCACAAACTTCACCCACAAAATGCGATTTATTGCAAGTTTTGCAGTGTAACTCCTTCTCAGAAAAGTCGCTGCTTCACGCAATGAGTTCTCATTTCGCTCTCCACCACTGTTCGCCTTGCACTTCGCTGCTGCCACCGCCAAGTCGCCGACTAGGTCACCGGTGATCAGCGGAGGTGCTGCCCGTCCGCCGCGGAGAGCTGCGATCAGCGCGGTGTCACCAACTCGCGCCACCGAAAATACTCCCGAAACCAGTTGCGACGTCCGCGCTGGCAGCTCGCGCATTGATGGAGCGTCTTAATTAATTCCACTTAATCCTGCCAGCGTCTGCTCGCCAATTCTGCAGAAGTAATAAAAGCTGCTCGGCGCCGCAGAGAAAGCAATTAGTTACGAGCGTCAAGTGCGCGCCGAGCGGTCCGTCCGCGCGTCCGCTGGCAGCGGGGAGCGGGGAGCCTCATATTTGGCACTTTTCGTTTTATAAATCTTTTTTAATTGTATCTTGCAATACAAATAATAATGCGGCCGTCAGCGGTGCTTCTCGGCTGCTGCGTGAGGGCGTGGAAGACGGGAGGCTGCCGAGAGATGACGACACCGCCATCAATTTCTACGCCAGCAAAAAATGACCCGCGGCTTCCGAGTAACCCGACGGTGTATATAAAGAGCCGAATTCGCATTGCTAGGGACAGTCAAGTGCAGCTGCTCGCATTCACTCGCAAGGACACTCGCCGCGAACACAGAAGACGCCTTCAATTTCTTCTCACAGGACAACCAAGTGAAAAAACGGAAGATGAAGTTCCACATCGTGCTGGCTGCCCTCTTTGCCACCGCCTGCCTGGCAGCCCCCGCTCCCGAGGGGTTGGGGGAGGAGGGAGCCGAAACCCTGCGCCTGGAGAGCGAGAACAACGGAGTCGACAAATATTCCTTCGCGTGAGTATCGAAGCAGCGAGCCAGCGAGGGCGTCCTGATTATCCTTCGCGTTCTCCCGCAGCTACGACACCAGCAACGGCATCTCGCGCAACGAAGAGGGCGAGCTGAGGACCACCGAGGACGGCGCGGCCATCGTCGTGCACGGCGGCACTTCCTGGACGGCTCCGGACGGCAAGAAGTACGAGATGGTCTTCCACGCCGACGAAACCGGCTACCATCCCTCTTTCAAACTGGGCGTTTAAAGACTCCGCGTGGTGGTGGCGCCGCCTGGTTGTACTAGGGATCTTCCGGCGGACCTGGAGGAACTCGCTATTTGTTGTTGTATTATTCTATCCACCAAATATAAGGGAATTTCTGCAAAATACGAATTTTTTCGAACAATTTCGAGTTTCCTTTGAATACTTGATTGTAAGAGTGATTAATGGAGGTGGAAATAAGTGTATCAGTGACATTTTAGTGACATTTAAGCATTTATTCTCGTTTCTCCGCTGAAATAATAATTTCATGCCATCATTTCGTTCTAAAACATCATCAAGTCGGTTTTGAGCACTCGAATTGGAAGCGAAGACTTAACTCGCTCAGCTCAGCTCATAATTCCTTCTGAGGAATCTAATTTAACTTTTTTAGAAAGATTAACTAACCGCATCGCTTGCTTCGAAGAGCCATAAATAATTTTGTCTGACTTAAAAGCCGAAACGATTAAAATCGGAATAAATTGCGGCGAGGAAGCGAGGAATCGCTCAGCAAAAAGCGAAAAACTCGTTCGTTTTATAATTCTGGAGAAGAGAGTGACAATAACTCACAGTGGAAACAACAACAACAGCAAGAATGAAAACAACAACACTACCAGAGGCAATGGCAGTGGTAACAACAACAATAACCGCAGCAGAAGTGCGAAAATTAATTCTAAATTCTTACGTAAGAGAAAAAATAGTTGACGTTTAGGATTTTAAAGTCGCAAATGAAAGTGAAAAGATGTCATCGCGATGTGATGACATATGACGTCTATATATGTGTGGACATTTTAAGCAGTTTTATAAAAAACTTCAGATTTCAACCGAAAAGCAGTTGAAATTCGCGGAAATACGCGGAAATTCGCGGAATCAAACAAGAAATTAATTGAACTGGGATTTCGTTGTACTGATTAACGAACTAGTGGGTCAGTAATTGAGGACAGGTGCCCCTGCCATCCCTAACGAGGCTCACGTGGACTTCTGGTTTGATTGTGAAGAGACTTTTCTACAACTTCCAACGCGTCCAGCTTCCCTTTTAACCCCGCAAACTTTATCGAACTTTAATATTTTATTAAAATTATGGATTGACGTCTATAATCTGGCATAATTTTTCCGCCACTCCCTCACCCCGCCGCGCCTCCCACTCAACGAACAAACGTGCAAATTTGTGCCGCCGACCTTCGCGTTTCCATTAGCTCGACAACGTTTCTGGAGATCCACGAAACGCTGTTCGCACTCCGGAACGCAACAGAGTCAGCAACGATGGTCGCGGCGACGGGCTAATTTCAATATTTAATCAATGTGCATTCATCTGCTCGATCGCCTTCGATCGTATCTGCGCTGCCATCGCCGTCGCCGTCGCCATCGCCATCGCCATCGCTGTTGTTGTCGCTGCCTATCGGGCAGCATCGACCCAACAACAACAACAACAACTCCTCACAGCAGCACCGAATTATTAAACACTCAAAAATAGTTATACGTAACATCAGTCGGAGCATAAGAAGATTTGAAGGTCAGCGCGATCCACGGACCAGCGGTCGCTGCCGCCGCCGCGCCGCGCCGCGCCGCGCACGCTCCCCTCCACCATCCGCTGCTAATTAATTTCGGACGAAATCAGCAGCCGAATGCGAAGTATTAAAACTGGTTGGCCAAGCGGCGCGACTTGACGGCTGCGCGGAGCTGCTCAACTGGTGGTTTCGCTCGAGGGTCCCGAAGGTCCACGCATGCCGGGGCTGCGCGTCCAGTCCTAGAGTGGACCACGGCGGTCGTCAGCAGCGGCGACAACAACAGCAACACACGAGGAGCGCCGTCGCCGTCAGATGTTACAGCGAAAGTGTTTCTGGTCAAAATTCGCTTTTCTAGCGCGATCTTCGCTCGCGTTTTGCTGTTGCTCGCGTCTCTTCTTCGTTTTCATGAACTGGAAATAAGTTTTTGCCTTAGTTTGGCACGCGTCTGAATTACAGAATTCAGGTTTGCGACCCACTTTTCGTGCGCGTCCGCACTGAATGAATTAATTCGAGCTCGCTGGTGCGGAAAATCGGTATAAATTGCAGGCCGCGCCACCTCGAAGCCACCACTCGCAGTCCACGACTCCGCCTCGAGCCACTCGCAGCAAAAGTCCTCCACGTCCTCGAAATGAAGTTCCTCATCGTCTTCGTCGCGCTCCTCGCCCTGGCCGCGGCCGCTCCCCCCAAGGCGTCGCCGAGAGCGTCGTCCGGCGACGTGCAGCTGCTGCGCTCGGACTCCGAAGTCGGCCCGCAGTCCTTCAAATACGGGTGAGTTTCGCACGCAAGCGGCAAGCAATGAACCGAACTGATCTCCCTCCTCTCTTCTCTCCCGCCCTCGCCTACTCTCGCCTCGCGCGCAGTTACGAGACCAGCGACGGATCCTCGCACAACGAGGAGGGCCAGCTGAAGAACGTGGGCACCGAGCAGGAGGCCCTCGTCGTGCACGGCAGCTACTCGTTCGTCGGCGACGACGGCGTCACCTACCACGTCAAGTACGTGGCCGACGAAAACGGCTTCCAGCCCGAGGCGGCTCACCTCCCCGTCGCGCCGCACGCCTAAAACGCTTGCAACACGCGCCGAAGTAGTTTAGCTGGATTGGGAACGAAGGACTCCGTCTAGGACGACGTTTGCTTTTGTAAATTTTAAGTTATTAATTGTTTTGTTGTCGCTTTAAGTTAATAAAAGGAAAAACAAAAAGAAACTCGATTTTATGACTTTTCAACTGTTTTTTTTAATATTTCTTACTATTTGCTTAAAAATCTCGAACAATTCTTCCAAAAGAAAAGAATAGCAAGTTGATTTCGTTAATTTTAGCGGTTCTAAATAACTCAGCGCTGAAATACAGGAATGACAAACGATTTAGAAGATTTCCGATTCGCTCATAAATCTGCTTTTATTTGTTACTTTTAACAAATAATCTCTGGTCATTAAATCTCTGACTTGTTCCACGTATCTGTTCGTACTGTTAAATAAACAAAAAACTCATAAATTCTACGAAAAAACGTGAAACAAATTTATTATTGTGTAGCTAAAACAACAAACTTGTTTCTAGACTTCAAAATGTTTCATTTGCGACTTCTTTTCATATTTTATGGTTCAACACACAGTAATAAACCTGAAGATAAATCAACAAACCACTAAACTGAACTTTTAATACCTCTGATTTAATCTGAGAAGAACAAAACAAATTAAAGCTTGAATCCGTCTTTAAACGCACGCGAGGGAGCTTTTGAGCGCTTAGTAGGAACTTTTTCAATGCTTTCCATACCGATTTTTAATTCCTTTCCGTGGTCAGCATACTTTTCAGCGCGAAAATAATGCCTTCGCATCAACAAGAAAGAATTTAAAAAAAAGCACAGCAGCAGCAAACAAAAGACTTAAGAAACAAATCAGACTTCGTAGTGGAGACTATCGCGTTGCATACTTTTAGGCGTTCGTATTAATGGGAAGAAGAAGAGTGAGGCTATTTAATGAAGGCGTGTAAATTAAAGAAATACGAAATGAAAACTAAAAATAAATAGTTAGAATTAAAATTCTTTATCGAATCTTCAATTTAGTCAAGTATTTTAGTCGAAATGATAGTTTGTCTTGAAAAAGAAATTATTGATTATAATTTGCTGCCATCTGTTAATTTGTGGACTTCTTAGAAAATTTCTGAGGCCAACGCAATGCTTCTGAATGCTTCGATGTTCTAGTCTTTCATTCTCTTCCACTTACCAGTACAAAACCCACTGACAGAAGTTCCCAAAAGTTGTCCAACTCCAAGCAGAATTAAGTAAAAAAGAAAACAAAAATTTATATTTTAAAAAATTATGTCTGAAACTGCGCAGAATGTTTTTGTTGAATTTCTTTTAAAATTTCATTTGAATGGAATTAATCTCTTTTACACACAAATCGCGGCATTCAGCAAGCACGAGAACAAAACGACTTAAGACGCAAACGTCGCGGACATTGCTAGCATACTTTTGGGCGCAGCGAAATAATTCACAGTAGATTTTGCTAGCATACTTTTGGGCGCAGCGAAATAATTCACAGCAAGGTTCAGTTTTGACAGAAAGAAGCGAAGACACCGGAAAAATCGAAAATCCAAATCGATTAAAGAACGATCGATACTTCTGGTTTTTGAGCGTGTTTCTATTTAATTTCAATAGAACGATTTTCCCTTGGCAAAAACAAGCAACCTTGTTTAGTTTATCTCTTGTTGTTCCTTCAATTTCCTCTCCAGTAATCATTTCCTCACCCCGCCTACTGCACTTCGTAAGGGGGCGTCGATTTAATTAGGTCTCGAGGCCGACACCGTGAATGACTTCCTGCAAATTGATTGGCGGCGTCGAACTCTGACGCTCGCGAGTATTAATCAAACGCTAATCGACAGCCGATTTGAGGCGTGTGAATATTTATTGACTGTTGGAAAAACACACGAAGGGACGGCGGTGCTGCAGACGCCAGTTGCAGTCGACTCTTGAGCTGCCTCACGCATTTGGGGCTTCGTTCCCGAACCGCTCACGATTGAAACTTCGTCGGTTTATCGATTTCAATTAAGATTAAAGAATAATAAATATAAATTAAAACCAGGAAGTCTAGCTGACGACGAGATGTTCGATGTTCTTACAACATACAACGTCAGCGACTGTAACGAAGGTTTTTTATGCTGGCAACAACAACGTTCATGATTCCTTGATGGCCACAGATTCAGAATGAGCGGTCGTGCGCGCATAATTTTCTTCACTTCTTCATTCTTGCGTCGGTAATGCATTCCGTTCATTAACGACATTCTTGCCGCTCATGTAAATGCAAATGCAGCAGATGCACTGCAGCGAAGAAGCGCAAATTTGTATTCAAATCCAGTTAGATTTCTGAATGTACGAGTATCTCGCAGCGGATCCACGGCGCATCAGTCATTCTGAGGCCATTAAAGTAACCGCAGAAAACAACTGACAGCTGTCGTCTTATCTTGGCGTGATTATCGCCGCCTCTCGTCGCCTCTCGTCGCGCCACTCAACTCCTCTCGCCGCATCACCCCGCCTCCACCACTCGAACGCTGTGCACACCGCACTCCGCACTCCGCACTCAGCTTTCATGTTGCACGCGTGTCAGCGGCGGCTCATCCGCCTCGTTGTGAGCTTTCGCAGCCACTTGGGTTGAGTTACACACTTACTGTGGCTGTCTAAACACTCGTAAATAATTCACTTCATTGTTTATCAACTCCAGCGATCGCTTGATCGATCCGTCCGTCCGTCCGTCCCACACTCGAGTTCGCTGGCTCATCGCAAAATATTTCACTTCTGGCTGTGGAGAAAATGCTTTCCTGAAACTATTTATTCACGATCATCGACCACACAACAACAACAACAACGGCACTTAACACCGGCTGATTGAAATATGATCCGTCCCCTCTTTTGTTGTTGTTGTTGTTGTTGTTGTTGCCGATGCTGGTGCTGCAGCCGTTGTAGCGATTTAATCGTGTAAACGACGCGCTAAACACGAAATTTATGACGCTCGCGAGGAGTTTGCGTGCCCATCACTCAGCTGCGACGGCTGATGATGCCGTTACTCGTTACTGGCGGAGTAACCGAGTTGACGCGGTGAGTAACCGAATGTGGGTCGGAAAATTGAAATTCTTGCGGAGAATTAAACGAAAAAATATGAAATAAATATATGAAAATAAAACAACAATAAAAAAAGTGTAAAAACAACGAAAAAAAATATTAATTATTAAATGAATGATTCTTTTTTCCCCAAAATCTCGGTGGAATAATGAAAAAATTGCCAGAAAACATCTTTCATGTTGTGAATTCCATTCGTACGAATGCGGTTACCGGTTACTCAACTGCGAATACACACGATGAACGTGCAGACAAATTTTATCTTCAACAAAACTAGCTTAAATCCTCGTTTAAGCTTTTGTTTTCAGCTACTTAGCAGCCAAAAACGAAAACCACGCAGACAGCGCGGTGACTGTTCGGCGGACTTGTTGTTGTTGTCGCTGTTGCTGCTCTTCATTCGTTGTATGCAATCAAAATGCAAATTAGCAATCGTTGAATATGCGAGAACACACAAATTACAGATTCCAAAAGTTAAATTTTAAATTCCGAAACGAGAACAAATTCAGATAAAATAACAGAAACAGAAAATTCTGTAAATTTAAAAAGTTTTCCTATTTTTCAATTAAATGTCTGACTCAAGTATTAATTTTCCAATTAATTACAAAGGTCAGCTGATTTCTCAAAAGCGGCCGCTGCCTCCTGCCTCTTCGTGTGGCATGCAACCGCCTGCAGTCACGCTTAACTTGGTCCACCCACGTATTTGGAAGCTTGCAGAAGGTCGCCGCCGCCAACTCGTTTGACCAACCGGCCAAAACCATGTTGACCAACTGGCCAAAACAACGCTGTGAGCGACGAGCAAGACAAATTCCTTTATTTATTTATCGTTTATTTAATTTTCGCTCGTCGTGTCGCCGTGTAACTGAAGTTGATTGATTCTCCAAACTTTCGCAGATTTTAAACTCCCCGCCTTCGCACAGAGTTACCAGCTGTAATAATTGTCGTCTGTAAATACTCAAGAGTAATAAATTTGGCTCGTATTTTCCTCTCCTCGTATTTCTTCCCATTATAAAATGTATTTTCTCTGGTCACCCTAACAACGGAGAGCATAACCCGAAAATAACTGTACATTGTACATTCTTCAGCCGCGTTGAAGCAAACAGGTGGAGTTCACAAGCGACTTCTATGAGGCGAAAATCGAGCCATTCACGATAGATTAACTTCGCTCGGGCTCGGGTGTTTGTGTGCGTGTGTGTGGTAGTACTTCGTCGTGTGATGGAGACTCCCTAGCAGAGACGCGACCACCCGTGCTGCTCAGTTTCTGCATGCTGCTTCCCTCCTCAACCAACCGCGGCTTCCATTCGGAAACGACAGCAACATCAACGCCGCCAGCAACATCAACGCCGCCAGCAACATCAGCGCCGCCAGCAACACCAACACCGGCACAAACTCGACTGTTTCATGTTTCACTGCCGCCGCTTGCGCCGGATTCTAACAGTTTTAAAAGGTTCGAACTTTTTTTCAAAGTTCGTCAATTCGTCGCAGAACTTCACTCAGAGAGCTTCGGCGCAGTCCGGCGCGGTGCGAGTTGGCGTTGGTTGACTTTTCTAATTTTCGAAGTGCCTTTCGAAGTGATTTTCGCAGTTTTGTTCCTGTTGATCTCAACTGTAATTGTTGCACACACGACGGCAGGAAGGAGCAGCGAAGAAAACACAAAAATTGATGAAAGTGTTGCCAGCGGCGAAATATTAAGCCAAACAATTTAGAAACAAGCAGAAATTAAAAATGTTGCGATTTTCATGCGTTGCATTGTTTGCTGTAAGTGTGTCACGAGTGTCGCCATGCTGAAGTAACGACTTTTAACGCTTGAACTCTCTCTCCCCGCAGCTGACACTTGCGGCGGCGCACGTCGCGGTCACCCACGGGCAGCCGCTGGAGCAGAAGCGTCCCTACCAGTTCGGCTTCACCGTCGACCAGCAGCAGCACCGCTTCGAGAAGCAGGGTGAGTCTGAGTCGCGGTTTTAGGTCAGCGTTTGGCGCTTTCGGTCGCCTTGGACGCTGTGTTGCCACTGCGAGTGCGAGAGACGTGAATGTTGTTCTCGGCGCGGCTCGGAACTCGGAAGCCTTGCACCCGGGTCGTCATGTTGCCCGCTCGCCAACGGGTTTTTAATGACTTCGCTTAATGACTGCGGACGGCGAAGACCACCTTTGCTGCGAATGCAGATTTTTTATTACTCCGAAACGCCAAGAAAAACAAGAGAAAACACTGGCCTGAGACCACCAAACTTCTCTGAAGATCAAACTCACATTGCGCGATGAAGATGAAACAAATTGCGAGATTCCGACGGTGCGAAGCGGTCAGTTGATCTTCAAATAAACGACAACTAATTTTGAAGTAAATCCATGGATTCCATTAGCTAAAAAAACTGCATTACACTGATGACAAAGTTGAGGCAACTCACATTGACTGAGTGTCTTGTGACGCTTCTAAAATTCACAAACGACGAGTCCTTCTGTCCCTCCCTGGTGCGAGGCGCGAGAAAAACCCGCATCTGGCGAAGAGAAAATGAAACATAATACAGAAATTATGGAAATCAGAGCTCGCCGCGACTCACAACCGCACAACCGAAACAGGTTGCCTCGACGGAGCACTCAGAACGCAAGAGAAATCAAATTCTGGTTTGATTTCTATCTGTCAATAAAGTGTACCATCTGCAGCCATAAATTCGGCCACTTATGACAGTTTTTTATGAGGCGGAATCGCAGATAGAAGTTGTTAAACGAAAACTGAAACTAGAAGCGGCCGAGATGCGGTAAACCGGCGACATAGAAACCGATTTGGCGTCTCCAACTCAACGCTTTCCACCTTCGACTACCTTTTTAGGGTTCCCTGCTAGAGATTCCGCATTTAATTTGAATCATTAAACACCGCCAAAGGATTGCGGAAGAGAAGACGGAACGGAACGGATTGAGGTCAACAAATTTGAAGTCGTTTGCGTGTTGGGTGTAAATAATTTGCATGTATTATGATGCGGTTAGCGACGCAAAGGTGTCGAGAGCTTTAAAAGATTCTGCGCCGCTTAATAGATTCTGCGCCGCGAGTAATTTAATGGCAATAAGTTAGAATTAACGAGATAAATCGAAATTATGTAAAACAGCGCAGAAACAGGCAACGAATAAGGTAACGAGAACGAATACAACAAAAACGGATAGAAGAGAATACGGATAAATGTGATAAAGTGGAGAGAAGAGCTTCGTTTAGGACGTTTTTGTGTTTATTCAACTCCAAAAACTCCTCGTTTCCAACCACTTTTCAGTTGAAGCGATGACATTATTTAACCAGTGAATATCGAAGTGCTGGCATTGCCAGTGAACTCATTCGGTACCCTCACCCCAGCGCTGTTCTGTGTATGCAAATAAACTGCATAAATTCACTTCTTAATTGCAGAAAACAATGAAAATAATTTATATTCCTGTGTTTCGGAGGCTTCAGCAGGTCTGTGAAACCTGTTGACTTGCTCGAAATCATCGCAAATAAATCGAAATCATCAAAAAACGGTGCAGTGAGCAGAAGAAGACACGCGTGATTATTTATGAGATTTATTGTGCCGCTTAGATCACAATTGAACATCAATTATGCGGCTAACAGTAGAATTTGGCTAATTGAAAGACTATTTCAACACAAACAAGGGTTACCTCGAGTCCCCTCCGCTCCTTCGCCGCGCCGCGAACGAGTTTCGGTGCAAACCGCAGTGACAACTTGTATTTCAGCGTCCTGCTTGTCGTTTCGGCATCCGAAACACGTTTAGAATCAAAGAAGTCGTGCTTTCTAAATATAAAAATTATTGATAAATATAAAGAAATAATAACCGCCACCAGAATTACGTAACTAGCGGTGGCAACGAATTCACGGCAACAAATCAATCGCTTGACTTCATTTTGTGTTAGTAAGTAACGAGTGAATCGGCATTTAACGAAATTCTTCTCGCCAGATGAGCGCGGCATCGTGATGGGCGAGTTCGGCTTCATCACGGCGGACGGCATCTACCACGTCACCGTGTACGCCACCGACGAGGAGGGCAAGTTCCGCATCCTGGCCATGAAGAGCTACCCCTACGAGTCCCCGCCCAGTAAGTAGCGACAACGAGGAAGGTAGCATCACACATAAATCCCCCCCTTCGCAGAAACCATCGAAATGGTTGTCAAGCCCAAGCAGACGCCACCAGCAACTACGGCCTCCCCTCCCCCCAAGTTCAACCCCAACAAAATCGCCTGCTCAGGATGCTTCATACCCGAGGATACCGCCAAGGACACCGCCGAGGACGCCGCCGAGGGAGCACCGCCAAAGTCAGCGAAAACCCCCATTCGCACGCTGTCGCAATCGCTGGGCCCCGAAGAGGGACCGAACGCCAGGTCACCGGGCAGCACTGGCGGCGGTCCGAGCACCGTGTTGCAGAGCATCGCGCAGACCGCGCTAAATAACGCGGTGCGTGAGGCAAAACGACCCTCGCAGCGAGCAGGTGCACCAGCAACAACAACGCACGCACACGACAGCGCTCCCGACTCCAACACAAACTCCTTGACGCCCTCACAACTCGCCGTCAACAGTTTTAACCTGGACACAAACCGCTTTGAGGGCAGCAGCACACCAGGCAAGTACGACACAGCACGGGCAACAGCGACGATAAAACTCGCGTTACTTTCGCAGGTCGGCCAGCGGGTGGCAGCAGTTTCAACAGCCCTGCAACTCCGGACGGTGCAGCCGGGACACGAACCAACAACAGGGGTGCACCAGCAGGAACTGAAGTTGCGGCCGAAGCCGAGACAGCGACTGGAAATGGTAATTATTTCGCGCTCCACACCAGTGTTTCTGCAACCCTCATTTTACGCTCACTTTTATAGCACGCACACCAGCAGCGGCGCCATCTGGCGGCACACGACAGACGCCCGTCCGAAACGCAGCTTCTGGCGGCTCCAGCGGTGGTCTGGGAAGCACTGCCAGCACTGACGCTGGCGACCTGTACCGCTTCAAGTACCTGCTGGACTACAACGGGCACACGGAGACGGGCGCGCGCGACGGCAGCAAGCAGGGCAGCTTCTTCGCCATCGGCGACGACAACGTCCGGCGCACCATCGAGTACGTGGCCAACGAGTTCGGCTTCCAGCCGCGCATCAGTTGGCGCAAACTGGAGGGCGGCGTCAAGCTGCCGCTCGAGAACGCGCTCAAGGACTACGAGTTCGTGTGGTTCCGGAGAGACTAAATTGCAAGGGCGCAAACTTGAGAAGGCGCAGGCTTGAGGAGGCGCAGCCTTGGAGGGGAGAGCAGAAGTGGGTGCTGCCCTCCCGCTTCACAAGATGGATTCTGAGAGCACACACTTGCCATTTCTGTTTTTGTTTCGTTTCTATTTTTAAGTTCAAGTATTCTAAATTAAGTTATTCACTCAAAGTCGTCGCCTTATTTATCTGAAATCGAAATAAAACGAATTCTCTTCGAAATTCTTAGGTTTCCATTGTTGCGGGAAGTTTATTAGTTTCTTCTGTTTTGTTTTCCGCTGAACTCGTGTGGGTTGAAACACGCTTACTTAGCCTAGTTTGCTCGGGTCTACTTGGACTTCGACTCGTCCTGTACACATTTAAGCAGAGTAGATTCAATATTCAACGCTTCAGTTACAAATTAATACACAGCAATGTAGAAATTTTATGTTACATACATCGAGAAGTTAAATACGTGATTTAGTCTGGAACAGTTATTCTCTACGCTTGGTTGTCGCTATTAAAACTACTTAATTAAAATTCTTTACGTAATGTTCGACGAATAAGTTCGTGCATTTGCAATGGAATGGCTTTTCCCAGCGTCATTGCGTAGATACAAGCGAACCACCAAGACGGGGCTTCGTTCCATAATTTAGATACATCGAGAAACGCTCACGGCTCGTTAAAATATACACTGTACAACTATCACAGTCTCCCACATGTTTTAACTTACGCAGTAACTAATCGCCTAATTAAACTCGGAGTGCGCCTTCTGAGCTTCGAATCGCAAACATGAGATTTTGAAAATATTCAATACTAAAGGTGAGGAGAGCCCACCAGAATGTGGAGAGTCACTCTCTCTGCAAAAGAGTCCTCCGCAGATGAGGCTCCACTTTCAGTTTATGCAGTAAATAAAATACAACTACAACTAGTTGCTGATCCAGTGCGAGACGGTTCGTGTTCACTTCGCCTCTGACTGAAGAGCGCAAGAGGACAATCCGACGGGTTCGCGATTAAGACTCCAACTACCTTCGATTAGGGACCATAAATTACAGTTATTTATTCGCTAAGGTTGCCTCCGCTCTCGTCGTTGCTCTCGCGTTCCGCTCGCGCGAGCCGAAATATCGATCGCGCGCTGCACTGGAGTGCGTTATTGCTAAAAATACACGACAGCAAAGCCCGAGTCCCTTCAATGCCCGGGGTTCCTTCAGTGCTGCTTAAAACTCCTCTACTGACTATCTATGAACATGAGAATCTAGGTATTCGACGAATACTGCTACCGACACACTCACACATCGAATTGCATGCTATTTACAAAACTGCGCTCTGCAGCGCCCTCGAAAGGGTTTCAAATGGTTGCTGGGGTTCCGGGAGGCGTCGCAGGTGTCCGCGGGCGGTGCACAGGGAGCTGCCCGGTGGAGCCGCCGGACGGCGGGCGAGGAAGTCGCTCTGCAGCCCGCTGACGGTGACTGAAAGTGATTTTTCATGGTTCCATAAAACAAATCGCACTCGTCCAGCGGCGAAAACACACACGCGCCGCCCTGAGCGAGTTGGCGAGTCGCCCCCGTGAATATGTAATTCGCAGCCGCCCCACCCTCCTCCCATCAGCCCGTCCCGCGTGCATAATGACGCCGTGTACCTGCTTCAGGTTCAACAAAATGGGGTTGTTCGGCTCGGCTTGGCTTGCCTCTGTCTGGTCGGGTTGGTGGCTTCGTCAAAATGGTGGCGCACATCCTCGCTGCGTGGGTGTGTATGCGGCCGCAACAGCGACGGCGACTGCGACGGCGACGGCGACGGCGAGGCTGGCTGCGGGTGCGGGTGTGGGTGCGGGGGCGGGTGGGTGGCGTGCGCGGCGTGTGCGGCGTGTGCGCCGTGCTGCATGCAAAACTGCTCAAAATGGCATCATTTCAGGATCGTCGGCAGGCCGGCGGGGTTCATGAGGCGGTTGCCCACCACGATGGAGTTGAGGTTGCCGCCCGCGATGGCGCCGCCCATGCCCACGCCGATGCCGCCGATGCTGCCGAAGCTGCTGCCGCTCATGCTGCTGGAGGCGGCTGAGAACGTGGCCGTCGCGATGTTCAAGTGGTTGTTGCCGCCGCCGGTGCCGCCGATGCCGCCGGTGCCGCCGATGCCAGTGTTGTTGGCCCCGTGGTTGTTGTTGCTGGCGACGGGGCCGCTGCTGCCGCTGCCGCCTAGGTTGCCGCCGATGTTGCAGAGCGCGGCGTTGCTGTTGTGCGCTGCCGCTGCTGCGGCGGCCGCCACGTGGCTGGAGTTGTTCTCATATTAGAAGCCGCCCCCCGACGACGACGGTCATGCGTAGTGGGGGTAGGAGCTCAGGTGCGGCGCGACGTGCGAGGGCGTCACGTGGCCCATGGAGTGCGGCTGGTAGAGGTTCGTCGCCGGGTTGCCCCAGTTGCCCCAGGAGGCGGCGGAGGGGAATATCGAGGCTGCAAGAGGGCGCAGAGAGGCGGCATTAGCGAGGTGCGTGCTGGTCGCAAGGGCGCGGGGGCGCGGGGCGCGGACTCACCTGAGGAGGAGGCCATGCCGTGGTGCGGACTCATGAAGCTGCTCAGCTTGGCGCTGTGATGGTAGGGCGTCATGAACAGGTCGCTCTGGTACTTGTAGGTGGGGTCGCTGGCGGCGGGCTGCGTGGCGGCGGCCAGGCCCTGGAAGTCGAACTTGTAGGCGTAGCGCTTGCCGTGCACCTTCGTCATGATGTTCTTGTCGTAGTAGTATCTGCGGGGACGAGAGTTGGCAGCGATTAAATCATTTCGGCGAAATCATTTCTACGCGAAACGGTGACAACGACTTTTTATCACTTTAACACCCCCATTAATTCACCCCCTGACGTCACTTTGGACTCGTTTAATTAGCAGAAAGTAAGAATTGCAATTCTAACCGCTGGCAACCGCAACCGTTTCCATTCTCTTCGAGTTCTCGTCCTTTAATGAGTCGCCCGCCTGCGCGACGAAGGCGGCGGACGCGATTCGTTGTGACGAGAAGAGCAAACAAGGACGCCGAAGTCGGACACCAATAAATAACCGAAATAAAGCGCGCATCACGAGCATTAAGTCAATTTTGGAAACATTAGCACGCGTACGTCTGCCGCTGGAACGCAATTAAGTCGCTCCGAGGACTCTGAGCGCGGAGAGAAGGACGAGCCGAGAGTCGCTGCGAGAGTTTGAGGGACGCAAATCTCAGGGGTTGTCCGGAAAGGGACGCACAAAAGGCCACTTTTTGCCCATAACTCAATGATTCTGACGTAGAAATAATCGTTTGTTGGCTCATTTCTCTGCAAACGCAATAAAAATCCTTACAAGCGACCGCTTCTGTGATTCCGCGACTGACGCAGGTACGACTGAAGGAGAGTGAAATCTCAAAGAGAAAGAGAGAGACAAAGAGAGAGAGAGACACAGAGAGAGAGAGAGAGAGAGAGAGAGAGAAAGAGAAACGAGCGGCGGGAGAGACTTCTGAGCGAGTTGACTGGGAAGATGGAAAAGTTGGATTTGGACTCTTCTGTCATCCCGTCACTCTTCCTCCTCCCCACTGACTATCAAAACACTAATTGTTGTGCTTCCAGTTTGTCTATTCTTTCTCTCCACCCACCCCTCTCTACCCCGCCTCTGCCTCCTGAAACTACTTTTTCCAGCAACAAAAACTCACAAAGATGAGTGGAGAGAATTTGCAAAATCGAAGCAAAAAATTAATTGCAAGAGAAACAAAGATCAACACCGACAAGAATGGACCAGTGACAACAGCAACAACAACAACAACAATGAGAAAAGAATGAAAAAGTCTGAATGAATGCGATGAATGCGAAGAAAAGAATGAATGCAGTGTAAAAAGTCTGACAAACAGGCTGACAACAGAAGCGCAAAGAAAGGCAAGAACAAGCAAAATACGATGCACTAAAAACAAGCAACCGAACGGACAGACGGACAGACAGTCAGACGGACGGACCGACAGACGGACAGACGGACGGACGAACGTGTGGAACGCAATGAAGGCAGCGTAGCGAGCGCAATGAACGCAACGATGGATGGCTGAACTTCCGGTCCGAATGAATGGAGAATCAGAAGAAATTCAATTGGAATGAAGCGAAACAAAAAACGTTCGATGACAGCACATTTTTGCACAGAATGAAAATGCGAGCAAATAATTATTTTTGCAAACATTTACGGTTTCGCGTTGTTGTGGAGCCAACAGTTGCTTGGCTGCAGATGCTGCTGCTGCTGCTGGAGGATGAAATTTAATTTGACAACAACAACAACAACAACTACAACAACGACAACAGTAACAAACACGATGTTGTTGGTCTTTCAAATGTCACTTTTATAGCACGAAAGTTCGATTCGTCCAGAGTTGTTGCATCCGCGTTGTCTGTTGTTGATAATGATGCTGCTTTTATGGTTACTGTTGCTGTTGTTGTTGTTGTTGTTGTTGTTGTTGTTGTTTGCGGTGCTAGTGGTGTTGTTGTTCTTGTTGTTGCCGCCGTTGTGGCCCAAGCAATGAATAATGAGCGCCAGCATTCGATTTACGCGAACACGAGATTAATTCGTGCAGTCATCATTTGCATCTTCTTGGCACCTCATCAAACTTAACCCTCTGCGGACCGTAGTGTCAAATTGACCGTTCAAAGACTTCACATACAGTTTCAAAAAAGCGTCTTAATTTCAATACCCGATGTGGATCCCAAAGTGTTAACACGCATGAATAAAAAAGAGGAACAACAAAAGTTCTATAAAAAAGTCACCTCTTTTGTTGGTACGCCTGTTATTCTGTTCAATGGACCGCCAGTGCAACCCTTCCACTGCTGATTGCTGGACAAACACGACCGATATCACAAATCAATGACAAAATCAATCCTAAGCCATTTAAGCCGACACGACAACGAAGACAAACAGACAAACAGAACCCAATCAAACGCCGGACCGAAAGGATTGACTCGCCGCGCACCGCCGAAGGCTGGTCGACACTTTCAAGTGTCCAAGAGGCCATCGACGAGGACGAACGCCCTCGCGTTCGCCTGCAACGGGGCAAATGAAGCATCAACCCCCTTCCCCTCCCCCTCCTAGTTGTTGGTGGCGTGTAGGTGTGGTTCGATTTGCAGGGCAGGAAAAAGAATTAAGAAAATAAGCTGAATTCCTCGCAGCTTCCTTTGAATGCTCACATTTCCTAGCAAATATAAACACGCACAGACACACGCTCACTCAACCTCCACACCACCCACACATCACACATTCTGTCAATCACACACACACACACACACACACACTTCCCCCTTCATCCATCCAGCCAGCCAGTCAGTCCATCACTCAGCGAAGGCGTTAAATTGAGTTGAAACACATGAGCATTCAAAGCATTCAAGTGTTGAAAGCATCACAATATCAACAACAACGACAACAACAACAACAACGACAACGACAACAACAACAGCGGCAGCAGCAACAACAACATCAACAGGAGAGAGACAGCCGAGAAGAAAGCTAAACAAAATCAAGGAAGACACTAAAGACACATTAGCGTCCTTCTTCACATGCAAGGATCTTCAAATTCGCACACATCAACTTCAAAGTGTTGACAATCAACAGCAGCAGCAGCAGCAGGAATGGGGTTCGCTGTGCGGATGACGTTGTTGTTGCTTATCCTTGAAACTCCTTCTTTTATCTGTACTCGTTTTTCTGCAAGCAGAGGAATCAAAGAGACGAAAATTGGCATAAAAGTCCTTTTTGCGACTTGAGCGAGGAGACTTTTAGCTTATTTGCGATTATGTTTGCGTTGCAGGAGCTGCGATTGTGCAAATCATTGCAACTGACAGCGCAATTTGGAGTTGTGTGCAGATTAGACATGCATGGTTAGGAAAGGGTTAACGTCTGTGGAGTGGAGGGTGGGGGGAGTTTTTAAAGTGTTCATGGAATGTTACTTCCATTTCCTTCCGTAGAACTTCGCGAGAAGGTTACGGGACTGTGAGAGATCGTCGGTAATGACCGATATGTTCTTGGATGAACATTAAATGGCTTAAATTTCCAGGTGGAGTCCCAGCCAAACCCTAACATCAGTCCGTCTTCATATCAATCCCTACCAGAAGTTATGATAGAGCAGAAATGGCCTTCAACATTTATCGACAGACCTGAAAGGGTCCTCAACAGACCTGATAGGGTCCTCAACAGATCTGGAAGAGTCCTCAACAGACGTGGAAAAGTCCTCAACAGACCTGAGAGCAATACAGACGCTGAAGATGGCACAACGTGGGCACCAGTTTTCGCCAAACCAACTCGACGAAGGATGACGGAAATCGTTCTGCCAGAAACTGTTTTGCACTGATTCTCCGGATACCACTTCGAAGAATCCATCACTGCTGGCATAGAAAGTGGAACCGTCTTTCTGTGTGGAAGTACAACTGCTGCTTGACTGCGTGGCCCTTCGTGAGTCAGAACTCGCAATTACAACTCACAGCCGGAGTTGGAATCCATTTATCTGGCTACACAAACAACTCGCGAACGGAACGCCGAGAATGTTTTATTGCATTTGATTTCAATTTCGTCTTCATGGGGCAGCAGATTAAACGCATGATTTGATTTCGCCCCGTCCCCGCCCGCCGAGGGCTGCGCAGTCCGTCGCACGAAGCGGGGGAGGCGAAAACAGCGCCATATGGAAGTCGCCGCCGCCTACTCGCCAACTACTGCACTGAACTCATCCAACTCATTTCGAACAAACGCAGTTCAGCAGTCTGAGGGTCGGAGGTCAGCGGGCACTCGCTCGACGCACTCGTGCAACGGAGACGGAACTAATATTGGATTCGATTTCTGGCCAAACTCACCCAGAAGCCGTAATGAGGAGTACAAATCACTGCAAACGGCTAATCAAGACGCAATTACGCGGCTCAGGGTGCAGCGAGTGACGCACATGTCCGATATCAATCAGTCGGGCAGAAGAGCAAAGAGATCAAAACACCGCGCTGAGAGGATGTGGAAAAAACGGACCGCTTAAGGATTCCGAGCACAAACAAGTTGATTGCCAATTAAGTGAGTGATTCTCAGCCGGTTGAGGGAGGGCGGGACGGCGGGGGAAAGCGCATCCCGCATTCATTGACAGATCCGCTCTTCTCGCCGAATGCCTCTTCGGCACCACGTCAGTATCTTCGCAGCTCGACAGCAACCCCGCCCGACCAGCTGTCAAGTGCGCCGATTAACCACGACAACCGCTGTCAGCGCGTCGCTTTGTTGTCTCAAATTGGATTAGTCACACTCGATTGTTGTAATTGTTGTCTGTGTTCGAAGAGCCCGTTCCGCGGAAGGGGTTGCACTCACCTCAACGCGCGACTCAGCTTGTCGTAGTTCATGTTCGGCTTCGACTTGCGCTCACCCCAGCGGCGGGCGACTTCGTCCGGGTCTGTCAGCTTGAACTCGCCGTTCGTACCTTCCCATGTTATGCAGCCGGCGTTGCTGGAGTCGCTCAGGAGCTCGAGCAGGAACTGCCACAGTTGTATTTGGCCCGAACCTGTAGGAGGTGAGAGTGAAAGAGAAAAACGAGATTATAAGAGAAAGAATTCATCAGATTTGATGTGAATATTCCAACTAATTGCTCGCAAAATAGAAAATAATAACAAAAAACATTACACGATTATGTAATGCATGAAACCGAGTTGTATAGAATGGGATTATAATGAGCAGGCAAAATGAAAATGGGACAATAAGACCGAATGACCCAGCTATAATCGAGTTCTTGGTCTTATTCTTCCTAAAAGGGTTTCCTCTGTTATAAACGCTTGCCCTCCTCCTCCAATCAAGTGACCTTAATCGTGGTCTGTCGTGTAAGCACGCTATTATGTCGGTACTTTTGGTACCGTCGACAAAGTTCCCTACCGCTTGAAACCGTGGTGTACCGTACATAATCGTTCGGTCATTTAAGTACTCAAAATTCCATCATCAGACGTCTTTTTGTGGACGTTAAGCGATATCTAAGATTGATACCATGTTGCTGTTGGTGTCTCATCGTTGTGGGTTTTCATTGTTCTTACTTTTAAGTACGATTTTTGTCGCATTACTGTATTCTGGTAATGGTTTGAGGTATGGAGGATGTCTTTCCCCTAATATTTACAATAAACTACCTTACGTCTCAGAACCGACAATCCTTCCATTGAAAATCATGCGACTTCTCTCGACTTACGTTGGAAAACCCCCATTCGAGTTCCGCGAAGGCTGCTGTAGACCCAATAGACTATGCTAATAGGTCTACAGCATAGTATATTAGGTCTACAGACTATAGACCACTAAATCTAGACTATAGATCGAGTATCTCACCTACACCATTCGTGAAATGTAGGCAACACGATGGCATTATCTGCGGAGACCTTAACATTTTATTGCATAACCTAAAGTGCTTTTCCACAACACCATTTCTGACTAGACGTCCCACTCTACACCTTCAAAGTTGATTTTGTTCTGATTCTGCACGTATGATCGCGCGTAGAAGCGTAGAACCGTCACTCCCAGAAGCTTAAAAAACTTCACCCGAGCACTCGAAAACAATAATTTGAACGTATCAATGGCAAAGTGGAGAAAGTTTTCAGAAAGAAGTGCTTTTTCCTCTGTTTCTCTCGCTTGCATGCTTCTAAATAGCGCGCCGCGGGGCGTTTCAAGAATTTCAAAACAAAATCAATGGATGTTCACGCTCTCCTCAATCGCAACAAATAAAAAGTACGTGAAACACGCGTCGCAAGTACTACGTGAAAATAATGTCAAGTTTACGGTGCGGAATTCACACGCAGTCCACGCAGGACCTCAGGGAACAGCGAGCAGCAACAACGCTACCCACTCCCCGACTCGTCCTTTTGTGTGTCGCTACGCTACTCATTTGTGGAACATCATAAATCGCTTAATCATCGACCAATTAAGCGAGGCACACAACGTCACTTCATCACTCGGTTGGCTGTCAGTTAAAATATTGGCGACGCACGGGGTGGGGGTGTTCAGCGCTGCCTCTTCCATTTGTTCCACGCGTTGTTCCCGTAGTTCCTTGCGCTGGCAGGAGGGTTTTTATGGCTTTTTGCCGCCACTCATGTGTGAGATCATCATGAATATCACGTTAATTGCAAATCGTGGCGCGATTGAGTCGAGGAAGCTGACGTTCGGTCGAGGAAGCTCGTGTTGGGTTAGGTTTCCCTTAAGTTGACTGAGTTTGACAGCACGAATACTGAAATCGTTGCGTCGTTAGGTTCCAAGGTGGTCTCGTTTGTGCCGAACGGCTTCAGGGACCGACGTACCTTTTTGCATTAAGAAGACGATGGACACTCCATTGAATTCAAATAACTTCAGATTTTGCTCTGATTGGACTTCATCAGGAGTCACCACTGGAACTACGAAGCCGACATTACGAAGTCATTTTATTTTATGTTATTTTAAGAGCTCGATTGCTTTGAATTAATTTCTTTTATCCCTAATTTCCCTTAAACGTTGCAAATAATTAATCAAAAAACTAACTTTATCCACGTGAAAGAAAATCGCTGCAAAGTGAAAGAAATGCACTTGGTTCACGTCAAAGGCGAGCTTGAGGAGTGTTGTGAGTCCTGGCGAAAATTGAAAAGCGGAACTGAGAAAAAAACCGCCTTGACGTGCGAGATCAAAGCAACTAATTATTTCCGCGTTTTTGATTAAATTAACGTTTTCCGCGCCACACCGGACGTTGAAATTGAGGCGAAGCGTAGTTGCAACCTTAGCGAAGAACTACTTTGTGGTGCTTGGACGAAGTGCTGCCCCCTCCCGCAACCGGGGACCGGGGTCCCACCCCCAAAACTTCCCTTCCCCTCGTCGACTCTCTTTAATGGAAGAACGCGGCCAACTAAATGAGAAGAAAAAGCGGAGAAGTCAACAACTAGCTCAGCTTACGAAGCCGCTTCTGCTTGGCTGCACAGAAAATTAAAATTTTCACCAACACACACACACACGCACACACACAGACACCAACACATGTGCACCTGAACGGCACTTGCATGCTCTGGTAATTAAAATATTAGGAACTGCGTTTGTATTGCAAAATTATTTCCCGCCTTTAGAGGCGGCTTTTTATTTATAACATGTGTGGTGGTGTTCGTGTTGTTGGCGTCCGTGTGTGTGTGTGTGCAGGAAGCTTACTTGTGTGTGGATCCACTTAATGTTGTGTGAGCCACAGGAAGCAAAAAATTAGCTGAAGTGATGACGGATACAATCAAAAGTTTATGCATAACCGTTGTACCGTTAGTTGGCTGCATATGTGGTGCGTCTGTGTTTGTGTTTGTGTGTTGTAATTACGCAAGTAATTAAGCAAAAAATCAAGCTACTGAAAAGCAAAAACTGAAGAAAATTTTGAAATTGCACTGAATATTAACATGATATTTTCGTTAATTTCTGTTTTTATTTGTTTTTCGGAACACGAAGTATTTGGCGGATCCTCACGTGTTCTGCTCAACATCCACACGAATTTATAAACTCTTTTTAAACCCTAACAAATGAAACCCTACAATATTCACAGACTCTTCAATAAAATCCCTTTGAGTTCATCAAAAACTTTTGGTTCAGACATCCTGCAGAATTGAGAGACACGCAATTGCCGATGCAATCGGGAGCCGAAAAAATTGACAACAAAGCTCCTTCCTGACCGCTAAATGCAATCCACTCGCATGCTAGAAATATTCAAATTTTGTCTCGATACCGCATGCTGCTCGCCGGGACCGGACTCGGAGTTACAAAGCGGTTCCGTGTTCGGAGGAAGCCATAATTAATCAAAACAACATTTTTGCCACCATCAGCCGCCACGAGGCGAGCCGAACCCGACCGATACACGTCGCCGCCTGTGTGTGGCGTAGCCGCCTGGGTGGAGAGAGAGAGAGAGAGAGAGAGAGAGACGACGACGACGACGCGAACGAAGGAGACGACAAGAGTGGAATGGAGCTTCGCGGGAAGTCCACTCCTGTTGGTCAGAGCAGAGAACGAAGGCACTCGCTGGTTTCGGAAGGGAAAGCAAGGCGGCACAGGCACGGTGTAGGGTGAGTCCACCCACTCACCCCCTAGCCCCACCCCTACGTCACCCCACAGTGTGAGGAGTGCAAGAAAAAAGCAATAACAATACGGACGAGACGCCCCACCACACCGAAGAGGGACAAAGCGGGAAAAAAGCGAACCCGAAATTATACGATTTATATGTCGCGCCGGAAAATAGCAGGCGATGGAGTTTTTATGCAAATTCCGGAGTCGCTCCTGCTCCCCCTCCGCCCCAATCAGCTGAACGGTGCCTTCGAAAGGGTGAAAAGTGAAAAAATCGTCGTTTCATGGCTTGAAGGTTGTCCATGTGTTGAGCGCCGCGCCAAAACGAGGTCAGTTGCGGTGCCAACAGCTGATTTTAAGGGCAGCCTTCGAGCGACGTAGTTATGTTCGACCACAAATCGGGCGGCGAGAGAGAGGGAAGACAGGTTGGATGGGTTTACGGCTGTCTGTCCCGGCGATGGGCGACTGAATTTCGTGTCAAGTCGTCATAAATAACTCGCGGGATGGCAAATGGCTTCGGTGGGATTTCCACGATTTCAGTGTTGTTCTCTGACTGACATTAGGCATAAAGAGTGAGGAAGAGAGAGGCAGAGAGAGAGAGAGAGAGAAAGGGAGACACAATCTTAGACTGTTGTATTCTGGACAAAATAATCTCGCGGGAATGACGTGTGCAACAAATTGTGTCCAGTTATCATGTTTGCAAGCCCTCATTTTCGGCACGAATGTGTTGTATTAAGATTTCACGACTGACGGCGGAAGGAAAAGCAGTTATCAGGTACATTTTAGCAGGATGAAGGATGCAACTGTGGAGTGAAGTTGTGAGACACCTCGAACATTTGACGAGCCGTCATCAGCTAACTTCGTATGTCGCTCCTGGAGTTCTTTGTTTCCCACAGTTTTGTTTGTAGAACCCGTACTCGCGCCGCAGTGATTTAAGTGATTTATTGTGTCCACAGCCACGCCCATTTCTCTGTTCTTTTCAGTGCAAACAGCCGTTCACAAGTTATGAATTTTTAATGCACCCAAAATGGCAACTGCAACAATTTAAAAAGAGTTTACGAATAACGATTTAATTGATGGCTTGATGACTCGCAACACGCGTCTCGGGACGCACACGCATTTCACACCGGCGCGATTTAAAGCCTCTCGCGATGATGGATCATTTTTAACCCTTTCGTCCGACGGTGGTCCGGCGACTGACGGACACACCCATTTCAGCGCAGGCCGGCGTCAAGAAACACCTTTTCGCAGCTAAGGGAGGCCGCTGGAAGAAGGGTGGGTTTCAGAATTCCTGAGAAATCGCTTCCCACAGACCTCTCGTAGATGACGTATCCTTCCAACCGTCCTTCCAGCTGTCGGCCCGAACGCCAAGTGACTCGAACGAACGAAATGATTTTTAATATTCTCTGCTGCTGCATAGTAATGAGTTGAAGTGATAAAATCAGTGCTCACGCAATTTTAACCCTCGCACGCCAGTGAGCGGCTCAACGCCCCGCGCTGTCTGCTCCAGTCGGCTGCACTCACGGGGAATGGATATGATAATCAAGAGCAGGTGATTCTCGGCTGCAGGCAAGCGAATCGACTGGGCTTCGCTTTCCCCACAAAGTTGCATTAATTTTGTGACTTTTTAGCACTTGAACTCCTCAACGGGGGCGCACGTGCTCGACACGAGCGTTTGGCATTTGAAACGAGTGTCAGCGGTGCGGGCAAAACTAATCTGAGCACCTGAATCGTCACGGTGCCGCCCGGTCAAGGGGCCACTTCGAGAGAGGAGGGCAGGGCAAGCAATGAGTCAGGAGTTACTCACCTGAACTGGCCAGTCTGCTGCTCGTCGGACCAAACATTTGATATGGATCTGAAAAACAAGCAGAATTTTAATGTGTACACAAATAGATTTTAAGATTTTTTATGCTTTATAAAGGACAATCGCGAGGGCTTTTCCGGGATTAGAATTCAGAGGGTTGCCATTTGTACTGCCATTTAGAACCTAAATTGCTCTATAAAATGCAGGAGTCCAATCCTTCCCCGCTGAAACTAAAGAAACTTTCGTATCTGAAGAGTTCCACGCCCCTCGTTGCCCGATGAGAAACTGAACTTCATAAAAATGAAACTTTTGTGCAAATACTGGCAGTTGTAGGGCGCTTTCCTCGCAATTAAACCCTCATTAGAACGCGTCCGCCGACTAATTCCGCTCTTCAACGCGCGGCACTCGAAAACTGTTTGCAGCACAAACAAATACTTTAAAATTTGAAAGTTCTTTGTTTGGCACTATAAATCTCAAGGCCCGTTCTCTCCCCGACATTGCGACGCGCCTCGTCAGAACTCATGAAACCTTTAAATGCGCCACTCGAGGAACGCACTCGAGTGGCGGGAAAAAACGAAGCGCACTGAAATGAAAACGCAATCGAAACGGATTGGAAACAAAAGTTGACGTGGCTGGATCGAAACAATTGAAACATCAGCGAACGTTCTCGATTAGGGAGCCGCAGGACGTGGCGGCCTGTCAAAAATGACGGGCTCAGCGGAGCTCGACGCGGCTCAAGATGTGGCGGACGCGTGCCGCAAGCGCGTCACACGTACGCGTCACTTTTTGCCTAGCTTCGTCGGCATTAAATAAAAAACGTCGGCTGGCATGTTTGTCAACTCGGATTGTTTAATGAAAACTGTGTGGACGCACCAACTCCACAGCAATCCGAGCAGGAGCGCGCGAATCGGCGAAATGTAACCTTCGTGAAGGAGCCGCACTCAGGCGCGGCTTGGCTGCGAGCTGAGTGCGAGATGCAGCTTAATGAAGCTGCGTCGTGCTGCTGAAATGGATACAATGCGACGAGGACTCGAGCGCTGGAGTGTCCTGCCGAGTGCTCTCGAGCAACAAATGTGTTTTAAAATGCATTTAGAACGCGTTTGTCCGTCGCATGGTTGGATGGCTGGAAGGCTGGATGAGTGGATGAGTGGGTTGTCCGGGCATCGTGACGAGCACGATTAATGGGAGGAAAACGGGCGGAATGGTTGAGTTCTTGCGGACGTTTTAGCGGTTGCGTTGAAGTGCGCGAAATGAAGTGCAGCTTCGAGTTGAAACCGGCAGGATTTGGACGCTTGCAAGCAGTTGGTGCGGTTCACTCCGCTGGGAAGTGATGGGGCTTCAAGGATTTCGAGAATTAAGATCAATCCACTGGAAAAGATGCGGAGGAAGCAAGTGGTAACGGGTGGTTGTTGCAACAGGAGGTCCATATTGGCAGTTTGTTCAGCTGTTTGCAGGACTTGTTAACCCGCGGGCAACCCTGGTTTTCGCAGAGGGTCGGAGGGTTTTATTCGCTGTTCTGATTTAATGTTATTTTATACTGTGTTGTGCTGAAAATGTTTGTACCTCTTATCCACTCACCGGGTTGTCGTAGATGTGTGTGCGGGTCCAGCGAAGACTTGGCCACGCTGACCCCAACGCTGGTCAGAGCATTCGAGGTGTATCCTGAAAATGCAGAGGACGCGTCATTAATTTCGCTCTTTTTGCAGAGAAAAAAGGAGAAAAACGTAAATTAAACAATAATTTCAATAAAAATACGATATAATTTCGCTCTTTCTCCCCTTTTGTCTTTGTCATCTCCCCGAAAATAAAAATTTGAATTCTAATTTAGGGACTACAAATTCGTGATTCATTCGAGTTGATAATTGACTCCTCAAGTGTGCGCTGATTTCATTTTCGATCGAATGAAAATAGCAAATTCTACGAAATCACAAAACTCCAACTCCGTGCGAATATTTTGTCTCATTTCTGTCAGATCTCTCGGCGGAAACTGTTAATGACGTATATTTTTGCTAAAATTATAAACTTTCCAAAAAGAAAATAAAATCCTGTGTTTCCCACCCTCTTCGCCCCACGCCCCCTCTTCATAAATTAGAAGCCTGCGGCAGTTGAAGCTCAGAAATCCGTGAAGAATTCCACTCAACACTCAACAATTTAAACGCCGTCTGCGTCTCCGCTGAAAGCCGTCTTTAATGATTCGGCAAAACATCGTGCGCCTCAATGGGTTAACACAATAAACGCCTGCGACGTCGCTGACGCACGCCGCCGCGCAGGCGGAGCGAAGAGGTGAAGCGGCTTCGGCTGCGACATGAGCAGCTTTCAGCGGTTGTCGCAGAACACAAAGAGGCCAAACGAGGCCTCGGGCTTTTCAATTTAAATTGTCAAGCCAACCAAAATTCGAACAACCGCCCGAACTCCCTCTTCACCACTCCACCCCTCGCCCTCGAAGAAGCACAAGTTGGCGCTGCAAATCGCACCCCCAGCGTAGTCAATCTCGTCGTCGTCCTGCTCGTCATCGTTGCTCTTGTTGCTGTCATCATTCTAAACAAAATTCGTAGTAATTTTCTTTGTGTTGCAGCTGAAGTGGAAGCCGGGACACTTCTGGGCCTCCTGATCGGCGAAAGATGGGACGACTGCAGCAGCGCCGAGCACTCGAAGCGCTTGCCACGCGGTGCGCAGTGAAGCTGAAGCGAATCCGGCTGTTTTTGTTAGGCGCGCCCGAGCGTGCAGCTCCGCAGGCTACACGAGCGACAGCAGGCCGCTGTCGGACTTGCAAGTGCCAAAATTGGCAGCCAAAAAGTGAGCGAGTTTAAAGTTGCGGAAAATCTCGAGCGTCCAGTTTGTGCGGCTGCAAACATTTCGTGGGGTGGGGTGGTGAATTGTCGCTGTTTTCTGTTCGGCGTGTTGAACAACTCGAGGCGGTTTATTTTGTCACATACGTTTGTCGTTGCTGTTGCTATTTTCGTTTGTGTCACGCTTGCGAGTGGCGTTGACACAACATCTACTGCCCCCCCGCCCCTCTACACACTTCACCCGTCAGATCAAACAGTGTGGGCCACACAGAGGTTAAAAATCAGTGGTCTTCAAAGGGCGTTGATTGCAGCTGGTTTTTGATCCGGCAACACTGGAGGGAAGCTGAGAGAACAGACAAAATTTCTGGTGGACTCTGAGGACTCAGTTGACTTTAGTCCTCTCTCTCTCTCTCCTCTCTTGGCTTTCTAAAATTCCAGGAATTATAGACAGAATCCTACGAGAATTCTACTCATACATTTGATAAAATCCCTTTTCCATTTTTCAAAGTTCTCGCTCTTCCTGAAACTCTCAGCTTGGGAACTTCTCATCCTCGCATCCTCACCGCAATCCTGTCACTCAAGTCTTCTCAGTTCTGCGCCGATCACTCGCTCGCCTCTCCATCTTCTGCCCGTTTCAGTTCACTGAGTCGCAAACTAGATTAGGTTGCTTTTCGGCCTCGGGAACCCTTATTTGTATTCACAGCCGAAAATGAAAGCTTAACACGTGTAATACACACCTTCTATGGGTGGACTTGTGTCTGTGTGCACGCGTGTGCGACTGTGACAGTGACTGCGACTGTGACAGTGACTGCGACTGCTTTTCGGTTCTGCTCAATAACCGAACCCGATATATCGCACGCTTGATTGCCCGGCGAAGGGTAAGCATGTGTTTTGCGTGCTGTTGTGTTGACACTGCGTTGCCACCTTCCTCGTTGTACAAATAAACGCTAATCACAATTTTGACACCTCATCTTTTTGTGTGGGAAAACAAGGGTGCGTCTCCGTCACTAACGCGTTGTATTCAGAGAGCAAGAAAGGGCAATTTACGCCGATTTGTAAATCGTCTGATTGTTCTGCCGAATCTCCATAAGAAAAGAATTTCTGTTGCGTTATGTGAACGATATTCATTCAGTCAGCTTTATACGAGCGAGTGAATAACGTTACCAAGATCTTCCTTGAGAAAAACAAATTGTATTTCATTCTTATTCCTAATTTTATTTACAAATCTTCCAACCCAGAGTTAAAAAACCCACAACAACCACTTAAACAACCGGCAAATGATCGCCCACGGGGTGGAATCCGGTCTCGTCAGCGGTGTAGGTGACCAGGTAGGTCTTGCCGTCATCACCAACGAACTTGTAGGATCCGTGCACAACGATGGCCTCGTGGTCGGTGCCGGCGTCCTTCAGCTTGCCCTCGGCGTCGTGGGCGCTGCCGTCGCTTGTCTCAACGCCGAACTTGAAGCTCTCGGGCTGGACGTCGGAGTCCTGGCGGACGGTTGACACATCGCTGCCGGGACGAGCGAAGGCGACGGCGAAGACGGCGGCGAAGACAATAATGAATTTCATGGTGTGGCTGTGGAGTGAGTGTTGCTTGCTGGAAGGCTGAGAACGACTTGGTACCGTTGAGTGCTTTCGGCCTCCTTTTATACGCGAATTTCTTCGGGGCTTCGAGAAGAAAACCTTCTCCGCAGCTTAGAATTCAGGTTTTGATATCGGAGCTTATTATTTCCTGTTTCCACGGTGTGGCAAAGACTCGATCTTCACTCACTTCAGTGTGGGTCACCAGATCTCCAGCCTATTGATGTCATAGTTTGGACGGTTTTTAAATAATATCTGCACGTGTAGGCTCATGCAAGGACAGCGGGTTACCATTTTCAGACAAACTCTGGGAAACTGAAGCCCACTGAGCAAGTCTTGGATTATTCAGTGAATCGTGGACCAGCTCGAAATACTCCTCCAAATAATCGCTATTAATATTCCTGCAATTTGTAACCAAATTTTCGCATTACAAACCATCTCTCGCGGCTTCAGTAGAGCGGCCTAATTTACATTTAGTTTTACAAGGTCGCTTGTCTCCCAGCCAAATTTGAATATTACACTGTAACTGCTTCGGCTCGACATTCAGCAAGATCAACGTTAATTGATGATTAATGGAGTTACATTTTAATTTATGCTGAAACCAGAACTCTCACTTTGAATTCGCAAAGCCGAAAATTCGGATATAAAAAGCGGCGTCGACTTCCACAGATCATCAAACCGTTTCAGTCTTCCGACGACAAAACACCTCAAACACCTCCTTCGCCATGAAATTCGTCATCGTCTTCGCCGCTCTCTTCGCCGTCGCCTTCGCCCGCCCAGGCAGCGATGTGTCAACCGTCCGCCAGGACTCCGACGTCCAGCCCGAGAGCTTCAAGTTCGGCGTTGAGACCAGCGACGGCAGCGCCCACGACGCCGAGGGCAAGCTGAAGGACGCCGGCACCGACCACGAGGCCATCGTTGTGCACGGATCCTACAAGTTCGTTGGTGATGACGGCAAGACCTACCTGGTCACCTACACCGCCGACGAGACCGGATTCCACCCCGTGGGCGACCATTTGCCGGTTGTTTAAGTGGTTGTTGTGGGTTTTTTAACTTTGGGTTGGAAGATTTGTAAATAAAATTAGGAATAAGAATGAAATACAATTTGTTTTTCTCAAGGAAGATCTAAATAATGGCATTCACTCAGTCACACAAATTGATTTCTTGAGCAATCGGACGAACTTTTAGTTCCAATTCGACTTTTGGTTTCAAACTCAGGGATTTTTGCAAGAATCCGATGATCTGATCTTTTGGGGAAGCAATTCTTAAAGCTTTTTATTTCATTTTAGAAGAATCTGATTCTAATGTGTCTAAATGACATCTTATTTTATTTACCCATTAACGCAAAAATACTCACCTTGAGACTGGGACGAGCTGTGGGAACCCCAGGAAGATTTGTACGAAGAATCTGAAAAAATAAGATAAAATTAAGTTCAAATGGCAGGTCAACGATATCATGATATCAAGTTAATCAGGTTAAATAATTGATTGGGGATTGATTTCTAAAACTAAACGACTTTTTGGATGAGATTTTAAGGTCTTCTTCAGCGTTTCCAAATAAACGGCTAACTATCTGGTTGGCCGATGTAGTTATCAGCTGAAGAGGGGAGAACTGATATCACAGTTGGCTGATATTGTTATCAGGCCGATAAAATTTAACTGATTGTCGTTTAGCAGCAGAAAATACATGCAGTTTATTGAGAGACGAAATACGAATTCTGACAACCTTAAATTCACGGATTGAATTGATCGATCGGTGCGAGATCACGATTAATAGTCGATATAATTTGAGAGAGCGCGCCATTTGACCGTGAAATAGTCACTAAAACTAGCTGACGACTGATTAATATGGCAACGATTGGTTGTTGTTACAACATCACAGTGACAATAAATTAAACACTCGTGTAATTATTAATATATGCAAATATAACCGTGCATGACGTAGGAATGTAAATTTTAAAGCTTTTAAATACTTCGGAGTACGAATTGAAAAACTTGTGAATGCTCTCTTCTCGTCTCTTCTGATCTCTTCTCTTCTTGAAAATAACTCTCTTCACTTTCAATCTCTCCAATTTTGATTTCTCTTCACACCGGCGGTAAAACGCTCTTCTTTTGAACTTAATTCGAATTAATTCAGCTTAACTGAGTTTTATTCTGCTTTCTTAAGCTTTTAAAATACACGAAAACTGAGACACTGAGATGTCGTCGAACTAGATCCTCCAACTCACCTGCGAACAACATTGAAAAGTTGCTGAAACTTCCTGTCGAGCGTGACAAATAATCAGCGGAGCTCTTGATGTCGAGCATCATGGCACGGCGGGAGTGCGGCGGCTGCGGGATTCACTGGTTTCTGCGCGGAGCCGCCGACGGACCGGATGCACTTGAGAGTCCGGGTTTTCGAGTTATGAGCCGCAGTTTTCGAGCGCCAGCATTTTAGGGAGCGCGCGGCGGCGGCGACAAGGGCGCCCAATTCGAGTGCGCCAAATTGTGGCCGGAAGATATTAACACCGGCAGCTGCAGGGCCGAAAAAATGTTTATTTATTGCTCGCGTTGTGCGGCGCGAGAGCGTGCTTGTGGCGGCTGCGACGTCGCCAGCGGACGCAGCGGGAGGAGCGACGATCGGAACCGGTTACCGTTACCGGACACCTCGGCTTCCGGCCGACTTTTATGCCTTCCGCGTACGTGTGGCCGAGTGAGTGTGATGAGTGGGTGTGGGTTTGGGCGGGAGTATGTGCCGGTGTGTGTTTGCGGATCAGGACTCCACAATTCAAGGCTACAACGCGGCTAGCAACGCGTGCGGCGGCAGTTGGCCGTCAACTCGAAGACTGCGTTACGCGACCGACGACGACGACGGCGGCGGGTGACGTGTGACGTACGTAGACGGAGAAGTCGCAACGACTTCAGAAAGCGGGACTGACAAGGATTGCGACCGATCTGTGGCACAGCAGCGGAACAATTGATTTCGATTCCGTCGCCAAATCGCACACATCCTGCCCAGCTACCGGCGCAGCGCGGTGTCGCCGAAACGCACGCCACCCTTCGCAGCGGGGTGTTGTTGTTGCCGTCGCTGCCTGCGCGCTGAAGGGTGGTTGTCGCACCGGGCAGTCGGTGGTTGATTAAGCGAGTCCTCGTGGGTGGGTGGCTGGGTGGTGGGTTGCGAGGCTGTTGGTTGGTCGCGCCGGGGATGATTCGGCTCTTGCATGCCGCGCTGCGCCGCGGCCGTCGCCACAGCCGAGCAGCGGCAACGGAACCGGCATACGTTAGCGCCGTAATCCTCCAACACCCTCTGTGCCGACGAACCACCAATCAGCGCAGGACAAGGTGTGGCCTGTGCTGCACGCCTCAGTGGTCTCGCAAGCAGCCGGCGCGGCAGCGACGACGACGAGGGCAGGACACAGAAAAGCTGTCGGAAGTTCTGCCAAATTATTGTTGCATGAGGAGCGTTTGCTCAGCACGTTTGGGTGGTGGGGGGGCGCAGAGTTGGGTGGTGGGGGGCGCAGAGAGATTGCCTTGAAAAATTAAATAAAATACATTCCACGAAGGTGAAGACCTGCCCGAGCGTAATCGCGTGTGCGACTTGTAAGCCACACGAGAGCCAACAACGCGCTTCGCAGTCAAGACGGAGCTTTCGCTGAAAGCTCACGAGCGTCTCAGAATCGAGGCTCGTGCGAAGCGCGCTTAAACCCGTTAGAACAGCAACAGCCGGTGGTGGGCGGGGGAGTGAGGATGGAGGGCAGCCAATGAGCCAATGTTACGGCGGTGAGAGCAGCGCCGTGCCGTGGAATCGCAGGGTGTGCGCGACGTGGTTTTCGCTTTCGTTGTCCCCACCCGCCGCTCGTGGGTGACACGAAGCAACAAGGACGGATGTATTATCCACTTCCTTTTTCCTTCCACCAAACACAAGGATATTACCGTTACGTCCGTGCTGCCCGCGTCGCGAAGCGTCCTTCAGTGATGGTAATCCGTGCCGCGGTGCGGGTTGCGTGGAGCGGCTCGCGCTGCCAGTTGGAGAGGGAAGTGGCAGCGCCAGAAGAGCGAGAGCGAGGAGCAGGAGGAGAGGAGAACCGAGTACCTTGTTTGGCTTATTAAGAGGCTGCACTGGCCGCAGCTGTGTGCTGGAGAGAGAGCCACTCCAGTCGCGTCGACTCCGCCGTCTCTCTGCACTCGCACAGCAGCGGTGGTGCCTGCTGGCGGGGTTTCGAGGAGGTCGGGTGTCCAACGCTGGAGGAAGGAACCGTTAAGTGCTGCACTCTCAGCCCACCGCCGCCGCCGCCGCCGCCGACGCCACCGATTCCTGCCGATTGTTCAACGGCATGACAATCCTCCTCCCTGCCGCACTCCGTCCAACTCTGTAATCTGTATCTGTAGTCATGAATTTGCGCCTGCCAATGTGTCCTCACAGTACGTGTGCATGCCACACCGTGCCAGTGTGTGTAGGTGTGTGTGCGAGTGCTTAATTAATTTTTGAGATCACTGAAAACGGATTTCGTTCTCATTTTTCGTTTGATTTCGAGCTTTTCTAGTTAGTTTTCAGCTTGTTTTCGCAGCACACACCCGCTGGCGAAACCTACCAAATGGCAGCTGCCTCCTGAGCTCCCTTCCGCCCTGCTACCCCTCGTCCACCAACCCCTTCCGCCCCTACGAATGTTACAATACTCGAACCACACATTTTCTTCCTGATAAAATATTTTATTTCGTTTTTAATTTGCCTTCCACGATTTCTGCGCTGCCTTATCGAGTATTTAAAAGGTTCCGCGGCTTTAATTTAGACTCAGGTGTGTCTGTACGTGTGTATGTGGGTGATTGTATTTATATGTGTGTGTGCGTGTGTGTGTGTGTATCTGTTTCACCGAGTACTAGCATTCCATGGGTGCTCATTGTGGGCGTCCAAGTCTTGACACGCCAAACTTTAATAGAAACGAGCTGGGAAATTGTTATTTTTAGCTTTTTCTTTGCTGTTTCTTGACTTCTTCTTGCTTCTCCGTGTCCCTCACTGTCTCCGTCTCCTTCAGCTTCTAACTAATGACTTCAAAGCAGTAATTTGATGTTTCAGAAAATTTAGCCATCGTAGACGCAATCAAAAAGTTGGTCGCAATCGTTGGTTGTGTGTTTTAATTACATTCATTATATAATCACTTTTCACGCCGAAGCTCCACTCGCTTTTATTTATTTCTCTGTCAGAAAATAACTCCACCGTCAACTCCACCGTTTCCTTCCCGATATCAACTGCAATTTTAGCGGCCTCCTTCTGTTGAAGTAGCGAAGACTTCAGTTGGAATAAACAAGGATTGAACTCGTACGTTGAATTCAATCTAAGGTTCTGAATATTAATACCATCTCAAGGTTATAACCGGAATAAGCTCATAAAAACTCCAAGATGGTTAAGTTCATCTCACGCCGACTCATCTCGGGTATTTTTTGGGACCCTATCCTTGTGCAATCCCATCATCTTCACCATCACGTCTGATCGCATCTCATCTTCTCTCAAGTCCTACCATCTCATCTCATCTCATCTCATCACATCTCGTCTCAATTTCTCTTTCTTCATCTTACATAATTCAATTTGACCTCACCTCGTCCCATCTCATCTCAGCTCACTTGATCTCATTTCACCTGATCTCATTTTACCATGATCTCAGCTCTATACATCTCATCACATCTCATCTCATCTCATCACATCTCATCTCATCACATCTCATCTCATCTCATCTCATCACATCTCATCTCATCTCATCTCATCACATCTCATCTCATCTCATCTCATCACATCTCATCTGAGAGAACATCAACGCGTGGACGTGTTACGCGTACCCACCTCATCCTGTCACGTCTTCGGGGAGTTGCAACCCGCCCACTTCTGGGCGGGGTCGGTCGATTTGTGGTCAGTTAGTCGAACACACATCACCGTCAGCAGTCGTGTCGCCCAACTGGGTCGCTCGCCGCGCGACTTCTAATAAGCCACGCAATCAAGGCGCACTTTGTTGTCTTTAAGACGCGCTTCTGACCCACAATCTGGAAATCTGGCGCTGCGTTCAAATAAGTTGTTCGTGTTTATAGTCGATGACGTGTTGCAGTCAATGTCCATGTTGTTGTTGCTGTTGTTGTTGTTGTTCCTGCTGCTGTATCAACAGCACGTGCCTCTTAATGACGTATGAATGATGTAACACGCGAGAGTCACGTGCGAATCCGGCGTGTTATTCGCTTGCTGGCTGTTGTTGCTGGCGCGGGTGTTGATGTTGTTGTTGTTGTTGTCGTTGTTGTTGTCGCTGTTGTTGTCGTTGTTGTTGTTTTTGTTGCTTGGATTGCTCGTTTCAGTTTTACTTCACTCTCTCTCCTGTCCACGAGTCGTGAGGCTCGCACATTTTGCATGATCAGACATTCGTTTGAACAAACACAATAACGGGAATTTGTTGAGTGGCGGCCAGTCACTTCCGCCCGTAATGCGCAAAAGTGCTGCTGGCCATTTTTGTCCCTTCATTTGTTGTGATTTTTTGCCTTTCCTTCCGCTTGCTACGAACGCAATGCGATGAAACAAAGAGGACCGAATGTGCGCGTTATTAGCTTCCCAAGTGGGGGCCGCCTCGAGATCCTCGGTGAACGCACGCTACGTTTGACGTCAAGGAAATCACGTAGAGTGACTTTCCTTTAGAACGCGGCAGTTTCCTTATAAGTCTTAAAAATCCCTTAAATATCCCCCAACTCCCGTGATTCCCAATCGTTTCCCCACAAAACTCTAAAATTCTTATATACAAAAAACTCCTGAATTTTGAGTGTAGGGATTTTCTCTTCCCCAAGACCCTCCTGCCAGGAATTCCCACTCTCCTCGTGGAGCCGCGAACCGTAATTAATTTTCGAACGAGGCAAGACGCGTCAGCCCGCGAAATATGATGGCACTCACAATCGCGTTGGCGCCGAATCGTCAAACCCTCAGGACCAACACTTTTCACTTCCCTTAAACGGTTGTGAAGAGCAGTGAGAAGAATTAAAATTCAATTTAGACCAACGCAACGTCAACATACGGTGCCAAGAATGCCCGGGCTCGGTCCTCGACTGAGCACACGAGCGTTGAGTTTCGCAATTACGACTCGCGCTGGCTCGACACCCAGCCAACCGGCCGCCCAACCGTGGTGCGACCCAACCGTGATGGTGGCGGACCACCCGCTGCGTGTTAATTCGCGCTGATGGAATAGCACGTTGCGCCAAATCAAATGCTGTGACAGGGATTGCGAGATGAAGAGTCCGAAGAAGCTGGTGGGAACCGTGAATTTGCGGACGATGAGTCGGGAGTCGCGTGAAGACGGTGATTATAATGGGTTTTGATGGCTAAGCAGTGGGTGGTGACTGCATTCTGGGATGGATGGTACACGCAACGGACAGGACAGGCGGTCATATGTCACCTGCGATGATGATGAAGATGACTGGGATGGTTGAACTTATTTGGATGAAGATGGAAACATAGCGAGGTGAGCGCTGTTACACCCCCATCCAACTGGAGGAGGAGTGAACGGATCGGAGATAAAGGGAAAATTTGGGGGATATTCAAGTTGTCATCCAAACCCCTTTAGGGGAAAATGAGGGGAAGTCGTAGTCACAACAGTAAATATGTTTGAAAACAACTCAAATAGGAGATCGAAATTCAGTGATGCAACCCATCACATCTCTGCAAACGAACCCTTATGGCGCATGTTACGATATAAACAACCGGGAAGACCGCACAGCACGCTAGTTCTCCACCCCTCGACAGAAAATCCATTATAAAAACAACCGAATCGAATTTCGAGTTGACAAAACCGACAAACACTCAAAAACGGCGGAGATCGCACGAAGTACAGTCGCCAAAGTGCAACAAGCTACCATTTCTCAGCGCGCAGACGATTTATGACGGACCCCCCGCCCTCTTCTTGGCAACAAATATTTTAAAACTGCAAATGGCTCCGGAAGGCGAGGTGCAAACCGCAAATAAGATACTCTTCGGCGCATGCTGACCCCGCGGAAGCGGAACCAAGCCGGATGGGCGGACGGACGACCGATGACAGCGTCTCCGGCCGCATCGCCACGGCCAGCCAGCGACTGGATTTATGCGCTGCGCTACGTGCCGCGCTGCGTTGTCGAAGGTGACAAACGGCGCGCTACGCGGCAAGCGAGGATGAGCACTCGAGCACCCTCCGCCCGCCCCTCCGCCGCAGCGTCACAAGCCGAACTCGTGCCGAACGGCATATTGAAGTTGTCACTGGTGCGACGCTGAACTGGCTGCACCGGAGGGTCTTCGGCGCGGCCGGCGTATCTGTCTCGTGGGAAGTCGGAGCGGCGCGAGGGCGCTGCCAGGTTGGGAAAGTCAATCGGAGCGCAGACCCGAGCGACCTCGGCGTTATTTATAGCGTTCGACACGTGAGCCGCCAGCCAACGGCAGCGGCAACCTTGGCCAAGTGCGTCGTGCGCCGCTTGACATCCGGCCGCTCCGCTGCACTCCGCTCCGTTCCTCTCCAGTGCGCGCCCAGATTTTCACACACTCGCCGCTTCTAAGAGGCGCGCGACAACCCGAGCGCGGCGCCGTTAATTGTTTGTTTGTTGCTGGCTGTTTGTTGTCATTGGCTTTGAGTGGCGGGGTGGGTTTGACTTTGAGGTAGACGACGCGCTGCTCTGCACCCCGTGTGAACGAGGTGGCTCGCTCTCGCGGAACGCAGCAGCAGCAACACGGCAAAACATATTGTCGCTGTTCACTTTACTGCCGATAACTGCGCCGGTAATTGGCTGAGCGGCTGGGGTGGCGGGCGGCGGGTGGCTGGCTGGTCGCGGCGCGCTTTCGGCTCGGGAATCGATTACGCAATTACGAGGCGATTGTTTCGGGACAACGCGACGGACACAATATGTCGGGACACGTGAGCGCGCTGCGTGGAGTGGCGCAATTTGTCACTGTTATGCGGTGGGAATTCCGGGGAAAACTCGTGAGCTGACTTTTTCGATCACGTCGGCGAGGCGAGTTCTGAGATGCATAGTTTTGGATGGAAGATTGAATCAGAAGGAGCCGAAATGATTTCTGACTTTAAGCATTTCGAGGTTGTGTTTAGTTTGTTGTTTAGTTTTTCCCCATTTCATGTTCTCCCCGAATATTTCCGCCCACACGCTAATTTCGTTATTATTTATTTACTTCTGACTTCATTTGAAGTGCCGCCGCGCCGCCCAAACTATTTCGCTGACTCACTTCGTGCCGTTGAATGGAAAAGTTTTCCCCCAGTGACCGAATCTGGCCATGGCAGCGCTTTTCACAAGTAAATAGATTTTCTCACATTAAGAAACGAGACGCATTACAGGGGTGACTGGCTGCATGCGAGATGAGCTTCGCTGCCGCCGGTCCTGCCCGCCGCGCCATATAAATATTTTCATGCTTGGCCTCCTCGCTCTCCACACTTCGCTTAACTTTGCTCGCAGTCATTATCGTCCTCCCGCGGGACGAGGGTGTGCTGTGGTTCCCTCCGAACAGTTGAGGTTGCGCGAGGCACACGAATGCATCATAAATCACGACCTTCGATGATCGCTACAGTCTGGAAAGCGCTGCCGAAACTTGAGCAGTCGCTGGCCAGCGCCAGAGAGGACTTTGTGGGGAGAGGATGGGCTGAGAGCTGCTTTTTAGAGAGGCGGCGCTCGTTCTCTTCCACGATTCTGTGAGGAGTGAACGTTGGTTTGAGAAGTTGTACATTTATTTCCAGAAATACACCTCTTCTTGTCCTCTATCGCGAGTTCCTCTGTTTATTTTTTAATATCTCTCCGCAGATAATAAATTCTTTGCGCCTGTCAGCCAACACACACCCTCAGCCTCCCCTCTCTGCTCGTGCAATCTCTCGAAAATTGATTGCGCACTCGCTACTTTATTAATTGTCGCTCGCTTCCGAGTGATTTTCTCACGCGCACCACTTCTCGCTGCTTTCTGATCGTTTTATGATCTGCCGATTAGTTTCATTGTTCGAAGTCAAGCAATGCGAAGCGCCGTCCTGCGCCGCGTGGTGCGCCGTGTATCTCCGCGCCCTCCTGCCGACTGTTGCACGTCCTGCGGAAGGGCGGTCGGCAGGTCCTGCGTGTGTGCGGTACACGCGTTAATAGGATTAGCTGAGGAGCACTTAAGCGCTCTATCATCGTCGCTCTTGTCGACTTCATTGCAGCTACTGTTGTTGTCGTTGCTGCTGATGTCTTGTTGCTGTTTGGAGAGCTACTAATCTCGACATTGTTTACCAAACTTTCCCACTGAAGAAGCCGCTGCGGCGGCCGTCCTTTTGACTGCCGTGATTGAAGCTGCGATATCTGCCGGATTACCAGCGATTTGTTGCGCTCGAGTATTTAAGTCAGGATTCGCAGGCTGCGACATGAGCGGAATATTTGATTGCTTTATTAAGCAAGCTACACTTTAATTTAATTGATGGTTTAATGAAAGGGCGAGCGGGGCAGGGAGTTGAAACGATAGTCGCCTTTAATAAATGTTAAAAAGTTCTTAAACAATTCTAATAAGTAAAAAATTCTCTTTATGGATTTTAATTTAAATTTTAAGTTAATTTAAAACTTTTATCAAAGTTTTACATTCAAAAAGTCTTTTTGAATGTTTGAAATGTCGTTTTCACTTCGAAAAGATATTTTTAAGGTAATTTAAAACTCACAATCGCAATCAGAAAGTCGTCTTGAAAATTTGAAATGTCGTTCTCATTTCGAAAAAGTCTTCTTAAGATAATTTAAAAAAAAACAAAAGAATTTTAGGGTAATTTAAAACTTTTATCAAAGTCTCACAATCAGAAAGTTTTTTTGAAGATTTGAAATATAATTTTCACTACGAAAAAGTCTTTTTAAGATAATTTAAAACGGAAGAGAAAAGAGTTTTAAGGTAATTTAAAACGCTTATCAAAGCCTCAGAATCGGAAAGCCGTTTTTGAGATTTCAAATCTAGTTTTGACTTCGGAAAAGTATTTCTGATTTTGGCAGAATTCCTCTCTTCTTCCAAGATACTGCAAAATCCGAGAAATTACAACCGTTGAGTGTTTAAGAATCCGAAAAGTGTCACATTCTGATTCGAAACCATCTTTTCTGAGCAATTATTGTATCAAATATCGTATTGCATAAATTGTTATTTCCTCCACGGTCTTCAATTAAATCCTCTTTGAATTTTCGAACGAGCTAAACACATCCATGTTATAATTATGAGATTTTTAAGAAGTTTTTTTAAGCATTTCTCATATCAGGAATTTCAGTTTCAGTTTTTTCGATGCAAATTTAAGCTACAGATATTTGAAACTATGAAATGATTGAAGAAATTCTTTCAAACACAATTTCAACTAACAACAGAGTTTAAACTTGCACTGAAAATCGAGAAAAAATTCGCAAATATATAGAATCGCAACAAAATCGAACGTAAAAATTAAAAAATTCATCAAGTTTTTTCGCTGTGAAACAGAGAAACTTCGCAAATTTCATAAGGGTTGCAAATGCTACCCCTCTACACAACCACCGCCAACAGCGCGCTCTGGCGGGAAAACGCCAGAAGTTGCAGGTTGTTGTCGTTGGTTTGCTATAAAAAGCTGCAAATGTGAACTCCGTACACAGAAAAACCTCGTTGAAACCATTTTGCGACTTCTTGAGAAGCTCGAATGTTGAAAAATTATGAAGGCGGAATGACGTACCTGTTATGCATTTGCTGGAACTGCGATGGTTGTCGCTGGTGTGGTGACTCGTACTCGTGGGGCAGCCGGACGACGACTTATCTGCAAGGAATCGAAAGGACAAACTTTACAAAGAGCATCCCAGCTTTGAAACTCTTCGCTGCTTAATCTAAGTTGGAAGAACAATCCACTCCATCTCTTCCTCCCACAGCCAGCTCATTGCGAGGAGAATGCGTGACAGACAACTCAATGACTGCACTCATTACGCGAGCAGGACTGGACACACTTTTCAATTCGCCACACCGACGCATGCGAAGCGAATTCGAGTGCTTCCCACACTCCTCGCGGGCGTCTCGCGTACCCGGCGGGACGAGGCAAATAGATAATCGTCACATAATCGAAATCCAGCGGAGATTTACGACCGTCAATTGGCAGCAACTGAACCACGACGAAGCGGGAGTCCGCACCACGCCGGCCGGAACCGCGCAACGTACCGCAACGCGATGCATATCGACGACGACGACGGCGACGACAACGATGACGACGACGATGACGACGGACGACGGGTTGCTTAATTGAAGGGGTGGATTGAGTGCTTCACTGGTGGCCGCTCGAGTGCTTTGCCAGCGCTTAATTGGCGTAAATCTTTGTTTGTTGAGATCGCGGGATTAGAATGTCCTTTCTGTGCGGCGCGTGTGTCATCGATATTGTTGCCAAAATAGATGGCAGGGGACGAGATGCAGCCGCATGTTGTTGTTGCAAATGGGGTGCGTGTGCAATGGCAACAGTAATGGTCGACATCCACACAATGGGAAGCAATACATTGCGACGAGTTGGAATGGGGAAGCTGAAAGTTATCATTTAATTTCAGGTTTAATCGCGACTAATCCTCGGAATCTCGGACCCTGCCAGTCCCTTAAGCGCCACCCATGAAATGGCGAGGAAAATCGAGGTATTATGATAAGCAATTAATTGTTTAATCAACCAGCAATTAAAAACTCCAGCTTCACTTGTTTCAATCGCAAAAATGTACAGATAAATTTGTTTACCTCGAACCAATCAAAGCTCCCGATGACGTAGCCTCTTTATAGATTCACGAATTAAAATTGGCATCCCCAATTATTGGCTTTCCTTTTCTCAAAGGACTGTATACGGCAACAACAACAACAACATATAATGAGTTACGCATGAGAGCTTCTTTTGAACTTAAAATGCATTCATCTCTAAGAATCAAGACTTCTTCTTCTACGGTAACTCTGTCTACTGCCCCTTCTCCTTCTTCTTCTTCTTCTCATTCTCCTTCGTTTTCTTCTTCTTTTGTTCCCTTTCGTCGAATATTCCCCAACCCTTCGAATGATGTTATTTTATGTGACATCGACGCTGCCGTAAACCTCCCCACCTCTCGCGCCTTTCGCTTCTCTCCTATCCTCTCCTCACTGGGCATCGCTCTCATAGGCCACCCCTCTCAATGCAATCTGGCCCCCTCCCTTCCCCTCTCCAAGCCCCTTCCTCTAGCCAACCATTTTTATGCCTTTTCAGTCTCATCTCGCATGAAATACAGAAATAATACGAATGCTTTTTCTTGAGCGCCACTCGTAGAAGCCAAGTTAACAACCCGAAAACTCACAGAGGCGTACCAGTTGTACTGCACGCTCAAAGGATTCCTTTATTATCTATTGTCCTGCTGATAACTTTGGCTCAAGGAATTTATTATGCGTTACAAAGCTGCGTTCCTTTGAGCCCAACAACAAAAACCACGCATTCCAGGGCTTCGTAAGGTGGCTCGCTGCAGAGACTGCTAGCTGGAGTGGGCGTGGTAGAGTGCAGTTGTGCTGGAAAAGATTGCGTTCTGAGCTGAGAGCTTGCTTTTCTCTTTTAATTGCTGCATAATTTTGCATTCTAATGAGCTTCGTAATAATGAGACTGAGGTTTTCTTTGCTGGTTCTCTTCTTTTTCTACTTTTGTGAAAAGAAGAATATATTTAAAAATAATGAGAGGATAGCTGAGGTTAACTTTTTATAGTTCAAAATGGTGTATCGGTGGTTGTATTTAAAATGTTAAATATGGAAAGGAAAATAATAGTAAAAAACCATAATATGGAAAGGAAAATAAAAGAGTTCCCATAATTAAATGCGAAATGTACAAAGAAATCTTTCTCTCTTCTCATCAGCTATCTTATCTGTTATTTTATCGGCTGTCCCATCAGCTATCTCATTCCTTCGCCTATTCAGCCAATTTTTCAGCTATCTTATCAGATCTCTTATCTGCTATTTTATCAGCTATGCCATCAGCTTCTCATCAGCTACCTTATCAGCTACGTTATCAGTTATCTTACCAGCTAACTCATCAGCTACATTATCAGCTACCTCATCAGCTACCTCATCAACTACCTCATCAGCTACCTCATCAGCTACCTCTTCAGCTCTCTTATCAGCTATCTTACCAACTATCTTATCAGCTATCAATGTTTTTTAATTGATTGAAACACGAACCCTTGACTATATTTTTCTCATTTAATAGAAACGGGAGACTCAGAAGTAATGCACGAATATCTCGATTTCGATTGTCGCCTGAATCCCAAGAACCGTTTCGATCTATCATTGTCACGAATTATCATAGCAACCGACTGCGAATACTGTCTCATCGGAAAAAAACTCCTCTCGATGCCCGATTATCGTATCGAATTAGAGTGCAAATAATCTCGATAAAAGGGAGAGAAGGGATATTCTGCCCGCCCATTCCTCTAATTTTCCGTAATTCCTCACCTAGTCAACTGTAACAGTTTTATTCACCTGGGGATTTATAAGAAAACTGTTCAGAAATTTCCAAATTTCCATACGAAATTGAATGAGAGCTCAATAAGAGGCTCATAACTCTTCATAGTGTCAGTTATTTTTAGAATACGATATAGAACTGTATATTCTATAATAAAAAAACTTCATATGGGATATTTTATGTCCTCCTTTCACTCCTTGAATGTAAAACAGGTTTCGTAAATCGTTTCCTTCGAATACCTCTGAAGATTCAATTACCTGAGGACGTCCAGATAGAAGGTCAACTTTTCGGTAAATTTATGCCTGCTAAAAACAATAATGAACTCCGAAAATCTAACCGAAATAATGTTCATCGTAATAAATATCGAGTTAACATGCAAACTTCCCGCGTGCTGCTCCGCTCGCGGCAGACCGACTTTGACGTTTCAATTGCTGTGTGGAAAACTGCAAGGAACGGACCGACTGCACCGAATAAGCGGGTCGTATTAAAGTAGAAGAAGAAGAAGAAATCACTTAACATATTTCGGCTGTCCGAAAAACGAGCACAAATGAATAAAAATGCCACAAATACCAGCAACATTTCGGCTTAAAGAGGCAACAAGCAGATACGGCAGGCTTCCCCTCCCCTCTTCCCCCACCGACCATACGAGTCGCATCCGCTTCGCTTGGTGCTGATTGGGAGTAGGGGTGGAAGGGGGAGTGGCGGGCGGAAGGGGGAGTGGCGGGCTGTAGGAGGACTCGCGTGGTGCACGAGGATTCAGCAGCGCTGGCTTGAACTGATAATCCGCGGTTGACCATTTCAGCGACCGGCTGGCAGACATTCGCGCCGGTTGCCACCTTGAATTTTTTCACTGCGCTCCTCATTCCGCGGATTGCCGGCTTTTTTCTCAACTAAACTGAGTTTTTACAGCGCTGTTCTTCGGTTCGCTTAAATATGCTAATCCCTCGAAACCCTTTTTTTCAATAATTCAGTGAAACAAAAAAAACCGAATTTTTTCGATATAAAGACGAAGTAATTTTACATTATTTCTGCTGTCAGCCAAACCTGGTGGCCGCCAAGTTGGTGGTGGTGGCTGGCGACGACTGCCAGCAACATATGCGACAACGTTTTTCAGCTCGGATGACACGGCGGCGTGTTTTGACCCGCCGATTCACTCACCTGTTCGCGCCTTGGCCTCCACTCCGGAGCTGTCCAGCGCCGTCCCCGGCGTCTGCGGCGGCGGCGCACTCGACGTGATGACCCCGTGCTGCGTCGCCGGCGAGCACGCGGCGGGCTGCAGGGCGTCCAGGCGGTATCGCTGGCCCGTGGTGGCCGCCGCGACGGTCGTGATGCAGCTGCCGTTCAGCACCAGGCCGGGCGAGCTGACCGCCGACGTGGCGGGGTTGTGGACCGCGAGGCCGATGCAGTTGGGCGCCGCTCCGTTCGCGCCGCTCTGGACACTCGGCAGCGTCGCCTCCAGCGAGTCACTCAGGCGCTGCGTCGCGTAGATGTCGCTGTTTTGGAAGAACGAGTCACACCTTCAGTCGAGTAGACACTCCACTCCGCTCCAACCCGCCCTCTGCCCCCTCTAACTCACCTGAAGGCGCTGGAGGCTCCGAAGAACGAGCTGCGGTCCTGCAGGGCGGCCTTGGCCTTCTCCACGCTCTGCTTCAGCTGCTCGAAGGTGGACTGGTGGAAGCGGTACGAGCTCCAGTCGGGCGAGCACTGGCCCAGCGTGAGGCAGTCCTCGGTCTTGACCTGCGTCAGCGCGGGCGGCGACACGCGCTTCAGGTCCAGCGCCGTCTGGTACGAGCACGAGTTCTCGTACATGTTGACGAAGCCGTCGGCGGGCGCGGCGGGAGCGGTGCAGCTGGACTGGCCGCTGTCGAGTAGAATGCCGGGAGCCCACTTGACTCTGCAACGAAAACGGAGAGACGAAACGGCGAGAAGTGAGAAGCAGCTGATTTTTACTTGATAAATTTCTGGAAATGGCTCGCCGCCGTCGCTATTCCGCGTCTCACCTCATGACCGCAGCGAACGTCATGCGGCGACGCGCGTTGTCGAGTCGAGAATTTGACGGGAAGCAATTTTAAAAGCTACCTCGGTTTTCGAATACGATTCGCGTACTTTGCGGTACTTTGCGGAGTTTATAATTACGATAGACGTTGTTGTTGTTGTTGTTGTTGTTGCTGTTGTTGGTGTTGTTGTTGTTGTATTTATTACGCTCCACGGCTGCACAAATATTGTCTGCCGTAATTTATGAACGCAATTTAAATGTCCGAGTTGCAAGTGCGTTGTTGCAGCCGCTAGAATTACCTGCTAAATTACGACACACCATCCCCCCCGCGCCCCTCGTCCGACTGCCCCTCTACCCTTCACCCGCACCCCGACTATTTAAGTGCGGAATCCTATTTTCCACGCCAGAATTTCAAAAATTCCATAATTCAAGCTTTCCTCGTTCCCGCACGAGCTTACTGCGGCGTGTGTTCGTGTACGTGTGCGTGTGTGTGTGCAGTGCGTCGGTGTGCGTTCTTTGTGCTTCGATTATTGCATGAATATTCGTATTCAAATTTGTTCCTCCACCTCCTCCTCGCCCTCCCGTGTCCACCACCGCCGCCATCGTCATCAGCGTCGTCGGAAGTGAAACGATTTGATTTATGTATCGAGATTTATGCCCCGCCCTTTCTCCCTCCCCCGCCACACCCCTCGGCCGACTTCGTAGCTCCTGCATCTGCATGTCGAGCGTTTGTGGGGATTTCAGCCCTCCGAAATGTCTAACGGTAGCGTCACGCATAAATTATCTTCGCCTGCATTCGATTTGAACTTCCAACGGATCCTTAAATGCGAACGAAGCGCTTTTCGATTACTACAGCGCACTTTGGAAGGTTTGAGTGGAGCAGATGAGGAGCGTAAAGCCAGAACTGACTCCACGGTGAACCGCCACAGGATTCGTGGAGCGTCTAAATGCGATACTATCAAGTTTCTCTGAAATTGTTTCCAAAATACGAGGAAGTAAACTTCTCAAGTCTAATAGTTCAGTCGTTCACTCAATAGTTCAAAACTCGAATAGAATAGTTCATTTGTTCACTTAAATAGTACGAAGATGAAATCAAATAGTTCAGTAGTTCGAAACTGTAATAAAACAATTCAATAGTTCAGTTAAATAGTACGAAACTCCAATCGAATAGTTCATTAGTTCTCTTAAATTGTCCGAAGCTCAAATCTGATCATTCAATATTTCAGTTAATAGTTCAAGAGTTCAGTTAAATCGTTCGAAGCTCAAATCGAATAGTTCAGTAGTTCACTTAAACCGTTCGGAACTTATAGTCAAATTTTGAATGGTGATTCAAAAAAAGATTCAACAAAAGATTCCAAAAGTATTCATGAATCCAGATTCGCTGTAACTTGGAAAATGAAGTCTGCAAATCGAGATTCGCCGAGTTTTGTGAAGCGAGCAACGCAGTTCCACTCACATTCTTATCAACTCTCAGATCTTCCGTTCTGACTTCAGAACAGCAGAACCGTTAATTGCATCTGAAGCCGTCAAATCTGAGCGCGTTTTAATTCCAGTCATAAATTAAAGTTGGCTTCAGGACCGCGCTGGTTATCCGTGTCCTTCGGCGCGTTCGAGGCGTGGCGGAGGCTGAACCGCGCAAACAACAATCACTTCAAGTAACGCGATACAATTACAACAACAGCAAGAGCAACAGCAACAGCAACAATCTTGTGAATGCGAAATCAGAAATCAGAAGTCAGACAACGACATCAGACATCAGAATAAACGGCCGCCACACGCCTGCCTGCGTCCCGGGATGCGATTCGAGGACGCTGGACGCGTTGCGCGGCAGCTGAGTGGCTGGAGCGGCGGCAGCGGCGGCGGCCGCCACTGTGTATCTGGCGGATGCGAGATACATTAACGGCAAACAAGTAGCTGAGCGGGAAGCGGAAGTGCGCGGCGGACGGCTAAGCGCGTGCGACGCACCGAGAAGCGTGCTGGCGAGGGGAAAAATATGTTTTCGGCGCAGTTTAATGGGCGCCGCGCCGCCTGATTCAATTAGAGTTTTAGCGGGTTGCAAATCGCTTGTAAGCCAGCGGATTTGCATGGCGACTGGAGGGTGGGATGCGGGATGGGAGCGCCGCCCTGCGAGTCCAATTAATTTCACAAAATTAGTTTGTTTAAATTGCAACTTGGAGAAAAAACGCTCAGCGTTGCAGCCGCTTTTAAACACGCGATCCAACTAACGATCGGCAGATGCAAATTTAGAGGCAGACGCGAATTTTCTAATGTCGGCGCGAATCCGCTTAATTGATGGCATCCGCTGCGAAACGGTTTCCACCGCTGGGAGGGCAACTTTTCCGGAATCGCCGCCAGCCAGCAGTTGGCGAGCAGCGCCGTGCAGTACGTACCTCAATTTTCCGAAGGACGAGCACCGTGAAATATCCAGAATTGCTCTCGATTTGCGACGTTTAAGCAGCCAAAAACGCAGAAATCCTCGCCGTCCACATTGAAATCCGCTCGGCGCGCGTCAACCGCTCGGTACTCCGAACTGAAGTCCTGCCGGAAGTGCTGCTCACACCCACACACGCACTCTAGAACGTCCGACGGATGCTCGAAACACACGTTCACACGCTTGCCAAGAAAACGCGAGTCGAGTTTCTTCACTCTCGTCTCGATTTTTGCCTTGTTTTTGTTCGTTTCTCTTGTAATTTCGCCTGTTTTTCGCTTGTTTTTCGCTCGCAAACACAACAACTTCCGCCCACGTACGCTCGACGCTCGGGACGCCGCACTACCAGCGGCCGTGGAAGCAACAAGCGCTGCAGACGCTTCTGTGCGGCAGCATTTCGCCGAGTCGAGTTTCGCGCGCGCTCTCCACTCGGACGGCGATGCAGTCCGAACCGTGAAGCGATGAAATTTGATTAAGAATCCGCAACTCGGTCGCTCGTCTGCCGACATCAGCGACGAGCACGACGACGCCTGCTGGTTGTTGTTGTTGTTGTTGTTGTTGTTGTTGGCTTGAAGCAGTTAGTTGTTGCTGTCTCTTGGGCGGCTAGAGAGGGAGGAATTTCGATGTTGTTGGCGTTGTGTGTCGCCGCTTTGCAGTTGGATGGGTGGTCGTGCTGCGGCTGCTGCTGCTGCTGCAGTTTGTTGTTGTTGGTGTACCGTCTTGCAAGACTTGGAAGCCTCGACGCTCATCTGCTGGCAACGACGGCAGTCAGCGGCAACAACAACCACGACGATTAGGACGACTACGTTGTTTCTGGAGGATCGGCGACCAACTTGCAGCTGGCAAACGCGGAACTCTGCGGTTGTCTGACACCAGCAACCGCACGGAGCTCCTCTTGCTGCCCGTTGACGGGCGGTTGTAGTTGCCTGTGTTTGCCTGCTTGTTGTTGCTGCCGTTATTTGGTCCACGTTTCGTCCTGCGAGTCGCGTCGTTCGACTTTCAGATCATCCCTCGCGATGGCATCAAAACAAAGATGGCGTCGCCGTTGACTTCTTCCACTCTGTGGATTCGCAAGCTCTCCTCCCACTCAGCGCGAGCAGCTGCACAGATAATCGTGGCGAGGAAGCCACGAGTGCCGTCGCTGCTGCTGCTGCTGCTGCTGCTCCAGTTGTTGTTGTTGTTGTTGTTGTTGCTGCTGTTGTTGGTTTATTGTGGGCTCATCCTCGCGCCAGGATGCGGATTCCTATCGCTGTCTCACCCTCGTTGAGCGATGAGCTCGTTCCGCGTCCCAGCGAGTCGAGCGCATGCTCAGTCCTCGGTTCGTATTAATTATCGATGTTGTTGTTGTCGCTGTGGGCGGAGCTACGCATTTAATTTGTATGTAATTCGATGTGTTTCAGGATGCGTTGCTGTTGAGTTCGGGCATCACAAGATTTTCGCCGCACATCTACAGGACACGCGGCGCTTTTATCTATCTGGTTCATGACGTACAGTGGGCGCGGATGGATTAAAATCTAATTACATTTCGATTAAGTTTCTATTCATCAGCGATTTTCTGATTGATTTGCTTTTTAATTTCAGTTCTCATTAATTTAATCTCAGGCTTCTCAGAAGTCTCAAATACAATAAAAAACTGTTATTTATATACTTGAAGTTCAACTCACTCACTGGAATTCAGCAGAGAGAAAGAGAGAGAGAGAGAGAGAGAGAGAGAGGGAGAGAGAGATACTTGAAGTAATTTTCTGAGCGACAAAACTCAAAATAATTTTCTCACTGAAACTTGCTCGTTTCTTGGCGAGAGTTTTTCTAACGGTTGAGCATTTTTTATAATGGGATGACATGAGAGATGAGAGACGAGAAACCTTTTAAAATATTGAGAATTATTTGCTAAATACTTACTGTCGACTAGAATTCAACTCATTCATTAGTCGTGGAGGAATTTCAGAGAGAGGAAAGGTTATTTTCGAAATTAATTCTCTCCCAGCTTAATTAGTTGCTCTGGCAATATTTTTCACCTCGCAACCGCCTCGTTTTGCGCCACTGTAGCTGCCACGAGGAGCAACGAAGTCCACAGTCGTGGCTCCAGCTACCGCTTCGGAAATGCGTACGACGAACCCTGGCAGCAGCTGGACGGATGCACGCGGCCACGAAAGGAATCGCTTACGAGGTTTACAGCAATGGCGGCATGTAAATCACTCACACACACATACACACACGACTCCATACCTATCCACGCTCAACCGCAGAAGAGCGAAGGAGATCGAAGCTGCAGAGCGAAAGTGAGGGCAAATAATTTGAAAGGGATTTAGCAGCTCGTCTCTTGGTTGTGAGGGAGGGAAGGAGGGGAGTAGATTTCAAAAGAGGCTGCGTTTTCTTATCATGTGAATGGATGCGGAGCTCTTGTGCGTGCGCGGATGTGTGAGTGTGTGTGTGCCATGTTTCTAATGCGTCTTACAGGATAACGAGCAAGGATGCTCACATGGCGTTTCTTCGCTAAAGATAAACGAGAGAATAACGGTTAAACTCGCACAAAACACCCCCAAACTCATTTGTAAAAACGCTGAAAAGAAGGCTGAAAAGAAGAGGAAGAAGAAGAGCGCGCGGCTGGATTCTCAGGATGGAAGGTGGCTGAGCGATGGTGGGAGGATGTAATTAACACGAGGAGCGGAGTACAAGTGGGTCGATTATCTCTGAAGCGGCATCATTAATCGCTGGCTGGATTTCGTGGATGTGGAACTCCCGTGGCATCCCTTGTATGTGTACGTGCATCAGACACAAACACACCGACGTACCCACCACACAAATGCATTCCGGTAGTTTATTGTGCGACTAAAAAAAGCACGCAATCCAGGTTTGTGGTTAAATTACGGTCTACTTTATTTTATGTGGATCGCATGATATTGCGTAAAAAGCAGGGCTTCCAAAATCGGGGATTTCACCAACCCGGGATTCTTTGTATTTGGGAAATTGCGGGACAATACCAGGATCCGCGATTCACTCCCGAAATATAATTTTAAAAAAGAAACAGAAAGTTAATCTATATTTTGGAAGGGAGCAACATATTTATCATTATTTGTTTCCAGCTCTCTTCACCGCAATTGCTCACAAGTATTTCTAATCTTTTCGAAAAAGTAAGTTTGGACAAAATTAGAGCTCTTCAAAATTCTGTGAGACGATTTTCACGATGAAAGTAATTCATTTTAAGTACGACGAAGCGGTATTTGGATGCCATGGTACCTAAAAGCCAGAAAAAAACTGATTAAATTGCGATTGTCAGCCTCAGAGACTTCAAAGTTTTAATTATTTTTTCTTCTCCGTGTTTTCGGCTTTCAGAATCCAAATCCCGGCATTGAAACCTTGAATAACATGGGTTGCGACCAACATACTTATAAAACAGGGATCGGGACGTCGCGGGATTCAGCAGTCCTGAGATTGAAAGCCGTGAAAACCGGTCAGCATAAAACTGCAGAAGTTAAAAGTCTCTTTGCAAGTTCGCAAAAACGTTTCCAGCATTTTATTCTTTATTACTACTAACAGCATTTAATTAAGAGTTTAACTTCAATCATTTATATCAATTTTAACATATTTTAAATGCGCTTTACATTATATTCAGTAAAGTATTCAGTTCTTGCGAGGGAAAAGTTTAGAGTAGAAATGCGATTTCAACAGTTATATTCGTGCTAACTTTCTGTACAAAAATATATAAAAGCGCTTTTATTTCAACAGTTCTAGTAATGCGAAGAACGACTAACTAAATAATCAGAATGTCACAGAATGTTTCAATGAATCTGTTGCGTTTCTAGCAGAATTCAATGGAAGTACAATGAGTGGAATATGAAGGTGTTTGTTGGACCGAGCTGCCCCTCCCTCGCTTCCTCTAACGATCACTTTCATTCGTCTATACGTGTGTTTTTCGCTTCACAGCGAGTTTAAATGCGACTCCTTGATGTCAGCTTAACGTCGAAAAGTTTCTTCACGAAAAACACCTGAAAGCGGAAAATTCTCAGTTAGGAACTTCATTGACTCGATTGCTCCACGAGCTTCACCTGTATTGAACACGTAACTAGGATGACTATGATCTGGCTGAGTGAGAAGGTCTGGATGTAGTAATTGTTGTCGACCAGCAACGCAAAATCGCGGGACTCACGGTTCCTGCTATAGGACTGGTAGGCCAGTATGTCGTTGATGTTGCGCTCCACTGTGCTGATCGTAGTCTGTAAGGAGGTGAAATTCAAAATTGCAAAACTTTTCTGTGTGAAAGAAACGCGTATAAATTTCAGCGCGGGAAAACGGAATTCCTTAAGCGTTAAAATACGAGCTGGCAGCTTTCATTTAGTAAACTAAATTAGTTTTTGTTGCAGAAAGCTTCCCTCAACGACTCTCCTTCCCTAACCAGTCGTGGAACTCCATTCCCTCCTCTGCATACGAGCAAAGTGACTCCCCACCCAAAAAGCCGAACTAGTTGCGTTTCGCATCCCTCTCTAAACCAGTTCCGTTTCGCATCCCTCTCTAAACCAGCATCCCTCTCTAAACGCTGCGTCTAATGAGCCCGCACTGAAATCCACTCACTGTGAAGTTCTGCATGTTCAGCTGCAGCTCCTCGATCTCCTTGGCGTACTTGTCCCACGCGTCGTACTTCACCACCGTTATGTAAATGTTGACCAGCTTTCCGGCGAAGCGCGAGAACTGGTTGTCGATGCACACCGAGTAGTAGCCGCCGGGCGATACCTGGTCCGAGTACTCCGCCGTGGCCTGCCACTGATAGGGCTTCACGATTTGCCCAGCTGGATTGCGCACCTCGAATCCAGCCATGCCATCACCTCCACGCACCACCTGCAGGCGAGATTATGCAACCAATAGTTACGTGGCGACAGCCAAAGGCGCTTCCATTGAACTCACACTGAACGAGACGTAGAAAGTGGACCCAGCCTGCACGTACTGGAAATAGCAGTCTACCTTCCCCGCATCAATGTGCACCTTGTAGTCCATCGCCACCGCTGGCAGATTCTCGTACCATGGCCGGTGTACTTCCTGTGCGTTTATTTCACTGATTAGAGCAAAAATTAAACTTGTTGCAAGAACCAAGGCTGTTTGCCACGTCAAAAAACTCATTTTGCTTGCTTTCACTGACTTGCGGCCAAATACACGACTCTCCAAAGCAGGCAACAAGAACAACGCACAAAACAACTACAACAAAACGTAAATAGAAAACATTTTGACAGCTGGATTGCAGGGTTGCAATTACCAGAGTGTGCAACTAAGGATGGAAGTACTAAAATCGACAAGTTTGTTATAAATTTTTTAGTACAAGGATAATAGGTTTATAAGAGACGTGGTGATTTCGGATCTCATGTTGGAATTAAGTGGTAAAATATGGTGGTAGAGAGGGTTATTTAAGGTTAGGAGTTTGTATATTAAGCCAAAGAGGAAGAATATACAAATATTTAGAATTCGTTCTAAAATACTCTAAGCAGGAATTAATAAGGTATTTATTTGCATTTCAGATTTTAAATTTATTTATTTATATATATTTTATACCACTTCAATCTTTAAAAATCCTTGTGTATAAATAATGGCATTATTAAAGCGATATTATAATAGAATAGAATTATAATAGAAATGCAAATTTGTAATTGTTTATTTTTCTATTGAAATATAACTAGAACGGAAAATAGTACAGCGGGAACTTAAAGTAAATGAATATTTGCATTATTTACGTTACGTATTTTACTATGTATCCTCACACCTTCTACCCATACTCACTTTGCTATATTTTTAATATAATTCATTCGTGTAATAATGGTTGTATGCGCTTTCGTATGATTTCCTATAATGTGATTTTGTTACAGTGTTTTGCAATTGAATCCACATTTAATGGTTTCCTATAATTTCTGGTGTCCATGACGTACATTTTATAACTGCTTTTCTAATTTTATTTAGCTTTAATTAGTATAAAATCTTCGCAAAAAATATATATTACACAACAAGTATATTATTGGGAGCATCAGGATGAACCAATTTCGTTTCGATGCACAGTAGAAAATATTTATACGTTTTATATTACCTCATGTAGTTAATTTAGTCTTATTTAAACTGTATTTCAAACCTTATAATATTTCATTACATTATATAATCCTTAAGTTTATTTAAATTGCATGTTAGATTTTTAATTATTCGCAGATACTCGTATATTGGTCTGTATAAGAGTTCCTTCATTTTATATAGATTGTTCCAGTTCAAAATAAATATAATATTCTAAAAACCTTCTTATAATTGAAATATAAGGCGAAAGTACACATAAAATATGATATATGAATTTTTATATTTAGCTAATACTGTGTTATTGTAGATGATATTGAAGAAATGGCACGGAATTTGTTAAAACGAAAAATGCGGAAACAAAACATTAAATTAGGTGTATAAGGAGTGATTAAGGATAACAGAAATCCGTTTTTCGATAGTCTCCTCTTATTCTTCTAAGCAAGAGAACTGAATATGGGCTTGGGAATCGGGAAACTGAAACGTACTACATAGAAATTGAAATAGTAGCAAGTCCACTGCTTTAATTGTATAATTTGCAGAGCTGATTAATTTGCTAGATTACCGACATTTCCTCCGGAGCTCAGCGTTTATTTTACTATATAATATAATTACTTTCTCTATATATTCGTAATGCTTAACCGGATTACCTTGAACCGCGTCCACTTTTTATGGCTTGTCGTTCATAACTTTGCAGTCATAATGATAATATTCAGTAGAAAAAAGTACAGAAGACTGCGCATTCCCTTTCCAGAACTTCTCGCTTCGATATCGCGATACCGAAAACCGAAAGCTCGAAGCGCCTTTTTGTTGAATTCAGCAATGAGAACATAGCGAACTATCAATATGTGAGCGTAATAATAATCGTTATCGTGTGTATAGAGATGTGCCGCGCCTGGAAATCATCAGTCGCACTCAGGCCCCTCCGAAAAGTGCCCCCGCACATCGAGTGCCGATGCCAGCTGGAATACAATATGGGACAGCGATGGGTGCTCGAGCAGCTCGTTGGATGGCAGTGGCGGTTCGCAGCGGGGTCGCATGTGACGCCCGCGGAAACCTCGATGCAGTCGCAACACAACATCGCAGAACACGAAGCGCAGAATGAGCGTACGCAAGAAGTCGTCTCCGAAGAACTGCACGTAAGATGAGTCTAGGAAGGAATCGGAAGAGGTGTGAACGAAATCGGGAGAAGAATTCTCTACTCTGCACACTCACCTATGAATCCGATGCCTTGCTCGATTTCGTCGATGCGACATCGTGTCACGAGTCTCGAGGCCTCTGTGATAAATCGGTCCACGTACGACTGACAGCGTTCCCAGTGATGGATGGGCACGTCGCCGACGTTGCAGATGTAGCAGAGTGCGGTCAGTGGGGAGTGCAGGAACAACGTAAACAGGGAACCGTGGTGCTGAACGTCAACTGAAATCGGGAAAAAGGATGCTATATAGATAGATATACCTTCAGAATTCCGATTAACTCAAAAGCGGAATGCGTTACAACCGAAACTAACTAACTAACTGAAAACAGGACGCATATTAACCTCCCGTTCAAGTCCCTCTTTCTCACCTTGAAATGCCGGTGGTACGTCTTGAGGAGACATCAGTATTACAAGAGGCTGGCCGAAGTACCTCGGTATGTGTTGAAAGACAAATGAGTTGTCCGAGTCGATTATGATGAACATGGGTCGCCGCGTGAAGGGGTACAAATCGCCCGGGTAGAGGCAGTGGTTCTCCTTGTAGGACTTTCCGCGGCAAGCAATGCCGCCGCCCTCCACGCCGTCGCGCTTGACGCTGGTCGCCAGGCCGCCCAACTCGTAGCCAACTGAAGCGGATTGCAATTAGGATTCCGTGAACATCCACCACACTACCCACTACAACTCACAGTCTTCCGGATGCTTGGTGGTCGAGAAACACCCGTCGGCCGACATGTACAGCAGCAGAGCGCCGCCTGGCGGCAGTTCCTTGAAGCCGCTGGCTAGGAACACCAGCAGCTGGCTAATCGAGGGCTTGTAGAGTAGATACTTGTGGGGATTGTCTCGGTAGTGACGGCCGTTCTCCAAGTAGCCCTTGGATCCGGGGACACCGTACGGTGGTATGCGGCTGGCGGCCGGACTGGCGTCGTGGCCGACATGAATGCCGCCGTGTGACATGCTCATCGGGTGCGTGGACTCCGTTGGTTCGCGCTCCAGGGTCTGCAGCATCCTGTGGGCGAGAGAGGGTGTCCGGTGAAATGCTAGGGTCCTCGGCGCAGACGCAGGAATCAAGAGGTACCACTCACCTGAACATGTCCATGGTCAACTCGGAGAACTTGGCCTGCTCGCAGGCGGAGCCCACAATCAGGATCTCCTGCAGACTGAGCGTCATGTGCGGCGAGCGCTCGCAAGGGGGCGTCGTCAGCGGCGAGAGCCTAGAACCCGAACCACTGGTCATCAATTGGGGAAGTTTGGCTATTCTATCGGCAGGACGACGAGGGCCCGTGCTTTCACAGAAGAACCAAGAATGCGAATGCGAATGCGAATGTGATTGCGAGTGGGGATGGCGGGGCGTGGGCAGGGGTGTGGGTGCAGGTGCAGGGGGGGGGAGTAAACGGGATTGAGAGTGCGCGTGCGCAACGAAGCTGCTGCGCACAGAAAACGATATGAACGAACGATCGAATTAAATGTGTCTGCCCGAGGGCGAGGTGGTGAGTTCTAGCCAAGTGGTGAGTTCGTGTGTGTGGGCTGGGTGGGTGGAGGGGCGAGGTGGTGAGTGTGTACGCTACGAGTGCGGCGGAATGCAATGCGGTGCGCCGTGTGATGAGAGTTTTGGTTAGTCTTCTGTGGTTGCACAATTTCACTCAAACTCAACTTAAAGAACTTAAGCTCAGTGTTAATCAGAGTACCTCCCGAACACAAAAACAAACTAAAGTCTCCCGGAGGAGCCCTCGAGGCTCGAAGCACGTCGCTGAGGCGCTTCCGGGCGGAGGCTACAAACTCAGTTAGCTGTTTCTGCAGGGAGACCCATTTCAGCGTGCTTCCGAGCCCTCGAAGCGACTCGAACACAATTTCAATTTCCTCACTAGGAAAGCACGGGCGGTGTTCGCGGCAGCCGCTGCCACGACGGCCTAAATTCTCTCACCTGTGCGACAGTATGATGGGGTTGGAGTCCGCGTGCAGGACGGCCACGGCGGCCTCCGCCTTGATAAAACCTTTGATTTCCTCCAAAACCAACGACCACTCCAAGTGGTCCTCCGGCTCGTAACTGCGGGAGGGAAAGAGGGGTGTGAGTGCGCGGCGGGACTGCCTGAGGACGGCGCCTCTCTTACGTGGTTGTGTACTCCTGTATTTGCTTCTCCAACTCGGTCACCAGCTCGCGCACCAGCTTCATCTTCTTCAGCAGCAGGCACACCACGATGAAGCGCGCGTAGTAGCGCAGCTTCTTCACCATCAGGTCGGGCCGGTCCTCCTTGATGGCGCGCGAGTAGTAGGCGCGCCCTCGAATGGCAGCATAGAATTGATACGCTTCGTTCAGGTAGTTCGTTTCGCTGGTTCTTAAGCTGAAATCAGGGGCGGTGTGAGGACCCAGTGACTCTCGGGGGGACGGTACTCACTAGTAGTGATAGTAGAGCTGGCCAATCTTGCTCGCGATTTCTCCGATTTGCCAGCGCTTCAGCCCGTACTTCGAGTCCAGCACCATCCGGTGTTGTTGCTGGAACTTCCACAGCTTGGTGTACACGTCGAAGGTGCGTCCGAAGTAAGCCTGCCACTGGCGATGGCCATACTGCGGCAGATCCCTGCAAGAATCGCGCGATTAACAAGTCGCCAAACAATCCGGCGAGGCTCTCGGTGTCACGCGGAGCCTCAATGATCCGAGTCTTGAGAGCCAAGCACTCCCACGAGTCATTGAGGCCTCGCGCGAGTCGCGAGTCGTGGCAGCCGACACTCGTCGTTGTCGAGACCCACCTCAGTCCGTTGAACAGCTGCTTGGATTTCTCGAGCAGATGGCAAAACTCGAGCACTAACTTTCGGTCCTGTTCCTCGGTGGATTCCATTTTCACCATACCGTGCCGATTGGTAACGTTATGTACGAATTACTGGAGAGCTGCGAAGAGAAGAAGAGAGAGGGAGAGCGATGAGTGAGGCTGAGTGGCAACTATTAGCGCGGTGAGCTGATTGATTGAAAAGATACGCGCGTTCGGAGCACGAAGCAGTCGCGGGGTGAGCAGAGGCGAGTACTTGGCGAATATTGACCATCGCGAGTGCAAGCAACAGCGAAGAGGGGAATCGATTTCCCATTTATTGTGGGAAACTGAGAATGTTATTGTGCGAAATGAGAACCTTCTCACTGCCAGTGTTTCCCCTCTCGGCACGCAAAGAAGGCTGAAGCCGGTACTTCAGTGTATCTCGTCGATAGGCAAAATAACCACTGGCACTCGGCTGAGCACTGAATCATCTGCCCGCTGCCCGCTGCCCGTCGCTCCAGTGCGCTCCCCACACGTACGACGTTCGAGTGCCGAGCTCACAATCGCCGATCTCTTCTCGACACAATATTTGCCATCGCAATGACGCGCTGCTGCGAGCTGCTCGAAGAGTCATTTAATAATTTAAGCGCTTGGAAGCGAGCGCCGGCCGATGACGTGTTCGCCGCATAACCATGAATACGGCAGCGCGTACGAACGTCTCTGCGAATTTAATGGCGTCGCCGGACGCGTCCGTGGTTGGAAAGAAGTCGCGGATGCGAGGATTCTAATTTCAGATGAGCAAAATCCGCCTTTTCAATTCTCTCTTTAAAAGCGACGTGGAAATTGTAATTAAATAGCGCTCAGTTGATCAATGGCGGCTGATCGAAGTGCGTTAATTTCAAACACTGCAACTGCCGTTTAAGCGCAGCGGCAAGCAATCGCCTCGCAGCGCTTGAATCTCGCCGCCGTAATGAATCAACTCGGGGCAGCCAGCGGCTGCTGCACCAGCAGATGGCGCCGAGCAGCGTGTTGTCCTGCCGCGCGAAAGAACGCAGCGTCGAGCTGCCAGAAACCGAAAGTAGGTTGGCCAAAATGCTCTCCGCGCGCATTGCAGACGCCCTTCCTGCCGCCTGCATGTGTGCGTGCGAGTGCGAGTGTGTTGGGTGTGCGTGCTTGCGTGCGACCAGCTTTCGCTGCACGTAAATTTCGTGTAGAAGATGTTTTGCCTTCGCCCGTTTTTATCTCCTGCTTTTATTTCCGTTGGCTTCAGTTGGAATTTGCGCAAAATTGTGCGACTTGACTGCGGCGTGCGTTGCGTGTGTGTTTGTGTATGCAGACACACACACAGGCGCACCACTTTGCCACAGCATCCCGTGGCTCCTGCTGCACTGGCGAGCACCAGCCGTGCTGCTGCTTCTGTCTGCCTGCCTGACCGCCCCGCTTTTCCAGCTTGCATGGAAATTAGCGAACTTCGGAGTTTCTAATGCCGAAACACACTCGGCCAACAACAACCAGCCGCGTCGTGTAATGATTTTTACTATCACTTCTACGAGTACCAACACCAGCAAGCGGCAGGCGCGCGCAGAGAAGCCGTTTCGGCGCGGCGCAGGAGGGGAGCGAGAGGAGCCTACAACTGACACAATTGATTTTCATTCAGAAAGTAGGTCGAACTTTAACCCCACCTGCAACAAAGAAGGATACACACGGCACACGCACACACACACACAGGCACAGCACTGCCCCGCACTCGTGCAGCTGAAGTGTGTACGAGAGAAATATTATGTGCGAATTTAAATATGTCATTTTTACGTATTCGTGGCAAACATTCGGGGTGGCCGCTCGCACACAGCGACACACATGCAGTGGCAAACAAGTGAAAGGCGTCGTTGTTGCTTCCCACAACAACAACACAGCAACACAGTCGCACAAAAGAAGTCCGTCCTCGCTTTGCGGGCGCCTCCGCACTCGTCACGAGTGCGATAATCTGCGCTTTTGTTTTGGGCAGAAATGACTAAATCAGTGGCAACCCGATCCGGGCGGACGAGCGAGGGTCTGAACTCGAGCGCTCGGCTCAGCGTAAGTTTCCAGTCTGCGAGTGGAGCACCTGACGAGTCCTTTGTCGAGGTATTTCAATGCTGTAACGAGGCACTCGACGCGGACGATGTCGTTCGGCTAGAAAGGCGAAAAACACGTCGCCCCACGCCATCCTCTGGCTTTCATTGAGGAATCACGGCACACGATGACGACGATGATGTGACACTGAGTGCATGTCAGCCGCAATTTCGAAGGAGGCGAGAATGACACTTCGTCCTTCCTGGGGATTTCTTAATCTAGGAAGGCGCGAGTTTAAACGGCAAACAGTTTCATTAGCCGCGTAATTAACCGAAGTAAGTCGGACTGAAGTGTCGAGTGTAAGTCGGACTGAAGGCCACAAGTCGTCGTCGTCGTTTTCCGTGTATCATCATCCGATTGGATGAAAAGCGTGTGCAAATACTGTCTGCTTCGCTGATTGCCTTCCGGGCGGCCGGGTGGGAAGTCACACGACAGACAGACACACGGGCAGATGGTGGATGAGCGCGATTGCACGCAATAACCGGCAAATACCAGCTCTTCGGAGCGTCCTCAACACCACGCATCCGCACCGGCAACCTCAGAAACACGGGCGCTCAGTCGGTGGCTGGTATGCGTAGAGGGACACACGCCCGCTTCCCCACCGTGCAGCAGGACACGCCGAAGCCGACACAACAGCCGGTCCTGGCAACTTCGAATTGAAAGTCGGTCCGACAACAAGTCGGTCCGCTGAGGCTCTTGAACACGCAACCACTCGGATGAATGTTAAACCGCACGAAACCTCTTCCAGCTCCCTGTGGAGCACCGAAAATTCTCCAGTCAACGCAGTTTCGCAACGCAGCTTCGGAAAAGCGACAGCAGAACCCCTTCACCGCTCACAACACGTCATATTTAACCCGGAAATGAAGAAATACAAACACGTCCTCATGTGCTCGCAACTATACTACCACACACACACACACACACACACCCACCACCGCACAGACACTCGGACGCCGCTCATTATCACCGAGCAAACAAAAGTTCTGCCAAAGTAACGCGGATGACAGGCTGCTGTAGTTGTTGTTCCGCTTCTGTTTGTTTGTCGCACTGCCTTGGAGTGGCAGTGCCTCTCGTCTGCTACACAATCCGCACACACTCACCGAACTACAAGCACGTACACACACACACACACACACACACCCACTCGCACAGGACTCGCAGGTTCACTCATTCCAGTTGGCGGGCCGAGATGAAGGCAGACGTGCGAAAAACGGCCGCCCACTGCAGCTCATCAAAACTAGAGGGAAAACGCAGCACTGAAAAGCAGTCTGTACCGCGAATATCCTTTCTGCAAAACTCTCCCTTCACCCCTCAGCGGGGTAGTCAATGATGCATCTCAAAATAGACGCAGCTCGATGAACTCTCGAAACGTTTAACCGAAAGAGTTTCACTTCTAAATTCCTTTATTTCAGTGGAAGTTTAATTTGCATCGAAATAAAATAGAGGAGCAGAGACCTTGCAAAAATGGGTGGATCCAGGACCCACCTTTATCAGAGTTAACTGAGCAAGTACGATAATCGTACTCTTGCTTCCGTAAGAGAGTCTTTCGCTTCAGACACTTGTGTCTCTCAAAATATTAACAGGTGTGAATATTCAGGAATAGTCCTGCCGCTCAAACTCTATCACTCCAGGACTAGATGAATCACAAAGAACGTCAAGTACAGCCGCTTCTTCACGGACTGCGATATTAAAATTGATAGAGAAACAACTACTGAAATGGAAAATTACATTCTAATAAGTTTTCCATCATGTTTCGCATTATGAACCCATTTCTCCTCCATAAGCCAACAATATACTGCATAAATCGAGAGTATTACTAAAACCCTTCGAGGCTGATACACTTACACATGCGTGTGTTGGTGTTTGGAGTGTGTGTGTGTGTGAGACACGCGAATATGTGTTCTGAACGTGCTGTCGTATATTTAGCACCATCGGGTCCGAAATACATGGGGTGGTACATGAAGAGTCTCGTTGTCGCGCTCGCCATCACGTTTCACGTTGGTCTCGTTATAGTCGTCGTTGTTGTTGTCGTTGTTGTTGTCGTTGTTGCTGTTGTTGCTGTTGTTCTGTTATTGTTGTTGTTGTTGCTGCTGTTGCCTTTCTTCCGTATGACTAAAAACGTTTACGAAAAGTTATGAAGGTTTCTGTTTGTGTAGGCGTTCTACTCGTTTGTGTAGAAGTAAGAAAAACGTGAAAACCTAATGGTTTGAAATAACTATTTTTAGCCTCCACAAAAATAATGTTAAGTGGAAAAGATGCAGCGTATTAGATGGCTGCGTACTTGAATAAAATGAGAAGGGGCGGCTTTCTTATTTTAGTTTCCCAATCGTTGACCCTAAACAAGAAGGGGGTTCGTTTGATGGTTCGTTTGATGGTTCGTTTGATGGTTCGTTTTCGGCAAATAAGAAGCTTTCAGATGCTTTCGAGATATAGAAAAGGTTTTGAAAAAATCCCATATCATTCAAACGTCAAAAATTGCTCTCTTCCTGTGGAAAAACAGGACTATTCTCTACTTTTCACTGCAGTTGTGCCGAAATCACAACAGCTACACCATCATCTTCACCATTTTCCTTACAAATCTGCCCTGTTCTCACAAATGGGTCCTTCCCTCATTAATGGGTCGTTCCCTCATAAATCGGGCCTCTCTATATAAATCGGTCCTCTCCTTAATAATCGTCTCGTTTAGAAAACCCTATAGATGGAAACTATTTCAGAACCGACGACGGGCAAATTCACAAAACCGCGTAACGAAACGCGCTCTCGTGGCGCCCATTTCACTTAATTTCTCATCACGGTCGGAGTCCCGAGCCCGTCCCGCGGGTCGCCCGTCGTACACCGACGAGTTCGATTGGGATTTAAGAGAGCGTGAGTTCAAAGCGAACGCACGTTTCCCAGCACGAGAACCACACACGCGAAACAGGACGAATAACGTGCCGCACTTTACTTGGCGCCAAGCGGCTGCCTTTAATGCCACCAGCAATTTGGCCAATTAAAGAGGAGTGAATTTTCAACGCACCAACACGAAACTCGTGCCAGTGCTCTGCGTTGTTGATGGATTCAGCAGATTGGAATAATTTTCTACCCAAATTGTATGCAAATATTTGTTGCTGTAGCTGTATTCCATACTCATGTGGATTTGAGAAATCGTCCAACTGATGTGTGGCGTCACCACTTCGAAGAAGTGATGATTCATGCGTTCCGTCCACCGCCTTCAGCTTTAACCCTCTGCCCACCACCATTAACCCTTGATTACACGTGATTCAATGATGTTCACCATCCGTGCTGCGTTGTTGTTGCGTACTTATTGTAATCCAGCGGATGCCGCCGCCGATACGCCCTCGACACACTCTTCACTACGCCAGCAAATACAGTGACGACAACGCCGATACTCCGTGCAAGCGACTGCGTGGGATCATTTTCGGCACTGAACTGAGCCGACTTTCCACCGCTCGACCGCCATCGCAATGAGAGCAACGGGGAGCAGTGAGAACAACGATGAGCAACAACCCAGCGGAGAAACTTCAACTAGTCACTTCAACTAGTGGCGTCACTACCTCTTCTAGTTCGACTTGGAGTGAGAGCGTTCTTATGAGATCCCAGTGGCGATAAATTACTTCATACAAATGAACCAACTAGTCGCGGTTACTAGTTTCGCCACCAGTGCTCGTTTCCCACCGGGCCGACGTAGCGAGTTGGCTGTGTAGAGATTTCTGTATGAAGACGACGATGACGACAACAATGACGACGAAGGACGAATTAAGGAGTCGGTTTTTTCACTCGGACGTATTTCGTTTCTACTCCTGCTGCTGCTCTCCTTGCTATTGAACTTCCGGCTCCGCGCTTCCGACGAACATGTTTGTCGGAAGGCTCAGAAGCTTACGAGACGCGTTCTCGTATTCTTCGATGCAGGACGTCGGTGCGAACAACAACATCAATGGAGACGAGCAAGAGACAACACATGCTGTTGTGTGCGTTGGAATTGTAACTTTGTTGTTGGTTGGCAGTGGTGGTGGCGGTGGCGGTGGCGGTGGTGGTGGTGGTGGCGGTTGTGGTTTTCGTTACTTTATACTGAGCAATTTTTTCATTTCAGGTGTCTCTTTTTTGAGACTTGAACGCCTTCGACATCTTTTCGTTTATTTAAAGAAAGAACAAAAAAAAACAGAGGAGTGACCTCTGGTTGCCGCGCGACAACTTTGCATTTGGATTGCTTTGCTTGCCCGAGGCTCAAACCCACTGAGAACCACCTACTCCAACAATCGATCCTCGCTGGTCCCGCTTTCCCGGCCCCTTTTCGGAGTCCTCACTCACCTTCTCACGAAGCCGCTACTCATTGTGTGCACTGTCGCGTGCCTGTCGCCTGTCGCGTGCCTGTCGCGTCAACCGCCTCAACGCCTGCAAGTCGCGCGCGGCACACTACGAACTCCGGACGCCTGCTGGCCGCTGGCCGATCGGTGCTCTGCTGGCGGCGCTCCTGTTGTGCCTGCAAGCATCCAAATGAATTGTGGGAAACCAATTTGTTGCGGTGTCTGTTGGATTTATAGCATCCTGTGCCGGATCCTCGCTGTTGCTGCCGAGCAGCTCAATCGCGCGCCGTCTAGTTGTGGAGTCTCACGGCTGCGGCTGCGGCTGCCTGTGCGGCGTCCAGTTCGGTCCACTTCTTCTTCTTCTTTCGGACGCCTCGCACTCTCGACATGCGTTAACTTGCCGGCTTACGTGGACCGTTTTATCAACTTCTTCGCAGCATTCCTGTCAACTTCTGCGTTGGCTTCCGAATTTTTGTGTTGATTGCTCGAGTTTTTCCGATGCTTTTGCTGGCTTTTAACTGATTTTACCGTTACTGCGCTCGAGACCACACGAAGAAATGACCGTCTCTCGCGTTTACGTGCGCTCGCAGTGTACAATTTTCGCAGTTACATCGCAGCGCGCAGGGTGGATATCGATTTTCGGCGTCGCGGAGTTCGGCAGGCAGATGGCGCTGCTGCGGGCGCGTTGACGTTTGCCAAGCCAGCGACGAGGGTGGCTTGCTGGGGGTGGTTTTCGCGTCCGGCGTCCGGCGTTCGGTGTTGCAACTTCTTACAAAACGTTGACGTTTACGAGTGTTTGTTGTTGGCAGGAGTTGGTGCGTTCGTAAATCTGAGGAATTATTTAACTTCCACTAAAGAAGGTAAAAACCTGCAAATGTTAACGTTTCGTCTTTTCTGCATCCTCTCACAAACAGTAAGACGAAGCATTTGTTTTAATAACAACTACGGTATTTATTGACTTTACGTGGTTTCATCTTCAGCGTGCGCTTCGTAAAAAGTTACGCGGTTCGTGCATTTGAACATACAGACACATTTACGGTACTCACGGCTCTTCCAAAGCCCGCACATATATATTTTTAACAGTTAATAGACTACATACACTTGCAAGTGCGTTTTTGTTTAACTAGCTCTACTTTGTTGAGTTTATTTAACTTCTTATTAATCGACTTAACTTCGATGAATCTCTAACGACGTCGCACACTTAATCGGAGAGACTTTGGTGGAGTAGCTTTCTCGAGAGACACACGGGTCTGCCTTCCTCTCTGCTTTGGCTAAACATCGAATTTGTCGACAATTTCGACTCAGATTTACGCTACGTAATATCAGTCTCAAACTTAAGATGCTAACATTTAAAATTCTCTCTCGTCTTAATTAGTTTCTGGTACAATAAAACAAAATTTGGCTACGTAACGGTTACTCGTTCGATAGGTATGTCGATGTGTGTTTCGAAGACGTATTTAAAAGAGTTGCAACCGTCGCAGTTGCAAGACGGACTACAGCGTCATACATGGAGATCGGATGCAGCTTAATGTCTCTCTAATAACTACAAGCACTACTAGAACTGAAGTAGTTCCAGAACTGGTTCTCCTCCATTCAGAGTCAAAGAGTGACTCTTCGCAATGAGAATCAAGCACCGTCTGTCCTCTCTTTACTTAGAAACGAGAGAGCTTCGCATACTGCGGCGTCCGCACTGAGTGGATCTTACGTAATTACGTAAAATGCTTCCCTTGAATTTCCACAAACGTGACGCAAGTCGGAGTAGCTGTCCAGCCAGATACACCCAACTTTGAATGGAGCTCCAAAGACGACGTCAACGAGATGCCGTCGGCATTGATCAGGCAAAGCGAACAAATTCCAGGTCAAGCCGAATCCAATATTCTCACAAACTAGAGACCGCCGCCTCTGCAAAAGCCTTTCACTGTTTAGGCCAACACCAGTGGCTGTCGGCCTAAACTAGTGTCACCTACAAGCGCGTCGCCTCCGAAACCGTCGCCACGTCGGCCGTGTTGCTGGCCACTGCCGCGGCGCTGATGGTCGTGGAGGTGCCCGCGTCGACGGTGGGCCTCGGGAGGCGCGAATAATAGCCGGCGTGGCAGTTGTTTTGATGGTAGTATTTCGGGTTTTGGGAGCCGAGGCACGCGTTGAGCGCCTTCGACGCTTGCAGAGACGGAAGCTGCAGCTGCTGCTGCTGCTGCTGCTGTTTGCTGGCGCAGTCGCAGCCCGCTGTGGGTTGCGTGGAGAGCAGATCGTCGGCTGATTTCGTGGTGATCATGGTGGTCGTTGTGGTCGTGAGCTCCTCGACGAACTGCGAGGGCGGCGGCGCGTAGTTCTCGACGTCCGTGTAGGTCGAGTAGCGTCCGTAGCTGTTCTTGCGCGGCATGGAGTGGCGTTGCTGGGCGACCTCCAACTTGACGGCCGGCTTCATGGCCACCGTGTCGAGGTAGCCGTAGCCGAAGCCGTAGCCGCCGCTGGTCTTCGTGGCCAGGTTGTCCCAGGACTTCGGCTTGTGCGCGTACGCGCTGATGTTCGGGTAGATTTGCGACGGCTGCACTTGCGTGGCGGCGATGTGGTAGCGCTGCTGATACACGCCCTGCGACAGAGGCGGCTGCGGAGCGTGTTGGTGCGGCTGGTGCGGCTGGTGCGGCTGGTGTTGCTGTGTCGACTGGTGGCAGGACTGGCGCGACTTGGTGGAGTGCTGCCGCGAGGCGGGGTTCTCGTTCTGCTGATCCCAGTACAGGGTGTCGGTGCTGAGCGAGGTGGTGTACGAGGTGGAGTCGGCGGCGGCGAACTCGCTGGAGGTGCACGAGTGCAGGCTGCAGTGGCTGGCGAGGCCGGCGGTCAAGTCGTAGTAACGCGAGCGCAGGCTGCCGGTCTTGGATTCGTAGGCGAGTGGCGGCGGCGGCTGCTGTTGCTGCTGCTGCTGCTGCTGCTGACCTGCATGCTGGTGTTGATGCTGATGTTGGTGCTGGCGATGGCGATGGTGATGCGTTTCGGCGCTGCCGGCGTGATGCTGGTGGTGCACGTGGTGCACGTGGCTGGGGGATGCATGCATGGCGGACTTGGGGCGTGGCGCGCACTCCTTCGGCTCGCGGTCGCGGTCGCGGTCGCGGTGCTTGTGTTTGTGCGTGTGTTCCTTGCCGTGCCTGCTGCGTCGGCGCGACGGCACGCAGTGTGTGTCGCAGCAGGGACTGGCGAGGTCGTAGGCGTCCAAGCTGACGTTGTCGCCACCAACGGCAGCAGCGGCGGCGGCGGCGGCGGCGGCAGCCTTGTCGGCCGACTTCCACCTGAAGTGGCCGATGCAAGGATTGCAGGAGTGGCCGTGGCAGTGGCGACCGGACTTCTGGCTCTTCGGCTGAGTGGCGTTGGCAGCCTTCTGCTTGCACTCACTCGCGGTTTGCTGCTGCCGCTTGAGGTGCGCTTCCTGCGCCTGCTGTTTGGTCTTCGTCGGCTTGTGCTTCTCACAAGTGCGCGGCGACGATGTGGCCGGAGGTCGCTGTTGTTGCTGCTGCAGTCCGGCGTGTGGTGCTCCGGCCGCTGCGTCCGCAGACTCCGTGCGCGACAACACGAAGTGCTGCTCGCCTCCCGCGCCCACGGCCACGAAGTACTCGCCGCTGCCGCTGGACATGGAGGGCTTCAGCACGTAGCGGTACGAGGGGTTGAGATAGTGGTAGGTGAGCATGTACTGCGCCGGCGGCGGGATGATGGCCTGCTGCAGCTGCTGGTGGCGCGCCGTGTTGGCCACGTCCTCCGTCGACAAGGCGGGTCGGTAGAAGGCGGCGGCCTGCAGCTCCGCGTCGGTCGGCGAGAGGCCCGCCTCGGCGTCGGTCGGCGACGTGGCCGCCTTCTTGCGCGCCGGCAGGCTGTGCGTGCGCCACTTGCCCTCCAGGAGCTCGCGTTCACGCAGGCAGATGCGCTCCAGCTCGTTCATCTTGCCCTGCAGGGCATTCTGCAGCTGTATGTAGCGCATGTGCAGCTCGACCTGAAAGCAGAGGACGCAGTCAGCTGGAGGCGACCGTGCATCGCAGCGCGCCTGCCTTACCTTCCTCACGCAGTCCTCGAACAGCACCACCATCCGCATGCGGCCGTCGCAGCCCTGGATGAAGTCCACGAGCGTCTTGTGGTCCGCCTGCTCCATGTCGGTGCCGTTGATGTAGAGGATCACGTCGCCCTCGCGCATGCCCGCCTTGTAGGCCGGTCCGTCGTACTCCACGTAGTCCACGTACGTGATCATCTCGATCTCCTGCTCCTTCTTGTAGTGGATGCCGTAGCTCTGCAGCGTGAAGCCGTACGTGCCGTTCTTCTTCTCCACGATGATGGTGCGGCGGCGGCGGTCCTCGTCCGGCCTCGAGGACAAGAAGCGGTCCGACTTGACGCGCTCCAGAACGTGGGTGGAGTGGGACAACTGCAAGGAGAGACTTTAGTAGCTATCGGCAGGAAAGCAATTCTGTGGGGGTCCCTAATGAACTTTGGTGGGATTTAAAAATTGGTGCGAAATGTCGCTTTGTAGAGATCTTTAAATCCTTCTTCTCGCCCTTCTCTCGAGTGACACGGAAAGTAGAGCACGAGGCGCCGAGACGCCAGAGTAGAAGTAACCCGTTATATCCGCGGGGAAGAAGCGCGCTCATTCTCCGCGACGTCTCTTTGTGCCGAACCACCGCACTCAACTCTCACTCAGTGCTTCTTTCTTGCCGTTAGTTTGTCGTCGACTGTGGAAACTCATTTCGAATGTTTGCCAACAGTCAACAGCCGCTGGACTCCGCAGAGCATTTCAAGAGAACTTCTGGTTAGCCACTCTGCCTCCCCGCCGCCCCTCGCTCATGACGAGAGAGCACCCAGCAAAAGCCTTGCACTCTTCATCGAGATTGCATTTGAATATGATGAATCATCTAAAACAAACGCAACACACACACGCTTTCAATCTAACGCAGCACTGAAACTGTTGCTCCGATTGCGAGGAAGCACTTCTGCGGGCATTGATGACCCGTATCAACAACAACAATGGCGACCCAACGAAAGAAGAGCTCGAACAATAGCAGGCGGCCGTTTATTAGTGAGTGCAAAGAACACGCGTTTCTTGTTTCGGCCTTTGTTGTGTTTGTATCTGCGTTTTATTCGTCGTCAGGTGCAGCCTGCAGCGCCACAAGCACAGCATTTTGTGGTTCAGTGTCATGAACACGGCCGACACAGCGGATTGTCATCAGAAACAATGCAAATACAACGTGCGCTAAAACGCAAACGCACGGCGTCAGCGGAGCGCGGCAGGGAGGGTGGCACCGCTACTGACAGCTGATTAAAATAGAGCGACTAATTACAATATCGTTCTGATAACTACGGGAAAAAGTGTGGCACAGAAATTCTGACGACCGAAACCAGTTCGCCGCGCACTTCCGTTGAGCAATTAAAACTCAACTCTGCGAAGGGCTGACAACAGAAGTACAGAAATTCGGCTGCGACGTAACAGCAGAGAGCGTCAACGGGATTATATTGAGCGCAACGAGAGAGAGCGACGAAGCACGACTTGACCACGGACAAGGTAGAGCACGAAAGCCTTCCGCTCTCACACAACCGCTGCACGCTGCAATCTTAAAACTTTCTGGCACACTTCCGAAAAATGGAAGTTTCCGCAAAATGGAAGTTTCTAAAAAAACAGAGCCAGTTTCTAAAAAAACAGAGGAGGTACAGAATTCTCACTGATTTGCAGTTCTACGCGGCACCCCGTGCGTCGCCGCTCCCCGCAGGACACCCACAAGCGAGCCCCGCCGTCTCACCTGCGACACGTCGAATTCCTCGTCGCTGCCGTCCGAGCCCCTCTGCTTCTGGTAGTGGTACTTGATGCGGCCGAGGCTGCCCATGCCGTGTATGTAGTGCGCGGTGGAGGCGCTGGAGGCGGTGCGCGGCGTGCCCCCGCTCAAGGTGCTGGCGGAGCGACCCGTGGACGCGATGCTCTGGCAGCTGGCGCTGATGGGGTTGAGGGGGTTGATGGGGTTGATGGGGTTGACTGAGGCCATTGCTCCTCGCTGCCTCGCTGCCTCGCTGCTGTGCTCCAGCGCCTCAGTACTGCTTGCGTGGAGACTGCGGACGGCCCTCTCTGCTTCTGTTTTGTAGGCACGACGAGCGTTCGCTTCAACAGTCCCGTGGCGGACGCAGCGGACCGAAGGCGGATCGAATGCGGGCTCCTCGTCGGACGACTTTCATTTGGCAGACAGCCGAAGGACAACGAGTTGTATTGATTTCTCACCCAGAATCGGCGGAGTGCGTGAGTTCTGGTGTGCTGCTGCGCGGTTGTGGGCGACTTTAGTCAAGACCAACAATAAACACGAAGTAACAAGCTGAAATTAGGGGTATCTGGCACTTGATTATGGGTTTCCTTTCAGTAATTTGGCTTCTCCATTTCTTTGTTTCGCAAAAATACGTTTATAACATCCTCGAAATCTCCATCTTTACTTGTTAATTATAAGCGAAAACCTCCCGTGATTTACGACAGAACTCTCGTCTTATGTGAATTATTATTTTGAGCAACTTAATTACAATTTCAACACTCCGTAACGGAACTCCTGCCGCATGCCTTGGCTTTCAGTGAGGAACTAAACGTCCATTCTCACCACACCACAGCCATAATTTTTCAGGCAACCGCTATTGCAAACCTTTTCACCTTCTTCCGCTTCCGTTTGTACCCTGAAAACAAGCGGAGACACCTGATGCAAATTGTTGTGCCGAAAAGCCGAAAGAGACTTCTCCCACAAAGAAAGAGAAACGCAAACGGCTGACAGAAATTCTCAGCAATTCTCTCTTTTATAATAAGTCTTCGACTTACCGAAATTTTCCACATTGGCATCAACAGATTCAGAGTAAAATTGGGGAGTGATGAACAAAACGATTCTTCGAAAATTTAGGAACAGTTTCTATATTTTATTGCTGGAGAGTAAAATTTTACCGTTCTTCTCTGAATCACGCTCTGGGAAGGAAACCCCTACAAATCGTATACAATGACGTTCTAATCCCATGTTCTGGTTTAAATGTTGTTTTTTACTGCAAGAATATTGTTTTTTCTTAAATGTTGCAACCTTTATTTGTTAATTATTTATACGAGAAATGATATATATTTACTTCATCTCAATATAAACTCGGTGTGGCAAGTAAGGTAACTTACATCACAATACAAACTCGGTAAATGGCAACCAACAACGCGGGGAGGGTGACGTTAATTCCATGTAAACTCAGCCAACCAAATTCTCGTTCCAGCTGAACGTGAAACTTATTACCTTCTCTAAAACAATGATATCGATTAATCGTCGTCATCGCTATTGCGTCTGACATTTAAGCAAGGAAAACAGAGTTTGGACATTTCCTTTTAATTAAGAGTATTTAATGCAATAGTGGATCGAAAATGACCGCTCTACCGCCTCCAACGAATGTATCAACACTTCTGCCATTGGGTGAGTTGTGAATCACACAATACCAGTCGAGACCACTTCACCTGCTCTTTCAGAACTCGTGGACAAATGCATCGGCTCCCGCATCCACATCATAATGAAGAATGACAAAGAAATGGTTGGAACTCTACTGGGCTTCGACGACTTCGTAAACATGCTTCTCGACGACGTCACCGAATACGAAAACACACCAGAAGGTCGCCGCATAACTAAATTGGATCAGATTCTTCTGAATGGGAACAACATAACCATGGTACGCCAGCCAAGTTATGCTTTACAAAGCCAATATTAAGCTCCCGCCTTTCTTTTTTCAGTTGGTACCTGGCGGCGAAATCCCGGAATGAGCTTTTATTGTGTTGTTGTATATAGTAGTATTAAGATTTAAAATAAAATTAATTTGGTGTCACCATCGAGAACTGAAATTGTGAGTTTCAATACCTGAAAAATCGAGTTATACTGCTTGTCTACGATTGTGCTATTCTTGTGTTTACACTTTGATTTTGATTACAGTCATTCCGTAAAAATTAGACGCACACGAGATTTGGAACAAGAAAGTTGGTAGCTTGCAGTTCTTCTTTGTAATGAAGTTACTGAATGAATAAGTAGCTACTCACGCGTGAATCATCATGAATATATGACAAAATTCATGGATGCAAATGTGGCTCATTCTTTGAAAGTCCCTGCTTTACATTTACCTAAATATAAACAAACTAGTTTGAGTTGTGTGAAGCCCTCTTTAATACGTGCACAAAGCGATTTTAGGGCTTGAACGAAAATTTGGCAGCACCAACAGTGAGTTGCCAGGCAAGAGTTCGCCTGTTAGAAACGTCAAGCAAACTTTCTTTTCTCAGTGCGCTGTAATTCTGGCGAAAAATTTTGTGAATATTATTAATCCATTGTACTATAAAAAGTTAAAAATTCATTACTGACAATTCCTCCATTAGTACCCGCAAAAGTGCTGAGAAAATAAAATTAGGATGGATGAGAATAGGTGAGTGAATTTCTCCCCTTGAAGGTTAGGAGTTCTTATCTGACAGTCCAAATTCTGTATATGGTTTCCAAATATACCTCCAGTGAGTCCAGCACCGAAGTAATGGAAGCGAATCGCTCCAGGCACTCAAAGAAGTCCAAGAGAAGCAAGAAACATAAGAAATCCAACAAGATTGACAAGGCCCATAAGAAGCACAGGAAGACGAAGAAGCGCCATCACAGGACCAGTGAGTCCTCTGACTCAGACGGCGCGCCTTCGAAGCGCCGCAACAACGCACTGAGCGACAAGTTCACAGAAATCATGCATAAGGCAAGCAAAGATAAGCCAAGCGTGCTTAGAAAGGAGCAGCATACAAACGGCAAATACAGCGCCAAGCCCAAAATCAAGACCGACGCGTGCAGTCTGGTTGAGGAAATTACAAAGACCATACAAAACAAGGCGGTGCCGGTCATGGAGGTAGCTTCGTCGGGCAGTGATAGTGAAATGTAAGTGGCAAGATATTCGTTCTAACAATCTCATATCTATTCATATCCACGTCCACGTCATAGACTACTCGATGTAGCTAGTCCGGATGTCGCCATTATTGAGGACGACCTTAACTTGGAGGACTTAATGAAACAGAAAGCGCTGTTACAGGCAAGACTTGGCGCCTACATGTCGGACTCCGACGGCGAGAGTCCGTCTAACTCGGTGGCGAACGCCAAACGTCAGGGTACCGCATCAGAGGGCAGGCGTCTAGAACTCCCTCTGCAACCAAGCGCTGTCACTCCAAAGAGGCGTCAGACGCTTTCGTCGTCGACATCTTCAGCCAGTAAAAATGCTAATAAAATTTTATCCCAAAAACTTGTTTCAAATGAACCCGATGTTATATTATTGGATGATTCTAGCGGTGGTCAACGCACCCCAAAACCAAGACATCGTAAGCCCCGCTCTTCGACGTATCAAGACGAACGCAAGCGCGCAAGAGTTTCTCCACCTCGCAGGTCGGATATAGGTGAGCGTAACCAAAACTACGAACGAGAGCGTACAATGCGAGTTGGCAGGAGTCGCAGTCGTTCAGCGCAGCGACGTGAATCCGATGCGAGTAGACGTCGACACGAAGACGATCGACCGCGGTTCTCGAGACGCGATATTTTAGACAATCGCAACAAAGAGGACTTACGTCAGGAGATCAATCGCGACAAACTACGCGAACGTGAACACAGTCGCCCTGAGAGATCTCGCGAAAAACGCCCGCGGAATGCGAAAGATCGTTCTACCGTACGAGGAGGTCGCGAACGTGAAAAGGACCGTGAGCGCGACCGACGAGTTCGCGAGCGGTCACACAGCCGTAGCAAGGTAGAGTCGGATCGCAGGCGCAGTGAACGCGAACGTGTTGATCACGTGCGTTCCAGGAATAGTGATGGATCTAAGTGCGAACGCGACCGTGACCGCGAACGTGATCGTTACCGCGATTCACTGAGCGAAGGACAAAAGCCACACACAAAGGACTCAAGCAGTGATGAAGAACTACAGAATTTGGACATTAATCTGGACGACGACGAGGACGATGAGGAAAAAATAATTGAAATGAGAAGAAAGCAGAGAGAAGAAATCCTAAAGGTTGGTGAGAACGATGATGTAATGAAACTTTTCATTTATATTTATGTACAAAATTTGCACACAGAAATTTAGTAAAGCCGACGAACCACCAGAAAGCGAAGCTACAAAACAGGAAGAGGACCGATATCCTACTGGGGACCGGCGCGATGAACTTTCGAAGCACTCGAATGTAGTCAACGATGAAAGTTCTTCAGATTCAAGCACACTGCCGACTAAAAAGATTGAGAATAATAAAACCGACACATCTGCTAAAACAGGTCAAAATTCAGACTCTACAAAAACTAGAGACAAGGAACCAAACCAAATCCACACCAAGGACACAACGGTCTCGAGTTCTAAGCGCCCCGAGTGGGACATGTTCGCTGACCAAGACGTGGACTCGAACTTCGATGTGAGTTGGACTTTTGTAACTGTCGACTGGTTCAGCGTTAAACGAAGTCGTTACTAATCGAAAAATTCTTTCAGTCGCCCAACGCCGTTGTTCACAGCAAACATCAAATTGAGAATCCTGCGCTCACGGACAACTGGGACGACGCCGAAGGCTACTATCGGGTGCGTATCGGCGAAACGCTGGACAATCGATATGTGGTCAGTGGCTACACGGGCCAGGGTGTTTTCAGCAACGTGATACGTGCGCGCGATCAAGCGAGAGGTAACGCAAATGTCGCCGTCAAGATCATACGGAATAACGAAATCATGTATGTATTCGGCTTAAGTATTCTGTACGGTGCACATCATTTTTAACGTAAATAATTCCGGTATTAGGCACAAAACTGGTCTGCGTGAGTTGGAGATCCTGAAGAAACTGAACGATGCCGATCCCGACGATCGCTTCCATTGCTTGCGCTTGTACAGGCACTTCTTTCACAAGCAGGTAAAGCAATACGAATACGTGCAAATACGAACTGCCATCTCCACTGACCTCTCCTCTTAGCATCTCTGCATGGTGTTTGAGCCACTGGCAATGAATCTTCGCGAAGTGCTGAAGAAGTATGGCAAAAACGTCGGCTTACATATTAAGGCCGTACGCAGCTACACGCAGCAGATGTTTTTGGCGCTGAAGCTGCTGAAGAAAACCGGCATCTTACATGCCGACATTAAGCCGGACAACATACTAGTTAACGAAAACCACCTGATATTAAAACTGTGCGACTTTGGTTCAGCGTCAGCCATAAATGACAACGAAATCACTCCGTACCTAATATCACGCTTCTACCGGGCGCCAGAAATCATCTTGGGTATACCATACGACTATGGTATCGACATGTGGTCGGCAGGATGCACCATTTACGAACTCTACACCGGGAAGATACTCTTCAGTGGCAAGAGCAACAACCAGATGCTGAAATTTTTCATGGACCTGAAGGGTAAGACTGGTGTGCTTCACTGTGCCTTCGTAAATGCAACTTCTTTTGATTTAGGCAAGATTCCCAATCGTATAATCCGCAAAGGGCAATTCAAGGATCAACATTTCGACCAGAGTTGTAACTTCTTATATCACGAAATTGACAAGCTAACTGAGAGGGTAAGTTGATAAATACGCTTCCTTAATTCTTTCTAGTATTGTTTTACCGAGCGTTAATCGATCGGAAGCGGTCACTTTGCGCACCAACCGGAATCTATTGATCCTTCAACCGAAATTTCAGTGTATATAACAAGCTTTGCTTTAAACAAATTCTCTTCTACTTTAGGAAAAAATTGTCGTTATGCCGGTCATTAAAGCATCGAGAAACCTGCAGCAGGAATTGATTGCGGACCAAAACCTACCAGACGATCAGTACAGAAAGGTCATCCAGCTTAGAGAGCTCTTGGACAATATGTTCGCCTTGGATCCTTCGAAGCGGATATCATTAAATCAGGCCTTAACACATCCGTTTATACAGGAGAAAATGTAAACCTGGTGACGAATCGTGTGAATCGAAGTCTGCAGCAAAGCAACACGTATAAATGTAATTTTTCCGAAGCCCCAGAAGGCATAAGTGCGTGCCGCATTTCTGCTTTTGGGGGATGGATATTAAGAGAGGTTATAGCAGGTTGCGAAAGCGGCCAGTGGTACACACAAAAAATATCTTTTAGTTAATACTTGTGACGAACACGAATTTAGCGTGTGTATTTAGTTTAGACAAAGTTTTAGGTCCACACAAGACTTTGTAAATATCAGCATTCATCATTCAGATTAAATTCCACGATGTACTCCTATGTGTATTTACTAGTGTGTTTCTGAATCAGTATCGCAACTGAGAACTCGTAGTAGTAAAATGCAGAACATTCCAATGCAGATTCAGAGAAAACCGAGAGAACTACGAACTGCAGTTTGGTAAAATTAATTCTCATGAGTCTTAATTGGCATTTCAATTAAATTTAGGATATGCTTTGAATTTAGAATATATTGGCTTACCGATACAGAGCATGAAATTATACGCTGATGGTTTGAACTCTACTGAAGGCACATTTTCATTTCAGAGCGATGTTTACAGCAAAAACGAGTATGGAGGCTTCGCAAGCAACCGTGCCAAGCGGGTACGAGCGATAAGTCCGTCAGAGCTGTTCCCAGTTCAGAGATGTGTGTCTATCTCTGGTAATAATTGTTTGGGGTCGTCAATATTTTAAGCATTTCATAATTTTAATGATAATGTTTTGCACATTGAAGTGTCACTAGAGCTTAAAAAAGATACTTGGAGCGGTTATCTGGAACTGGTTTTCCGATTCAGATGCCGATTTCCAGTGGCCGTCTTTTTTAAGCAGTGAACCGTGAGCTGTGTTCCTACATATAAAATCTCGTCCATTTATCGACTTCATAACTAAATTACAACATATTTCTTAACACTTTACAGGCGAGTTACCAAATTGGTGCATTTTGAATGCTTAACTTTCTGGTTAACGTTAAAAATTCCTATAGTAAGTCTAAAAGGTTTTTGAAATATTTGCTGTCTGATATGACGTCTAACTTGATCTTTTTTATTTTAAAGGATCGCCTCTTGAAGAGAACTGTGGAAAGCAAAGAGGAAGATGAGGAAGTCGGCTTAGATAACGTTGGGAAAAGCACTGTTAGGGTTTTAGTAGTATATAGCACATTGCATTTACTAGACCTTAAGCCCAGAAAAACATTTAAGGCAACAAGTTTAATTCGGTTTAGCTTTTTTCAAAATTCGTCGGGAAACGTTTATTACAAATTTAACCTAATTTCCATAAAGCTTAACTACAATTTTAAATCGAAAGCTGTTGTCCGAATTCGTAGAATGCAACTGAAATCACATCAATGACATATTTGCTCGAGCAAATGGATGTTTCAATGCAAATCAAGTTCTTACTGCAAAGTTAAAAGCAACAGACAGGAAAACGCCTGCAGTATTCGAAATAAATTAGTGCATATCGTCAAGTGTGGAAGAGTTCAGCAATTCATTCGCAGACAACTAAATAACTTCAAATTAGTTCTATCATTAAACTATCGTATGAACAATTATCTCGCTAGGAGAAGTCACCCCTTGGGATGGGCAACGCCATCGCATCCTGCAGCGTTTGGCTGTCACCCAGACTCGGGACGTCAGGAGATCCTTTGCTGCGCAGCATCATCTGAGTCGTCTTCACCCTCCAGTTGTTATCCGAAAATGGATCCCGCATCAGGCCAAACGTGCACTCAAACACGCCCACGCAATTTACCTGTGTATGCAGGGTGCCACAGGCCAGAACAAGCACCAGACCGTGCACATCCATGCGGCCCTGCACACCGGCGTGTGTTAGGTTCGGGTTAAAGTAGAACTCGAACTGCTGCTTGCAAGTGAGCAGACTTTTCACTGTCGCCGCCGCTCCCAAGCACTCTTGATCCTCGACGCGATCGTTCGCGGCTATCCGCAGCATCAGACGTGCGTCCGACCAGAAGTCATCTTCCTTCAACAAGTCCTTGTTGTAATTATCGAAGAACCACTCTGAGAATTTGCGGGCTAGCAAATGTATGGGATATTGAAGTTCGTCGAAATGGTCTGGACAAACTTCTTGATGTTCAGGCGACTGAGAATTTATTCGTGAGGGGATATCTGATGCCTCATTAGTATCTGATACCCGGGACGTTGGTTCCTCATTTTTAGCCTGTAAGTCTGCATTGTCCCAGTACTCGATAACCTTGTTAATCAGTGTTGCCTTGGTGAAGTCGGAGGCAACAGGCACTCGTTTGCAATGCAAGTACTTGAAAAGCACTTCCTTCGTTATGCTTCTCTTAGTAAGCAGTGAAGGCAAATCTCTGATATGAGTGGCGACGAAGTCCAGAGCTTCTGTTGACATGGAAGATGATTACTGCCGAACCGGAATGACTCCCAAACTTACCTTGTGTGCTTGCGATGTCGACCACGTTCCCAGTGACGCTGCTGGCCACTTTGTATAAAATATGCATGTTCTGTTTCTCACTGATCAACAAATCCTCTACGCCTTTTTTTTCCTTTTCATTTAATGGCATTTTTGCGCCTATTTGGTGTTTTTTTCGCAAAATAGTGCAATGAGTGGATAAAATAGTCCACTATAAAAATTCGCATTTTAACGTCACAAACAGCTGACCTAGATTTTACATGGACGGGACATAAAGCTGTCAGGGTTGCCAATAAAATTTACCATACCATTTGAATTCTAATATTTTACAACAGTACCACCGATTAATCTCGCCGTAATCTCTGAATAAAAAGCACGAATTATTAGACGTATTTGAAAATATAAGGTAACCTTCTTGCGAGATTTTCAATAGGAACAGATTAATGCAAGCTAAAGTGTAAGTTAAGAGCTAAGCATACATCCAAAACTCAAACATTCTCGCAAGTTTCACGGTATTTCTTAAAATTTCAAAGACAACAAAGATAGAAACTAACTGCAGTGACCTAGATAGAAGTGCATGTGAATGGCCCTTTGCATAATTAGTGCATTAAATTTTTATGGCGATCCAGAAACTGCCCATCGCTCTCAGAAAAACCCTGAGCTGTCTTTTGTTGATCGAATTAACCATCACGTACGTACGAATGCCGACGAAAGGTAGAAACGATGTAGGATGGTTTACACATCAATAATAGGTTATGGAATGTAATTTTAAAAATTAATTTTTTAGAATTTATTTGTATTTAACTAATGCTGTTTTTTATACACTAATAAGGCAATCTGGAGAGAAAATTCTGTTCTACTTCCTCCATGAGCTACCCACCTTTGTGTTGACAGCCAAAAGTTGGCTTCTCCCTTCTAATTTTAGTCTTATAAAGTCCAGCAAAGCGCAACATATGCGCTTTTAGTCAAACTTTCAACCATTTCATCCAAAATGTGAAATTCGTCGCAGTATTTAAGCAGGAAGCCAACGCGGAACTGAGTATATGAATATTCCTTTCATGAGTTACTCACCTTTGAGTCGAAAGACAAAAGTTGGCTTCTGTGCTCTAATTTTTGTCTAAAAAATCAATACCAACACATACCTTAGTATTGTACAGAAGATGTCGTGTGGCGAAACCACCTTAAGCTAGTGTAATTTTTGTATTTATTTAAGAAACGTCTTTAGGTGGGAAATTTAGATCAGAATTTTCTCCTCAAAACTGTGATATAAGTTTATAAAAAAAACAACTTCAGGTAATTTTTTAAATTTATTTATTGCTTTTAACAACCTGTGGGTGATTTGTAAACCACCCCAAATCGTTACAAACTTCCGTCGGCAATTACACGCACTTGAAGCACTTCTATTTTGACAGAATCGTGAATAGCATCCAGCAACGGAATGGGCGTATTCACAGAGAACTAGTTTCTTCATGTCACGTCAGAGATAAACAAAGAAAAGCTGATAAAAATATCTGCCAGAAAATGTGCATCGTCTAATGTGTATGTTCTTAATAGACCGTCTAGTCGATCAAAGTTCATTACCAGCTTCATAAGGCCTTGTAAAAACCGAAGCATCATCCAATTCATTCCCCTGTGGTCATCCAGTGGTCAAGGTTGATATTTAAAGAATATGAAGTTCGGCAAACTAATTGGGGCCATTGATGAGGGAACCTCTTCGGTGCGCTTCATGATCTTCAAAGCTGGGACCGACAACGTTATCTGCTTTCACCAAATAGACGTACCACAAATATACCCGCAAGAAGGGTGGGTTGAGCAGGATCCCGTGAAGATAGTTTCGATTGTTGAGGATTGCATCACGGGAGCCATCAAAAAGTTAAAGTCTCTGGGTGGTTCTGCCAAGGTATGTTTAACTTTATTAGTGCACTTTTCCCTAGACAGAAAGAACGGTCACACGATACCCTATATTTCTTCAGTATTTTTATCGTACGCACTCTGGCTGGTGGTGCTGTCGGCTTTGCTTTAAATAAATTTTGTACATCTCTGCTTCCTTTACGCGGTCTTCGAGGCTTCGGTTCGGCTTGCCCTCGACACGGTCCTCAAGCTTTTTATAAATCTGGTCGTTGTTACCGAAGTCGCCCGGTCGTCTCGGCATTACATGGAAGTGAACGTGTGGTACCGTCTGGCCAGCGTCAGCGCCATCCTGCACTGTAACAGTCGCCGCCGTGGTCTTGTAGATATCCTCCAGTAGCCGCTGCACCTTACAGACCGTGGTAAACAAGTCGGCCATCTCCGCGCAGTTCAGACCATTTAGGCGTGGTGTCTCTCGCTTGGTTGAGACCAACACATGTCCAGGCACCACACAGCGTAGATTGGTGAATGCATAGCAATACTCCGACTCGTAAAATATGGTCTCCTTACATATGGTGTTGCTAGCGAAGAAGCGGTCCTGGAGAGCATCTGCCGACCCTGTATTGAAAGCAGTAACGCTGTAAATATCGTGGCGTCTGTGCTCGAAGCAGGGCATATTCTGCTTGATGTTCGCAATGGAAGTCAGGTCGAGTTCGGCCGTCGCCACTTCCAGCTCCTGATCACCGCCACAGTCGGCGAGTACTTTCCCCATTGGGTCCACAACCATTGCATGTCCCCAGCTACGTCGCTTAATATTGTGGCAGCCCACCTGGGCAGGTGCGACGACAAAGCACTGATTTTCAATGGCGCGAGCACGCAGCAGGATTTCCCAGTGTGCTTTTCCGGTGGTGTAAGCAAAAGCGGATGGGTAGGTTAACACCTGCGCACCCATCTTAGTCAGCAGCAAGCTGGCCTCTGCGAATCGCACGTCATAACAGATCTGCAAGCCAAGTTTTCCGATAGGTGTTTCCACAGGCGCTATTAAGTGCGGTCCCGGAGCCACTACTTCGGATTCGCGAAAACGAAACTCGGGTGTGTTCACATCGAAAAGATGCAGCTTTCGATATACGGTCACAAGCTCGCCTTGGTCGTTGATAATTACATGAGCGTTGAAAATTTTTTCCGTTTTGCTAGCAGCTTCATCCAACATAGTCTCGTGTATGCCACCTAGCGACAGCCAAATACAGTTTCGCCTTGCCAGTTCTTTGTACTGCTGCATAGTTGAGCCTGTGAGCGATTCGGAGAGTTCTAGCGTTTGTCTGCGGTTCTCCCCGACAAAATCGCAGCACTCCGGCAGAAAGAGAAAGGAAGCCGACTCAGATTTGGCTTTACTTACCAGTTGCTCCACTTGCCGCATGTTGGCCTTTTTGTCGCTGGTGCTACACATCTGCGAAATGGCGATAACGACCTTGCTTGGATTCTGCACCGTGGCCATCATTCTCCTAATGAAATTCTTGCGGCTCGCGACACTCAAGTGTACTGACATTCGAGCCAATTCTCTCTTCTTGGAAATTAAAGTCCATATATGATTCCTAGGTACCATTTATGGATTATCAATTGGCCTTTTTTTTGTTGCCAAAGTCAAAGTAAATGTCAACCACAGCTATCTCCGATTTTAACAAAGTAAGAATCTCAAGCACACACACACACATACAGATCTTTCTTTATTCTGTCAGTCATATGTTGCCACTTGAAAACTATAAAAAATTTAAAAGCTAAAAAACCCTAGATGTGATTTATGATTAATTCACCTGGATTACCAGGTGAACAAACGTTAAAAATGAATACATCCAAAATATTTTGAAATGCGAAACTTGTTAAATAACGGCGTTGTTAATATAACTTGATATTTCTACCTACAAATTTTATAAATGAAGTATCCGTTTCTTCATTCAGTTATCAAAGAAATCAACAAGTCTTAAAAGTCTTAATAGCAAACAAAAAGTCTTAATAGGAATAAGTGATTGTATATATGTATGTGGGTTTGTACCCCATCTCCTTAATCGTACCAATTCATTCAAAATTTTCTTGATTATTTGGTATATTCAGAAAATTTTGTATATTTTTATCAAGGACATTGTTGCGGTCGGAATAACTAACCAACGGGAATCAGTTATAGTTTGGGACCGACAAACCGGGAAACCTTTATACAATGCCATTATCTGGCTGGATAATCGTACTGCAAGCACTGTGGAGGAACTGCTTCAGTCCATACCGAATAATTCGAAGAACATTAGTTACCTGAAGCCGCTTTGTGGACTCCCGCTGTCGCCTTATTTCTCTGCCCTGAAATTGCGTTGGCTCAAGGACAACGTGCCCCATGTGTCCAAGGCTATGGCCAGCGGCACATGCATGTTCGGCACCATAGACTGTTGGCTTATTTACAATTTGACGGGCGGTGCCAATAACGGTGGATTACATATTACCGACGTGACAAATGCATCGCGAACAATGTTGATGAACATCGAAACGCTGCAGTGGGACTCCCATCTGCTGAACTTCTTTCAGTTGCCAGCGAAAATGTTGCCTACAATATGTTCTAGTGCTGAGATTTACGGTAATATAAAATTCGAGCCCCTCCGCGGCGTCCCCATAGCGTCGTGTTTGGGCGATCAACAGGCTGCCCTCGTTGGCCAGCAGTGCTTTCAACATGGTCAGGCGAAAGCTACTTATGGAACGGGGTGTTTCCTGCTGTATAACACTGGCAGCTCGATTGTTTATTCATCGCATGGTATGCTAACTACGGTTGCCTACCAGTTAGGTAAAAACGCCAACCCAGTGTATGCTTTAGAGGGCAGCGTGGCTATAGCGGGGGCTGCGCTCGGCTGGCTAAAGAACAACTTGGGCTTGATTCAAAGCTACGAACAAGTAGAGTCCATGGCGCGCACTGTTCCCAACTCGCTGGACGTGTACTTTGTTCCGGCGTTCAGCGGCCTGTACGCACCATACTGGAATCAAGAGGCCAGGGGGTATACATGTCTGCTGTTGTCATGCGTTCCTAGATTCTAACCACTCTTTTTCCCGTAGAACAATCTGCGGACTGAGCGAGGAGACCACCAGTGAGCACATCGTGCGGGCCACTCTAGAAGCTGTGTGCTTTCAAGTTCGCGACATTCTGGATTCAATGAACAAGGATTGCGGCATTCCACTGAACAGACTAATGGTGGACGGCGGCATGACCGTGAATGCGCTGTTCTTGCAACTGCAGTCGGACTTAGTGGGCATCAATGTGATCCGATCAAAAGTGGCTGAAACCACAGCTATGGTAGGTGGAGCTCGCATTTATTATGTGCTTAACTTTGCTAAATAGCTTTTTAAAGGGTGCTGCATTGGCTGCCTACAAAGCCATCAACGAAAGCTTTGACATAACGATTCCGCTCTCCGTACCTGATGCCATTAACTCCTACAAGCCGGCCATCAAAGAAAACGAACGCGACGTACGCTATAAGAAGTGGAAAATGGCTGTGCAGCGATGCCTTGGCTGGGACACGTCTACCCATACCGATGGAAACAGAGATATTTTTGAGTAGAGCCGTTTATTCCGCTTACTTCTCGGCAACAGACGTATTAGTTCTGACTTGGTATAAACATGTATCTGTACTTTTATACGGAAAACTTACATGTAGTAGGCATTTTCTGGAATAAAAGCACCGATACACATTTGTGTACAATTATAAAATTGGTGTGGTATAAAAGCATTCAAATTTGCAATATTATCGTTGGCCCATTTGATTATTACTTCAATTCTGCTCGGATGTGTTCTGTAGTTCGCGGTGTGGTAAAATTAGAATCCGAACCACCTAAACTGCATCCTCGTTAGCGCCGCCGGCAGCTTCCATATCATTCAGTATGAGAACACCGTCAGCCGCCTCGTCCACCTCAACGGCTGCTCTACCCATACCAGCGCCCGGACCGCCTCCACCGCCAGCAAAACCACCTCGATTGGCATTGACGTTATTCATTGCATCTGGACGTGGTATTGGATTGCCACCTGAAAGAAACGACTATGAATCTGAGCATTTGCTTTGAGATTTAGAATCTGGGATTCAAACTATTGTCATAGGGAACGAGGGAATAATGCGGCACCAGCATCGCACTATTTACTTACTTGCGTCCAATTCCAAGGGCGGATCGGCATTAGCTTCAGCCAGGTTAGTTACGGACTTGGACTTGACACACTGAAAGTCAACATGACGACTCTTTGCTTCCTCCTTTTCCCAAGACATATGAATAAACGGACGTTGAACATAACTGTATATTACCTAAACCAGACGCAAAAGCAAAGAGAAATTAGTAAGACCCGCTTTTTTTCATATATATTATTTACTTCTGCGCGACCACCAGGTCGCTTGCGTATCTTCTCCTTGTGCGTAGGATAGCCTTCTATGCCGCAACGTATCTTCTTCAGTCCACGATCTTTCATCACTTGTTTGGCGACGTCACGGTTCTCTATGTACTTGAAAAATCTATGCATCGCAGTGCTGTGAACGGCTGGTTGGAAGGAAGCGAATAAGTAATTAACTGAGACCTTTGGCGACATTTTTCGTTATTACTCTGGCAGTACTCCTCTCCCATTTGCGGCGGGAACTCTTCATCCCAGTCTACCACATCGTCGTCCAACAGGACCACAACGTGGCATTCGCGATCGCCACGCTGTGCTGATGCGACCATTAGCGGTAAAATTAGGTCCTCCAAGAAGACTTCAAACTGCTGGCGGGCCCCTTCGTTGCTGAGTTCATGAAGTAGACCTCCTTTGTGGGAGGACCAGAATCAGAGCCAGAAAAGGGAAAAAGAGGTAATTAAATCGCTTATTCTTGAAGCCGACAGACTCAAGCAAGTGGCTATTTATAAAGACTCACGTAAATTCTGGCAGCGTACGGTGGTAGCATCGAACGGAATGAGCAGATAGTCGCATGCTTCTTTTAGCTCGGGCACTGAAACCGTCGGCGGACACTTGATAATGCCGCTCTTGTAGTAATCTAAAATAGCCCTGAACACATTGTGTGAGATACCATCCGCCACCTCGTACTCTCCCCGTTCGTTAGCATGTACAAATTGAAATCCTGAGCTGAACATGGTGCCCAGCATTGTATTCGGGTGCGCTGTCACCAAAGCCGGTTCGATGACAAAGCGCACGTTATCCACAAGCAGCGTGATGCGGTCGCCTGGGGTTGGACGACTTCCCACTGCTCCAACCACAGCACCACTGCTTATACTCAATGCACTTATGCCAGCGCTGCACTTGGAAACTTCCTGCTTGGGTATGGCGCCACTGGAGGCTGCCACCGCACCGGAACAGCTCGAGGTAGCTTTATGCGATTGCTGTTGTTGCTTGTTGCTCAAATTGCGCTGCATGTAGGAGGTGCTCCTGAAGCAGAAGATTTTTAGCTTTTATATTTTAGAGCTCGAATTTAAGCCATGTTACCTGTTTCTATTCTTCAGTATTATACGGCGTCTCTCTTCCGACTCTTGGTTCTCTTCGATGCTACTGCTACTGCTATAGGAGTCCCTGTCCCCCTGTTGTGGTTGCTGATTGGAGTTATTGCTACTACTACTGTTTCCGGAGTTCTGGGGAGATGCTGACATCTTCTGATCCGTCGTTGGTGAGGCTGCAATTGTTCTCCTCTTTGGTCCGGCAACGACGAAACGAACTAATTGGCAGCACAAGACAAAAATCTGTGTTGGCGCAAGGGTTCCACTTAATTTGTTACCAGATAACTTGAATTTTTTACCTCTCGGATGAACAGATAAGGGAACCTAATAAAATTGGTCAGATATGTTATAAGACGTTCTGGTAAAAACTTTTTTCTAGCAAAAAACTTTTCACGGAAATTTCCACAAAATTAAATTTTCCTCGGGTACATTCCCAATATGCTGAAGTGGAGGATCACAATTAAATCAGCGTTGTAATTTCGCGAAAAAGATTTCGTCTTTTAGGGTTAATTTATTTACGAATGGTTTTACGACTTTCGCACTAAGCCGTTTTTGATCCTCTTCAAGGAAAATAGTGTCAAATTAAGTGATTATAAATAAACAAATGCTTTGTTTTAGTCGTGTGCAATTTCTGAAAGTAACTATTAAATTTTAATAACCTCCATTTAAAAAAAGTTTATCAATTTTATGCTATTTTTATTGCAAAATTGGAATAAATTTAAAGACAACTCTATTTAGTAAGAATACGAATCCGTATTTCTCTATTTATTTCTTTATTAAATTCCATTTTCAACATAATATATCGGAAGTTCTACGAAATATATATCTTCACTAGCCGCTGCGAAATTGCGTTTAGCTTGGAACTCTTAGTGTATCAGAGAGCAAAATATATCCTCACAAGGTGTTATAATTTTCTCGTGAACAGAATACGACTTCTTCATATAATTTCTACTTCATTTGAATACCTAGAGAAAAACGTCAGAAATTTTTCAAAAATATCTCTTTAATTTTCATAATTTTCATATTAATAATTTTATTGAACTAAAAGGCTGCAAGTTTTTTGTCTTAAGATGTCTCAAGAAGTCGAAGAAACATTAAAGCGGATTCAGTATCATAAAGGCGTCATCGGAACAATTGTGATTAATAATGAAGGCATTCCAATCAAATCCACTATGGATAATACTACGACTGTGCAATATGCTGGACTCGTAAAGCAGTTGGCTGATAAGTCACGCAGTGTTGTACGTGATCTGGATCCTTCTAATAATTTAACATTCCTCCGTGTTCGTTCCAAGAAGCATGAAATTATGGTAGCACCAGAAAAAGATTTTATTCTAATTGTTATTCAAAATCCAACAGATTGAGAGCGGTAGTAACTCTAGTTTTTCTGAATTTTCGGTTGTAAATTTGTGATTGCATGAATATATGTCATTAAAATTTTATGCAATCAAAAATTTTTAGGTTATAAGTATCTATTTGTCCATTCTTATATTCTTGTCAAAAATAAATTCTCAAATTTACGAAATATAAAACATATATAAAAAAATTTTAAGTTTTTCATTCAACAGCAGAATTTTGTGTTTTTAATAATACAGAGTTCTTCAAGAAATACAATTATATTAGCTGAAGGAGCCGTATTTTACAATCCAACTGTTTTAGTTACTTGTAAATACATTCTGATAATATATAGGATTTTGTGCCTTCAAATAAAACCTGTCATTTTCAACAAATTGAAGCACCGTAATGAATTGGGCCACAGGAAAACAAAATCTTTTTCGCCTCAGGCGAATTTATCTACGTCGAGCACGGAGCGAAAATATCGGGCGAAATAAAAATGGAGTCAAGAAATTAATAATGGCGACGAAGATGAAGGACTGTCTATCTCGTCTTGTAAATAATAAAATTTAACTAAAGCAGTTGATATAACTGCAAAATTAAAAAAAAAATAGTGAACAAAGTGAACTTGTGCGCTACTAAGTCCAGTGCAATACCGAAGTAAGCCAAAACACGCAAATTACAGAGTATCTCGCAAAGGAATACGGCGGCAATTTTTTCTATGTTCGAGAAACTGAGTTTTTCAGCAATAAAAGCAGCAACTGGACAAATTTGTGGGAATTGCCTATGAGCGGCCCTTTGGGCTCAAGTGGAAAAATCGGCACAAAGAACATTACCGTCGGTTTTAATAGCTAGTTGTGAATAGTGACAAAAGGCATAAAATTGGTTGTTAGTGCAGAGCGACGTCAGAGGCGGCCGTCAGAGCAGACTGTGTGCTGCTGCTGCTGCGTGCACGTAGACGGTGAGGTGCGTAAACCAAACAGTCGCAGTCCACGAGAATGCTCAAAAGACAGCAGTAAAAACTCATCTGCTGCATTCCAAGCCCAAGGTGGAGACTGGTCTTGGGTCAATTCCGGATGCGCGGTTCGATGGGCTTCTCACGTCGGTAGTCCCCTCCGAAATAGTCTGCCATGTCGGGAATCACCTAACTAAACGTGATTAGAGTGAGGAACTTGTCTGACTATTGGGAATCTGTGTAATATTCGGAGAACCGTTTTCTTTCGACTTCGTGACTACCAATTCATAACCCAAACATATTTAGCCAAGTTAAAAGAATAGCCGAATCGGGTGATACCGCGCCTCTTAGCAGTTGCAATAATGCTTCCTGGAAAGTGGAATGAGTGAAAACCAACTATTGCTCTTTGCATCCGCTCGATGAAAACAGATGGAAAGCGAGGATTAAGTAAACTTCAGGGATTTCTGGAAAATTGAGCAGAAGTGATTTTGGTTCTTGATTGTGCGTCCACAGCCCTAAAAACAGAAAAATAATGCAAAAATAAGTTTTCTATTATTTGTGTAGAAATTCCACCTGACATACATCCATCTCACTCCAACGCGTGCACTGCGCGCACCAGAATACTGTCTGAATCGGCTGTATACGGTATTTGCAAATCTGACAAATTCGCTGCGAACAAGTGCTGCCACCTCTGCACAAAAAGTCCAATTGCAGTGCTTTTGCAGTGAAATGAAAAGAAGCAATCCAAATGTAAATAATTATGAAATTAAGTTTAAAGAATTGCGAAATTGAATGAAATTCCGATTGAAAGTATAACTTGCTGTAATCACGGTAAACGGTGTAAGGGATCAAAATCCCAGAATGAAGAAATTTCCGCACTTGATCAATTTGGTGCTGTCAAAAGCGTGCGAATCTGTGTGTGTGTGTCAAGAAAATCTGTGCACATGAGCTGCAGTAGTGTGAATGATTGCTTGTTTGGTTTGTGGAAAGAAGTTAACCGAAATTGAAAAAGCATCTTCCTTTGCTTGAAATCCAGTCAAAGCAACTGGCTTCAAATCACCTCAAAATCATAATCACCTCATTGTAGCCTTAAATAACAACAACAGCGCTAAAAAACATTAAGAGGAAACGTGAAATCGAAAGAAAGGGGAAAAAGATACATATGCGAACACAAAGCAGCGCTGAACAGCACAACAGAGGCAAGAAGCTGAAGCAAAAATCAGCAGAAAATGCAATAATTGCGTTCCTTCTAAATTCTTGTAGCTTCAGTTTGTTTACAACAAGTCGAACTGGGTTCCGTTCGACCCACAAGCTATTGTCGGAAGAAGAGACCTTATAGCGGACTCATCCGCATCCAGTTGTTGCTGTGCAGTCGTTGCAGCTCTGCAAAGAATTCATGCCGTCTCGAGAGATTCCTTGTTTACGTTCTGGGGGAAGCGCTCGGCTCAAGGAGTTGCCGAATTGTTTGGTGTGGCCTTATATACATATGTAAGCAGGTGTTTGCAACAAAGATTATTAATTAGCGTTGATCTTTTTAGTATTATATGCGAGAAAAGCAGTAATGTTTGTTTAAAGGACCTGGTTATGTCTCTGATCTTACGTTGCAGTAGTGGTCAGGGAGGTATACTTTTGCAAAGTTACAAAACTCCAAACACAAATCTGCCCAATGGACATTCACATATTGAATATATAGTACTGCACGTATCCAGAAACTCAATGATTACTCATAGTTTAGCGTAAGCACATGCCGCTACGCCGAACAATTTTTGTAATATTTGAACTCTCCAGTTGCGTCGATGGCCGATCTTCAGAAAGAATGTCAAGTGACGGTACCGTCGAATATCGTAACGAGCGGCTTTAAATGCAAAGGCGACGTAATTGCGAGTCGTGCACGCACTACAGTCTGGGTTCAGTTGCACAGAGTGTCTCCTTTCAATGCGAAGGAACACAAGTAATCTGAGCTCCTGGCGCGATTGCTGCATGGAAACACTAAACACGTATTAGCAAGAAAACTTCACAATTTTTGTTTACAATAACTTCTCGACGGCGTCGATGATCGAACGAAAAAAGATGTCAAGTAGCATCGGGGTAGATCACCATACAGTGCAACGCCAGCAGTGTTATATACATACATATGTATATAGGTCTATACGTTTTTAACTTGATCGACAGGCCTTACCTACATATTGGGTGCACAGTGATTTAAGTACACCCCCTTTGTAAAGGTGTTGCTACTGCACAATACGAGTATACATTTCGCGAATGACATTTTGATCACCTCAGTGTCCCTCAGTGATGTTTTGGAGGTCAATGACTTCGCGCAATGAGTTCATGAATGGCAAGGACGTTAAGACTGATTGTCTGGACGAAGAAAAACCTCCTGACAGATAACCGATATATTTTTGGAAGGTCGGCAATAACTTCCAGACTACAGAACTTAAGAATTTTTGATAAGTCGTAATTTCATGGGTAGTAGTGGGCAGTCGCATCTACTAGATTATTATAACAGGAAAAAGCCTTAGTTCAGCCAAGTTCTTTAACTAAATTGCATCTGTTCTCTTAAACCCTTGTTCTCCTATCTTGAGGAATTGTGACTTTCCTTTATTTTTCCTTACCACAGAATTAATACCGTCTGTTATTTTCAGGAAAATATAAACGGCTTATTTCTGCGGGATTACTAATAACCCTGCAAACACAAACTCGAGCAATACCAACGCAAAGTCCTCCGAGAGAATTGCTGCTCCCAGCTGTCACCATCCCCGAACACGGGACACATATAAATGCTGTCTTAGTAAAGTGAACTCCCATATATACCATTACAGAATCTCTTGTCTTCATTTTTCCACACAAATGAAAAATGTCGCAAAGAGGTAAGCGAGGTAATCATCAACACCATCAGCGCCTCGACGTTGAACCACAACCGCCACCAACGAAACGGCGCAAAGGTCGGCCGCCCAACGGAGGCGGAGGTGGACACGGCCTCGCTGGTGGCTCTGGTAGCGTCATTGCCGCCTCCAGCCTTGCAGCGGGGTCTTCCGGAAGCAATACAATTGTCGACAACGACAACCACAACCACAACCATACGCCACAAGTGATGGACGATGCCATGCCTTCGAGTGTGACAACGGGAACAAGTGCGAAAATTGCTGGTTGCCAGGGTTCGTCGTCAGCTGCAGCGTGGCAGGCGCGCTCTGTAGCTGATATTAAGATATCGAGCATATACAACCGAAGCTCCACTGAAGCACCCGCGGAACTGTACCGAAAGGATCTCATTAGCGCAATGAAACTGCCCGACTCGGAACCACTGGCCAACTACGAGTATCTTGTGGTGAACGATCAGTGGAAGCAGGAGTGGGAGAAAGGAGTGCAAGTGCCTGTGAATCCAGATTCGCTGCCTGAGCCGTGCGTTTACGTTCTGCCTAATCCGATTGTTTCACCGGCACACGATTTTAAACTGTGAGTTGGGAAAATAAACCGACTTTTCGGAAAATGAAGAGTTCTACAAAATTACATTCTGTACTTCGATACAACTTTGCAATTTTATTAAAAAGCTTTCTTTTCTATCCGTTTACTCTGCAGTCCAAAAAACCGCTTCCTGCGCATTACAAAAGACGATTCCTACTCGCCGGAGTTGCATTGTCTGACGAATGTGGTGTCCTTGGCGGAAACAACGTGTGCCTACGACATCGACCAAGTGGACGAGGCGTGGCTGAAGCTGCTCAACGCTGATCGTGCGTATTGCGGTGCTTTTCAAATAACTGAAGCCCAATTTGAGCGTGTTATCGAAGAACTCGAGGTATGTTTCTCATTCCGTGGTTACCAGCCTCCTTTTGCCAGAAAGTACTGAATTCAGCTTTTGCTGAGCGAAAGGATTCTCATTTTGATTTCCACACGAATCGAAATTTTATTTTTTCGACTAGAAAGTCACATGAAAGTTTGCTCAAGAACAAATGCAAAGATAATTGAAATATAAAGATAACGTCAGTTAAAAAACAAAACTCTTTATTAGAGAATTCCGAGGCAGTTCTTATTCCCATAGAAACATAAAACATCCATCCACACGTTTCAAACATCCACAAAAAATATTCTGCACTCTGACCTCTGTGTACTTAACTGCTTACAGATTCGATGTTGGGAGCAAATCCAAGTTATACTCAAGAACGAAGAGGGCCTTGGCATCGAATACGACGAGAACGTCATCTGCGATGTGTGTCGGTCGCCCGATTCGGAGGAAGCGAACGAAATGGTTTTCTGTGATAAATGCAATATCTGCGTGCACCAAGCGTGCTACGGCATAACAGCGATTCCATCAGGTGGGTGGTCGAGAGCAGGAAGGTCGGCGACGTCGGGAACATGCTAACATTTCCCTCTTCTGCAGGTCAGTGGCTCTGTCGCACCTGTTCGATGGGCATAAAGCCTGAGTGCGTTCTGTGTCCGAACAAGGGCGGCGCCATGAAGTCGACGAGGTCGGGAAAGAACTGGGCGCACGTGTCCTGCGCGCTCTGGATACCCGAAGTGAGTATTGGGTGTGTGGATCGCATGGAACCAATCACGAAGATATCGAGCATTCCACAAAGTCGTTGGGCTTTGGTTTGTGTGCTGTGTCGGGAGCGAGTGGGGGCGTGCATTCAGTGCTCGGTGAAGACCTGCAAGACGGCCTACCACGTGACTTGCGCCTTCCAGCACGGCCTGGAGATGCGCGCCATCATCGAGGAGGGCAACGCTGAGGACGGAGTCAAGCTGCGTTCCTACTGCCACAAGCACAGTGTGAGCAAGGGCAGGAAGGATGGCTTTGGCCACGGTCACAGCAGCACGAACAAGTATGGCAATAGCGGTCGTGGGTCCGCGGAAGACGATGGCGATTGCAAGCGCCGAAAAAGCCGCAAAGACATGACGTCCGAGGAGCGTAATCAAGCGAGAGCCCAGCGATTGCAGGTAACTAGAGCTGTGTTCCCAAAGCACGCCTTTTTTCTGAAATTATATTTTTCTACTGAACTTCGTCCGTGTTTCCCTTGTAATCCCTCAAAAATATCTTTAAATAAGTAATGAAGCTTTGTTAACATTTTTTCTTCTTCGCTTCTGCAGGAAGTTGAAGCTGAATTCGACAAACATGTCAACATCAAGGATATCAGTTGTCATCTGTTCGACGTGGACGAAGACGCTATTGAAGCCATATACAACTACTGGAAGCTGAAGCGAAAATCGCGTCATAATCGTGCTCTTATCCCGCCCAAGTCCGAGGACGTTGAAATGATTGCGCGCAAGCAGGAGCAGCAGGACCTTGAGAACCACAAACTGATCGTGCACCTGCGCCAGGATCTGGAGCGCGTCAGAAACCTTTGCTACATGGTTAGCAGACGAGAGAAGCTCTCGCGTTCATTGTTTAAACTGCGAGAACAAGTCTTCTACAAGCAAATTTCTGTGCTCAGCGATGAGAGCGTTCGCGCCGGGTGCGCAGACAGTGCGGGAGGAAGCGGGCTAGATAGGTCCGAGCTTGATGAAACTTTTAAGAACGCCGTGATATACGCGAACGACGGGCCAACGCTGTACGATCGATTCTACTCTTCGGCGTCAAGTTCGTGCGGCAACGCGATTCCGGCGCAGTTTCAGAATTTAGACTTCATCCTCGACAAAATATTAGGCAACCTTAAGGGCAATTCAAAGGCAAGCTCGGGACCTGCGACGGCGAGTAGCACGGGCAAAAGGTCGGTGACTGTATCGCCCACGAAGAAGAAGGCAGCATCTGCGACGGGCGTTTCAGTGAACGCAGCGGCCTCTGCCGCCGCAAGCAAAGCGTCTCCGACTAAGAGAGTGAATAACGGTGCAATAGTTGCTCCGCTAATTCCGGAGAAACAGAAACCAACGACCGCCAACAACAGTCGACGGACTTCAGGGGGAACCTGCGAAAAGGGCTCGAAGGTCAACGCAGCAACCAATGTAATCTCAACTATTGCAGCTGCCAGCACCAGAACCCGGGCTTCGCCACGTGTATCCAGTAGTCGCATGAACACTTCAAAGAGCACTGAGAGGAGGGAGAAAGATTCAGAAAACACTAGCGACTGCTCAAACTCGTCACAGAGTTCGTCATCCGAAAACGACTCGTCGTCAGAAGGCGGAGGATCTTCCTCCGGCTCAGTTTCGGGATCGGCTACAGACTCAGCCAGCTCGTCTGATTCGACACAGAGTGAAAGCGAAACACAATCAAAGAAGAAGTCCTCACCTGCGAAAACAGTAGCGCGTAAGAAGCAAAGTTACTCGCGCTCGGTAGAAATGCGCCAAAAGCAGCGCCGACGGAGCTCCACAGCACATCAGACCTCGAAATCTACCGCCGGAAGTCTTCCGATGCCGGGAGCCACAACGCTGCTCCTGAGCTCCAGTGATGAAGATGACGCAGCACAGGATATCAGCAAAACAACGTCACCTGCCAAGCAGAAATCTAAGTCAAGGCCATCAACGGCAACGGCAACGACACAGCCATCAAACACTTCCAACCGCGCTCTTTCGCAGATGGAGGAGGAACTGAAGAAGGACAAGGGATCCGCGGTGTCATCCAGCGACGACAGCGAGGAGCTGCTGCCACTTAAAGGTGCTCGCAGCGGCGTACACAGTGGCACTTCCACTTCCAAGCCGGACACAGCGGCTGAGTGCGTTGCTCCTTCTGCGGCAAGCCGGAAGAATGCCGCCCAGCAGATCTATTCGGATTCTGAGAGCTCTCTAACCACTGCCGACCAAGACAAGGAGGAGCGTACGGCCGAAAGCAACGTCAGTGACTCTCAAAACCAGCAGACCATTCGCACCAAAGCTGCCATGAAGGAATTCACGCTGCAGCAACAGTCGAGCAAGGGCAAAATCCAGGAAGCGTCGCTGCCCGCGAGGAAAAGCAGCACCAAGTCAGATAAGGAAAGTTCCGCGGCATCGGCAAAGTCCAGTGCAACTAAGTCATCCCCTCCGGACGTGCAAAGCCGCGTTAGCAAGAAGACCGCTGCGGCCACCGGTTTAGGAGCCCCGTCGAGTGTTGCCCTCCTCAGCAAGAGCGACAAGATGACGAACGAAAAATCGCAGAAGTTCTCGGCGGATCTGCTGGTGGTTCCGCAACGCCAAGCAGCCAAAAAAGCATCCGAAAACATGCGCTCCACAAACCTGTACAGCTCAGTGGCAGCCGGTGCCGCGTTCACGACGCCGTCAGCGCCAAGCAGTTCTTCGGTGTCGGCCAGTTCCGCCAACATCAGGATGCGTTCCGAAGCCAGTGAACACGATCGCTCGCGAGATCGTGGTGAGCGTGACAACGACAAGGCGAAAACCAAGGAGAGCAAAAACGAAGAGAAGCCTGAGAAAATGCGAGCAAAAGAGAAGCAGCAATCATCGAACTCATTCTCAAAAGCAACCGAGCAGCAACAGGATCGAAATTCGGGCAAACGTGGACGGCCTCCGAAGTCCACGAAGGATGCGCCTGATAGTGGCAACAGCAGCCAGCAAAAAACAGGCAAGGACTCGCAGCTGTCCACGAAGGATTTAATATCGCCCAGCAGACGGAAGGATGAAAAGTTGCAGGCGGCGGCCGCCACAGCCGACCAAAGTGCCAAGCCAACCGCGATATCCACGCCGGCAGAGGCGGCCAATCCATCACACGTAGTCGAGCAAGCGTCACAGAAAACCGTTTCTAACAGCAGCAAAGCGTACGCAGCGAGTTTACCGACGAACAATATTTTAGTCGCTTACGTGCCTCAGAGACAAGCTGCGAAGAAGGCGGCCGAGCAGTTGAAAAGCAACGGGAAACCATCGGCTGCAGTGGAGGCTACCGTCACGGAAGAAAAGGATCGCGCAACGGTTGACAAGGACGGCAAACTTCAGAAGACGCCAGAAAGCAGTCGGGCAAAAACCACGCCTCCCTCACGCCGAATGTCTGTGCGCGACGTAACGGCGAAGACACCCACTTCCAGCAGACGCCGCTCCAAGGATGTCGCCACTGAAGTCCTGCAGCAACAGCAACAGACTCCGAAAAAGGCCACCGATAAACGACGCAACATTTCCGTGACGTCTACTTCGGAGTCGGACAGCAACTCGTCTTCATCCTCTGACTCTGGCAGTAGTACTAGCAGTGACTCAGACTCCGATGAGAGTGGAAACATCGAAGAATACAGTCCACGGGCTGTTATTGGAACTGCGCTGGGATCCAGGCGGTCTCCGCGAAAAGCACCAGCGGCAGTTGATAGGAGCGGAGCTGGAGGCGGCACTGCGACGCGTCGAAGTTCAGTGACGAAATCGCTAAAGGCTGCCGCACAACCAAATCCGAAACAGTTGCGGCGTAATACAAGTAACACGAGCAGCACAAGTGCTAGTACCGGAGGTGACGGCGACAGTGGCTGTACGAAGGAGGAAACGCCCAAGAAGACGGAGCCGATGCTGACAGATTCAGTTAAACGACGAATTTCTGTTGCTGATGAAAAATCGAAACTGGTTGCGATCGGCGAGGGAGCGCAAACTATTGTGGACGATGGCGAAGCTGGTGATGGAAACGATCATCAGAAGCGTGCTTTTAAAAGGAACAAAATGCGTAACTTACCTCAGGAAAGCGCTCTTCTTCATACGGAGGCCGAGCAGCTCACGACAGGGTCTTCTGCAGAGGAGAAACCGGTGGCATCGAGCGCTGAAACAATAGAAATCGAAGATGACGAGGAACCAGAGATGAAGGTCACCAAGCCAGACATTCGAATTCCCTTGCCATCGCTACCCGCAGAAACGCTCAACTTGGAGCAGGAAATCGCACAACGCAAAGCCTCCAGCAGTGGATCAATCATAACCACAACCGCGGCCTCAAACAATTCCAACAGAAACCAAAACAAGAACTTGGGCTCCCTGGACAAACTGCTGAATAAGAAAGAGCTCGAAATCAGCAGGAGTAACAGCTCGTCAGTCGTTTCGTGTGCCGAGCACCTCCCGAGCGCGGTGGACCTGGAACAAAAGGAGGCGGCGCCCACAACAATCTCGGCACCCGCCCCACCAGCCCCTGCCAAACAGGAAGTTGACCCAAGGTACGAGGAAAGCGGCGAAGTGCCAATGGACATCGACGAAGAACTGACGACGGCACCCACGAGAAGCACGTTGCCGTCAAGTAAAAGCTTACTCGACATGGACATCGACGAGCGTCCACCGGCTGCACCTGTACCGGCTTCGCCCCTGCTCTCGCAAGACGAAGAGGATGCCACCGACGACGCCACTGAAGATGACTTAGAGAACGAAAACGAGTTGCAACGACATGGAATCCGGCGCCGTCGCCGCCGCCGGCATCAGGCCAAACCTGGCAGTCCGCCCATGTCTCCCGAGGAGGAGCACACGCACCACACGCAACATCTGCTGAACGAAATGGAACTGGTGCGCGCTCTGGAGGAAGAACGCAAAAACGAACTGGCAGCTAGTGCCAGCAAATACTCCGCGTCTTCATCCTCACCAGCTGTGGCCGTTATCGCGGCGGAGCCACCAGAGATCATTGAACTGGACTCTAATTCAAACTCGACACAGAGCGAGCGATTGAAGCATCAGAATGCGTGTTTGTTGAAGAGGTCGAACGTAGCCGAATGTCAGCAGCAGCTACCCGCAGCTGGAACGAGTACAGCGCCCGCCTCACAAGAATCCTCACCGGACTCTTCAGACGCGTCGTCAAATGTGAAGGCGCATCATGCCGAAAACGCTCTTAGCTATGAAGCAAATGCATCTCGAAACAGTGAATGCGTTTCAGCAGCCGCAGCTGTGTCTCTGGAGTCGGGTCACCAACCAATCGTGGACACGATACTGGATATGGTGGAGGAGAACGAGAAACAGAAGGAACGGGAACAGCGAAAGCAACACGGAGACAACATCTTTGGCGACACATTACATCCCAGCGGCTTTCAGTCCGCTCCCATCGTGGCACAAGTGCTTCATCGGCCGGATAGCCTGGAAGCTCTGCACGCTTCGGTCGGCACAGCGGCGAAGCATCTTTCGGAGGAGGACAACGTGCAAGCCACTCGCAACCTGCTGGAGAAACTCAGAAAGACGAAGCGAAACCGCAGTGACGAACCCAAGGATCACGACCTGATGATGCCGCCAACACCAGCGATTCCATCGGTTTTCCCTTTCCACAACGCAGCCGATCCTGAGGATATCTTTCACGTGCAGAAGGAGCGAGCAGCAGAAGCTGCGGTGGCGCACCCTGAAATTGTGGCCAACTGCTTATATGACGGTAGCCTTCAAAAACGGGCCTCGCCACCACCTCTACCTCCACCAGCACCAGCTCAAGCAATCACGCAGTCTCCTCTGGTTTCGAAAGAGGTGCCCAGCAACTACGTAGATACCGTTGCGTCCAATGCCGCTCCGCCGGCGGTGAGTATGGCGTCGCCGCATGTCGTCGCCCTGAATAACAGCCATCCAAGTGAAAGCATGCCGTTCGACAGAAGCGCGCTTAACTACCTGGAAAAAAGTGGAGCGACAGTTCATCCAGCGCACATCTCTCCCCTTCAACAGCAACAACAACAACAACAGCAGCAAAGTCTGTTGCACAACACTTCCATCGTCTCCAGCGCTAGAAACTACAACCAGCAGGCAGAGACACTCCTGCCAACGCCGAACGTAGCGGAGATTTCGTCCTTCTTGCAGAGCGAACTGGGCGGCGGCGATAAAGTGCCAGCTAAAGAGACGCCGTCCAGTGCCGACTGCTACAACAAGCACCCTAACTCCGGCGGCACCAATTCCGCTACGCCCGACTTTGTCGATCTGCATGCGGCTGCAACAGCCAAGGACAACATCGACTTCACCTCAACCGGGTCGGTGGGCAGCAACAAGCTGGTGGTTGACTGTGACTACGACGACAATACGCGCATGCAGTCGCCGTACACGCTGCGAACGACGCGCATCTGGAATGAGAACGATTTAATTGCAGCGCGTCGCTCGGTGTCGACTTCACCCAGCTCGGTGTCAGAGTCAAACGACCAGCACTCTGTCTTGGAGATGCAACAACAGCAGCAGCAACAACAACATCAACCACCGATGGAGCAACCACGACTGCATGCAGAGCAGCATCAGCAAGAACACCATCACGCACTGCATTCCGCTGCCCATCTGCCAGCAGATAACCTTGGCAGCAACGGCCTCAACACCAGGAACACAATGCAGAGTGTGGAATCGCGGAACTGCAAGAGTTTCTTCAACAGCCTGGATGCCTTCGCTATCTCCGCTTCGTTCAACAACCTGCAACAGCAGCAGCCGCAGCAACAATCTCCACTGGTGAATGGAATCGACGCCATGATGACCTCCTACAACCGGGCGTACAATCCACCCCTACCTGTGACGTCGCAACCATCCCAGCAGCCACAGCAACAGCAGCAGTCCTCCGCCAGCCAGTTCAACGGCCTCTTCCACGCACCGCCAACCTCACTGTCGAGCCTCAACCAGATGCCGTACGGCTCGAACCCCAACGCAGCGGCAGCTAGCGCTGCAGTGCTTTTCCCAGCACCTGTCTCGCTCTCGACTAACGTCGCCATGCCGCCCGTCACCGCGTCCACTCAACAGTCACAAAACGAAGCGACTGCGTCCTTGTACGGCATAGGGGCAACGCGCCCAACGACGTCGGTGTCTACAAGCGTCGGCGGGGTCGCCACACAACCGCAGTATGGAGGAGCAGCCTTCACATCCTCTTCGCACAACCTTGCGCTCACAGCTGCAATTGTTGGAGGGCCAGGCGGCCCAGCTCTGCTGGATCACCATTCACCGCACAATCAAATCCAGCCGCAGCAGCAGCAAAATCAGTTCAGTCTGCCTTCACCTGCAGATCACAACACAGCCTTCACAAATATGCTTGGCAGCTGCCAGGAGCCAATATTGCCGACGCAAACAGCCGCTCAGCAGCAACAGCAGCAACAGCAGCAGCAGCAGCAGCAGCATACAACGCCAAGCAAAGAGTCACCCTCGAAGCGGTCAACCACGCGCTACAATCAACAGTTACGGAACTCGCACAAATCGCCGCAAGTCCAGCACAAGTCGCCAGGAAAATCGCCCAGACAGATGGAGTTGCTCAGTAAGCAGATGCAGATGCAGCCGCCGCCACAGCAGCAGCAGCAGCAACAACAACAACAACAGCAACAGCAACAACATACTCTCACCGAATTCTCCAGTATTCCACAAAAGCCACCAAAGTACGACCCGATGACTCATACTCTGGCGGGAAAGCCGCGACAACGCGCTCCTCGGGGTACTGGCGCCGGATCGCGCGGCAGAGGTCGCGGTCGTGGCCGCGGACGAGGCAGCAGCGCTGCAAACGCCATCCTCCCGCTACCTCTGCCTGAGCAGTATGGTAGCAACACGCACATCGTCAACAACCTGGTGGGCACTCCATATGAGTTCAACTACGACGAAGACCTAGCCTCTCCTGGCGTGGAAAACCTACAGTCCCTACGAGACCGCCGGCGTTCCTTTGACTGCCGCAGTAACCCCAGCGCTATCGGGGTGCATCTGCAGCAGCAATCGCAAGCCGATCGGCAAAAGTACACCAGCCCCTCGTATGCGCATGTTGGGTGCAAGGTGCGAGGTCCTGGTTCCAATGCGAGTGCAGTAGCGGTGACCGCGACCAACCCACTGACGAACTGCAACAGCAACAACGGCGGCGTGAGTGGGCGAGCGCAACACCTGGCAGACGTGGGACTGAAACCTCCCTCGGCCACAAATGAACATGCCAGTCAGCAGTCGATTCTGCATTCCATAGTGCAGCCTGTGCTGCCGGGACCGGTGGATATGCGCACGTACAACCTCGGCTTCGAGGCGCCGCACTCTTCGGCATCGCAGGAAGCCTATAACAACAACCTGTTGGGAGCATTCGACTCGGGCACCGCGGATCAAACCCTATCCGAATTCGACGAAGAAGACGAGAAGGAGTTCCAGTCGGCACTGCGTGCTACCGGCACTACGATTCCGGCCAAGCAATTGACCACCGCAATGTCGGCGCCTGCGACCACAACGTCCACGGCAGTCGCGACGGGTCTGCCCAATTCTGTAGTCAGTACCGGTGTCGCCACGGGCGCGTTGGGTGCCGGAGTCGCGGCAACGGCTCCCACGGCCATCGGAGTTATGCCTGAATTGGTGATGCCCGCAGATCTCCAGACTTCCATGGAAACCACTTCCGAGGAGGTGTCGATCGACTCCGACATCACCCTGGCAACGAAGGCTTCGCTGTCGGACTCGCGCAATCAACTCAAGCTGAAGATAAAGGGCCCTCTGGCGCACCCCGACAACTACAGTTACAATTCCTCGAGCATCAGCTCGTTGTCGCTGAACCTGGGCGCGCAAACCACGAACACGGTCCAGTCCAGCATCGGAGGCATGGTGCAGACGACATCCACCTCGCTCGTGACCGTAAACGCTGTCAACGTAACAGCCAGCGGAAGCAGCAACTCCAGGCGAATGCGCAAGAAGGAGCTGCTCAGTTTGTACGTCGTGCAGAAGGACACGCACATGGACGAGTCCTCCTGCGGCATGCCGACAGTGGACGCCAGCATGGCGAGCTCGATTGACAACATGGGTTTGAACAGCCTTCGGAAGACGGACGTCCTCGGCGCAGGGCTAGACGAGTTCGGCGGAGATGTGGCGAGTGCTGGCAACAAACGGTCGAAGAAGCCGTCTGTGCGGGAACTGCGTTCACTGGACGCCGCCGACATTATCGAAAGCGGCAGCGTGAGTGGTGTGAACAACGCTACATCCGCCGATGGGCGGCGACGTAGCGCTTGTTCTTCCGGCAGTGCGGACAACGGAGGCAAGGCTCAAGGAGTGATAGGAAGTGTAGGGAAGCGGCGAGGGCGTAGCAAGACCAACGAGGGTTCCGAGGAGGAGCTAACGCCGAAGCTGAAGATTAAGATTCGCGGCCTGGGCGAATCCAGCGCGAGCTCAACAGCTTTTGGAGCAGCGGCCTGCGTAGAGAACAACTACGGCTACAACATGTCACGTCGGATGGTAGGCTGTCCGCCGAAGAAGCGACTCACCAACTACACTCCACCAACGCTGGAAGACCTCAAGCGCGAGTCGATGAACTTTCGCAAGAAGGTCATGGCCGACTTCGGCGAGGACGACGAAGATCACACGAAGCGGGGAGGGACTGGTAACGGCGCTGGCGCTTTTTTGCAAGTGGCTGAACCTGCGGCCACCGCACCTCCTGCGAAGAAACCCAAATCTTCCAAACCAAAAAAAGACAAGAAGGAGAAGAAGCGCAAGGAAAAGCACGCCGCTGAAGCTGCGTCCGGGGCGGGTGAGAGCATGACGACAACGCTGATTGAAAACACAACGAGCGCCACAAGCGGGGAGCCGCCAAAACTCATCATACGCATCGGAAAACGCAAGGCGGATCCAGAGACACCTGAAGGCGCGGCCACGCCGCAAGCGATGGCAGGCACAAATCTACCCGCGACAGCGATTGCGCCGATACGCTTGAAAATCGCACGCGTGTCCGATGGAGGTGGCTACGTGATTGGCAAGAAGAAGAAGGACAAGCAGCACAAAGACCGCAGTGCTCGAAATTCGCTACCCTCACAGGCGCAGAGTGAAGAATCACAACTGCAGACGCAACCGACTTTCAGTACAGAGACCAGCTGCGCTAAGGACAGCTCAGTGAGCAACACTGAGCCAGTGACAGCAGCAGCAGAGCTAAACAATTCGAACACCACGCATGAAGCAACTGCAACGGAAACTGCAGCACCAGCAACAGGTGTTGCAGCGTCAGCAGCTGCAGTCCTGGGCGACTTAACCGCAGCGACAGTAACAACGCCTCAGGGCAGCTTGGAGAAGAGTGGAGCGGCATCGCCAACGGCGGTACAGGCAGCAGCACTAAAAGAGGCCGTCTTCAAGCCTGACGAAGCGGTCACCAAAGATTGCAACGACAACAGCAGCGGCAATGGCAACGACAGCGGCAAAGGCAACGGCAGCGGCACCCTACTGCCGGTGAACAAAGACTGTGAAGTTAGATGATAATCCTAAAGCAGCAACTGCTCGGCATGGTTGCTCTCTGCAGTTAGAACCCTTTTTTCTATTTTTTATATATCGGTTTTTGTGCGTGTGCATCTATTTCTCCTGAAACAACTTTTACACTAGGATAATTTATGTTAAGCTCAAAAGTCCCTGACGTACATTTGCATGAGTGCGTATTAATACCTGGCTGTAGATAACCGTATTTTTAAGTAAAACTATCGCTAAACTAAAGCTTTCGGAGGGCGGGATGCGATACACCCAATGAGATGACCTACACAGACGTCCAGATTAGTACGGGTTCCCATCTACAAAATGAAAATTGACCTGGTAATTTAGTTGAGCCGGTTAGTGAGCGCTATAAAATAATGAAACTCACGCAGAACTCCCTGCCTACGAGTTCTGGAACCCGTAATAACCGTGAGGACGAGCCCAAGGCCGATGCGAAGTGTATTCGCGCACCATATTAAAGATATTCTAAACCTGTCCAGGTTGCTTTATTTCTTTTCATTATTGTAAAGCTCCGTGTTCTGTTTAATAGTTGGTATTATAATTTTAGTTTAGTTGCAGTGTGCTTTCGTCCCTTCTTGTTAATTTAAATAAGCCAAAAGTGTTGTAATAGTTCGAGTCATTTGAATGTACAAAATGTCCGAGGAACAAATTTGTAACTTTTAGGGCGGCAAACAGCAAACAGCCCACAAGAGTTCCGTAACACACGATTGTCAATTACATAATTAAGCAAAGCGTAGCTATTCTTCCTTCAGAAGCCTTAGCACAAACAAACGGATGGAAGTTTCCTTTCCAGGATTCAGAGAACTCTCCGTTAGGCATCGTTGCAATAGAGAAAAACCTAAGCTACAATACGTAACGTGAGTGTTAGAAAATGTTAAATTTGTAAAAAGCTACAATTGTATAAAATTAGCTGAAAATCATGTTGAGAAGCGTATGTATTTGGAATAAGTAATGAAAGTAACTGTAAAATACAAGTCAGCCGACACCACTTAAAATCGCACCTTGAAATTGTAAAGCTTTGTGTAAAAATTGAAGTTTATACGTTTTTACTGCATGCATCCGCCAAATTTTACATAGTAAAAAAGATATTTCTCTTTTCTGAAAAGAATAAGGATTTTTGTTGTTTTTGTTTTATAGGCAGGGAAACACACAGATGCTGTCGAACCCTAAAATCGGGTAATCGAAAGAATACCAGGCTAGAAATCGGGTCAACAATGACCAAAACATGAAAGTAGACGGGGAGAGAAACACTAAATTATAAAATCCTTTTTACTCACTCCCTACTTTCTAAGTCCAAACTGTAGTCGTTGCACGAGAGAAGCTGTCTCTCCTCTGCAAGCAGGGCACTCTGGTTAGCCTCGTTTTGCGCCCTCCTTGCCGGCGACGAATCTCTTCGCACGGAACGTCTCAATTCGTTCAGTAAAAACATACAAGTGTCTTAACTGTTTTAGTCTTTTTACGTTAGTCCAAGTTGAAGGGGCGAAATCTGGCCGTAGGAGAGGCTCTTGCCGTGCATTGCAAATGCAGGCGACCTTTCGCTGCGGTGCTATCACGTTATTTATACAGCATCTTTAGTATTAGGAAAGAATACTCGTCTCTTGTAGGAAGTGTGCAAGATTGTCAGTACAGACCAAACTCAGACCTAAACGGAATTGTAAATACTAGTGTAATTTAGCGTTGTAAGTGGAATATTCATGCAATATGTAAGCGTAAATAGCAATTGTAAGTTTAACTAAACCGTAAGGAACAAAACTGTCTGGCCAAATGCGCTTGGCTGCACCAAGGAAAGACGCACCTCTCAAGTTACATTTTAGCTCAAGTAAAGTCTTAACCTCTAAGCGGAAGCGTGTGAAGTGGCGTGGGATTTTAGCCGATGCGATTCCAACTTACCCGCGAACCTCCTCAGATATGCCTAAAATATTTATACGGAATGTACATTTTTATAAATATGAATGTAGCTGTAGGTAAAATAGGTGCGTAGGACTTCCAGAGTTTTACTACGTCGCGTTTATACGCGCGACTTCTCAAATTGTATTTATTGCATTGGTTCACACCGTTCGATTTTTTGTAAATATTTGTCCTTTTTATTGATTAGTTTTAAGCTCAAAAGTTTTATACAAGTTCGGGAGAGAGGCAGGCGGTTGGAGCCGCGAATCCACCGCGCAGCTTCGCAGTCTGTGTATATAGGGAAATATACAACACGTAATACAACTTCTAAAGCTGTTAAGTATTTAGCAGACCGTACAGCAACAAATATATCGACGTAGGCAGGAGTTGTGCTCTAAGACTAAGTAATTTGTACGGCAAACTGCGCTATAGAAGCAGGACAAGTGCGATAACTCAGCTAAGGTGTAAGATACTCTAAGTTGCTAAGTTCACAAACTAGGGAGCGATAGAAACACAACAGATACAAAGCTACCACAACCACAAGACCCAAAAAGTTTATATTACTGTACCATAACACATACTTAACGCTAATTTATGACTTGTACTGTACATTCGGTAAGCTAGATTATGTAGACTAATGCAAATCTATACATATAATTATTGAAATTTAGTAACTATGAGAACATCTACTCCTAAGTTGTATTATAAATACAAGAGGAATATAGAAAGAATTATGGCTAAAAATATATAATTTAAAAAAACTACATTTCTTATTATTCTGAGGGGTAGGAATGGTACAAAATACTCAGGAAATACCACTGTGTGTATGCCGAGTGCTGTGCAAATTACAATACCAACTGTTCGGAAATTCCCGGGAAAAGGGAATTGAGAAGGGCACTGTGGGTCTGGAGAGGATATCGAAAGGATGCTTGATGGCCACACCGATCGAAGAAGTCCACCTGGTCTGATGGTCCTGATGAGGACAGATCTAGTACTCGTATGGGCCCATAAATGTCCACTCGTGCCATACGACCGCCCGATCAGCCACACCCGATCTCAGCTAAAATACAAAACACTGGCGTTTCACTTTTGGAATAACTGCATTGGCTTTTATTTCTCCTAACTCTTTTACAATAGAGATAATAGTATTTTTACTGGATTCTTCCGCCTTCTACACTAGTAACCGTAGTATATGGATCGATAATACTAACTTGAATTCTTCTGTTTTTGTAGGCAGCTACAATAGATATTAGAAGAGTATTATTTGTATTGCATATATGACTACATATTGTATGTGAATTATGAATTTTAAAATTTTGTTACATATTTTTGAATGTATGGCTGAATTGCCTTCAATTATATTAGAAAATTCCGACACCTGGAACTTCGTAAAACAAGGCGTGGATGCTGATTGTACGGAATTCGTCCTTTGGTGTTGCGAAGTATTGCGGAAATGTCTGGAGTTGATTCACTGATAGCTGAGTAGCTGAGTTTAGATGTTTAGTTGTTGCTTGGGGTTCTATAAAAATAGCTTAAATCTGTAAAGTTTTGCTTCTAACAATATTTACATAATAAGTTGAGTTTGAAGTTTTGTAGTTTATCTTTTTGTTTAGAACTTTCTGGAAACAGACACACAAAACATTTTCGTTTGAAATCATGCAACATATATTTTGATTTTATATATTGTAACTTGGTAATATTCTGCAGTGAAGCAATCTTATACAAATTATTTTTGTTTAATAATAAGATTCAAAGAGTAAATTAAACAGATTTTCATTTACTATATAATCAGTTACATACTTTCCACGAAATATGACATCAGTAGTGACATAAATTCTCTTCCCAAAAATTAAACAGAACTAAAGTTCAATTCAGTTCAATGCAGATTCATTTTGGCCATTTCTGGGAGATATTTTTTATGGATATGGGAGGCGTTCTTAATTTCTTGTCCTGTACTGAATCAAGAACTGTGAAAAGACCTTGCGAAGCATGTCCACTTTTTGAGATATTCGAAGTCGAATGTGTAAAATGCCGTTTTTTACCATATCCGTTGTAATTTCGAACACAGAGACAACGTGCCACGAAGTGTCCCTTACGATTCAGCACACTGTAAGGATTTACCAGGGCTTCTGATAAAAATCTCTGCACACTTGTCTCAAGATTTCTTTAATATGACCAAAAACTGCATTTTCGATTACTCGATCCTGGATATCTGGAAAGATGGACTTGCTGCGAAGATTGTAAAAACAATTCTGATCTGAGCACATCGAAATACTTGAGAAACTCTCTCCACATACGATAAAAAACATGCAGGTCCTTATCATGGCTCTGTATTATGCTGATCGACCTATTCAAAAGTTTCTACTTCGTATCAGAGTTAATACTGCATTAAGAGCGTTATTATAACAAATAGATAAACTATTAGGGAAAATAACACAAGTTTCTCTTAAGTTTTCGACTAGTCTTTCCAACTCACAAGAATAGCAGCATAAAATATCTTATATAGTCTTTCTGTTACGCAGGATTGCAAAAGATTTCACAAAAATATTATTGCAAATAAACTCTCATATTTAACAAACTCTTATAAAAAACTAGTAGAAAGATAAATAGAAATTAAATGCAGATGGCGTGTCTATATACACAGAGATCGCTAAAATAACAAGGAGGAATTTAATGACAGCATTATTGACACTTTAATGCGATTCATTGGAATCTCTTCAAATTAAGACTATAGTTTGACTATAAATCTTACTCTACATTTCCTCATCACTTCTTCTTCGTCTTCTTCTTCTCCACATATCCCTCAATCCTTACCGGCTTTACATGTTTAGATTTCTTGAAGACATTTTAAGTTAAATTTAGTGTTTTATTTCGCCTTTGGTACTGTATAATAAGCGCAGACTGCACTTCAACCTTCCGGGCTTGATGGCTCGTCCAGGGGTCCCGATCTACTCAATATAGATGTCCTCTATGGGGTACGCGGTTTCAATGAACTTCTGATAGAAGCGCTGAAAGGCACGTCTGAAAATGAAGCGGGAAACGTGAGTTCGCGACTGTTACTTCGGCAGCCTCCCAATTCGGTCCCCAACCCACCCCACAGCCTCTGCCACCGGCCTGGTGGACTCGGAGCCCTTGAAGACGTGACACGCGAAGCGCTGCACCGTCGGGTGCTTCGTTATGAAGCCTATGAAGCGGTGGTCGCGTGGGTGAAAAGCACAGAAGGAGACATTCTTCAGGGAGTAGAAGTAATCTATGCAGGGCTTCTTGTCCTTCTTCTGAAATTCGAATTGCAACTTAGTACAGGGTCAGATGGTCCCTTGCATGACTCACATTAGGTCCCGAACGATCGACCATACGCAGTCCCTGATCAGATACCTCCAGGATGCACACTTGCCCGGTGGGCGAGGTGCCATACTCGCCGACGATCTTACGCACCGCCTGGCAAACCACGCCAGTGCCCTTGTGCGCCAAGGTCTCCACGGAGCCCAGGTATCCCAGCAGGTAGCGCTCCTTCTTCACCTGCTGCACGGTCGGGTCGAACTCGTTGTAGTCCAGATCCACCGCGTAGGCCGAGGGGAAGATGCCCTGTCGTCCGGTGCGCAGGTTGACGCCCTCGCACCACAAGTCCTCCGCCTCCTTCTGCACGTAGATGGCGTCCCCGATCTCCACCTCGATCTCGTCGTGATGGCGCGGTATGAATTTGTGCAAGCCGCGGTGCGTGGCCTCCAGCATTTCCAGCTGGCCAAAGGGCACGCCTCCGAACGGAGACTGTGAGACGGGCGAGGCTATCTGCGGCGACATGCTCTTGAAGTCGGTTGGCGAGTGTGCGGTGCTGTGGCCGCTGTCGACGTCGCCCAGACTCTGCAAACGCTCCGAGTCGGGACTGGAGTCTTCGTCCAGCAAGTATCCACACTTCAGGGTCAGGAATGAGCGTTGAGTCTGTCGAGCGCTGCGCGGCCCAGTTGCCTGCAGTTCGTCGGCTAAGGAGGCGTGGCCGAACGCCGCACCATGTCCACCACCACCACCTAAAAGATGCAGAATGGAAGCTGCAAGGAATGCGTTAACATGTTAAACCTCTACATCACTAGCGGTGGCTACGAAACGAGCAATCAATAGCAAGCTGAATGCAATCGAACACAGGGAACTGGAGGGATGGATTCGGGTAGGAAGAATTCGTCAGAAAACCACGGGGTTTTTTGTGAAGAATGAGGTTACGTGGCCTACAACGATCTGCAGACTTATTTTAGATCTGTAGGAGGTCAATTAGGAATTGTTAGGAATTTTTCTTGTTAGGGATTTTCTACGATATGATTCTGAAAGCGATGCAAGCCACACTATACTTGTAACACAGGATTAACGACGACAGTAACTATAGGTATCTCTGCCCACAACATACATTTCTTATTCTTCGGTATCTCAGGCAACTTCCTTCGTCGGCGCTGTTGTTGTTGTGCCGTGGCACTCGATGACACTTGCTGGCCAACGTGTCCGGCTGTCCTCTGGGCGGCGCCGCCCGTACTGCCGCTGATTCCCACCAGGCCACCGATGGCGTCCTGATGACTTAGTGGATGGTGGCAGTGTGAATTGAACGAATCGTTGGTGTCCAGTGAGCCATCCGAAGATAAGGAAACCACTTTCAGCCCATCGCCGAGCTCGTCATCCTCCACCTGGCGATGTTTGGCTTCATAGGCGACTCCGCCACCAGCGCCGCAGTCCTCCTGGTCGGATGTGTCACTCTTGGAGGACGGCGAATCTTCCAGGTCATCGTTGGGTATCAAGCTGGAAAGAAAGACGATGTGAAGTAAGTGCAGCGAGGGAGAGAGTGGAAGAATTCGTTGGTGTTAAGGTGGAAAAGAAGGGAGAGGGAAGTTTTGTGACGTAGCTGAGAATTGATTGGAGTGCATTGATTTTTCAAGTGACGACAATACTCGCTGGGCGACCTAAATATGCAGCGTCGGTGTCCAATGCGAGACTGGGTGACTCCGATGCTGCTCCAGGTCGGGGAAGGATACTCACGAGTAGAAGGTGTGCGTATTTTTGTTCTTGCTGCTCGCCGTGTACGTTGCAATCTGGTGAGCCTCGAAGACTGGTCGACGGAACTCCTCGAACTCGCTGTCGGCCATGATGTGAAAAAGTGCTGAACCGTGGAGGACTTCAGAGAAGCACTGGCGCCGAGCTCCGGCCCTCGGGATCAAGTCGGTCTTCAGTCGCACCGGGGATTCCGCTGCACAAGGCGGAAGACTCAATTCTTTGACTTAATTTCCACAGCGCTCGCTTGCCCGTCGTCGATTGTCTTTTCTCTGGCCTGAAAATCGATAAAGGCCTCGTCCCTCGCGCCTCGTTGGACGGAAGCACGACTGGAAGACGACAGCGGACTCGTGGATGGCAGAAGGCGCCTTGAAACTGGTTCTCTCAGGTGGTGAGAGGGCGAGGGAAGGCGTTCGCTGCCGTCACTGCGGGTGGTTTGCGTTGTTTACGTGGGTACGAAGGGTGCATCTTGAATGGCTTCGACATGTGAGTCGGAGTGCGCATGTGCTTTGCTATTGTTGTTGTTGTTGCAGTTTCAGTTTTGTGCTTCTGCAGGACGAAGTGCAACGGTGTTGTTGGTTTGTTATTGCAGACGTGTTCAGTGCGGTTTCGCAGAGATGTGTTTGCTGGATATTCCAGGATCAATGGGTTGCAAGAAATGCTTCCAACGACGTTCCAGTAAACTTAGATATTTCTGAAATGGTTTCAAGTTGAAATTGAAACGGAAAATTAGATATTTTCAGCAGAAAAATGGTTCCTCTAGCATATTCTTTCCCTTCGTCGTTTATCTTTCTAATATTTTCAGATGTCTCGAATATACGAAGAATTTTATCATTATTTAATCTTTATAAGGTTCCTCGAAATTTCGTGAATTAACCAATATAAATAATTTAAAAAACCAATCGTAGACCTCTGGCAGTGTTTGCAAAAAGCGTCTAAACTTGTGTAGCAACTTGGCAGAGTCCGATAAATAAAAAAAAGAAAAAAAGAGAATTCCTAATCGATTTTTTAACTTTTGTTTTAATCCAAGCCAACGAGTTCACAAGCTTCACTTTCCTAGCAACAGCTTCGCTTTCTTCTAACGCCGCTTAAATTTATCAGAGTGCAGCGCAGTTGAGTTAAATTTGCTGCTTCAAAGTTTCAGGTTATATCAGCTTGGCTTTGAATAAGTTTGAATGAGTCGAATTACTGAGCTCAATTTAATTATGCGTATCTGTATGAGTCGGCGTTTGCGACGATTCATTACAAGTGAACACAAACTGCAAACTGCGGGTGCTGCGCTGCAGAGGCTCCGTTCGATGAGTCCCGCATGACTTGAAAAATGATGTGCTTGGTGCACGAGAACAAAACATCCCACTACTTCTCCCCTACAACGCCCCGCCACTCTTTCTAACACCAGCCGTCGTCACACAAGCATTCAAATGTTTTCCTCAAGACGCTCTGAATGCATTATTTCGAGTGTAGCTGAATACTGCACCCCTCCTCCTCACCCCTCAAAACCAACTATCTGCAGCCCCAACAATGTGCAGCACAATTCAACGAACATTCAATCGCACAGTGGCAAGGACGAGCTGTTAAGCGTTTCCTTCGCCTTCTCTACACGAGTCTCTTGGTGCGGGAGAGGAATTAATTCTCCAGAGTGTGTGAATCAACGTTTCGATGTTTGTTTGTTGTATAAATAAACGATTTATTCAGAGATTTTAAGTGGTTGGCCAGGAGTCAGCAGGGACTCCTGAGGAGTATGAGGAGTAAATTAATTTGATACAAACATTTCCAGTTTGATTTACAAGAACTGAAGAGTGGGAGAAAGAGAAGGGCAAGAGAAGAGAGAGCCTTGAAGGTGAGCGAGTAAAGACAGGAGCTTTCTATTGCTTGACAGGATGTGGCCACCGCCAGGATCGCACCCACGTCCGCAATCATCCGTCTTCTCAGCTGTCTGCTGCTGCGACCCACTGACACGCATATATAAATATTAAGAAGCTCTCAGCAGAGTTTATTCTCGCTTCGGCTTCAGTTTCCATTGATTTCCTTGAAAACGAAATATAAAAACCTGCGTTTTAATAGCTCCAGAGGATTCCATTTCCCGCAGAAGCCTTCGCAGAACAAACATCCCGAGTAGTTTCGCAAATGAAGGCACTTTGGAGCGCTTCTTCACGGTCAACGTTGAGGGTAACTTTGATGGGTTGCGAGTTGTTAAATAGACGACAAGGACGTCTACCGTAAGAGGAGGGACATCCATGGAGGTGGAGATCTTTGACACACAAAGGTTTTCTAAACGACGAACGACTTTTCTTACTAAATTCGGTCGTTTCAACATCACAAAACAGAGAATATCGAAATGAACAACATCATGAGTGTTATTTTCCGTGATCTCCTTGTATTTCCACGGATGTTTGTCACAGCAGACTCTCCACACGGTACGTTAAACGTCCTGTGCGTCAAAAAAGGACTCGTACAAAATCCCATTCCACAAGTAAAGTTGCTGGTGATGGCAACACTTATCAGCAGCAACAGTTTTCAATCACATCACCCGCATCCTTCTTTTATTTAACTAGCGGCTCACAAGTCAGGAGCTCATCTTCGTTTAAGGGAAATGAGGCGAACCTCCTTTGTTTCCTTACTTCCCCGCCTCCTCCGTCCCTCTTACCGGGCACGAATGAAGTTGTGACGTCACGTGATACAAGTCGAATTCGTGATTTTTCATGATTCGGCCAATCAAAGTTTTGCAAATCTTTCACAACCCACGCAGAGTTCAGAGGAGGGGCAGCAGGAGGATGTTGATGGGGTGTCAATCGAACACAAAGTATTTGCAACAGTTGTTAACTGTTATCCCTCCCCCCCCCCCCCCCCGCCTCACGCACACGCACTCTGTCACCACTGAATATGGATGAAACTTCGAGCTTCTGGCCTATAAAAGCAGCTGCTTCTCCTCGAGATGCTGCAGTATTTCTTGAGAAATCGTGCTGAACGTACCATCGCCGGGAAGCAACACGTGAAACTCTCCAGGAACCAGAAAAAGGATTACAAACATTTCGCAAAAGAAACTAACATGAGTGCTTCCGGTAAAAGTCTACTTGGTCTCTGGTTGTACCGTAGTGGCGAGCAGGAATGGGCTGTAAAGCAGGGTAGCCCTCTGCACTCCATCAAGAAAAGCCACCACAGCCTTGTGAGTCACACAAACCGGAATTTTGAGAGTTTGTGACTTGATTGCGTATTTCAGGATGGTGTAGATGATTCCGTAAATGGATCGGGTGTAGTTGTGGGCCAGCCTGACGATATGGGAGAAGTCAATCGGAACCCCTCGCCCGGGGATAGGGTCTCAATCATATTCACTCTCAAAAACCAAGTGGGTAACCTGGCGCGAGCTTTGCAGGTGTTCCAGGAGTTGGGTATAAATGTGCTACACTTGGAGTTGTCACCGCTGGAAAATACGACCAATCAGGTGCGGAAATGGGTTGTGAAGTTAAAAAGTATAATATAAATGTGGGTTTTGGGAGGAATATGACTTGACGACCTATGCGAGTACTCTTCCTAATATATGTAGCTCAGCCTAAGATATACAAGAACTTACACCTAAATTAACTATGGTATCTAGCGCTCTATGAAAGGAATTTATATGACTCACTCAAGCGCACAAAATTTCAACGTAGATGATGTTATATTTGAGTCAAGGAACTTCATATCTTAACTAGTTCCTGAATTAGTACTGAAACTAACTGGTGTCAACAATAATCGTAGAAATAGTTTAGCTCTCTTCCTCTCCGGAACTTGGACGATTTTAATACAAGTCCAATCACTTGCTTTAAAGGCTGATGTCTTGGTCGACGTCGAATGTGATCGCCGACGGCTGGATCAGGTGCTGTTGATGCTTAATCGAGAAGTGCACTCGGTCAACTATACTTCTATGGACGATGCTGTCGATCCTTTGTCTCGAGCACCGTCCTTGTCGGCCTGCTCTAGTTTTGGTAAAACTGCAATTCTGTTTAATGTCAAGGGTCCAGTTCCCCTATTTCCCCCATTCAGACTTCGGCGACATGGTTTGGTTTCCGCGGAAAATATCTGACTTGGATAAGGCGCAGAATGTACTCATGTACGGCTCCGAGCTGGACGCAGATCATCCGGGCTTCAAGGATCCGGTGTACCGCAAAAGGCGTGAACAATTCACCGCTATTGCGAACAGTTATAAGCAGTAAGTTCGGGAGGGAAGTGAACGCAGGTGGTGGGAATCATATATCATTCGTTTACTTATAGTGGCAACCCGATTCCTCGCGTGCAATACACTCCGGAAGAGGTAAGAACCTGGTAAGTAAAGGGCCCAACCTGTGCCATGAGAACCTTGATCATTTCCGCACCTTTGATACCACGATATCTACACCTGAGCTTCTCTAGGGGCACCGTTTTCAAGGAGCTCCACCGGCTCTACGCGAAACACGCCGTGCCAGAGTACATGGAGAACTGGCCGGATTTGGTGAAGTACTGCGGCTACCGAGAGGACAACCTGCCCCAACTGCAGGACGTCAGCGTGTTCCTCAAGCGCAAGACGGGTTTCCAGCTGCGCCCCGTTGCGGGCTACTTGTCGCCCAGGGACTTCCTGTCGGGCTTGGCCTTCCGCGTCTTCCACTGCACCCAGTACATACGCCATTCGTCGGATCCGTTCTACACGCCGGAGCCGTAAGTCTCAGATGGCAGGTGGGGGGAGATTTTAATCGATTCTTCTATCCACGATGTGTTTAGTGACTGCTGTCACGAGCTGCTGGGTCACATGCCTCTCCTCGCCAATCCGAGTTTTGCTCAGTTCTCCCAGGAGATCGGGCTGGCGTCTCTGGGGGCTTCGGACGCGGACATCGAGAAGTTAGCTACTGTAAGAAGTGCTGACCGCATTTGGCCTTTGGTCCCTCATTCTTCTCCTCTCCCTTTTTCTCTTTCTCTCGCGCTATATCTTTCTCAAGCTTTACTTCTTCACCGTTGAGTTCGGGTTGTGTATTCAAGCCGACAAGTCGTTCAAAGTGTACGGAGCTGGGCTCCTGAGTTCGGTGGCCGAGCTGCAGCATGCCATTGAGGCGACAGAGAAAATCAAGAAATTCGATCCCGAACTGACGTGCAAGGAGGAGTGCATCATAACGGCCTACCAGAACGCCTACTACTACACGGACTCCTTCGAGGAGGCCAAGGAGCAGATGAGGTGAGACGAGTTCATGTTTTCATTACACTCACGAAAGAGATGACTGAGATTTTCTCAGCGAGATAATCAAGACTCTTTCCCGAATGAACGCCGCAGTTGGTAAACTTACAACTCTGTTCCTCATCTTCTCTCTTTTCGCTGAATCCTGCTTCGAACCTCGAAGGGCCTTTGCGGACAGCATTCAACGACCATTCGGTGTGCGCTACAATCCATACACGCAGAGTGTCGAAGTGCTGTCGAACGCGAAGAAGATCACCGCCGTGGTCAGCGAGCTGAAGGGCGATCTGAGCATAGTGTGCTCGGCGTTGCGGAAAATCTCTGCCACCGACGACACTTTGGACGTCGACAGTATCGCCAGCATGCTGCAGACTACGCTGAATGTGCACGGGGAGCGAACCCCCGTCAACGCGATGAGCCCCGACAACTCCGATTAGACGGACGTCGGCAAGCGAGACGGGTGCAATCAGGGACCAGAAATCCATAGTGGGACCACACACACGTACACGGGACGGGATTCCAGATTAGTATTTATTCAGCAAAAGTGTATGAAGATCAACTTAAATATAAATATAAAATATATACGATATGCGCAACGTATGCGTGTAACATGACGTATTTGTTTTATTCGAGAACTAAAGTCTCGGACTCGGAGGTCTTCTTTCATTACAATTTCAATCCGGCAGATAACTCAAGATTCTCTTACATCACTTCTGATACGGCGCCGTCTTTATCGGCTGCTGCAGCAACAAAGACGCGATTACTCGCGTCCGCTTTACCTACTGTAAATCATGTCGCAGTTGCTGTCTATAATCAGCTTCCCGCTGATGTACTGCGTGGAGCGGTCCAGCAAGTAGGACGGGATGGTCCAGATGCTGAGAGCGTCCAGCAGGGGCTGCAGGCGCCGCCTGAGGCGTCTCAGGTAGAAGAGGTCGAAGCCCTTGCGCCACCTCTGGGCCAGCAGGCGCTCGACCCCTCGGTACACTCGCGCTGGCTGCAGTTTCTCGAAGACGTCGACGCGTGGCGCAATCTGAATCTGGTCGACGGTCTCGCAGACGTCCTCTCTGCTCATGAGAATGCCGGCAACGATGTACATCAGCTTGAAGTATCTGCTAAAAAGGGTCGGCGTGAGCCGGTGGTTAGTGTGGGGCAGCGGGGGAGGACGGATGGTGACTCCAACACTCACCTAACTGTTCGAGACATCATGGTGTGGTTTTCTACACCAGAGAACAAAATTGAAATGCGGAGACTGGAACTGAAAGAAGTATTTCAGCTGTTTCTTGCTTCTGATCCTCTTCTAAGTGGCCTGGATTTTGCTGAGTGTCCTCTTCTGTCACTTTTCCCCAAGCTTCTTCCGGACGCTTCGCGATGGCTGCTGTCATTCGACTGTCAGATCTTCATACCACGCTTGCGAAAGCACTGCAGAAAACTTTATGCGAAACTATGAAGGGAAAAGAATATCCAGAAGCAGCCCAGAAAACTGCGATTAACTCGCGCACTTTGATTGTCCTTGATTTCCGTTCTTCACTTCGCGCTGTCGCATGTATTTTTAAATGATATTTTTAAACGCGATGCTCGCCGCAGCTTCAGACTCTCCTCGGACAGTCGTGTGCGGCAGGCGCAAGCCAGCTTCTGCAGTGCAGAAGAGACTGTTTCTTGAGACCAGAAGACGAGAGATGAAATTGCCGATAAGCGCTTCTGTCAGGCTGCTCAGTCGCGAAGCCACTTGTAGTGCTTTCTGCTCGTCGTGGGCCGTATCACCGGCCAAAGGTCCAGTTGAGAAAAACACGCACGACAACAGCATCGCTTATCGGCGAGCGCTCAGTCAGAAGTGTGGAACATCAGATCAGCAGAGCGTTTTTGCCGCTCCTCTTCCACTTCGTTCGAGCAGACTGGCTCACCCACTTAGGAGATCGTTTACTGAACGCTCATCACTTTCAAATAAAAGTGAATCTGAACTAAATTGCTTTGTAGTTCGAGGCAATCGAGTGTTCTATTTAGCTGTTACAAAATATTTCAGGTATTCAGAGACACGGATTTAAATATATCAAGTTCTTCACGATTAAACAAGTCAAGGCATCAAAAAATTACAAGGAAATAATCGAGCATTATTAAGTTTTCATTCGCCCTGTTAATTCGAACTCTTGTAGCTCCTGCCACCAGATGCCGCTCACTGATGGTGAAGAAATTCGGTAGGGTTTTCTTGCAGTTGTAGTTAGTCAGTCATAAAACTACACCGACTTCTTGTTAGCTGAGAACGCAACCACATGCAGATTCATTAGCCGATAACATCACCAGCGCCTAAATTTAACCGAGGTGGGTGCGGATACTCGCTAATTCTTTAACCCATTCTGCCGCACATGCTGATGGTACACAAATAAGTTTTTCATTTCTGAAGGATGAGAGATTAAAAATAAATGAAAGAAAAGAAAAGAAAAGCAAAGAGTGAGTAGTGAGTAAAAATAAACGGAAAAAAGAGAAAGGAAAAACGAACACGGAAAACAAATGAAGGAAATAGAGTGGCGCGAAAGAAAAAGAAGAAGAAACGGAAGAGGAGAAGATAAAAGAAGAAGGGAAAAAGGAAAGATAAGATAGGGGAAGAGAAGGGAATGACAAGGAAGAGAATAGAAGGGAAGAGAAGAGAAGAGAAGGGATGGGAAGAGAAGAGATGAGCACAGAGTAGAAAGGAGGATAACGGAAAGGGAGCGAAGATAACAGAAGAGAAAAGAGATAATAAAGAAAGAGAAGAGAGAACTTTCTCTTTTAACTGTAAAGGAGCGAATAAAGAGTCGATCAACTCAAAACTGGAATCTTCGGCTTTAAAAATGTCTACAGCTCTAGAAAATTGATGGATCCCACGGCAAAATTGATGGATCCTTTAAATGTTTCTATCAAAATACGTGTAGTTGTTGTTGTTAAATATTTCCATCGTCGTTACTTATCCGAAAAATACAGCTACGAAATTTCAAACCCTCATCAAGTCGTTTGAGTGCTCAAAATCACTGAGAAGGACTCACAAGCAATAACAACTAAGCGATTGTGTTGAGAGGTGTGAACAGCAATTGTTAGCGCGTTCACACAAAGCTAAGGAATCCTGCATCCACAGGATCTGCTGAATGTCCTGAGTAAGGAGTGCAACGGAAAAGGAAAGACATGCGAGGGCCTTGGCTGTTGCTGTTGTTGTAAGGATAGAAGAACACATTAACTTGCTATTACACACACGTCAGCACCAACACACAGACACATTCACGGGAACTCAACACTACAATCGAGCTGAAACACTTGATTCCCACTCGCTTCGGAACGCTCAACACATTGCGGCGTAGCAGCAACAACAACGGCAGCACAACAACAGCATCAACGGCAACAGATTGTGTTTCGGAAGAAGGATGTTCCAGGCGTCTTCTTCTTCGTCCTGCCGGCCGCCTGCGTCCCGCTCCCAGATGGCGCTCGTTTTATCACTTCGCCTTGTTGCTGCTGCTCTGGTTGCTGTTGTTGCTGTTGTTGCTGTTGTTGCTGTTGTTGTTGCGGGTCCTGCTTTGCAGGAACTGTCGCTGAGAAGCCACAGCAATTGTGTCAAGGTCGTTGTCGTCCTTATCCTGCCACTGCCGCTCGTCCTTGTCAGCCAACGTCGTCGTCCCCGTCGTCACCGTCGTCCCCGTCGTCGTCGTCGTTCTGTGCTTGTTTACATCCACCTCGGAGGGCGAGGAGTGGCAGCTGGATGACTGCCGGCAGTCAGGACATTTAAGTGCCGCCTGGCACTCCGCTCTGTTCAAGTGGATGCCGGATTGAGACATTCTTGGGGGATTCCTTCTTCAGACTCAGCAGACGGCCTCTGTTGCCGCTTTGCATGTCTGCTGTGGTTGTGCTTGTGGTTGTAGTGCTTGTTGGTGTTGTAGTTGCTGGTGCTGTGCAAGTGTTGCCGTGTCCTTGTTGGCCTTGTGGCGTTTTTCGCATTCCGAGCGCTCTGCACGAGTTCGTGTTTACTTGTGTTCGTGCAGCCAGGACATTTACTCGGGTTCAAGTTGTGTCTTCATGTCCTCGCTTCCGTTTCTCTTCGTTTTCTGCTTCCACAGCCATGAAGTGTTAAGCAGTTGAAATCCATTTGATGAATTGTTGAGTTGCTGAAGGGGTTGAAGTCCAGGTTCGGGCAGCATTTAAGTCGAACTCCTCAGTTGCCGGCTAAATTGAAGAAGGATAATTCGGAGGGAATGCAAAAATAGCTGCAGGATTGAAGAGCGCTTAGAAAAATCGAACTAAATATTGCACTGTTTTGTCACTGAACCTTGTCAGCGGTTAAAAGAAGCGATAAAACTCCGACGCTTGCCAGGAAGTCAAAGAGGACACCAGAAACTAATTAAATGCGAGGTGCACGCGGAGTGAAGGCGACTTAAAACGCGGCAAATAAATCGATACTCCGCGCAGACAATAGACGCTCGTGCATCGGACTCCAACCGCCGCTGTCTGCAGCGCTCAGTCGCGTCTCTTTGCGGCGCGCGGGCGTCCCTTGCAGCGGCAGCAGCGGAGTGGAAAGGAAGGCCGCTGCAGCGAAAAACAGCGGACACACACACGCTCAGAAACAGATAAAAACCCGCCGAAGTGCTACAAATTAAAAATAATAATAAAGACGAGCAATAAATAGAGGAAAAGAAACTCGTAATTGGCGAGGAGCGGGGAAGAAAGGGACGTAAAATCCAAATCCAACCCGCAAATATGCAGACACTTCGGCGTGCAGATACCGCTGCGGTGGGTGGAGGCGAGCCAGCAGCGTCCACCGCGACCGCCGTGGTGGCTGCAGTTTATTGAGTCCTCTTGCGGAGGCCGCGCCCGTGTGTCCTTCGTGCGCCACGCGGTCCTTGCCGAAGCCCGGGACTGCCGAAGCCGTGTTGCCCGTTCCAGCAACTCGTCTGCGCTGCTGCGTTGCACTACGACGGAGTTGCGAGACGCAGGCGGAAGGAGCGCGCAGCAACACCTCCGCGAACGGCTGTCCTTCCGATAGACGGCCAGCCGCTCCGATTGAACCCTCGCGACGTCTCATTCATCGGTTCGAACTCCCCTTCGCGCTCGAACTCCCCTTCGCGCTCGAACTCCCCTCGTCGCGACTCCTTGTGAGGTTGCCGTGTGTGCTTTTGCTCTCCCTTCGCCCGCTCCCAAGCCGCTCGTCCTCGCGTACCTTCCACATGTGCGTCGTCGTCGTGGTCACGATTATTTCCCTTCACGTCAGTCCGTCTGCAGGATTCGAACCATCTATCATCGAAAACGTCGCTGTGGAGCAGGCGGACCAGGGCTGCTGCTTCGTTATTTTTTCACTGCGACTCTATTCTAATTTTTCCCATTTCTTTTGCAATTATTTCCTTTATTGGTTTTGAGTGCAGTTGTCCTCCTTCATATCCTGGCGAGTCGAGTACGGTGCTTAAAATTCAGCCAGGACGTTGTGGAGCGAATTTTTTTATTTAATTTTGTATCTAATAAATTAGAACGACATCAGACTGAGCGGGGAGAATGAGGGGATCACGAATGAAACGAAGGGAGCGAAGAAGAAGGATTCAAAAGGATAATTTATACCACTTGATCAGCGATTAAATAGTTTCGTGGGAGAAGTTAAACTCTCTCTCTCTGTCTCTCTCTCTCTGTCTCTCTCTCTCTCTCTGTTTCTCTATATCTCTCTCCCTCTACCTCTCTCCTCTCTATCTCTATCTCTTCTTTTTCTTCCTCTCCCTGGCTCTCTCTTTAAATTTCCCTTTCCTCTTCAAAAAAGAACACATTGAAGAAATGAAGGGGCAGCTGGTCGTCTTCTACACGACTTCCTCTCTCTTCCTCTCCCCCTCCCGTTATTCTTTCCAATAATATCCTGGCTAAATGTATGGAAAGACATGAGAATATCAAATCACGACAATTTGTGTGTCCTTTGATCTGACATCAAATCTTAAACAGTTTTGTCGTTGTCAAAAATATAGAAAAAATTGCAGGCGTAGCACGCGGTCCGTCATGTGTCGAGAGGGGAGAGAGCGAGAGAGGCGTCGAGAGAGGCGACGAGAGCGCGGCATTAGGAAGAACTCGACAGACACCAAAATTCAGACACGACAGGAGACGCGCACCACGCAGCGGGTGGACACACGTCGCGATGTCGCAAACAAGACGCGGGACCGAAAGGGTGCCGCACGAAAACAACAACAAATGCGAGCGTAGAAAATAAATTGCAGCGAAATCAAGTTTACAACGGAACATGCAAAATCGCTGGCTTTGTGTTTGAAAAAATAAACGTGACTCAGCCTGAGCGGCGCAAGTCGAGGCATCAGATAACAGCGAGGACGACGGCGACCACGGCCAACTCCTGAGGATGCGAGCAGAGCTAGCCTGCGCTCCATGTGCACGCCACCCGTCACCCCCACGCTTGCTCCTCCCCTTCTCCGGCTCGAAGGAGCGGCTTGTGTTGGCGTGCACTTCGCAGCGAATGTCCTGCTCGCCGTGTCCTTACGTGAAATAATTTCGCAATTCTATTTGCTGGTCCTTCGCCGCCGCCGCCGCTTATTTCCTCTTATTTCCCTCGCCTTCCGATTGCTTTTTAGTTCACGTTTTCTATTGAGCTGGCAAAAGTTTGGAGGACGTGAAATATTTTGATGTCCTGCCATATAATAAAATTCCTCTCTTGCTTGATGTTTGAATGGCAGATTCCTTTGCAAGCCTCCCCCCCTCCTTCGCCCTCGAGAAGGTCCTGGTCGTGTTCTCAGGTTTGGCATGTCCTGTCGCCAGGACAGCAGCGTGTGCGGCATCGAGTGCACTTTAGCAGCGCATAATCACATTTATTTCCAGCAAAAACGCTTTTCAAATCATTTTTGCGCAAAAGTGCGCAAAAAATCGCAAATTATTTCTGCTTGCCAGACAACTTCGCCGCTGCCGCCGCGCTTCTTCTTCTTCCCACCGGCTTGCACGGCTTTTAGTTGGCTAGTTTTTCGATGCACCGACTCGTCTTATTTTTGCATTACATGTGACAAGTTTCGCAAAATGACTGCGCGATGGCAGGATGGGCGGACGGATGGACGGATGGACGGACAGCCGGCGGCCTCACGTGCTGTCAGGCGGCATGAATATCCACGGATCCTGTTTAGTGCGCTGACGTCCGCGACGACGTTTCCGATTCTTCTTTTGTGTCCGGCGGCTGCTAATGTGATGCAGTCACGTCAGCGTGGAGCGACGCAACTCGAATCAAAGCAAATCATTTTGAAGTTGACTGAAGGCGGACAAAACAGCGCAAGTTGCATGCAGCGTTTTTTGAGTGCACCACACAGTGGCCGGCGTTCAAAGAAGGTCGGCGTGCATGTTCAGCGCTTCCTTTCGGACCATTTTGAGCGCGAAGGGAAGTCGTAGTCAGTCTCGTCTGACTTGCGCTCAACCTGACGGCTCCTCACAATTCTATACAGACTTCGGCCGGTTACGCCTCTCTGCACTGAAGTAGCTGGCACTAATTAACGATTTTGCACTGCTGAACTTCGAATATCAAGACGAACAACCTCTCATCTTACTGTCCGTGCTGAAAGGGATTCCTTCTCCCCTAACGAGACCCATTATTGTCTGTTTCGAAGTCGAGCAGCGCGTTAATCTGCGGCAATCCTTTGAGCAGCTCACTCTGTTTCCGAGTTACGCTTGTGCTGCAGTCCACCCCCGCTCCCCTGGATTTGAACCCACTGAAAAGGGATCTCACGCAAATGTGTGTCCCTTCGCATCCTGCCGAGAAAGGCGACTGTGTATTTAACGCACAGACACCGTGTTGCTGATGGCGACGGTGATGAGCGCGGACGATGATGAGGATGTGTGAATTTTATCCATTCTACCGTCGGCGACCTTCGTCATCCCCGGGGGTCCTTCGGTGTCTCATGAATTTATTTTATGAATGGAATTGCCATCAGCGAGCTGCTGCCGCAATTATGTTGACTTGGCAGCAGCGAATGAAGTCAGCAAGGATGTGAGGCCGACCTGACGTGTGTTGCCAATTAAGCGAGGCGTGTTTGGCCTACGACGAGCCCGACTGGCGGAGGGACACCCGGGGAGAGTGTGGTGTGTGCGTGTGTGTTAATTAGGAGATGCAATTGTTTTACTTGTTGTTCCGCGGCATTTTCATAGTGAACGCAACACGGAAAAGAACGTGCAAGGAGTCAGTTTTCGATGGCAACGTGGATCCTTCCAAGTGTACGGCCGCGCAATCAATTCCAAGCCGCTGGAATATTGAAAGGCCTTGGAAATGCAAATGCGGCGACCATTCGATTGATTGAAATGCGGAGGACCTGCATGGATCCTTCTTCAGCTAGTGGAAAATTCGACGAAAGGCCGAACTGCAGGCTGGAGGCGCCGCTCCTGAGGCTGGCTGAGCGCAAAGGATGCAGCGAGGATGAGCAGCACAGACGCGGTCGACGGAATAATCCGAGGAAGCCGCACGAAGCCTGCTGGGGGTGGCTGCTCTCTCGCATCGGGGAGGTGCAGTGAAAGCGTCGGCAGCAGATACACCTCGAATATCGACAACAACAAGAACTACTGCAGGATCAGGCTGCGAGTTGAGTGCCCACTCTGTGGAACGGACTGCGTGATGAGGCGGAAGACATGGAAGAGGTGGGCCAGCAAAAGTAGGCGACAAGGACACGCAGCCGGACGGGCTGAAGGCACGCAACGCACGCAAAAGCAAAAACAACCTCCAGCCAGACTCGTGTGATTGATTTGCGCCGAAGAATCGGAAGGCAGCAACATTCGTCGGAGGCAACGAATGACCGACGGCCTGGCATTCGTCAGGCTCTCGTTCTCGATCGCTGAGGACTTCCATGCCGCGCCATCCTGCTGTGCGAGTCCTCGCTGCAGTTAAAGCGGAACGAAGAAGCTGCTGCTCCCGCCAACGCCGCTCACACACCTCTACAAGTTGTTGTTGTCGTCGCAGTTCTTGAAAGCACCTCCTTGCTCGCTATTTTCACATGCCACGCACACGTCCTCCCCCGCCTCTCGAACACGCGATGGTATTTCTGTTGTTGCGATTTCGTTCTTTTGCTGGCTCGTGTTGCTGTTGTGCGAGGTGCGTGTGTGTGCCGCCATCCCTGCGTTCCATATACGTGCACGTTGCACAGACTGAGGCACTCTGAGGACCTCTTAGGCGGAGCCACTTTCAGCTCACGCGGCTACTTTTGCCCGCCTCTCGGCAGTGAAGAAGGAGAGCGCGTCCTTCCGTTTTTCCTGCCCGCTAGAAGCTTTCGTTCCGCAGGACATGAGGTTCTGTGATGAATATTTAATAGTTTAGTAATCAAAGCAACGAAATGCGTTTTTCAAAATGATTAATGCGGCATTTTTTTGGTTCCATCTGTCCGTCGTGGTTTGGGGATTTTTTAAGACGCTTTGGAAAGAATTTAAATACTTCGTACAGATACAGGAAGCTCCACAGATACTCTGTTCATAGTTTACTGCGAGCTACAAAAAAGCTAAGCGTCCCGTGTTTCAGGTTCGGTCATCTCTGATTAACCCAACCAATTATGGGGTTGAAAATGTAGGAATCGCTGGAAAACGCCTGCAATGACGGACCCATATGTGGGACTCCAAATTGTATGGCGTAGCGGTCTCTATTTTTCCGCCCGCAGGCTGATTCCGAGCAGTCCCAGTAAGAGTTCGGCTACCCCTGCGTCGTTCAGGAGTTCAGCTTTATTATGAAATGAGAACCTTAAAAATCCATTCACCAGCGCTGCAGATACAAGCCGATGTACGCGAGCCGGAAGCCCACCAACCTCTTCTTTCCCGACAACCTCTCAATACCGAGCCTTCCCAGCTAATCGTTGGCCACGACTGTTTGGGTTCCGAACTGCAAGTCAATTGTCAACACATTCTTTCATCTCCACCTTTTAGACCTTTTTAACACTCTAGTGATCCGATTTATTAGCAGTGGTGACTTTTAATCAGCCCGATAAATTTCATTTCGTGACTCCGGTTAACCAAGACCTCCTGAGGCTACAATACGCGGGTTAGGAAGGCCACTCGGGGCAGCCGCAACCCAGAAGGCTAACCTGTGTGGAAACTGAGCTCTACGCACTCGAATCCTTTAGCCGCTGAAGCCAAAAGGACACTTTGTGGCAAATCCTCGGTTTACAATTAAGTGACCGTAAAATTGGGATCCTTCTCGCAACATTTAATTCCCGACAAACACAAACACGCACACACACACACCGCCACACCCACGAACGCGCACAAGAACAAGTGTCGACGGTGATTCAACACACTTACGCGCCGCTCCTCACACATCCGCGCCTTGCTGGCCTCCAGGAAGCCACGACGAAGGATCAGCCGAGAGGACCGGCCGGCGTGCGCTCGCTTAATTTATATTTTTTCCATTTTATCCTTTATTTAGAGCTTATTTAGCAAAAAGAATTGTTCTGAGGACGCCGAGGAGCGACGCAGACGTGGCAACTGACGACGGACGCGGATGGACCGGGATGTTCGTTGGTTTCCCGGTTAAGACGGCGTTGTTGTTGCTGCTTTCCACTCTACTTTGGTTCCGCGGAGCTGGAGTTTCAAAGGACTGATGAGAAGTCAAACAACAACAAGCACCGCCACCACAGAAGTGCAGAAAAATATTTTATTTCAACAGCTCCGTGTTGGCGGATGGGATGATTTGGGATTCACTCGAGCTCGTGCTGACAACATGAGGATGCTGGCAGTCCGGCCGGCAGGAGTCGGCAGGATCCCCGGCTGTGTTCGCCGACCGCTGAGGAGTCGGAGGAGCGGCAACTGTGCTGCTGTTCTGCAGGTCCTTCGTAATGCGGCGCGGAGAGGCGGCGGTGTCGTCCTTTTTCAGCTCGACTGCTTTGCGGTTCAACTCGGCCGCAGAAAGGATTTCAGAACTCTTGTCGCGGCAGTGGAGGGCGAAGTGGGCAGTTCATTGTTCTCGAAACTCACTTAATTTAAATGCGGAAAGTAATCCGAACATAATCACCGCACATTAAGGACATCCAGCAAAAGTACGACTGTTTTGTGTACCCGCGGGCCGGGATTCACCGCGAAAGACGGGAACCGGAGGCACTCCCGGGTTTCCTGCAAGGAATCTGAGTAACTTTCATAATTCCGCAACCTGTTGCGGTGCGGAGTTCCGTGCCGCGACCCGCTGCTCCTCTTCCGGGCTGCTTCACGCCTTCAGCATCCTTCAGCATCCTTCCGCGTCCTGCAAGTGGATCGCAACTCAAGCGGCGCAGAGACACCAACTCATGTCGACGGCGTCCCGAGCACAAAAGAAGCGCTTCAGCACCTCGGAGCCTCTCAGTCGCCCCTCGCAGATGCGGAGTTTCGCCCCACCATCGCTGCAGTTTAAACGGTCGCAGCGGTGGCCTGGACTCTCAAAGGCTGCCAGATGGTTGAAGTTGAAGAGCAGTTATTGTCTTCGCAGAGCTGCTGCTGCTGCACACCCTCCACGTTGACAGCTCTCGACTGCTGAATCTTGCGAGATGCCATCACCGTCACCGTCACCATCTCCAACATCAGCAGCACCAGCATCCGCACCAGCATCAGCATCACCATCATCAGCAGCATCATCATCGTCACCGTCGTCGCCTCCAGCGTTTTCCACTCTGCTGCAAGCGAGCTACGAACGCTTCATTAAAAGGTCGTCAAAGGGTTGACAAGCGCTGGCGTTGCCATCCGAGATAAGGACTCGCAATCTGAAGTGATTCTGTGAGTCTAATGAAGTGGGAGTGCGAGGGGCAGGTGTGGGCGGCGGCGGGGGCGGCGGGAAGCTGTGCGGGTAGTTTTTTGTCCGCTCGCTTGGCTGCCGCTCGGAAAAAGTCGGTGTCTGTGGGCAAAAAGCGCTTGAAAGGATGTGGCAATTAGAAGATTAGAAGTTTAATTGTCCGTCCCCGGCCCGCGCTGCTGCAGCGGCAGGAGGCCACAGAGTCGCCTGTATCAGTTGCTAATTTTCTGCTTGCTTTCGTTGGCCACGAAGCGTGAAGCGTGCGGCGAGTGTGAGTGCGACACGGCGACTCGGAGTTGTGGGATGAGGATTCTGAGTGAATTAAATTCGAGAAAACCTTCGTTTCTCCGGGATTCCGTGTTGAATTTGAAATTTAGTAACATTCTACCAGCTTAAAACATCTAGATATCAATTCATTTGTGACGTTTGACGTTCTAAAATGCGACCACCGCCCCTTCCCACCCTCGTACCACTTTTCGGACGCAGCGTTCCACGGTGCAGCCTGCGGAAAGCAAAGGCGCGCGCAACGCACTCGAATGCAGACGCTGCGGCTGCCGAACGCAACGAAACTCCTTCTTTTTCCACTGCAGCTGAGCAAACGTTGTGCGGTTCTTACGGTTGCGAATGCCACGCAGTCCCCTCATCATCCCTGCTCACCCCCTCCCTCACATCACCTGCTGACCGCCCACACCTCACTACTGCCGTCTGCTACTTGGCTCGAAAACGCCTGCAATGCGAGGACTCAACATTTTGCTTCCCGACTTCTGCAGCAACTCGCGCTGCTGCACTGGAGTGGCAGGCGTTGCGAACGTGGAAGTGGGAGGGGGCGTGGTCATCTCATAAAAGTGGGATGAAAGACGAGATCGGAGAACTAAAGAAGGAGGAGAGAGAGGGAGGGAGGGAGGGAGACGAGAGGGAAGGCAAACGAATTCTGAAGCCGCATGCAATTCGGCATCAAACGAGAAATTCAGCAATTTCTGCCTCTCGAATTTTTCGCCTAAGAGTCGTTGAAATTATCGTGCTAGTCTTGTTGTTGTTGCTGTTGTTGTTGTTGGTGCTGGTGGTGTTGTTGTTATTAGTGTTGTTGCCTTAGCTCGCCCTAAGCAAGAATTTCAAAAGCATCCGTTGATCCGGTGCGTCCTGGTTTTTCTAAGCCCCGAATTTCGAGTTTTCTGCGCTTTTCGTGTTGGATCGGCAGAGTCGTCGTGTTGAGAGGTGTGCCACGTTCGAGGTAAACGCTGCCCCTCTTAATAATTCGCAGATGAGATTGTATAATTTTCCGTAGATTTGTCGCTGCGCTCGAAAGTAAAGTCGGCGATCGCGTTTTGCCAAGTTGAGGGCGACTTCGTTGTTCTCCAGTTGATTTCGCAAGAATTCCGCGCCCCTTCACGAACGGCTTCGCGTGGAATCGACGGTGGAATGAAGACTACAGGGTGTTTCTTTCGCCCTTCCACTTTTTCCATTTTTTCTTCTATTTTTGAGATTCTTTTCCTCTTTCCCTCCTCATCACAGTCGACTTTTAATCATTTTGAAACTTCAAAACAGGCTTTCTGGAATTTCGAGAAGAATCACGCGCCCAAGTGGTCACCCTGTATTAATCGCAGGACATTCAGCCGGCCATCGATTGAATTTATTAGCGAGTCCTTCGTAGAACGGATGCCTTGTTCTTGCTGCAAACTGCAGACGCACACACACACGCACGCACACACAATAGCACACACAACACCACACGAACACTAATGCAATCAGGCACGCACACATGCACCAGCCGCCGCCATTCTTTGCTTCCGGCCGCCTGCAGACATCCGTTCGCTACAAACGAACTGCGAGAAAACAACGAAAATCCGCACGAACGCGCACAGAAAAATCATTAGAAAGCCAATTCGAGCGGAGAGAAGCATCCAGCGGGGATGAGCGGGGGGATGATGGTGGCGGGGCGGTGTGGTGGAAGGGGAGACGGGGGTGCCTGCAAAATTCGACGCATGCATTTGCCGACACAACAAAACAGCAGAAAACAGAAGAATTCTTTTGTTTAACTTCGACTCTTTGTTTCGGTTTGAGGTTGCGATGCACTTTCGGGATCGAGATGTTGATCGAGTTGGTGATCGAATTGTTGATCGAATTGTTGATCGAGTTGGTGATCGAGTTGTTGATCGAGTTGTTGGTCGGTTGCTGGAGAAACATTTCAGGAAGACTTCTAGAACGCTTCCGAGTTCTTTCCAAGGGTACTCTGAAAAAGGGGCGTGGCAGTGGACCTTTTTAAGGGGGAGGCTGGAGACTGTCACGTTTTTCGTGAGTGGATTTCGATCGCAGAAGTCAGACGACGAACCACTTCTGGAAGAAAGAGCAGGAGTTCCTTCTTCGCAGACGACTGGAGTCTTCGCGATCCCTTCAGTGGGGAATTCGGGACGTCAGGGGCCAGGATTGGGAGCAGGACATCTCGAGGACCAGGACGACTCAAGGAATCGCCGAACGCAATTCGGACGACGGTTAAAATATAGAAATGCAGGCGCTCGTAACGCACTGAAGAGTTTATTTGGCGACAAAGAAGACTTTTCTCGGTTATGAGTCTCGATTACGAGTCCCTCGATGTTGTCCTCGATGTTTGCCAATCGGATTATTAAATGAGGGCGCAGTAAATGAAAAAACTCGCCGCCCAGTCGGTCTTGAGTTTGTTCTAGGAAATCCAGGCCCTCCAGCGCGTTGCGTCCCGCAAACACTTCAACTGGGAGGGAACGAGCAGCTCCTCGCTTGCCGATTCCTCGCTCGGGGTTTCCCTGTCACGCAGTTATCAGGATGCGCATCCAACTGAGCGACTCCAGCTGCCGACTGCAGTCCCTTCTCGCCAAATTGCGCCGCTGACACCTTCTTCAGTCGCTTCTGCTGGATGACGCGCTGCTGCCGTCTCGTCGAGGTAACACGGGGTGCGTCCGCTCCTGTCAGCGACGTCTGTCCGCAGCAGGAGCCGCGTCAACGTCCTGTCAGTCTGAGCGGCGAAAGACGCTGCTGACCGCCGCGTTTTCCCCCCGCAACCTCGACGAGGGGCAGCGGCGCTCTGAGGCCCTCGAGAGCCTCCAACTCTGCGCTTCTGAGGTCCCGCATTTGAGTGCCGCCGCCGCTCGTTTCTCTCGATTTTTCTCTCGTTTTTCGCTCGTTTCTTCCCCGCGCCGCTTTATTTTCGCAGTTGCCGGCCGAAAAAAGCTTTCATGCAATAAAATGGAAAAACGGATTCTTCTGTCCAGTAGTTGTTGTTGTTGTTCTTGTTGTTGTTGTTGAGTTTTGCTGCCTTCGCTTCTCCTTTTTTTTTATGCTGCGTGCTGAATGTTTTTTCTGTCTTCTGTTTCTCTGCGGATGTCGCTTGCAGTCGGTTTTTGCAGTTTTTGTGAAGAAACGTGAAGTCAAATGTTGCTATTTTTCGATGTCCTCGTTGGCTGAATTGTCGCTCTTCGATTTTAAAGTCTTTTTTGAGATGGACGTCCGTTGGGGTGACTCGGGGATGCTTTCAGGACGAAACCCTTTGAGTTGCCGTAAGTAGGTCCTGTTTTTTTGTTTTCCTTTTCACTTAACTTTGCCTGAAAGCTTTTTCAAGCGCAGAAATTACGTGTTTTTAAGCGTGCGAAGGGCACAAAATACAGGGTGGGGGCAGCAGTCATCTGCAGCTTGAAGAATTCATTGCAGTTATTCATTCTGTAGGCGATTCGCGGAAAACGTAGAGAATATTTAATAATTCAGTGAGCCACTCATGCGATTTATGAGATCAGCAGCAACAACAACAACAACAACAACAACAACAACCAAGAAACCCACTTGAGTCACAGAAGTCGTGCGAGGAATGAATGAAATTTGCATTGTAAATATCAATGAAAATACAAATTAGAATATTTAATCTTGCGGTTTTTGTTTTATACGCTCGATTGAGACGCGAGAGAGAGAGAGAGAAGTTTGCAGCAACAAAGCGACGACTTAATAACAACAATTTCACTAATTAAGGCTGAACTGGGAGCAGCAACAACAACGTCACGTGGGCAGCGCTCGCAGTGCACTCGACGTGTGAAGCAACAACAGCGCCGCACACACGACACCGAACAGCAACAACAACGACGGTGGCACTAATGAGCGCATTTTTGCATACGAAGCCAAAATGTGTTGTTATTCATTGTACACACACACACACACACACGTAGCCACATATGAAGCACCACGTGACATGCAAGTTTGACATACTGCATGCATTTTCAGCTCTCTCTCTCTCTCTCTCCGCGCCAACTGAACCGACAACAATACAAATACAAGCTCCGCCTACGATTGTGACGTCACGGTGTCGTCGTGCATGGAGGCCGTTTTGCTCCGCTTGCGAAAATTTTCTCAGGAAAGTTGTTTTTGTATTTTTTTCTCCTCGCCGAAAAGGAGGCGAAAACTGAACACACAAACAACTCGCAACACACTGGCAGCTGGCAGCAAGTTTGTGTGCAGAGTCAAGAGTGAGAGAGTGAGCGAGTGTGTTGGTGCGGAAGCGCTGGAGAGCGGCGAGTGCGAATCCTCGCTCTTGCAAGGTGTGTCGAGGTTCCCACGACTGGAGCCGAACGCCGAAGAGTGCAAAAAAGCAAAGAAAAACAAAACTGCGGCTGGCGACGAACACACAAACACACGCCGGCTGAGTTGCGGAGGTGTGGCTTCGTTGGTTCTGCTGGTGTGTGTGTTGTTGTTCTCCTTCTGGTTTCTTGCTGCTGCTGTAGTATGGGTTGGAGCACCAGGAATAGCAACAACAACAGCAAGATGGACATGGCAAACACGAGCTGTTGCACCAACAACTACTAAAAATGAGACAAGCGGCGTTTTGGAGCGGAGAGCGCGGAGAGTGAAGAGTGTGAAGAGTGCAAGCAGGTGTCGGTGAAGCAGGTGAAGCAGGTGCAGCAGTGGTGGTGCTGGTTACGGTTTCTCTCTCTCTTTCTCGTGCGCTTGACTTTTGCAGAGAGTTTTCTTGATTTTCACAGCGACTTTTCTGGATTTTCTCAGAAACTGATTTTTAGTTTTAATTTTCACGATCTCATTTTATCATTTTAATAATTTAATAAATGCGTTGACACTCAACTGGAGCATCAAAACACAATTAAAAAAACTCCACCATGTAGAGCAAAGAAAAACCTCGACGTCGAGTCGGCTTTTCCAGTCGAGAAGACAATCGAAACCCAGAAAACGCTCATCGAGATGGAGATCGAGACGTCGTTTTCCAGACGAGACCCGAATCGAGCTCAAAACCAGCCGAACCTCGGAAAATCTGTTGTTTTTTCTCATTTTATTCATATTTTTTGTTTTGTCGCTAATTTTTCACTGCATTTTTGCGGGATTTGAACCTGGAGTTCCGCGGTTTCTCGCCCCGCGAATGCAGAAACACGATGCAACTCGTTGTTGCTTCGTTGTGAAGTTTGTAAAACTTGAATTGAGCGAAAGAACGATCGGAAAAGTTGTTGAAGTTGTATGTCGATGCTTCGCTTATTGATTTCCTGAACATTTGCAGTTGTTTCTTATAATATTTCCGCGATTTGAACTCATTGAAAGCGGTGGAGGGTGGGATTTCGAGGATTCGAGCGGTTTTCGAGCGGTTTTCGAGCTCCTCGAGTTGAACGCGATTGCGAAACCACTTGATTTCGGTATTGAAACGTCAAAACACGCGTCCAGCTGCCCATCGCAGGGCCACGTGTCGCCTTTCGAGAGTCCGGCGCGCATTAATAACGCGTTTCTCGGCATAAACGGCCGCACCACGCACGGAATACCAACAACATGCAAGCAACTTTCGATGACTTTGCTGGTTTTTTATTAAATTCAAATACGAGGGCCGTCGATGCGTCCTTTTGATCCTGGAAGGATATTAAAGGATTCAAATTAAATGTTTGTTTAGCAGGCATTTTCGGTCTTTTTTGATCCTCGAAGAATTTCTGCTGGACGCGTTTTCGCTTGTTTGTGCAGCTGAAGGTTGATGAATTCCATTGCATTCATTTAATTTATCAAATCTGCGTTGAAAATGAATTAATTTTAATTGCGTTTCTCCCATTTAAAACTAAAAAACGCGCTTTGATTGGCCGTCTGACTTCACAGCGGAACAACAACAATTTCAGTCCCGCCCCGCTTTTGTTTTAAAATGCCAATAAAAAACCGGAATTTTTAACAGGATTTTTATGTAGTTGTAAATAGAGCGAGCAAAGAAAACACGAAGCCATCTGCTCTCTTCAGCTGCGCGCTCTTCTGCCGCTCGCGGAAACGCGCGCTCTTAAAAACAGCCGCCGCCCCACACACGCAAACAACGCCAATTCGCCGCACGACCGCGTTTCGTTTCCCATACAGCTGCTCAGTGGAGAATGGAACCAAGTGGAAAACGGAACCAAGTCAAGTCGACGCACGTCGCCCCCTCGATTAGTGTGAGTGAGCGCTGAAAAAACACTCCCAACTCACCAACACAACCGACAAACGAAGAGAGATGAACGGGAAAAAACAGGCGCGCTGGCAGAGAACAGCAGTCGCCGCTGCAACTGCGGGAACGAGTGGCGTTGTGAGAGCAGCAAACGGTGAGAGCGACGCTGCCAAGACGGCGACTGCGGCAGCGACGACTGCTTCTGCTGCTGCTGCTGCTGCTGCTCTACGCTCGCTTGACTAGCGTCGCGTTTCATTCGGTGCGCAGCGCTCAGTCTGAATTGAACTGTCGGCGTCGTAGTGTGTGCGAGCGCGAGTCCGGAAGTCGCCGCACGAACTTGAGTTGGAAAACCTGCAGAGAGTCAACACTCGCAGCAGCAACAACTGCTGAGACAAGCGGAGTAATTAACGGTATTCAGCGGCCGCCATTAACTTGCGTGAAGAACTTGAAGTCAGTTTGTGCGAACAGAAAAAACTGCGAAGCAGCAACAACAAGAACAACAGCAACACCTGCTGCGAACAGCGAAGTGAAGTGAATCACAGCAACAACAACGAGCGGCAGTGAGTGTGACGGTTAATTAAATTGAATTAAATGAAATTAAATGAAATTAAATCAAATGAAATTAAGACGGCAATCGCGTTATATAAATTCGAGTTGAGCGCCCGCGATGATGAGCGAAATTAATAATAAAAACTCTGAACGCATTTGAGTGTCGAATGCAACAACATTGAACTGAAATCGGCGAAAATTGAAAAATTCACTGCAGTGCGAAGTAAATTTAAATAACACATTTTATTTGACATTTTATTTGACACTAAATTAACTTTTAATGAGTGCAAAACTAATGGACGCAAACTTAATTTGCAATTAAAGTGAAAATCGATTCTGTGCGGAGGCTGAAAAACGGCGTCAGCGCGACGGGCAGAAGTCGTAAATTGCTATTATTAATTTATTAAGCTGCGTGCTGTCGTTACAGCAACAACGGCGACAACAACAACAGCAACAGCAACAGCAACAACGGCCACAACAACAACGCAGGAGTGCGAAAGTGAAGCAAGAAAACGTTGAAAAAACGCGGGTGGCAGCGAAAATTCATTCACTCCCACCACCCACACCAACACACGCGCGCACACACACACACACACGCACACACATAGGCAAGCCAGCGCGCATCCTTGCAAACTTCTGCTGATGCTTCCTCTTCTTCTTCTTCTTCTTCGTTTCTTTACGCTCAGCATGAGAAATTAACGGGAAAACTTTACGCGCGCGCTTCGCAGGCGGAGAAAGAAAACAACAACAACAAAAAGAACTCGAAGAAAGTTGCAAATTGTAAACATTGTTGTACAGCAAGTTGTTACAACCGACAACAACAACGAGAGCAACAACAACGAGTGAACTTCCACGACACCGAGCGACGGAGCGACGGAGCGACCGAGCGTCTCGCAATTTATTTCGTTATTAACGCGAGCTGCTATATAAATAAATAATAAATCGCGTCATTATAAATGCAGTCGAGTGCAAATTTCACGACAGCCACTCCAGCGCGCGCACACACACACACGTGCACGAGTAAGCGCGAGTAAACACTCGCAGCGCCGAGTGAGTTCGTGAGTTCGTGCGTTCGTGCGTTCGTGAGTTCGCCACTGCAAGAAACGAAAATAAATTATTTACGAGAAATCCATTAAAGGAAGCGAGAGAGCGAAGCAGCAGCGCCACGACGCTCGCAAGGCGATCCGCTCCCTCCTCTCCGGCCGGCAGCAGCAGCGCACTCGACTCTCTGCCCGCCAGCCACCCACACACAGGCAGCCACGGCGCGCTTCTCCACTCGCACTCCCGCTGCAGCGCACAGTTGGCTGCGTCGTTGCGCCACCAGCACGCGTCATTGTAAATTATTTAAATAAAATAATTAAATAATAAAACATTTCGTTCGTCGTTGGAACGCAGAGAGCAGAGCAGACAGCAGAGCAGCGAGCAGTGAGCAGCGAGCAGCGAGCAGAGCAGAGAGCGGTAACGGTGACGGTGACGGTGGTGGTCGCGACATTTAATTGGAACGAAGAGCCGCGCTCACACGCACACAGCAAGCGGCTGACAGAAGTAAAAGCCAGCAGCAGCAGCAGCAGCAGCAGCAGCAACAACGACCAGCGAAGAAAAGTAATCAAAATAATTAATATAATTAAACAAAAGAGAAAACAAGCGAAACGCGGAGCGAGTGAAGCAGCGGCACGACGCACACACGAGCGGCATTGAGTCGGAACTCAATAACGACAAAAATAGAAATAACAATAAACTTTAATTGCTGCGAATAAAGCGAGAGACACAAAGTTGAATTCATATTAACAACAATAACGCGCCCGGCGACGGCCAGCCAGTCGTCGCGTCTCGCGTCTCGCGTCGGCAGCACGAGAGAAACGCAGCAGTCTTGCGGTCGAAGGGAACTCGGAACCCGAAGGCGTCGCGAACTTTCAGTGCTCTTCTTGCCCGGAAAATGCGGCGCCGCTGCGAGCGCCTCGAGTCCGCACAACTTCACGTCGCCCTCTGAGAGGAAAACTTGACACCCGTTAGCCGATTTCGCCACCTGGAACGCTGAGTGAAACGCCGCCGCTCGCGATGGACATGACGAAGGACATCATCGACTTCACGCAGAAGCTGCACGCTTCCATGCCGCAGCTGGCGTCGCCCGAGCCGCTCAACATGAACGCGGCGCCCGCCGAGCCGGCCGACGACGGCTTCCACGCCACGCCCGCGCTCTCGCCGGCGCCGGCATTCGCGCGGACAGTCGACGCGCCGGCCACGCCGCCGCCGCCGCCGCCAGCCAGCACGCCGGACGCCGCAGCGCAGCCCACCGCCGCCGCCGCCCCGCCGAGGAGCGCCTCGGCCGCCAGCGACCCGAGCCCGCCGCCACGCCCACTCACTTCCAGCGAGGTCGTCGGGCCCACCGCCTCGCTCGAGGTGGACCCGCGCGCGCTGAAGAAGTCGCACTCGCTGCCGGCGTCGCCCAGCCACCTGCTGGCCGCGAACGTGGTGCTGCCGGCGCTGGAGCGGCCGCTGTTCGAGTTCGGCGGGCGCGCGGACGGCGCAGGCAAGTCGCCGCCCGCCAGCCCGCCCCGCCCGCCCCACCCGCCGAAGGCCTTCGACATCCAGAGCGACCGCGCGGCGCCCGCGGGCAGCCAGCAGTTCTGCCTGCGCTGGAACAACTACACGAGCAACCTGACGAGCGTGTTCGACGAGCTGCTGCAGAGCGAGAGCTTCGTGGACGTGACGCTGGCCTGCGAGGGCCAGTCGGTCAAGGCGCACAAGATGGTGCTGTCGGCCTGCTCGCCCTACTTCCAGGCGCTCTTCTGCGACAACCCCTGCCAGCACCCCATCGTCATCCTGCGCGACGTGCGCTGGCGCGAGCTCAAGGCCGTCCTGGAGTTCATGTACAAGGGCGAGATCAACGTGAGCCAGGAGCAGATCAACCCGCTGCTCCAGGTGGCCGAGATGCTCAAGATTCGCGGCCTGGCCGAGGTCAACGCGGGTGCGGCGGAAGTGGCGGGCGTGGCGGGAGTGGCCGCGCACCCCATGGTGCCCGAGCAGCGCATGACGGTGTTCGGCGACGAGCAGGAGGAGGAGGAGGAGGACGCGCGGGAGCTCGGCTACAGTCTGCCGAAGCGCGCACGCGTCTCGGACGCCGCCGAGGCCGACCAGCTGCCGCAGGGCAGCCAGCGCTCGCGCAAGCGCTCTCGCGACGGCCTGCTGCTCGACGAGCACCTGCAGCGCCTGCCGTCCGCCGGCCACAGCCGCGCCAACACGCCGCAGACGCACGCGGCCGCAGCTGCCGGCGCCGCCGCATCCAGCCACGCCGACGCCGCCAAGAGCGACGCCATGTCGCCGCCGATGCCGCCCGCGGCCATCACCGCGCAGACCATCGTGCGCAACCCGTTCGCGTCGCCCAACGAGATCAGCAGGAGCGCGGCACCCACCGCCGCGGCCGTCTTATCGGCGCCGCCAGCTGCAGCGGCCGCCTACCGCTCGCCGCCGCCGAGCGCGCACTCCGTCGCCGGTGCCGGCGCTTCCAACGGCGCCCACCAGATGCCGCCGCACACACATTCCGCCGCCGGCCTGTCCAGCGCCCACCAGGCCCACCACGCCCACCACATGCACCACGGCGCGCTCTCGGCCCAGCAGCTGGCCGCTCAGCAGCAGCTGCACGCCGCGGCGCACTCGCACGCGGCCATGGCAACCGCGTTGGGCGCCTCGTTGGCCGCCGCGGCCGCGGGCGCCGGAGCCCCCAGTGGATCGGGTGGAGGGGGGACGGGCGCGGGCCCGGGCAGCCACCACGAGGACCTGGAGATCAAGCCGGAGATCGCGGAGATGATACGCGAGGAAGAGAGGGTGAGTGAAGAGGCGCCTTTCTAGCTTAGTTTAGTTACTGGGGGGTGGATCCGGGGTGTGGTGGGTCTCTCGGGGGAGGGGAGGCCTGATTTCGCTGAATTCCGCTGCAAGTTTAATTAGATTCGTCGATTTGTGAGCTGGAGCGGAGTTTCCAGCGACTGGGCGGCAAATTGACGGGCGGCTTCGTGTGTTCCGCCGTCCACGCACCCCACCGCCGTCACTCAGTCGGCGCGGGGGTTCGTTTTGCCTCTCTCACCGACAGTTAAGCCGCTCAAAGCGAGTCACAGAGTTCTGCGCTGAGCGAGAGCAACGCGTGGCGTCGCAAAACTCTTCGAATGCCGTGCAATTCTTTGGTTTGCTCAACTCGGAAGTCGATTCCAGCAGAAAATTAGCAATCGTGTCAGTGAATTATTTCGCTTTTTCTGGTGTCAACTCTGCTTGACTCTGCGACGGAATGCAGAACTAGAATTCGGTGGCACAGAATTAAGTTTGACTGCATTTCAATTCAGCGCAAAACTACGTGAATTTCGCGTGCAGTGCAAATCGCGTCGCATTAGAAGTGCAAATAATGCGTTTGACGACTCGGACCCGCGATCAGCGCTTGAATTGCAGAAATTTGAATAGTTAAAATCGAATAGAAACGAAGTGTTAAAATATTAAAATATTTATGAATGCATTCGCGGCCGCGTTTGACCTCAAAACGGCTCGTTAAGAACGTCTGCGGAATAAATAATTAAATGAGAATTTTTAGTAGGCCGCGTGCATTAAATGCGACGATCGAAACTCTGAAAACTTCATCATTTTCGCCCCCTAACGCGCCCCCTACTGGAGGCCGCTGAACTGAACTCCTCCGAAAATCCATTGGAATTCGCAGCACGTTCTTCTCAAATTCAAAACAGTAAAAATCTCACTCCCCCCCAACCCGCTTTTCACTTCCCCTTCGCGTAGTTGCAGCGAAAAAAGGAAAATCAGGTGAAAACTCCTTCCGCGAGAAAACTACGAGTTTCTCCTCTCCTTCCCGACGCGCGAGAACTCGGGCAAAAGCAAATCGAAGAGACGTGCGTTCGGCGCTCCTCTCAGCAGCCGTAGTAACAACAACAGCGGCAGCCACAACAACAACGACAACAACAACAACAACAACAACAGCATCCACGCCACTTGATGTACAGCAAAAGTGTGCGTCACACCGTCGTCTCGCATTGTGAGCACGAAGAGCGAAGATTGCAGCGAACGTCTTTTGCTTTTGCTTTTTCTGAGTTCCCAGCACTCCGTGAAGGAGTCCGCTACGCTTTTGCCAGCCGCTCTGCTCTCTCTCTCGCTCGCTCGCTGCTCCTGCTGCGGCAGCCGCTCGCTCACTCGCACCTCGACTTGACTTGACTTGCGGACTTCTTGCTTCTTCTGCTTCCTCTTCACTCGCCGTCATTCATTGACAAGCTGAAGAGGAGTCGCAAGAGAAGAATGAGAGGAAGAGGCAGCGGGGAAATCTCATCTTTAAACTTGGAGCGAAAAACGGCTTCAAAAACGACCCAAAATTTAGACAGCGGACGGACGGACGGAAGGACGGACGGAAGGACGGACGGAAGGACAGACTGTTGGCCTGACGCGTCGGTTGGTTTCGTGTTTACATTGTGTTGCAGTGCGAGCCTCTCGTTTCGTCACCGTTGTTCTGCTCGTTGTTGTTGTCGGCTTTTGAGTTCTTTGACATTTTCTGACGAGCTGGCATGCCTTTGCATTGTTGTTGCTGGCTACAATTTCGCAGGATGTGGGAAGGAAGCGCGTGGGGATGGAAGTCATCACTCATCATGCGCGCCGCAGACGTCATCAGCTGCGAGGACGACGAGAGGCGGACGACATCGCGGCGAAGGCAGTTCGTGGACTCCGCTGGTTGACGAATCTGAACCGATTTCGAATTTGCTTCGAATGAGTAGAGCTGATTTTTCCCATCATTTTTACACTGTTCTCCACAAAAACCCAGAATTTCCACTTTCTAATCGAATTTCGAAGAATTTTGTGGATTTTTTTTTTTTTTTTTTTTTTTTTTTTTTTTTTTGTCGTACATTGACGGCTTACAACACCTCGTGGCCTCCGAAGAGCGGAACAACGAATTTCCACTAAGAAAACCGGAGTCAGCTGTACCACTTCGACGAGAACATAAAAAACTTCACGATTTTCGTACGTCCTTCCCGGGAAACGCTTACAGTTCTCGAAACTTCGCTTAATATCTCTTCATTACTTGAGAATTCATTTATTTTACAGCTCGCATTTTATTGCGCGCGGCTTTTATTGCTTCTTATCGAAATAAATATCGAGGAAGCGAGTTCTCGTTACTTCATTCAACTAATTTACGTCGCTTCCACATGCGCAGCGAGTTCTTTAATACGAATTAAATTACCAGCCATTAATAAAAATAAATAAAGGCCGTCCGTCTGTCCGTCTGTCCGTCCGACGCCCGCCGCCCGCCCGCCCCTCAGTCCACTCGTCCGCTCGTCCGTCCGTCCGTCCACTCGTTCCGTGCACCCTAATTTCGGTGCGGTGCGGTGCGGTGCGGTGCGGCGCGTTTTTACCCCTCCACTCGCCGCCTCGTTTATTATTATTTCATTTCTTCAATTATTGTTATTGTTTCGCATCAATTTAGTTGTCTTTGTTGTGTCGTTACTTTGTTTCTCGCGTCGTCTGGCGGTGGCTGTTGTTTGCTCCGCTTTGTTTTTGCCTCTGCTGGGGATTCGCTGCCGCTGCGTGTTCCTCGAGCGCGCTGGGCGTCCTCGTTCTCGGTTCGCACGCACAGCCAGCGCAGCCGGCGCAGCCAGCGCTCCGCCACTCAGTCCCGCCGCCAGAAACTCCGCAGCAACTTAGATAAACACGCTGCTTCCTCCAGCAAATTATAGTTCGGCCGCCCTTGTGGCAGCCAGGCAGTCGAGCGAAGCAATAATAAAAGTAATAAAAATAAATGGAGAAGGAATTCCTAATAAAAATAAATAATATAAATGTGTTGTACTTCCAGCACGAAGAAACTTCATTGTGTTGGTGTGACGCTTGCGTCGAGAGAGACGGCGAGCGGCGAGCGGCGAGGACGTGCGATGAGTGGCGCGTCTGCAGCTGCGACTCGATTGTGCAAACAAACGACTGGCGAAGAAATCCAGCGAGCGGCGTGCAGCGCAATTAAAAGTAACGAAATTAATGTGCCACATTTTGTCGTTGCCGCTGTTGTTGTTGTTGTTGTTGTTGTTGTTGTTGTTGCGGATGGCTTATTTATACAATTACAAACATAACAATCATAAAAACGCGGCTGTAATTAAATTTTTAAGCAATCGAGGCACACAAAATTAAAACAAGCTAAACACAATGTTGTACAACAACAACAACAACAACAACAACGATCGGCCAGATGGCCATGCTGCTGCAACAACAAAAATCCACGAACCGCCGCTGCGAAGCCAGCAAATCTTGAAAACACATTCGCATCCGTCGCTGCGTCCGCCGCTCCGGACGAACGCAACGCAACATTTTAAGCTTTTAATATTTTTAATAAACTTTTACGATGTTGGATTTCCCAACTTTGTTTCGATTGTTTAGCTCGGAATCTTATCACGCCGTCGTCGTATCGTAATGAGAAGCAATAATTCTCGTTTCCAGATCAAATATTTTACTTGTGATAAAAAAAGAAAAAAAATAAATAAACTCGTCGGCAGGGACGCGACTCGGCGAGAAATGTGGAGCGAGAAGAGCGCCGGCCGGCCGCGTTGACTCGCTCATGCGAGGCTCGCGGGTTCGAATCTCGTTTGCGACGAGAGACGTTGAAGGGTCAGCGAGAAAAGTGAAATTCTGAGGAGGAGAAGCGAGGAGGAGAGGAACTTTTAACTTATATTTTGCCAAACGACGAGAAAGGCTTTCCAAAGCTCATCGAAATCCTCTTTCCAACTCTCTCTGGGAGAGGAAACTCCTCTCTTTCACCTCTCTCTCGTCTATCCGGCTCTTCTAACGCTCTCTTTTATCTCTCTCTCTCTCTCTCCCTCTCTTCTCTCCCTCTCTTGGAATGAAGTTAACAACGTTAAATGATCGCTTCCACTGTTTCAAGCTGGTTTTCTATTATTTTACTTAATTGGATTTCATTTAATTACACAAGCTTTGCAAGTTGCAACCTCCCCCCCCCCGTTCACCCCCTCGCAGACGCGCCTGTGTGCATTGCAACCCCACCGCAGTGCTGACTGCGCACCAGCTGAATCACGCGCTGCCTCCACATAACTTATTTATTAAAATAAACGCTTTTACGATGTCGCAGAGCAACATATTAATTGTCGCAGCGCGTCAGCTATCGCGGCCCGTTATTAATTTATGGCCTCCGCGCTTACAAAGTCGCCGGCGGAGTTTACAACGCAGCTGTCGGCCGTCGTAAAAGTGCTGAGATAGCCAGACGTGGCGTGCCGTTGCCGCGCAGCTCAACGAGTGCGGGTTTCGTTACTCGCTTTTATAAGTTCGGTTAGTGTTTGCAGCAACAACCACAACAACCACAACAGCAACAACAACAACGATAACTCTACGGCGCTCGCGATGCAGGTATCCACTCGCTCGCAGCTTGTAACGAGTTCCCAGTTAACGATCAGAGCACTCACTCGCTCGCTCTCTCTCTCTCGCTCGTCTCTCTCTCTCTCTCTCTCTCTCTTCTCAATCAACGATTGATTTCTCGTTAGAAAATATGAATGTGATTTCAGTTGTACACCGACTCGACGCCGCGGCCTTCAGAGTGAAAGCAACTCGACTGAGGCAACCCTTCTGAGGCGCTTCTCTGGCCACTAAAAACGCTCGCGTCCTTGCTTCTCAACACGCTGGCGATCGCTGATGATTTGCGACGCCCTAAAAGTTTCAATTTCTATGTTGGCTCAGAGCTCGCGTGTCTACCTGAGAACTGAGAATCTAGAAATCGGTGGGACGCGCCAGCCATTCAGTTGCCGCCGCCCTGAAAATCGAGTTCCGTAAACTCGGTTTATTGATCGAGGTGGCGCGTTGTAAACTCCACACTGATTACGTGCTCACGCTGCCTCATTTCGGACACGACGTCGCGCCCCCCGCCGCCCCGCTGCCCCGCCTGCCCCGCCTGCCGGGACGACGAGGCGTTCAAAGGCTGTTTAGTGCGGCCTGCCTGCCGCACACCGAAAGGAAGCCGCGAGGCGCTCGACGTCCGCACCAACTGCCATGCAAAGCGCGTATCCTGCCAAACTGCCTCCCGCACAAACACTCTCGCACGTGCACACTCCGTGTGTCCCTCAATCGGGCGCACTAACGGTGTATTCAACTCAAATTGCACGCAAAACCGGCCGCTTCAAGCTGCCGTCGAATGCATCTTCAGCACTCACACACGCACACATCAGCCGAGCGAGACAAACACGGGCAACGCACATCAACACACATCAGTACATCGCCTCCCGCAACCCTCCCCCTCCTCACCCACACCAACGCAGTTACACACTTTAGCGCGCTGCAACAAAACGGGGTTTTTCGGCTGTTAACGCAGCCACTCACTCGCTCGTTCACTCGCCCGCTCGCCCGCTCGCTCGTTCGTTCACCCGCTCGCTCGTTCGTTCGCCCGCTCGCTCGTTCGCCCGCTCGCTCGTTCGTTCGCCCGCTCGCTCGTTCGTTCGCTTGCTCGCTGAAGGGTGTCTTGCCGAGTGGCGAAGAAGCGAGAAGGAGGCGTGGTGCATCATGAGGGAGGGAGGGTGGGGGATGCAATTGAAGTTGTGGGGCAGACAGATGAGTGGCTTGTTTTCAGGGATCCCCGGCTAAGTGGGCAGGAGCAGGACTTCGGTGGTTGGGGGCGCTTGGTGGCGTGCAGTGGCAGGACTCCGTGCAGCGGCCTCCGTCGGCCACCCGAAGATACAAGCGAAATCTAAGTTACACCCGAAATTGAGCACCACGAACGACACTCAGCAGGTCGCGGGGGGAAACGCGGGAGGAGGCAGCAGGCATTCCTTGCTGTCCTCGCGTTAGTTCAGCATTTCGCTCTTCGTGAAGAAATTCCCTGGTTTTGTTTATGAAAATGCGTGTTCTCGGTGCGATTTTCTTCAAGTGTATTTGCCGAGTTTCCTTCCTCCAGCGTTTCCGGCGGCTGCAGAACATTTATTTCGACCAACTTAGCAGCGAATGCAGCGCCGCGCAGCCACCGCAGCTGAGTGCAGCTGAGTGCAGGTCGTGCACAGGACGACAACAGCGGCAGCAGCGGACGGCACACGCACACGCACGCTCAAATCACCTCTAAAACACACACACACACACACACACAAAGCGCCGCATGCACACACAGACACAGCCATTCAAAATTAAATCCCTTCTACGCGTCAACACGGGAGATGCGAAGGAAGTCCACGCACACTCCGCGAACTGGTTGTCCGTCCGTCTGGCCGGCGGGAGGCAGTGATTCTGTGTGTGTGTGGGTGTGTGGGTGTAGAAGGGTTTCAAAAACCGCCCTCTGCAATCCCGGCATTCCTGGGATTGCGGGACTTGACGAGGAGAAGTCGGTCCTCCACTCAGTTCTGGTTCGGCAGCGTGTCGCGGGATTCCGCGCACCGGGAATGGGAAGCCCTGGTGGCGCTGGATTTTAGTCCCCCAACGTGGCAAACACTGGCGCGCTGGAATCCCAGAGAGGCGATGCGCTGCACTCTGGAGTTCGCCTGCCCGCAACAGCAGCAACGGGGGACAAAATTAGCGAACGCAGTCGGCCAGGGAGCGGCACACCCAAGCCTGCGCTGCCCGGTCCAGTCGCCGTCGCAGTCGTTCGAGTGTCCCGTGTGCTGCCCGCAGTGAGGGCGGATTCGCGCCTCAACTGCGTCCGCGGCTCCCTTCATCGGCTTCTCCGCCCCTCCAGAGGCCCGCGAACCCGCTTCTCCTCGCTGCTCTCATTTCTGCCGAAGTTGGCCGTGGGTTTCCGTCATTCTCGCCGCTTTCCCCCTCAACGGGCTTCCCGTTCCTTCATTTCGCGGCATTGACCAGCATTTCTGCGCGCTGAATTTCAGTCACTCCGCTCGCGTTTGCATTCCGTTGCTGTCGACTCGCCTTTCTTATCGCTGCTGGCCGACGGAGGCGACAAAGGCAAACAAATTAGAGAACATTAAATGTCGCCGCTCGCGCTGGAGGCGTCCGGCGGAGTCCCTGCAGCCGCGCTGCTGCCGCCCGGCGTCCGCGGAAGACAGTCGGCCGGGTGTCACCTGCAATTGCCTGCTGTCCCGCTGACTGCTGACTGCTGACTGCAGTTGCACTCATTCAGCGCTGCACTCACTCAGCCTTCGATTCATTCATCCGTTGCATTCATTCATTAATCCGCGCCGCGCCGCGCCGTTCGGGGTCAAAAATTGCATTCTTAATTGTTGCAAGTAATCGCGAGCAATTTGTAGATATTAATTAATATCGCCGCTGCTGTGGCGACTCATAAATCGCTTTAAATGGCCGAGAATCGCGCGGACAAAAGCAGCAGCAGCAGCAGCGACGGTAGCGGCGACGTTGCAGCGACGGTAGCGGCGACGTTGCTGCTGCTGCTGCTGCTGTTGCTGCAACCGGCAGCTCGCTGCACCAGCAGCAGTCGTAAATAGCAACTCAGTGACAGCAGCGTCGTCGATGCGAGCGCCGAAATGAAATCTTTTATTGGCTGCGCGTATTAAATAGAAAAATTGGTTTTGCTGCTCGTCTGCGCGGCCGCTCGCGACCTCCGCGACCTCCGCGCGCCCGAGATGCCTCCGCCAGCCTTCAGCGGCGAGTTCAGCTGCGGTACGCCGACTCTACCTGCCTTCCTAGCTAATTAAAATTTTAGTTGGCGTTCGCTTCACTTTTTTGCTGAATCGCTCGCGTCCATTTTATTTATTTCGCTGTGGATTCCAAGTAATTTTCTATCTTTCGGATACAAATAACGATAATTAAATCAAACTGACTCACCAGCGGCCGCCGATCTCCGCTGTTGTTGCTGCTGCTGTTGCTGCTGCTGCTGTTGCTGCTGTCGTTTTATTTGTAGACTCGAGGTGGCTGCGGGTGCGCGTGTGTGCGTGTGTGCGTGTGTGCGTGTGTGCGTGTGTGCGTGTGCTTTTAATTAATAGTTTATTTATTCTTAATTATATTCTGCCATTTTTCTAGATTACAGTAACTTGTATCTCACGTACGCTCGCCGCGGCGCGAGATATTTTCGAGCGATTTTCGAGCGATTTTCGTCGAGTTCTACGAACTCGGCGTGGCGCGTTCTAGTTTCGCGGACGTGTTGCACGCCAAAATTCGGTTTTGCTTGTAATTTCGAGTTACATAACGTTCTCATCGCGTGGTTACAAGACTTTCGATGCCATTATTTTGTTGAAAGTCGATGAATTCACTCAATTTATGCATTTAATTTAGCTATACATCGATAATTCAAGAATAAATCGATGGGAGTTCATTATTTTCCACAAGCAACACGACGAGAATAGAAAAATAATAGCAAATTAACGAAAAACCAGCCCTGATTACCCTGATTACTCGTCAGGATTACTCTGACTTCTTCAGTAATCACATCGGCGTCACACTCACATTCGTTGGTGTGAGTGTGGCGAGCGCACTTTATTCACTCGAAGAAACACTCGTTCCCGCGCCCCGCGACCCCGAGGGGGGCGCACAACCCCGAATTACTGCCGACCCTTGCATGAGTCAGCCGGTTCTGGCGTCCCACGTCGACGGCGACCGAGAATTTCCGTCTGACGAGACCAACGCCGTCGCTGCAATCGAAGGGGGGAAAAAAGCCAAAAGTGGAAACCAATTTAGAGCGAAAACTCATTCCGTTCCATTATTTCTAATATCGGTGTCTGGCAGATGCAATGCCACAACAACAACTACAACAACTACAACACAAGTAATGTCGAAAGATTAATATGTAGAAAAATCTTAATTACATTTGTGAGCGCAGTGGAAAAACGAGAAAAGCGAGAAAAGCGAGAAAAGCGAAACCTCATTATAATCGAAGTTGAAACTTGCAAGAAACGCGGGCCGCCTGCTTTTTGTTGTAATTAATGGGTTCTTCCATTTTTCTCTTGATTTTCCTTTTTAATAAGCACTTCGTAGCTGCAATTAGAGGCGCACACACACACACACACCGCGCTGTCGAGTGGCGGCATCTGTGTGCGAGTGTCTTTCTTATTTTATTCACAACTACTTCCAGCCGTCCGTCCGGATGACGCAGCACGAAGTTCGCATTTCAGGGTTCGCGTAACGAGCACGAAGCTGTTGAAGGGGGAGCGACGGAATCAATCGGCGGGAGAGGAGCAGCTTGACTTTGTTGCTAACTTCTTCACGAACTATTTAAATATTTGAGAACCGCACGATTTTGCAAAACTGGAGAGCGGGAAGAGATTTCGGCTGCCGATCGCTCCCCGAAGAACTCCGAGTTCAAAGACTTGGCATTCGTTTTTTATAACAACTGAATATTCATTGCAGTCCGCTGCCAAGAAGCAAAATAACGTCGTCAATTATTGCAGAATGTCTTCATGATGATAATATTGATTTAGAGTGGTCAAAACTTCATGAAATGATCAAAACTTCGGCAGTTCGTTGCCGTGAGATCTCGTCTCGCAGTTTAATAAATTACACTCGACGCTCCACTCATCTCTCGCTCTCTGCCAGCTGGCAGCATCCTTCATCGCGCGTTATTTTGCGGCGTAAAGTCAACTCATTCGACTCCTCGCGCTAATTTATGCGCGCGAAATTCCGAACTCTTCGACGTCTCACACTCACAAGAGCCAGCGAATTATTTAAACAGCAGAATTAACTAAATATAGAGGAAATTAAAACGTGTTTGCATAAATTAATTAATAAAATGAAGCCAAGCAGCGGCGACAACAACAGCTTGCGCGCGTCGAAGCCGCGACTTTTATTGGCAATAAAGAGCGAAATAAAAGGAATAAATAAACGCAACTCAGTTGGCCGGACGCGATAAATCCACCGCGTGGCTGCGGAGAGAGCAGCCGATGCTTCTTCTTCGATGGCTAAACCGAAGAAGTCATCATCTTCTCGCGTTACTTCCGCGAACTTTCTTCTTCTCTTTAGATTTCCAACTGTACAGTTGAGACTGAGAGATCTCAACTCGACATTTTGTTACTCGAACCGCGTTTGCTTGTTTTTCCTGTGCAAAAACTGAATGGATTGATTAATTCGTCGAAAATCTCTGGATCTCGCAGTCGGATTTGCATTTATAATAATTTCTGCTAATATAAATTTCGAAACTGTGTTAAGCAAACATCGTGAGTTTTCTGCTTCCACTCGCTTTCTTATTTTCAATATAAAACATTTCAACATTCGCCGCTTCGGCTTTTATTTATTTATCTACAGCGCAGTTTTTTCCCTTTCGCCCGAAACTTCTATTTGCGCATTTAATTCGCAGCTCGGATGTTGCCGCCGCTTTTATTTATTGAGTTTCTATCTTCTTATTATTTTTTATTACTATTTCATGTTATTTATTCTTCAGTTGTTGATCCGCACTGAGACTTCGATTCCACGCGCGTGTTTTTCCCGCCGATTGTCTGTTTATTTCAGTTTTCGGCTGAATTTTACTAATAATTTCTGTCTAAAGTTAATACGTTCTGCGGGATTGCAGTCCTCGTTGCTGTTGTAGCTGCCTCGCCTCGCGTTAACTTGGCTTTAACTTGGCTTTAACTTGGCTTTAACTTGGCTTTAACTTGGCATTAACTTGGCTTTAACTTGTGTCGTCGCTTCCTGCTTTGAATGCGAAGTGCAGACGAAGCGAAGCAACTGACGTGAATAATTTCACCGTTACGCAAATCGGTGAAATTATCGGCCGAAAATCGACTTCGAAATGTTTGTGGCAATAAAAATTAAAAGAATTAAATAACTTTTATTAGAAACACAAGCTGGGCAGAATTTAAAATTCGAATATAAATAAATTAACTCGCGCCTTGGAAATGAAGTCGTAAAAAATGAAGCGACAACGAAAGATGGCAACATTTAAATAAAAATAACAAATATAGACAATTTCATTAAAAATGTAATAAAAGTTGTGGCTGAACAGTGGGCGGGGGGGGCGGGGCGGGGCGACGCGACGGTAGCGGTGGCCGCAATTAAGCATTTTTACGACGCGCTTAGCATTTCGAAGCGAGACACGTTTCCAGATACTCGCGCACGCATCTCGCAGATACGCGGACTCGACTTACTAAAACTTACAATGGAATATCTTATTTTCACCATTTCGGCGCTGTAGAAATTATTATTTCTTAATTTATGCAAATTTCATGCATTGAAAACGCCAACCAAACGAAAAGTGAGCAAACTTTACGAGGAGAAATAAAATGTTAATAATTGTAACGCGTGTGTTGCGCGGAAAACACTAAAAAACTCGCGAGTCACAGCTTCGAGTTCGCTCGATCCTCGCGAACGAACTCGCGTTGCAAGTGAGGCCGTCACTCCATCCCCTCCTTCATTTCGGGCCAACAACTCGGCTTCCGATCCCGCCTCTCGACCGGAAACTCCACCCGAATCTCCACCTCTACCGCTACCGCTACCTGTATCTCTATTTTTGTCTGTAACTCCCCCCCCCCACCCTCTGGATCCACCCGCACCTCAACCCCAACCGCAACATCGACTGCAACCTCAACTTCAACCGCAATTTCAACCTCCAGCTCAACCGCATCGTCCTGCGACGCCCTCCACCTGCACCTCCAGTATCTCCACCAGCATCTCCACCAGCATCTCTACTTCTACACGTAGCTCTACCTGTACCTCCGTCTCTAGCCGCACCGCCACCTCTACCGCGATCTCCACCTCCTGCTGCACCTCCGCCGCGATCAACAACTCGGAGTTTACCTCGCGTGGAAAGCAGGGAAGCGGCAAAAATTAATAGCAAACATTTATTGCCGCTCTTTTTGCTTTAGAAGGAAATAACTTTGTAATAAAATTGGTGTGTAAATAAATCTCTCGTTCAAACGATTTCCCTCAAAGTCTCGCCCCCCCCGGCGCCTCCTGCAGCTTTCAATTTCGTGTATCGCCGCCGAGCGTATCGAAAACATCTGTTTCAAAACTTGTTTATTCAATTTTATTGCACACTCACTCCGGCAACGCGAGAGCCAACTCGAGGTCCGCCGGCCTCGAAGTGCAATCGCGGCGTACAAAGGAATCCCGTGGAACACCACGTGTGTGTCTGCGATAAAACAGCCTTCCAGATTTTTATGAAAACTCGAGAAATCGAGAAATCGAGAAATCCTCGCAATCGCTTGCAATACAAAGCGAAATCTGCTGCTATAAAGTAATAAACTCTGCTGCACACAGACCCACACACGCACACACACACACACACACACACGCACACTCCCATTCACTGGATCCAGCTAATGCATCTCGAGATTTATTTAAATGCATTCCAGCAGATGTGTTAAAATTCGTAGAGTAGTAAAAATCAACAAGGACGGGGGAACCGAACACCCGCGGCGAGGGTGGGCGAGGGGAGCGCGGAGGGGGGGGGAGACAACAGAACGCAGAGTTATGATGATGAACTGCATGTCGAACGAAACGATTGTGGATGCATTTAAGCGTTGATAGACAGCAGCAACATTTGTTTTGAATAGCGAGAAGCAACCCGAAGACTGCAGCCGCAGCAGCAGCGGCGAAATAATGAACAGCGAGACTTCAAAAGAAATCTTAAATTGTATTTACAGATGTGACTAACAAGTAGACAAATAAATATCGCATCTGCGGACGGCTGGCTGCTGGCTGCGGCTGTTCTGCTGCACCGACGATAGGCTGGCTGGCTGGCTGGCTGGCTGGCTGGCTGGCTGGATACTCGCAGCGGTGCGTAGGTAACAACAACAACAACAACAACAGGAACAACAACGCACCGACGATGACGACGAAAACGTTGGTTGCCAGCAACGAAAGATTCTCAGTTGTAAACATTTGAAGAGTCGCTCGCTGCACATGTGTTGCTGAGGCTGCATTGTTGTTGCCGCCGTCGTTGTTGTCTTTGTTGTTGTTGTTGTCGCAGTGTTTGTTGCTGCTGGAGTGGCGGCGGCGGCGGCGTTTTGAGCTGCGTGTGCATTTGCAAAGGCGAGGTTAATTTAAATAATAAATTTAAACAAAGTTAATATTGATGGAGCGAGCAAACGATCGCTGAGAGGAGCGAGCAAACGATCGCTGAGAGGGGCGAACTAATGATGGCGCGACCGCGTGCGTCAGAGGCAAGCAAGAGAAGAAGAAGTAGAAGAGGGAAAAGAAGAAGAAAATGGAAAAGAAGAAGAAGAAGAAGACGCTTCTCCAGCAGTCGAGCGACCATTTCTGCCTTCGAATCCTTGAAGTGGAAGAAAAGACGCAACTTTTCCTCCGCGTTTTTGTCAAAACTTCCACTTTTTTAAATCAAAAAACAGGTTGCGCGCCTCCGTCGCTGTGCAGCAGAGTTTTTCACATAATTTTCAAGCTTTGCGAGCGGCTGTGTGTTTGCGTGTGTGTGTGTGTGTGCGTGTGCGTGCGCGCGTGTGTTGTCCCCGCTTGAATGTGCTACACGCGAATTTTCGGTTTCCTCTGTTGTTTACATTCCGTTGAGCAGAGAGGCAGTCAGCCAGCAACACGCTCTGGAAAAGCACGTGACAGTCACAAGAGAGCCACTCGCACACACACACACATGCCGTGCAGCCACATGCACACTAAAACCGCCCGAATATTGAGCAGGTCGTGTTTTTCGTGACTTCTGGTCCGCTAGAAAGTCAACTAATTTGGCTGCACAGTGCAAAAATGCGACAACTTGCGAGGAGGGAATGAATGCGTGCGCGGATGCAGCAGCGGCAGCAGCGGCAGCAGCGGGGCGTCGCTGTGGGGGTGCGTGAAGGGCTCCTCGGTCCCCGAAGCGATGTTTCATTTATGCGAATGAGTAGCGAGCGCCGCCGAGCAGCCTTGCGAGCCCAAAGTTCGCAGCGGAGGGGCTGCTGGTGCACCAACGCACCGCAGATGGCGCGACACACGTCGTGCAACAGCGGCGGCAGCCACGCGACGCAGCAGCGCGGATCAAAAGAATGCAGCGCGTCTTTCACGTCGACGTGTGTAAAAATGCTGCTCTTCAATTTTTAATCGTTTTTAATTCACGCGGGAGCAGAGCAGAGCGCTGCTGCTCCAACAAAAGTGTTTGCATTCGGTTGCGCTGCGAGAAAAGCTCGCCGAGTGTTTGTTCAGAGTTCGGTTTGAGGCCAAAACTGACTTTTGTATGCTGAAATATACACAATTTCAGCAAATACGAGGAAAGCGAGGAAAGCTGGGAAGCTGTGAAAAGCTGAGAGAAGCTGGGAAACTTCAAAAACGATTATCGTGCTTGGCAGAACCTTTTGGTTAAACTGTACTTGAAATTTTGGCCTCAATCAGCCAACGATTTTGTCTCAAAATCTCTTGATGAGAAGCTCTCGTCTGTCCAAACTTTGCGCCTCAACTGGCACTTGAAAATTTAAATCAATCGCGTTTCAGAACGTCTGCATCTCCTGCAGGAAGCTTTTCAACCCAAAGCTTCCAGCAAAAAGCTTCTCAACGACGACACTGAAGAGGAAAATCTTTGTGGGAAATTTGTAAATCCAAAATTCGAATTCGGATTGAATTAAAACTCACGAGTGAGACTTCAAAGCTTCTGCGATTTTCAGCGATTCAGTGAGCTTGAAAGCTCTTCTCAAATCATCAAATCACTAGAATTCTTCGGTGTTGCAGCGGCAGCAGCAACTGCAGTCCTCTCGCACGCGTCCCTGCTGCACAGGCGTCGTCCATTCAAAAAATTTAATGGCATTTTAAATAAGAAATTCCGCCGAGCCTGCATATTTTATAAGCTTTTGGGCGACGAGCTGCTTTCAGCGTGGAGCGCGTTGCACCCACCGCCAGCAGCTCGGTGCAGCAGCAACAACAACTCGGTCCGTCCAGCAGCAATCGGAACTCATGCGGGGCCGCGAGTCAGCAACAACAAAAAGCTGCTTCTTCTTCTTTTTCGGAAGGACTGCAGAGGGGGACGGGAAAGCGGCAGAGAAGAGGGAAATGGATCGGAGAGGGGGAAGGGGAAGGGGGCAGCGGGCAGGGGGATCTTTTTCAGAACTAGGAAGTGGACGTCAGTTGTTGCTGCCGCTCTCGGCTGCTGTTGCTGTCGGCTTGTTGCTGCAACATTCCTTGGATTGTCTAAGCAAAACTCATTTAATATTTATTTCACTCTAAATATTAAATATTATTTGGAGGGTTTTGCAGCAGCAGCAGCGGCAGCGGCATTTGAACCAGCACTGCCTCCCCCCTCACCCTCCCCCTTCCCCATCTTCCCCTGCTGCAGTCCAACTCCTCACCGCGTGTCACTTTTTAGCTGCGAGTAACAACTCGATTTTTCACTGCATGCAGCAAAACGAGGATATTTTTGCAGGTTGCATTTAAATGTGTCCGTGTGCGTGCGTGTCTTCCAATGCTGCAGTGTGTGTGTGTGTGTGTGTGTGAACAGGTGTGTGTTTCCGAGTGTCTGCTTGAGTTGCATGCACGTCCGGTGACAAGTTTGCATTTTCGAGCATCGATTAGTGGCTGCGTAGCAACTAGCGGCGCAAACGGTGCTGCTGCCCCGCCCACCGCTTCACAAATTGCTGCAAACACAAGTTGTTAACAATTAATAGCGAATGCAGTCTGCTGCAGCCACGACGCGATGTTTCACTGCGTGTTGCAGCGGCTGGCGGATGCACCGTCTTGCCGTCCTTCTGTGGGCCGAAGAGGCTGGAGGCGCGTTTCAGTGGCCTCGCGGGCAGCACGGACGGGTGCACAGAAAATTCATTAGTTGTTCTCAGCTCGAACTCATCCGTCAGGATAGCAAATCTCGGTGTGATTGGCAGGCAGGCGTGTGCGCGTCGAGAATTCGTCACGAGATTCGATGAGGGGAAGCTTTGCTCTGGACCGCTCAACGTTCTGGTGGCGGGGGGGCGGTGGGTTTGACCCCTCAATGCTGCCCTCAGATGCGCCTCTGAATGCCATTCACAGCAAATGCGAGGCTGCATCAGATTGAACTCCGCTGCAATTAAACTCTGCGGGTGCAAAGATTCCCGCCGCCTTCCCGCCGGCAACCCGAAGTTCCAGCTAATAAGCGTCTGTCATTTGTAGGCAGCGGCGTTACTTACCGCCAGTCAAGTTGTTTAGCCGAGTATTTGCGTCGCTGTTTGCGTGCGTGTGCGTTTGCGAGGCTCCTCGGCTGCGCGGGAGTGCAGGCGTGTGTGTGTCGCGCTCAAGTGCGCGCTGTAATTCGGATAATATATTCCGTGTTTGCTGTGTGGAAGTAAGTGATTAATTTCAAGTGTGTGCGTGTGCTGCGGCGCAAATGCGACAAGTGAGAGCCCGCCGAACAGACCGACGCACGCACACAGGCCGCCACACTCACACAATCGCAACTCCGGCTGGATTTACACAACACGAAGCCTCGAAAACACGACACATCTCGCCGAGGTCGTGGGCGACTTGACGGCCACACCGGCGGGCGGCGTGGCAAGACAGGACGACGAACAGCACCCAGCTCAGCGGCCAGACAGACGGACAGACAGACGGACAGACAGACAGACACATGGACACGAAGATAACGGCTGCCAGTATTGATTTAGTGGCCCACGACACAGATATGGCGCTCGAGAATGATTATTATTGTTATTAGAACGAATGTTGTGGCCGCGGTTGTTGCTGGAGCTGTACAACTCGACGCGGGTGGCGAGACGCAGCATCAGGCCTCGCATCGGTGCATAAATAGCTGTGCGATGTCCTGCACGAGGGACCGGGAAGGGAGGGAAGTCGTGTTTCGCGGAACAGCATTGCGAGAGAAACGCTCTCTACAACTTCTGCGATGTCTTGTCGAAGAAAACCCTTCAAAATTGAGATTAAAATAGACTCCAGTCAACTACGCCACACACGCGATCTTATAAACCGACAATAGTTGGGATCGCGTCCGCGTTTTAAAAGACGGCAACGAGGTGCGAACGACATCAATTAACGTTGACTCGTGCTAAACCGCGAATATTTTCGGCGAAAGCAGTCGTAAATCCCAAAAACCCCCAATAAACGAAGTTAATTTCGTACTGCTCGTGTTGTTCTTCTGTTGCTGTCTCGGAGTTTCGAAAAACAGGTTTAATCGGTTAGCAAACATTAAGATAATCCACGGCAAGCGCACGCAAAAACGTCAAAATTAGGGTTTTGTATGGTTTGAGGACTTCAGTTGCTACCCGGTGGGAAACGAAGCGCTTCAAAGACGCTGAACGAGCGCTCTTTCCGAAGCACCTAATGCTTCGAAAGCGCTGAGCGAGCCCTCTTTCCGAAGCACTTGCTGCTCCAATAGCGCTGAACGAGCACTTTTTCCCAAGCACTTGCTGCTCCAAAAGCGCTGAGCGAGCACTTTTCCCCAAGCATTTGCTGCTCCAAAAGCGCTGAGCGAGCACTTCTTCCCAAGCATTTGCTGCTCCAAAAGCGCTGAGCGAGCACTTTTCCCCAAGCATTTGCTGCTCCAAAAGCGCTGAGCGAGCACTTCTTCCCAAGCATTTGCTGCTCCAAAAGCGTTGAGCGAGCACTTTTCCCCAAGCATTTGCTGCTCCAAAAGCGCTGAGCGAGCACTTTTCCCCAAGCATTTGCTGCTCCAAAAGCGCTGATCGAGCACTTTTTCCCAAGCATTTGCTGCTCCAAAAGCCCTGAGCGAGCACTTTTTCCCAAGCATTTGCTGCTTCAAAAACACAATTGAAGCGCTCAGTCCGCGAACATTTCGCACATTTCGAGCGCTGCAGAAGAATCCCGCTGGCTGACTGACCTCTTTGTTGTTGGCTTTAACTTTGCCAGAAACTTTAATTGAGGAAATTCATGCGAATGCCGATTGTCGACAGCGGTAGACATAAAACGCAAAGTAATTCAGATCGAGTAGACGGAAATCTAGCTAAACAAGTTCATTGCAAGCTGCTTGGAATTGATTGCCGTTTCCAAAATAGCTAATAATTCGGTGGAGTTGCCAGATAAAAGCATTTCCTTGCTTTCGTTTCAAGGCGATTCCTTCCTTCTTTATTGCAACATTTAACTTTGTATTGAGTTTTATAACGCAGTATTAAAAAGTCATTGCATTTTTATTGCGAGTGTTTTTGCTTAATGATGTTTTCGAGGGACTTTTACAACTCGGTTATCTTCAACGCCGCACCAGCTCTTCCCCCTCTCTCTCTCACTCTCTCTCTCTCTATCTCTCCCTTACTCTCTTCACTTATTTTAGTAGTGTTTTTCTCATTACTCGGTGAATTATTCATTGGCCGACATGCATAATTTATGCGAAATTCCTGCAATAAAATACTATTAAATATTTAGTTGTGCATTTTTATGGCCGCGAAGACAAAGGACGAGTGCAGCAGAGAGGATTGCGTGGGCAGCGAAGATCCTGTGAGGCAGGCTTCCACTTTACAGAGTGGCGTGGGACGCGTACGCACCTCACTGAAGTTCGAGCGGTCACACACAACCCAGTCAACCCAATGACCGCACCGCGAGACAAAAGTTAGTCCTTCCCAGCTCGAGCCAGCTGAAGCCATTCTATTCGAAAAGTGAGCCGCGATTTCTGTCGTAACACATTTCGGCGGGGATGTTGGCAGTAAAACCGACAACAGCAACTCTCGGAGTTATCCAACATTGGAGAAATTATACTTCGAAAGCCAGCATTAGTTTTCTGTCGCAAATGGAACTCTATTTCTAATTTCTATCTGTGTTTCTGTCTAAAATAGAACTCCACTTCGAAGCGGGAATAAAACGTGGGAAGGAAGGAAAGCGGGGCAGAAAAGTACGCATTTTCTTCTATTTTAAGAAGTCGTAAATCCATCCCAAGCGTGATTAACTCACAATAGCTACTGGTTATTTAAGGATGCCGTCTTAAGTTCAAATTAAAAATAGTTCTCAGCCACCAGCAAATATTAATAAGTGGCAATAATAAGAAATGAGGAAACCATGAGTAGCAATAATGAGAAAAGCATTAAAAGCCAAATGAAAGATTTAATTTTTTCCCCTTTTTTTAATTTTCCCTTTTAGTCTCTACGTTTCACGTTCAGTTCGTTGTCTGTCTTAGTTTTCGTTAATTTATCTTCGTTGTTTTCGCTTCCAATTTCAAGACTTAACGTTCGTTTTAAGAGTTGACGTTCTATTCTTTGTTAATGTTGAATTATTGCCTATTTTCCTTGTGTTTCCTGGTTTAGTAACTCATTATACTTTCCTGCTTTAAGTTTGCGATTCAATCTCGTGTTTTATGTGGAGTTAGTTTCTGATTTTCACATTTGCCTGCTCGCTACTTGATATTCAATTCGTAAAACAACTCGTTACGTTCTATATAAAGTTCTAACGAGTTCCATTACTTCTAGTTTATTGTTTTTACCTATGATTTCCCCCCCGGTTCCTCCATTTCCAATCCGCGATTTTCCATTTGTCACTGCCGCTCTTCCCTCCACAGAAATCCGCACTTCCACAACTGCCGCCCTCAACTGAGGCGTCTTTAATTAATTATTTATTACGCGATATGATTTGTCTTTTAAAACCACTGAACGGAAAAGGACGAGGGTTGCGCTGGTTAAAGCGACTGACTGTGATTTTGCACACACACTTTCACACTTCTGGTGACTCCCACACTCGCCCAAACGCTTTCTTACGTAACGGAACGGGGAGTCGAGGTCCTGCTGAGAATAAGTCGGGAGTAATCGTCTCCCGGTCGACGGGGAACGCGGTTTGCTGGGTTGCGTTTATAAATAAATGCAGGAGTGCGCAAAGATTGGAAGGAAGGGAGGAGGGGAGGAGGTGAGGCTTTGATGGGACTGCTGAGGGGTGGGGGGGGGCGGACCAGGGCGCGGGTGGCGACGAAACGCGAACTTTATGTAAGAACGAATTCAAGGTAAAACAACGAAAACAGGAAGAGAAACCCAACAAGAGTGGAAAGTTGGCGGGCGCCACTGCCGCGGGACGCAACGAAGAGGAATCGAAATGAATAATAAGTCAAGAATTTTATTATATAAGAAATAAAGTTGGGCGTCGCAGGAATGGGATTTCGGGGGTGGGGAGGTGGAGTGGAGGAGTGGGTGGGAGCGGGCGTGGGTGGATAATTACGGTGCGGGTGGCGCGGCAGCACGACGCAGAAGAAAGTTGAATAAAAATAAATTAAAACTTAATTCAGCTTGCGTGGAGGGAGGGAAACTTATTTACTTTCGTATTCTTGTATGAAGAAAGTTTTAAATGTATGTACGCGCACACACACACGCACACACATTGCGAATAACGGTGCAGCAGAATGTGATAATAATAAATTATTACAAAATCAATAAATAAAAGGAAAGTTTGCTGAAAAACTAGAAGAGAAGTGAGGAGAAATATTAGAAAGGCGATCAGAGGCGTAGAGCGAAGTTCGACACGCCGAGGGTTTGGCGACATTTGGAAATTAATTGCGATTTATTAAATATGACTTCAAAATGTAAAGCTTTTCATGGATTAATTTTTCCCTTTTGGCTTTGAAAACTCGTTAACTTTGAGAACGCAAACAATCCTGGCAACGCAAATAATTCTCGCACGAGCTGAAGAAATCCTGTTGCTGTAAAAAAGCCAACATTTTTATTGTCCGTCGTACATCCGAAACATAATTCGTCGGAACTCATTGCGTCCGACGGAGCCACAAAAAGCGCGCTGCGATCTCGGCCCAGCTTACACGAGCTCCGCCGCAAGGCTGGCGGCCTTCGTTTCCGCTTCCAAGCGTGTCCGCCGGCCGTTTTCTCACTCGGCCAAAGCGCTGCATTTCCGTCTAAATGCGAGAATTAAGCAGCTCGCTAAATTTATTAATAAGCGTGCATGGAAATTGAACAACGAGATACGAGCGGCAAAGCGCTGCAGCGAGCATCCCGTCCCCTCTGCTCGCTAAATGAAGCCTTTTTTCTCCAAGGAGTGTGAAACAAATGGCTTCATTTTTTACACCAACAAAAGCGACAACAACAACGACACAACGACCGGCCTCAGCCTTGTTGTTGGGGGGCTTCGTGCCTCTCTGAAATACGTAACGACTCGTCTGTGAAGGAAAGTAATAAACTCTGACTGACCGTGTCAGGCATCAGGTTGTGCAGGAGTGTGAGTGTGTGTTTGAGTGGGTGTGCGTGTGTGTGTTGGCAAGTTGGCAGGCGCCCCGGCTGACTGGCTGACTGGCTGACTGGCTGACTGGCTGACGGCTGCCTGCCCGCGCTGCACCTACTTGCGGCGCAAATGATGTTTGCAAAAAATCGCGAGCGAACTACACGAGGAATGTCTTCAATATTTTATATTAGAAAAAATACGGCACCACAGCAACAACAACAACAACAACAACAACGGCAGAGGCACCATCAACGGCTACAAGAATGTTGTACAAATATAAAATAGTTGAGCAACACGGTGGGCGAGGTGAAGCCATAAACTGCATAAATAATTGAAATAAAAGTCGGAAGCGTTTTACTATGCAAGCGGAGAAGGGCCGGGGGAGAGGGTAGGGGGAGGGAGGGCACTGGGAGCCGAGTTTATGGTAGGGTTTGCAACAAGATGGCGCTGAAATGGAATACTAAAATACTTTGTAAGATTTTTTATTTTAGTTCTTCGTTAACACGAGTTCGTTAAGCTTTACGATATGTAAACGAGTGGAAAAGAGGGGCGGAGGGGCGAAGGAGCGAGGTAGGGAGGGAGGGAGGGAGGGAGGGAGGGTTAGGAAGCAGCAGTCAGTTGAAACGGTTTACTTATAACTTCAGCAGGGGTGAACATCTCGGCACCTTTTTAGAACCCGTTGAACTCACACGTAACTCGCGAAGTTAAGCTGACCCTTCGCAGGCTTCGTTTTGCGGGACCATCTACTCCAGCATGAACAGTTTATATTATAAGCAATTCATCTCGGTGAAAATCCATGAACAACAGATACTGATGACTGATTCAACGGATTTTAAAGGCTTTTATCGACTTTAAAGGCTTTTATCGACTTCAAGTGGCTTTAATCGATTCTAAGGTCGACTGTTCAGTTAACGCTTGAAGCTGAGTTTTGTAAAGTTTCTTCAGACGTCGGCTTCAACTGAGTTTACTTTAAACTTGCATTTCAAGCGGGTACAGGAAGAACCGCACAGAAATCTTACAAAACTCAGCTTTCGTATCCACGCCTTGTTTATGCCGCAATAACGGTTAAATTGTCTTCTTTAACTTCCGCTTTACATTCTTGTAAACCCTCCTTCCCTCCATCCCCCCCAAACCTTCCCTTCTAATTAGCAATTCCAGCAACTAGCGTGAATCAGTCTTTACTGCCTTGAAACCCCCTTTTTTAGCCACCTGCCGGCCTTCGTCGTTCTCTATTCTCTGCTCTTCTCTTCTTTGCAGGCCAAAATGATCGAAAGCGGACATCCTTGGATGGGCGGCGCCTCCACCTCCTCCGTGGCCGGTGAGTGCAGCAAACTTCTTCTTTCCTTTCTCGAGCTCCTCCTGAGCCAGTTAATTAGAATAAATGTTCTCCTTGGCTGGCTGGAGTTTTTACTAAACTTTCAGTTCTTTCTTCACTAACTCTTCGTGTTTTCCCTCCCTCCCTCCCTCCCTCCTCCACCGACTCCCCCCGTCACCCTACAGACAGCTACCAGTACCAGTTGCAGTCCATGTGGCAGAAGTGCTGGAACACCAATCAGCAGAACCTCGTGCAGCAGCTGCGGTTCCGCGAGCGCGGCCCCTTGAAGTCGTGGCGCCCGGAAGCCATGGCCGAGGCCATCTTCAGCGTGCTCAAGGAGGGTCTCTCGCTGTCCCAGGCGGCGCGCAAGTTCGACATCCCGTACCCCACGTTCGTGCTGTACGCCAACCGAGTGCACAACATGTTGGGTCCCTCGCTGGACGGCGGCACCGACCCCCGCCCGAAGGCCCGCGGCCGTCCGCAGCGCATCCTGCTGGGCATGTGGCCCGAGGAGCTGATCCGCTCGGTCATAAAGGCGGTGGTGTTCCGCGACTACCGCGAGATCAAGGAGGAGATCGCGGGCCATTCCTTCCCGAACGGCGGAGCGCACGCGGTGAGTCTCATTCGGCTTTTTCTCCTTCTCTTTCAGCTGTCCGCCCGCCGTCCACTTCACGCTCTTGTAACGGTGATTTTCGTTTTCTCTTCTTTCGCTTCCCTCCGCTGCAGACACAATTCGGCGCCGCCTCTGTTGCTAACGGTTACCACAACGCGTCCAAGCTGGCCAGCATGCAAGCGGCCCAAAACGCCTCTCTGGCGCCTGCCGACTCCACCAGCCCGCTCTCGACGATGACCGAAACACTACGTCGCCAAATCATGTCGCAGCAGCAACAGTCGCCCTCCGCCCAGTCGATGAACATGTACAAGTCGCCCGCTTACCTGCAGCGCTCCGAGATCGAGGATCAGGTGTCCGCGGCCGCCGCCGCTGCGGCCAAGCAGCAGGCGGGCGCCAGTCGAGGCGGCGCTGAGAACCTGCCCGACCTGAGTGCTCTCGGCTTGATGGGCATCCCCGGCCTGAACGTGATTTCTAATCCAGCCCAGCGCGGAAACCAGTTGCATCCGAATGCAGTGGCAGCGGCCGCCTACTCGCGCGAGAGAGAACGAGAACGCGAGCGAGAGCGAGAGCGTGAACGCGAGCGGGAACGCGAGGCCATGCAGGCGCGTCAGTACGGTAACCAGTCACGCGGTCCAGCTTCCACGCAGAAACATTCCGCTGCAGGGCACGTTGCAGCCGCCTCGGGCGTCCAGAGCGGCGCCACGTCCCCGTTCGGGCACTACAAAGGCAAGGAGCATCCAGGCTACGCGTACAACAAACGCCTTCTTGAGAGTCTGCCTCCCGGCATCGACTTCGAAGCGATTGCCAACGGCCTGCTGCAGAAGTCGGTGACCAAGAGTCCGCGCTTCGAGGACTTCTTCCCCGGCCAGGACATGAACGAGCTCTTCGGGAACGCGGACACAGCCGCGGGCGCCGCTTACCCTCCCGTGAGCGAGCCGCCGCTGATGAAGATCAAGCTGGAGCAGCAGAGCACCGAGGTGCCCCACGAAGACTAGACGCCCGACCTCCTCGCGCCCCACCCCACAACGAGGTATGTTAAGCGACGGAACTTCTGAGAGAAACACAACTCGACTGCTATTGACCCCAACGTCTGTAGAGCAATAAGTACAGTAGGTGCCAGAGCGATAAACGATTGGTTGATGTCTAGGTTAAGGTGACGCGTTAGTCTAAGCTCGTATTTATTCGATTTAAGAGGACCACGCCGCGTGGCGCAGCCCGGAGTTGTCCTGGAGGAGAGATCTCGGTTCGAACGGTAGAGTTTCTGAAGGTGGAGGAGTGGAGGATTCCGAGATTGTGGACACCATCGTCCGAGCAGGCGCTGGTGGCAAGAATGGACTTAAAGTAGCATTAGGGAGCAGCACACTTAGTTTAGGTTAAGCATCTCGCAGCCAAGCCAGGATCCGCCCTGCAGTCGCGGAGCTGGCGACGCAAGCCGAACTTCAATAGGGTAACGCAGCGTTCTCGCCAGATAGTCTGCCTCCTGCACGGGGCGCCCATTCACGTCGTTCTACAAGTAACTGTAAGCCTAAGTGTACCACGTAGCACCAGTAAGCTTACAACTGTTCTCCGAACTCGCATAGTCCGCTGTATATACTGTAAAAAGATGTTAGTCGCTAAGCACACGCATACTGCACCTAAAGTTAATCGTATTTCAAAGTGTACCCGAATATTACCACGAATCCTACAGTAGATGTCACGCGATAAAGTACTCTATGCATTCACGCTACATTACACCGCACTAAACTAACCGTAAGGCATGTGAAAGTATCAGAATATCTCACGGCAAAATAAACATTTTTTAGTTAAACGTAAACAAAATCGAGTGTTTTTATTGTTCGCTGGAACGGACGCATGGGTGGGTGGTGGGGGAGGTGGGAACGAACGCGTGGCGCACTACAAGTAGTTGATCACGATGAGGCGAGGTTATGACTTGGTGAGGAAACATGGGCTGTGGTGAGTTTGGGGTAACTTTGTCTTGGGGAATCGGTTATTCGAACATTCGAGGATGTCATCGGTATGATAGAGAAATGCAAATCGTGCGATGGAACACCATGAATGAGAATCACTTCAGTTCACTGGTTTGTTCCAATAGTACGGAAATAGAACTACGAAGGGAATCGCGGAAATCTCAGGAAAGAGGTCAAGGGCAAATAAAACATGATAAATCCACCATTTCTACCAAACTTCAAGTTCTGATTGAACCAGCTTCTAAGGAAGAGGCTTTTCCCTTAATCAACCAAAGATTTCGGAGGTATGGGACGTAATACACCGAAATTTCGAAAGGCTCGTGAGGTAGTGACCTTCTTATGGGGAATCTAGGGAATAAGTTTGGGGTTACGACGACCGCAAAATGCAAGATTGCTAGATAAGATAAGATAAGATTCAGGAGCTTTTTATCACCCGTGTTTCAATGGTTCTGCTGTAAAAACCAGAATTTCGACTTCAATATCGCTTAGGGATGCAAACCCATTTGTAGGGGAATCTGCGGAAAAAGCGCAGCGCTAAACGTTTTCCACTTAAACGCCCACACTAGCCAACCCGCTTGACACACAATTAAACCGCAATTGTTTTCCACAATAAAATCCACTCGAGCTAATCCAACGTAATCGTCTGCGGCTTCCACACCGAGAGCGCAGTGTGGAGAAACCAAATGAAAATAAAGGAAGCACTTTGGAAGGCCATTGTGTCGGGAGGAGCGACACATGTTGTACGTCTTCTCCTCGCACCTCTTCACCCGCCCCACCATCGACGACCGAGTGAAACCCTACTGACCGACGAACTACATCCTCGCCCGTATCGTGCAACAGATTAACTCGTTTGACAACAGCTACTGCTACAGCTGCTCGGAACACAGTCTGCAGCCCAGTTTGTCCGCATTTGTTCGCCGCGAATTCATCTGTCTGGCAAGCTGGTGGTCCGTCTTGCAGGCGTTTGGTCGCCTCTTCGGCGGAGGAGCGCAAATCCGCGCATCAACGAAGAAGCGAAGACGGAGGGAGCGAGCGGTGAGCTGTGGTGCGGCCACGCTTCGTCCTTTGTTGGCGTCGTGCAATAATAACAACAGTAATAACAACAGTAATAACGACAACAATAGCAACAAGCAGCGAAAGTCAAATCGTCGCCCGCTTTGTTTGGCTGCCGGCTCCTGTTGATCGTTCATTACAATTGCTGGCTTCCGACGATTGTGAGCCGCAGATTTTTCGCTGCTCCTCTGCGCCATTTTTTGCACTCCACATTGTTCCAGTGCCGCCGGCGGTGCCAACTCGGCGGGCTGCATTGACTCGGTGCCGGGATTTCAGTCAGCGCTGGAGCACAAAAGGCATTTCGTGCTTCCACTTGAACTTTTTAAACAATTAGTGGGAGAGCGAAAAGAGGACGAGAATGGAGCAAGCAAGGCATCTCGGGGACGGGGGCAGGTTGCATTTTCCCTGGAAAATTCTCTGGACAGACGTCAGCTAACCAGAGTGACAATGGAGCTTGCATTGGACTGAAAGGAGTCGGACTTCATTTACTGATTTCGGAGATAGAAAAATAGGTGGGGAAACTTCGCCAGGAAGTTGTAACAGAAGGTCCTTCAAGAATCGGGATAACTTTCGATCCTCAAAGCTCTAAACTTTTTTTAGCTTTGAATTAAAGTTGATACGGACCAATTAGAAGGTCATTTATAGGACTTCACTCCCGAAAATCCCGGGAATTCTTACCAACGTTCAGATCCGGATTGTCCGGTGATAAGTTAAAATTGCCCGGTAAAAGTTTCGCTAGGGTCCTTAGAATCATTTGAAGATACTTTAGTGGAATCATCAGTAAGTGTTCGTGGTATATCATCAGTAGCATTACCATCGGAATGCCGCATATCACTACGAAACACTCAAAAGGTCTGCAAAATCAAAGTCGTTCGTCTTCCAGATACCTCTTGGGACCAACCCTATATCCTCTCCCTGCTCCGTGTTCCCTGCCATTATCTGCACCCTAATAGCCAACAAACTGCTTTGTGCTGCCCCACTTTTTTAATACCATTCTAGAATACCGTCCGCAGAGACAATAGAAATACGTACAAGCCAAGACTCCCTTTGTTGCCTGCTGCTGTCGACGTTAGTCACCCCTTCCAAGGCACCAGATGCTCGGACTCGGAAAGATCTGACTGGGGTTGCGGCCCTCCACCCGGCAAGGTCGTCCGTCCCACCAGCCGTTGAAAGAAACGCTGCGCTCAGCAGCCTCCCCGCAACAGGTTAGCCCGGCCGGGGGTGCAGCGATTAAGCGGCGATGATGGCACCCGAGTGAATCCCAAGCATCTCGGTCGCCCGAACGACAACATAAACGAATTTAAATCTCACTTACCCTTAACTGCTCTCGGTGTCGCCCCGTGTCCCGCCCCTCCTGCTCCTTCGCACCAACTGGCTTCTTAGCCTTGGCTGCTGCTGGGGCGGGGAGGGATCTGTGCTGGAGTGCGACTGGCTTCCGTCTTCGAGCCCTCGTTCCTGCCGCTTTCGTTTTCATTCACCTCCACCAGCCGAGGTTGTTCGGCATGCAGCCCCAGAATTCAAATCATCAGGTTACTCGGCGACCCCCACTCGACTGTGAGCAGCAGTGAGTGGAAGAGCTTGCCAAGTATGGCAGCCGAGAGTTGGGAGATGGCGAGGAGATGGTCCTGCCCTGCTGCTGCTCACTTCTGGCTGCGGTTCGGCCTTCGGTTCGTTTCTTCGGCTCACTCACAACATCTCACCGCTTCGGTCGGTCGAGGTGCTGCGGAGACATCAGTGGGGCGCTGCAGGGTTTCTTGTGCGATGGGACGCGATTGAGCGGGGTGGCACGACGTCTGCCGCTGCTGCTTGAGTTGGTGCCGCAGAGTATGTGGAGCATGAAGTTCGTCGAAAGTGAAAGTGAAGTTCGGTCGTAAGTGGCTGCCGTGTGGTGGTGGGGGCGACACAAGAAGCTTTCTGGCTGGCTGCCTCCGGAGCGGATCGAAGCAACACATGCTGAACGCACACGTTCGCATGACTGCCATTCAAGAAAGACGAGACATCCTGCCAGACGTCACACACACCCACTTGCAGTGCCGATCCGGTCCGTGTTGCTGGTGCGATTGCAGCAGACGATGGTGAGACTGATAAGTCGTCTGGGCGGTGGACGTGGGCAGGAAGTTCCTCAAGGTTGCTCTGATGAGGTGTGCGTCATGACTTGAAGTGCCGTGCGATTGCCAGAAATCGAGGCAGCAGACACAAAAGAGGGCTCAGAGCAAGCAATCTGCTGGAGGGAAGGACGTGCCAGGATGTCAGGATGTCTTCCAGCATTTGCTGATGTTGATACAATCATTATTTGGTCGATTGCTCGACTAAGGAGACACGTAGTGGCAGTCGTGGTGCAGGAGTAGTGCGGGGATCCCTGCTGCTGCTCTCGTCTTGTGTTGTTCGAGTCCTAGGCTACGTCGGTCTTCACGTAAATGGCTTGTAACAATCAGCAGATTGCAAATCAATGAAGGCAATTACATTTCGGTTGAGAGTGATTGAGATTTGTGTTCATACTTGCTGGTGACCCACTTGGTTGGAGAGGGCGGTGCAGTCAGCAAAGTGGTCAACAGTTCCTGATTGGACCGACGGTACGTTAATGAAGGAATTCTTGTTCTCTATGCATCTGAAAAATATAGAAATCATTTCTCCCACTTCATTCCCTCTGCTGAGGTCAACGGCCCACGAGTTCTTATAATTTCCCAGTTGAGGATATTTGTGATTGGCTTCACTTTTAGTTTCTAAAGTCTGAACTAAACTGAACTCAATTCTTTCGTAAATCATTCCATAATTTCCTCTCTGTTCTCTTCTTTTTTCTTTTAACTCCATTCATCTTATTTGCTTTAGTCTCGTCAAATTCTGTCTTTTTCATCTCATCTCATCTCATCTCATCTCATCTCATCTCATCTCATCTCATCTCATCTCGTCTCGTCTCGTCTCGTCTCCTCACGTCTTATCTCGTCTCATCACGTCTCATCTCATCTCATCTCACATCATAAATTAGAAAATTATTTCATTTTAAAATACATCTGTGATATTTTAATTAAAATTTTAATTTTATTGAAGTATGGATGTCGAACGCCGTATGAAATTGGAAAAACTATTCGGTTTAATGAATATTCAAAGAGGAGTCGGTGGCGGGAGGACGTGCAGGACCTCAGCTTGTTAATAAGTAAAGGGGTGTATGTGTGTGTGTGTGTGTGTGTGTGTGTGTGTGTGTGTGTGTGCCTCTCTCTGAAGTGTGTGCATTTTTATTATTACTTGCAAACGTCGATGACTCCGCCTATATTTCTATAACGAACGAACATTCGATTCAATTTAATATTCAGACACACATCGCCACACACAGCAAGCGGCAGGAACGACTTCTAACTTTCGCGTGGCGGGGGTGGGGGAGGTCAGAAATGTGGAAAGGGCGAGTGGCGGGTACGAGCACCGGCATCATCGTCGGCACCGTAAGAACGACCGTAAAGCAACAACGGGGAAGAGTCCTCCAACGATGATGCCGACAACAGCAGCACACACACACAACACAACAACAACAACAACAAGGGAGACAACAACTCGCACACAGCACTCGCTGCAACTAGCAACGACGATATCGATGAGCTCGACGATGACGACGGCTCAGGGTGCGACTGCGATGGATGCGCGGATGAAGGCCAGCAACTCGGTGCCAATTCTAACGTGGGTATCGCCACCCCAGCCGAACCACCGCCAGGAAGGACTGCGGCGGCCGCATGAGGCCGATTCTGGGAGGAGGAGGATATGCGACAGAGAAGTCGCACCGAGTACGAGTCAGTGGAAAGAATCACCGACTCGTCGGTTTGCGTGGAAGAGGCATCCTTTTGCCTGCACCACCACACGAAGTGCGGGCGCGCGCCGGCCCCGCTTCTCGGAGTGTTCGATGAAGTAGTCGAGACTACGATGGCGGCGACTCCACCGCGTCGCGATGCGAGGTGCTTCTGGCAGCCTGATTGCATGGCGAAGTCCAGCGCAGCGTCTGGCTTGGATCGCAGCGAAAATGTTGCCGTCTCGTCAGCAACGCCGACGAGCTGCCCACCAGGACCACAATTGCAGTGGGGCGGGGGACGACGGTTAGTCGGGTAGGTGGTTGGGTGCACCGACAAACCAGCCATCCAGCAACAACCCGAAAATCAATCATTCAGTATCTGAGCTTGCAGCGCTGCCAGAGCTGCCACCCCACGCAACGGCAACCGCAGCAGAGCAGAGTGCTCGCTGCCGCCGTTCCTTGCCGTTGATTATGATGACGTTGCAGCGTGTTCGCAACAAAGGATCTCCACCGTCCCGTTTCGTAGTTCGTGGTTGTGGTGGGCTTCGTCCCACCCACGGGCTCACTGAGTGGGTTGGTCCTGACGGCACCTCGGCGCTGTTTTAGCGACCAAGCAGCGGACTCAGGTTCGTGTTCGGCTGCCACAGGGTTTGTGCGGCGTTGCGACGTCTGTCGATGATGGTTCGGCAATCCGTTGCATGCGCGTGTGTGGAGCTGGAAGAGGAAGCCTTCTGTGGAGGCTCGACTACAAGTTAGACGCGTGACATCGTGGTGGCCGCTGCTCCTGAGCACGGGGCGCAGGATATGAATTCGGTCTTCTGTATTTCGTGACTCTCTGCTTCCTCGATGGGTGCTTCTGGCGTGAAGGCCGATTGAATGAAGGTGGCTACTGCAGTAGGGTGCTTAGAAAGTCATAAGGGTCGCGAGTTTTTAAGCTACGAGTACTACCGATGCGAGCAATTGTGTACTATCCTGCAGTTCCTTTTATAGCTTCCGTATTTCTTCCGCTTGGGGGGCGAAAATGGCTGGGAATCGTTAAGAGCTGCAAATGAGTGGGGCCTGGATATCCCCTCCTGCCCCACCCACTCACCAAGCTGGCTTCGTGAGACCACATGTCGGTCCATCTGGCTTCACTGCTGCTGATGTTAGGACCGCGCTTACATCCATCGCGGTGGACCGTCGACGTTGCCGTTGCCTTTGGTCACATGAAGCCCCCGAGTTGCTGGACGAACGACAACGAAATTCACTATTTTATTGTTGTTGTTGTTAAAGCAGCGGCCTATGTGTGCGCGTCCCGCCCATCCCCTCCAGCACCACTGAGTCCCCATCACTTCTATGATTTGTAGGCGCTGCTTTGTTTGAATCTTTCGTGGCTGGTCGGCCGTCTCTGGCAACACGTCTGCCTCCTCGAGCCGCAGTCTTCGTCGGCTCGTTTGCTAATCACGCCGATGCAGCACTTCGTTGGGCGCGGTTGAGCCGGCCGAGTACGCGGGTGTGCGTCGCTCCCACTTCGCTCGTCCGGAACATTCGGCCGCTGCCGTTCAGCGGGTCCTTTCGGCGGCGGCCTCGCCTGGATACGCGCACGCATGGCCAGTGTGCTGGTGTTGCCGGCATAGCGGCGTCCTCTTCGCTCCGCAGCTGCACTTGTGTTCGTCGACACCCGCTGCTGCCGGTTTTCTGGCGTCGAAGAATACGATGCGTGTGAGGAGGCTTTCGTTGCGTCGGCCATCTTTGTGTGCTGAAATCCGAATTCTATCGAGTTGGCCTCCCTGGTTGGTTGATGAGGAAGGTGCGGCGGGGCAGGTGAAGTGGGTGCGGGGATTCGGCCCGGGCCGAGTTGGCGAGAATGCAGGCGGCTGTGCGAGCGCCACGAAGATTCGTGCAGCGACATGCGTTGAAAACCAAGCAATTAAGGCGCCTCTGCCGCTGGTGATGTCAAATATTGGAGTTTCTCGCTGTTGTTGTTGTTGTTGGCGGTGTGTTCCCGTAAACACGCTCTATATTTCCGCAGATTTCTCTCCCCCACACTTAGGCAGCCAGGGGAATTTTGCGTGGACGCCGCTCAGGACGCACAGGTAGAGGTTTCGCTGTCCTTGCATCCCCCACTTGCATCCCCCGACCGCAGAAGGTTTGGGTGGTTGGGCTTCACCCTTCATATGGTTGGGATTCTGTGAAAAATTATGTTGTAGGCTGCTGTTTTGCCTCGGCTGCCGCTCCTGGTTGCTGAGCACTGGACTGGAGTCCTGGCCAGGCATCTAATTAAATTTTATTTCATGTCCCGATTGAGTTGCCAACGCTGTCCGTGCTAAGTTAGTTTTACTTACCGTCACGGAGCGATTTACGGCGAAGTCGCAATGGACGACCGGCTCAGCTGAGGTCTCGACTGCTGCATATCGAGGCGAACGAGCGCTCATCCCGAAATACCTCTGCAAGGAGGCGACAACTAATTTGACGTCCGCAACAGGGAGGAAATCGATGCGGGTTGACAACTTCCTCTTCAAGTTAGTAAAATCGGAGCCATCTGAAGCGCTGGTCAGTAGGCCTGAAAATTGAGGGCGTTGAAGACCCATTTTAGTTGCGAGGACTCTCTCTCTCTCTCTCCCCCTCTCTCTTATAGTTCTCGTAACTGTGTTCCATTACTCAGGATCGTCCGAGTTGGAGGACAATTTGATGAAAATATCCAGGAAAGGTTCCATTAAAAGCTCCTTAACAACAGACGTTTCGGAAAAGACGGGAAGTTTACGACTCCATAGAGAGAAAAGCACTCGTCCAATGAGAGTCTGTTGCGCTTTTTTAAATGGTCGCAGAATCAATTTCTTCGGAGTGTCACACAGCTCCGCGTCCGGCCTGCCAGTGAAGCACTCGATGACACTCGCCGCCCATTCCGCAGATCCAGTGTTCCATCTTACATCGATTTATGCCGCTGCAGTCTAATTGCAAGCGAAACAAATTCTCCTCATAAACTCAGCTGGATTTATGAGCTACGACGCGGACGGTCGGACGGACGGACGGACGGACACGAGAGTATGCGGAGAGAAGCGCCCTCGGCGAGAGCAGGTGCAACTCTTTCTTCTATAACTCGACACACGTCGCAGAGATGCATGCATTGATTGAATTGGCGACCCGGCTGAGTGGAGGAGCCGCGCGCCGCCTGTCCAACAGCGCCGTCACACCGCTCACACACCGCCTCCACCGCCGCCCTGCCACCGCTGCACCCCTGCAATAATAAAGGCTGCGAATCTCTAAACACAACTAACTTTATTCAATTCCCGCTTCTGTGCTGCGCGTCCCCGACGGCGTCTCCCGTCCACTGGCCATATTGTGCCGCGTCCCGGTGGTGTGCCCTCGCTCGGCGGTGTCTGTCGGCCATCGATTGTTGCTGCCAGCTGCGCGCTCGACGGCGGTGCTCGACGCTCCTCAGCGGTGCGATTCATCAAGGTACCGTCCGCTCCGATAGCGACTGCACGCTCCTGTTTGTTGGCGCGTCGAGCGCCGAAGCTGGAGTTGGGTGTTTGTTGCTTCTGTGATTTCGAGAGCAGGAGCAGCTGTACTTCTGTGTTTTTGTTATCGTTGTCGTCGTTGCTGCATATGATATTTTTTGTAATAAAAGTCGGAGGTGATATGCAAATTTTGCGGGCTTTGAAGTGGAAGTGGCGCGGTGGGGAGGGAGGGCGGCTCTTGGCTGGGTTGGGCACGGGGTTGACAAGCACCGGAAAAGTAATTAGAAGAAATCGAAGTCTGGCGCTCTCCGCGGTCGTAAAGTAATTGAAAATCAAACGTTTTTAATATCGCTGTTGGAAGAGAACATTTAATTTATTTTGAGTCCTTTCTTAAGTTTTAAAAGTCGCTCTTCCATCCATGTCCAGTCCATTGCGTCCACCTAATAGTCCTCCACAATTGAGACGTCGCAGCGCCACCTCATTTAGATAATCTCGCCAGGAGGAAGCTGCGCGAATTATGTAGCATCCGTCGCTCCTGAAGAGCTGGAAGAGGAGCAGTGCTAACTAACCCCCTCCCCAACCCCTACACACACCCGTCCGATGTCGTAGAGGACAATTTATATCTCTGCGGCACGACTGGCTCGTCCTTCCGCGCCCCTCGCCATTAGGAGTCGCCTGGAGTCGAAGCTCTTCAAACAACATCGAAGCTGACGGACGGCTGAATGCACGGATGGATGGATGGATGGATGGAAGGCTGCACGATCAGATGGAGGAATAAATGTAGGAAATTTGCATTCGAAACAAACACACGCACACACGCACGCACACACACACACACACACGCACACACACGCACACTCAAGCACACAGCCGCATTTTGCGGATTCTCCCCATGTGGAGACCGTTCTCGCACACACGCGCCACCACGCACACCGACACACACTCGCAATGTCCTTTCTCTCCAAAGGACATCCAACGTCGTCGGCCGCTATCGCTGCTGTCGTGGCCGCGTCGTCGTCGTCGCCATCGCATTCGTTGTTTCGGACCAATCGAAGGACTTTGCGCGGACCGTGTCTTCGCTCAGATTGAAACTATATTCGCCGCATTGTTGTTGGCGCTGCTGGTGGTGCTACCAACGACGGCCACTGTGTTCCCAGCCGGCTGGCTGTCGTTGTTGTTGCACAGCAGCAGCAGCAGCAGCAAAAACTGTCGCATGTCCTGCACCATCCCGTGCTGTCCGGCTGCGGAGCTCGCCGCTGGTCATTCTTTCGTGTGTTCTTCTGCTTCTTTCCGCTTTTTTCTGCTTCTCCCTCCCTCGCTCCCCTCCTCAGCGTGGCCGCGCTGTTGCTTGGCTGCCCCGGATCTGCTTGCTGCCGCTCCTTTTTCCCCACAATGGGTGTGTCCAACGCGCACAGCGAAGCCAACAACAACAACTAGCTTCCGTTTGCGTGCAGCGGAGCCGAACTCTTCCATGCGTGCGTGCGTGCGTGCGTTCGACGTGCGTTTTTTCCCTGCCAGTTCTTCCGCTTCTTCTTCAGTTCCTCGAAAATAAAATGTTTTAAGCCTCCTCGCTGACAGCTCAACTCCGCTGAGAGAGGGTCGGGGCAGTGAGGGAGAGAGGGAGAGAGGGAGAGGGGAATGAGACGGAGACACGACGAAATCCAAATACAAATGCGAATAAATATTGAGGCACCTCAGGATCCCTCCGGCCGCTCCAGCTGACGTGTGTCACACGCTGCTGCGTCCAGGATTCATTGAAGGATGTGTTCGTCCCCGTGTCGCGGCTTTGCTTTGGCAGCCATTTTTTCGTTTCCCAGTTCTCTACAAAATGTCGTTTTTAGACTTCTAAAGTAGCTGCTGCTGCCGTCGTGGTTGTTGTCGTTGTTTCTGTCGTGTCGTTTATGCACGCGGAAGAGGAGATGCAAGCTTAGAAGGCTTTCGGTACGGAAAAAATCTCATCAAAGCATCTGCTCGCAACGCATTCTTTGGAGGAGGAAATGCGTTTCTTTATAAGGCGCCACTCAGGGTGGTCGACGAGAGGAGGGGGACGGGAAAAGCACGGATTTGCGTAGCTCTCAAACAGGTGTTTCAATGAATTTATCGGTAGGGAAAATCGTATCCGTAACAGACTCGTATTCGCGCTCCTCACTCTGAATTCGACGTCCACTCCTCCTCTTCGGCGCACTCGGAGGAGGAATTTAAAAACTTCCGACAGAATTTGCAGTCCCTTCAAAACCTCTTCATCGCGAATAAACGCGCTTCTCGCTCGATCTCCAGAGCCGACGGATCCCCCGGCCGCCTCCAGTCTGATTGCTGGTAGCCGTTGCTGGTTGCCAGATTTTCCCACAGCATTTCTGCATTCCGCATCCGATGCATTAAATGGCTGCGAATTCGATTGCAATAAAAAATATTTGCAGTTAATAAGGTAGCATGGGCCGTCATTAAAGTGAGGCTGCGGCAATAAAAAACACGCACGCCAGAGCGACTCGCCGCTGCGGCCGCCGCGCCGCGCCGATCGATTCCGTTGAATTTCTGCGAATGCAGCGCCGAGTACGCAAAAAACTAGACGTTGCCGCCAACAATTACGCGAGCAGCAAAAACCGCAGCAGCCACTGCAGACGCCGCAATAATAACAATATATTTTAATAATTTTGCTGAAAATATGATTAGAGCTCCTGATGAATGTTGGCAGCAGCAAAAAAGAGTGGAGTCAAGTGGCAACCCTCGCCGCGTGCAACCCGGAGGCAGTCTCTGGCCGAGAACGAGCCTCGACCACGAGCGACGCCCGCTTGGCAAAAATCGTTCGCAAGAAGCGCAAAAGAGGACGCGCATCAAAACGGAGGCCAAACCGCTCGGCAGCCGGACTCGAAAAACAGGCGGCAGCGCTGGAGATGCGGCCGCGTCGGCCAGGTTAAGCGACGATCGACGTCTCGAGCCGCCAGCACGCTGCTCGGACTCCACCGGCGACGACGACGGACGACGACGGACGACGACGGACGACGAACGACGACTACTGTTTGATGAGTAGTTTGCTGCTGCCATCGTTGTTGTTGCTGCGGTGGCTCGGGCTGCTGCTGTTGCCGTTGCCGTTGTCGTTGCTGCCGCTTGGACGGCTTCTGTTGTACGCAGTAATTTCGTGGGCAGAACGTTTTGCCAGCCACAACTGCAGCAGCAGCAGCAGCAGCAGCAGCAACAGCAGCAACAGCAACAACAACAGCAACGACAGCAACGACAGCAACTGCTTATTATCATTAATTTTGAATTGTTTTTCGTGATCTTAACGATCGAATCGATTTGCTCTCGCTGCTGCCGCCGAATGTTGTGCCCCTCGCCGCTCGCTAAAGGTTGGCAACCCTGGAGTTACCGTGCCGCGCATGTGCAGCCGCCGCACTCGCTGAGAAGCCCGTCAGCCTCGCATGTGCAGTCGCAACGACCTCTGCAGCGTTTTTCAGTTTTTGTGGCGGCGGCTGCTGTTGTTGTTCATGTTGATGCTGCTGTTTTTATTGTTCTGCTGTTCTTGTTGTTGTTGTTGTTGTTTTCGTTGTTGTTGTTGTTGCAGTATGCTTACCTCGTGTACAGTTTGCGTTTTGTTGCTCTTTTTCTGCCTCGTTTTGCATAGACACGCACGGGCAATTGAAGTTTGTTGCAGTTGTTGTTGCAGTTGTTGTTGTCGCTACTGTAACCGCTGCCGCCGGGTAGCTGCTGGTGCTGCAGTCGCTGATGACGATGTTTAGCCGCAGCCCGGCATAACATTTTCGAGAGCAGAATCTGAATGTGAAGAATTAAAGGATTCGAGGAGTCGAATGAGTGGCGTGGCGGTCGATTGTGGGGTCAGAGAGGCTCAGGGATTTAATTCGGAGTAAGTGCAGGTCTGTGTAGCGTCGGGAAGAAGGATGGACTTTTTACTCCCCTCAATAGCTTGCGATCCCCTGCATTTATGCGAGCGAGTCATCTGCAGACGCGGATCGATCAGTCCAATCGGATGCCGAGATTTAGAGTCGAAAGCCTGGAATTTGAGAACAACTTCTTGACTCCATCGTCACTTCCGCAAAACAAACACACGAATCTTCACGCCGCTCGCACCGTCCGCCGCAATCCTCGAACTCCTTCAGAACGCACGGAAGCCGGAGCTGACCGAGTGCCCGCGGTAAAGCAGCAACAACAACCAGCGCACGAAAGCTCTTCTTCATTCCCACTCAGCTTTCAACTTCTGCATTCACAAACTGCAATAAATCCTCGCTTAGCGAGGAAACGAAGCACCAACCAGCAATCACGGGTCTCGCGCGAGAAGGGAAGCGGCTGCGGACACAAAAGTCTCTCACACTCCGCGGAGCGCTGCGGACGTAGCGAGGCATCCGCGTCCATGCAGATTGTCGACACTTATTTGCGGGCGGGTTGAACGCACCGAAGTCTCATCAACTTTAAGTGTCGGTTTTCAGCTCCCTGAGAAAGGCGATCCGCCGGCCGACTCGCGGACAGACTGACTGATCGGCCTGACGTTGAAGCGATCGAGGCTGCCGTGCTGCCCAAACTGGCTGCCAATTTTGTTGGAAACGTTTTTCTCTCTCTTCTTCTGCTTCCTTCAGACGGATCTGCTTTGCCTTCGAAGGGAAGAAAGTTGAGCTGAGCAAGAAAGGATCATTTTGAGGGACATTTGGAGGAGAGCAAGAGACGGACGCTTCTGGGAAGATCGGCCTTTCTTCTGAGTGGGAAGTGGAGGTGAACGAAGGCCGACGACACACTCGAGGAGCGCGTTTCTATACAGAACCGAAATATAGAATCCCATCGCTCCAGCCACCCTGGACAGGCAGCTTAACTTCCTTCACATCCATCAGAGTCTCCCTTCGCAAGCGTCGAGTTGAATTACTCCCGCTCCGTGCTGAGAACGAAGTGCGACGAGGCAGCCATTAATTAATTCGCTCGTTCCAAGGTATCTGCAGCGTCAACATCGGCATCTGTGACGCTGTGTGGCAAGCACTTCGAGGAATCGACGTGTCCCGAGTGGCCGAGTCAGGCGCGCGCCGTAGCTGGCGTCCAGACGTCGCTGGACACAGAATTTCGCCACCTTTGCGAGCAAACAAAGTGGGGCGCCTGCAGTGCCGCGTCGCACTTCGGGTGGGGATGAGAAGACACAGCATCGCGCCCCAAATTGAAGGGACTCAGCGTGGAAGGACATCTTGCTTCGTCAAATGAAGACCTCATTTTAAGTGTAACGAGGTCCCCCGCATCATCGGACCCCCCCGTCGTCATGTCATCGCCCTCCGGTTATCCTCGGTCCTCCCCAGATCGAGTGATGGCACCGTATTTCGCCCCGCCACCACAGAAGGGGTGCGCAATGAGGGGACGACGAGCGAGTTCCGAGGTGGATATCGCAAAATTTCACTTGCATGCGAAATGCAATCCAATATTTTGCACCCGACGCCTCCTCGCCGCCTGCCACACCCACCCGACCGCACGAGCGCAACGCACACAATTCGAGTGCGTGTACGAATGCGTTGCATTCTCTCTAACGACTGCTGTGTGTGTTGCCTTGTTGTTGTTGTTGCAGCCTCCGATTTAGTTGCGCTGTCGACGCAGCGGAGATGCTGCTGGTGCTGCTGGTGCTGCTGCTGATATTGGTGGTGTTGGTGGTGTTGTTGCTGCTGCTGCTGCTGCTGCTGGATTGCGCGCAACGTTTCGTGATTTATTTTTAATTGAAATTCTAGAATGCGTTGCCAGCTCTGCAGGCAGGTGGTGGCAACGGCGGCGGCAACAGCAACGGCGGCGGAAGCGGCAGCTCGAAGCTCCATCGCGGGGACCGCAGAAGACGACTCTGGTGACGGGAGCTGGGAGTGGCTCAAGTAGGTGTGCGTGTGTGTGTGTCAGTGGAGTTCCGTTCCGTTAGGCCGGACCGCCGCGCCCACAGGCCGCTCGGCGCGCTCAAATGTGTCGGAGGGAATTTCTACAGAGACAAAGTGGATTTAATTTTGCTTTGGAACGAAAACGCGCAACGTGGGCCGGAGCTGCATATTTGCAGATAATAATTAAGTGTGCCAGCGCGTTGGCCACGCCGCCAGGCCGCACCGCGCCTCACCCTGCTCCACCGCACTCCACCGCGCCACTACGCATCCCTTCGCGCCCCATCGCGCCTCGCCGTGGATGCCGTGCGCGCGCGAGCCTTGCAACGCGCCATTTGAGCTGCAATGCAGTCCTCTCGGTCCGTTCCGGTGCGGGCAGAAGAGTGCGTGTGTGTGTGTGTGTGTGTCTGTGTGAGTGCGGGTTGGGTCGTTGTTGCTGTGGAAACGAGGCCCGAAAATCATTTTTATGCGATAACATGTTAGTTGAGCACACACACACACACACATGAACACACAGCCACACACACACACAGAAAGTATCGGACGAATTCGCAGAAAGGACTCGCCGGCGAGCGCCTTCATGAGGGCAGCATCGCCAGCAGCTGACATCCGTTTCCGTTTGGCCGAACCGGGGGGACCAAAGAGATGCCGATGCTGGTTGCAGGAACACCGCGTCGTGGCGTGTGCATCTGTGTGTGTGTGTATGTGTGTGTGTGTGTGTGTGAGTGTTGTGCCTGTACGTGTGTGCATCCGCCAAAGATGGCAGGAAACGCAGCGAAAGGAAATGCGAATGCAAAGCCGATGCAAAGTCAACAGCAACAACGCGGAGAGCGCAGGCAGCAGCTTTGATGACCATCTCGCTGGCTGAAGGTGGCTCACGCCCATTAACCACTCACACACACACACACACACACCCACCGCCTACGAGTCCGAGACCAACGGAAATCGCCGCCATCACGGAGGCAACTGACATCGTCTCCAACTCCGTTCGACGGAAGGAAGAAATACGCCGACCCGAGCTGGGAGCTGGGAGATCTCGCCAGATGCACGCACACACACACACACACACACATGTGTCCGCTGAACGGCGTGTGTGTGCGTGCGTGTGATGGCGTGCGCGTGTGGAATTGCATTTTCCGAATATTCTCTCGAATTAGAATGCACGAGCGCTAACGCAGCACCAGCAGCGGCGGCACTCGCGGCGGGACGTGCGAGGGTGCGCGGCTGCGTCGCCTTTAGGCGGCTCGCAAGTAAGGAAGACCAGCATCGACAACGCGTTTTCAGCCGTAGCAGCGGCAGCAGCAGCAGCACGAGTTCTCTGCATCTGAGTTCAAAATGCAAATTCGCATTCTGCAACCGGAGCGGAAACGCAGGCCGACCGTCGAGTTCTTTTCTTCTGCGAGCGCCGTTGTTCTTGTCGAAGTTGTTGCTGTTGCTGCTGTTGTTGCTATTGATGTAGCGGCGTTGTTGTCATTTGCACGGGCGATGATGGTACTGCGTTCTCCTGCCGCGCGGGGGGAGGCGTGGGACTTCCTGGGACGGAACTAAAGATTTGGTTGGTGGAATCATTTGGCGATTCTTGTTCATCGTGGTATTCGGCTGGTTTTCGGCTGGTTTTCGGCCAGGATTGCTTGCTGTTTCAGTGCGCCGAACGGAAAGAAGGCTGCACCATTTCGTGGCGGTCTGCAGGAGCGATGCGTGGTGGGCGGTGGGGACTCTGCACGGGGCGTGATCGGAGAGCAGCCGTCCACTGAGTCGAAACACGCACGATTGTCTGCTGCAGAAGCTCTACTCACAGTAGCCCCCGTTTTGACTCGGATTTCTTGCGATTTTCCCCCTTTTTACGGTCGAGGGCGCCCATTTCTCCTCCCTCGATCGAAGCTTTCGAAATCCCTCCGCAAATCGAAGCCAAACTGCTGCATCTCAGCGTAGCGCGGCGTCCAATTCAACTTCTTCGTGCCTCCTTCAGTGGAGAACCTCATCACGAGGACCACCTCTCGTTCTCCTTGCCCTCCCCACTCCTCCTCCTCCTCCTCCTCCTCCAGCGTCACCCACAACGCGCTCGTGTGCCGATCGTGTGCAGTGAATTCTATAAATTTTATTTGCTCCCGCGAATTGATAAACCGCGAGCAACGAAGTTCTAGGAACTCCATGAATTGCAACCGCATTAAACGACCGCCAGCAACAACGAGAGCAGCAACACCGCAGGCAGAAGTAATCAGCAACCACGTGGCATCCGTCGGCAGTGCTGGCAACTTTGTAGGAATCCATTTCGCGGCTCCAGGCAGCCAGCGAGCGAGGCGGCGTCCCGTAGTCAGCTGCGATTTCTTGCCGCGCAGCATTTTCTTGCGTTGCTGCTTTTAACTGAGGTGGCCGGCCAGGCGATTCGTCGTTCGGTCGTTCGGTCGTTCGATCGTTCGGTCGATCGGTCGTTCGGTCGTTCAGTTGATCGCCGAGTTGCCGGAGCGTCTTCGTGGGCTGCAGGAGTTTGCTGAACTCTTAGGTTGTTGTAGTTGTTGCGCGCTGCTATTAGGATTCTTGTTTTCTTTTCCAACGCGATATTAATTCCACTCGCGATTGATATGCAAACAAACATAACTGCCAACAACAACAACACCGACGGCACCAACAGCAAATATTTACTTGCAATATCAACGCATTAAAGTGCAACACGCTTCACGTGCCAGACTGCAGCAGCGGCAGCAGCAGCGGACTCTGAAGTTGTTGCTGGCCGCCGTTGTTGCTGCCGACTGCGACGGAGCAGACGCAACGTTGCAGCCGCAGCGCCCGCAACATTGTTGCGCGCAAATTGATTCCGCACAACTTCGGCGAAATTATTCAAATCATTAAATAAAATATTTTATTATGACGCAGACGAGTTTCGCATTTCAACAAAAACAATAAACGTCGCAGCATGCAGCGCGGCCGCTGGAACGACGTGCGCGGCGGCGTGCAGCGACAGCAGAGGCGCGCTGAGCAGAAATTATGTGGGGCGCGAGGACGAAAAGAGGTTCGGGAGAGTTTCGGGACTGAGTTTCGGTTTTCTGCGCCAAATTGGTACTCTACATGAATTTTGAAGGGGTTTTTAGGCACACCCTCCCCTGGCCTCTTCCGACCCTCGCGGTCTACGGCCGGTACACCGGTCCCCTTGGCGTGGCTGTTCCTGCAACGTACCCCGCTTGACACCTTCAGTCGGCGGCACCGGCCATCGACGCATCGATGCTCCCGAATTCGTTCGTTTTTCGAATCGCAATCCATTCGCTGCCGTGGCTATTTAATTAATTTTGGTGTTGGTGTTGCTGTTGTTGTTGTTGCCGTATCTGTCGCCGCAAATGTATGTCGCGGACGCATTTGCACTCTCGTAATGCATTCAGATATTACGGCTCAACTGTCGCCGCTGCGAAGTGTGGCCGCTGTTGTCGCTGTCGCTGACTGTCGCTGCCGTCGCTCACCGGCGCTCGCTGCAGTTTGTTCACACTTTTCAGTTGGTTTGCACGGTGCGCGGCGCGTACTCGAGGTTCCGTCCCTCGCCGCTGGCTCGCCACACGACAGTCCGTCGCTCGCTGCATCTGCCGGTCGCTTGGCACTGACAAGCCGATCGATGCCATCGGCGCGCTCGCATCGCCACGAGGAAGTGACTTTCTTGCTGCTGCTGCTGCGTGTCTCCGACGCCATCAACAATCGTAAAAATGGAAACGCGTCCTGCATTCGAGTCGCTCCAGCTGGCAGGGTGACCAGGTGACTCAAGTGTTCAAATTCCGCATCTGCAGATTGTTGTTTCGACACCCACGGAACTTGAAAAGCCTCACCAACACACCGATTCGCCGAATCGAGACAAGCTGGGGCGACATCGCACTTCAAATTGATCTGGTTACTCACTGATCTGGCTTAAAACGCTGCTGGTCAGCTTGTTCGCGGCGAAAACAACAACAGCGCCGCCATCGTCCACCAGAGAAGCTGAGAAGCGTCGCCGGCATTCATTCCGCTTGAGTTGACAGCCACGCCAATGCCAGAATTATTTATTTACACGGAGCAACATTGGATTGGACGGCAGCGGCGGCGGCGAAACTCGTCTTAACGGATTTCTGCGGCCTCGCAGAAGGTCTTCGCGCGACGCGACGCGACGCGACGCGACGCGACGCACACAAGCCGCGCCGCGCTACTCGGTCGTGCGAGCAACAATGTTGCAGAAACCCGAACGCAGAAGCCGCGCTCAGCTACTGAATAAATAAACAAATTGATTTAGTGCAGAACATTAAATAAACTATTAATTTTAATTGCAGGGGTGCTGGGAGGCGAGCGACAGCAGCAGCGACGTCGCAGCCCCCTTCGCGAGGGGGGCGGACGGAGAAGGCAGCCTTGAAGGGCGTGCGAAGCGCTGCTCGCCACTGCGCGCGTCGCCGTGCGCGGCTAATAAGAACGCGCGTCCAGTAAATCAGCGCGAGGCAACACTTCGCGCTCTCATTAGTGAGCGGGAACGCCTGCATGCGTGCCGTCCGCCGAGCCGCGTGCGGCCTGCAACATTGTTGCGAGCGACATTCTGACGCGACCAGCGTTTTACATACAATAAACATTTTATAATATAATAAAAACGTTGAACTTAAGTAGGAAATCGCTGCACCGAGCAGCGCCACGGCTCCGCACGACCGAAAGAAGCTCGTAAACCGCGGCGAGCGCTGCCGCTCAGCTACCGCCGCGCCGTCGCTGCATCCACGAGTCCACGACTCCACGAGTCCGCGACAACGCGGCAGTAGAGCGCGCGGCAGTAGAGTCCAGGACCAGCTCCCTCCGCGGGCGCTGCCGGGCCGGGCGTAAAAATTATTTCAATAAATTCAATAATGACCTCATAATCTTAACTCATCGCGCGCACGACGGACGCTGGGCGGGCGACGGCGACCGACTGTTGCACGGATGCTTCTTTGCAGCCTTTGCAGCCAACTGCGTGTCTGCCACGTAAGTCCGCGGCCGCGGTGCTCCAGCCGCCAGCACGCCGTCATTTGCATCGCGCCGCCGTCGCGCATACAAAGTTGCGAACTCCCGTCCGCAGCAAAGATTTTCAAATAAAATTTTTAATAAACGAGCCGCCATTAAATTTATACATTAACGATATACACACAACATTTTATCTTTTATCGTTCCTGATTTGTTCGCAGTTGGGCGCTGCGGCCGGTTCGGGCTCCGGCTGCCGCTCCCCTCGCGCGCCCTGGCTGACGGCCCGCGATCGTCCTTCCGCGGCCTGTTGTGGCGTGAGTGCATTCAGCAGTTTGCTGCCGCATCTTATGGAGACTCAGAGCTGCGCGAGCGACATCGCCTGCGAGTCCGCGGTTGACATAAACGGTCGGTAATTGAGAGGCATTTTCGCCCGCTGCAATGGCGAGCGATGACGATGATGGCGTGACACTCGTACGGGACACGAAGAACGCGGATATTGAGGGGGTCAGGGGTTGGGGGCGGTGTAGGGGAGTTTGATCTCGTTCTCGTTCCACGGAGGAGCTGGGGATTGTTTAGCAAGCTCGAATGGGAGTTCCAGCGGCTGCAAACCGAACGCCGAACGCCGAACGGTTGTCGTCGCCGCCTGCGCCGAGTGGTTCCATTCAGTCAAGACGAAGGCCATGTGTAGAGTGTGGAAATGGGTCAGCGTGCGCAGGGAGACCCGTTGTCAGCAGTGTCTGCGAAGTTGTCGTCGGTTTTGGAAACTCTGTCAGTTGCCGACGCCAAAAAAGGACGTTTTGAAGTGTGAAATGGCAGAGGAAGGAATTTTGATTCGCAGAATTCCTCAATTGATTCGAGGAGAGCGACAGTTTTGGAAAAATCACAGAACTCAATTTATTCATATAGAATTCTTTATCTTGCCTGTTATCCGAAATTCCAGCGATATTTGTTTCCATTTAAATGTAGGAATTCCGGTTGTCAACAGAAGAGAACAAGAAACTTGTAATTAAAAAGCTCCCGTCGCGCGTCGCTGCGCTCTTCACTGCCGACCTTCTATAAAATAACAAGCTGATTTTTCTACTACAATAAATTCACTCCAATTATCGGAAATTGGAATTTCGTTATCGGCGAGGAGTCGCCCTCCGCGGAGGCGCAGTTGAGGCCGAAGCCGCAATCGACGAAATAGAAGTTAAACTCTTCGCGTTTCAATTAAAATCCAATTTCGTTGGTGAGAAACACTCGCGAGTCGCGCTAATTAGTTGTGCTCGTGGCTCGAGTGTTGGCTGGAGTCGTCGATTGTGTGCGCCGCCCGCGGCTCGCCGTTGCATCCGCACCCGGCTGCGAGCGGCTCTCATCTCGTGTTTGCTGATGCGGCGTTGATATCACAACATTTCCACTCCTTATCTGCAATATTTCTGTGTTATTGAGTTGCTGCTGCCTTGTGTTTGTTGTTACTCCGCCGTCGTTGTTGTTGCAGTGGTGCTTGTTGTGCATCAAAGTGAATGCCCGCCAAACGATTTAAATGTACCTCGAGTGAAGAAACTTGAGGGGAGGAGGACGAGCTGCGAGATGGTGGCGGTATTTTTATCGATTGCTTAGATAATCAGGAAACCAAATAATTAGAGTTTTCCCAATCAAAAGAAGAACTTCTATTATTTGTTTCCGTGATTTTAGAGGTTTTTTGGAAGTTTGCGTCGTGTATAAAAGCGAATTTAGAAGATTCGAAAGCCGCCTTTGAGAAATCCCTTTCTGAGATTCATTTGTTTCTATTAATTTGTATTTCTGCATCCTCTCATTAATGCAACGTTCAGTCAGAGGTGACGTCAGCGGTTTTTGAGTGGCCAGAAGTGACGACATGCGAGCAATTAATAACAATTTCAAATTAGATTTTACATTTTTCGCATTTGAAACACAGGAAAATGACAGAACAGTAGCAACCAACTGTCATCGCAGGCATCAACAGCACCAAAATCGCGCCCTTCGCACCTTAAAACTTCCCGTGATTAGCTGGCACCAGTGACGCGTGCAGTGGGAGGCGTTGCGGGCGCCCAACCCTTCTCGACATCGTAATTTTCACGCATTTCATTCCGTAAAACAGGAAATCCTCAGTCAACTTGGGACAAAACCGCCTCCAGAAGCGTTTTCCGGCTGCATCACCGCCCTGCACCACCGAAATCAAGGCCACAATCGCCCTGCCGCCCTCGTCCCCCTCTCCCCTTAATAAAAGCCGTCAACGTCCCTTTTCACGCAATCCTCGGCCTCATAATCACCGTTCTCATCACCTTTATCACTGCCATCGTTCGTGTGGCCGGTGCAACACTTCGAGGCGAGCTGCTGCTCTTCATTAGTGATGTCATCAGTTATGTCATCAGTTATGTATTGCAATCCGAAATCGTTATGACTGCAGCAACGGCAGCCATCACCGCCGCCACTCCAAAAACTCTCGTACTTCGGCTTCCTTAATAGAATTTTTGAATAACACGGAACACTTTCGGAAGAATATAAATTATGACCGATTCGGAGTTATCATGACCTCACATCGAATGCATGGCCTCGCAGCGGCGACGCACAACCGCACCAGCGGCACGGGATGGCCAACAACAGGGTCACCGGCAGCAGCAGCAGCAGCAGAAGCAGCAGCAGCAGCAACTTGTTACTTGGTTGTGCCTGCGCACTCGAAAACTAGAAAACTTTTTCGGCCGAATATTAAATGAGCTTCGACAGGACGCACAGTGGAGCAAATGACTGTGATTGCGAGTGGAGGAAAATGTTGTTAAAATAAAGTTAAGAGAAAACTAAAACTCTCTTGATAGTTTTGCGTGTGTGAGTTGTGTAGCCGCCCCCCATTATTGTCAATAAATATCCTGAAAGCGTTAATAAGCTGGTGGGGGGTGGGGGAGACCAACGTGCAGCCCACTGTGCCGCCTGCCGACACCGTAACTTCCAGCGCAGGCAGGAGATCTCGAGCGGGCCGAGCGGATCATCTGTGCTGCGAGTGGGGCTGCAAGGGGAGGCGAGGAGGAGTACAGCAAGTCTCGGAGAAACAATGCACCTCAACAACAACAGCAACAACAGCAACAACAACGAGAACGTCGTCATTAGTGCACAGAATTACAACAAACACATAAAAACCAAAGGAAAATCTGGTGATGTTGCAGCGGAATCCCTTTGTATGCCTCGAATTGCGCACCGAAGCCACAGCAGCCGAGAACGAAGCCGAATGGAATAGAAGTCCGTTGCAGAAATCTTGCACCCCCGCCATAACCCCCTCTCCACCCCATCCCCCGCCCCCAAGACCGAAATGCATCTCCGAAAAACTACTCAACTCTCAGCAGAAACGAAATCCATTTCGATGCATAGCAAAGCGGATGCAACCCCGCAGGACGCTCGGTGCCGTCCGTTCCGTGCTTGCAATGTAGGCTCGCACGGCGCTCCGAAGAGGCTCCGTCACGCACACACACACACAAGCGCACGCACACGGACGCAGCCACACACACGCGGCCTAAAAACAACCAATAAATCACAACATTTCGAGTTGCTAGCGGGAAACAGGAAAGCATTTCGCCGGCCTGTACGGGTGCCGTCGCCACGCAGCACCCACTCGCCCCCCGTCCACTACACACACCCCCCTCACCCCATCACAATCCCCACCTCTGCAGCTCCAGCAAGCACTCGGCGCTCGTTGTTTCGTTTTTAGTTGCGAGTGGTTTCCAGCAAACATTTCAAAATTATATTTTATAACGATGCGTTGGCGTGGAGAAAGCATGGCGAGGGGATTCGGCGGTGGGGATGGACTGAGTCGCGCTGGCCGCACAGACGTGGGTGGGGGGATGGAAGAGTCTGCTGCTGACTGCCAACTCGTGCGCTGCGATTGTGTTGAGAGTGAAGACAATATCTGCGAGGTGCATCTCTGCAGAAGACACACACCCACACGTGCACGTACTCACTCGCACACACTCGCACATCGAATTATATCCGCTATAGATTGCGTTGCAGGCGAAACCATCATCACGCTGAACTAAACTTCTGCAAGCGCAGTGCAGATCCTTGCCGAAAACACACTCATGCATCTACAAATCCACACACACACACACACGCACACACCCACACACTCACACACACACACACTTGCGCGGAGGGTCCTTGTTCGCCACGGATGTTGCGGGGCTCGCATTCGTTAATTTCTCAGTGTGGAATTCTATTTCTGTTCGTCCACCTCAATGCTGTGTCAAGTCGCTGGAGCGGCAACAACAGCAACAACAGCAACAACAGCAGCAGCAACAACAACAACAGCAACAACAGCACCTACAGCAACAACAACAGCAACAACAACGACCACCACCACCAGCGAATGCAATTTTCGAATGTACGTCTGTATTTTTGCATGCATACAAAATCCTCACATGGTAACGCATGGCTACGTAGGCTCCGCATGCAGGACATCAGCAGGAGCAACAATAACAGCAACAACAACAACAACCCAGCAACAGACAACCCGAGAATGATTGCATGAATTCGAGGGTCCAGCAGCGCTTTTTATGCGGTGCTTACACGGAATAACTGAAGAGCAGCCGAGAAATCATTCAGCGACTTACAGTGGCGTCGAACGACTGGAATTTCCAAATATTTCTGAAAGCCATCCGATGGTTTTGCATTTCCCCAGCCTTTCGAAGGGTTCGCACTGACATTCCCACCCCCTCACCCGCCGAACCCCTTCAATACGCAATTAGAATTGCGATATGAATTCGAAAAAAGTTCGTTTACAATCCCTTCAAATGGAATGAAGAGATTTTGCGGAGGAGGCAACCATTCGACGTCCTAATGAAACCGTTTTGAATTAGGAAAAACATCAAGGAGTCTCTGGTTGTCCCCGCTTGCCACTGCACGGCCGGTTCGGCCCACTGTAATCTGACAATAGATCGCGGCGAAGCGAGTTTCGTATCTCATCAACGAAACTGCAGTCAAATAACGGAATAGCTGAATGGCAGCCAAGCAGAGATGATGGCGCTGTTGTTGTTGCTCTCGTTGTTATTAGCGTTGTTGCGTCTTCCTTGTAGTTGTCCACGGTGAGCAGGATTTTGTGCGTGACTACAACTGGACGAAGAAAGAAGCTGGGGGAGAGTTGTGATGGGACAGAGAGGGAGGAAGAAGCGGTGGAAGAGTCTGGAGTGGAAGGGAGGAGCGAAGTTGTGTGAGGGAAGGATTTCTGAAGCAGTGAACAAACTGGGGAGAGCGTGGAGAGCGTGGAGAGCGGGGAGAGGGCGGAAAGGTCTGGCTACTTAAAATGCCGGCCTCTCGCAGATTTCGTTACGAAATCATTGCGAAAAGCGGGACCGAATGCAGGCAGCGAGAGGGAAGACGACGCGTGGGCGACTCACACGATCGACATTTCAACTCGATCCGTATTTCGAGGACAAGTCGCACGCTTGCAGAACAAGCGGAACGCAAGAGCGAAACACTCCGAATCTCTAAAAGTCACACTGAGTCTCGAGAAGTCACTGCATTCTGAGCGGAGAAACGCCGAACCGCATTGCGAAAACACGAATTAAATTGCTAAATAAGCTAGTTAAACGCTCAGGCGAACAATTACGTTGCAGCAACCTTTCCGAGTTGTTCGAGTGCATGAAAACATCGGCGGCAGCGAGGCAGGAACGAAGCAAACAATACAATTATTAACATATGAGAGGAAATTTCCATATTTAAACGTACGCGATGATGTTGCCCGCTCGAGTGCTGGAAAATACGGACGACAGCAGCCGGCGCGGAGGCAGCAACGTGCACGGCGAGCGCAGCGACGAGTCGAGTCGACGAGCCGAAATGCCACAGAAATATGGAAACCGACAAATCATGTGGAAACAATGGGCCAATTTCTGAACAATTACAAGTACGCGGCGGACAGCAGGCCGCTGCCGTGCCGCTGCTGTGCCGCTGCTGTGCCGCTTCTGTTTGCCGTGGCGCTGCGGCAACAACTTAAGTTATCGCTGGGTGCCGCCGACAAAAACAGCCGAAGTGAGTCGTGCTGCACTCCCCGCACATGCAAAACTGCGCCGAGCGACACCGGCAACCGCTGTCGCTGGCCACCGCTGCCCACCGCCGCCGCCGCTGTCGCTCCACCAAACTTAAGTTCGCATCGCCCACGAAGAACACGAAAACGTGCAACAGTAGCGGCAGCAACAGCATCGTAATGCAGTCGCCGAAGTTGCCGGCCGAACGCAAGACGGCGCCCGTGCGCAGTGGAGCGGCGGAAGCGTACGCGTTTGAGCGGGAGAGCGACGCGTTTGAGCGGGAGAGCGACGCGTTCCGACGCGCTGGCTACCGTTTTGGATGACAGCCTCGGAGCGGCGAGATCAGCGGCAAACGACGACCGCCACTGGTGGCTGCTGGTCTCCTCCTCTCCACGAACCGCGGCACCGCTTCGAGTGGAGCGCGGTTTCGCTTGTTTCGGCGGCGCTCGCGCTCTTCTTGGCTCTTCTTGGCTCCTCTCCTTGGCCAGGTTAATAAATACGTCGGGAGGAAATGCTGCTGCAACTGTGCGCCACCGACTTTTTGTTGCGTCGCTGCTCGGTTGCCTAATTCGGCGGTGGCGCTGGTCGCCGTGTTGTTGCTGCTGTGCGGCAGAAGAGGCTGAGAAGCACTCGCAGTGGACCTCAACTATGGGGCCGGCGATCTGCAGCGACCTCTTCCGCTCCTCTGCGAGGCGCAGCGTTGTTGCCCCATGTTGTTGCTGTTTTCTTGTTGCTACTGTCGATGTTCAGCAGCAGATTGCGGCCAAAACCGGAGAGTGATGAGTGAATTAAGAAATCGTCGTTGGTGCAGATCGCGATTTCCCGGGAAGTGGGATTTCCTCCCTTGGAGTTCCCCGCAACGGAGTCCCCCTACTTCCCCTAATTCCGGTGTCCTCTTCACGGGATTTAGTAGAGCTCGTCATCCTTTCACGTCCCAACGCGTCCCCAGCAACAATTAAGGACTCCTTCGCCGGCATGGGTTCGCGACCCTCCCGCCCTAAAACCGACTTGTAAGGCTGCCCCTTCCAGTTCCCCTCCCCAGCGACCACTTGTAGACCAACGGCTCGGTAGACCTTTTCGCGTCTTCATTGTGTGCGGATTGCTTTTCTCTCCCTGGATTTTTTGTAATGATTTCATTAATTCCAGTCTTTTCGCCGATTATTACATCTGCAGTCGGTCGGTCGGCTGCCGCTTCTCGCGCGGTCCGCAGCTCCGGCCGTCCGCGCGGCGGCGAACAGTAGCTGCCGCACGACCCGGCCGCCTGCGTCCGCCGCGCGCCGGCTGGCATGTTATTTGGCGGCTAATGTGCGGCCCCTGAAATGGCAATAATAAATATTTGCATGCAGTCGTGAGTTCTTCAAATAAATTATTTCATATTTTAGCTCTGGCGGCCGCGGGCGAGACGTGCAATTAAAGTGGGCGAGGCTGGGGAAGCGAGGCGGCGCGAGGGGGAACCGTGCACGGTGCAGCTCTCGCCGCCAACCGGATCCGCGCCGAGGGCAGCCATTAATGGCGACTTCGAAGAACGAACTCCGCGGAAGGTTGGAGTTTTAAAACATCCGTGGAAGAGACTCCTCGATTTTCGCTCCCTTTCGTCTCTTCTTCCTCGTTTCTGTGCGGAATTCAGTGCGGATTTATAGATCAGCTGTCGACCAGCATTTCCTCCAAATTTGGACGGCCTGCACGGTCCTCAGTTTGCCTCAAAGTGGTTGCTGCTGCACCGGGAATCGCTTAATCGAGCCGGATGGCACTTCTGTCATCATTTCGATGACTTTTCGAACCTACGAGATTAGCAAAACTTGCTTATCGTGCTGTAAAAGCGCTTTTTTAATCAGTTACGGCTTCCTATTCGAAGAGGATTCGATCTGCAAACGCATTGCATCGATTTCAAGTGGTCGCCATGCCTCCCCCTCCCGTCACACCTTCGCCAGTCAACGCAACCCGACGCGCCGCCCGCGCTGCACTGCCAGCTGCCGCTGAATGTCAAAGTCGGCCTCTGGCGTCGTCGAACTGGATGCCGCGTCCAACGAATGCCATCCAGCGGAAAAACGGGGCGCAGAAGTTAACATAAAACGTTTTTTCTTCAAATCCTGCCACTCTTTTCATGGCGTGTTATTTCAAAATCTCGTTGCAGAGGCAAGAGGGAGCGGGGACGAGGGATGCCACGTAACCAGCACTTGGCAACAACGCGCTAGAAGGTGCAGCGCAAAAACTGCAGGACTCCGAAAAGTCCTCTGCGACTTATTAGACAGCGAGTGCCGCGCTCGTCCTGCAAGAGGACGCCACACTCGCTCGCTCCTCTGCAGGGTGCGTGCGGGGCGCTCGTGGGGGCGCTCGTGGGGGCGCTCGTGGGGGCGCTCGTGGGGCGTCGTGCGTCCTCTCGTCCCGCTTACTCACTCCGTCCCCGCCGCCGAGGCAGTGCATTGTGAAGCCGCCATTTTTGCCGAAAGTGTCGATTTTTCTTTATATGAACGGACGCGTTTTTTGTGTCAGTCATTCGTTGTTGTTGTTGTTGTTGTTGTTATATCTGTCTACCAGCATCTCTAACAGTACTTCGCTCCATCTCCTCCAGCGCATATTTTTACTTATTTTCAGCTCACAAACACTCGAGCCGAAGCTGAGGACGCGCGCCGTGACACCGGGAGGAGTTGCTGTCCGGCTCGGCCTCGGACTTGGAGGGGCAGAAGCCCCCGCCAGGGCTGCGCAGCCCCCGCCAGTTGCCACTCCGCTGCTGCACCCGGTGCGGAGCGACGACGACAAATAGAAGAACTCCAGAATTTCTCTAAATGTTGCTGCCTCCACATCGCGTTTGCGTTTCTAGAGGAGATTTTTCGAGTTTTTATTTCACAAAACAACAACAGCATCGAGCTGAAGTGCAAAAGTTTTCGCATTTTTTCCGATGTTTTCGAAACACACGTCGAGGGTTTCGAATTTCGTTTGTTGAGTTCTTTTGACAGAAACTGGAGTTGCGAAGTGCGAGTCGCGAGGAGGGGATGCGGGTGCGGCGAAGAAAGGACGGGTCGGTTGAGGGTGGAACGAGGAGGGGAAGGGGAAGGGGGACGTAGTGGGGCGACAGGTTCCCCCAACTTGGTGGGACTCCACACATGCGGTTGCGTTTCGTAGCATTTTTTGGAAGCGCTGTGGGCGCTGCGGCGGTGGGGGCCAAAAAATGGTCGCGGTGAGGGTGCAGGTGGGCGAGGGGGAGAGGGAGCGAGCGTCACCCCTTTCGTTTAGAAGTTCGACGAGGACGTCCTGCAAATTAATATGCAGGAATAGAAAATCAAAGCAAAAACGGCGCGTTTGTCTCGTGTGCGTGTTTTTGTTGCTCTCGTTGCGTCTGCTGTGGATGGCGGGGGAGGTGGAGGAGGTGGAGGAGGAGGCAGTGGTGGCGGGAAAGAGGGGGCGTGGCGAGTGTCGCCTTTACCAGGTTGCGTCTCCCCTTTTCGTGTGTCGCGTCGTCCATTGTAGTCGTTGCTGGCGAGTGCATTTCTTGTCTTTTTGTGTCCACTTGTGACTTCGGCCTCGTCTGCCTCTAACGGTACACGCGTCCGTCCGTCCGTCTGCTGGCTGAAACCCGTTCGGCGTTTGGCTGCAGTTGTTGTTGTGCTGGTAGACACAAGCGAAAAATGCTATTAACTCACTCACTCACTCACACCGAGTCACACCCGCGCCACCAACTCCCTTCCCCTCACCACGCCCCCTTCCCACCCACCCTCCCTCCTGTGAATGATGCAGGCACGTTCTTGTCGTTGTTGTTATTGTTGTCGTCTTTTTGCTGTCAGTGTCTGGCCGCTGAAAAACTCTGAAAAGCTAAATAAAAAGAATCAGTTAATATTTTTGTCGCAGCAAAATGAGAAGAAGTGCAAGAAACTGTTGCTGGCCGAGTGTTGCTTGCCGCTCCACTCGTCGCCCTCGCCCGCCACATGACATTTCAGCAGCCCCCCTGCCCCTCGCGACTTCCGCGTCCACGTGGCCGACGTCAGCCGCAGCCGGTCGCGACCGCGCGCAGTTCGTCGCGTCAAAAGTTAATGGGATTCTATAAAACAGCAAAACGCAGATTTCACTGATTTATGCGTTGCTGCGCATTACAAAAAGGGTCGCGTTGAGCCAGCACTCGCCCCTACCCCTCCCCTAACCCAGCCCCCTTCCCACCCTTTCTTCTCCATCCACGGCGAACAACGGATTTTAATTAATTCAATTTGCTGGGGTTCAATTGACAATCTTTCGAGTCAGTCGGCGAGTGCGGAGCGCGTCATCCGCACGCCGCACGTCATCGCTGCGAGGTCGTGATGGGGTCCGCGGAGGAGGTGTGGGACTCCGGGGGCAGCGGAGTTCCTCCCACCGCGAAGGGATTTTCTGCGAGGCAGTCTTCGAAGCGCGTTCAGTGGGGAGTTCAGTGCAGAGGGAGGCGTTTGAGAGGATCTTCGGGGACTCTGGACGTCCCTACGCTCGGTCATCTCGAATTTACTTCTCCGAAACACTCGCGAAAATAAACTCCTCCAGGATCCCCTCACCGCGCTGCTCCGTCGACAGTCAGAGCCGTCAAAGAATGCAATCATTCAACTTTGAAGCCGAGGCTTTGACTCCAAGTCTGCGATTGCAACGCTCGAATGTCACTCGATTCAGATTACGAGGCGGAACTTGTTGAGTTCGTTTTTCAGTTCAGTTCTCACGCTTTATCAACAACAGCAACAGCAACAGCAAATCAGAGGCGCGATTTCGCGAGGGACCGAAAACACGGCGCTCGGCAGTCGAATGAATGCACGCAACAACGTCGAGCAGCAACTGAAGCCACTTCGTGCAACAGAACTGCAACAGCGGCGACAGCAGCGGCATTACGAACGATTTTTCCAATTCTCACCTCACTCGAGCACGCGTTAATAATGCGATCAGCCGCCGCGCCGATTGCAGCGCCGATTAGCGGCGACCGCAGGCAGGCAGCGACAGCAGCGCGACGCTCGTTTACAACGCGTGATGCGGCGGCACACTTTCGCTTTCAACGCGACGCGTTGCGCCAGACCACGCGTCGGATGCGGATGTGTGAATTCAATGGCGGCGGTGGCGGCCACAAAGTGCGAACAACAACAACGGCAGCCGGCAATAACATCGACGACGACGACACGGCAACAGTTGAGCGCACGGCAAAAAATGCAGCGCAGCCGTAAAATGCAACCGCATTTCCACGGATTCGCTTTTTTCGCGCGCCTGAAACACTCACAGACACAGACACACACACGCACACGTGCATGCACACTGATGCAGCGTGTCAGCGCCCACAGCCGGCATCGAATGCATTGACACGCGCGCCGACAACACTTTCATTCGTGCAGCCAGCCAGCCGGACAGACAGCCAGCCAGACAGCCAGCCAGACAGCCCGCCAGCCAGCCATTCATTCATTCATGCATTCATTGATGCGGCGCGGCGGCAAAAAGGCTTCGCAAAAAATGGCACTCAAAATCGCGTAAAAATAAGCGGCGCTCCAGCCGGCAGTCCATTGAAATCATAAGCGATGCTGAAATGCGGCAACAAAGCGAAGTGCACTGCGTTGCGTGGCGCTGCTCTGCGCTGCGCTGCGCTGCAATGCGCTGCGATGCGTTGCAATGAGACGGAGCGACGCGATTGTGTCGTGTGTGGAGCGGGGCGCCACGCGCGGCGCCGTCTTTATTTTTGGAGCTCAGCTGGTGCAGTTCACTCGTTTGGTGTTGCTACTGCTGCTGTTGTTGCCGCTGCCGCGACGCGTAATCCCAACGGTGCACCGAACGATGCAACGAAGGCAGCGACAGCAGGCCGCGCGGCACGTTTAAACGCGGCGCGGAGGGCGCGTCGCCTGCCGAACTGAATGGACGTCAGTGTCAACAACAACAGCAGCAGCAGCGGCAGCGGCAGCAGTTACGAATTAACCCACAAATCAGCGCAAAAAAGGCGTCCGCAGCACTTGACAGCGAGCACCTCCGACCTCGCGGCTGCACCAGCGCGACAGCAGCAGCGCGACAGCAGCAGCAACCATTCATTCAGCCGCGTTTTGGCAGCTCGTCAGCGTTTCGCGCGGTGGAAGTGTAAATAAACGGCAGTTGTGGGATCCCGCACACACGCACACACACACACACACACACACACACGAGGTGCTGCAGCGCAACAGGTGGAGCACGAAAAAATTACCGCGGCGTCAATGCTGCGGCTTAAATACGGGAAACCGACCGTGAAATTCTGTGGCGTGATAAAAAGCGAGAACAACAACAAAGCCCACGGAGTGCATTCGACGAGTGCAGAGCAGAAAAAACACTCGTCAAGGTCACCCGAATATCGCAGCCAAAAATTTGTTTGCTGTCGCGGGAGGAGCCGCGAGAAACCGCGTAAACAGCGCCGCGTTGCAATGCGGCGCGATTTTAGTGCCTTCGATGATCGAGGAATAAAGTTGCATCTTTCCAGCTGCAGCGAAGCAATCGACTCTCCAGCGGCTTCAAATTCAGTTGAAGCCTGCGAATGGTTCGCCGGTTCTTCAAGTCAGCAACTTCATCTGCAGCGCGGACTCGGATTTCGATTGCATTCTCCGGTTCTGGAGGGAGAAACGCACTCGGAAGTCACTCGGAAGAGAGGATCGTTTCACCGGATTCAGCGAAACGAGTGCAGCGAATTCCGTTTCTCAGTGAACTCAAGTCGACTTCAAGTTCTTTTTCTCACCCTACGCGGCACCTGCTCGGATCCTCCACGTCGTCAACTGCGAATGATTGCGAACTTTAAAATTCCAAACAGTTTTTCCAGCTGCAGTCCTCGAATCAAAGTCGCCCCACTTCACCGCTTTGTGGTGCCACGCATTTGTTTGCCACTCAACGAAGATCGCGGCTTCATTTATTTATGTAAATCGCTGCTGAGCTTCGATTGCAGCGGCTGCAGCGAGTCCCTCCACCCGCCGACGCAAACCGGAGCGGCAACAATTCGCTGACCACAAATTGCGGTTATCGCGGTGTTGAAAACGTTAAAAGTAATTGCAACGCGGCGTGCAACGGGGCAGCAGTTGTTGTTCTTGTTGTTGTCATTCACACCCAATTAGTATGCAACAAAGAGCGACGCTGGTAACACGGGGAGCGGCGACACCCGCGACACGATGCGCGCGACTGCCGCGCGACTCCCGCGCGACCTGCAACGCCCACGATACGCGCGACACCCGCACCGCCCGCGACACCCTGAACTCCTGCGACTCCCGCGACACCACCGCCGTCATCCACGAAATGCAGCGAAAAAATCGCACAACCACAAGTTGTGATTTTTTCCAGTTGAGCTCACACGAGAATCGCTAATAATCGCTGCACCGCCGTTGCATCCGCGACGAGAGTCCGGATGTCGATGCACTTCGAAAAAAGCCGACAGCTGGCAGCGCGGCGCGGGGCAGCAGGAGGGCGGCCATCCAGCGGCGGCCGTGGAGTTGCAGCAAAAAATCACAAATTGGCGATTTTTTATGCGCCGACTTCGGGACTCCGATACGCGCGCCGCACGCGGCAGTGGAACGGCTAACGAGGCCCATTAACGCCGCTCCGACGCCTCGTGTGCCGCTGTGCGTTGCACTGTGTGGACACATGCAGTGGCCAGTGTGTGTGTGTGTGTGTGTGTGTGTGTGTCAGCCTTGATAATCGCTGACACGAATTGCATTGAACTGAAAATGAAAATCGACTGAAGCGCCACGCGGCAGCGACAGCAGCGGGAGCTGGAGGCGCCTCGAGCTGGACACCCAACCCACTCCAATCGCTGGGCAAACAAATTTGCAAGCGTGCATCGCAGCAGCAACAACAACACCAGCAACAACAACCACTGCGTTGAGTAGAAAAGAGCAACAACGAGATTCACTGAGTCGAGAAAAAAATTGACGCGCGCGACAGTCGGCAAAAACGAAAAATCGCGCACTGAGTGCAGCACGAAGCTGAAAGAAAAACAGAAACTAGAGCGGCAACAACAACAACAACAACAACATCAGCAGCAACAACAACAACAACAGCGCAAACACCACAACATCACCAGCAGCAGCAGCAGCCGCAGCTGTAACAATCGTTCGCGATTTCGATGCAGTTGCAGCTGCAGTCGTGTTGTTGCTCGCTTTTTTCGCTTAATGCTCGTTGCTGTTGTTGTTGTAGTTGTCGTTTTTGCCGATTTCATTGCTGCGGCTGTTGCAGTTGCAACCTGTTGTTGCACGCACGGCGCTGACGTGGACTGGCATAAATTTGCGTGACCTTGACAGCCGCTGCTCGTGGAACGCAGTGGATTTTTGAGCTACCCGTGCTGTTGTTGTCGGTCTTGTTGTTGTTGTTGTTGTTGTTGTTGTTGCTGGTGTTGTTCGCTGTCATAACGGGTCAATCGCTTCCAATCAAAGTCAACCCCCGCTGACCTCTCTGCCGCTCGCCCTCCTGCGCTGTGGCTGGTTGGGTGTCGCGTCGGCTTCGTGTCGCGTCCACTCACAGCCACGCCGCGTGTAGCTGCCGCGCGATGCGTTGTCCTCCCGCCAGCATTGATTTCGTTGCAGCGGCAGCGGCAGCGGCAGCAGTCGCGTGCGAGTTCTATAAACGAGCGACTTTGATGTTGACATAATCGGTGCTGCTGCTGTTGTTGTTGTTGTTGTTGTTGTTGTTTCGATTGTGAGTGACATGTTTTGAGGAGCGATGCGACAGGGGATTTTTGTTGTTGCAGTTAATGAGCTGCCTCAACAGCAGCTTGTTGTTGCCGCCTCTGCCAGAAACTTTTATAATGTTTGCGTTGCAGTTGTGAGCAGCAGCAGCAGCAACCTGTTGCTCGTTTATTCCTCGATTGCATTCGCTGGGATTTTGCAAGGTTTGCCGGGAGTTTCAACGGTGGCTGCGATGACAGCAAGAAAACCTTCGAGAGCATCAACGACTCCTTAATCGCTGCTGTTGCACGCGGCCTCCGAACACGCGGGGCCTTCAGTTTCCGCTCTCCGTCCCTCGCATCAGCGGAGCGAGCGAAGTCTTGAACTGGAAGGGATTTCGGAGATCCACACGCAGCACCCGTCTCAGGCTGCCACTCCCTCGGGTTTCTTCGCTTTCACGGCTTTAAAATGAAATTCTACATTTAATCTTCCCTTCTTCTTCTTCTTCTTCTTCTTTCTTCTCTCTCCTTCTTGCGACGCATGGCAGTCGAGAGTCTCAACTTCTCCGCCCAACACGAGGAGGACAAAACTCATCCGCTTTAAGGACTTCAATCGCAAGCGAATTGAAAGCGGAAAATGACAGTCGACACAAAAGAATGTTTTTCTCATTTGTTTAGAATCGGAATCTTTTAATATTCGGCCGCCAACTCGAACGCGGACGCGGAGGACGCGAAGGACTTCTTCGGCTACGGCGACGACGGCGGCGGTGGTGACGACGGCAGCCGTCACAGCAGCAGAAATAATTAGCACTGAACTTGTGATTAAAAATCTTGAAGACGCGCGCTGAATGACTGACTGAGCGCTCGACTGGCTGCGTGACTGACTGGTTTGCGAGGGAGGAGCGACTGCGGGGGAAACGAAAGCGTTGCGGGGACGAGGGTGCAGCAGCAGCAGGAACCAGCTAATTCCGCGAAAATATGGAACGCAGGCGGGGGAGGCGAAATTAAAGCGGAAAATAAAAAGCAAAATGTTTCTGGAGGTTTTAAAAAAAACTTCATCCCCTCGCTGCGAATCCCCAATGAAAAATCAGCCGTTTCAATGCGGGTTTAAAGCGACGATGCAGCGAATGCTTTTCGGTGTCTGGCGGCTGCTTTTTAGAAGACTTGAAGTCTGCAAAATGTGTCGCACCAGCCGACGGATCGGGTGTTGGCCGGTGCGAAGCGGCAGGAGTCCCCACTGAGTCCACCGTGTTTATGCGGCACCCTTGCGCGCCCCCGCCCTCCATCGCCCAGCCACCCCCGCCTTCTCGTGTGTAACTGATACAGAAACGCATTCGTGCTGCTCTTGTTTTGCAGTCTGCGCCTCGTGTAAAAAAGGGATTTCGTTCGCTAAATCCACCCCGTTCTCGCTCCCACCGCCGCGCGACCGAAATCGCACCGCGTCAGAAATCCTGCTCGCGTAAAAACTGCAAATTTTCAGGATCAACTGAAGCTGCCTTTCCGTCATTTTGTGCTCCCCCAACACGCCCGCATCCCTCGCCAGCCCTTCAAAAAACATGACTATTTTTAAAAGTATTAATTTCTACTTTTATTTCGTTCATTTGTGCAACAAATTTTTAACAAGTTTCTAAGGCTGCAACGGCGACGCGAAGGCGAAAATCTGCATGTCGAGCGGAGTGCGAGGCGGCCGTCGAAGCGCCGAACCACCGAACCACCGCACCACCGGCCAGCGGCATCAGCGAGCCCAGCAACCGAGCGGCGTGGCAACGAGGACGCGTCGCTGCCGCTTCAGACACAAAATCTTGTCGATTGGGGGGTGGAAAGGTGTCGGGCGAGGGGTTGGCGGGTGCGGGGTGGAGCCCACATCCTGGCAACCGTGCATGTGGCAGCGACACTCGAGTCCAGCCGCCCTCGTGCAGCTGGCGTCCGCGAGAACGGCAACAACGACAGCAACTCCACGCATCTGCACGAGATTCGCGCTGCTCGAGCGCAGTTCTCGCCACGAGAGTGGGCGGCGGAGGGGCGGGACGCGGTACATGCGACGCTACAACATGCAAAACACGGAAGACAGGCCGAGCTGGACCGCGCACAGTGGGACTCCCGCTTCAAGTGGCGACCAGAAGTATTTCTTCGAATATTCTGACGCGTGGCGCTGCGCACAGTCGAGCTCCAGTCGGTCGGTCGGTCGTCTACAGCAGGCCGACCTCGATCTCGTCTCGGAAAGGATTTTCGCAGGTGTGTCCGGCTGCCGGGATGCCGCTGCACGGCGCAGGCAGCGTCTCTCGATCGCACGCGGCCCACTGTGCGGCGTCCTCGGCAGGAACAGGAACGCGGACAGCACGAGGAACAGCAATAGAAATGGCAGGGAAAACACAGCGGCAGCAGCAACAACAACGACATCACAGGCGCTCCTCTGGTCGAAGCGGCTCGCGTACAGTTTCGCGCGCCCACGCTGGCCATCGAAGCTGGAGCCGGGTGGTCGCTCCCGCTCGCAAGTCGCCGCACCCCCGCCCCACTCCTCCACCACCAGCAGCCCTCGTCGAACACACGCTGCATCCCTGCGGCGGCGAAAAAGGAATCATTCATTCAAGAGCCTCGCCTCGCCTCGTCTCGGCGGCAGTCGGCATCGTCAGCGTCGCACATACGCACGGGTGGAGTCCCCTGCACGTCCGTCCCCCTGATGATGGTGGAGGTGGTGGGGTGGACGATGGCTGCAGTGCCACATCCCGGTGCCACGTCGTCTCCAGCGCAGCGCGGGGATGCCGGCTGGCGGGAGGCCGAGCGACGAGGAGTGTCAAGCGGCGGTCAGCGCAAGTGTTCGAGTGCAGGTGGCGCAGGAGTTGATTGCGGAACACGCACTCCGCACTCCGCACTCTGCGCTCCCCGGCGCCGCGCACTCACACCAGCAGCCGACGCCTGCACCACTCGGCCGATGAAGCGGCAGCGGCTCGGCTCGGCTTCGTCGCTGCCGCGGTCGTTGCAGTTATTTTGTGTGTTGCTGGCTCGGCTGTTGTTGTCTAGCGGGGAGCCTTTTGTTGTTGCCCCACCCTCGAACGCCCTCGCCGCCCGTGTCCTCGTGTGTGTGTGGCTCCGGTTCTTTGTTGCCGCCGCTGTTGAAGTCATCGCATCGAGTCGTCGTCACCCGTTGGAATTACAAACTCCAGCAAGAGCTGCGAATCCCCTCTCATCCCTCGGAGTCCCGCGCCGACAAATAACTCCCCTCGCCGCACGAACGTGTTGGAGGAGCGACGGCGAAGGATTTTCTGCCAACTCACTTCCGCACCGAATAACGTGCGTGTCTCTGATCGAAGGGGTGTCGAGGGGACCGAGTGGACAAGTGAAACCTGCAGTCGGTGGACTCAAGAAGGCCTCGCAAAAGTTCGCTCGAGCGACGGCCGCGAGTGAGATCGAAAAATCGTGGAACTTCTTTGCTGACTGACTTCGTCGCACGTGAAGCGCGAGGTAGCAAAAACAAAAAACCGCCAATGATAAGACAGCCTGTTCTGTTGTTGTTGTTGTTGTCGCTGGTTGTCGGCAGTCAGCAGTGAGACGGCATTTCGACGTCCAACGAAGTCGTGCGACTCGACGAAGCCAATTTAATTGGATGCCATTTTTATGTACCATCAGAGCCATCAACACCTCGCGCCAAAGCAGCAACAACAACACAACAACACAACAGCACAACAACACAACAGCACAACAACTACAACCGCTGGCAACAACAACACAAGCAGATTCGCCGTCGATCTCACTCGTGCGCGTTTTTGTGTTCCACGCGGCGAATAAACACGTAAAATTCGTGCGCACACATGCAGCGCATGCATGTGTGTTGCCACTACACACACACGCACACACACACTCGCAGTGCGGCGGGTGGAGGCCGGACTAAAACGAGTCCCGCTGGAGCGACGCGGCCATCGCTGCAGCGAAAGCGGCGGCTGTCCGTCCGCGCGACGCCCGCCGAGGAGCTTCGAATCGGCCGAAATGTTTGGCGCTGAAATCCCCGAAGCGGCACGCAGACGGCGGGCGAAGGAAACGACGACGCTCGGGGAGAAGACGCGCTCGAGACTCTCTTTCCACACACCGATGCAACTCGGAAGAGGCGGCGAATTCGTCCCCTGTTCGCCTGCGACGCAGAAGAGCACCACAGCGAGTGCGGCGAAGTTGTCCGCTCTGCGTGCCGCCGCCCGACTTCAATTCCACGGCGTTCCACGTGCAGCCCTCGCATTTGTTTACTTTCGTCCGTCGGAGCGCAGAGTGGCTGCCGGCCGCGCGAAGCCGCGGAAAGAGAGACAGAGAGCCTCGAACGAAGAGCGCGTAGTGCTCATCTGAGGCGCGGGCTGCGGCGACAATCAGCGCCCCACGTCGAGTGGAGAGACGACAGTCGTCGCTTTAGAAAAACGAAGAACTGCGAGAAGCCGACGACACGGAACGCGGCAGCGCAGCGAGGTGGCGGCAGCGAGCGGATCCGTGTGTCGTCGCAGCCAGCCACCCACTGGACCGCCCGTTCCGCCGACCGACCGTTTCGTTCCGTGAGGCCAACGCGGGATTTTCGCGAGCACAACTGCAGCGCGCTCTCGCAGTCGGCGCACCGTGGGGTGGCTCGCTGAGCGCCGAGCAGAGCCGAGCGGCCGGCCGAGTGCTGCGCGCTGAGCAGCGAGTGGGATTTCGTCGCAAGGAAAACTCGCAGCCGCCGAGCGCCCGGCGAAGAGCGAGAACGCGCCAACTGAGCAGCAGCGGCCACTTCGAGCGACTTGTGTGCTCCTGGAGAATCGCGCGCGACGTGTGTGCGCGTGTGTCTTCGTCGCGCCCTGCAGGCGTCGGGCGACGGGGCGACGGGGCGACGGGGCGGCGGGCGGCACATGTGGCTGCGTTCTGCGAGCCTGCTGCGGAGGCGGCCGTGCGTTTCTGCGGCCGGACTGCAGCCGAAAGCAGCGAGAACACAGCCGCGTTGAGCCGGTCGGGGGCTTCTTCTTCTTCTTCTTCTTCGTGGCCGCCCCACCGCGCCGCGCCGCGCCGCGCTTCGAGTTCCGTTCCGTGCTCTATCGCCGCATCTACGACGCCTCGCAGCCCAGCTACTCGAGGCAGCACGACGTCGCGCAGTGCCTCCGCCGCGCACTGCCGCCTCGTTCGCTCCTCGTGCCGCCTCCGCCGCCCCGCCGCCCCGGCGCTCCGCGGCTGCTCGCGACTCGGCTTTCCAGTTTCAGTTGGCTCGGCGGCAGCAGTTTCCGCACCGAGGCGCGCGAAGTCGTTTCAGTCTGAATCAGACGGCCGTGCAGCGAAGACTTTGCGAGCGAGTGCACGCGTCGCATGCCGTGCGTCAACGACGCGAAGTTCTGAACACACGCGCCGCCAACCGTCGCGCGACAGCCACACGACGCACAGCAACGCACAGCGACGCACGAGCGCACCAGCGCCGCCGCGCGAAAACTCTCGGCGAGCGAGTGAACTTCGAAGTGGCCGACTGGCATCCGGCGCAGCGGTGCACGTTGGAAGCCGCCTCGGGGTGTCCGAGTGTGCAGCAGCTGCTCAGACGCGACTCGGGCGCGACTTGGACGCGACTCGGACGCGACTCTAGACACGCGACTCTGTAGAGACGCCAGCGCAGCAAGCAGCAGCGCGAACGCTCAACCATGTCGTCCAACGCGTCGCCGACTCCCAGTGCGGCAGAGCAGCAGCAGGCAGCGGACACCAACGCGTCGCCCTTCCGCGCGCTGCTCGAGAGTCCCTCCGCGCTGCCGGCCAAGCGGCGCTCGCCTCGCACTCCCTCGCGAGTCGCGGCGGCCGCCTCGCCGCAACTGCCGCCGCCGCGTCCGTCCTCAGTGCTGCCCGCGCTCGCCGGACTGCCGTCGCCGCCGCTGGCTGCCGGCGCTGCAGACTCCTCGGCGCTGGAGATCCCCGCTCGCAGCTCCTCCCCGCATTCTCGCCACTCCTCGCAGTCGCCGCCCGCCCCGCGCCTCTTCTGCAGTCCCACGCGCGTCTGCTCGCCCCACGACGCCGACGCCGACGCCCCGCACTCGCCGCAGTCGAACCACTCGGCGTGCGCCGCCACGCCGCAGCAGTTCTGCCTGCGCTGGAACAACTACACGAGCAACCTGACGAGCGTCTTCGCGCAGCTGCTGCGCAGCGAGAGCTTCGTGGACGTGACGCTGGCGTGCGACGGCCGCTCCATCAAGGCGCACAAGATGGTGCTGTCGGCCTGCTCGCCCTTCTTCCGCGCGCTGCTGGCGGACACGCCGTGCCGCCACCCCATCGTCATCATGCGCGACGTGCGCTGGCCCGAGCTGCGCGCGCTCGTGGACTTCATGTACCGCGGCGAGATCGACGTGCGGCAGGAGCAGATCGGGCCGCTGCTGCGCGTCGCCGAGATGCTGCAGGTGCGCGGCCTGGCCGACGTCAGCGGCCGCGAAACGCCGCAGCAGCACAGCCGCGGCGCGCAGCCGGCGGGCGACAACAAGCCCGCTCCCGCGTCGCCGAGGCAGCGCGCCACTCTCTCGCCACCGGAGCTGCTGAGCGAACTGATGCAGGAGCGCGAAAGAGCGCGCGACCGCCTGCTGTCGGAGTGGGAGGCCGAGCAACACACGAGCGGCGGCGGCAACAACAGCAACCTGGAGACGCGTCTCTCGCCGAGTCCACTCGCGCCGCAGCCGGCGGCTCGCAACGCGCGCAAGAGACGCTGGCCCTCCGCCGACGCCGCCTTCAACGCGCCCGCCAGCCCGCTGAGCGGCTTGATAGCCGCCGAACACGCCGAGCGAGAGCGGGAGCGCGAGAGGGATCGCGAGCACGATCGTCCCCTCATGGCGTCGCCGAGTGCGAGCAGCAGTGGCGCTGCAGCGCTCGGCAGCAGCGCGCGCTCAACTCCAGCAGCGAACGACGACGCTGCGAACGCGCGAGTCGCGTCGCTGTCGCCCGCCGCACACAGAGCGTCGGCGGCAGCGCTCTCCGCGAGTCCGCAAACAACGCAGCAGCAGCAGCAGCAGCAGCAGCAGCACCTGCAGGCGACGCACCACTCGCAGCGCACCTCGCCGACCTCCTCCACGACGTCGTCGAGCGCGCGCCCGCCCAGCGGCGTCGGCAACCCGCTGACGCTGTCGCCCGCGGCCGGCGCGTCAGCCCACGGCGACGGTCGCTGCCCGCTCGCACACGCGCACGCGCACGCGCAGGCCGTCGCGATGGCGGCCGCGGCAGCGTCCGCTCAGATGGACTCGCTGGCACTCGGCGGCGTCGCTCACACGCACCACGCGTCCGGCCCGCCTGCGCCGCCACAGCCGCCTCCACAGCCGCCGCCGCCCACGCATCAGCCGCCGTCGCTGGCGGACGACCTGGAGATCAAGCCGGGCATCGCCGAGATGATACGCGAGGAAGAACGGGTGAGTCTCGCACTGTAGATCAATCAATCAACTGCAATCTGCTCTGCAATCTGCAATCTGAATCAAATTTAGAGGTCTGCAATCTTTCAGTTTTCAGTTTCTTATTCAGTTCAATTCGAGTTAATTGTCGGCTGGTTAAAAGAATTCAGTGACTGAACTCTCAACTCGTTTCGAGTCGTTGAAGTTCATCGTTCTGCCGAATTCACTCACGCAGTTGACGTCCCACGAGCGCCAGTCGACGCCGCGCACTCCGCACACGCGTTCGCGGCCGAGTGAGAGAGCTCGGCTAACCCACTCGGGCACGCAGCAGCCGCTCGATCGCGGGCGGTCGGTCGTCGGTGTGTCTGCAGCGCAACTGTGCGGCGCTCTTCGCATGCGAACACCACGGCGCTGTGACGCTCTTCTAGTCTTTGTTTTGATTCCCGATTCGCGCGCACGCGACTCTGACCAGCCGGCCGCTCTCGGCGCGACTGGCCAGCCACTCGGCGAGCAGCGGTGAGTATTGCGGAGCGCGCTCGCAGTCGCTGCTGCTGCTGCTGTCGTCATCACGCGTTGCGATCCCCGTTTTTGGAGCGAGAGTGCGACAGTGCGAGCGCGCGTGCACTCGCAGGTCTCTCTGCTGGCGCGGAGTGCAGAATTCAGTGGCGATGACTAAGTCGCACTCGCTGAGAGGCTCGCGAGGCTCGTGTGTGGGGCGCGAAGTCGATCACCGCAGCCGTGATGACGACGACGACGACCACGATGACGACGACGATGGCGGCCGTCGCGCGCCGTGCGGCTCCGGATGACTGGCAGCCCTCACGTGCGTGCGTCTGGCGCGCGCCGCTCGTCGCCGTAACCGACCGCGCTTCACGTTGTTCTCGTGGCGCAGCGGAGGTCGTGCGAGGTCGCGACGAACGCGCAGCGGATGACGAGGGCGGCCGGTGTCTGCGAGACGCGAGACGCTCTTCGCGATCCTGCTGTGGGGGGGGGGGCGAGTGGGGGGGATTTTCAGAAATCGCCTCCCAGTTGAGGACTTCAGGACTTTCCGTGATAATTTCTGAGGCAGACGTGCTGAAACACGAATGAATTTCGCTCCGAAAAGTCGCTTTTATAAGCATTTGGTGGGAAATCCTCTCTCTGGGAGGGTCAATCCTCTCTTCTTGCGGGGGATCCTCTCAGTTTCGGTTCCCCCGCCGCCCCCCAGAGTGCGACGAAGTTCGTCAACCCCTCCGCTGCGTTTTCCATCTTTTCTCTGCAACCAACGACTTCAGTCCGACATCGCCAGCCTTTTATCGGCTTCAATTAACGACGCGCAAACAGGAAACTTTTATGAAATGAAATTTAATTAATCAAGAGGCTGCTGGTTCGATTCTTCGCGATCGCGGGCGCCGCGCGGACGGCTGCCGGACCGACATCTGACTCTCGGCCGCTTTTAGCTGCTCGCGGCGGCGGCGAAGAGAGGCGGACGAGTTGAGTGCTCGGCGATCGCGATCGAATGCGGCAGCCGCGTCGAAATCCATCTGTCAATTTTTCGATTCCCGCGCGGGCGGCCGACGAGATGCAGACGCATTAACAGGCAGATTTTTAATAATAAAAACAAGTGTGGCGGCAACGCAACAACAACAACCGCCGTCTTAATGCATTTCCTCGGAATTCTTTTCAATAATCGAAGAAGCGGCAGCAGAAATATTAAAATAAAAAAGCGGCGTCGAGCGGCAAAGAAGACGAAGTGCGGGGGAGGGCAGGGGAAGCGAAGGCGAGAACCCTACAAAAGCATATAAAATAAATAAAAAGTTAGAGGAGGGAATTGAAGGATTTAAAAATAAAATTAACGAGCCTCACGCCAACCGCGCCGCACGAACGCTGCAGCGGCGCGGCATTCGCTGCGGAGCGCACGAGGCGATCGAGCACACGAGCCGAGCCGAGTCGAGTCGGTCGTGAACATTCGATCGCGGGGATCAGCGGCGCGAAGTGTCTTCAGTTGCTCTTGTTGCTGCTGTCGTTCTTGTTGCTGCTGTCGTGGTTGTTAGTGTTGTTGTAGCATTGGATGGAAGAGAACGAGAGAAGACAGGCGGCAGAAGCCAAAGCCGATCGGCGATCGTCAAACCTCGCAGCGGACGCGTTGTGTGATTAACTCGCTCAGCAGCCAAGCGGCCGACCGAGCGACGGACGAGTGAAGACGAGCAGACGGCCAGACAGACGGACGGATGGACAGGTGGACGGGCGGACAAATAATTCCCTGCCTTCCGAACAAAATGCTGGCGTTGGTGGGAGAAAAAAGAGGCAAGCGAACTCTGCAAATAAAGACGTCGATTGCTGGCGTCGCTTGCTGCGCGCTGCTGCCGTCCACTCGGATGGTCGACGCGCTGAATGCGAGTCGCGTTGCCACCGAACGTCGGCGTCGTGATTTCCCCTCAGCGAGCAGCGAGCGGCGAGACAGCAAGGAAACCCCGCCACGCACGAAACACGAAACAGCTGACGCGGCAACGCCGGCCGAACGCGAACACAACGGCAAAAAGTTGCGACGACACATTGAAAGGAGGTTCGGCGTGAAATATCGTGCAACGTCAGCGTGCGGCAGTCGCAGTAACTCGGGGCAACCTTGACATCGCTGAGCCGAGGCCTCGCCTCCCGCCGCCGAGAGCGCAGAGAGGCGACGAACGAGCGCTCTCTCGCCCGCTCCCTCGCCAGGAGCAACGAGCAACGAGCAACAGCAACAGCAGCAGCAGCAGGCGTCGCGAGCTGCTCAACTCAGCGACCTCAGCACGGCGAGCCGTCGGCCGCTGGACGTGCTGCCGCCTCGCAGTCGCTCTCTGCAGCTGCTGACGCTGCGAGTCCGCCGACGCTCCGCTCCTTCCACACTCGTCTCTCTCGCCGTCGTGCTGCGCGATTGTCTTCGCTGCCGTCTTCGCTGCCGTCTTCGGGCTCGAAGATCACGAACGCCAGCAGATAAAATAAAAAAATTAATAATAAAATAGAAAATAAAATAGAAACACAGAAACCCAACTCGGGACGCCGACGACAGTAAAACCCGAGAAATGCGTTTCTCTAATTGATGCGCCGAAAATAAGAATGTTTGTTCGGTGTGAATTGTATTGTTGTTGTTGTTGGAAGGACTTCTTGCTGTTCGCGGAGCTGCCGAGAGTCGCTTCAGCTCGACGTGGCTACAGTGGGCCGCACGCACCAGCTGAGAATTCCTTCGATTTCCTGAATGTTTTTCCAGCTGCAAACTGTTGCTTCAGTTTCACTCTGCCGTCGCCGAGACGACAATCGGAAGCCCGAACTGCCCTCCTCGTGATTCTGGAACCGTCTTCGGCTCTGAAGAGAGCGAAGATTTCTCCGCGTTCTCGTTTCGCTCAATTTGCCCCGCTGTCAGCTGAGGTCGCTCTGTTTATTTAACGGTTTTATTCCACTCTCATCACTGAGAACCCCGGTTGGAAGTTGTTGTTGTGTTGTTGTTGCCGTCGTAATTTATAATCACTTCTTACGCACATCGACGCTCCGCAGCGCAGCGACGAACATCCTGCGAGCGGCAGCAGCTAATGCAGCGCAATAAATGCAACAACAAAGCAGCGACTGAGCGAAGAAAAGGTGAGAAAAAATGAAATCCGCGCAGCGACTCTGCCAGTGTCTCGCTCGGCTCTGCTGGCGTCGGTGGAGGCGGCGGCGATTGACGGCCGCTTCGGTTTTCGCTCCTCGTCTCGCCAGCCTCTCCGCTCGGGATTTCTTCTCGCTGCTCGCGCGGTTATTTATATGCGGGAATTATTTACGCCGCATTAGTGAGCGCGTACGAAACGTAATAAACGAGGGAAAATTTTAAGCCGATTATGAAGACGCACGACATGAAGAACACGGACGCGCACACACACGCTCGCCAGCCGAGAGAGTCTCGCGGCGCGCAGTGGAGCCGCGTTTCTGCTTTAGCAGCGTCGCAGCGCGGCGAGTTGAGCAGCGCAAACCTTCGCAACGCAACGTAGCTGCTGCATCCGCGACGCACTCTGCTGCTGCTGCACGGTGAAGTCGTCGCTCTTCCTGCTGCTCGTGTGCGTCGGAGCGCAAATGCAAGTAAATCGCGCGCGCGTGAGATCTGCAGCGACTCACGCGCGATCCTGACGCGGTTTCGTGGACTCGCCCGCGCGATCTGCGGCGCGTCGTCGAGATGCCGTCGCGGTTGAGGCAGTCGCCGGGTTGGGGGGCGTGGCGGCGCGGGGCGGACAGGTGGAGCGCAGCTGGTGAATGCCAGCGTCACACGTGTGTAAATCACGTTGATGCGAATTAATAGTTCTCATTGTGTGTGTGTGTGTGTGTGTGTGTGTGTGAGAGAGTGTGTGTGTGTGTGGGTGTGTGGGGTTCGTGGACAGCTTTTTGTTTGTTTTGTTTATTTCACTCGCTTTTCCTCGTTTTACTCGAGCGCGTAACTCAAATTAATGAGTTCGTCGTTCCCTCCGCGAGCGCCAGCAGCGCCCTCTGCTCGTGAATATTCATGAGTTGGTCGCTGAGAGCGAGACGACGACGCGTCCTTCGCGCTCTTCGTCGCTGCCGGCGGGAGGATTTCACGAGAAATTCGAGGCTTAGCGATTCAAGAATCGATCGGAGTCACTGAGAACTGCAGGAATTTTCACTAACTGAAGGAATTGAAAGGGTTTCTGACTCGATAAAGGATTCCAAAGTCCGTTTTGAGTTCTGCGAGGGACTTCAATTTCAGTCTCTCGCGTCTGAATTCAAGAATGAAGACTGGAATTTTATTAAGGGAAAATAAGCGAAAAATTAATTTAAATTCACCCAGAATTCATAACCTCACAACGACAACAACAACAACAACAACAACTACACAGCCAGCTAAATAAATAAGAAAGCGAAAATAAAATAAAACAAGCGAACAAAACATGAGAAAGAACAGGAAAATTAAATTAAAACTATAAATAAATAATTTCAATATTGTTGGGCGAAGAAGTTGAACGACTGCAACTGTTGTTGCTGCCACGCCTGGCGTTCGTTGCTTCCTTCTTCCCAACGCCGCCGCCGCCGCTGCTGCTGCTGCTGCTGCTGCTGCGACTCCATCGCGCTGCGTTTGCTTTGTTTGACCTCAAACTTCCGCCGACTCCAGCCGCAACACAACAACAGCAAACGACCAAGAAGCACACACACACACACACACGACAGCCTCGCCGACGTCGTCGCCACTGCAAAGAAGAGCGAAGAGTCAACCAAACCAACAACAGCAGCTTGCGCGACAGCAACAGCCGCACTCTCAGCAGCAAACACAACCAGGCGCTCAGAAGGCAGCAGCAGCGCGTTCGCTCGTCGAAGGTGACGACGATGCCTTGAGAGAACTCGTCAGATGTTGTTGGTTGAAACTTCGTCTTCTTTTCAGTCGCTCGGCTGCTGCGGGAAGGCAGCGGTGGCAGAGAGCATCTGGCAGGCACACCCTCACACACACACACACACGCAGCCCTGCAACACTTCCAAATTATAAGAACAAATAAATTTTATTTATTTAAAATGGTTATAAATAAAAACGTCGGTTCGGTTGGCCGGCGGGACGGCGGGAGGGCAGCACCGGCAGGCAGGCGAAGGTGGCTGCGGAAGGACCGACCGCGCCGCGCCGCGCCCGACCGAACCGAAGCGAACCGAAGCGAGCCGAGCAAACACAAACATAAATAAGAATGAATTGGTTTTGAAGTTCGTTTGTTTCACTTTGCTTGTAGTTTCTGGTTTCGTTCTCCGGCTCTTCGAGGCGTGGAGAGCGCGGAACCGTGGAGCGGAGAGCGCAAGCGGCGGGCAGATTCAAGAAGCCGCGCGGATCTCCACGAGCTGCTTTCGAGAAGCGAGAAATCGTTTAGTGCGACGAAGTGTGTGTGTCCTCCGCTAGATTCCGTCCTCCACGAGAGCGCTGCTCCCGCTCCACTCACTCCACCCGCTCCACGCGCTCCTGCCGCTCCACTCACTCCTCCCGCTTTACTCAGCTTGAAACCAGTTGTTCGCTGGCATCTTCGACTGCATCTTCGCTCCCCCGCAAGCGTTAGAAGCGCTGCTGGTGCCGCAACTGGCGTCGCTCACACTGCGAAGCCTCTCGACTTCAACGACCCACAGCATGCGAGTCCATCTGCGGAGGGATTTGAACTCCTCGGCGGTTCTGTTTATTTTCGTGGCTGCGTCTTGCCAGCGGCCGCAGACATCCACCGCCAGCCGTCCGCCGGATGCACAATTGAATAAACATTTTTTATTCTTTAATTAATTTATTTTTCGGATTCCCTTTTGGTGTTTCCTTCATCTGACTTTGTAATTCTCAGTGATGCCGCGTTGTTGTTTCCGCTGTTGTTTTTACTGCTGCTGCTGCTGTTGTTCTTGTTGTTGCTGCTTTGGGTTTCAATCCTCTGCCGGCTGCTTTTTACTTCGATCTCTCAATGAAGCGATCGCGCGATCGAAAGCCGGATCGCTTGCGTTTGTTTTTTACTCAGCTCAACGCAGCACGCTGACGTCCCTCGGATCCAAACTTGCGGACGCTGCTGCTCTCGCGACTCGTTGCTGTGCAGCAGCAACTTTTTGTTGTTGCTGTTATCGTGGCTGCCTTTGACGACATCAAAATATGATGAATTTGAGTGTCACACAAATATTTGCATGAAATTCCTGCGAATCCCGTTGTTGTTGCGAGTTTGAAGTGCTCGTGAGACACAAACGTGTGTATGAATGCGCGTGTGAGAGGCGAAGAGCCCCGCTGACTTCTTTGAGCGATGAATTTCTGAGCGAAGAATTTCGGTTGTCAAAGCTGCGGCGGGCGTTTGAAGTTCTCAGCCGAAAAATCGGAGCAAACAGCCTCCGCATGACGAAGAGATCTTCAAAACGTTCGCTCTTCTCCGTCGTTGAGTTGCGATGGTGTGGCGTCAGCATCGCCAGAGTCTCTCACAGACAGAGTCTCTCAAAGAGCTTCTCTGCCGCACTTAGAGTGCTCAGTAGCTGAGTGTCGGCCACTCGGTTTGCGCGGCTCCACACGCCTCGCAGGATATTTAAGTCCTCGGCGAGTCCTCAGCGGGTTCCGAGATGCGTGCTGCTGCATTCGCGCTAAACGCCGCCTGAAGTGGCGCGCGAGTACCTGCAGCAATTTGTGTCTCTCGCGCCGCCTGTCGTCTGTCATTGCCGTCCTCCAGATGCTATTTTGCCGCACTCAGCGCGGCGCTGCCAAGACTTCTGCGAGTGCTCACGCCAGCCTCGCGCATCCCCAGCAGCCGTTTGAAGTCTTTAAATGCCCCCACAATCGCTTTCCAGCTGTCAGGAGCGACGAGTTCTCCCCACTCTTGCATCTGTCAATCGCTTCAATCGCTTCAATCGCTTCATTCGTCGCCAGCAATACAAATCTCGCTCGCTCGCAGATACAAAGTAGCGGTTTGTCGGCCTTTTTTGCCGTTTCCTCTGTTTATTTTCACTGCTTTTTCCCTCGCTTGCGCTGCAAACTTTTAGCATTCTTTATTATTATTTATCGCAGTCATTTCTGGCTTTGTGACGCCGACTTCGAAGTCCGCGTCTGCACTGCAACGCTGAGCAACTCCTCGTGTCTGCGTGTTGGTGTGCTGTCGCTGCGGTGTGCGTGTGTGTGTGTGCGAGCGTGCGAGCGTGTGTGTGTGTGCGAGCGTGTAATTCTTCTTTTATTTTACGTAGCATCTTAATAAAGTTTCAACATTTTTCATCATTAAAATAAAATAAAGCCAGAAATATATTTTATCCTCTCTGCATCATCTGCACCCTCAAAGAAACAGCAACAACAACAACAACAACAACAACAAAGCCAAGATTCCAAACAAGCCAGCACCGCAACAACAACGATATTAACAATAACAATAATAAGAAGAAGAATAATAAGAAGAAGAAGAGTAAGAATAACGACGGCTTTCAAGGAAACGAAGACACGCAGCAGCGGTAGCAGCAGCGGCAGCAGCGGCGGCAGCAGCAGTTGAGATGCCAGAAAAAGCAGTCAACGGGCTCAATAAAGCCAAGAAATAAAATATAAAATAATATAAATTAATACTTCAAGATGAGGAATGGACGGCTGGTAACTTTGTTGTTGTAATTTATAACAACTCTTAACAATGCGAGAGAAGAGCAGCAGCAGCAGCAGCAGCAGCAGGAGCGGCAGCACGAGTACGGTGGGCTGAGGAGATGAAGAACTGTTGTTAAATTTCCTAAAAAGAATTCTTGCTTGTGAAAAGATTTCTTTAAATTTCCTTAAAAATCTAAAATATTCGGGATCTCCAAACACAAAACAGAGAGCTAAAAATAATTTATTTAAAGGGTTTTCGTGGTACTTAAAAGCAAATCATTTGCGCAATTTAGGGTTTCGTGTTTAGATGAGAATAAATGATAAATAAACGAGATTGAAACCGACGGAGGATGCGGGTTATGAGGATAAAATAGGTGTATTTTAATCAATACTGCAATAAATGAGAACATTTTCGTCAATTTGTAGCTTAATAAGCACGAAACTGAGTACAGAAAACCTTCAAATTTCGCAATTTTGGTCCGCGTGGTTTCTGAAACTGGAATCGTGTGACGAAATGAAGAAACGCATTGCGGGGAAAGTTCGGGGAGTTCCGTGAGCAAGGGAAGCGCTAACTTTGCCTCCATTAAGTTCGGATTTCGTTCTGAATCCCCTTCGCTTGGACTTTCTTTTCGGCCGACTTTCATCCCCACGGGAGTTGGAGGGTTAAGAAGAAAACTGTGATTGCGGCGAAGACTCGCTCGCTTGTTTCTTCCTCTTGCTCGCTCACGCCTCGTTGCTTCGCTCGTCGCGCCCACTGTAGAGTCGCACAGTCAGCCGCAGCTGCTCCAGGAAATGATTTTTCAAAAAATTTTAGTTTACGACTCCGAATGGCTGCGTTTTCCTTATTCATTTCGATTCGGCGTCAGCCAGAGAAACGAACAACGAAAAACGAAAAACGAACAAAGAATCCCATTTATTTTTATAAATTCTTATTTTTATGTAATTCAGCGGCACAACGAATCCGCACGACGTCCGCGCACCCGACGACCGTCGACCGACGAGCGCAACGAACTCGGGGTCGCCTTCGGCTCGGCTTCGGTCTCCCGCAGAAGTGCGAAGCGGCGGGCGACCCTCTGAGGTGCGAACAGCAAGCCGAACCCGAGACGCGGAGCATCCGATCATTTTAATTGCTTTCCTGACTAAACGAATATTCAGAATTGATAAATAAACGAATCGTACGCGGCGAATGTGAGTCGGGCGCGAAGTTGCTGCTGCCGCTGTTGTTGCTGTTGTTGATTGTCAGCAATTAAAATGCATAAAAATCCATCAGCAACATTTGAATAACGTAAAAAACTCGCAACACTTTAATCGTTTTATATGAATAAAACACGTATTGTTGTTGCTATTGTTAGTATTTGTAGTTGTTGTTGTTGTTGTTGTAGCATCTGCCATCGCCGCCTGCACTTGAGAAGCCCACTCACTCACTCGCTTCCCGAAGCAACGCAGCAGCAACAACAAGCCATGCCGAGCCCGACGTCGGCTCCCGCAACGACCTGCGTTTTCCGCGCCTCTCTCCCTCCCGCTCTCCCTCTCCCCACCTTCGCCTAAAAACCCGTTTCAAGTCGCATGTTAATCGCCGTAATGGCTTTCAGGATTATGACGTCGCGTATTTTCGTTTGATTGACGTTAACATATTTTTCCTCATTTTCCTGCATGCTGAAAAATCATTATTATTAAAAATTTGTATTGTAGCGTGGAGAAATAAGAACGCGATGGCGGCGCGAGAGCGGGGGAGGAACGAAAATGAGTGCAGAAGATTAAAATCGAACTGGAAATGTGAACGCAAGATAGAAATTCAATTGTACGCGACCAGGGCTGCCACCGCGCGGCGAACGCAGAGGAGTGGCTCGGGTGCAAAAATGGTACTCGGATCCGAACGAAGAGTAGCAATTTAGGCGACTCTTTCGTTCAGTTCAAGAGTCGCCTGATCAACTATTCACTCCTTTTTTTTACTACCCTTCACTACGTTTTTCACTACTTTCAGTACTTTTTCACTACTTTTTCAGTACTTTTTCACTACTTTTTCACTACTTTTTCACTACATTTTCACCACTTTTTCACTACTTTTTCACTACTTTTTCACTACATTTTCACCACTTTTTCACTACTTTTTCACTACTTTTTCACTACTTTTTCACTACTTTTCACCACTTTTTCACTACTTTTTCACTACTTTTTCACTACTTTTTCACTACTTTTTCACTACTTTTTCACTACGTTTTTCACTACTTTTTCACTACTTTTTCACTACTTTTTCACTACTTTTTCACTACTTTTTATTGTAAATCACTTGTCTTCGCCTTTGTCACCCCCACTCAGCTGCAGCAGTCGGGTATCCGTATCTCTGAAGTGCGTTACGTATCTGCAATCCGCTCGCTGTCTGTCGAATTATTTCGGATTTAATGAATTTGATGTAATGACATTTCAGTTCGCATCTGTTTAACATTTAATCTGTCTCTCCGTAGATTGTCTATGCATTCGTCTGTCTGTCTGTCCGTCCGTCTGTCTGTCTGTCTGTCTGGCTGGGTACCTGTCTGCGTTGCCTTCTACGTGTGGAAATACAGAAAACGTTTGTCATTCCCCCAGCCGCCTCTGAGTTGGCCAACTTGTTCTTCACGTTATTTTCGATAGATAATCCAGTTGTTGACAAATCCTTTGTCTCCAGCGGTTTCTTCACTCTGTTCGGCGTTACAGAGCAACGCAAGTGACACAGATATTTGAAACAATGAATTCCATTCCCGCGGCTCGTGGAAAATCGCTGCGCCGGGAGAAGAGGGAGTTTCTTCGGCGCCAAAATGCCAGATCATTCCACAGATGTGACATTTTTGGAATGTTCATGACGATTGTGAGCGTTATTTTCACGCAATAAGTGTCACCAGTCGCGATTTAGTGTAACAATCACGATGTTTTCTCTCGACTCTCCATGCATTTGAAGAAAACCAACATTTCGTCGTGGATTCTCAATCATGTGCTCGAAATTTCGAAGTTGCACTCCGAATCCTCGACAACAAAACCCTCCGAGTCAACGTTTGGCCAGAGAAGACTTCGCTGCAGCTACAAAAACTGCTTTCTGCATCGAAAGTTGACTACTGCCGCCGTCCAGAGTCTCGAAAATCCAGTGCTCGCCACTCCAACGCACTCCGTCAACGCTTTTCAGCAGGAAATTAATCGCGCTTCGAGTGTTCATCGGCACCGGCTGATCCCTGCAAACAATTCGAGGCAATCGAACAAATAAATGCGCGCCGCCACTGCACGGACCCGCGGAGGGCATTAAAAAGCTGCCAACAGAACACAAAATTACAATTTATTGCAGTTCAACTCAAAAACGAACGCAAATCAAGGCGTGCAAGTCTGGCGAGAGCGCCGCGCCGCCTCTCCAGCTCGCCATTCGCCTCTCCGGCCGCACCGCCTCTCCTGCCAAAACGCCTCTCTTGCTCTGCATTCGCCTCTCCTGCTCTCCATTCGCCTTTCCAGCTCTCCATTTGCCTCTCCTGCTCTGCATTCGCCTCTCCCAGCCGGGTCCCGTTGACAGAATGAGTTTCGCAATGAGTTTTGCGGGAGAGCGGGGCGCTCGTGCAAGTGGTCACCGCGCTCTGTGCTCTGCAATTCATTCAGTATCGCAAAATATAATTTCAGAAGGCAACGCGACACAAAAGTCGTCATTTCTAGATACTCACGGCAACCGAAACCGTTCGTCGTCCATGCGACAGCGAAGTCTTCACTCTCCGGACGTAGAGTTCGCCGCGGATTGCAGCCATTGAAGTCGCTGAGGGGAAAAACTACCAAAAAACAAAAACTTGCTGCTGTCAGCTGCCCTCCGATGTGATTTCAAGGACGAAAAACTCTCTAATTAACTTGTGGTGCGTCGCTGTTGCATGGGAGAGGAAAATCGACAGAAGTTGCTGACCCTGTTTGGTCAAACGGACGAAATTCTCTCTCTCTCTCCTGCTAATTGAAGTCTCACCCGATTCACTGGAAACGTCATAAAAGTCACCGCGGATCACTCGTGGTCGTCCTTTGCCACTCGCAGTCTTGGCTTTCCTCGAGTTGCACGGCATTCGGCGGCTCTGGCGGCACAAATCGGCGCAGTTGAGCTCAACCTGACATCGCAATCGCAGTTTTTATCCACAACTTTTTCCCTTCTCGCCGCGGCAACAATAATTTCTGAATTCCTTTTCTTCGGCTGGCTTTTGATTGCCTGTAATGACTGAGTAGAGTTGCCGCTGCGTTGTGGCAAAACGCACGTTCGCCGCTTGTTGTTGTTGTTGGGTATTATTTGTGGCAGATATTTTATTCCGTTCGCCATATAATTTTATTTAATTATTTTTATTTACTGCATTTTTTACGGAGTTCAAACGGAAATATTGTCCTCGTTGTTGTTGTTGTTGTCGTCGTCGTTGTTGTTGTTGTCGTCGTCGTCGTCGTCATCGTTGTTGTTGTTGTTGTTGGACTATTATTGCCAGTTGCTGCAGTTGTAGTTGCGGTCACCCGTCATTAAAAAAACTTGTATGCAGTTTCTTTTTCAATTCGAATTCGTGTGTCACTCGCAGCAGCAACAATTTTATGTGGAGCAACACCGAATTAATTTTATTCAGCGCACTTGAGTCTGGTGGATGCCTCGCCCCCCCCGTTTCCCCCCTCTCCGGACCCGTTCAGCCTCCCCGCGATGTTTAGTGAGCGTGCATATTTTATTGCTGGATAATAAGCGGCTATTAAAATAATTGCTGAATTACATTTACTACGGCGAAACAAGAGGAGAAAATATTCCACCTCAACTGTATTCCGATATTTAGCGGTGTGCGTCGGTGTGTGTGCAGCCAAACATGTCGAAACCTGCGAGTGTAACTGCGACTGAGATTCTAATTCAGCTTTGTTTTCATCAAAATATCAGCTGAAATGGCTTCTCCTCTCTTCTCTTCATCAACGCTCAGTCGAAGGAGAGACAAGTGGGAGAGCGAATTGTTCGCGTCAAATAAAGTTGAAAGTGTTTGAGAAACGTTTTTCTATTCATAAAACGAATTATCGGCGTTGAAATGCGAACGAACAGCCGTTCAGAAAAACCACAATTTCCAGCTAAACCGCAGCAGCAGCAGTTTTTCTGCAGAAAATCATTCGGGTCGGCTAGCGACTTCGGCTCCGCCACAAGCGGCCGGCAACCTAACCTCACTTTCCTGCCTGCCGTCTGCAGCGCGCGCGAAATGCTCCAGTTAAGGAGTCACAATTATTTTAATAATAGTTATTACCAGCAGAAATGCATTCCTCCGTCTTTTACACAACTTATACACGAGATAATGAGATGAGTACGAGCGCAGTATTACGAGATAATTATACGCTCAGCAGCAAATTAAACGAGATCGAAATGGTGAGGATGGAGAGCGGCGAGCGGCGAGCGGCGAGCGGCGAGCGGCGAGCGGCGAGCGGCGAGCGGCGTTCGCGTGGAGAGGAAGTTGATGGATTAGAGAGGCAATAAGTTGAGGAAGATTGCTCAGTTGTAATTACTGGAAATGCCATGAAATGCGAACTAGAAAACAGATTTTGCGGTGGACTACTGAGTGCGCGTTGTATTTTGTGGTGTGAATTTTGGACGCTAAAATGCGGTGAAAGTGATCGCGGAGTAGCAAAGTAATTTGAAGCAACGTTCACTCGAACGTTTTCCTTCCCTGCTTCACGATTTTGTGGCGCTTTTAACTTCATCCACTGCGCGGTAGCAGTTTTCTTGCAATAACTTTGCTTAATTTATATAATTATTTTCTTATTTGTTCGTTCAGTTGGCGGCAGCGATATTTCAACAACGTTTTCAATTGAATTAAATAAGTTTATTAGAATCATTTCACCGCAAAACCTCTTCAATCTTGAAATAACGCTGAAGTTTCCACTTGCAACTCGAAATACCTTCATCGCCACCGCGTATCTGAGGAAAGCGCTGCAAACGTGGCTCGAATGTTGTTGCTGCTTGCGTTCTTCACTAATCTCCAGTTTGTTTCATCTCAGAACTCCTAAATTTTCTATTTACACCTCAAACAACGACGAGTTCTGGAGAAAACATTCCAGTTTCTCGGGAAAAACGCATCGCTGCATTTTTACATTCTGTTTTCTGTTTTCTGTTTTCCAAATACTTACTTTTGTTATTAAAATTTTTCCTATGTCCCTCGCCGTTGTTGTTGTTGTTGTATTTTATCACCGTCACACCAGGAAAAATTATGCAAATAAAAGCATCTTCGGTGTTAAGCAAACAGCGAAGACGAAGACGAAGACGAAGACGGTGGCGACGAAGACGAAGACGACGGCGACGAAGACGACGGCGACGGCGACGACGACGAAGACGAAGACGAAGACGAAGACGATGACGACGGCGACGACGACGAAGATGACGACGACGACGTACGGCGTTGCCAGCATCGAGAAGCGTGTTTGCTGCGTTCGATGTTTGTTTTAACGCTTTTTAGCTATTTAAACCGCGTTGGGGTGCCGTTAAGAGGGGCGGCTGGTGTTTGCAGAGCGCGTTTGTCACTGCGGCTGCTCGGCTGACTGGTTGGCTGACTGGTTGGCTGACTGGTTGGCTGACTGGTTGGCTGACTGCTCGGCTGACTGGTTGGCTGACTGGTTGGCTGACTGCTCGGCTGACTGGTTGGCTGACTGGTTGGCTGACTGCTCGGCTGACTGGTTGGCTGACTGGTTGGCTGACTGCTCGGCTGACTGGTTGGCTGACTGGTTGGCTGACTGCTCGGCTGACTGGTTGGCTGACTGGTTGGCTGACTGCTCGGCTGACTGGTTGGCCTACTGGTTGGCTAACTGGTTGGCTGACTGGAAGACCGAAGAGCGCCGCGTCGCCGCGCAAGTGGCTCACATAAGTCGTTCGACGAAGCAGATGAGTCGTTGGGCTTCGAAGCTTCCGAGTTCCGGGCGACACAGAAGCCTTTCAGCCGCAATGAGCGACCTCGCAACAGTCTTCCAGCCGCGTACTGCAGAACTAAGACTGCCCTGGACTGCCCTGGACTGCCCCCGTCCGCGGGACGACCTGCGCCGCTGACCCTGCGCGGCGCTCCGCGTTCGTGGCGAATCCTTTCGTTGTCATTTGCATTTTAATGCTTTGCTTGCACATTTTTACGCTCAATATTTCATCGCTTGGCTTTTAATTGCGCGGCGCCGCGGAACGAAGCCGCACAATGTTGCCGCTTTTACGATGCTGCAACCGCCGCTGCGCGCTCTACGGAGGCGGCTGCGGCTGCGGCTGCGGCTGCGGCTGCGGCTGCGGCTGCGGCTGCGGCTGCGGCTGCGGTCGCCGTGCTCGTGCAGAACTATTTCAGTCGCCCGGCTAACAAGCTCTGCCGCGGCCGGCCAATTAGTGGCAGCTGCGGCGGCCGCAACACTGTTGCGCGTATAAAAGTTTAACGATTAAAAGAATTAACATGCGTGAGACGTCATTCCTCTCGCGCGCAATAAAAGCGCGCGTTTTTATTGTGTGTGTGTGTATTACGCCGCAATAGAGAGAGAAAACGCTCGGCCCGCTCCAGCCGAAGTTGTAAAATCGCGGCTCGGTCGCGCCGCGGCCGCCAGCTGCAACGATAAAATTTCGCGGAGAAGAGAACCGCGCTCGGAATTCTGGCGAGCAGCGTCGTGCGCCGAAGTCCTGCCGGCGAGACGCTCCGGCGTTCCGGAGGCCATAAAGCCGGCAACTTTGTTGCGGCAACATTATTAGAATTACATGCGAGCGCAATAGAATAAAAAGTTGATGGTTAATACTGACGATTTGCGGCAGCCAAATAAAACAAAATCGCGTGCCGAGCTGCGAGGGGGACGCGCAGGCAGCCAGTGTTGCAGCGAGAGAGTAGCGGCGAACTCACTCGCTCACACTCGCGACTCCACACATGGCGCGCACCGCCGCCGCCTCTCCCGCCGCTCTGAGCAAACTTCATTACTCGCAACAATGTTGCCGGCCGTCGTAAATGTTTACAGCGCGTATTGCTGCTCTCCGCGTTTTTTATTTAGATTCTTTAATTGCTTTTATAGTGTTTATGATAAATTTGGATTGTTTATGGAGTTGCGTGCGTCGGTGTGCGGCGCGGTGCGTGTGTGCGGCGGCCAAGAAGTCCAACTCGATTCAGTGCGACGCAAATTAGCGCCGAACGCAGCCGTAAAACTTTAATTAAATGCGAAATCCGGCAGAGCGTCCGCCGCACAAAGCCGGCGAATAAAAATTAAAAACAAATTTCATTGTGGAGCGAGAGGGGAAAACGCGCCGCCTGCCAAGCAACTACAGCAACAACAACAACGGCAACAACGGCAACAACAACAGCAGTGGGAGCCGCCACACACACGGAACGAGGAAATGCAAGGAATTAAAAGCAACAAAAAGGTCGCAAATGTTTGCAAACAAATGAAATGAGGAAAACGAGGGGCAGGAAATATTGGAATATTAAATGCACCCCGCAAGACGTTGCCACACCGCGAGCAACGCCAGCGTCGACGGCGACTCAACACACTCGAGAGTCGCGGCTCCACTCACTCGCGGCTTCACTCACTCGCGGCTCCGACGGACGACAGACGGAGGTTCGAGTCGAGTAACTCCAGCCGCTGCAATTAATTTGACGTGGATGCAGCGCTCGCCGTGTTGCCACTTTGTTTGGCTGCTGCTGCTGCTGCTGCTGCGGCTGCTGCGGCTGCATAAATAACAACAACGTATTTAATTTTAGAGACAATAAAAGTGTTTTTATTTTCCATTCAAGTCCCCGTTATCTGCGTGGCCTCAATTTAGGGCGGCAGCGGCAGCGGACGCAGCAGCAGTTGTGGGTGTGGAAACGTGGAAAGCAAATATCACGCTTGCATTAATAAAAACAGCAACAACAACAACAGCAACAACAACACTCTCTTTCCCATCAGCTAACTAAACAAAAACTTATTTAGATGCGTGGAAGAAAAACCGAAAAATAATTACAATACAAACGAACGAAGGAGAGGCAGAGGTACACGAACAACAACAACACACACACACTCAATACCGACGAGGTAGAGGTAGACTAACGACAACAACAGCAACAACACACACTCGCGCTCCCCGACCGGCGATCCACGAACGCACTCGTGCTGCACTCGCAGCCACGAGAGAGACTTTCGTCGCCAGCAACTGAGTTGCGTTGCTGCGTCGGCATCTTGAGGAAACTTTTGTTGTTATCATGGTTGGCGGCGGTGGTGGTGGTGGTGGTGGTGGTGGTGGCTGTTGTTGTTATTCTTGCTGTTATTCTTGTTGTTATTGCTGCATTGTGTTCCTGCAGCCATCAGTTTCCTCAAAAAGTTTCGATTGCGCTGCGATACGCGTTCGAACTTCGGAGTGTCTGCAGCCCGCGAACACGAATCGGAAACAACAACAACCACAACAACAACAACGACAGCAACCTCTTCCATCCAACATCCATCGCATCAGCAAACACAAGACTCGGCATAAAATGTTGCAATAGATAGAAATAATAATAATAATCGGCGTCCGCGCGGCCGCGAGTGCAACGGCCGCGTGTGCGATGCATGCGAAGTCATCTACGAAGTGTATCTGGATACAATTAAAGAAACGCGCGGCGCAGCTGCCGCCAGTCGCCGCAGCGCACAATCAAACGACTGTGCACAGCAACCAACAACAACAACAACAAGCACAACCACAACCACTGCAACAACGACAACAACGACCACAACCACTGCAACAACAACGTCTACATATAATTTAATTTAATTATGGGAAGAGCGGCGCTGTAGATTAAAACTGAATATTAAAGAGAATTAATGAGCAAAAGATGTGTTGGAGGGGAAGGAGGAGGGGGAGGACGGGGGGTGCGTTGAGAGGGACGCAGGGTGACGCAGGGAATGCGTAAGCAAACACGAGATTTATTATTTTAATAAATGCGGCGCAAACGGCTGCGAGTTTTGCTTTCTTTTTGCTTTCAGTTGAAGTTCTCCAATTTTATCTCCCAACTTTTCTCTCTATTTTTCTGAGTTTAATACTTCATATGAAAATTTATGCGTTGAAGGAGAATAAATTTTGAATGTACATATATTTAAAAAAAAAAAAAAAAAAAAAAAAAAAAAAAAAAAAAAAAAAAAAAAAAAAACCTGCACCGCTATTTTAACCCATTAACGCCTCGCAAGGAATCCGAAGCTGCGCAGAGAATACAAAGTTGGAAAACGCTGAAGGTGTGCGTGTCTGCGGCGCAACTGGTAGGCCAGCAACAACACTGCAGCGACAACAACAACAACAACAACCTCCGCGTGTTCAAAATTATCAATAACGAGGCGCAGATGCAACGTCGTGTCGCGTCTGCAGCCTCGTTGCCGTTGCACGTTGGAACCGTCCGTCGTCGTCGTCGTCGTCGTCGTCGTCGTCGTCCTGCCGCGCGCGGGACTCTCGAAGCGCGTTCAATTAATTTCGCTTTTATGTCGTTTTCATTCCCTACACGAGAATATTTCACGCTCACGAGGGCTCGAGAACGTAAATAAAATAAATGGAAAATATTATTCATCCGCCGATTTAAATTTAGAGAAGCGCGACGTAATAAATGGCGGAAAATCTTGTGTTCCTGCGACTCCCTTCGCTGGATGGCGCGTCGCGACCCAGCATTCGCTGGCAGGATGCCCACCGTCCGCATTCAAAGTCGCGATCTCGGTCGAGAAACGAGCGTCGAGCGCCGGCAGAGTTTCATCTTCGCCTCTAAAACTCGCCTGCGAAGTCGACATTTTGAAAAGTTCGAAAGTTTGCTCGAGATAACAGAGCGATTTCGTCCAAAATTCCACGTTTGTGGTCACAGCATTGCAATTAGGAGAGGGAGAGGGAGAGAGAGAGTGAGTGAGAGAGAGGGAGAAAGAGGGAGAGAGAGGGAGAGAGTGAGAGAGAGGGTGGGAAAGTGAGGGGAGAGAGTGAGAGACGGAGAGAAGCGGTAACTGAAGATAAAGCAAACAATTAAACTAAATTAGAGTGAATTTCCAGAAGTCGTGCAAGTTGCGACGAGAATAAAAAGCAGAGGAAGAGAGAATCGGTGGGGTAGCCGACCGCGCCCACTTCCAGGGCGCTTCTGTCGCAGTTTGACGCGATGAACGCGTCTTCTGAGGACAACAAAGAGGGAAAACATCTCGGAATCGAATACTGAAACCTCGAAAAGCCAGAAGTCACCCGAAAATAGAGGGAAAACACTTGAAATCCGCCATTTTGGGGACGATTTGCAGTCTTAAAACGCCCTTCTGCACGCGCGCCTGCCTGCCATCCAAATTTTCTCAACTCGCACCCCGCCGTAGACTCCCCCGCCAGCCACCTGCACCCCATCCCGCTTCCTTCCTGATGACCTGCCTGACGTCGTCCCGATTTTGCCGCAAACACACGCGTGCGACAAAATTTACTCACTTTACGACGGCACTCGAAACTCGGTAACTTGTAACTCGCAACTTGCGTAACTTGTAACTTGTTAGCTGCAGTAATTCAATGATATTTCAGCAGAAGCCTCGACTTGCGTGTCTTTCTGTCTGCCGCTCGGTCGCGTCGGTCGCGGCGGTTGCGTCGGTCGCGTTGGTCGCAACGGCCGCGTCGCTGTCGCGCCTCACCTACACGCGGCATCCCTGCTCGCTGCGAAAGCGCCTGCCAGGGTTGCCAACGCGACGCCAGGTACCTCTCAACACTTAAAAGGTGACTCGGACTCGGATGAAATTCGATGCTTTGAAATTTCTAAACAAAATATTAAGCGGGGCTGCGAGACACGTGAAGTGACATCAGCTGCACGTTGCGTTTGTCGCTTGTTTGCCAATCTGCGGGTCATTCAGCTGCACACACAGACACGCACACACACGCATACAGGTGCACACACACGCATACAGGCGCATACAGGCGCACACACACGCATACAGGCGCGCACACACGCATACAGGCGCACCATGGCTGACAGGTGGGTCGAGATCGTCTCTGGAATGCAAACTCTTGAATTTTCGCCCTAAAATGCGTTGGAGGACACGAATTTGCGCCAGTGTGGCTGCGTTTCCGGTGCAGGAGGGTTAATTAGGCGTCCCTTGATTAATTGAGTGATCGATGTCGTCGAAGTGCTGAAAAATATCTGGCTTCTGCATGGAAATTCACTCCGTTTCGCTTCCGTATCATGAATTCGAAATGACGAATTTATTGCACTTCTTGCGACTGCCTGTCGTACCGAAGAAACGGTTGCAGACGGCTCTGCCACGCCCCTCCCCTCGCCCGCCCCCACTCACAACAGTTTTGCATACGTTTTTCATTCCACTCTTTGTTCCTCAAATTGAGAAAATCGCTCGCCAGCTGCAACAAAAGGGGAAAAATGGGAAAAAATATTAACACCGAAAGCAATTAAAATCGAGCGAGAGAAAACTCAATCGGAAAAATCTAATTCAATCGCAGTGCCAACAGGGCGGGGGCGTCCGGCACCCTCCCCCTCCTCCTGCCCACCCCCTCGAGCGACCGAAATCCAGCTGCAGACGGCTTCCACTGCCAGCGCCTTCGGAAAAAGAAGGAAAAACGGAAGGCAGTGGAAAATGCAGCGCCGCAGACTTCATTCACTCGCCGCTTCCACTCACGTTTAGGGAAGAAATTGTTCCTCATTTTTTCGCACATATTTTCCGAGCGTGTCCACGCGAGGCGCCAATCAAAACGCGGCTCGAGCGACGCGGTTCCGTCCGCCGGACAGCGGGGAGGCGGTGGAGGCGGTGGAGGCGGTGGAGGCGGTGGAGGCGGTGGAGGCGCAGCGTAGGATGTCCGAGGGCAGGAAGTTGCGTGGGGGGGGAGGAAGAGCGGCGGGCGGACACTAAGAAGGAAACAGGAAATCGACGAAGTGCTGTGGGAGAAAAATGTAATTTTTATTGGTGGACGCTAAAAAGGACGCGGAAATGAGCGGAAAAGTGCGATTTCTTCGGCGGAGCGGAGCGGAGTCAGCAGACGGAGGCCGGCAAACACGTACGTGAGAGGCCGAGTGTCCTCCTCCTGCTCCTCCTGCTCCTCCTGCTCCTGCTCCTCGTCCTCCAGCGAAGACTTCAGACAGCAAGAAGGGAAAATCCTTGCATACCTTCAGGCGCGGAGCGACTTCACTGGACTTCCTATTGTGCGCCCCGTAATGTTGTTGAAATCCACGACGTGCAGACAGCGCAAATTTAATTACACACAAATCAGTGCGTATTTTTAGGCGCGTCGACGTTTACTTACTTTCATTCCATTCCATCGTCAGCAGCGCCGACACCAGCCGCCCGCCTCAAGTGCCGCCGACGCTCCCTCCCGCACTTCATTTCATTTAGGCGAAACCAACGAGCGGCGCTGGTGCAGCCTACGGGTTTCCCGGCGGGAGGGGCGGGGCAACTGAGGCGGCAGGCTGCTGATGATGACGACGGCGATGGCGACGGCGATGGCGATGGCGTCCTTTTCTGTATTTTATGGCCACCAAAAACGAATTCATCACGTAGTTTGCATCACTCAGCTTCCCTGGTCTTCACAGTGTTGGCATGGATGCCTCTGTGTGCGTGTGTGTGTGTGTGTGTGTGTGTGTGCGTATGTGTGCGTGTCACTGGCACTAGCAAAATCCAAAGAGTGAATTCGAGTCCTCCTGCCGGACAAACTAACGCACGCACACTATTTTGCAACTCTTTGCTGCCGGTTTTCGCGCCCCAAAGCGGTGCAGTGGGTGCGCGTGCTGGACCGTGCAAATGTGCGTGTGTGCGTAGAGAAGGCAAGAGTGCAGGTGTGTGCGTTTTACGTTTGAATGCAGCGCAAATGCCAGCTGAAAGACGCCGCCAAAAGTTTCCACGAAATAGCGAGCTTCTCTCAGCCTAAAAGTATGCAAGCGCATCCATTTTCGCTATGAAATTTAATCCGCTGACCCTCTTTACCCACGCTGCTGCTTGACACCACCAGCGACCAACGCCACACCCACTTTTCTGGCGACATCTACGTCCGCAACTGCACAGCGTTTGAATTTCGTCCATTTCAGCCGGTTGCAGGATGGTGAGGTCGGTCGGTCGGTCGGTCGGTCGGTCGGTCGGTCGGTCTGGCGGTCGGTCGGGCGGTCGGTCAGTCGTTTGGTCAGACGGTCTGTCGGTCAGGTCGCCCTCCCTCAGAACTCCCTTCCACGCAGAACTCCTCTTCTGAGGGCGATTGTATCTGCAAGAATGCGTTTTCTATTCTAATTTAAATGTTGTCTTTCCATTTATTTATCTACAATCTCGTCGCATATAACAAAATATTAATTCATGCATGCGACAAAAACTAATACGTGGGCGAATATCGATTCTCCCCCATTAATTCCCTCCCTCGTGACATCAGCAGAATGAAGAAGAACCGTCAAGTCACACAATCGGGAAAAAAGTCACAAGAAAAAGTCACACAAAGTCAACGCGCACAAACGTAATAAAATAATGCAAGTTGGAATAGTTTATTGATCGCAATAATAATATTAATCTGGAGGAACGCAGCGGGGACGCCCACCGTCATTAAGGAACTCAGCAGCAGATAAAACTTTAATTAAATTTCATTACGTAGTCTATATAATCCTGGAGAGGGGGATGGAGAGGGAGAGGGAGAGGGACAGAGACAGTAAAGGGGAGACTTAATAACGAGGCAAGCAAGGAAAATGTGGGAGAGAACGACGGAATGACGGAAAGTGCGAGTAATAAGCTGAAATTAGAAGCAAATGTAAGATTTACAATGAAATGAGTTTACAATAGACGATCGAATACCAGGTTTAGCTGGGTCATCGGCCAGGTATTGCCAAGACGAAGAGTCCCATTCTGCGAGGAGGACCTCTTTTAGAATAGAATCGGATTCAGTTTGATCTCGAGCCGTCATTTCGCACGACTTCGGATTGAATGCCGCGTAAACTAAAAGTCTGATGATGGAGAAAAGGAGGAACTCGAATTATATGATGATGAAACAGTGACAGTGTGTCCGTCCCTGCCTTTCTTCACCTGGACCAGCAACCGCCAGAGCTCAGATTTCATCCGTTTACTGCTAAACTGAAGCGCAAACCCTAAAAAACCATGTAAATCGAGCCAATCGATCTGTTTCGATCCTCGATGCTGGTTCCTCGCTTGATGGAAGCCAATCGCTTGGATAATTTCGCTTCTCGCAGATACAAAAACGCACGGAAAATGTTAATTGAAAAAATCGAGCATAAAACGAAGGGTAGCTGGGGAGAAAAGTGGTTCACATCCGGTGGCAGATGATTATGCACTCGACGAAATTAGCCGGCAATGCAATTCGAGGTTCGTAAAATAATCACGCGGATGCGGATGCGGCAGCGGCGGCCCAGCATGTGGAGCCAATTTACGCAAAGTTAAAAAGGTGCAGAAGAATCGCAAATGAAAGTCGGAGCGCCGAAGACGAGCGTGAAACGGCAGGAATGCAAATCAGGACGCTAGACGAGCAGTCAAGACGCTCGTTAAGCGGCTCGTTGCGCGCGTGAAACAGGGTCAGCTGAGCAGCCCTGGAGCGGCTTTCACTGCAGCTTGCAGGGGTTTGAATCGAGGACGAGTGACTACGAGGATTCCGGATTGAAAGTGTGTAGAATTCCTCCCGCTTTTCCAAGGAGGAGAAAAATTGGCGATGAAACCCCCGGGAATCCCTGGACGAAACAACAACGCGGTTCCAGATTCCTGCCGGGGCGCTTCCTCGCAGCTGACAGATGGTCTCAAAGACCGAAATGCGGTGCAATGAAACTCCCCGTCCACTCTGTTGGTTTCGGTTATTTTCCTTCTTAAATTTAGTAATAATTGCGGGTTTCGTACGCCGCCGCCGCCGCCGCCGCTCGCGCGCCCAGCGAATTGAAATAAAAACCGGAGCCAAGAAGTAATCAAGCTTCGACAGCCGAAAAAACAGACAGGGTGCGTCGAACGCGGCCCCTGCAACCCTGCAGCCCGGCTAAATTGCCGGCAGTCTGCGCTGCGAGTCCTGCGTGGCCGCGCCGACCGCAGCGAGCAAACAAAAGCAGGAGTTGCTGCGTCAGCAGCCGCCGCGAATCATAAATACAAGAAAAGTAAAACGAGATCGAAAATAAAGAAATAATAAATTCTGAAAACACGAGTGCAGATGTTCGAGTGGGGCGAAGTGGCACAGCGGCGGGAACAAAGGGCGAGAATGAAGGAGAGCACACGCACACACTGACGACCGCACCAACACACCAGCACACGCACTCGTACGGACGGAATTAATTGGCCGAAAATCGAACTGAGCGTCAATAACAAGCCGGAGTTTCGTTCAGGGCAAGAAAAATCACGACGGGTTCTTCAGCGACTTCTGCGGCGCAGAGAAGGGGGAGGAGGACACGGGTGAGCAGGAGTTCTGGAGGACTTCGAGGGTGGAAGAAAAGTTAGTTTCGAAGAGACTGCGAAAAATCTGCAAGGACAAGAAGTCGCGCAAGAACGAGGAATGAAGAATGAAGAGTCGACCTGCGACCTGCGTGCCGTTCACTTTCATCATCTTCGGCACTCCTGCACGGGAGTCTACGAGTGCACAGCAACAACAGCGGGGGCAGCGAGGTACCATTCTTGCCACGCGCATTCTGTGCGGCGCCTTGCAGACTGCAGCACCGCCGCGGATTGCTGAGCCCCTGCTGGCAAAACGACTCCAGCACACAAGTGCATTTTCGCGCTACGCAGCATTTGCACTCGACTGCATGCCGCGGCGAACGGGTGCCGCAGAATGTTGCACCGCGTTCGAGTGCGATTGCAAAGTTCCAGCAGGAATGCAGCGATTGTTGGCCGCCAAATTCTTCCGCAGCGATGCGTGCAGACTTCGGCGAGGCTGCAGCGACCGTCACGCACCACCCGCTCCCAGCGGCAGGGGGACCGCAACAACAACCAGCGTGAGCAGTTGGTGAACTTGGATTTGAAGTCATTGTTGAGGTTGTTGATACTCGCAGCTGAGCTCCGCAAACAACGAGAACGACGAGGACGACGACGACGACGATGACGACGACGAGGACGACGATGACGACTACGAAGACGACGACGATGTTGGCAAGGATATCGCAATAATATTGGCAGGATCCGGCAGCGTTTTGCAACCAGCAGAGGAGGGAAAGAGAGGAGCAGAGCAGGGCAATCGATGATGGCTGCAGGATGCATATTTGAGTTGCTGGCTGCTTCGGGGGCGGCGTGGGGGACTCGCGGTACTCAGCGCAGCAACAATTTGCAGAACGGGCGAGTTGCAGCTCTCTTGCTCGCTTGCTGCACCTCCTGCTGCCCCAGCAATGTCGGGAATGCGCGTGTATTGATTTCGTCGCCGCCTCCGACACCCCACGCCGCGAGGGCCTTCGATCCCTCGGTGCACACGGTGCAGCCGCGCATCGTCCGCCTCTGCGGCTGGCGAGGGACGAGGGGCGGCATGCGGAAGCCTCACCGCCCGCACAAAACTTTATTGAGGCTCCGCACAAACGAGGGATTCGCAGTCCCGCGCTGCGCCGGGATTGAATTTCTCTAAACGCTGCAAACTCGCAGTTCGCGTTTATGATTTCAATGATTTTACAGCGCGGCGTTGTTTTCCCGCACTGCATTCAAATCCGTGTGTTTTTCTTCGCTTTTCGCTTTATTTCACCCCACTTTCATCCCTCAACGGCAACTCGAATTTATCGCTTGTGTATCGCAGGAGTTGGCGAGGACTTCTCCAGCATGCATCGCAATTCCGCAATTTTTCTATATAATAAGAAAGTTTCACGTAATTTATTACGATATTTTTATATGCGAGCGAAATGCCGGCGGTGGTTTTTCCGGGAGGGCAGCGGACGTCCAGGGCGAGTGCGAGGGGATCCGAGGGGGGGAAAGTTTCTACAAATTGATTTAGTTTTCGGAATTTATATGTATGAGAAGCATTTGTTATTTTTATACTTCGTGCGGAGTTTGCCAGCTCGAGGGTTGCAAAGTTTCACTCCTCCACACTGCAAATCAGCTCTGAAAAGTTGATATCTTCGAGTCCTGCGTTTGATGCGAGATGCGAGGAGCGGATCTCGCGGCAACCCTCTCAACTCAGACGGCCCTCCTGGCCAGAGTTCGCGAAGGGTCATCCACGCGACGACGAAGGCCTCGAGATGACTAAAGGCGACCACAGAGTGAGAAGTAGTGAAGTGAAGCATTTTGTCTCCGGAATCCCTTTTCCCGTCCATCAGCTGACCTCGCAGCCGCTCGCCGCTCGCCGCTCTGCGTGTGTGGCAGCCTGAGGCGGCACTTCACGCGCTCCGATGTCCTCCCCGCAAGCATCCCCCGTCTTAGAACCCCTCTTCGGCTGCACTAAACAAAATTGCATTCGAAAACCTATAAAAACGAATGCATTTGAAGTTGTTACATTTTACATTTGCAGTCGACGTAACGACAAGAAACACACGCACTGCAGCCACGGCAGTGTGGCAGCACTGGCAGCACTGGCGGCACTGGCAGCACTGGCAGCTTAATGGCGAATCCTCGTAAAAAGTGTTGCTACATTTTTAATGTTTGTTTTATAGCTGAAGTTGCTCGCCGCTCGACTGCTGCTGCTGCTGCTGCTGCTACCCGCTCGGCGCCCTCGTCTGCCGCTCGTCCTCCGCGCTGCTCATCCCATATTTTTATTTCATTTTGTTAATTCCATTTAATTTTATTACCTGCTGCGCTGCGCTGTGTGTCGACTGCACTCCGCCGCCGCCGCCGCCGCCGCCGCCGCCGCCGCTACTCGCCGCGGCAAGTGCAACATTTTATTTTATTGCGAAACATTGCGCAGCGGCGAATCTTACAAATCCGCAGGATATTAAAATGCAATGTTGTGCCTTCCACTGACCGCTGCGTCGGTCTTCCTCGAGGATAGCAGAGCATAAAATCGCTTTTGTTTAGATTAAAAAGTGCGCAAGGCGCGGGAAGTGAGTGCAATTTTACGCCGCCGAGTTTAACGTTCGAACCACCCGGACGACCAGGACGAGTGAAGACGGGAGTGGCGTGCATTCCGAACTCGCATAACTCAGGCGGGACGCTTTCATCGTCGGCTTTCTCAAGGGATTTCAAGACTCCGGCAGTATTTCAGCTGCTGTTTGGCAGGGATTCAGAGAGGATTCCTCAGTAATTCCTCAGTCAGCCAGCAGCCAGAGGGACACCTGAATGCCGAATCGCTATTTCCTGCTGCTGTCACGCAGTCGGTTCGCTCCGTGGCGACCGCGGAGACGCGCGGCTTTACGATCGGCCGCCGCGAGCGGCTCACTTTGGCGCGCGATGCCGCACCAGTAGTTTCGGCAGGATTGCCGTGCCGCGATGAGTTTTATGCGTCGATTACCGATTACAAAACTGCGTGAAGCGCATCTGAGAGCGAAGACGACGAAGCGGGTGGCCGCGGCTGCGATTTGCCTGCGTTGCAGCGACAATCCCCTGCCGCCCCAGACGGCGGCGTGGAGAGGCGTTGAGGTGGTCCAACGCGAGGGGATTTTCCCACCCACCTCAGCGGTTCTGCTTTAATAAATCCGAGCGCACTGCAGTCGTTCGCTTGCCGCGCCGCGCCCACCCCGCGCCGTCCCACTCCCTCCCCCGGCGCCCTGATAACCGTGTGAATCACCAGCGCGATTAATGATTATTATTATTTTCCTTTTTCCACATTTATTTAAATGTAAACATAAAATTCGCGCCAAATGTCGCGCTGACACGAACGCCGCCGCCGGCTGGCTGACAGCTCGCGCGTCGCTCTCCAGGACGGCTTTCGGTGTCAGCGGTCGCTACAAATGGCGGACGAGTTTAATTATTTACAGTAATCAGCGCGAGCGACAGTAAGAAGTGGAAGTTGGCGTCTCGCGGGCGGGGGGACGTGAGGTGTTGAGGTTCTTGCAGCGAGAGCTCGGAGTTTGTCATTTCAGCCGCTTTATTGAACTCTCTGCTGTTGCAGGTGGCCAGCGGGGGGTGGAGGGGGTGGGGAGGTTAAATATGAGTTGCCGTTTCGCTGCTTTTTATTGCTACAAATAATTATTTTCTGAATGGACGTTCTTAACTTCGTCCATCTAATGCGGCGGCGCTACGTGCGCGAGGTCATTTCGGTGCCGCTGAAGTCTCGCGAGCGCGTTAAGGGGGTGGATTGGGTGGGCGAGGGGGGTGATCAGCGCCTCCGCATATGGCGGCCGTAATTGCTGCAGCCACAACAGCGATAAAAATCATGATTACCACAGCAATAAAAAGCGCGCTGACAACAGAACCGCGTAAATTATTTAAATATTTTTTGTCTTGCCGCACGAGGGAAAAACAGACAGACAGACAGACAGACAGACAGACAGACAGACAGACAGACAGGCGGACAGACTGACTCTACGAAAGTAGTTACAATTTATTTAAATACTCGTGCCGGAAGTCATGATTCCAAATTGGACGTCGTATCGTAATTAGCGCGGCTCAAATGAAACTTCCGCTCGGGGGAGGACGAACGTGGCACGTAAGCAAATACAAAATAATAATCAGTGGAAAGTCGTCGTGTTGGAAAGTCCTCGTCTGGGTGGAAGGGAAGGAGGGGAGAGGCGAGAACGTTCCTCTCAGAGCAGAACAAATACAATTTAAGACGCACTCTGACTCTCGCACGTAACTGGATTTGCTTAGAAGCAGAAGCGCACCCAAGAGGGAGTTTTTAGGGACCCTCAATCCCCTCCACTTAATTTCGTACTGAAGTTTCACGTTTTCCCCTTCGTGACTCTCTTAATTTTATTTATCCTTTCTCAGTTTCTCTATTTCTCACGATAGCAATGCGATAAAATGTAGTTCTGGCTCTTCGGCGGTATGAAAAAAAGCGAGTTACGACGTCTTCAGTCCTTCGAGCTTCAGTCCTTCGACCAACAAACCCACAACAAGAACAACAACAACAACAACAACAAAACCAACAAGAACACGGCGATGACTTTGTTGTATTGGAATTGCTTGCAATTGGAAAATCCAGCCCCAGCTTCGGCTTTACAGCTTTCTGGGGAATTAATTCACTTTCCGTCGGATGAATGGCGACTGGCGACGGCGTTTACAGCGACCGACGACCGACGACCGACGACCGCTGGCGACAACAATGATGAAGACTGTAAAACGCAATCGCGCGGAGACGCGGCGCGGCAGAGGAGGCGGAGGAGCGCATGAAGCGGGGAAGAGGAAATGGCAAATAAAATTAAGTATTTGCTGCCCTGGACGAATTCGATCGGAAGGAATGGAAATATTTAAGGCGAATCACAGCCGCTGAGCAAGTTTTGAAGGCATTTCGAATGTGTCATCCATAAAAATCCATATTGAAGTCAACAATTCAATCAAGACGAATTCAGAGTTTCACGTCTCTTATTAGATGAGGAAATAAATTATTTGCAGCACGAGGGGGAAGAGGAAGCATTTGGTGGCATCATATAAAATTTCGGTTGTGATTTTCCAGGAGAAAAGAAATTTCACAGAAATGTTCACGAACTAAATTCAACATTAATTTAGTAATTAATTGAACACGGAGCTGAATTAGATGTTGGAGGCCACGAAACACTTCACGACCCGTTCGCGGCCTCTCTCGACACCCAGCAACAGCAAGCGGTGTCTGCGCCCCTCTCGCAACAGACGCCTCTGCCGCTCTCGTCTGCCTTCCAACGAAAAAACCTTCCAAGACGAAAAGGCAGCGTAATTCAATTCTGCGCTCTGCGTCGCCTTTTTATCTTTTTGCTGGTCTTAAAAGTTAAATTACGGAATAAATAATAAAAGCGGCAACAAAAGAAATCCAATGCAACGCGGACTCGATTTACATAAAATCGATTTCCCAGCATTTTCTCGCTTCCCCTCCTTGCTTCAGATTATTATCAGTGTTTTCGCCAGCGCGCTGCAAAGAGAATAAAAAATAAATGTAATTACGCGCTGGACTAAAAAAGCCAAAGAAAGAAACTTAATAATTACGCGAAGTACATTTTATATAAAAAGTCGCATTAAAAGGAGCGAAAGAACGCCGCCACGGGGTTGGAATCGTCGGAGGGGAGACGAGGTTTCGTCGCTGACCCGCCGCACCGGATGTCGCCTCATTATTTTAATAATAAATTATAAATTAAGCTTCGTTCCTCGCGGGCTGCGCGGCCGCTTTGTCGCTGCTGCTACAAGACAACAAAGACGACGACAAAGACGACGAAGACGACGACTAGACGACGATAATGAAGACGGCGGCCAAGTTGACTGGAAGCCGGGAAGGCAACGCTGAACGAAGGAAGTCAGCAGAGCGCGCTGGGAGCGCAGAAGTGTGTGCAGCGAAGATGTCGACATCACAGCCCGCGCCACACGTCGCACGTCGGCTGGTCCGCGGTCCGGCGGCCCCCACGCGGTCCACGTGGCAAGCAGCGCGCGCCAGCCGCCGCGACCGCCTTCGCGTGACCTCGTCTCGACGCGACGCATTGACTTCCCCAGTCAGCCGCGGGCTCGCGTGGCCTTTGAGGGCTTCCAACGCTTAATTAGATCGCCGCTCCACTAACGTGCATCTGCAAATGTGTCTGTTAACGCATCCGTGGCTCGTCACCCGCGCAGAATTATTTCAATACTCACCGAAGCACTCTGAGGAGCGTTTTTTCCACACACACACACACATCGCAGCTACAAATCGCACGCAACTCGCACTCAACTCGCACGCAACTCGCACTCAACTCGCAGGCAACTCGACTTATTTGTCAGCTTTCGATATCGAATCATAACTGCATTCGAGTGAGTGAGTGAGTGAGTGCGTGCCACTTCCCCGCTTTACACGACGCTTGTTGCCGCGGTGTTCTTCGGCTCTTCAGCTTGCGCTGCGTTTACACGTCACTTCACAGCCCGGTGCGCTGATCACAAGCAACAGAATGACAGAGTTCACGTCGCCGGTGCTGAAGGTGACGATGACGATGACGATGACGCTGGTGGTGGTGGTGGTGCTCGTGGTGATGGTGGTGGTGGTCGCGCCGAGTAGCTGATTCAGGATCAGGAAAATTATGAGCGCCCTCGCTGCCATGTAAAATCTTCTCTCGATTGTTGTCTTCTCTGCTCTCGCAGTCGACAAAGGCAAGAGAAAACTGTTAAAAATCAAATAAAATAAATTAAATTGACACCGAAATACTGTAAAAGTGGAACCCCAGTAGGAAATGAATTTTGCGATTGCCTGACTTTGTGTCGCGACGCATTTTTAGCGCTCCCCACCTCGAGCGCGCATTCGCCGCGCAGCTGCAAGCAGAATTTATAATACATCATCATAAATATTCTGTAATGACATTTATTTTTAATATCCCCTCTTCTTCCTCTTCTTCTCCACCCCGCCCTCCACCTCCTAAAAACAACCAGCGTTTTATTGAAGAATGAAATAAAAGAACGAAATGAAAGTGCAGCAACCGGGAAGAAGAAGAAGATTTCGTGCTGCAGCGGCGAAAAGTTTTATTGCCAAGTTTTAATGAAAAATTATATGCGCGCTACCGACGCGGCGACACAGCGACGACTCTCTCGGCGCGAGCAGAGCGCGGCAGCGGCGGCAACGTACAACAGCCGCAACAACAACGCAACGCAACGCAACGCAACGCGACTTCATGCTGCGGACGCTGGATGTACGCGGAATTCTATAAATTCTCTTCGGCTGCATCGAATTATTTATAAATCATTTGATATTCCACGGAGGGTGGCAGCCCTGGGCGGTGCGTCGCCGTCGTTCCTCTCGCCTCATTATTGCGATATTTTTATATTTGAAGATAAGCGTGGAGATGGATTTCACTTGTATTGCTTTCTGGATTTATTTATATTTTAATACGCGTCGTTATGTCTGAAAGCGGCTTTCGTGCGTGGAGAGTCTGGCACGGACGCCCCTCTGCCGGTGGTCGGCAGCGGAACACTGAAGAACCCCGAAGAGCGTCGCATTTTCAATGCAAATTATGAGTGGGATCAGCGATGAGTGCTGAGAGCTGAGAGAGGGTGATTCCAGCCAGTAACGGCAGGTTGCTCGCCACGCCGCACTCGCCAGGGTTGCAGAGCGCGCCGAAATGCTTTTTATTTTAATTAAAATTATTTCCGAATGCAAATTTGCTCGGGATGTAAGATTTCTATCGCCTCACGATGTAAATACGGAGTTGTGCAAGTATTTCAAATAATTACAAGGCCGCGTCGAGAGTCCATCTGTCAGCATTCGTGCAGCTGCAACGCGGCCAAACAACGGCAGGGGAGGCCAGTTTTTGAAAACGAAAACAAACGGCAACGCAATTTATTATCTAAACAAACTTGAAAAATCGCACGGCAGGAATGAAAGTAAGCTTTTCGCTGTCGTTACTCTTCACTTAATCCTCACTTACTCGTTACTCGCTACTGCTTTCTATAGTTTTCAGGGATTTCCAAGCACGGAACTCCAGTTCGTTATTCTCACCGCCTGCGAAATTAAGACTTCTGAGCTTGCATTTCCTCGTTATCAATCGTTGGCAACTCCGTCCACAGTGTTGCAAAAATTGGGCTTTAATTTGATGAACCTTTTTATTTTCTGGATTTAGACAAGAATTGGCAACGCCATTCCAAGAAAGTGCGGTCTTCCTCGCCCACTCTGTGCCCCGAAATGCCCCGCACAAAAACCGAACTGACCGCCTGCTGCAAGTAATTTACAATCCAGAGACCTTTTCATGCCGATGGCAACAGTTTTCGCAATGCGAAATCCTGCAACCCCAGCGCAGTAAAATATTGCATAAATTAAGTTTGCGCCGCCGATCCATTCAGGCAACATTAAGATTAAAATGCGGAGCCCATTAAATACAAAGTAAGACTTCATTAAGAACGAGTGCACTGCAATTAAATTATTTTAATGGCGAATTCATAAAAATGCAACCACGCGGCGGCTCAAGTCGAGGCAGGCGGCTTGGATCGCTCAACTCAAGACGCGCGAGAGCCGCGGCGAGGCGGCCGGCGGCGGACGGCCAGCGACGACCAGCGACGGGCCAGAAATTTGTCAGTGCAACCCATTTAAATGTTGCAGCGTTTTATAGTTATTCAATAAAAGTTATAAAAACATTATTGGAACTTTACGGGCGGCAACATTGTTGGCGGCCGCCGTTGACGGATCCGCGAGCGGCGGCGATGAGCGACGAGTGGCGGGCGTCGAGTGGCGGGCGACGAGTGGCGGGCGACGAGTGGCTGGCGGCGTTTTTATTCCGCGCTATTAGCGAGTCCAATAAAACGCCGCGCTGCCACTTAAATGTGTTTAATAAAAATATGCAACTGGCGCGGTGGAGCAGCGCTTTCGCAAATCTTTGCGACCATAAAAGCTGCAGACATAAAACGCCGGCCAGCGCAGCGCTGAGAGCCACACACGAGCGCGTCGCCCGAGGGGGGTTGGCAACCCGCGAAGGGCGCCCCTCCGCCCGCAGTGACTCGCAATTGAATTTGCGCGCGCAATAAATTCGGCGCTGATCTGCGAATCGCAGCCGCCGACCGCCGATGCTGCGCTGCGGCTGCAGCGAACGGAAGTGCATTTGGTTGCAGCGTCCCGTTAGCCAGTCGGTGGATTCAAGCGAATCCACAGCAACTCCGAAATCCTCTCCGTCGCTGAGCCTGGAGAGCCACAAAGTATCTGCGGCTGTAAAGTTAACAACAACTTGAAGCGCAGCGCACAACTTCGGCTATAAAATATTTGTAGCGCTCGGCTGCTGTTGTCGTTGTCGTTGTTGTTGCAAGGGCTTCGTGCTGCCGAGGAGGCTGACTGACCAGTGGGCGACCGATGGGTGGCTGAGGGGCGCCGGCTGCCGCGAAGCGAGTTCACAGCGCGCGCTGCGGCTCCTGGAAGTCGTGCAGCCGCAATGATGTTGTTGCATTTCATGTTTAACTAAGCAGGTCAGGAGCGGCACGGGAATGGCGGTTCCAGGAGACCGAAGAGCGGAGAGGGGAAGACGTTCGGCACGGATAACTGTGAAGTTATTGAGCAAAACTTGACCGAAGATGGTCGAATTTTTACAGCCGCCACTCATTCTGATTTCGTCGAGCGCCGCTGAGCATGCATTTGCTGGTTTTTGGGGGAAGGAAGGGCGAGCGGACTCGCGGCGAAGGAAGAACGAGGACTTCCGGCTGCTCGGACAACAAGGACAGCGGAAAATTCCTTAGCAAGCAAAACAATTTTGTTGTTTTTATTTTATTACTTCACGCTTTTATCAGGATTGTTTATTATTTTTATTTTGTTATTTATATTTTTTATTCTTTGTTCAGCATTTTCCCGGAATGAAGCGAATGAGAAGGTAAACGAAGGCAATTTTTTATATCAAAAAAAACAAATTTACTTCTATTCTTCACTTAAAATTCTCTCAAATCCACATCGCTTCCAAGTGTAAGTGAGAACTCATTATTTAGAAATGCGACAGGAGAAGTTGTCAGTGAAGATTTCCAGCGGAAAACGAGAGAGGAATAACTGCAAGTTACAACTTTCGCTCTGAGAATGAGAAACAACAATTTAAAACGGTATTTTTCAGTGTAAAACGAGATCTTCCAGTGTACAACGTGGTTTTCCAGTGTAAAACGAGGTTTTCCAGCTCAATACTTTATTAATATAATCAAAATTATTAACTGCACTTTCTAAACATGGAAATTTTCAAGTATGCAATGATTATAATTACACAATTCGCAATTTATTACTTGCAATTAATGCAATCCTTCACTCTCAACTTGTAATTCACAATATAAATTGCCGATTAAACCTTGCCTTTAATTGTTGACTTAATTATTTTTGTGTTGGCGTTTTCCCGCGCCAGCAGAAAGCGTTTAACTGTTATCTCGGAATCGAAGCTTGCGATCGCCGCATCGCTGCTCGATTAATTTAGCGGACGCCGAATTCTCTTTATTAATTCGCTCGCTTTGTTCGCCGCAACTCCAGATTTTCACATGAAATAAAGCGGATTTTTTATATATTTTTTACGGCTTCGTAATGAAGGCACGCAAGTGGAAATCTATTTCAAACGTACTTAGTTGCAACAACAACAACAACAACCACATGTCCGCTGCTGTCACTGTTGTTGTTGCCGCCGTTGCAAGAGTTGCAGTCGCACCGGCAGCCCAACAGCGGCGAAAACAATTAAAATAAATTTAAATGGAATGAAATGGTTTTACGGCAGCGCCGGACACATTTGCAATTATTGTAATACACACAGACATCCACACACACACACACACACTCACTCGCCGCTCACTTGTGCTGAACGCGTCTGCTTAGAAAAAAGCTGCGGCACTCAAGTGAACTCCACTCAGCATTATTTTTATTACATTTTAATTCCTACTTGAGGCGGCCGGAACACAGCGGCAACAACAACGACAGCGACAACGGCAACGGCAACGACAGCAACAGCAGCAGCAACAACAACAGCGGCCGTAGCAAAGAACATCAACACCAACACATGAACAGCAACAGCAACTGCAACAGTAGCAGCAACGGTAGCCGAGGAGGATGTGAAGCAATAAATTTGAGTTTTTAGTTTCCAATTTGTTTCTTGCTAGAGCGAGTCTCTCGCTCTCCCTTCCAGTCGCTCTCCTCTTCCCACAACCGACTCTGCTGCGCCCCGTGCACCGGTGGCGCAGTAGTGCGAGCGATTCGCACAGTGGGACCGACCGACCGACCGACCGACGGCCCGTGCAACAAGTTTGAGGAGCTTCGTTGTTTTTTAATTAAGGCGGACGAGGCAGCAAATCAACTGCACCGCGCTGCGGCAATTCACTCATTAAGACGCACCGCACAGTCAGAAAAACGAGAGAAGCTGCACATCATTCCAGAAGATTAGAAATTTAAATGCGAAAATTAAAATCTGCCTTTAAATGTGTGATTAAAAACGGAGAAACGCAGAGCGAGAGTTGAGAGAGCGGCGAACAACGGGGAAAACCGCGGATGGGATCGGTGAAAACCCGAGGATGCGACGGGAATCGCAAGCGAAGGTTGTCGGCAAGAAAGTTCGATCGACTTCGGAGGGAATGGCAATCAATTCGAACTCCAAAACCGCAGCAACAGCAAATGCAAAGTTTTTCGGCGGCATTCGAACTCGCGACCTCTCGTGTTTCCGCTCAGTGTACACTCGGCGGTGAGCGTTTGCGCGGCGAGAGAGCGCCGCGTGTACAGTTTTCTGAATGAATGAAACTGAAATGGAAATGGAAATGGAAATTTTTTAATAGAAATCATTTTGCTTCTGCCCACGCTGCGGCCGCCGTCGTGGACGCGCAGCGAAGCGGGGAAATTTTGTAATAACGAAAATAATCGCAGGCACACTGGAAGCGGGAAGCGTTGAGCGGGGAGTGTGGAGTGTGGAGCGTGGAGTGTGGAGCGAGGAGAAGAGGGAGAACGAGTTAATTTCGGAAAAACTATAAATTATGCAAATTTGCAATTGTTGCTGCCGTCTTCGTTTTCCCGACAATTGTTGCGGCGGCGCAGGAAAAATTAATGCAAAAATAATAGCGAGTTGCGGCAATGCGAAGATTGTTATCTACAGATGTAAATTGCGCGGCACAGTGGGGCAGAACGCGCGCGGGCGGCGGCGACACAGCAAAGCGACGCGCGGTTCGGTTGCGCGGTCGAGGGTCTTCGGGGCGCCGCACAGTGGGTGGAAATCGCGTGCGGGGACGGAATTCCCTCACTGCTGCGAAGTAGAATCGCAATTATTATTCGATTCGGCCCACTGTGGCTGCACCGCTGGTACGCAGCGACCGTCGACCGCCGCCGTTGTGTGGGGTCAGCGGTACCGACTGCCGTTGCACGATTGAATCTTCGCCGCGATTTCCACTTCAATTCGAATTCTGTTCCTTTTGACGAAATTCACTTCTTTCCACCTCACAATTTGTGTAAATTGACGTTGCGGCGGCTCGCCGAGGGGAGCAGCAACAACAACAGCAACTGCAACAACATAAATAACACAAATTTGTTTAAATAAAATTTTCCCAAGTTCTCAAGTTGTTCGAAAGGCAGCAACAACAACAACAACATCGCAAACTGCGCGCAGCAAAATGTTGACGAGGTGACGCGAGCAGAGCGACGAGGTGACGCGAGCAGAGCGACGTGCGGCGCGCCGCTTAATTGCACTTTTAAATAATAAATAAAGACAATAAACCACAACAACAACAACAACAGCAACAACAACCGCAATTACAGTTGCAACGATTACAACAACCGACAAAACACGCAGAACAACATTTTGTTGGGAAAAATTGGACAAAAGCGAGCTGAAAACATTTGAAATTATATAGAAAAACATTTCGAGACTTCCGACAGCTGTGTGTCGAGCTGCCTGCAGTGCAAATGCAGCAAATGCGGCAACAAGGGAAGCCAACAACAACAAGAGAAGGCAGCAGCAACAACGCCCGTGCAACGAGATGCTTTTGCACGGCGGCGGAGACACGAGTACGTGCGGCAGCAGCAGCATTCGTGTGTTGCGTCGTCGATGAGGTGGCTGCTGCTGCTGCTGCTGCTGCTGCTGCTGCTGAGTTTGACCCTCGCAGGGGTGCGCGCGAGCAACGTCAGCCGAGGCAGCGAGCCAAAGCGGCCAGCGAAACGTTCAGCAGGAAACTGCTTTGCATTTAATTGTCCGTAATGACGTGCAATATGAAATGCAAAACGCTGCCGCTGTCGCTGCCCAACGGTCACCGCTGCTCGTTGTTGTTCTCACCGCTTCTCGTTGTTGTTCTCACCGCTTCCCGTTGTTGTTCTCACCGCTTCCCGTTGCTCTCACGACCAGCCGACCAGCCGACCCAGCAGTCGCTCCTCTCACAACTTCTTCGCGTCTTCGTTTTCGGTTGAGTGCTGCTTCTGCTTCGTCATTCCGCTGCCTTATTAAGATTCGCAGCTCTGTGCGCCGCCGGTTCTCTGCACTGGCAACTCGTGTCTTCCCTGTGATTTTCCTCGCTCTCTGCCGCCCTCTTCCACCTCTTCAAGCGACCAGCTGCTCCTACTTTCTGCATTGTTGTGGATTGTGGACTTCACTGGCCGTCAGCGCCGGCGTTGCCAATTCCAGTGTTTGGCTGCTGCTGCTGCTGCTGCTTCTGCTTCTGTTTTTGCATCCACTTCTTTCTTGCTAGCAATTTATAGTCAGAATTATAAATGCGAATTGATTGTTCAACATTTGCTCGTTAATTACAGCAACAGCAACAGCAACAACAACATCAACAACAACAGCAACAGCAACTTCAGCAACTGCAACTCCGAAGCACAGCAAATCGCTGCAAATTAGCAGTCGTTTGTCTGCCCTTCGCTCCCTTCAACTCGTTTTAGTCCGTTTTTTCGGTTGCCCTGCGGAAGAAGTCGCGGTTTCGGGGCGGCGACTGAACTCGGGCGCCAACTCGACCTCGCAACTGATTGCTGGTCACTCGGAGCTTCGTGGACTCGCGCTTAATAACGGTAATCGTTGGCCAGAAGGTGTGAATGACGTCACTTGAATTCCGCGAACGTCGACGGCAGCGGGTTTCCGCGATCTTTCGTTGCAAGGACGCGTCCTTTGCAAGGATGCGTCCTTCTCAAGCGCGTCGCGTGGAAGAATCGCCGGCGCACCTAAACGACGAAATAAATGTGAAAAGAATTTTAAGTGAAATTAGTGAAACGAGCGAAATTTAAGGAACCAAAAAAGCGGAACCTGAAATTTCACTGAACACCGAAATGCTGTCGAGTCGGTTTTTTCTTCTTTTTGTTTGAAGAGGAAGCAACAGTTTGTGGGAATCCTTCGATCCTTCGTGTGAAAAAGCCTCGAGTCACACATACACACAAATAGATACACACCACCGCACACATACACACACCACCACACACACACACACACTCACTCACAGGCACTTTCAACACGCTTGACGCCAAATTATGTCGTCATCGCTGAATCTCCACATAAAAAAGGTTGTTGTTGTTCTTCAGGGCGGTCGTGCGGCGGGAAGGGAAGCCGTCATCAGCTGGTTGCTTCAACACCCTCACGCCCACAACAACGACAACGACAACAACAACGACAACAACAACAACAACTATCACTACAAAACCGCAGAACACACAAACGACGAGAAGCAGTGAATAAAAAAAAAAGACGAGGAAAACCACAAAAAGTAATTCTACACACCAACAACAGCAACAACAACAACAACAACATAAACAACCAGTTACCAGCTCACGCACAAATCATGAGCAGCCGTTGACAGACAGACGGACGGACGGACAGACGGACGGTCGGGCAGACGACGGACGCATTAAAATATTTTAAGGTCGTTCACAGCATCGGTGTGCGTGAGTGGAGGGCGTGCGGGGGCGTGGGAGCGCGCGTGAGCGAGACCGTCCCGTGACCCCGAAAGTAACGCAAACAGAATTCGCTGGGCGGCCAGAAACGAGCAGCAGCAGCCACGCGGGTGGCAGCAACAGCAGCACAAATAAATTCGCACGAGTCAACAGCCAACAAAATTGTTTCGCTTGAAGAAAGTGAGCAGCAGTCGCTCGCAGCAGACGCGGCAGCAGCAGCCAGCAGCCAGCAGCTGCGGCGTGGATTTCCAGCGCGGCAGAGTGACGACAACCCCGAAAATCCTGCTGTTGTCGGTCTGGATGCCGATGGTTTTGTTGGTGGCGCGGCGCTGGTGTTGTATTTGCCGACTTGCTTTCCTCCAAACCTTTTCAAGGTCAAGACCAAGCATGCGACGCGTGAATCCTCTCCAGGATTCATCGTCGTCGTCGCCCTCGTCGTCGCCCTCGTCGTCGTCTGGGTTGCCTTGCGGTGGCAATGAAGTTGTTCAGCTTGCTGGCTGCGGCTGCCTTGTGCTGGTTGAGCTCGCCACAGAAAGTGCGGCGGACGGAGAGGCAGACGAGCTGGCGAATGCAGGCAGCAGACACGACTCGACACGACACGACACGACAAGCCGGCGCAGGCAGGGTGAGCCAGTGAAAGTGACTTCCTCGCCGCGATTCGAGTCCTTTTTGGGATCCGAGGCAGCTGCTTTCGGGCTGCCGGCAGCTTCACACGCAACTCAGTTGCGGGCGCGCGTCTGCTTCTCGGGCGGCACGAGTGGGTGGCGCCTTGAATTCGAGACGCTTTGCGGTGGCGAGCGCCGGCTGCACCTGTTGATCGCTGAGTCAAGTTTGCCGGCCGGGGGAATCTCGGAAGATCCCACACATCACAGTGGCCTCTCCCCCACTCTCTCTCTCCCAAGGAGTGCCTCTCTCTCGCGAGAAATACTTGAAAAATGTCGCCTTATTTTGACGCTTCACACTGCATTAAATTTAACCAGTTTTTTACCAGTATTCGGCCAAAATTATACGCCAGCAGCCAAATTGAAGGTTGCCACCTCTTCGTACAGCACACGAGGGAAGGAGATGGCAACACAGAATCTGTTCGAGTGTCTGTCGTGTGACACCTCAACAAATTTCTCAGTTGGATGGGTTGTTCTTGTTGCTATTGTTGTTGTTCTCGTTCTCGTTCCCGTCGCTGTTGTTGCCACCACAGATTTTCGCACAATTTTTGCCCAGACCAGCAACAGGAGCAACAACAACAACAACAACGACAATCGCTGGAAACGCAAAGAGTGAGGAAATCTGAAGAAGCCAACAAGTAAACAACAAAATGTCTACCAAATTCCCCTTCCGGTCGGATGGGAAGCACACAATCACACCGCCGCACACACACACACACACACACACACACACACACACACACACACACAGCCAGACAGACATCCATTTATTGAAACGCTCGCTCATTTATGTGGCGAACGACGAATACAAGATGGTGTTGGCGGTTACTCTGGCTACTGTTGTTGTTGTTGTCGTTCTTATTGTTGTTGTTGTCGTTCTTGTTGTTGTTGTTGTCGTTCTTGTTGTTGTTAGCTTGAAGAGTGCATGGAAATTCAATGCTTGCGAGAGTCGTTTTAAGCCAAAATTAAGTGTTGAGATGCTTAAAAGGGATCAAAAAACGAAGAATATGAAAGCGGAGCACATTTCGGCAACCTGCTCGGGTGCACGAGGGCGAGCAGAGCGCTCGGTTCGAGTGAGAACCCCAGCGGTGAGAAGCGCAGCGCGGAGACCCAGCGGCGAACGAGGGACTCTGCAATGTAGACCCATTTTTCCGATAGACTTGCAAACTCACTCAATTGACATGAACTCACTATTTTCTGAATTTCCTACCACTCGATTGAGTTGGAAAAGGAAACGCATAAAATTTAGGCGTGGAAATCTGGTGAAAATTTGGACTTTGCCCTGGTTTTCCATTATCAAAAGCTGTAAATATCTGATTCGCACACGAGTTTCTCATTCCTTTTCATTGTAGGCAGCAGACGAGTTCCACTCTGGTCCACGCCATCGCTCATATTTTGCTCCACCGAATTGCCAAATGCTGTGAAGGTCCACAAAACCCTCGATTCGACTTCTCGGTCCAGCTGCTTTCCCCCCATTTCTCCCCCTTGCCCGCGGACTTCGCCTCTGCACGCCGTGGCACTCAAGGCTCCAGTTTAAGATTGCATTTTGCTCTTTGCAAGGCTTGCAATCGAGACAATTAATAATAATCAGCTCGAGCCATTCATTTCTGGCGACACTCGTATTAAGGGATTTTCAATTTCCCCACCTCGAGGAAGGGGATTCGATGGAACTGCAGAAATGGGATTTGCAGAGCCGCCGGCTTCTTAAGTTTTAATACATTCTGGAGTTTATTAAAATCCAGAAAGGTTACCAGCAGCTCAGTCACCCCCCAACCCCCTCCCCCCCTTCCCAACCCCCTCCCCCCCTCCCACCCTCAGGAGAGTTTCAATTATCCAAATGTGTAGCCTCGGTGCGCAGGATGTCTGCTTTGTGTCGGTGAAGATTATCATTATTTTTACGCTTTTGTCACAAAGTCGCAGTCATGCAGTCACAAACTTACCGAATGTGCCAGCAACAACAACATCCGCAACAATAACAACTCGAGGCGAAAAACACACGCAAGCATTTCCATTCCTTTTGTTCTCCGGCTCTTGCAACTTCTTCACATTCGCGTGAAATTAAAAATGAATATCTCAAAGAACCTCTGCCACGCCCCCTCGCCGTCCTCACCCTCCTCCCCCGTCCCTCTCACCCCTCGCCGAGCTGCCCTGCTGTGGGACATTTTGATGTGTCTTTGTATTCGCGCTCGGATCGCACACGAGGTAAAAGTTATTCATTCGCGTTGAAGCAAAACAGCGAAAATCATATCAGGACTTTTAATCAGGACACCTGATGCAGCGCGGGTGCGCGGACCGGCGGCAGGTGGCGGGGTTTGGGGGCCGACGGCGTGATTATTATCTCAGTCTCAGTCGAATGTCAGAGGACGTCGATGGATTGTTGCGAGCTCGACTGGAACCGCATTCACTCGGTTTGCTTGTTGGGAGAGTCTCAGGGAGGCAACGTTGCAGACTCCTAGAAATCCTTCAATTTCCCGAAATTCTAGTTTCCAAATTGAAATTCTTATATCTAACTAAACAAAACCCAACGAAGAGGGTCACCGACAGGTTTCACTGGCCCAGTTGACGACTGTTTCTCCGGTCCTCTCCTGACTCTGCTGATCATTCATTTTTTGGGCAAACGAATCTGATTTTAGACTGATAATAATAGAGAATTAAGCACGACATACACACACACACACACACACACACACACACACACACACATATGTAGACACATGTTTTTGTTATTTAATGGGTGTGCCGCACACTTCAAAGTTGATAATAAATGTGATTTGATTTTGATGTTGTTTGGCGTTTGCATCGATTAATTCGAGCGATACCGGCTGGATCACTGCATGAATTTATTATTTATTTGAGGGCATCAATCAGTTATTCGTGCGACTGCACGTCCATCTGCTGGAGGCGACGGGGGGGCGTTCAGTGCATCGAGGAGGAGACGTCGCGAGTCAGACGGGACGAACTCACAGGCTGAGTTTCGACCAAATCAAACCAGACAAACAGCCACCCTGTAGCAAACACACACACGCACACACACTCACGCACACACTCACACACATACAGCGCACATAGTGTCAGTTATTAACGCAATTAACCCGATCAGTTTCGAGATCTGAGCCAAGCAGGACACAGTGAGGACGACGACGTGATGCTGAACGTGCTGGGGTCCCTCGGCCGCTCCGAGGCACCCTGTGCGTGGAACTGCAGTGGGCGCGGACCTCCACACAGAGGGACAGTCGACGTCAGCGCCACCTGTCGCCACCTCTCGCCACAACTGCGCTCGCGAGGCGACTTTGACTCAAGTTTAGAAGCTCGTCTTTCGGTCGCTTTTAAGGTCGCGGTGAGGAGGAGCCGCAGCACAGAGGGATTTGGATTTTGGCGCAGGCAGGCCGTGATTATATTAGCGGCATCACAGCCGGCAGAGGGCAGCAGCGGCGGAGAGCAGCGGCGGAGAGCAGCGGCGGAGAGCACATTAAATATGCCAAAGCATGCCGGCGACATTTGCCAGCCTTCGGAGCGACCGTGCGGTGCGCTGATGCGTGCGTGCGTGCGTTCGCGGAGTCGACGGGGTGCAGCGCGGGCGGCGGCGGGCGGCGGCGGGCGGCGGCCGTTGCGAGTGCATTAGTTGGCTGCATTCACTCCGTGCAGCCTCCCAAATTAGCTTTAATTCCGCCGTTAGCTCGCAAGCGCAATTTGTGACAATTTATCGCATGCTGGCCGTCAAACATTTCAATCGAATGGGATTGAGTGCAGCACAAATGCGTCTAATTCGCGCGCGCGTGTGTGTGTGTGTGTGTGTGTGTGTGTGTGTGTGTGTGTGTGTGTGTGTGTGTGTGTGTGTGTGTGTGCGTACTGTGACACGCGAGCAGATGGCGGTTCGCGGCTGCGACGCTTCGTCGAGCGCCACTAATTCGCGCCTCTGGAGCGCAGAAAACTCGCGACGCAGGCAGCCGAGACGCACCGGAGGCTTGTTATTGCTCACCAAACTTCTTGCGCACCCTGCAGTCGGTGGAATTTATCATCCCCACTCAATTTTTCACAGCCGCACCTTTTTAAAACGCCTCAGAATCGCAGTTCACTTCCTGTCTCGTTCCGAATTCAGCTTAATTAGATTTTCGAATGATTGCAATTTTTGGTAACTTTTAGTTTTTGCACTTCTGGCCAGCGAGGAATCAATTTAATTTGCCCTCGTGGCTTCCGCAAACTTTTCAGCGGAAATCCGTTCTGACTGACGAGTTGAAAAAGCGCGACTTCGTTTCTGCTTTTTCGAAAAAGGCATTAAAAATCAATGAAAGTTCGACGTCGCAATGATGACGTCATAATTGTATGGATGCCTGGTGAGCGAAGAATTATTAAATTCCGCCAATATTCCGCCCAATAAATGTTTCTTGCATATTTTGACACTTTGATTAAAATGCGCGCGGCAGCCGCGAACAAGTTGAAGTACAGCGAGGCGCGATTTTTCGCAGCATTCAGCGCGGCGCGGCGCGGCTCGGCGACTCCTTCCGCCGCCCACAGCCGCGCGCTGCTATTGGCGGCCTCACGGGTGCGTCGGGGCTGCCGGCGGCCCGCGGACGCTGCAAGGAGGCGACGACGGACGCGTCCTGCCGCCCGCCGCTGCGTGTTGCTGTGTGCGCGCGCCTCGTAACGACATTAATCGCGATATTTAAATAATTCAATCACTTCGCGCACATATGAATTTCAACTTATCGGCGACACTTTAGCGACATGAAATGAATTTATTTTAATTACCGCACAGTGGGGCGTGCAGCTGCAACCGCCGCTGCAAGACGCGACGACTTTTCACCGAAGTTTTCACCATCATCGTGCGATATTTCACTGAGTTGGTGGCGCACCGAGGAAAGCGTCGCCTGCATCGGAGTTGAATGCGTGAAACTCGCACTGTAATCGCGCTGCGCTGCGGTTTTCCAAATCCAATCTGAATGGATTCGCTCAGCCGATGACCGGCTTCTGTTCCACTGTGCGGCGCGGACTGCTGACCGAACGAATGAGTGAGCGAACAGCGACGCATTTTTGTGGATGTGCGACAGAAAAATATTTCATTGTCACCGCTGACAACAGCAGCAGCAACAGCAGCAACAGCAACAACAACGACACCACCAACAACAACAACAACAACAACGTGTAGACGGCAGCAAGGACGTGGATGCGTTTGCACTTCGCACTTGCAAATCCATTTACTTCGTCCGTAATTGCAAAAAATGTTTTCAATAAGCAAACAATTCGATTACGCTGACAACGCGATAGGGATATTTTATCCCTCGGCAACAACAACAACAACAAGACAACAACAAGCCAACAACAACAACAACAAGACAACAACAACAATCCGTCCTTTCAGGTTGAAAGAAGCGGATGTTTTCGATTTAAAACCCGAAATGTTGACGGATTTTGTGTTTTTCACAAGTTTGTTCCTTAAAAATGAATTTATTTGAAAACTGAAAGTTTTCTCCACTCGAATTTCAGCACTCGTTCGGGTCTCAGTGTGGCGCCGCTGGGAGGGGCAGCAGGTAGCCGAGGAGATCCACTTGTAGGTGCGACTGTGCCTCTTCGCTCTCCTCTCTGCCGCGAAGTCCAAGTGGAGCGAATATAAATTATTAATTCGGGGATCTTCAGCTCGTTCCTACTGCCGGTGCTGCCTGTGGTCCGCCAACCGCTTGCGCCAGCCACATCCACACATCCATTCAGCCGTTGACTCGTCTGTCTGTCGAACTCTCTGTCCGCTGGTCCGTCTGTCCGCTGGTCCGTCTGTGCGCTCCAAAACAGTGCCGTGCCTGCGCTGCAGCGAACTGAGCCGCCGTTCAGCTCCGCTTAAATATGCAGCAGGAAGTATCCGCCAATCAAGCGCCAATCTGAGATGTTGACTGCCACAGCGTGGAACGAACGTCTCCAGCCGCCCGTCGCCGCGTCGCCGCGCCGCTGCGCCCCGTGAAGAGGCTGAGTTGCGCCACAGAAGTGGCAAGAAACTGCAGCGCCACCCACAGAAACCCACGCGGGGATTCCCAACCACAGCAAGCCAAGAGCGGGACAGCAGCGGCGTCTTCTGCTTCTCCCAACCACAGCGATTTCGTTGCTCTCCCTCCTCGTTTGGCTCCATCGCGCGATGGATGGCGGGGTGCGGCGGGTGCGGCGGGTGCTGCGAGTGACGACCTCCTGGCCGACAGTCACAAATCACTTCAGCGCCGCTGCAAGTTGCAGAGGGCCGGCGAACCTGCTGCAAGTAACCGGTACTCGCATGCAGAGGAGTTTCGCCCCGACTTCGAAGAGCTCCTCGGCTCCGTGACAGTTCGGCTCCGAGATACACCGAGAGACTCAACTGAGAGCTTCGTTCGGCTTGAACGTTTTCGGCATAACAGTGGACTCGGAAAACGCTTTTCGCAGTCCCTCGCCGCTTAAATACTTCAAAGCCGGCTACCGACGACGACTTACAAGAGCCGCCTGTAGTTCTCGCAAACACATCTCCGCCTGCACTTCGCGGGTCGCCGCACCGCGCTCTCCCCGAGTTGCGCTCGCGTTCGCAGCAAATATGCATTCAGTTTTCACTCCAGTTTAATATTTCACGGAATCTTGCGCCGCTCCGGCTGGCGAACGGAATGTCTTGCAAAACATGTATGTCGGTCACTGAATACATGAATAATTTATGCGCAGGAAAACCGCTTCGCTACTTCGCGGCCCGTGGCAGTCGCGCACAGTGCGCAGCGCAAGTCAGAGTCCACCTGCCGTCTCGTTCGATGAACGCTTCCGACGTCACTGTCACTCTGCACGATTTTCGGCGATCTTGTTTAGCAGCTGAACTTGCATTCCACACTTGAACTCGCATTCCACACTCAGTTTTCGCTGTCTCTCACCTCAGACGTCATCGGCAGCAATCGAAAGTGCGAACACCGCCAACTCGCAGCAGGTGTTGCGCGCTTATTTCGGCGACTGTAGGGACGAACAAAACTTTCGCATGCAATTTAGCAAAAATAATTCCCCCTAATAAATAAAATACGCGGTTTTTTGTGCCCCGCACAGGACGAGAAGCAATATTCTGGGGGGGGGGAGGGAGGGGGAAACCGACGTCTAACTGACAGTCCATTTATTAGAAAAGTTTTTGCTTGTTGCGCCGCAGTGTTGCAAGTGCAGCAAAAACTGAAGTAGGCGGGGGAGGGGGGAGGGAGGGAACGGAAGGGTTTTTGCCTTTGTTGGGTTTTAATTTTACACCATGAATTTCTTCTTAATATTGTGTTGAGTGCAAAATACAAGCGAAGAATGAGTTTTTTGTGGCGGCTGTAAAATTGGCCACCCATTCCGTCATACATGTCTGTCATACGTGGACGTCATACATGTCCGTCATACGTTTGAACACACAAATCTATCACGAAATGTATGTCATCGCCATTTTAATCTTTTAAAGTCGGGTTTTCACCACCGTTAGTTGGGAAATCGAAGCCGCAACTGACTCAAACTTCTCTCAATTGCGTCTTTCTTGCCTTCCTCCTCTCTTCGCCCCCTCAAAACAACTTCTTTGCAAACCAGTGGAGAAGCAGATTCTTCGCTGTTGTCTCGCATTTCTTGCAAAATACACGCAGCAATTTTAAATGGAATTCTCAGCGGCTCAGCGTCTCAGCAGACATTTTTCGGCGGCGCCATTTTGTGCGCCACATTTTCGGTTGAACGTTCTTAACTTCATTTTAAAGTGTCCTGCAGCACCAGACACTCGCACACACACACACTCGTACACACACACTCGCACTCGCACTCACACTCACACGCATCCGGCGATTATAAATGCATGTTGAAATATTTTAAATTATTTTAGAAGTCCTCGCAGACGCTGCCGCCTTCCGTCGCTGCGGCGAGCTGCTCTGCGTTTCTGGGCGGAAGAAGAAGAAGAAGAGGAAGAGGAAGTTAGAAGAGGCGTTAAAATAAATTGCGGCGTGTAATTTGAATATTTTACAGCTCAGTGGGCCGCTTTGGGGGCCGCAGAGGTGGTGCAGCGCCAGCACTCGCAGCAACTCATTGCTCGCGCTCTAAAAATTAACTGGCTTCTCTTTTAATTGTCTGGCGTTTCTTATTTTAAACAAGAAGTTGAAACTGCAAGAAAAGACGACGAAAGGAGCTGCAAAACAAACCAAAAAAAAAACAGAGGGAAACGCAGTTCTTGGCGAAGCTTTAAAATGTTGACCGCGTACCGAAAATGAAACCGAATTTTTTGCTTTAATTGCGAAATATTTAATTGTTTCTGCAAAGAGTTCAGAATTAATCGCACTAATTTTTCAACTAATTAAGCGATGACTCATTATTTGACTAATTAAGCGCTGACTCGCCGCATCGTTGATGTGTGCGAAAAGCACCGCAATCGCTGTCATCCACCGTCAACAGCGCGGAATCGAGCAATTAAATCGGCCCACGAATACAAAAACAAAGTTCCGCAAACGCCGCTGCCACTTTAAATCAACGCAAACAAACTCACAGAGTGCGTGTGTGTGTGTGCGTGCGTTTACACGTGTGCACAGAATTCCACTGATCGAGAACTCCTCGGGATTCCCGGTGGATCGAAGTGGATCGAAGTGTCGTTTACCGTTATCATTGTCATTGATTGTTTATTAGTTGCTCCGAAAAACTGTTTCAATTTTTACCGTTTGTTTTCCACAACCTGCAGCGTGCTCGACGAGGTGTTGCGGGCGCCCACCAGGAGGGATCAAGTGGGCGCCTCGACCCCCCAAAAGTTCAAGGGGAAGTTTAAAAATGTTTTCAAAAACACGCGCTGATCGTCTTTAAAATGCGACTCTCGTTGCAACTGATTGTTGACTGTTCGACGTCTTCTTGCCAGCGAAAATGTTGGCACCTCTCGCGAGAAATCTCGTGCACGCCCACGCGAAAAATGAGTGCTGAATGAGAGCCGCCCGCCACTCAGAGCGCGGCGCCGCGTTATTTGCGGTCACTCGAGCTGCAGCGGCGCGTAACAAGTGTGCGAGCACGTGGACGGCGGGCGGGGCAGCAGAAGCAGCAGCAGCAGCAACAAAGCGGCGCTCAAAAACGCGTCAAAGTCTTGCATCCACACGTGTTGCATGCAGCAGCAGCAGCAGCCGGAACTCACCGATTGATGGCCGCTATAAAAAACAGCGAGAAATGCGTGCGAAATTCGTGCCCCCGCTTGTTTGACCGATTAATCGGCCGATCGGTGAGAAGCGTTTGTCACGCCCGCTCGAGTCGACTGGCTGGAAGTCCTCCGCGCGGTCCTGCGAGGAATGAGTGCCCGCTGCGCTCACCTGAGGCTCGCAAAGTTTCTTAATCGCCATTCAAATCCACTCTGCGGAAATTTATAATTATTGCATTTTACGAAAACTCACTTCTCGCCCTCTTCGCCGCTTCATTCTGCCTTCGGAGGCTCGTTCAGCTCGTTCAGCTCGTTCAGCTGCCTCCGACTGTTTCAGCGCCCTCTTCAAAATTGCGAACACTTCATTCCAGTCGATTACTTGCCTCGTGCAACCTGCGAGCGCTTCGTGCAACAGCGTCCCCGCCAACCCGCAACCCGCTCTCGATCGCTCTCTCGCTGCTCTTCAGCGCTCGACACTCGCCGCCCAACACTCGCTGCTCGACACTCGCCGCTCTACACTCGCCGCCCGACACTCGCCGCTCTACACTCGCCGCCGTCAAGCGCGCACTCGCTGCTTTCGTCCAACCGCTCGCAATTTTTATATAAATTTATTCGACTTTATTTGCGGCCTTTCATTGCGATTTTCCAATCGAATGCAGGAGCGGCGGGCGGAAGCACTGCAAAAATCACCGCATAAAGTTGTTCATCGCCGCCGTCGACGGGTGTTGGCGGCGACGTTGTTCCTGCCGCTGCTGCCGACGTGAGTCCGACGCAGGTGCCTCGCGCGGGCGTTGATTGCGATGCGACCAGCTGACTGCACTTCCGAAGGGTCCTTCAGGGCCTTCAGGGCCTCCAGCAGGCAGCCGTGAAGCGCCGGCTGTTCCTCGATTAACGCGGTCTGCCGGCAGTGAAGTGAGAAGCGCTCGTTGAGGTTAATTTATTTGCATGCGATATAAAATAACAGTTTGCCGTTCATTAATAAGTCGAGGAAGCGTAATTGAGCAGCCGTCGAGGACTTCGGTCGGTGGCGCCTGAAGCATCCACTTCGCGGCGAATGAATGGCGCGGCAGGATGCGAGATGTGAAGTGCGAGCTGACGCAAGGTAGCAACTTTCGATGAAGGCGCCGCTCACCGCCTGCAATTCGCTGCCAAGTGATTTCATCTGCTTTTTTATCCCAGCTGGAGTCCCTGGAAGTCTGTTGGAAGCGTCCTGCGATGTCCTCGCCATCATCAGCTGGTGTGAGAACCAGCAAGCGGGAATTAAAATGAAGTTGCAGCCACCTTCAGCCTCCCTACGAGCAGCAATCGCGTCCCCCTCCACCCCCCCCCCTCACCCATCATCACTAACATTTTCTATATAAATTAAAATTACAAAACTCTGCTGTAAAACTTAAAAATCCAAAAGCGAATTAAGTTTTTCTTTTTTTACACTTTTAAGTGTAGGAAAAACAGCGTCAGTTTTTTGCTAATTAGTACACCTCTCGTTGTTGTTGTTGTTGTTGTTGTTGTTGTTGTTGTTGTTGCCGCTGCTATTGTTGTTGCTGTTGTAGCTGCGAAGTTCGCTCGCTCCACCTCGATCGCAATCGCTCGGAACTCAAATAATGCGATTCGTTAATTACGCGTTTCGAATCGTTTAAAACGGGCGAGCGAACCGAAGAGCTGATAATTGAGCGCGCCGCAGTATTAGTCGTTGTTGTTGTTGTTGTTGTTGTTGGTGGTGGTGGTGTTGTTGCATCGTCTCTAACTTTTTCCTTCTCTTTCGATTACAGAGCACCGGCAATTATTATCAGTTTCGTTGTGTTTGCTAAATTAGTTTCCGTTTTAGTTTTAGTTTTAGTTTTACTTTTCAACAAACGCAATAAAACGCTAATAAAGCATGCGAACTGCAACAACAACAACAACAACAACAACAACAACAACAACAACAACAGCAACAACAACAACAACAGCAACAGCAACAACTTAATCACGCCGAAGAATTACAGAAATTTTTGTAAAACTTTGCAACTCAAATCAGCGCAAATTACGGTGAAGCCACGACTGCAGTTGGCGGCAGTCGGTCGAAATCCGTTCCCTACGCGCCTCACTGAACGCACACACACACACACACACACACACCCACACACACACACAGCTGCTTCCGTTTAACCTCAAATGCGTTTATGCATTTTTTTCTAATTGTGTTGCGATAACTGTTAATAAATGTTTCACGCTTTAAAAAGTTCACGCTCACCAATAGTGTTGCCACCTCTTTCGAAATAATTGAGCCTCTCAAAATAACGGTATTTAAATAGTAAAGCGGTGACTTTTAACGAACTTTAGGGTGACCTGACCCCGATTCTGGTCTCGACTGAAGGCAAGAAACCTTCTGTCTCGATCTCGAAAAGAATCCGCCTCGATCTCGATCGACGTGTCGACTGAAAAGCCCGAAAATCCGTCCCGATTCCGACTTTAATTTCGCTTTCAAGCAAAATTGGAAACACTGACGTTTATTAATCCCGAATTATATGTATTTGAAATTCAAAACGGTCTCGCCGGCGTTCCGCGTCTCGAACACTTGAAGGTGGCAACCCTTCCCAACTCCAACTCCAACTCCAACTCCGACCCCAACACGCGTTTTTATTTACTCGCGAGTTTTATCGAAAGTGCAAAAACAATCGAAAATTTGCATATCCTTCGAACGTCCGCAATTTTTCGCAACTCCAAAACTGCCCGACGAACGAGGCTCCGACAAAATAATGCGTTCGAAAAGTTCTGCCATTAAATTGGAACGCAACGTGGCGTTGTTGTTTGTTGTTGTTCGTTGTTGTTCGTTGTTGTTGGTTGTTGTTGCTTGGCCGGGTCCGCCAAAACAACGGCAAACAAATACAATCAAGACTTTGGATTTATTTAAGCATTATTTGGTGTTATGCACGATTGTTGTTGTTGTTGGTGGTGTTGTTGTTGGTGTTGCTGTTGTTATTGGTGGTGTTGTTGTTGCTATTCGCAGTTCCATTCGTTGGCCAGTACGTTTTTTAATGATTATTTCCAGCGAAGCGATGAATTCGCAATATTTGGACGTGAAAAATCAAATTTTGTAGCTTCGCCCCGACAGCGAGAACGAGAGAGAGAGAGAGAGAGAGAGAGAGAGGGAGGGAGAGAAAGAGGGAGGGAGAGCGTCGATGGTTGCTGTGAGTGTGTCGGTGCGAACGGCGGAAATCACGTATTTAAATTTGATTACTCGCCAGCGCAAATGCCTGGGTGCGAATGTGTGTGTGTGTGTGTGTGTGTGTGTGTGTGTGATTTTGTAGGCAGTTGCTGTAGATATAAGTAAATGCATGTGTGTGTGCAGCAACCAAGAGCTCGAAATCGCGAGCAACGACAGCAAGTCAGCCACACACACGAACACCCAGCCGCACATCCTTCTAATGCCTCACATGCATAGCTAGTCCTTCAACACACACACACACGCACACACACACACACATACACACACCCTTTGTGTGTGTGACTTGACTCACTTCGCCTCTCGCCGTGCATCCGACGCTCCTTCACTCGTCGTCGTCGTCGCCGCCGTCGCTGCTCGCTGCTCGCTGCTCGCTGCTCGTAATTATCAAATCGCTCGTCGCTTCGAAGGATATTGAAAGTTGAACTGAATTATTTGCATTTGAAAAGTTTATTAAAACAATAATTATTATTGATTTCGCTATATTTTAAGTTGAGCACGAGCCGAGGTGAGCACAGAGTCGGCACGAGGCTCCGCGGCCCGCCCACCGCTGCTGCCACTCCTCCGCCGCCCACTCGCACTCGCACTCATGCACGGAATTACAGCGGCTTCCACGTGCGCCACTCGCGCCCGCTCAAATATCTCGCTGACTGTGGTGCGGATGAGTTGAACTCGTCATTCAGGTCGCACAGTGGAGCGAATCGGTGAATCAGACAAAAGCAACTCGATCGCTCTCTCATATTCGAAGAAGAATTGTAACGAAATCTTCATCTGATCTGAGCAGACGAGTCGTTGTTGCGTGTTTGCGTGTTGAATTTCAGGGATTTCGAAGGATTTCGAGGGATTTTACCACCGTGATTCTCTGCTCCGTCCCACTGTGCGGAATCAATGAAGTTTATTGCGATTTGAAATTTAAATAATATTTTGCACACATACACACACTCGTGCAGGAGCACGTATACGAGGTACGGCTACGTATGAGTGTCGGTGGGTCGGTGGGACGGTGGGACGGTGGGACGGTCGGTCGGTCGGTCGGTCGCACGACGCTCGGCGCAACGACGTGCAGGAAATGACGTTCGCCGCGCCGGCAGCGCCACGAGCGCCGCTCACATGATGGAGTCTCGAGACTCGATGCGGAAATTTATAGAATTTACTTGATTGCAGTTTTCAAGTGAAATATTCTATGAGGATTTTCCGCTTCTTGTGTTTTCTGCTCTTTTCTAATTTTTATTATATGTTGGGCTGCCGATGGCGCTGCTCGTCGTTCGCTGCTCGTCGTTCGCTGCTCGTCGGTCGCTGCTCGTCGGTCGCTGCTCGTCGTTCGCTGCTCGTCGGTCGCTGCTCGTCGGTCGCTGCTCGCTGTTGTCGGTGCAGAATCGCAATTTGCCGCTGAAGTGGCGAGTCGAGGAGCGGAGCGAGTGGAGCAGGTGAATCGCTTGCAATCGACGAACTCGTTCACTCGCGTTTGCAGTGCCAGGCATTCTGAAGGACTCCGAGTTTAATTAGAAGTGCAGCGTCGTCTGCGCTGCGGCGGGGGGAGTTATTTGGGGGGTTGGAGGCCCTCGCGTCAGCCTGAACAATGCAATTTTCTCTTCCAGGGGTCCCCCGCCGTCGCCACCCCCGCACAGCGGCAAGAAAATCCGTCGAGTGTCCTGCAATCGAATGCCAAGCAAACTTGAAAATCGTTCAACAAAAATATATTTTTCACGCTAATTAATTTCGGTTCGATTTGTGTTGATGATTGTTGTTGTTGTTGTTGTTGTTGTTGTTGCTTCCGCCTTCTTTTACCTTCATTTTGTGTTAATTTCCAGCACTGAAGCATTGAAATTTCCTCTGCGCACTTCCTTCCCCGCTGAGAGTTTATTCAATTATCTCCCTCGCCGCTCTCCCTCCCGCTGCCCCGCTGCCCCTCTCCCAGTCCCCTCTCCCGCGCGCTGTAACCCGAGAGAGCGAAGAACCCTTCTTCGACACCCCCTGTGGACCGCAGCACAGGCTGACTGACTTGCCAGCCGGCCGGCGTCCCGTGCGAAGGGTTCTCGTGCGCTGAAGAGTCCTCCGCGAGCACCGCAAAACCGTAAAAAGACGGCACGAATTTCCACGAACGACAACAACGACCAGCGACAGCAACTCGTGTCGCCGAAGCGTCCGCCAAGTGCGTGGCAATAAATTCAAGAGTCCTTCTTCACTCCTGCGCTGGTTTCACGCCTCGCCGATTGCGTGTGTTTCGGCTGATTGACGCTGGCGGCGGCGTGCGGGAGCGCGAGGTGACGGCGTGACGGGGTGACGGGGTGACGGCGTGACGGGCTGACGATGTCATGGATTGCCAAATTCGGGGTTCAGATTTCAATTTGCTTCTTGATTAAGGGTTTCGCGGCGAATCGAAGTCGAAGTGTGCGGTTCGGTGGCAGAATTCGATTGCAACTCCCTTTTCCGGGATGTGTGGCAGTGATTTCTAGTGAAAAAGGGGGCGTGTCCTTGTGGGCGTTCGGGCGTTTCGGCGAAACCAAGAACTCATGCAAGGAGTGAGTAATTTTAGAGAAAAACTCGCTTGAACGGCGCTTCATGTCTTCAAATCGCATTTCAAATATCATTACGATGTTGCAACTGTAGAAAAACGAAATCTGCAGGATCTGCTTGGAGTCCTGGCACCTCTTCGTGGAGTATTAAGTTCTCTTCTCTTAAGTGGAGTATTAAGTTATTACTCGCGCTCTCACTCCTCCGCCAGACTCATTTATTCGCCGAACCAGCCGAGAAATCGTGTGCCGGCAGCTGTTTTCGTTTATTTAATAATACGATTCACGTGTAAATCAGCACGAGTGGCCAGCAAAACTCCTCCGATTGCATGCCCGCTCGAAAAAGAAAAGCCGTGGGTGCCCAGAGAGGGCCACCGCTAACTGCACCACACAGTCGCCGCTGAGTCCGCCGCTGAGTCCGGCGCGCCCCGCCGCCGAAATGCGCGCCCCAGCGGCTCACGTCAGCGCGCCATCGCTCGTTCTCGGCGTGAGTCGTGCTCGAGCACTCGCTTGAGTTACTCGTTGCACTCGGCAGCCGCGGCGGAGGACACTCGTCATTAATATCGAGGACGAGTGTGCACACTCGTACTCGCCACGCTGCGAACACTCGATACTTTTGTCATTTCGGAATCCGTTTTTGCTCGCTACACTCGCTCGCTCGCTACACCGGAGCGGCATCCTCAGGTCGCGCAGTCTTCTGTGTCCTTCTATCAACTCGTCGAACTATTTAATTTTTCTATTTTTAATTGGTTCCTTGATGACTGGTTGACTGACTGGTCGATAATTGATTGAGTTCAGCTTCGTCCTTGAGGCGCGTTAGCCTGGTCCGCCTTCCCGCCCCCTGCAGGGTGACGAGACCCAACAACTTGGGAACCTCAACTTTCCAAGAGTTTCGCTGCGAACACTTCCGTGATTTTATTTGCAAAAGAGCGGCACCCTCCTGCACCGCGGTCTCGCCTCACCCGCCTTGCTGAGGCGATGACTGTACCTTGCATTCGATTACGTTTCTGAGGCCGGCGACTTCCAATTACATTCGCTAAAATGTAAATCCGAGCGAAGAAGCGAGGCACTCGAAACTATTGTATTAACAATCAAGTAGGCAGCCGGGGGGGCGGGGGGCGGGGCGCGCCTCCATCCACATCCCTCTCCCCCGGCAGAGACCTATTTCGCACCCCACCAGCCCTGAATCGCCCCTCCTGCCGCTGCGTCCCTCGTTTTTCGTTGCATACGAACACCCTGGCGAGTGCATGTGGATTCGAGTGCAGCCAGCGAGTTGAGGTGGCTTGCGGCAACGAGTTCCGCGCCTACTCGCTACTTCGAAGCCTCGTCGAGGGGCGGCGGGTGACGCGGGGCGGCGGGTGACGCGGGTCGGCGGGTGACGCGGGGCGGCTTCCACTCGACGACCCGCGAAGCAGCTACGAGTTGCGTTGCAGCTGAAGTCTAATTCGTTGTTTCTGTTGCTCTCGTTGCAGGCGAAGATGCTGGAGAACCCGCACTCGTGGATGGCCGCCTCGACACCCTCCATCGCAGGTTTGTATGCGCGGCTCGAGCGCCTCGGCCGGTCTGACGACGCTCTCGTGTGTCTTCCAGCAGACAGCTACCAGTACCAGCTGCAGTCCATGTGGCAGAAGTGCTGGAGCACCAACCAGAACCTCATGCACAACCTGCGCTTCCGCGAGCGCGGCCCGCTCAAGTCGTGGCGCCCCGAGACGATGGCCGAGGCCATCTTCAGCGTGCTGAAGGAGGGCCTCTCGCTGTCGCAGGCCGCGCGCAAGTACGACATCCCGTACCCGACCTTCGTGCTCTACGCGAACCGCGTGCACAACATGCTGGGGCCCTCCATCGACGGCGGGCCGGACCTGCGCCCCAAGGGCCGCGGGCGCCCGCAGCGCATCCTGCTGGGCATCTGGCCGGACGAGCACATCAAGGGCGTCATCAAGACGGTGGTCTTCCGCGAGACGAAGGAGGTGAAGGACGACAGCCTGCCGCACCTGGCCTACGGCAGGCACTCGGTAAGCGGCTGCGGCTGCGGCTGCGGCAACAGCGCGCGACGCCACCAAACTCACCTCGTTCCCTTGCAGCCCGTCTTCCCCTTCCAGGAGGGCGCGCTGAGCTACCCGGGCATGGGGGGTCCGTGTGCGAACGGCATGCCTGCGCCGGGCGCCGAGCAGATGACGCAGGACGCGACGGCTGCCGCGGTGGCCGCTGTCGCGCACAACCTTCGCCAGCAAATGCAGATGGCGGCCGCCGCCCAGCAGCACCACCAGCACCAGCACCAGCCGCACCAGGCGCACCAGGCGCACCAGACGCATCAGCACGCCGAGGGCCCGCCGGGCGCAAACATCTTCAGCATCCCGCCGCACCTGCAACCGCATCTGGCCGCTGCAGTGGCGGCCGGAGGCGTGGGCGCCACCGGCCCGCGCTCCGGCCCGAAGCCGAGCATCTCGCCCGCAGCTGGTCCCGGCGCCAACCCGGCCGCCGCCCTGCTGGCTGCCCGGCAGGCCCAGTCACCCTGCGCGCCCAGCTTGCCGGGGCTGCCCAGTCTTCCGCCGAGCATGGCTGCGGCGCTGCACTTGGCCGGCGGTCCTCTGGCGGCGCGCGGCGACGCTGGACCCGCGGCGGCCATGTTGAGTCAGCACCAGCAGCAGCAGCAACACGCCCTGCAGCACCTACAACTGCACCAGCAGCACGCATTCCACCAGCAGCAGCAGCATCAACACCAAAACCAGCACCAGCAGCAGCAGCCGCCGCACCCACCCGCTCACCTGGCGTTTCATGCGTCTGCTGCGGCATCATCAGCCGGCGCCACCTTGCAGCGCCATCAGCAGCAGCAAGCAGCGGCTGCGCACCCTCCGCGAACCTCCTCGCCGGGCGGTGCGGCCCACAGACACGGCGCACCCTCACCGCACGGCGAGCACCGCCGCAGCAGTCCCACCCGTGCGCTGCGCTCTCCGCTGGCTGACTTGGGTCTGGATGCGGGCGCCCCCGTTGGCATCAGCGGCATGACGTACAAGCCGGCCCGCGGTTACTCCTCGCCGCGTCCCGAGCACCTCTTCCAGGAGGACATCGCCGAGCTGGTCGCTGGCGTGGGTGCGGCAGCGACTGCTTCCTCGACCGCTGCGGCGACGGCTGGCAGCGCGACAGCTGCTTCCACAGCAGAGGAGCTGGAGTCCAGCAACCACATCAAAATCGAGCCGATGACTTTGAGTCTGGAATGAGACCGCGAGCTCAGTTTCGCTTCCGATTTTTACCGAAACTGAAGTTACCAACATGTTGGGCTGGTTTAAGGAATCAATTTGTTTCCCTTGATATCAACATGTTGCCGTTGATATCAACATGTTGAAAGTGCTGAAGAAGTTGCAACATGCTAAGATTCCCAGAGAAACATGTTTCAGTTTATAGTTTTCATTACCGCAGAAAATCATACAAATATTAAGCGGAATCGAGTATTACGAAGTAATCGCGCTTCAGAATACCAAGTAGAAATTATTCGATGTGCAATAGAAACTCAATTTAGCCGAAATATTGTTTAGTGCTTCACTTCGAATGAATCCGTGGAGCGCGATTGCTGTGTGGATGTGGAACGCGCACCTAGAATGTGTGGATGCCAGCTGCGCACTTGAGTTCCACACGAGCGGAGTGTGGAGTGAAGCTTTCCTATGTCATGTGGAATCAAGTATTAATTACGACGAGTATTACGAAAGTCTTACCACATCATTACGTTACCGTTACCTTAAGGCCAGACGATCTCTGCGTAGCTTAAGCGCACTCAGTTCCCACTATTTTCCGACCCCGAATCCCTGGTTTTGGCGCATTCCAAGCCAGTGGCGTAACCAGAACAATTTTCCGGGGCGCACTTTACCCCAATCACCCCTCCGGGTACGCCACTGTTCCAAACTAATTTCACGCAGTGTGTGCCCGAATGTGTTAATTAATTAGTTTAATTCTTGATTAGAAAGTTAGCGAAAACTGATACAAACGGAAAATGTGTACAAAATTCGGCCTGAAATCCGGATTCCACTCCCGGCGCGTGATTAGATAACAAAATTAACGTTTAGGAAACAAAACACCCAAAATTGCCTTTCGGAACGAAACCAAATCAAATTAATTAGCGTTTAGGAAGAACGCGCGAAATTCTAACCCAGCAATTGTAAACTTTTTAATATTGTAGGAATCAAATTTTTACGCAGCAACAGATATTTACAAAACCCACGAGGAATGCAAACGTTTAGGAAAACCGAGGAGAAAATTATATTTAGAGCGAAATTTTAGGTGGTCGGAAGAGCGGGGAAGAAGCAAGAAAATTTTGTGATTCTGCAATCGATTTGAATGATTGAGTGTTTCGCGTCAAATGACTCTGTTAAAAGTAGATTTCTGGAGCGTTTCTTTGACTGACTGACTGACTGATTGATACACCAATGGACTGATTAATTGGAACAAGTGTAAAATTAAATGCAACTCAGAGTGCCCTACAAAATGTTCTTCGCCCACGCGCAATCGTTCACAAGAGACTTAACCTCACTTTTTTCAAATAACGGGTGGCGTGCATGGACACTCTATTGCCGTCCCCCTAAACAACCAACCAACCTTCCATTCTTCAAAGAGGTTATGAAGTGCCTTCTTGTGACTGAAGTGAATTTCGAATACAGTGACAACGGCCACTGACGTAGAATCAAAAGTTTTACTTGCTTTTCCTGTACGCAATCAGAGCTTTTTGGAAAAATGAAAAAACTATTTATTTAATAAAAGAAAAATAACTTTCGGCGAAGTTCTTGAAGAGTTATTCTTAATTTTACGATCAGACAGAGCACGCAAATGTTTAGAATTCCTACTGGCGAAATCTGAAGTTCCGTTTAACCAAACTTTTGCTTTTGATGAGTGAAGTCCTTGTATTTGTAATTACTAGAACACACACACGCTTGCATTAACTACAAACTTCTAATAGCAACAAGAGATTCATGTAAATCCTAAAATAATACAGAGTAAAAACATGGAGGTTATAAGAGGACGCATTAGTACGTCCTAAGCAGTGGAAAAAAGGTCACAAAAATTTACACTGGATGCGAACTCTTATAATCTCTATGGTAATAAATAAATGTAATAGCAGAAATTTGAGTTTCAACCGAAGCCCGCTTCTCGATGGCAACAAAAGCGAACAAGTCACTTGCAATTTTTAATTATTAGCCACAGAATGCAGTCTTCTTGGTCGTCGACTGAGGGAACGTGTGAAGCGAGGAGAGTAGCAGTCCGGAGTACTTATTCAGAGTCCTCATTCGCCGAGTTGCATCGCAAGCACAAGCTCAGAATCCACTGCTGAACACGACCAATTCCGGCTCCTAATTGTAAAGACTAATTGTAAAGACACGTCAACTCTGTTCCAATGTTATTTATAATTTCTGCTGATAACCTTTTGAAAAGCCGAAAATTAAAGTTCGCATCCGTGGTGTGAAGAGATAAAAGTTACAAGTAATATTTTCGGACTCGAATTCCTTATCTTGCAATTGTGTTTAGTTCGCTTGATGTTTACAGAACAAACCTGAAGTTGCTTTTGTCTGCAAGGAAGCCATTTGTAGAAACACAGAATCTTTAATTAGTTCTTCGTAAACTTAAAATATACAATTTTAAATATATATAAGACGAATAAATGTTGTTTCAATCACAGGAAGTTTTTGGATTTTTTTGGGGGGGGCGAACGTTTGCAGCAATACTGTCGACCCTCTCGACGGTCGTGTCCACTATTCAAGACGAGTCTAGTTTTCGATTATTGTAGTAATCGGTTTACTCAAATACAGGGTTACATAAATTTACAGTTTCTCTCCCTCTAACGGAAGCTTAAGCGACTAAATATTAAACCTTAGAATACTCCCGCGCTCTCCGTGCGCTGGCTACTGGCGCTGTTGTTCTGAGTTTCCTGGTGCCGCTGCAACAGACTGAGGCACTGGTGCAAGCACTGAGTGCTGGCGATCGATATGGCTTTCAGCAGCAGCAGGTCGGGGTCCGTGGGCGAGAAGGTCGGGCACTCGATGCTCTCAATAGCGCGTGCCAGTGAGGCGTTGCTGGAAGAACACCAAATCAAAGCAATCGATGCAAACCAAGTCAACTTCACAACTCTTTCACCCACCACTGCTCCGTCAGGTAGAGCTCTTGACGTGCAGAGACCATCGCATCCGAGGCAGCCAGTAGTTCTCTAGGCGGCAGCGTCGACGAGTTGCTTATGTCCATCGCCTTGGTGTGGCTCTCGACCACGGCTCGCAGACCGTCCACCCACTCCTGACGCGCTCGAGCGTCCGCAGCACGCAGCTTAATAGTGTCACCGCTGGCACACCCGATCGAAAAGGTTCTCGAGTCCTCGTCGCTGGGACAGACTACGGCTCCGGCCAGCTGCACCTGACCCCGCGGCGCACTGGCCAGTACATGCGGCGACGGCGCCACATCATCACCCGACGGCAGTGACGAGTCGCACAGGTAGTAGCTGAGTGTCCCCGTCAGTGGGTCCACGCTGAACCAGCGGTACTGCCAACCTGCGAGGAGAAGGTTTAACATTAACATTAAACTCCGCCAGCTCATGCTGCCCTTCAGAGTTACCCTTCATCACGTTTGTGTACTTGCACAGCTGCCCGTTCAGCTGGTGTCGCACGCCCTGGTTGAGCACTCTTGTAAGGTTCGACTCCATGGCATGCAGGTCGTTGTGCTTTCGGGGTTCCAGAGATTCCGCACTGGTTGCTTGGACTGTAGACGTCGTGCCCGTTATCGGCGCCTGAGTTCGGTGTGACAGCCGCTGCTGCTCTTGTTTGGACTTGGATTTGCGATGCTGCAGCGACGACTTTAATTTACGAAGTATCTTTGCGAGTTGATTAAAAACGTTTTGGAAGTAAATTTAAAACACAGGTGAAGCAGCTTCCACTCACTCACAACTCTTTTTTTTTATTTCCAATTGATTTCTGACGTTACAGCGAAGATAGTTGCCATTTCATTTCGATACAGATTTTCCGAAATTATAAAAGTCTAATTCACAATATTCCAATAAGTACAATGAATTTTATACAAGCAATATAAAAGCAGTTATCAAAAGAATTTTTTTACATCTGGTATTATCTCCATATAGTTTCAATTAGTGTTCTCTTTTGAAAATGTTTATATTATAAATTTCTAAATACCTAAATTTCTAAATACGTAAATTTAATAAATTTCATCGAAAATTTCTTAATTTCGGGTTAGATATATAGGACTACGACTGAAAATAAAATAAAAAAGAATTAAATAAAAATGTTGCAAGTATTCAAAAATCTCACAACTGCAAAGATGTACAAAATGTTATTTTTATAGCTGTAGTTGATACTATCGTACTAAAAGTGAAAAATGCACTTCAACGCTTGCGACTTGCAACCGATTTTCTTCAGAGAGCTTAATATTGAAGCGCATTCCTCAGTGGAATTAAAACATCTCTATATTATTTCATATAATAAAAACGTTAACGCCATAAAAAACCAAAATATTCAGTTATTAAAAACATTGCCACAATTGATCTTTTTTCCGGGTGTGTTGGCAACGCCGCCTTTGCCTGAATTTTTCGATGTCAGCTCAACGTGTAGAGTGGAGATTTTTCGAAACTTCGCTTTGTTCTTGTGGAGATGTCGGATTAGATTGGTTGAAGTTTCAGGCGGATGGAAATCCGCAGATTTCGGTGAAATAGTGGTATTAAAATTAAATAAAAACAGTATAAACACAAAATATAAGGTGCAAATAATCGATAGAATAACAACACGCGTCAAGAAATATAGAATTCGACCGTCAAACGCCGAGTTGAAATTCGTAAAAAATCAATGGCATCAGCAAAGCCAGTAGCTGGCCCTCAAGAGGAAGCATAAAAGTTTGGAGGAGTTCTTTGCGCTGTCTTCCGCTTCTTGTTTTATTTTTCCTTCTGTAGAGAAGCAGATGAAGATGGAAACATGAAAGCAGAAACCAAGTGCTGATGTTGCTGCTCGATAAACACAAAGACGGACGAACTGCCGCCTCCGCTGATGAAAAGTCCGGTGAAATGAAGTGAAAACGCAAACAGAATAAAGCACAGAATTGTACATCAAAAAGTAATAAAGCCAAGCCAAGCAAATGACTAGTTAAGTCCAGTTCGAAGAAGTGCTGCGTCCGTGCTCTGAGCCCCTCCGATTCTACCCAAATAGCTTACGTGCTCGGGCGCGGGTGCTGTGCATGGTGCACGCAGTAGTCGGTGGTGCATTTGATTGATGACATTTTGTGCTGAGTGAACGAGTGGTGCCTGTGTTGCTGCGGTCCGACGCACGAACCCGACGCGGTTGCAGCAGTCTTTCCAAACGAAACCAGTCATTCGGTACGTTGAAAAAGCAGAAATAATTGCAGTTTCGCAGCCAACTCTTCTGTGTGAACCTTGATGTCGCCTCGTACCTCCTCGATTTCGTTTCTGTGCATGATTCATGTTTCCGTGCCACCCCCGTGTGCTTCTGGTCGCGAACCCACCCACTGACCACGACACCGAAGCCTGGCAGCACAGCGCACAACAATGACATTGAAATCTAATTTTAAACATTTTAAAATGGACTTAAGTGAAAAATCCTCCCTTCCTCAAAACTAATCGAACTGAACTGCGACGAATACAATTGATTCCGCAACTATCGGCGCAATGGATGGGCAACGAGCACGCGACATCCTGACGCTGCTGCAGGAACGCGTCGTCTTCCTTACAGGCGGACGTGATCGGCGTGGTGGCCCGCTGCTGTGCTTCCCGGCGAACCCCAGACGGGAGCGTTTGAAACCAGACGACTTGCGACGGTTGCTCAGCTACTTGATCATGATTCCCAGGTAAGCTCGAGATGATTTGTATTGATTTTTCCGAAGTAGTCCTTCAATCGCATCATTAAAGTGATTAAGTGGTGTTTCGTCCGGAGCCATTTGGTCTTGGAGTTCTGATGAAATCAACTTGAACCAATTTATAAGTTCTTGGAACTAAACTGCTTCCGTTTATCCGAATGAAGTGGTAAACAGGTAGGGCCGTCAGGTTATTTGTTTACAAGTGTGTTACCTGATCACAAGTGAAAGCGTTTCAACTCCGTCCGGATGATTGCGCTGCTGCAACCAACGCGGAATGAAAATGCGTGGTCGCAACACGCATTCGCAAGCTGCAGGTCTACTTGTGGGCGGCTTGAATCCAGTATAACCTATAATATAATTTAATAGTGAAAAATTATTGTGTACACGTTTGCTCAAGAAGTGAGCGCTAGTAAGAATCGCAGCCACGACCGCAGGCTCAGCCACGGCAAGACTAAACAAAATTTAAATAGTTCTCAATAGAAGGAGGCTACGGAAGGGAAAGTCTGCTTCCGTGTTATCTTCGAGTTCAATTAACTGCCGATGCGAGTCAACAAATTGATGGACGATAACGTCGATTCGCCTTGCATTCTTTCGACGTCGTCGAGAGTTTAACTGAACGACTTTCATTGTTTCTTCTTAGTAAATCAATAAGACGCCGTTTTAATTCTTGCATGAAACACGCAATAAGATTTGATTTCTTCGTCTTGGAAACTCAACGAGCTGGAAAGAATGCGCGACTAACTGATAAGTGGCTGGCGGTATTGTGATCGTCTGCTAACCACTTAATTTGCGGGAAAATGCTAGCACACGGCACCTTGTGTTAAGATTTTAGACCCTTCGCTCCTGGTCCCTAGGTCCATTCCTTAGCTTGATAAATGAGCTTCTTACAGTGCAGTTGGGTTGCTTTTCTTCGAAAAGATGCATTTTTATTGGAGTAAATTGAATATCGTAAGCTTTCCCTGTATTCTTTACGCAGAGCTAACGAAGTCGAGCAGTAAACTTGCAGCAAAAACAGAAACTGGCATCGCTGCTTTATTTTCCGCCAGCATTTCGTATTAATGTGCAGAAATACTTGGCGTTGTGGCTGCTGCGGCTCGTTAAAATGCTCGCATCGTGGGTGATTCATAAGTTATTCGCGCTAAAGCAGCATTTTTATGCGTTCCGAAGCCAACAAAGCGGTGGACAGAAGAGGGGAAGAGAAACACATTTGATTCTTAAGCCTTTTCGGGCCGTGAACACAAACCAGCACTCTCGGTTGGCTCCATCGTGCGCAGCGGTTCTGGAAACATATGCGAGTGAAAACAGTGCAAAACAGCAGCAATAATCGCTGGCAATTAGCACTGGCGAACCGGCCAGACATGGAAGATGAAGCAATAAATAGAAATACAAATATGATTTACGAGAAGCACGAAATTATCTCAAATACTTCCCAGAATTAAAGTGGGATAATCATTTTAGCATCTTCGCTGGGATTTCGGCAAATACAGAGAAAATTTCTTTGCCTTTTTTACTCAAGAAATACTAGAAATTGTAGCGTCCTCACTATGACGACCATTTCAAGACAAGGTAAACCCGAGATCAAATCAGTTCCTTGGAATCGAGATGGTGACCGAAATCGAAAGCGAATTGCAACACCTCCTCTGTCCCTGCAGACTTCATATTTAAGATACATTTTTGCAATACTCCGAATAGTCTTCGCATTGTTTTGCCTCTGCTGTGTCAAGTCTATAATGGGGACAGAAATAAGCTGCAAAACAGGCCGAACGACAGTCAATAGTGTCTCGTTAAGGCAGCAAATTAATTATGCATGCAACGAGCACTTAATAGTTAGAGAAAATATTTCAAAAAGTTTCATTAAAAACAAGCAATCGACGTCGCTGTTTAGATGCCCGCACCAGTCAAAAAACAATAAAACCCAAATGGTGTTCAGCAAAAAATTGGTCGCCGATACTTAAATGAATGCTGGTTGTTCTCTCGCGATTCTCTCTCCTGCAGTAGTGCAGAATATTCCCTTCTCCACTAACTCACTCTATTGTCTTCTCTTTCGTTTCCCATACACCACCCGCCGTACTTGTAGCGACTCGGCCAAGAATCTCGGCTTCACCGTCATCATAGATATGCGCGGCAACGGCAACTGCTCCACAAACGTGAAGACGATCCTCAAGGTGCTGCAGGAGCACTTCAGCGCCAACATCCACAACGTGGTGATCATCAAGCCGGACAACTTCTGGCAGAAACAGCGCGCCTCCGTCTCGTCGCACAAGTACAAGTTCGAGACCTCCACCGTCTCCATCGAGGCGCTGAACAAGGTCGCCGAGTCGCACCAGCTGACCGCGGACTTTGACGGCACGCAGCTCTACGACCACCAGCAGTGGACAGATGCGCGCCTGGCCATCGAAGACTTCTTCTGGCAGGCCAGCGACATGGCGGATCGCATCGACGACCTGCAAGAGGACCTGCAGCGCAACGACTACGCCGAAGACGTCAGTGGCGCCCGTCACGCGCTGGACCACCATAACGAGATGAAGAAAAAAATACTGAAGCTGCCCATCGAGGACCTGGACATGCAGGGCAAGAAGCTGCTGGCCAAGATCAACATGGGCCCGACTATGGGTGGCTGTGTGGGAGGTGTCCATGGCCAGGTAACACACGTCTTAGTTAGCAAGTGCAGCAACCTGACGCTGTAGTTTTCTTCCTCACAGGGCGGCAGTGGCGGCGGAGGTGCTGATGGGGGTGGCGGCGACTCCGGGACCTCGACGCAGACTCAGAACTTGCCTGGCTTTCGCGTGGCTACCAACAACCCAGACATGTCCGCTGCTGTCAGCAAAGCTCTGCGCCAGATCGACCTCATTCACACCGGGCAGCAGCGCCTGCTCACCCTGTGGCAGCACAAGAAGTCCAAGCTGGATCAGTGCTTCCAGTGGCGCCTCTTCGAGCAAGACTGCGAGAAGATGTTCGATTGGATCCTGCACAACCGAGACGTGTTTCAGATGTCCTACGTTGAAATCGGTCACAACTACTCGGTGGCCAAATCGCTGCAAGACGAGCACCAGAAGTTCGCCGTGGCCTCTATGAATGTGTCGGTGAATATAGATCGCATCCTGGCAGTGGCTTCCCGTCTGATTGAGAGCCAGCACTACGCGGCACAGCATATTAAGACCCTGGCGACCCGACTGGACCGCACCTGGAAGGACTTCGCCGCTGGGCTGGACGAGCGCACCGCCGTTTTGCAGCTGAGTGTGCTGTTCCACCACAAGGCGGAGCAGTACTGCAACAGCGTGTCGTCGTGGGCTGCTGCCTGCCAGGCCTCACAGCCCTTGCCCTCGGACATACAAAGTCTGGAGACGGCAATCCGCACGCACCAGTCGCTGTACGAGGCCATGTGTCAGGCGTACACGGAGGTGCATTCCACGAGCAAGAAACTTCTCTACCAGCTGGACCACTTGGTGCAAGTGTGCAACCAGCCACCTCCACCAGGCGTGCCCGACCACCGCAAGAACAGCAGCGGCTACAACAAGTACGAGCGCCAGAACCCCGCAGCGGACTACAGCGAGGGAGCCTCGCACGTGCTCGCCGTTATACACCAAATTCTGGGACACCACCGCTCGCTGGAGGCCAAGTGGCACCAGGAGAAGATACGCTTGCACCAGACGCTCGCTCTACGCCTCTTCCAGGAAGACGTGAAGCAGGTCTTGGACTGGCTGAAGAACCACGGCGAAGTGTTTCTGCGGAAGAACACCGGCATCGGACGCAACCTGCAAAAGGCGCGCGTATACCAGAAGTCGCACGAGCACTTCGAGAACGTGGCGCAGAATACCTACAGCAACGCAGAGAAGCTGCTATCTGCCGCAGACGAGTTGGCGCGCAGTGGCGAGGCAGACCCCAACGAAATCTACTCGGTGGCCAGGGAGCTGGAGCTGCAGGTGGCCAGCTTTGCTGAGCGCGTGGAGCAGCGACGGAGGCGCCTGGACATGGCGGTTATATTCTATACACACGAGAAGGAAGTAAGATCGGGCTAGTTACCGGTTCCTTACAATCGCTACAGGGTTTCCTCATTCGTTTCAGGTCACCGCTTGGATCGATCAACTACGCACTGACGTGTCCACCGACGAAACCATGCTCTCGCAGGAGAACCTCGAGGGCATCGAACGCCTCCTGCAGCAATACCAGGATCAGCAGGACAGCACGTTGAGTGGCTGCATGCAAACCGTCGCACAGGGCGAAGCGCTGTTGCAAGAAATGCGCGCTCTCGAGTACGTCGACAACACCGGCTCCATCTCGGCACTCGAGTCCACGCTGGAAAAACTCACCAAACAGAAGGTGGAACTCGAAGAGCTGTGGTCAGCCCGCAAGTTCCGCGCTGACCTGATACTGCGCTTGCGCTACTTCGAGCGCGACGCAATGGAGTTGTCGTCGCAGTTGGAAATCTGGTCCGAGGAGCTGCAGCACGCAGATCTGTCGCGCGACTATCAGAAAGCAGAGCAGCTGATCCGCATGCACAACGAGTCGGTGACTGATATACAGAATGCCACCTACGAGGTGCTGCAGCAGGGCCAAGATCTGCTGCAGATGTTTGAGACGGCGGGCTTTATTTCAATGGCCGACGCCACTCATACAGCACAGGCGCGCATCGAATACCTGCTTGACTTTCTGCGTGAGCGCGAGATCGATTTGGAGGAGCTGTCCGAGGCGAAGCGCGCCAAGCTGGAGCAGGCGGTGCAGCTCTGTCAGTTTCAGAACGACGCCAACCAGGTCATCTCTTGGATACGCAACGGCGAGGCGATGCTTGTCGCCAGCTTTGTGACGCCGAACAGTTTGCAGGAAGCCGAACAGCTCCGTAAGGAGCACGAGCAGTTCCAGGTGGCCATCGAGAAGACGCACACATCGGCCGTGCAGGTCAAGTACCGCGCAGACGCCCTCATCAACGCCAACCACTACGATCCGCAGTCCATTCGCGAGATATCCGACGACGTCACCAAGAAGTGGCAGCAACTAGTGACCTGTGCCGAGGAGCGCCACAAGCTGGTGACCGCTTCGATTAACTTCTACAAAACGGCGGAGCAGGTTTGCTCTGTGCTGGACAGCCTGGAGCGCGAGTACCGGCGCGAGGACGACTGGTGCGGTGGCGGCGGCTCCAGCGACAAGGCGCAAGCAATAGTGCAGCTGATCGCCAAGCACCAGGAGCAGAAGGAAGCATTCCTCAAGGCGTGCACCCTGGCGCGCCGCACCGCGGAGACATTCCTCAAGTACGCGAACCGCTCGCAGCAGTACTACAAGTACCAGCAGCAGGGCAACTGCGAAAACCGCGTGAAGACGATACTGGACAAGCTGCTCACGCAGGAGAACCAGGTTCTGGAGTTCTGGACGCAGCGCAAGAAGTCGCTGGACCAGTGCCAGCAGTTCGTGCTCTTCGAGCGCTCGGCCAAGCAGGCCATCGAGTGGATTCACAATACCGGCGAGGCGTATCTGTCCTCGCGCACCAACTTGGTGGGCAAGACGCGCGAAGAGACCGAAGGATTGCTCAAGGAACACAACGAGTTCCGTGGCACAGCTAAGGAGACACGCGAGCGTGTGAAGCTCCTGATCCAGTTGGCAGACAGCCTGGTGGAGAAGGGTCACGCACACGCCAGCGCCATCAAGCAGTGGGTTGCTTCTGTAGACAACAGGTGAGTTCTGGTGGCAACAGAAGACTTCAGATGAGGCAGCTTCCATATTTTGATCTCTGCAGATACAAGGACTTCAGCAACCGCATGGACTCCTACCGTGAACAGCTGGAGAAGTCGCTGGGGTTGTCTGTGGCCGCCGAGTCGGATGCCAATTCATCCATCACATCTGCTTCGGAATCCGCCGGCGACCGCCATTCCGATCCTTCTCTGGAGGCCAAGCTGACCACTTCCGGCACTGCCGCCTCTAAGGAAATCAACGAGGAGAAGCGCAAGTCAGCGCGACGAAAAGAGTTCATCATGGCCGAGCTGATGCAGACGGAGCGTACGTACGTGAAGGATCTGGAGACGTGCATCAAATGCTTCCTGGAAGAGTTCCGCAGCGGCCAAGGCGTACCAGCGGCACTCATCGGCAAGGAGGATGTACTCTTCGGCAACATGAAGGAGATATACAGCTTCCACCAGAAGATATTCCTGCGCGAGCTGGAGAAGTACGAGACCATGCCGGAGGACGTGGGCCACTGCTTCGTCACATGGGCGTCCAAGTTCGACATGTACGTTCATTACTGCAAAAACAAGCCGCTGTCGAACAACCTACTAGTGCAGCATGCGGGCAAATACTTCGAGGACTTGCAGCGAAGGCTGAAGGTGGAGCACCCGCTGCCTGCCTTCCTAATAAAGCCGGTGCAGCGCATCACCAAGTACCAGTTGCTGCTGAAGGACTTGCTCTCGTGCTGCGAAGAAAGCCACGGCGAGATCAAGGAAGGTCTCGAAGTCATGCTTAACGTGCCGAAGAAGGCCAACGACGCCATGCACCTGTCGCTGCTCGAGAACTGCGACGTGTCCATTGACAGCCTCGGCGAGGTGGTGCTGCAGGATGCATTCCAGGCTTGGGACACGAAGCAGATCATTCGTAAAGGACGCGAACGGCGTGTGTTTCTATTCGAGATGTATTTACTTTTCGCTAAGGAAGTCAAGGATTCGAATGGGTCAGTGAAATATCAGTTTAAACACAAGCTGATGACAACAGGTGCGTACGAGAGAAGGCAATGGTCACTACACTGCATTATTTCAATGCTTTTCTTTATTTTACAAACGAACAACAGAGTTGGGCATCACGGAGCACATCGAGGGCGATGAGACCAAGTTCGCTGTATGGACGGGACGCTCGCCCATGCTGTCTGATTGTCGCATTGTACTTAAAGCCAGCAGCTTGGAGACGAAGCAGGTGCGCTGAGTCAAAATACTTTCCGTCTAATTGAAATTATCTAACTCTTCTTCGTGTGCTTGTTTTTCTGCTAGATTTGGACCAAAAAATTGCGCGAACTGATGCAAGAAACTTGTTTTTCTGGCACCTCACTGACGCTACCGAAGTCGCCAGCGAAGAACTCAGGCTCGTCACAGCGCTCATCTAGAGATCTGGACGAACCCCTAACTGAGAACGACCACGACAGATGCTCGCTTGCTAGCTTCGGGTCGGGCAACACCACAGACAGCGATAATAAGGTACGTATTCCTCCGGCTTTGTAAAATACGGTCGAGTAGAATACACGCTGGGAAAATTACTATAGAACATGAAGAGATTACAGCAGAGAAACTTTGCAGCTAAGTTAAAATACGAAAACCATATACAACTTTGAAATTAAAAAAAAAAATAACAAAATATTAAGTCCGAGGGCTCGGGATCGAATCCCATCAGCGCATGGATGTCTACTTCTAAAAATTCTGTTGTTTGCAAACCTTTCAGCGTACTTAAGGTCTCGCCCAGCGCTAATATTTTTATAACTTCAATATTTGTAAACGAAAACCAATCGTAGAACTCCGGCAGTGCCTTCTTTGCAAGAAGGAAAGCTTCTAAGCTTTTGTGTAGCAACTTGCCGGAGTCGATTGGTAAACTAAAAGAAGTTTCTTTCCCTACCATCGCACGCCAACCATTGGACTCTGATATAAAAAAAGGGAAGGAAATGAGTGACTTCTCACAGTGTAATAATCATCTTTGCCTCAAAGCTATATTTACATTTCCGCAGATATTAAAACATTTTTGTGTGCAATTTATAGCGAATTTAAGGGTTATTTATGGCTTTCTGCACTGATGGTTTTCTGCACAAGATTAACGTTGCTTTTATTCGATTTTTAAAAATTTTATGGTGAACATTTATTGATGAAGAGAAATAATAATTGAAAAACACTTCATCGTTAGAAAATCGGTTTTCCCTTTCTGTAGTGGAATATTTTTAGAGAAATGTTCTTCACGATTTGGAGATTATTTTGAAGAAATTGGCACAAAACTTTTTTGTTTGAGATCTCATATAAATTTACAAAAGGCTTTCAAAGCTATCGTAATTTTACGAAACGCACATTGCGTTCCTACCTCACTTTTAACTAGCGTACTGAGAACTTACGCTTAAAACGTTTGATTCCTCTCTCCTTTTCCCTCCGTGTCCTTCCCCCTCCGTGACCGTCTTCCTCCGTCTCCTACCCCTCTCTCTCCTACCTACGTCTCCTTCCCCTCTCTCTCCTACCTCCGTCTCCTTCCCTCTCTTCCTCTCTCTCTCTCCCTCTCTCTATTCCTCTCTCTCTCTCGCTTTTTTCACTTTCCTTATCCCTCTCTCTCCTTCTCCCTCTCTCTCTCTATGCCTCTCTCTCTCTCACTCCCTTTCTCACTCTATCTCCCTCCCTCTTTCTTTCCATCTCTCTCCAGCTCTTACCCTCTCTCCCCACCTCTTTTACCCTCTCTCTCCTTACCCACTCTCCCTTTCTCACCCTCCTGTCTCTCACTCTCTCTATCTCTCTCTCTCCCTCTCCCGCCCTCTCTCTTCCTCTCACTGCGTCTTCCTCTTTCTCTTCCTTTGCTTTCGAGACACATTTTTATAACGCCATCTTGTTGGCGCAATCCTGCACCACAGCTGCTCATATAAACGATAGTCGAGTATTTCTTATATAAAATTTATGTTCCGTGCCTTGAAATCCGTAAATCCAAAATTCGCCCCCGTTTGTTCCCTACGTAGACTGCAAAGTGTTAAGTCCAACAATATTGTTTTATTGCTTCTGTTTTTACCTTCCGAAATTCATTATACATACGCTTCGTAAGCAAAATACGTTGCCTTCTCTCCGCTATCGAGCGCGCATCCTTTTGGCCATCGTGTAAGCAAAAGCTCTTTCATCTCAGCCAATAGTTCGCTTGGGCCTGCTCGCGGTGCTTTTCCACCGCAGACTCTTTGCTGCTCAACTAGACTTCAGTTGTGCCGCGTCTCTCGCCAAGAGCGCGCCAGTATAACGCGTGCGGCCGACTGCGGTGTGGCTGGCAAAATTCCGAGTCAGAATTATCCGACAAACCCAAACCAAACCGAACCGAATCATCTTCCAGTTTTCGCGCAGATTCGGTGCGAAAAGGTAGGCGACGCAAAAGCCGCTCCGCAGCAGTCGCTCGGTTCCTCTGCTGTCCGTCTGTTCGATTACCGCACTTATTCGTCCGACAATACTTCTCGCCAAATATTTATACGCACCTTCGAGTAATAAAATTGGAGTAAACTTGAAGTAATGCGGCTCCAAGTATACGGTCTTGACCCACACAAGCGCAGTGATATCTTATCTGCTCACATGGGAAACCAAACATAAAGTTAAGAATTGTGTTTTCAATAACCTGATGAAGGAAACCAATTGAACAACAGATTATGTGAGAAAATTTATGGGAATGTCCACGACGAAAAAGTGTGAATTTGAAGTAATCGTTGCTTTTACGAGATAGAAAGGGTTCACGTTACCTGAGTGGCACGCAGACCCCGTCAAGTGAAAACGGGCAAAACAATTATATCGACATTAGCTGGTGCACAAAAGCAATCGAAAACAAAAGAACAAACAACTTTTCATTCGTGTAGGATGAGAAACACCTCATTCCAACCGGTTGCCTTAATAACGATACAAATTAATGGCTGCAAATGTAGAATAGAAAGACAAACATGCCAGTCTTGCGTGTACAGGAAAAGTTGCACATTAATTCGGAAAAATGCCAAAAACTGATGAAGCAGACCGAAGTGTAAAGAGCCAAATTGATTGCTGTTTGAGTGTCGTACGGAAACAGTTCGGCTCAAGTGCGTCAAGATGTCCTCACAATACCTGAAGTAATATAGTTAAAAAAATGTTGAGGGAATCGTACAAGTTTTCTGAAGTCGTGTTGTAGAACTTGTAAACGTTGTCGTCAGAGCATCACTTAGAAACTTGCACAATAAGTTTTACTTATAGAGTGAAAAGAGGTCACGGTCGAGGAGGGTTGATTTAGAACTTCAACGCGTAAGTATCGCCACTGCTACGTTTCCGAAAGTCCTCGAGAACAAGTCCTGAAAACCGTGTGCCAACTCGGGGTTCCTGCGTTACATCGACCTACAATACGCATGAAGTTGCAAGAAACATGAAGGATGCTTGAGCAACTCATCTATTGATTTTTCACGGCGACTGTTTCGGGGAATCCTTGAAGGTTTTAACTTTTAGAAAGGTATCACTTTTGAAAGCCTGCATCGTATATAGAAGTGAAAACTCAATTATAAAAGGCACAGAGAGCTAAGTCGCCAAGATTAACTATAAATTTAATACATCCCAAGCATAGGATTTCTGCAGCTCTGTGGACCTTATTGTTGACCGTTGTTCCCTTCGCCAGCACATCGTCCCATTCATTGGCCTGCCATCACTTGTCGTCCGATTACGTCGTCTGCTGCTCGAAGGCATTTCAAGAACATAACGAAGAATAACCGACGATTCACATCAGCATCAGCAAACATCAGTGAACATACTTTGGAAACAAAGGAATACAAGTGGAGATGAATAGATAAATAGAAACAACAGCGTCAACAAAAAAACAAGAAAAGCGACTCAGTGAAATTGCGTGCGTGCACAGCCCACAAGTCATACCGAAGGATTGCCGCCTCCTTTAGTGCTCGCGGCACTGTGAGGAAGAAGTAACGAATGCGTGTCATAAAGTTGGTGGGATACCGTTCTGAATTCGAAGTATACCGAACTGCTACGCAGTGAATTAAAACCAAAACGCACGATTCGAGGGAACAACATTTGCCAACATTTAAACGTAGAATTTAGTAGTTAAGGAGCAACACCTAAATCGACCAAAGACCAATATCCTCCCATTTGCACACTGTTTTTACAGTTAAAGGTTGTCTCAAAGAAGCCTCAGCTTTAGTTCAAGGTTTAAACTGTGATTTTTGCCTTAGTTCTTTACGAGGAGGAATTAGAAAATAGAGTCCACTTTTCAGACACAATTATTGCTGTCTTACATAAACGATAAATTAAACAACACCAACGCCGACCAGAACAGCTTTAATTTTTACCCAACGTTGCCTACCAGTAAGAATTGCGAACCGAAAAGATTCCAAGATGAAAAGCGTCAAGAACTTCTTTATCGACCGCATTAATAGCGTCGATCTCTCTGGAAATGCAAGCCACAGTAGTCCTCATGTCACCGATCAACTTGAAAAGCCACCCATCGCAAATGAAGGCAGTGACGTCTCGGCTGTCGCGCTTCCCATCGCAGACGAAAGCAGTGAGAAGACCTCCTCGCCTCCAATGGTTTCCCGCTACGCTGCCATACACATTGCCACAACTTCTTGTCCCACAACCGCACCGACAGGAACTTCTGATGATAACGCTGATCAATCGCCCGCACCACGTCACGGCGGCAATAACAGAGCCTCATCTCCCACGACGATGATGGATCCGTTCAATTTCTCTTCCTCCAACGCTTCCGCGCCATTATCGTCGTCAGTCATGAAACCGCAAAAGAGTCGCCGCAAGATTTCCCTGCCCTGGTTCCGCCAGACGAGTGTCACCTCGCATGTGAGCCTGTCCAGGCAACATACAATCGATTCTCCCGGGTCATTTTGCCTCTTCCAGCAACCCACCGTCAGCAGTTTTAAGGTTTGCCACGAATTCTTATTTAATTTTTTTTCTCTTCGACCCTATTGATGGTTTTGAATAGAAATGAGCGCGGACAAAGAAATGCAATGTCCTGGCCCTCGCTCCTCTCTTATTGATAGAAAGTAAGTTATTGACAAAGGTTGAAAATGGTGAAAAGATATATCGGGTAACGAACTATATTACAACTTCTTCACAAGGTCGAACCACGATTTCTTCGAATATGTTAATTTTGTGCTTACGAATATTAACTAACACGAAATTGACATTGCGACTGCCAGACTTATCTCGTTCCTCTATTAGGAGGTCCTCCGCCTTCACAAGCAAAGGCTATCAATAAACTTGATTATCACACGCAAAGAGCCATAACGACCTACAAATTGATCAGTTTATGTGCAGGAACGGAGCTGAAAGCATGTAGTGAAGTCCACTAGATGTCGGTCACTCAGTGTACTCCGCACAGTGGGTGATGCCTCCCCCTCGTAATCCGTGTGCTTATAATGCCAGCGGAGTAAACGAGACGTTGCATTTTTATAGAGAAATCACCGTTCCCTCACCTCACCCCACTTCTTACACGTCCGCCCTTGATGGATATCCTAGCGAAGTAAAAATTGTCCGTATCGATTTTCTTCTCATCATTTTGTCATCATTGTTGGATTTTGTGGACTTTCTGCTGAACGCGAATCCTCCTCCAACGCCAGCACACATCGCGCAATGTGTTTGTTTTCAGAAACCTACACGGAGGATTTTGAGTGCTGCTGAACTGTAAAAACTACCAACAATTCGCCTCAAACAACATTTTTGTTCAATTTACATGCCATCAACTTGTCAGCGTGAGCAGATTATGTGAAGTTTGTGTAAAGCTGTGGAAATCGTTGTGCCAGCAAAGGATGGTCACTGGCGGGGGGTGCTGCAGAGGACAGTTGGAATTTCAACGGAAAAATTGCTTGCATTTTATGTTCTTTTGCTGCTTTGAATGTAGTAAAACTACTCGTACTTTCGCGTGATTTTCCGACAGGCGAAATCGGTACTAAAAACATTCTCGGTGTTAACTTCACCATGTTTATTCCGCAATAAATAACTGCATATATAAATCTTCTATCTTCAAAATTGTCAATGGTGGAGCAAAACTATGAGAACGATATAATCTCATTCAGATAATAATGCTTCTGGCTTCTCTATTCCGCGTGGAAGTTATGCCTGATTAATTAAATAAAATGCTTCTATATTCATGCCTATTTTTTTGCTTATGATTCATTTCGCTTTACAACGAAATAAAGCGAGGAATTCACGCATTATCACACTAAACCACACTGTACGTGTTTTTCTTATCGTGTCACTATTTCGCACCATAATTTGTGTTCTTTCTGCTAAAACAGGAATAGGTAGGAAATGGGACTAAATTGACTCTCATTGTATCATAAATTGACTTCAGTTGACTCTCAAAAGTTTTTATTTATGTTCAGCTGAAGTTTTTATTTATGTTATTATTTACATTGCCGTTGCACTAAGGATGTCCTTAACTGTAACTGAACCAGAAAAACAAAGTCCAGTTGCTTCAAGCAGATTTAATTTATCACCTTGAGATCTCAGCAGCTCGTGTTCCTTCTTTTCTCCAACATGTGTAAATATTTTCAATGCTGTCAATACGAACACACATACGCGCGCTTGTTTGCTATGGGTGGGCACATACACACATACGCGTACATCGAGAAGTCCGTGAATTTTCCAACAAGAGCGTGTTAATTATGAGCCACTCATTAGTTTTAATTTTATTCGCGTTGTACGGTTGCATGCTTGCGAGAGCGCGTGCGACTGTTTTTAATCAGTGTTTAAGTATTCCTAAGCCACGCTACAATTTCAGGTTGGCGCTCTCGAAGCTACCTGGGTGATCTCCGATTACATTGCCGCGCCGGGATCGAATGAATTAAGCGTCTCAAAGGGACAACAAGTAGAGGTCGTGGAGGCACCGACCAGCACAGAGCCAGACTTCTGCCTGGTACGCTTGAATCCGCAGAGCGACGATGCTGCCGTCCAAGAAGGTCTTGTGCCGGTTTCAATACTTAAACCGCCTCCCGGCTCGCAGGGCAAAAGTTCATCGGCACGTAAGGAAGCGAACGATGCCACGCCGGAGCAAGGTAAGTGTTGCTCATCCAGATCGCAATGCGAAACGTTTTTATTCTCAAAGCTCTTGCTTGGCATTAAATACGGACCTTTTCAGGCAACAATCGCAGTAAGCCGGATCCACTGACATCGTCCACCAAGCGACGAGGATTTAGCGGGTAAGTTAAACTCGAGGTCAAGAGGGAAATAGAGAAAACTGGCTTTTTACACATTTCGACCTCGAACATCTCTGAAACTGAACGTGCTACGAAATCTGCCCGAACGTGTGTTGGGTTCTTCTATTTAGGACACCAAAACACAATACAGGCTGCACCCATATACACTGAAAACAGCTGTAATTTTGCGTAATTTATGTGTGAAGATTTATAAGCGTTAATTAGGAATTGGAGACCAATATTTGTCTTCCGTCCTCTCTGTACCTTTTTCCGTGCCTCCGCTTCGTGTGATAGGGAAAAACATACAATAAAATATATAATTTATGGCTTTTCTAATTACCGCAGAATAGCTTCACAGTATGAATACCTGCTGCGAGAGCATCGCTCCACTTGCGCTGTTTATTTCTCTTGTTGATTATTTTTAATCATTCAATCTGCTTGATTGTTTCATTTCTCTTCGTCGCGTTGTCCCTCGCAAGTGGCCACTTTTCCAATAAAATCTCTTATTCAGTTTTCTTTCTGCAGGCGAACTAAGTTAATTCGCTTGTCCGCCGCTCGAGGAATCCAACCGCAGGGTATCACAATCCATTCTCTCTGTCACTGGGTACTGCTTGCAGGTTCGTCAGTTTTCCTTTGTTGTTGTAGTTGTTCAGAGTCGGTGGAGCACAACATATAGAATGACGACAGCGCGCCCTCCGCGAATTTTTTGTTTACCGATAAAAGTCGGGGAGGAAAATACAACTTGTTGTGCCCTGTCACCGGACAAAAAAAGCAGAGAGAAGGAAAAAAAATGCCGTCGTTATTTCTCGTCTTTGTTGTTGTTGCTGTGGTTCTTGTACTGTATTTCACTTCTACTTCTCTGATAAGTGACGGACTGAACATGAATGCCTGTCGCCAGAGTTGCCAGTCCGCCTTCGGCAGTGTTTTGCTCGAGTTAATTTAGTCGTTCAGTCCAGTATTGCATGGATATCCGATATATAGAGGAATAAATCTTTTAACTGTGAACGCATCAGTACAACATTACGTTGGCCTGCCAATGAATTACGACAACTCGAAGAATTTCTCATGCTTTTGCTGCACAAACACAGATCACCGTTTTAATCACACCGAGCACCGGAAGTCATGGTATGAAATCCTTTCAGTTCTTTCCAGTGGCGGCTGCAGCAGTCTTGTGCATGTGTTTGTGAGCCTTGGTTTTCGTGTTATAATGTGAAAGTCCTTTTATAGAATCATGGTAGTGAAATTAACTTAAATGTGAGTTTCGAAGTCTGTGATACGAGTTGTTTTATCTATAAAAAGCAATCTTTTGGTGAATTTCTCAGTAATAAATCTCCGATTGGTGCAGACATTTCACCGCCTTGGAATTCTTTAAGTGCCATATATTTTTCTAAAGAGTCCGATTTACTAGTGTTTGTCTTCCAATGCCTAAAAAACGAGAACTTCTAAAGTATGCTTGACTTTGGACCCAGATAACGACAGTATTTGGTTACTGGGCTGGATTCCTGGAATTCTGTGGCCTCATTATAGCCTCACTCCTGCGTATCTCCCAGGGTCAACACGTAAGAAGAGTCTGTTCGCGCAACAGCACAGCAATTAGTGAATTAGAGTTCGGTTACTATTCACATATTTATTCGGGGCTTTTCTGCCTGATGAATGAGTTGTTATGCTGCCCGTTTGCTTTGTTGACACAGCATGTTGTGTTCCGCCCTTCGCTCCCTCTGCGAGCAGGACGTGCGGCGGCATGTCATTATTTCAAGTGTGCGCACGTGTGAGTTTCAAGTGACACACACGGAACGTTTATTTGGACAACAGTCTTCGAACGAGCACCAAACTAACGATGCCTCCTTCTTCCTTCCAGTCACTGTATGTGGCGAACGGTCTAGTATGCAATTTCTGCGACATTTCGGTGAGACAGCGGACGACTATTTGTTCCAAACTGAAGAGCCTCGCGGTGTAGAAAATACGACCGCACGCATTAATATTTCCACAGCTAACAATATAATTCACACTAAAATATACTACATTCTTTACTACTCTTGAAGTGGCTGTCGTTGTTGATCAAGATTTTAATAAAGTAAATAAAATGACGACCACATAATAAAGTCTTACGAATGTGTATCGACAAAACAGCCGATTTCTAGTTTTCTTATAATCAGTCTCTCGTGCGGCAATCCTCTCGGCCAAATAAATGTCTCTGGCACTCTCCCTTTCTTCTGAATCTCTCGAGCGAGAGATCGGAACTTTCTCTCTGAGTTTGTCGGCGAGATCTCTTCATGGCGCGTTTAAATCACTTTTAATTTAAAACGTTTTCCCAGAAATATGAAAGACTACACAGCGATCTAATTTATATATTCAGCTGTGCGAAGTGCGGTATATGCATTGACAATTCCATAATACACGCAAGTACGTACATACATACATACTCGACGTACTCGTACATTAACAGACAACCTTTCGGGCAGCGAGTCTCAATGTCTCAAATTCGAGCACCACCAAAATAGATATGAATGAATTAAGAAATTCGGAAGTATTCTGTCTGCTTTTGCTTCATTACAGCTGTGCACTTCGCGCACCATTAAAAATGTACGCGTATTTGATTTTATGATCGAAATGCTTGAATTTGAAGAACAAGTTGTATTTTGCATCAGAGCGATGGAAACAGTTTGAAAATTTTGTTTAAAAACTTGGGAAACTAACAAAAAATTCTCAGTTTAAAGAACAACTAAAAGTCAATGATAAAAATTATGAAATTTAGTGTTTGATATAAAATATTTACTCTTAAAGTAATTTCGAAGTTTTGCGCAAAACTCAGTCTTCTTGTTTAAGCGCGTTTGTAACGAGTTCCACTTTTGTCGCTATTTCCAGGCGAAAATGGTTGCCACAACCCTTGCGGAAGCTCTCGCAGAGCAAGGTCGAGAAACCTCCGGAGAAGTCACTTATCAAGAAGACATCGGAGAAGAATCTGCGAGTGAGTATATATTGTTGAAACGCTTGCAGCGCACTAATTTAACTTGCTTTGTTATTTTTCCCCTCGTTTTTGTGTAATAAGTTACCGCAGAAACACGCAGAACACGAGGATGAAACCAACCCATCAACAACAAGTGGTCAACGTGCCACAAATTACGGCCGAGCAACACAACATGCAGCTGCACAGCACAACACTTCGCAGCCAGACTTCGAGGCGGAAGAGGAGGCCGGCCTGGAGCTACCGCCGCCCATGAAGCCCATCCAGGAGCCGCACTTGATGGCAAACGGGCCGCCCACATTCAAAAAGGACCTCAAAGAAAATGCCGCTGCAATGGTGAGGACACACGCGAGTCATGTTTGCTGAACTAATCAAAGTGGCTTCAAATTAAGCCCTATTAAAAGGGACGGCCATCTTCGAAAAGTCGAAAGTAGTATAATTTAGGGAAATCTACATAATTCTTTTATCAGAATTCAGGGGAGGATCCTCAGGAATATTTTTCCACCTTAATTTTTTATTTATTAAACTCCTTTTTCTTTAAATTCTTTCTTAAATACAAATTCAATGCCTTTTCTCTTCAATTTTTAATCACTTGATTCAATTTATTTAACCTAATTTAGCTTTTTGTTTATACCTCATTGTAGCTTTCGAAGTCATTCATACAGTCATTCAAAATCTGAAGTAGAAAGTATAACAGAAAAAATAACAGAAATCGAGCTTAATTTTGAACGAAGTCGTTGAACCACGTCAAGTGGGCAAAAATAATGTAGTGTTTTGTGCCTCATCAAAACTTTTAAAATGTGAAAATGCGGATGAGAAATGTGCTATAAATGGCAAAAATGTAGTCCGAATGTAGCACATTGTATCTGAACTGGAAGAAAAAGCAGTAAGTCGCTTCGTTGAAATACCAAGGAAACATAAATACATACAAATGCATACATACTCGCATACTAGATAAGAACTCGAGGTAACTAATGCCTCAAGTTCCAAGTAAGCACACTTGATTGCGTTACTTTAATTGTCTGTCCCTCCTGTGGTAGAGCATGGCACTATAATAACATTATTCCGCCGAAAACTTTAGTTTGAGTTACCATATCATATACTTTCAACGATTTCCTAGAAGGCTTCTTGGCTGAGATTATCTCAAATTCCAATCATTTTATTCAATTTTAAAATCCACAATTTGCCTCTTTCACAGACGAGCACTGGCAAAATGGATGGAAACACCGCCAACGACCTATCCGAAATCGAACAGCTGGTGAAGGAGAAAACGGTAAGGAACCATTTGTGGCTATTAAAAACGTTTGGTTAAAATTGTTTACGCTCAAAATGTACCTTTTTGGCTTATCATTTAAATCTGTTTTCTCACAGGAGCAACACGAAGAGAAATCCAAGTTCCTTAAGCCGAATTTCGATGTCAGCAATAATGTGGGGGGCAGCGGTGACAGCAATGGACGCGATTTCGACCTGCAGTACTATCTCAACAATTCAGCAGACAACAATGACGAGGTAACCGTGGGAAAATCTACAAATTGCAGCTAATTTTTCTTAACTGAGTTTTTCACCTTGTAGAACAACACGGAGTCAAATGATATAGAAGCTGCGCAGAAGAAACGCATGTGTGCAATGGCAGAGCTGCTCTCCACTGAGGAACTCTATGTGCAGGACCTGTCAGAGATCGTCAATGGGTGAGCATCTTCTTGACATGTCCTGCATTCAGTGGGGCTTAAATTTCTCCTGCTTTCACAGCTACATTGCGGAAATTCGCAATACTAACAGTGAAATTCCCTTGCCGGACGACCTGAAGGGCGGTAAGGAGCGCATGGTGTTCGGGAACATTGAAGCCATATACGAATGGCACCGAGAGTACGTTTTTCGAAAGACTGTAACTGAATCCTCACACATTTTGTTACTTTCTATTCTCAGTTATTTCCTCAAAGCCTTGCAACGTAGCCAGAAGTGTCCCGCTGAGCTGGGTTCCTTGATTAAACGATATGAGCGCAAGTTCCACATGTACATCGTCTATTGTCAGAACAAACCAGTATCGGAGCACATTGTCACCGAGCATTTTATGTATTTCGATCAAATCAGACAGAAGCTCAGACATCGGCTTGACGTAAGTGGTGAAGTGAATGGAATTTTGCGACAAGTCGCCATGTTATTGCTTTTGTATTTTCTACTGTAGCTCAGCGATCTGCTTATAAAACCTGTGCAGCGCATAACCAAGTACGAACTGCTTCTCAGAGAGATAACCAAGCAGACAGAGCGCGCGGGCCTCGTGGAGGAGGTTTCTAGCATGGAGGAGTCATTTAACGTGATGAAGGTAGGACTAACATGTGCTGCTGCTTATTTTTGCTTACCATTAAAGCCTAATAATTCCCAGATCGTCTGCAAAGCGGTCAATGATATGATGGTGCTCAGACGTTTGCAGAAATACGAGGGCAAAATCACTGCCCAGGGCAAGCTACTGCTGCACGGGCCCCTCACATGCATCGAGGATGCGAAGAGCATGGAGCGCAACGCGTGCATGGTGCTGAAGCCGCGCGAACTTCAAGTTTTCCTATTCGAGCAGAGTATTATATTCTCCGACATCGTGGGCAAGAAGACACAGTTCACGAGTCCCTCGTACATCTACCGCTCACACATACAGGTTGGTGGCACTGGGTGCGTGAAGGGCTGCTTTAACTCTGTCCACCTCCTCCGCAGGTCAACAAAATGCAACTCGAGGAGTTGCCCAACAACCGCTTCCTGCTGAAGTCGACGGATCCGAATCGGCCCGATCTGAACATGGTGTGCTACGCAGCGACCGTGGACCTGAACCGCGAGTGGCTGGAGACGATGCGCAAGATCCTGCAGTCGCAGCACGACTTCCTGAAAGCAATTACAAGTCCCATTCAATACCAAAAAGAGCTGACCAAGGATACGTGAACGAGAGTGGCGGGTGCTGTAGCAGCGCAGCTCGCAACGAGCAACGGAGTTGATGAATAGCCACATATGAAATTAGAAGCTGCTTCTGCTTTCCGAAGCGGAAAACACACTTTATCCAACTTAAAGCAAATTAGGTTTAGAAAGCAAAGAGCTGTTAGAAGAAAGAATAAGTATATTTCTACGCATTGCATTCACACTCCATTGATGAAGATCGCGATTCAAAGCACGGTGGAATCACGCGAAGGTGAGCCCGACAATGAAATTTGCAGCATTTTCTCTGCTTGGTTATGCGTACAATTTTGGCATTAACGTTCACTTTCTGGGAGAGCGGCGATATATGGGACTCAACATGAATGATTCCACCAGGATTCAAACTCTCTCGCTTTGTGCTCTCACGTTCAGTTTCGTGCTTTTTTTACTTCAAAGTTGTTTTTTCTGACTGCCTACTTTTGTTTATCATGTCTGTAAAAAGACTTTAACTTCCTTAAAAGTGATTTGGGGAAGCATTCATCGAATACATCCTTTCTCTTCCATGGCACGCATCAATTGACTTCGTATCCCGCTGTTTTACGCAGGCAATTTTATTACGTTGTGTGCTGATATTTGAGTGGAAACATTTCATTAGTTGTAGTTGTGTATGTTTAGCGTAACCTTTTCTATACGATAGCGATATTACTATTTTTGAATTAAGCAGAAAGCGCATCTGTCGCCATTATGCATTCTAGCTGCTGTAAACTAAGGTGAACTTGCAAGTGATCTAATCGGTTAAGATTTTGTGTCTTTTATGTTCGTTAAATATTTACATTTACCATCTATTTACACAAGCAACACTTTTAATTTGACGATAATCAAAATCAAGTAACATGATACATACATTTAAGAGTGATTCAATCTGTATTTTAAATAAAATTTTTAATCTTTGCATTAAGATGTAAATTAGGTTTCTCTTCTCATTCATCTGAATGTAGCTTCAAGTTTAGAACTGAAATCAAAAGATAGAAAGGGTGTTCGACGGATATTGTTTGCTGCTAGTAGTGTTTTAAAGCTTAGTCGGGTCTGCATGAGATATCAGAAATCATAATCTGAATCGCAGAGCTGCTGATAGCGACTATTGATCATTATTTAAAACAAAATCAAACCTAAATAAATTAATAATGTATATTCGAATATATTGTTTATTTTTATAAATTTTACCTTTTTATACCCCGGGCTTTAATTTGAATTTCGTTTCCGAATTAGAAAGTCTATCGTGAATCTTACAAGGATTCCCAACATTTGGAGAAGATTGTGTTGTGTAAGAGAGTAAAAATTTACAAAGGTTTGTGTAATCTGATTAAGCTGAGTATTTCTGGAGCTTGACGATAGCGCGCCGTCATTGCCGCTGTAGTTCTGCATGTTCAATGAAATCTGTAATTTGTACGATGACAAATCTTCACTGGCTAATGCGAGACGTTTATTTTATAGAATTAAAAAGGCGGTGAAGGTACGACAGCAGGAAAGATTTAGCTAAAGAAGTAAGTTAAGTCATCCTAAATATGACATTGAACGAATGTATTTTTTTACAAGTAGCAACCACATTTGATTTAAAGAATTGATTGATGGCAATCCTACATCGGTCTCGTATCCAGTACTGCAATTTGGAAGTGGGTTGTAGCTACTCGCCGCCAGAGGGAAGCACTAAATTTTTTCAACCTGGCTACACGATTCTTCTTTTATTCATTCTTCAAAAGTTTTTAGGAAAGAGTGGAGTTGAGAGAACAGAAAAGTCTCCACACATTCTTCAAATGTAGAGATATTTTGACGCCCAAATTCTGTCGGGTTCTCGGTTCTTCTTACGCAAACTATTAAACAGTTGCCCACATGAACCGGTTTTTCAACGCAGTGTGCCGAACGTAAGTTTCACATACACACATTGAGGAACCACACGTATACGATTTTTAACATCAAAGAAGAAACTACGTGTAGCCGTGCCTTCTTCAAGAAGCGGCTTCAAGAAGAATGATGTAGCCAAGGTCATTGAGTGGCACATTCGCAAGAATTTTTGAAAGGATTCATAAAAAGAGGATTATATTTCGAATAATTGGTTTAATTTATTATCTATTTAACTTATTTATTAATTTCAGTTATAATTAACAGCTCTTCGGCAAGAAGCTGCAGAAAGTGTTTACAATAGTTGCCAACTTCAATTTACAGCAATAAATTAAAAGCCCTTTTAACAGATTATATATAATATGTTACATTTATTACAATTTAAGTATTTAACAAAATTTTCAACACAATAAACCTATTTTTGAAATTTCGATTATAGTTTTCCTTCTACATTCGATACTTCTTCGAAGTCCATTATCGTCTTTCGCGCTCAACCATGAATTATTTCACATTGGGTGAAGAGAAGTTCCTATTTTGATTGTAACATCTACAAAAAGGATGCGACGAATGTATTTTCTTGTGACCACGGTATTTTCTTTCTATGTGTTGCAACACTGGACGAACTTGGAAAAAGTGACGGCGCAAAATTTCCATAATATTCACCTGTCGACTGAATTTCTTGGAAATAATTTTTTAGTCCGATTTTGAAAAGCAAAGGCTCGTGCTCAACATCTACAAACCATGGATACGCTGCAAAAGCATATGAAAAAAATCTGCGTGCCCAGCGAAAACCAACCCATATATAAGGACGAATGCGTCTATTCATACGACACCCCGGAGTCAGCCACCGGACTTTACGTTAGTCTCACCACATTTCTCGGCTTTGGAGAAGAGTACGTTCAGGACTATGCAGAAAAAAGTGGGAACGCCGTATTCCTCCATATTAGGCGCGAAAAACAACTGAAGTCTAAGGACGCAGCAACAGGGAATTCGGAAGCTGCCGATGATGTGGGACCGGAGCGCAAGATCACTCGGCTTGCTATTGGGGTTGAAGGCGGCTACAACGATACCAGTGGGAGGAAGTACGAGTACAAAGACACATACAGCATTGTCGTTATGCCGAACAAGGAGAAGAAGCTGCCTTACCCCAGCTCAGAGTTGCCGCTAATTGTGAGTCAGGCTGTTGAAGCCATACTGTCGGCGGAGTCGGCTATAGCGAAGTTAGAGAAGCTCACTGTGACTGGTAAGTGACCGGGGCCAAGTATTCCCTCAAGGCTGACGCAATTCCTTAACTACTACAACAGGCACTTGGGACGGCGAAGTACGTCAGGTGTCTAAGTACGCGGAACAACTGAAGCAGTTGGACAACGGCAAAAAGATCCCACCGGCTGGTTGGAAGTGCGAGCAGTGCGACTTGACAAACAATCTCTGGCTAAATCTTACGGACGGGTCTATTCTGTGCGGCCGTAGATTCTTCGACGGGTCTGGCGGTAACGATCATGCGGTTCAGTACTACAAGGAAACGGGGTATCCGCTGGCTGTCAAATTGGGCACGATCTCAGCGGACGGCAAGTCCGATGTGTTCTCGTACCCAGAGGACGACATGGTCATCGACCCAAAGTTGAACGAGCATTTGGCTCATTTCGGCATCAATATGGCTGCGATGAAGAAGAGCGAAAAGTCCATGGTGGAACTGGAACTCGAAATCAATCAGCGCATAGGCGAGTGGTCACTGCTGACGGAGAGCGAAAGCGAGCTGCAACCACTGGCGGGCCCCGGCTTCACGGGCATGCGTAATCTAGGAAACTCGTGTTACATAAACAGCGTAATGCAGGTGGATCTAACGACTTGGCTGAAGCTTAAATTTAATAAACAGAAGTCTTCTTTTCCGCTTCCTCCTAGGTACTCTTCACTGTACCGGATTTCATTAAGCGTTTTGTTGGCGAAGGTGCCGCAAAGTATCTAAAGGAGTTTCCGGCAGACCCTGCCAATGACTTCAACATCCAAATGTCCAAGCTGGGCAACGGATTGTGGTCTGGCAAATACAGCAGCATCTCTGAGAATTCGCTGGACAGCGAGTTGACGGGCATCTCGCCCGCGATGTTCAAGAATGTCGTTGGAAAAAATCATGCGGATTTCAGCACTAAACAGCAACAGGACGCGTGCGACTTCTATCTTTATTTAGCCAACTTGTTCGAGCGGCACTCGCGCAACCAGTTCAACCCCATGGACGCACTCAAGCTCACCGTGGAAGACCGCGTCGAGTGCATGTCCAGCCACAAAGTTCGCTACTCGCGTCGCACCGAGTACTGTCTATCGCTATCAATTCCACTGCAGAAGGCGACCAATTTGAACGAAGTCAACGAATACCTGGCTCGCCAGGCCGAAGCGGGAAACGCCATTGCTTGCACCGACAAGGACATTGTACGACATAAAGTAGCGCTCCAGGCGTGCTTGGATCAGTTCTTCGCACCCGAAATTATAGAGCAGTTCTACTCCTTGGCCATCTGTGACAAAACCACGGCAAAGAAGTCTGCACGCTTGGCAAGCATGCCCGATTTTCTGATGATACATCTTCGCAAATTCACACTGGGCGACGACTGGGTGCCCAAGAAGTTGGACGTTTCCGTACAAATGCCGGATGAGTTGGATCTTTCACACTGGCGTGCTCATGGCTTACAGCCGGACGAACAGACGCTGCCTGAAGCGGACGCACAACCAAAGCCGTCAAAATTCACCTTCGACGAAGCCGTGTTAAGTGAGCTCATGCAAATGGGTTTCCCGCAGGAGGCTTGCAAGCGAGCCATATTTCACACAAAGAACGTCGGCCTGGAAGCTGCCTCCAACTGGTTAATGGAGCACATTGCGGATGCGGACATCTCCGACCCGTTTACAGTACCCGCCGGAGGCAACCTAGTGGGCGATGTAACCAAATCGCCTGCTTTCACAACCAACCCCGAGAGCCTGGCAATGCTGATGAGCATGGGATTTGACGAACGCCAAGCAACGAAAGCACTCAAAGCAACTGACGGCAACGTGGAACGAGCTACAGACTGGATATTCTCACACGCAGATGACATGGATGTGGACGACGCCATTGCCGCGCAAACGCTGGAGGGGTCAACTCCCACAGGTCAAACGCAGTTGAATCGTGATGGCGTCGGCAAGTACAGGTTGGTGGCGTTCATTTCGCACATGGGAACTTCGGCGCAAGTAGGGCACTATGTGTGCCACATTCGCAAGGACGACGGCAGGTGGATTATATTCAACGACAGCAAAGTTGCAGTTTCGCAGAACCCGCCCAAGGATCTCGGCTACATGTATTTGTACAAACGCGCGGAATAAGACGGACGGATCCAGAACGTCCAGTTTTATGCAGCTGACTGCTATTTTGCATTTACAAGAAAGGGTGTTTGCTTCTAGCACTCGCCGTTTCAAACCATTGATTATAATTAAAAGCAATTTTTAACGACGAAATAAAATATATATCAGCTTTTTTCTGATGTATTACTTTCTTGCTTTATATATACTCGTATATTATCTTTATTTATTATATATTCCACATTGCATTAAATGCTTATGCCAAATATTAACGCGTTTTTCCTGCGAAGCAGAAGTAAGCGGACTGGACTCAGTTCTTTTTCGTTTTCCCGCCTTTCTCCAATAGCTCGAGAACAATGCTGTTCAACTTGTTTGCAAAGGCTTCAAATGAGAATTTTTGTTGCACGCGTTTGCGCCCCATCTCTCCCATGCGCTCACGCAAGGCCTCATCTTTGAACAAGTGCAACATCGCACTGGCGAAATGACTCATATGTGGTTCACACAGGAAACCGGTAGAGTTGTTAACGATGGTCTCCGTGGGTCCACCGCTGTTCGAGGCAATTACGGGCTTCGCCATGTACATTCCTTCCAGAGGCACTATGCCGAAATGTTCATTCGCCGGTGTGTAAACGAGGCAGTGTGCTGCGCGTAGCAGGTGGAACTTTTCATCATCTGTGGGCGAACGCAGCAGCTCGACGTTGTCCTGCAGGTCAAGTTTTTCGGACAGACGTTGCAGTTCTTCATAGTGTCCGACATTCTCTAAAACGCGGCTGTCGTACCCTCCAGCGACGATGAGGCGACAGCGCTTCCACTCCGCAGCAGGAAGCGCATCGGCCATAAGCTTAAAAGCGTTTAAGGCCAGAGCGTGATTCTTTTTGCGCTCATAGCGATTAATGTCCAGTATGACGAATGCATTTTGAGGAATTCTCACAGTCTTCGGACCAGACGTAGTTTGTTTTTGCATGTCGTCGAAGTACTTTGTGTCAAGAGACGGGTATAAAACATCCGGACACACATCCAGCCGCTTAAAGGTCTCGCGGAATGTGCGAAGCGTGAACTTGGAATTTACGAAAATAGCATCGGCCATGCCTACAGTACACTCCTCCAGCCAGTTGAGGGGCGCTCGATACACACTCTTCAGAAAACCCTCGCGCGAACTGAGCAGCTGATCGGGAAAATGGCAGTAGAATAAAATCCGTGGACGATGTCTAGCTAGGCGTAATAAGGGTATTCCAATCGAGATCAAGTCACAGAACACGATGTCAATGTTCTCCCTGTAGGAAACACAAAATGAAGCGTAGAGGGCGGCATAAAGCATCCGCAAATAAGCGCAAGCTGCATAAAAGCGCCCAAAAATACTGCGAGGCAACCAGTCACCGACCACCTGCACTCGGAAGCTTCCATCGATGGTCTCCTTGAAGCAGTGCTTAGGGTCGTGGTGGTTCGTTAGAAAACTCACATCGTGTCCTTTACGCTTCAACGCTAGAGCGGCATCAACGACCAAGCGCTCTGCTCCTCCGATTCCCAAGTCTGGATGTAAGAACAAAACCCGAACCATATCCAGCTGCGAAGTAAGTTAAGTAATTTTATGTTTATTCAATTTGTATTAGCCGGCTATACTTATTTCTTTCGCGAGGTGTCATTCAGGTGCCCACGAAAAAATCTATCTGCCAACCATATGTTGAAATTTATCAGGGCTGAGAACAGACAAATCGAAACAATCGATTGCTGTTTTTTTTTATAATTCAACTATAAATTAAAAAAATGTATTCAATACGCTTTTAATAATTTGCGACGTATGTACATCACATCGTAGCCGAAGCGGAGGCTAAAATGATTCATGTTGGGTATACATGAAACTGTTAAATTAATTTTGGAAGAAATGGCTCTAGATAATGAAAGCACCTTATATTATGTCTAATCACTAAATTCTGCATATAATTCTCAAATTAAACATCTCCGCAAGAAATTGCAGAACTTAAATAAATTAATTTTTAAAAAAATTCAGTTAATATTTGCGAGGAAAATTTTTTATAATGGTTAGAATATAATGGATTTAATGGATGGAAAAGTTTTTACAATCAAATTTCCTGTAAGGCAACTTTTTCGTGTAAACTCTATACTTTAATGACGTTCGTTTCTACTTTCGTAGCGACCTCTATCAACAACTATTGGAATCTGAACTGCCAATCGCATCGGCACCATTTTGTAAAGTGCACTAAAGAAGTTCGACCCGTTTTCTTTGCCTCAAGTTCTAACGAAAAAATTAGAGAAAATCAGCGAATTCGAATAGTTAAAAGATAACTAACTTAAAGAATTAAAACTTAAGTGTAAGTGTGTACAAAAATGTGTGTGTAGAACTTAATTATATACTGAAGAAATCTGTAGTCGGGAAAAATTTTTGGGTCACAGCCACACCCTCGAAGAAAAGAAATTTTGTTAATTGAACTGATCTCATTACTCCACTTCCAACAGAAAATCATTAAATTATATGAATCATTAAATTATATTTGTGCTAACAATTGAAAATTTTATACAAAAAAGTTCTGTATCCCATTGAAAAGTTCGAAAAGGAAAACAGGGACGACGTCATTTGAAGGAAAAACAATCAACACAGTTGCCGACTTTGTGGGAAAAATCTCGTTTAGGTATTTTCAATTAACGCTGAAAATACATCTCTTCATCATTTTAATTCAGAGCGGTAGCTTGTTACTTATGTGGGAACATTTCTCGTTCCTTTGTTCTCAATATAAACATATTAACAATTCAGTGTATGGATTTATTTGTTGCCTAGTTAAGGGTTCAGGAGTTCACAATATCAGAAAATATTATGTTCAACTTTTAATCTGGAATGTGCATTTTTAAATACCCTAAGTTAGTGCCCTTGAAAGTCGGAGGCATTTTCTGATAACAGTAAGAGTTGTGTACGAAGCTACAAAGCCTTTATGCTATGGGTTTGGAGAATGTATTAATTAGAACGACACTACCAGAGAAGTTACGTCATCCCTGTATTCATTGCGAACGATTACATTTGGATACGAAGAGGAAGCGAAAACTCTCGTAGAAGAGGGTTGCCAGTTAGGTGAATTTTTGCTTCTGACACGGCAAAGTGTTCCCCACACATTTTCTTATTATTTTCGTTTAAGAAATAAAGTGGCTTTAATCATCTCCGAATTTAAAGTATTCAAATAAACACATTGTTTATTCTGATTTCTGTTCTGCTGGGTCGTGATGCTGAACTGTATAAAAAACAACTGCTGCGTTCATTTGCATTTATTGGTTTTCCTGTACTCTGCTCGAAATCACAACGGAATTAATCTGTTGTGGGCGTTTCGCAAAGAATTGCAGGTTGTAGATTCAGTAATTGGCCTCATTGATAACAGAGCAAACGTAATGATTCAAATTTCGGTTACTAAACAAAGCTACTTCAGATATATTTTACCTGAAACAATTTAAAAACCCATTATTACAAGATTAAGAACGAGTTGACTGCAACGTCCATCCTCTTCGAAGAAGACACGCATAACTTTTTCTCAAGTGCCTTTTGAGAAACGCTTAATTTAAATTAACGGTTAAAAATTTATGTGATATTTGAATAATAGAGTTCTTTACGATTTGAGGTAACATTTTATGGTAATTAGAGTAATTGAACTGTATGTTATTGTTGTATTGCTCTGCTACGTTAGATTGCCTCAAATCGTGGAGATTTGTAATAAAATTTCAAGTGAGAACTCTTAATTTCGGTGTGAGAAAAATGAAATTTTTAATGCATGGACATTTGAGCTAGCGGCTGTTTCCGAAACCTATACTATTGCAAACTTCTTTTCCGATTTTTATTAATTGTTATGTTCACTGCTTTGTTTCCTACTCTTCTTTTACCGAAACACTTTAGTGTCTTCCTTCCTTTGTGAATCTGCGCAGGAAAGCTAGTTATACTTTCTGTGGTGGAATATACGGTAGGTGAGGTGGTAGGTTGGAGAGCTGGTAACCTATATTTTTAGAATAATTCCGTTGCTGGCTTTTGTTTTGTTCAAGCCTGCTTAACTATTCCCTCTTCCTTTATTCGAGATGTGGTAAAAGAAGAATTTTCGTTAAATTCAAGCGACCTTGTTGTATATTGTACATGCACCAATGCACCACCACCACTTCTGGCGCAAGCGCAAGGATTTAACAACACTGCTCCATATATCTTGGATTTGCCTCGCACTAAAAATGATGTCATTTGCAGATCCTGACCTACAGTATGCGGTGCAATTGCTGTAAGAGTGTAATGTATACATCTCGAAAAACTTTTAGCGATATTCAAATAATCAGGGCTAATATTGAAGAATTTTTATTAGCGACAAATTTGGCAGTGTTTTCTTCTGATACATTTTAACATTGTAAGCGTCTTGTGCTTAAAAGTCCCTCTAATTATAAATTTTTATTTTTTGGATCTCCAAGTTAAAAAAGATTCGATGGATCTCCAAGTAAAAAAAAGATGTGGTTGCTTCTTTTAATTTAAAGTCCTCCAGGCAGTAGCAGTGGATGGTTTATTCAGATGCTAAAGTTAAATTTAACATTAGATTATTTTATTAAAACAAAAGTGATAACAGCAAACTAAAATCCCACAGGTATTTCGCAACTAGCATTCCCGTTACGTTGTCGGATTTCAGTCGACAAACAGGCCGGCCGAAGGGACTAAAAGCTCAGTGATTTCGGGTTTTGTCCGGTTTTTAATGAAGAATCCCTTCCAGTGCGTTATATAATAAGTAATCCAAGTTTCTCCGCTCAAAACTTCTCTTAAAAATTTTCTAGTTGAGTAGTTATTTTCTGATAAGAAAAACTACTTTTAAATTACATAATAAGCTTACTCTCGAATACAGCTTCTATTACTTACCCATTATATCCCTGTAACGTCGCCGTTGTGAAAATCATTAAATTATTAGAATTTCTGAAATTTTAGAAACAAATATCCTGCTTCATAAAAAGTGAAATAACATTTTTTACACTTTTGCAGAACGACAGTGACGTTCCTAAGTATGTAAAAGTATAGCATGACTGCCTAATTTTCTACTTACGTTCCGTATTCGCTATCGTAGTTGCTTTGTAGTCCTTTTCTAGTAAAGCGAGATTCCTCAAATCTCGTAATTAAATCAGTCTTTAAAACGTGACGTCATTCTGCAAGTGTTCTATCCTGAATTTCCCCCTTTTTCTCTGCATTCTACCATTTCAGATGGTCTGAAATAGTAACCAGGAACGTTGGTTAATCGTATTAAGTGATAACAATAAATCGAGCGGTCAGTATGACGAAAGCAGCCGAAAAACTTAATCAGCTGCTGACGATCGGTGATACCAGTGGTTCCCAGTCTCGGGAGGATTTCCGAGTTTGGTTCCTGCAGCAGTTTAACCTTGGTAACGAACAAAACCCTTGCCGTTTGGAAGACTTTGCTGTGTACTTCTTGAACTCGGTGCGACTGCACACGGAGGTACATCTAAAGACGAATCAAACGGATGCGCCGAAGTATTCAACACCGCTGCGTTCGACGAAAACGCCTGCACCAACGAATAACAGTGCGAACTTAACACCAAGACGTGTACTACTAACTCAACATGGGAATAGTTTGACACCAGGGCCTTCAAGTCCTACGATTTCTAAAGGTCGCAATTTAAGTAGTGGAAGCCGAGTCGTTTTGGAAGAATCCTTAGAAGACTTAAATATTTCTCAGCCACAGGATGAGAAAAACAGCTTTAATTACTCCTCGAAGACATCAACTCCTGTGCGACGAGCCACATCTTTCACCTCCTCCATTAGCAACCACAGTCACAGTCGACGTTCTGACATCAGCAGTAATAGTGGGGGCACCACTCCGAACCATTCCCGCCACTCTGGAACATTTCACGCAACTTCGTCGATCTGCTTGGGTGATTTTTTGACTACCAACACCAGAGGCAATAAGAAGGCAACGACAAACACCAAAGGAAAACCTAAAAAGCGTGTGGTTCCCACTACTATAACCAGCCCAGCTGCAACTTGCAACGTGCCGTTTGCTAACAACTCTGCTTTCAGCAATGAAAACAACATCCTGAAAATTTCCACTACGGAAATAGATGACAGGAATAAGTGTTCCATACTGGAAGCCAGGATGTCCCTGAAGCAAAACGCTGAAGAAATCAGTAGGGAATTGGAGAATTCGCTGGTAGAAAGCAAACAAGCAAACCTCGCTGTCGCACCTGCCTTTGAAGCACAAACAGTTGATCTAGATCATTTCGATCACGATAAGCTTCGGCTTGCTCTTCAGAATCAAAACACCGAACAACGCTCTATCGTGGACAGAATAGCAGCTATATACTCCATGCTTATTGACTTGAATTTTACGACGAATGTCTTGAACGAAATATCGTTTCTAATGAACATTTTAAATGTCAGCGAGGCGGAAGAAAGCGTCGCTGCCGACGATGCGTTAAACACTACGCAACATTTGGATCAGGACTTGGCAATGCACACGCTCCACCGAATAGAAGACTGCGACAAACCAAAAGATTTGAGTTTGTTACGTACACCCATAAATTGTGTTTACTTTGCCCTTACTGTTCTGAGTAGCCAACGAGATGTTCTGGCCATGTTGGATCTGAAGAGCTTGCAGGTGGTGCTCTGCAGTGAACGCCTTTTGACGCTGTCCTCCGACTTGAAGTTGTTTTTGGAAGAGTCTTATCAACACAAGCAAAACGAACTACAGCAGTACAAGTATGATGAATTTTCGACGGCGCTTCTGGACAGCTCCTGCAGCAACGTATACTATCAGGAGGACAGAGATTCACGCCAGAATTTCCCCTCGAACAACGAGTTCGGCGCCTTCAAGTCGCAGCGTGACCTCTTCTGCAATGCTCTCAAATATTGGGAGTCACACCACCTCAACCTGGCTTGGAACTTTAAACAAGAAATAGTGCCGAAGATACGGGAAATCTTCCGATTGTCCGAGCACCCCGTGAACATGGCGCATTTTGCACAGTTGTTTGTGGCTCAACTGTTGATTTCGGCCAATTGTGCTACATCGCCAGAGGAAATCGGCGTTGACGTTGACCTGCAGAAATTCAACAAACTGACGCAGCGTCTGCTAGCGCCAAGTAATTTCAGCGTCGACTACCAGTTTCCCCACAATCAAGCGTTCTTCCGCGATTTTATCTTCGAAGCCCGTTCGATTGCATTCCTGGAACATTTAAAGTTGGCTGTTTACAGCAAGCTTATGGCACTAAACAACTCGTCACTCGAGGTAGTGAACATGCTACGAGACGAAGATGAAGATCAAAATGAATCTAACCACAACGAATTCATCGTGCGTCCGCAAGTATTGTCGTCATTACAGGTTTTGGCTAAATTCTTTGGCTTCATCAACGTGCTGCCATTTAATTTCACTAACGGTACGCCAACTGTGGAACCGTCCAGCCTGGACAAGAGACAAATAGAGCTTCGCGGCTTATTGCAGTCCAATTTTGACGTTGAGCGGCTCTTAAGGGAGGCAATAAAAAACGGAAAACTACTCATTACCCTTCCTTGGCTGGTGCAGTACTTGGCTATGTTGGATCATGTCACGCTGCAACTAGAGAGCTACGTGGCTGCAATGCAACTTCTTTTTTGCCTTTACATTCAAATGGACGTTTCGAGGTTGCCATCAAACTCGATCGCAGCGTTTATCGTACGCTGTTGCTTGGGATGGCTATTCGATACGAAACCCTTTATCACAGAACAGTACTACGACTTCCGAATAGGTTACCAACAAAGAGAGAGCAAAGACTCTGAATGGGTGCGTGAGCTGGCGTGGTTTAACCCGTCTTCGACGCCGTGTAGGCCGCCGAGAACATTGGTTCTGAATCCCATGCTGCAGTCCACCCTACCTGTCGCGTGTCCATTCTTAGCCGAATTCCGTGTCTCTATCATGCCAGCCAAGTACGCCATGATGAAGTACGTATCGCGCTCGGGAAGATATCGCCACATAACCACACGCATATCAGAGCAGCAGTCCTTGGGCGGGCAACAGCCAAATAATAAGATTGGCAGCTGTACTTTGAATGCCCAGGAAAATCGTAATCACTCTGAAGACAAGCTAATAGAAGCCTTTCTGCATTCGCAGAATCCGACCACACGCCGCCTTTTGGAATTCATTATTGAGCGTGTTTATAAGTCGACCATTAAAGACGCACAATTCAGCATACTGTTGCCATCCAAAAGCAGTGCCGACGAAAAGGTCAACGCTGTTACTTCTGACCAATACAAAGAAGTTCACCAAGCTGTTCAGGACATCTACCAGACGGCCCGATTCTCTGCCGTCAAGCAATGGGACATTAATGTGCCGAGTATAATTGAAAAACGCATTAATTCGGCCCTAGACGGCCTCCTGCCGGATAGCACAGAACCTATCGTAAAGCAGACTTACTTCCACCTGGTCCGACGCAACGTAGCGAGTAAGGTGAGTCAGTGGCGACACGCGAATTTGTTCAAAACCAACTTCTACTGTGAAAACTCGGAGGAACTGGCGGAAAAGGTCTGCAAGATGAATAAAAAATCCCAGCTGCAGCCCGCGTCATCCTCGCAGCTTGTGATCGTTAAGCACACACCGTGTGTTTCCGACTTACTGGACGAACTGCAGTACTGGCTGCATTGCACTTCTTTACGACCGGAACTTGTCACCGACGGCATTCCCATCAACAGATTTTTACGTCGGCTGCCTCTGGCTTTCGTAAACGTCCTTCCCACTGCCATGTACCGTGTGGTAGGTGCAAGTACAGTGCAACTGCTGCAGAACCTAATCGCCAGACATGTGGCGCTTGTGACAACGGATCTCTTGGATGCATTTCAGACGCTTTGGAAAACCGATGAAATGCAAAAATATGCGCTCAAAACTCGAAACAATCCAAAGGAAGATGTCGTGGTTGCTGTTGGTGAAAAGGATGTCAACGAAATCAGCTCCAGCGCCGTAATTCCAAGCGTCTTCGGCGGCTTGATAACCGTCTCGTTTATAGAATCTCTAGGTGCAAGTAAGGCGAGCTTTGACAAATTAAAGGAAGTGTTGATAAACATGGTACACGCTAACTTGGTGACAGTAGATTTTATCAACGACTTGTTTGTGCCCATCCTTAAGTGGGAATGGCATCCCAGTGTGCTGAACGAAATATCGAATATGCTGCAGGCAATTGCCAGTGGAACTCTGTCTGTTTGTGGACGAGAGGGTGTTGATGACGACTCCGATTATGACAACATGAAGTCAAACTTATTCATGGAAACATTGGCGGACCTTGCAAGAGATGCAGACAATTTCTAATCGCGGCGATTTTTAAATATATTTTGTACTTGTTTATTGTTGTATTAACGTTTCAAACATTAAGCTTTTAACGGTAAATAAATATAAGTAATTTTTGAGAATCCAGAAGAAAGTGTATTGATTGATACATATGAAATAATCGTATAAAAATAAAAACGAAATCTTAAAAGCTCCAATTTAATTTAATGGAAAAGAAACGTAGACTGTAAATAGCAAATTCACAAATTGATATTAGTAAAATGATAATACGTTGAATCTACAGAATGCTTAGAAATGCATCGTGATGTATGTACATACATCAGGTTTAATAGTATGTTGGGTATTTTTTATCAGTTCTAAAGTACTTGAGGTACACAAACTTATAGATAAACTCTCTAAAGGGTGATATGGTGCGAAACGAAATGACCTCACCCGTACTTCTAATTAAGAACTACTATCTACATGTATCGTGGGCAAATTTATCATTTTATTACATTTAAGCTCCTTCAGATTCAATTTATATTTGATTTTGTATGTATGAAGTTATTGGCTGAATGTTAATTTTTTATTCAAACTGTCGTTATTTACAGGTTGTAGAGCAAAAGCAACATCCGCTGCGGCATTCGCGTACATTCATCAAAGCAATCAAGTAGCAAAGACCGATAACAGCAGGGAAGGTTTGTTTAAACTTCTTCTTCAGTAATAGATTTATGAAGTCTTAACTCGTAGAACCCGACTACTTTACAAGAAACCGAACCGAACGACCGAAATGGAAAACTTCACACCGAAGGAGGTGAAAATCCTTGAAACTGTCGAAGATATACAGGAACGACGTGAACAGGTGTTGTCACGGTACAATGAGTTTAAAATTGAAACGCGGCAGAAGCGTGAGAAACTGGAGGACTCGCGACGCTTCCAATACTTCAAGCGAGATGCTGACGAATTAGAGTCGTGGATTCATGAGAAACTGCAGGCTGCCAGTGAAGAGAGCTACCGCGACCCGACTAATCTGCAAGCAAAGATACAGAAGCACCAAGCATTTGAAGCAGAGGTCTCTGCACACAGCAACGCTATTGTTTCTCTGGACAATACCGGTCAGGAGATGATCAATCAGCAGCACTTTGCATCGGAAACCATTCAGCGCCGTTTGGACGAGCTGCACCGTTTGTGGGAGCTTCTCCTCAGTCGCTTGGCTGAAAAAGGGCAAAAGTTGCAGCAGGCATTGGTGCTTGTGCAGTTCTTGCGCCAGTGCGAAGAGGTCATGTTCTGGATCAAAGACAAGGAAGCGTTCGTCACCGCTGACGAGTTTGGCCACGACTTGGAACATGTGGAAGTACTTCAGCGCAAATTCGATGAGTTCCAGAAGGATATGGCTTCGCAGGAGTATCGTGTGACTGAAGTCAACCAGTTGGCTGACAAGTTAGTGCAAGACGGCCACCCAGAACGTGAGACCATCACCAAACGTAAGGAAGAGCTTAACGAGGCATGGCAACGCCTCAAGCAACTCGCTATTGTACGCCAAGAAAAACTGTTCGGCGCACACGAGATTCAGCGCTTTAACCGCGATGCAGACGAAACTGTGGCCTGGATCGCCGAGAAAGATGTCGTGCTGTCTTCCGATGACTACGGTCGTGATCTAGCGAGTGTGCAGGCCCTTCAACGGAAACACGAAGGTGTAGAACGAGATCTGGCTGCTCTCGAAGACAAAGTTTCGACTTTAGGCGCGGAGGCGCAACGCTTGTGCTCCATACACGCTGATCACAGCGACCAGATACGTGAGAAGCAAGCTGAGATTGCTAACTACTGGCAGAGCCTGACGGCGAAGGCGCGCGAGCGCAAGCAGAAGTTGGACGAGTCCTACTTTTTGCATCGTTTCTTGGCCGACTTCCGCGACTTGGTATCCTGGATCAATGGAATGAAAGCCATTATTTCCGCTGACGAATTGGCCAAGGATGTGGCCGGTGCAGAGGCCCTTTTAGAGCGTCACCAGGAACACAAGGGTGAGATCGACGCACGCGAAGACAGCTTTAAGCTCACCACAGAATCTGGACGCAAACTATTGGAGCGCGAGCATTACGCTGCCGCCGAGATCCAAGAAAAGCTAGCTGCACTTGAGAACGACAAGAGTTCTTTGCTTTCGCTGTGGGAAGACCGCCGCATTCTCTACGAACAATGCATGGATTTGCAACTTTTCTATCGCGACACCGAACAGGCTGACACTTGGATGGCAAAGCAGGAGGCGTTCTTGGCTAACGAAGATCTCGGCGATTCGCTGGACTCAGTGGAGGCCTTGATTAAAAAGCACGAGGACTTCGAGAAAAGCTTGGCAGCCCAAGAGGAAAAAATTAAAGCTCTGGATATCTTTGCAACCAAACTAATCGATGGCCAGCACTACGCCGCCGACGATGTCGCACAACGTCGTCAGATGCTGCTGGCTCGTCGTGCCGCACTGCAAGAGAAGTCGGCTAAGCGCAGACAGCTGCTTGAAGATTCGAATCGCTATCAACAGTTTGAACGCGATTGCGACGAGACTAAGGGCTGGATCAGCGAGAAGCTTAAGTTCGCCACTGACGACAGCTACTTGGACCCCACTAACTTAAACGGTAAGATGCAGAAGCACCAGAACTTCGAGCACGAGTTGAACGCCAATAAGTCGCGCATCGAGGATATAACTACGCTGGGCACGGAGCTCATTGAGAAAGAGCACTACGCTTCCGACCAGATCAATACACGAATGCAGGAAATCGTCGTGTTATGGGAGACCCTTGTGCAGGCGTCGGACAAGAAGGGAACGAAATTGAACGAGGCTTGTCAGCAGCAGCAATTCAACCGCACAATTGAGGACATCGAACTGTGGCTGAGCGAGATAGAGGGCCAGCTTCTCTCGGAGGACCACGGCAAGGACTTGACGTCTGTGCAGAATCTTCAGAAGAAACACGCTCTACTAGAAGCGGATGTTATGGCCCACCAGGACCGCATTGAAAGCATCAAGGTGGCTGCCAACAAGTTTATCGAATCGGGGCATTTCGACGCCGACAACATACGCAACAAGGAAGCCAATCTGTCCAGCCGTTATGCGGCGCTCGCTGCTCCCATGGCAGAGCGTAAGCAGCATCTACTTGACTCCTTACAAGTTCAGCAGCTTTTCAGAGATTTGGAGGACGAAGCAGCCTGGATACGAGAAAAGGAACCCATTGCCGCCTCGACAAACCGTGGCAGGGATCTGATTGGTGTGCAGAACCTGATCAAAAAACACCAGGCCGTCTTAGCCGAAATCCACAACCACGAGGCTCGTTTGCTGAATGTGATCAGTTCTGGGGAGAATATGCTAAAAGATCAGCCCTTCGCTAGTGAAGACATACGTCAACGCTTGGATGCTTTGCAGGAACAGTGGAACACGCTGAAGGAAAGGTCACACCAACGCAAGCAAGATCTGGACGACTCCTTGCAAGCGCATCAGTATTTTGCCGATGCCAACGAAGCTGAATCGTGGATGCGTGAGAAGGAACCCATCGCCACCAGCAACGATTATGGAAAGGACGAGGACTCCTCGGAAGCGCTTCTAAAGAAACACGAAGCTCTCGTTTCGGACTTGGAAGCTTTCGGCAATACCATTCAAGCTCTCCAAGAACAGGCCAAGAACTGCAGGCAGCAGGAGACGCCAGTCGTGGACATCACAGGCAAAGAGTGTGTCGTTGCTCTTTACGACTACACGGAGAAGTCTCCACGCGAGGTGTCCATGAAGAAGGGTGACGTGCTCACCCTGTTGAACTCGAACAACAAGGACTGGTGGAAGGTGGAGGTCAACGACCGCCAGGGCTTCGTACCGGCTGCCTACATTAAGAAGATCGAGGCCGGCCTCAGTGCCAGCCAACAGAATCTCGTCGACAACCACTCCATCTCCAAGCGGCAGAACCAAATAAACTCCCAGTACGACAACCTCTTGGCTCTCGCACGGGAGCGACAAAACAAACTAAATGAGACAGTGAAGGCTTACGTGTTGGTTCGTGAAGCAGCCGATTTGACCAACTGGATCAAGGACAAAGAAAACCACGCCCAGATCGCAGATGTCGTGGGCGAAGATCTTGAAGAAGTCGAGGTTCTGCAAAAGAAATTCGATGATTTTAATGACGACTTGAAGGCTAACGAGGTGCGTCTAGCTAACATGAACGAAATCGCAGTTCAACTGACTTCGCTGGGGCAGACTGAGGCTGCACTAAAGATTCAGACTCAAATGCAGGACTTGAACGACAAGTGGAACAACTTGCAGCAGCTTACTGCCGAAAAAGCGAGTCAGTTGGGCTCGGCCCATGAAGTGCAGCGCTTCCATCGTGACATTGATGAAACCAAGGACTGGATAGCAGAGAAAGAAAATGCACTCAACAACGACGATCTCGGCAAGGATCTGCGGAGTGTGCAAACGTTGCAACGCAAGCACGAAGGCGTCGAGCGTGACTTGGCAGCGTTGCGCGATAAGATTCGTCAGTTGGACGAGATTGCAAATCGGCTGATGCAGTCGCATCCAGACACCGCCGAGCAAACGTACGCCAAGCAGAAAGAAATCAACGAAATGTGGGATCAGATCATTACTAAATCCACCCTGCGTAAAGAGAAGCTCCTAGACTCATACGACTTGCAGCGTTTCCTGAGTGACTATCGCGATTTGCTGGCCTGGATAAACTCCATGATGAGTCTTGTCACCTCTGATGAGCTCGCAAACGATGTTACTGGCGCAGAGGCACTCATCGAACGTCATCAGGTAAGAAAAAGCTCGTTAGGCGGGAGTTGGAAAATTTATGATTGCTGAAAAATCCGATGGCAACCATTGCCTTTTTTAGCAATCATAAATACTTTCGATACTTATGTCAGTTTACAGTGTGCTTCGCGGGTTGGCAATTGGGTAAGGGTCATAGGGTTCCGAATCCGTTGACTTTCAGATTCGAAGCGTTAACGAAAGTCAAACTACTCTTTTTAGGAGGAGTAACTTTCGTAATATTTAACATAACTTTGTTAAAGTTATTCAGGATATATTTACGGGAAGTCCATGGACCTAACTTTTGAGAATGCTTATTTCGATTGTTCCAACACGTCTTTTATACTCACTTATACTCACACTCCACGTTTTTCGTGGAGCAACTTAGAAATTTTGATTTGACAAATAAGTTTGTTCGGTTCTTTAGAGTGGAGTAAAACAAAACTTTTTAACAATAATGATACCACCATTACACCAAACGCACAATATATACAGTGAAACATAACATTCTCGTTTGCCCTCTAGAGAAGCCCTCTTTCTGACCCTCACGATTGGTTTCATCGGTCATTTTTATATAACTGTTAAAAAATTCACTCATCACTTCACCATTAAGAGTCGCATGTTTTTCTTCTTTGTTGTGAATCATTTAAAAAAACACAGGGTCGCTGAAATTGAGTTTATTGGAAAACGTAGACACACTGGCATCGCGTCCCCTGAGATAGTTTTATCAAATCAGTCCATGTGAACGTAACTTGAATTGTTGTTCCATTACGTTGAAGTATTTCTGTTGGTGTTAGAAACCTGTTTCTACATAATTCCCCTGCTTCTAACATTCTAACATTGTTTCTGACAATTCTAGAAAGGAAATCATCGCAAAGCCATTTTTCCAACCATCGCGTTGAATTTCGCAATGAATTGGCTAAAGCTGTGATATGAGCCAGCCGAAAATCATTTAAGTCTCCAACTAAAAGTGTGCTTAATATTAATTAGCAAGTTTCTGTGTTACGAGTATAATTGCTTGCTTATATGCGGATGGATCCAAATTGTTTCGAAGTCATACGAGTCATTAAAAATAACGTAAACTATTCCCTCTCATCCTCTTATCTCCTGCTCCTGTCCATTATAAATCAAAACAAATGACTGCATTTATTCAAGATAATAGAATTATCGATTCATCTAAGTAATTGGAGGCAAATTTGTTTCCTCTGACTTGTGTAACTAATTCCTTGTTTTAACGATCTTGCTTCCTTTACCTTGTTATTTATAAATTTAATACTTCTTATTATTCATACAACATCTTGCGCTTCTGTAAACCTCTGCCTATACGCCCTAATAGGAACATCGCACTGAAATCGATGCCCGTGCTGGTACTTTCGCCGCCTTCGAACAATTCGGCAACGAACTTTTGCAAGCCAATCACTACGCATCGTCTGACATAAAAGAGAAGATCGAGGACCTGGCCAAAACGCGTGACGAACTCGAGAAGGCATGGACTGAGCGTCGTCTACAATTGGAGCAGAACCTCGATTTGCAGTTGTATATGCGCGACTGTGAGCAGGCCGAGAACTGGATGTCTGCTCGCGAAGCGTTCCTAAACTCTAAGGACGACGTGGATGGCGATGATAAGGGTGACAACGTCGAAGCCCTGATAAAGAAGCACGAAGACTTTGACAAAGCAATTAATGGCCATGAGGAAAAAATAGCTGCTTTACAAGTACTCGCCGACACCCTTATTAATCAGAACCACTACGCTTCGAACTTGATCGACGAAAAGCGTCAGCAGGTCCTGGAGCGCTGGCGCCATCTTAAGGATGGCCTCATCGAGAAGCGCTCTCGTTTGGGTGACGAGCAGACCCTTCAGCAGTTCTCACGCGACGCTGATGAGATCGAGAATTGGATTGCAGAAAAGCTACAGCTGGCCACTGAGGAGAGTTACAAGGACCCGGCTAATATTCAGTCCAAGCATCAGAAACACCAGGCATTCGAAGCGGAGTTGGCTGCCAACGCCGACCGCATCCAAAGCGTCTTGGCCATGGGAGGGAATCTAATTGACAAGCAGCAGTGTAGCGGCTCCGAGGATGCCGTGCAGAAGCGTCTGACCCAAATCGCAGACCAGTGGGAGTATCTGACACACAAAACCACCGAGAAGTCGTTGAAGCTTAAGGAAGCCAATAAGCAGCGCACGTACATTGCTGCCGTCAAGGACTTGGACTTCTGGTTGGGCGAGGTCGAGAGTTTGCTGACCACTGAAGATTCTGGCAAGGATTTGGCTTCGGTCCAAAACCTTATGAAGAAACATCAGTTGGTGGAAGCGGATATCGTTGCGCACGAAGATCGCATCAAAGACATGAACAACCAGGCCGATTCCTTGGTTGACAGCGGACAGTTCGATAGCGCTGGCATCCAAGAGAAGCGACAGAGCATCAACGAACGCTATGAACGCATTTGTAATCTGGCAGCACATCGCCAAGCCCGCCTAAATGAGGCGCTAACCTTACATCAGTTCTTCCGTGACATCGCCGACGAGGAGAGCTGGATTAAGGAAAAGAAGCTGTTGGTTGGTTCCGATGACTATGGGCGAGATTTAACAGGTGTGCAGAATTTGAAGAAGAAACACAAGCGTCTGGAAGCCGAATTGGCTTCACATGAGCCAGCCATTCAGGCAGTTCAAGAGGCCGGAGAGAAGCTAATGGATGTTTCGAACCTGGGTGTCCCAGAGATCGAACAGCGTCTCAAAGCGCTTAACCAGGCCTGGGCAGAACTAAAGAACTTGGCTGCCACTCGAGGTCAAAAGCTGGACGAATCATTGATATATCAACAGTTCTTAGCCCAGGTTGAAGAAGAAGAGGCTTGGATAACGGAGAAGCAGCAACTGCTGTCAGTCGACGATTATGGCGACTCGATGGCCGCGGTGCAAGGTCTGCTGAAGAAACACGATGCATTCGAAACAGATTTCGCAGCACACAAGGACCGTTGTTCCTTAATTTGCGACCAAGGAACCGAGTTGGTTGAAGCCAAAAACCATCATGGCGACTCTATTAGTCAACGTTGTCAGCAGCTGCGCGGCAAGTTGGAAAATCTTAACGCTTTGGCTGCACGCCGGAAGGGCGCCCTGTTGGATAACTCGGCGTACTTGCAGTTCATGTGGAAGGCTGATGTCGTGGAGAGCTGGATAGCCGACAAGGAGAACTACGTCCGCTCCGACGAATACGGACGAGATCTGTCGACTGTACAAACTTTGCTTACCAAGCAAGAGACATTTGATGCTGGTATGTAGAAGGCCTTCAAATCTAATTTGTTAAGAGGCAGTCCGATTAATATCGATTAAAAAGCCTATTAACTGGTTGTGTCCGTTATAAAGAGCTTTGTGAACTATATCTTTAGTTTCTACAAAAAAGCGAACGAGCGTTTCAAAGAGCGGACCTAAGAACTTCTACTATTTCTAACATTTTCTTTGTTCCATGCTTTTTCCAGGTCTCAATGCTTTCGAACAGGAAGGCATTCATAATATTTCAGCTCTCAAGGATCAACTGATCAATGCCAAACACGCGCAATCATCAGCTATATTAAAACGTCATGAGGACGTTATCTCACGCTGGCAAAAGCTTCGAGAAGCGTCTGAAACGCGCAAGCAGCGTCTTTTGGCCATGCAAGAACAGTTCCGTCAGATCGAAGAACTCTTCTTGACGTTTGCCAAAAAGGCTTCAGCCTTTAATTCTTGGTTTGAGAATGCCGAAGAGGACCTCACAGATCCTGTCCGCTGCAATTCGATCGAAGAAATTCGTGCTTTACGCGAAGCGCACGCCCAGTTCCAGGCATCGTTGTCGTCAGCCGAAGCTGACTTCAAGGCACTTGCTGCCCTGGACCAGAAGATTAAAAGCTTCAACGTAGGACCGAATCCATATACGTGGTTCACGATGGAAGCCTTGGAAGAGACGTGGCGCAATCTGCAGAAAATCATAGAAGAGCGTGATGGCGAACTTGTCAAGGAGGCAAAGCGGCAAGAGGAGAACGACAAATTACGCAAAGAGTTTGCGAAGCACGCGAATCTTTTCCATCAGTGGCTTACTGAAACACGGTGAGTTTGTTGCAACGGAACCTTAGCACCGAAATATTGTGTCCTCAAATTGAACTCATACAGCACAACCTCCTCTTTTTATTTAGATATTATATGCTCGGTTATAATGGCCAAGGGTAACAATATTTTTACTTCAATTATTTAAATGGAATCTGTTACTGCCATGTTGCCATTAACGCCCCTAATAACTCAATTTGCACTTGCTGCATAATCTCTTAATTTAGACGCTCGCTCTTAGTAAAAAACCATTTATTAAACATGTTGAAAAGATATTGGACTAATAACCAGCTTTGCTTTTAACGCTAACAATAAGATGCACTCTTCTTAGAAGACCTAACTAATATTTTTGTTCATCTTATTGCAAGAATGAATAAATTCTTGTTTCTACAATAAAACTTCCAAGATTTTTATGAAGGAAAGTCATTTCCAAGCACTGAAGCCTGAATTCTACTTAGGGTCTGGAGAATTCATGAGTCTTTTGTACTCATCTATCAAAGTTAGGAATTGCAAGGAACATATATTTAGAAATAAGAAAAATTAATTTTTGTTTCGTTGTGGCGGTTTAATTTTTATATTCGTTATAGCCTCTGGCTTTAACCCCTTAACCTCGCTCAATGTGCGCATAAATTCTTTTAACACTTATAGCGCCTGTGAGTTATTTTAACTATTTGTATATATTAATTGATTCTACTATCTTATTTCTTGTCCATTTGATGTAAAATTTAGAACGTCCATGATGGAGGGATCCGGTTCTCTGGAGCAACAACTAGAAGCCCTTCGCGTTAAAGCTACCGAGGTGCGGGCACGCCGTGTGGACCTTAAGAAAATCGAAGAATTAGGTGCTCTACTTGAGGAACACTTGATACTGGACAATCGTTATACAGAGCACTCTACGGTGGGCCTGGCGCAACAATGGGACCAGCTTGATCAGCTTTCCATGCGCATGCAACACAATTTGGAGCAACAGATACAAGCACGCAACCATTCCGGCGTCTCCGAGGATTCTCTCAAGGAGTTCTCGATGATGTTCAAACACTTCGACAAGGACAAGAGCGGAAAACTGAACCACCAAGAGTTCAAATCATGCCTGCGCGCACTTGGCTACGATTTGCCAATGGTGGAAGAGGGTCAGCCTGACCCGGAATTCGAAGCCATTCTCGATGTTGTCGATCCTAACCGTGATGGCTACGTATCGCTGCAGGAATACATTGCGTTCATGATATCGAAGGAAACAGAAAACGTGCAATCCTACGAAGAGATCGAAAACGCCTTCCGCGCAATCACTGCCTCCGACCGCCCTTATGTCACCAAGGAAGAACTCTATTGTGTAAGTTGCATTTATTCCTCGTTGCCTTACTAAACCAAAAACTACCCATTCGATTATGTGAATACTTCTCTCGATTGGAAACGAAATCTGTTTGATTTGCAATTAAGAAATTTTATTTTAATTTACTATGCAGAACCTCACCAAGGATATGGCCGATTACTGTGTGCAACGTATGAAACCCTACACTGAACCGCGGACCGGACAGCCCATCAAGGATGCCCTCGACTACATCGAGTTCACACGAACACTGTTTCAGAACTAAACAACTTCCCGAAATCGAAATGTAGTCTTTTTAATCTTTTCGGTTGTTTAGGAGTACAGATAATTCAAAGCTAGACTTTAAGCCTCTCTGTACTGCATTTCCAAAAATGCAGCGATTAGTCTAAGTAAGGCGTCCTTGCATTAACGAGGTATTTTGATTTTTATAAAGAGTATTAATATGAAACGCACGCAATATTTACTCCAAAATGTATTTCACACGAATGCTAGTAGATAGCGAGAAATAACAAATGGACAGAAAAAAGTCAACGCAACCACATTCGAAGTGCTATCTGAGTTACTGCATAAAACCGCCGACATTTACTTTGCGCATTTATTTTTACTGCATATAAAATTCTACCAGTGAACTTTTTTTAGAAAAAGCTTAAGAATCGATAGCTTTTCAATTTACTAATGCCAACACAACACGTTTGTTAATGACGGGATAAACTCTCAAAACATAATCCTGCTTAGATTGCAGCAAGTGTAAAAATATCAAGTGTGCATAATCGAAAAACTCATTTGGAAAAGGATGTTACATCAATGAACACTCGTCGTACAAGTATTTAGTGTAGGAATTCAACCTGCAAAATCCTTGCAGTCATTCAATATCTTCGAAATAATGGCTTATATATAAAAATATAGATGTCCAATTTGAATCGCTTTCAACCCATTTGTTATATACGCGCAGCAGCTACCAGATATGCGTACATTGACTTATTTATAATTTATTTCAACTATGTATGCACAGCTGAATCTATAATTACTTAATAAAAGCGACAATTTTGAAATCAATTCGCTAATGCAAGATCTAACAAAACAAGAATCCAAATGCAAAGCTAAATTACAAATCATATATTTACACGTATATACTTAGTAAATTATATATTATGAGTATAAATGTCCAATAAAGGCATACATCTGAAGCAAGTCAGATTAAGTTAAACTGTGCAGTCTTTTGTTTCGAAGGGTTATGGCGAAAAGAAAAGCTTTTTTAACCAAGATTTAAGGCCTGGATCTCGAAAAATGCATCCCTATAACGCCCTGCTTAATTTTTTTCAATATATTCGGGCATAGCCTTCCGAGAAAAGGAGTTTGGATGCCGACTATGTAAGCGTTGAAAGCTAAGTGTAATCCTCAGATGGACTCTTAGGATTTTAGGTGCATTTTATATCATTATAAAAGTAAACTTCTTTGTCGTCAAAAGTTCACATTCGCATTCATTTATTGACAAACACTTTACAGTAAGAATTTTTGAACACTTTCACTGTAAGCTGCGTTGGGAAACTTATTTCCCAGGTCTGACTTCTCCAGCCATTGAAAATGCTTCGCAACCTTTGCATCAACCTTGCCTTGCGTCAGGGCCGCCCGAAAGAAAAACACTTTGGCGCCTACCGCATCTTTCTCCTTAAGCGTGCTCGCCGGGTATTTGTATTTGTAGAATCCACACGGCGCATTGCCGTAGAAGCGTACTTCCAAACTATTGCCACATAGCTCGCGAAGAACCCGCTCCGCAGTCTGCCGCATTGTCTCCCCGTCTAATCGCATACCCTGGGGCAGCAAGAAGTGCGTCCTGTCTCCGACTGATTGCTCGATTAACAAATAGAGAGTCTCCTCCAACCTGCGATTGGTCGACGTAACGTTGTTGGTTTTATCATCGACTGTGATACGGTCAGCAGGTTTGAATTTCTTAAGCTCTTCAGTGTAGGCATCTAACAAATCCTGTGCGGTCTGCTTAATCGACGTCTCTTCCAGATCAGTCTCTACTTTACCCGACTTGATTATCTCTGCTTGGGCCGCCTCGCGCTCATGCTGGAGCTCATGATTGGATTTTAAGCTCTTTTCGTACTCAACTTGCCATAGATAATCCTGAAATTCTTGCTCCAGAGGAGAGAGTGTTTTCGAGACAACGGGCAACCGTTCAACTAGGACGCCTGCAAACAGGTCCCATTTCTGCTTTTGTCTGGCTTGTGTCAAGACTGAAAAACTCAGTCGACAGGCTAATGATGAACCCCTAAGGAATGATGCACATGCTGTCGTAGTAAGTCCTAACATTTTTTAAGCTCAAAGTTATTTGAGATCGCAACCTTCTTTTTGATTTTTTACAACAAATATTCCTTGGTTTCTAGCGCTCCCTATAAATTTATGATTTAATTCCTAGGTTCTTTTGTAATGGAATAAAAAATTTATACTGAAAACATGGATATCCCTGGAACAGATGTCAAATGCATTCTTTTTAATTTAGGTTGCCAACTTACTAGAAAATTCGTCGGGTTTAGTCGTAAATTGCCATGGTATTTTGCAATTTATGTGGAACTCATTTATATAATGTATCCCAGGCGTTTAAATCCTCACAAAAATTTTGTCTTTGTTCGCCAAGATGTACATTTTAAAATCCCTGGGTTAACTGATAATAAAGGGGGTTTTCGAAATACTATCGAATTTTTTTTATGAAAACCTATCGTAAATTCGCCATATGCAACAATATACTCTATCGATTGCCGTCTGCACATCTCTACTACGCCAATAGGATTTTGAAAAACCATATAACAGAGATAATAAATTTATCTCTGCCATATAATGTCCAAGAATACCAATATACGTTTAGAATCGAAGTATAAAAATTTATCCAACGAATTTTTGATAAAATCATATGACTACCAAAAACAATTTTCACATCTTTACGCATTTCGCCTGGCAGAAATGACAAGACTCCTTGGCGGTTTGGCGCGGAATAAATGGGGTAAAGATCGCCATATCAAGAAACTGTGTGAGTTGCGTGAGGATAGCAGGGAGAAGTGCATCATAATTGGCACAATTTTTAAGCACCAGGCTTACAAGCCGAGCATCCTGCGCGAAATCTCCGAAGAAAATCAACTAGCGCCACAGCCGCAGCGTCAACACTATGCAGATCCCGAAGACAAGCTTATTCTGGAGGATGAATTGCAGCGTGTGCGACTCTTTGGCAAAGTGGATGTGCGCTCCATGGCAACAGGCGTCGTCTGTGCTGTTCTCGGAAGCATAGAGGAAAATGGATTCTTTGAGGTAGACGATCTAATCTGTTACGAAAGTGGACCTCAGACGGTCCTCAGGGCACCTGCACCGAAGGAACAGCAACGATACTTGGTGCTGATATCCGATATCAACCAGATGGAATCACATAATTTTGTTGATTCGCTAAACCTCTTCCAGCACTGGCTCAGTGGAAACTTGGTGTACGCTGGCATCAAGGCGCACCAACTGGTTCGGCTGATAGTGGCGGGAAATTCGGTGCGATCAAGGTCCGAGCTAAAGATAGCCGTTCTGCAAACGCGTGGCGCTGAACCTGTTAATACCTTAGAGGCTGTGCGGGAGCTTGATAGTTGGTTTACGAAGTGGTCGCAGGCCATTCCTGTGGATGTAATGCCCGGCGAGTTTGATCCAGCCAATTTCATGTTGCCGCAGCAACCTTTCCATCGCTGCATGTTTCCCCAGGCTGCTGCTAACACGACATTCTGCTGCGTAACTAATCCGCATGCCTGCGAAATAGATGATGTCTTGGTTGTTGGCTGCTCTGGCCAAAATATAAAAGACATTCTTAGAACAACCTTTATATCTGAGCCATTGGAAGCTTTGAGGTCAACCCTTGTTTGGAGTCACATAGCCCCCACTTCACCAGACACTCTGAGCTGCTACCCATACGTGGATAAGGATCCCTTCATTATGCAGCAGTGTCCACATGTTTACTTCGCGGCCAACTGCGACGACTTTCAGACTGATCTCCATGTAGGATCTAACGGCCAGCGCTCACGACTAGTGTGCGTGCCGTCATTTGCTAAAACTCGATGCGTTGCTGTCGTCAACTTGGATACGTTGGAATGTTCGCGAGTATCATTTCATACTGAAGAAGAATAAATACGGTCCCTTCACATTTCCGGACTTTTTATTTGCTTAATCACTTTAATGAACAACAGGTCCTAAAGGTTCTCCACGTATATTACTAAAATCCAAACGGGCATCAATGGCCTCGTCGATTTGGCCAATTACAGCTATGTTATCACCTCGTATGATGTGAAGACCCAGTACTATCTGCTCGATGCCGGAGTTTGTGGAGAAGACTCGCTCATGTGATTCGTCAAGAATAATGTTTATGGTTTGATCAAAGCCCTTCAGTGTTCCGATGAAGTTTCTTCCGTCCGCTGTGATTATGGACACGGTATGGTTGATGTAAGCTTCCAATCCCGATGCCATATTCTTGTTAATTCAAATCAATTCATTAAAAATAAAATTGCTAAAAATTCAACTATTCGCTATTGCCAACCAATATAAAAATATGTAGTGGCGATTGCCAACACTCATCTGGTTCGTTTTTATAAAGAACAAAAATTTTTTAAGCGTTTCGATAGGTTTAGTTCCTGATACTGCACCAGTTTACACAGAAACATACAACTATAATGATGTTTACGGAAGGAAAGAATAAAAGATTGCGAAAGAACCTCCCACGAATTAAAGCCTTTTTACAAAGTTATCTATGTACACCTATACTGATATGTATATGTTGGCTTTTCCGTTCTACATTCTGTTATGCAGAACCCTGAACTTCGTGTATGAATATTCCTTCCATGAGTTGCCCAAAAATGTGGAATGCCAAATGTTAGCTTCTCTGTTCTAATTTCTGTCTTAAGAAATCGAGCATCCGACGACCAAACTTTCAACGATTACATAAAAAATCTGGAATTCGTCGCAGTTTTCATATCGCTAAAGTTCAAGTCCTTATAACTTCTACACTAAGTGCATGCTAGGAATGACAGTGTCATCAACTAATTTCTAAAATTTCTTTCATCAAATAACAATTTAGGTTCTTCTCACTTCTGAGCGGCTCTGTTTTGAATTCCATTCCGTAGCGATCATGGCTTGACAGTTCCAGTAACGTTACTATCTGAACGTGCATCAGAAAATTTTATTTTCCAGCAAATTTTTGTTGAAATATTGCTGCCGCACGAGTATTATAAATATGGAGTGAATTAAGTGTGTTCTGAGGATAAGGGATTCTGTAAAAGAATCACGCCGCAACCGAACCTTTTCCTGGACTCGAATGGGGAAAAGCCTGAACTCTAATTTGGTGTCCTATTGATTTTTGACTTTACAAGTAGTTCTTGGCTCTTGTTGCTTTTTGCTTTCATAATTAATTTCATCTTCTCGTATTTCAGGACGACTTAAGGAATGCAAGTGCATGGAACATGGGTGGCTCTGTGAGTCAGGTTTTCCGCTCCGGATCAGCGCTCTTATCGCATCGGGACGGCCACAAAGTCTCCAAGGCGACTGAAGAGAAGATACAAACAATTTTTGAAATACTACGTGCGAACCCCAAAATATCTATACAAACCTTAGAGAGTCTGTTACTGCAAATCCCAAAGGTGAAATGGTCGTCCCAATCATACAGCTCTGTGCTGGATAACCCGTCAATGACATCGTGTGCTTACATGTTCGCACTTTTAACTTTTGCAGAATGAAAACATTTTAATTATTCACGACGACTGCGGTTACAACATCTTGCAACGCAGTGTCGGCCTCAACCACATCGACCTCACCAAGTGGCTGTTGCACCGCCATCGCCCGGACGTCAATCGAAGTCCCTGCTCACTGCCACTGCACATCGCGTGCCTCAAGGGTTACGAGGAGTGCGTGGAGCTGCTGCTGAGACACGGAGCTCGCATAGACACCGACTCGCGCATGTGCTTCCCCGGCACGCATTCGCACAACTGCGAGGAGAGCGGCAAGTACCATGGAAACTACGAAGATGTGGGTGTCTGCGATCGCTCTAATACAAAACTACAAAACGCTATTTGCTACGCCATAGACGGCGACCAAATTAGTGTGCTGAACATTCTAGCTCAGAAAATGGAGGATCCTTGGGTTAGCAGGCGAATTCTTATTCTGCAACCGCGGTTTTTCATGCATTTCTTGCAGATACCTTTCCGTGTGAAGAAGCCACTTCTGCATTTGGCCTGCGAACGTGGTGCTTGGAATTGTGTCCAGCAGTTGGTAATCACTCGTTCCGAGGAGATCAACTTAATAAAAGACGAATACTACCCGATACATCAGGCAGTCTTGCACGATGGACGCTTCCTGGAGCTGCTTATACAACATGGAGCAGTGACTACTGTGCGCACGTGCACACAACAAATGACCTTGCTGCATGTGGGTGGGTAAAACAGAAGGAGTGAAATAGTAATTTACTTTGAAATGACGTTTGTCGCGTACGCAGTTATTTTTGCTGCACGGAAGACAGCCGAAGACACCTTGAACACCCTTCGCATTCTACTGGAGCGGGGATGCAAGGAGCTAATAAACGAACCAGACTCGTTGGGTAATACGCCGCTACATGCTCTGATCGTACGATACGCGCTGGAGGAAGCGAGGTAAATCGAACTTGGAACTCCCATTATACGTTAAGAGATTGGATTACCCTCGATTTCCACAGTCACATAATTGCCAGGTTTGAATCTTCAATACCTAAACATGAAATTCGCAAATCCTTCAAGAGAAATCGCTGCGAATTTCGCCGTGCACGTCGATTCCGAAATTAAACCCTTTTTAATATTTGCTGGCAAATGAAACAAGTGGATATCGGGAGTTTCCGATGTTTATTTTCTTGTATTATTAAATTTTGAGTCAATATGTGACTTTAATTAGGTACGGGTATGACAAGTGGAGTAAATGGGACGTCCTCCATTTGGTCCGCTTCTTGTTGCAGAACGGTGCCAAGAGTTCCATTAACCAGGCTGGCAACAGCGCTCTAGCTTGTGTTTTTCGACACGTGCGCGATTGGGAAGTCTGTTTCGAGCTGCTGAACATGTTGATCAAGGAGGATGGTTTGTATTGCATCTCGCTACTGAAGAGCACGTATTAGCTTGGCCTTTTACATTCACAGGTGATCCCAACATTGTGGGCCGCGACGGATCTGTACCCATTATGGTCTGTCTGGTTCCTTTGATAAACAAGGACCAGCTGCATCACTTCACGCATTCTATGAAGGTAATTGTGGCGCCCTTCCTCCCTAAATTGGAAATAACCAGTTTCTGCTTTAAGGTCTGCTACCTGAACTGCATACGCATCCTCTTGCAGCACGGGGCCAACCCCAACTGTTCGTACCGCGCCAATTTGACTCCTCTGCACGTACTCGTCTTTACAGTTAGTGAGAATTTTACGCTTAATTGCGACGCACAGAAGCGCACAAACTTCGACTTCATCAAGAACATCCTGCTACTGCTGCTCCAGCACGGACTTGACTGCAACCAAACATATCAGCACATCCTGCAGGCGGTCATGGACATGGTGCAGAACGTGCGCACCTGCCCGGATATGCAGTGCATTTACGAGCTTACGCTGGCTCTCATTCAGTACGGAGCAGACCCCAATATTGTGCTCAGCAACAAATCAACGCCTGGCAGCACCATCTTCTCAAATGAAATCGCAAACTACGGCGAGGGTTTGTGTCACGGCGGCAGCACTGGGTCGCCCGACGAGAGCAACGGTAGCGGCGCCGGCGCCGCAGAGGGCACAGCCTGCTCCAGGCAAGCGGCTTTGGGAGAGAATTCGCTACGCAACTCATTTCGCACGAACTCGAGATATATCCTCTTCTATTACATAATCTTGATAACAAAGAAGGAGTTCATCCTTAACGATCCCGAGCTGACATTTACACGCATCATACACTTGTTCTTCCTGACCATGCAACACGACCCGCTTTACAACTGCCTCAAGTCGCTGCACAACTTTTACGTGGCTCAAGTGCCGAGCAGAAGGACCGAGCAATTAATATCGCTGATCTCCTCCTTGTACCGCAAGCCACGTAGTTTGAAGCAGCTGTCACGGATCGCCATCTATGAAGCGGTCAATAGACGGTTGGCTCAAAACATAAATCGTCTTAATTTGCCAGGTCCACTCAAAGAATACGTCATGCACTTTGAAACATAGTACGAGAGGAAGCGCATCTCGGGGAATCTGTTATGCTGTAATCCTTAAAGCACGATCAGGGTGTTTTGGCTACTGGCTGCACCATTTGAACTTAGAAGCGTGTTCAAATTTACATTTCATTTGAATCCATTTCGCGGAATTGTGTGTTGCTGCTCTACAAATCCAGTGCTTTGGTGTAGAGTGTTGCGTGGACTCCGTTTTATGTCATAAGAATGTAAAACGCATCGAATGCTTGCGAAGTTAGTGGTTCAGTTTGATATTATGGTTGCAAAAATATTTGCGCATCCGCAATGTATCGGATTCCTTCAGCTGCTTATTTCAAAACAAGAACTTTTCGTGCAAATATTGTAAACTACGAATTTGGATTTTTAGCTGTTATAGTCTGTGAAATAAAGACCTAAGGAGAGCTCCATACTAATCTTTACTGTGTACTAAGTAAAGGATGAGTCGAGCTCTATCATAGAGCTACATTTTTTGGTCTATTTTTCATTGAATAATTGCTGTCGGCGGGTTCTGCTATTAGTTTCTGCCTCAAAATACTGCGCTGACAGAAGTCCTTATTTTCTGTTTTCTAAATTTATTATGCCGCTAAAAGACGGAATGCTCCTGTCATGTTTATCCAAAATCCAAAGCCAATGTCTGACTTCCCTTAGTTAGTTTTTGAAACCCCGTATAAGTTCCTTCCATCCAGAATTCTAAAGCATCAACAATTTCACGACTTGATCTGTTTATGAAAGAACTCGTAAATCGATTTTGGCGTAAAGATTTTACCTTTTAGATTTCTACAATGATACTTTTAAGCTTGTTAGTTTTGAGGTGTTAATGGTACCTGTATTTTTTCTTAAATCCAGAGTTTTTTGGAACACCCTGCATCCCCGCCTAACAACTGAACTGTTGACTGCGAAAATAAACAAATTTACTGTAAAGAAACTGACATTCCTTTCAATTTGTATAAAGTTACAGAATATATTTTATCTACAGAGTCACTCGAATAAAATACGCGCAATATATATTTCGCAAAATAACACATTAACCAGCACTTAGGCAGCATGTATACCAGGCGACTGGAACGAATGTACAAGCCTCCGTCGGACTTGAGCCAATACGATGACGAGGGGTACACAAAGAACCCGCTGTTGAAGTTCCACATCTCCCAAGTCCACGAAAGTCGTCACTACGCCATCCTTATGCAGAAGGCTGCCGTAGAAAAGGTGAAGATTTGCAGACGGCCTCTGAGCAAAAGCCCGGAAAAGCGCTACTTGCCCGAGTCTCACTACATCGACAATCTGCGGCGGGAGGTGCGTAAAATTGCCGTGCCAAAAATGCTTCGACACACAGAAGCCAAGCTGCTCAGCTATGTGCCCGAGAGGTTGAGGCGCAAGTTTCCGGATCTGGTGCAGGGCTATATGAAGGAGCTCAATGTTGAGTACGACAAACTAATGAAAATATATAGCATGAAGTGCATATTGAAGCACCCTGAATTCCCCGACGAAGATCCCGCGGATTTTGAATTGCCTCGCACTGACTTCCACTACGAACTGCCGGGCAAAACGGAAAACTATTCCAAATTCTTGGCGAAGAGAGGCAGAATAAAACGCCGGCTCCTGATAGTGACCTTGCCTTTGAGAGTCGTTTTGAATTTGTCTGAGCTAGATTTGCCTGATGTCCTGGTGTCTTTTGAAAACATTGCGCCGCCTGCACAGGGAGGCATGCTCATGCCGCCTGCTAGTAATGTGGAGCTGGGATTGGGAGGACGGATGACTCGATCGCCCCAAGCCCTCCTTAGATACGTACGCGACGCGTTAAGTGCTGCGGACACCTACATACGCTTCACATGGTACCCAAAAATAATCTCGATAATGAGGCGACAATTTCGGAAACGCATGGTGCCAACGTCGATGTGGCCTAAGATATTCCCTTGTGTCGAGGGACTTATAAATCGCCAAATAAACAACATAAAGCAACGCACGCTGACCCATCTTCTGGAGGTTTGTTCAGATCCGCGCCAGGCGCCCATGTTGCGAATGGCGATGGAGTACACCGATTTCGATGACAACGTCGACATCAATCCCAATCTCAGAGGCATATTTTATTTGTTCGAAACGATTGTCAGGGACATCGCGGCAGTAGCTACCAAGATGGAAGCCTTCCAGCCACAGGTCGATTCCAGTCTGATCAACTTCCCCCGCGAACATCTGAACATTGAACTGAACCAGAACTTCTTGTCCGATTATTTGCGCAAGCTCTGCGATGTGCTGAGGAAAACCTATACCCCCATCACTGAGTACAGCGAAGATTACCGGAAGAAGTACGAGTGTTTGTATGGCCAGCAGATGCACGAGGAATTGCATCAATTCCTAACCGAGCCTCGTGAGTTCGAAGACTACTTCGAAAAGATAGACTTCTACACGGGGTACATCAATAAGCTTCGTAGCGAACCGAAGCGAGACTTTTTCGTCATGGCCGTCATCAGCAACGAGCCGGCCATCAAAAAGCTGCGCCAGATAGCGGACAGCATTATCGCACAAATCATAGATAAGATCGTCCAGGAACACATTAACGCTGAGCTGGCCATTTGCAAAGAATTCGAGCTCATAAGACAGAAGGCCTTGGCCATACCAAAAACTTCCGAGGAGCTGCTGGAGAACGCCGACTACATGATTTACGTGAAGAGGGAAAAGCTTTTTGAACTTCGCGACCGAATTCAGTACTGCCTGAAGGTCGGCACAGACCTCGTGGAGTTGACCGAAATGCAGCCGCGTCATTTGGAGCTTACAGTGAAGACTATAAGCTGGATGAAGGACATCCACGAAGTATGTGACTACAACGCCGTGCAGCAAGAGCAATACAAGTTCTTGTTCGAGGAGCACCTGCAGGAAGTGGTTAAGAAGTTGAACGAAGACATTCAGGAGTTTGTACCCAAATTAAGTGTCATCAACGACATGAGCGACGCTCCTAAGTTTAAGGACAGCTACATTTTGCTTCAAAGCTTCATGGACCAACTAACTACCCTCTTCGACTACGCCAAGTGGGTCAACAAGGAAGAGAAGCTCTTCAAAATCCAACAAACCCAATACCCGATTCTCGACGTTCTAAAAGACTTCATCTTTCCGTTTGCAACGCTACTAAGGTAGTCCAACGGATTTTCGGTTATCCTATAATGACAAGTATTGTTTTCAGATTGTGTATTCAGTGGATGCGCTACTACAACGTGTGGATGGATGGTCCATTCGAATACCTCGAGCCGAAGTTTGTTGAAGCCACTGTGGACAACTTCATTAAAGAATTTCAAAAGAACCAGAAGTTTTATCGGCAAAAAATTAAGCAAGACAACATCGAAAACCCAATTATAAAATTTCGAGTGAGTATTGGCTGGATAGGTCTGAGAAATCTTCTTGGAAGAAAGCTTAAACGCACTTCATCTCCCTGATTTCAGGGTCAAACTGAGGACCCTGACCCCGACAACCATCCTGTGCCCCTTCGGCTCTGTACGAGAATGATTCAGGCCCTCAAAGATTTTACGGTCGGCATTTTTATAGTTAACATAATGTGCAATCCTGCGCTGAGGAAGCGCCACTGGAAGGAAATGTCAGATATAGCAGGCTTTGATCTCACTCCGAACGCAGGGACAACACTGCGCAAAATTATAAACTACAAGCTGGACGACCGCCTGGACCAGTTTGAAATAATCAGCGTTAGTGCGAACAAGGAGTTGCAGCTTCAGAACAACCTACATGCCATGATTAAGGAGTGGGACACTAGGGTCTTTCCAACTGGTCCGTATAAGGAAACGGGCGTACAGATTCTATCCAACTTGGATGATATCCAGGCTCTTCTCGACGACCACATCTTGAAAACCCTGTCGATGCGTGGTTCGGCCTTTATGAAGCCTTGTGAAACCGAAGTTCTTGCGTGGTATGACAAGATAATGCGCGTTAATGCGACACTTGAACAATGGGGCAAAGTTCAGGCCAACTTCCTTTACTTGTTGCCCATCTTCTCTTCGAAGGACATCGTAGCGCAAATGCCAGAAGAGGGCCGTTTATTCACCGTAGTCGAACAAACCTTCAACCGGAATATGGGTATGATTTTGAGACAGCCATTGGTCATGGAGACAGGACCCGCGCCTGGCCTACTAGAATCGCTCGAAAAGGCGGTGGAGCTGCTAGACGACATAACAACTGGCGTTACTAACTACTTAGAGAAGAAGCGTTTATATTTTCCACGTTTCTTCTTCTTGTCTAACGATGAAATGCTAGAGATATTGTCCGAAACCAAAGACCCCATGCGTGTCCTGCCGCACTTAAGCAAGTGCTTCGAGGGCATAAACAGTCTGGAGTTTGATGCTAAACTGAATGTGCTCGCAATGGTGAGCGGCGACAAGGAATCAATCCCATTCGTCGATCAGGTTTCGACCGCAGCGGCAGGCGGTAGTGTCGAAAAGTGGCTGCTGGGTGTAGAAGGCGAAATGCTAAAAGCAGTTCGCTATCAGATGGAACTATCGTACAGTCACTATCCGACAATTAAGCGATTCGACTGGGTGCTGCAGTGGCCGCAGATGGTGGTGCTCTGCGTGTCGCAGATATACTGGGCTTCTAATGTGCACACGTCCCTTCGTCGCTCAGTGTCTACCCAAGCTGCAATTAAGGACTTCTTTAAGGAAATAACAAAGGACCTAAACGACATAGTGGCTTTGATAAGATCTACGGCGATTTCGAATTTAAATCGCATAACGATTAAGTCTCTCATTGTAATCGACGTGCACGCTAAGGATGTGGTCGAGGAGCTGATCCGTATGAAGATCAACAGTGAAGTTGACTTCCAGTGGATGTCGCAGTTGCGTTATTACTGGGAGGAGGGAGATAGCTGGGTTCGAATTATCAACGCAACAGTCCCGTACGCAAACGAATACTTGGGGAACTCTGACCGTTTAGTGATCACACCGCTGACCGATCGTTGCTACCGCACCCTCGTCGGTGCTTATCAGTTGCATTTAAATGGAGCGCCAGAGGGACCGGCAGGCACTGGCAAGACTGAGACAACCAAAGACTTGGCTAAAGCTTTAGCTGTACAGTGCAAAGTGTTCAACTGTTCGGACGGCTTAGATTACAAGGCCATGGGGAAGTTCTTCAAAGGATTGGCATCATGTGGTGCTTGGGCTTGCTTCGATGAATTCAACCGTATAGAGCTGGAAGTGTTGTCCGTCATAGCCCAGCAGATATTACTCATCATACAGGCGGTGCGCGCCAAAGCCGTAAAGTTTATGTTCGAGGGTACAGAGTTAACTTTGAATCCAGCTTGTTACGTCTGTATTACCATGAACCCTGGCTACGCTGGCCGCTCAGAGCTACCCGACAACCTGAAAGTTCTTTTCCGTTCGGTAGCCATGATGGTGCCGGATTACGCTATGATCGGTGAGATCTCGTTGTATTCCTATGGCTTCGTCAACGCGAGAAAATTGGCTGTGAAAATAGTGACCACTTATCGCCTCTGCTCCGAGCAGCTGTCGATGCAGAATCATTACGACTACGGCATGCGAGCAGTTAAGACTGTGTTGCAAGCGTGTGGCAACATAAAAAAGCAGTTTCCCAATGAGAACGAGGACATTCTGTTGCTTAGGTCCCTGCTCGATGTAAATCTTCCCAAGTTTATGTCCTTCGATGTGCCTCTGTTCGAGGGTATCATAACTGACATATTTCCGGGTGTGAAACTACCCGAAATTGATTACACGCTCATAGAAACGGAGTTCAAGTACTTCTGCGCGGAGATGAATTTACAGGCTACTGAGAGTTTTCTAATCAAGGTGATACAGACCTATGAGATGATAATCGTGCGACATGGTTTCATGATGGTCGGCGAGCCATTGGCGGGGAAAAGCAAGACCTTGCAGGTGTTGGCCAAAATACTCTCGTCCTTGAAGATTAAGGCCCCATCGAAGAGTCCATATTTCCAGCATGTGTCCATGGGCATAATGAACCCCAAGTCGATAACCATGAATCAGTTGTACGGCTCATTCGACCCCGTGTCCTATGAGTGGACCGATGGTTTGGTGGCAAGGATATTTCGAGAATTCGCAATGACACCAACGCCAGACAGGAAATGGGTTTGTTATTTCACAAAAATATTATTAGTGAATAAAGCGAGATATACATATATATTTGGCTGACTAACAAGAAATAAACTACCGAAGCATAGTCAGTAATGCGTTAAATTCTACATCAAAGGTAATTTTCGATGGACCAGTCGACGCGGTATGGATCGAAAACATGAATACGGTTCTGGATGACAACAAGAAGCTCTGCCTCACCTCTGGCGAAGTGATAACCATGACCCATGAGATGTCCATGGTTTTCGAGGTCATGGATCTGGCGCAGGCGTCACCGGCAACAGTCTCCCGCTGTGGCATGATTTATATGGAAACCGCCACTCTAGGTTGGCGATCGTTTGCCAAATCGTGGCTGAAAAATTGCGACCCACGTTGGGCCAATGAAGAAAATGTGACTTACGTAATGCAACTCCTGGAATGGCTTTTGGAGCCGGTATATTTTGAGACCCGTATAATGTTCGTACTTGTATGCAATAGCTTTTCCATTCCAGTGCCAAGAATTCGTACGAAAATCATGCAAGCAGCATCTGAGTCCAGGCGAATTTAATTGCTTGACCACAGCCTTCGATATCTTCGAAATGTATCTGCACGACGCCATCGAGGAAAACCCGGAAGAGTACGACAAGCATTTGCTGGTATATATGCAGGTCGCTATATTGTCCTGTTTAACGTGGGGCGTAGCGGGAATCTTGGACTCTGCATCGCGTGAGAAGTTCGATGTCTTCTTGAGAAATGTGCGTGGCTTTAATTTGCTCAAGTAGTAATTGTAATTGAGTTGTCTTTCAGTTGTGGTCAGGAGAGGATACAATAGTTCCCGAAGATTTAGGAAAGCTCGAGGTGGCGATTCCCTCAGAGGGTCTTCTGGTCGATTATGTGTATATTTTTAAACAGAAGGGCTTCTGGAAGTCTTGGCTGGAGCTGGCAAGGAGGATGGAAGTTGAGGAGACATCTATAGGCGTGCAGGTGCCAACGGTTGATACAGGGCGCTACATAAATCTCCTGGAGATGCACATCAAGGTCAGTATTTGAAGCGAGTTGCACAATCTCTCAAATTTCTCTTTCTAGCATCGCAAAAAGATGCTGCTGGTGGGTCCTACGGGAACTGGCAAGAGCGCATATATTCAAAACTATCTCATGAATAAGCTAGACAAGGAGACCTACGAGTCCGCATTTATGACGTTTACTGTTATGATAACTGCAAACCAAACGCAGGATCTCTTGATTTCAAAAGTAAGTGCAGTTCTGTAGAAATGAGAGGAGATCGCACCCAATCCATGAGAACATCAAAGCCATAAATATTCTCGTTCTCTAGCTTGCCAAGTGGAAACGTGGCATTTACGGACCCCCAAAAGGCAAGATTACAGTACTTTTCGTGGATGACATGAATATGCCTGTAAAAGAGATCTACGGCGCCCAACCTCCCTTGGAGTTGCTGAGGCAGTATTTCGATTACGGCCACGTTTACGACCTCAAGGACAGCACCAAGATCGTCATCAACGACGTCATTTTTATAAGCGCCTGCGGCCTACCGGGCGGCAGCAGACAAGATGTCTACCCGCGTTTTCTGAACCACTTCAATATCTTCTCGATCAACACGTTCATGGAGGACACTATGAATAGAATTTTCGTGAATGTGTTGCTGAATGGATTCAGACGCTCGGGACATGGCAACGACGTGTTCCTGACAGCCAATCAGATCGTGAGTGCCACTCAGCAGATATTCAGGAGTGTACAGACTGAGCTGCGCGCCACTCCGGCGAAGTCGCATTACATATTCAACCTGCGGGACATTTCGCGTGTTGTTACTGGCTGTTCTTTAATGAAGAAGGAGTCGGTTAGTGAGAAAAAAATATTCGTGCGGCTTTGGTACCACGAGGCCCTGCGTGTGTTCTGCGATCGCCTAATCGAAGTCAGCGATCGTCTGTTAATCTTCCACAAGCTCAATGAATGCGTTAAGGCGAACTTCCGGGAGAAGCCTGAAAGCGTATTCGAGAATTATTGCGAAAACCAGGGGGGCGAGCAGGTCTTTACGCTTGATAGCGCGGACCAATTATTTTTCGGAGTCTACTACGACGAGGACAACACGCCGGATGAGCGTCGTTATGAAGAAGTGCCATCCATGGAGTCATTTTACAAGTTGGCCACCAACAGTTTAGATGACTACAATTCAACGAGGCGCTCGAAGATGGACATAACACTCTTCACCTTCGCACTGCAGCACCTCAACCGGATCTGCCGCATTATCTCAATACAAGGCGCGAGTGCCTTACTCATAGGCATGGGTGGCTCGGGGCGGCAGTCGCTGACCAAGCTCGCGACCAATCTCGTGCAAACGTCGTTCTTCCAGCCCGAAATAACCAAGAACTACGGGCCAAACGACTGGCACGACGATCTTAAAAATGTACTGAAGGAAGCTGGTGGCACCGACAAGCACACCGTCTTCCTGATGACGGAGAATCAAATCAAAATGGAGTTGTTTCTGCAAGACATCGATTGCCTTCTTAACCAAGGCGAAGTGCCGAACATCTACGCGATCGACGAGAAACAAGAGATCTTAGAGTTGGTGCGCCTGGCCGCACAGGGTGGCAACCGCAACATCGATGTATCGCCGCTGCAAGTGTTTTCATTCTTCGTTAATCGCTGCAAGCAGAAGCTGCATATTGTCTTGTGCCTCTCGCCTATTGGCGACGCGCTGCGCACACGCGTCCGGCTGTACCCGTCGCTCGTGAACTGCTGCACCATTGACTGGTACCAGAGTTGGCCAGAGGAAGCGTTGCAGATGATAGCCAGTATTTCACTGGAGGACGTCAACGTGCCCTCCGAGCAGATTAAGCACTCCATCGTCGAGTCCTGCCAGTATTTTCACACAACTGCCAGAAAAGTGACGTCTGAATTCTGCCGCACCACTAATCGCCATATTTACCTGACCAACGCGTCGTTCCTAGAGCTGATCAAGTCGTTCCAAAGCGTGATGGGTCGCAAGCAGAAGCAAATCATGGAGGCCAAGATGCGTTACATCGGCGGTCTAGACACGCTGCTGAACGCGGCGGCCGCTATTTCTACCATGCAGAAAGAACTCAACGCCCTGCAGCCGAAACTCGTCAAAATGGCAGAGTTGTCACGCCAGATGATGATCGAGATAAATAAAGAGACGATTGCGGCAAGTGCGGCTGCCGAACAGGTAAAGAAGGACGAAGTTGTGGCAGGGATCCAGGCTGAAGCCGCGCAGGAGCTAAAGAGTGACTGCGAGAAGGATCTGGCTCAGGCCATCCCCGTACTGGAGGAGGCTCTTGCTGCCCTAAATACTCTGAAGCCGGCCGACATTACACTCGTGAAATCCATGAAAAACCCACCGTCTGTCATCAAGTTGGTCATGGCTGCGGTTTGTGTCATCAAGGGTTTGCCGCCGGACCGCATCGCTGATCCCAGTAGCGGTAAAATGGTTAATGATTACTGGGGGCCAAGCAAGCGCGTCCTGGGGGATATGAATTTCCTGCAGGCTCTCAAGGATTTCGATAAAGACAACATTAAGCCGGAAATAATGGCGCGTATACGTAAAGAGTTCATACCTAATAAGGATTTCAAGCCACACATTGTGGCGAAGGCCTCAAGCGCTGCTGAGGGCCTCTGCAAGTGGATTATAGCGATGGACCTGTATGACAATGTGGCTAAGATCGTTGCGCCGAAGAAGGCCAAATTAGCTGCCGCCGAAAAAGAATACGCAGATACTATGACGTTCCTTAACGAAAAACGGGAGATGGCGCAGGCTTTGGAGCAGAAGGTGGCAAAGCTCAATGAGGACCTGGATGCGGCTAATGCCGAAATGAAGCGCACCGAAGACGAGGCTGAGTTCTGCAAGAACAAGTTAATACGCGCCGAAGCACTGATCGGCGGTCTAGGTGGTGAAAAAGCCCGGTGGACTAGCGCGGCTGAGTCTCTGCAGTCTGTCTACGATAACCTGCCCGGGGACATACTGATATCTTGTGGGATTATCGCCTACTTGGGAGCGGTCAATTTGAAATTCCGCAGCGAATGTGTCAACGACTGGTTCAAGAAGTGCGTCAAAGCCGGCATCCCCTGCTCGAAGGAGTACAGCATTACAAATGCTCTTGGCCTCGACATTACAATACAGAACTGGAACTTGAACGGGTTACCCAATGACGTCTTCTCGACGGAGAATGCCATAATCATGGATAACTCCAGTAGATACAGTCTTTTCATAGATCCACAGGCGCAGGCCAATAATTGGATTAAGAATATGGAGCGCAAAAACCGACTGAATACGGTGAAGTTCAACCAGGGGAATTACATGAAAATTATAGCCGAAGCAATGGAATACGGTACTCCCATTCTGATCGAAAATGTTCTGGAAGAGCTAGAGGTGCCACTTGACCCGATACTAATGCGGAAGACTTTCGTGCAAGGTGGTCAGAAATTTATCAGTTTGGGTGACAACATAGTGCCGATCTCCGACAACTTCCGCTTGTATTTAACATCCAATTTGCGCAATCCCCACTATCTGCCGGAGACTTTCAACAAGGTTACCATCATAAATTTCGCACTAACCCAGAGCGCACTGGAGGATCAGTTACTGAGCATAGTTGTCGCCAAGGAGCGCCCGGATCTCCAGGAGCTACGTATGAATCTAACTTTCGAGGCTGCGAAGAATAAGGCAGCTCTGAAAGACGCTGAAAATATGATACTCAAGACGCTGTCATCATCTGAAGGCGATATTTTGGAAAACGAGAGTGCCATCCAAATCCTAAACGAATCGAAGGAGCTGTCGCTAGACATTGTCGCCAAGCAAGCCGCTTCAGTGGCGACGGAAGAGAAAATCGAAGCATTTCGCCTCAACTACAAGCCGGTTGCGGTGCACTCGTCCATTCTCTATTACTCCATTACTGACCTACCAAATGTGGACCCCATGTATCAGTTTTCGCTCAACTGGTACATCAATCTGTACATGTACTCGATCGAGAACGCCAATAAATCCAAGGACTTGCCTCGTCGTATCAAGTTTCTACTCGATGGTGTCACGCGGAACCTCTACAACAATATTTGCCGTTCCATTTTCGAGAAAGACAAGCTACTTTTTTCCTTTATATTAACTTCGCGTATAATGCTCGGCTCAAATCAAATTGAACTGCGGCACATAGCACATCTGGTCACCAGCGCCAGTACCAGTGATGACTCCTCAAAAATGCCGCCCAACCCGGACCCGAGCTGGATCACCGACCTCATATGGGTCAACATATTGCGGCTGGAGGAACTACGCGAACTGAAGGGCTTCGTAGCCTCCTTTTCACAGTCGTTGCCTGCATGGAAGCGAATTTACGACCACACGGAGCCTGAAACACAGGATTTTCCAGCGCCCTGGAAAGACAAAACAACACGTTTCGAGAAGATCATCGTGCTGAAGGCACTACGACCGGACAAGGTCTTCGTAGCAGTGCGTAATTTCATTGCTGCAGAGATGGGAGTGCAGTTCGTGACGCCGCCAGACTTCGACATAGCGAAGTCATACGCTGAATCGAACGCCCTGACACCGCTGATTTTTATACTGTCGCCCGGGGCCGATCCCTTGGGTTCGCTGTTAACCTTCTCGGAAAAAATGTCTCAGGACGAAACATTCCAAAGCATTTCTCTGGGTCAAGGCCAAGGACCGATTGCTTTGAGGATGATAAAGGAGGCTCAGGAGAACGGCACGTGGGTGTGTTTGCAGAATTGCCACTTGGCTGCTTCCTGGATGCCCACTCTGGAAGCCGTTTGGGAAGTCATGGATACGTTCAACACCACGAGTAAGTTTGTAGGGACCGCACATGCGCCATTCCGTCACGATTGTGGATATTTATAACTACTCTTCTAAATACATCTAGCATCTTTTCGTATATGGCTAACCAGCTATCCGACGCCGCAGTTTCCCGTTGCGCTCCTGCAGAATGGAGTGAAAATGACAAACGAGCCGCCAACTGGTCTGAAGGAAAACATAATGCGTTCGTACAACTCAGAGCCGATTAATGATCCCGAATTTTACACGGGTAAAACATTACAAGATAGCGAACTCAGCAATAACTGGGGGGTTGTTTTCAGGGTGCGCCAAACAAGATCGTGCGTTTACTCGCTTGCTCTTCGGAATCTGCTTCTTCCACGCTGTTGTCCAAGAACGGCGCAAATACGGGCCGCTGGGCTGGAACATTCCATACGGATTCAACGAATCTGATTTGCAGATATCAGTTTTGCAGTTGAATGTTAGTGGGGATTTTCTAAGAAATGAGTATGATCGTCTAAATCGAGTTTCCTTCTGTTGCAGATGTTGCTGAATCAATACGATCACGTTCCGTACGATGCAATTTCATACCTTACTGCTGAGTGCAACTACGGTGGGCGCGTCACGGACACCTGGGACCGTCGTGCTATCGTAACCATACTGGCCGATTACGTTAATAGCCTTGTGGTCAACGACAATCGCTACATGTTCGCGACCGACGACCGTTTTATTTTGCCGCGCAAATCGGAACACCGCGAAATACTGAGATACGTCGAAGAGAACATGCCCTCGCTGGCGCAGCCAGAGGTGTATGGCTTGCATGCAAACTCGGGCATAACCCGCGATTTGCAGACGACGAAGACGCTTCTGGATTCAGTCATTTTGATCTTTGGCAGCGAGGTTACATCGTCTGGAGGCGAAGGCCAGGGCGCTGACCAAACGCTGACCGAAACTATCAACAACATCGCCAAGACCATGCCCGCCGACATGGATATCGACGCCGCCAAGGCCAAGTACCCGGTCGATTACAACGAGTCAATGAACACGGTCGTAGTACAAGAGATGGAGCGATTCTTGAAGCTTCAAAGGGAGATACGCGCTTCGTGCAAGCAGCTGGAAATGGCTATAAGCGGCATCATCGTGATGACGCCAGAACTCGAAAACATTCTCAACGCCATCAAGCTAATGCGCATCCCCACAAAGTGGATGAGCAAGTCATACCCCAGCTTGAAATCGCTCGGTTCATATATACAAGATTTGTATAAACGTTTGAGGTGGCTGAACCAATGGTAGATCACTGTTTTTGATATAACCTTACTTTTAGTAAAAATTATAATTGGCATCTGATGCAGGTACAAAGTAGGCAAGCCGCCAACATTTTGGCTCTCCGGCTTCTTTTTTACACAGGCTTTTCTCACTGGCGCCATGCAGAACTTCGCACGCAAATATAAGATTCCCATCGACACTCTAACATTCGACTACGAGGTGCTGGGGGCTGAAACGTAAGGAAGGCCTTATGGTGCTTCGCATTGCCAGATACTTATTTGAGATCTGTTCACAGAAAGAACGTGCCGCCAGTTGACGGGGTCTACATAAACGGGCTGTTCTTGGAAGGGGCGCGTTGGAATTGGGAGGAAGTAATTATAGATGAGCAGCTGCCGAAGATCCTGATTTACGCAATGCCTGCAATATATCTCAGAGTAAGTACTTTTACGTCAGTGAACACTTAAGTGTGACGGATTTTTACTTGGCCGAGTTAAAGTATTTTTCGGACTTCCTCGAAAAGGCAATAACAAAAACATTCTTTCACAGCCAACTGAAATCGTGAATTTAGTGGAAGGACAGCGCTACAAGTGTCCACTATATAAGACTGCCGAACGGAGGGGAACCCTCTCCACCACAGGCCACTCGACAAACTACGTCATACCTCTGCTGCTCAACACGAAAATAAAAGCCACACATTGGGTGAAGCGCAGCGCAGCATTAATCTGCCAGACAACGGATTAGTATATTTCTTAACAATTCATTTGCATCATATAATCATCACAAATATTTTTGAAAATACAAATATATTTATGATACAAAAAGAAAAATTACTCGATCCCACTTCATGTAAAAATGTTATAAATAAGGAACGAACGCAAAAGATGACTGGAAGAAAAATTTTAAGAAAGGCTTTTACATCACATATTCGTGGAGTTCACTGGGTTCGACAATCTAAACCATCCACTGGCGGATGCTCTTCATCCTCATCGTCATCATCATCGCTACTAGTGTTGAGAGACTCAGACATGAGGGACCCGTTCATGTATTCGGCCTCAGGCGAGTGTTCGGAACCAGTTCGATTTCTGGCCCGAAACGCCTGTGACTGATTCAGCATTATGCGTATAAAATTAACGAACTGGCGATTGTCTAATGCAGTACCTTCTTCAAACACAGACCTACGGAGGTTTCGTTTAACACGATCTCCCAATTTGGACAAATCAGGCGGGTACTAAAAAAAGAGACTTGTGAAATGCATTGAAGTCCACTTGCGGAGTAGATAACCTACGGATTTACTGGTTGGCGCCCAGATTTTGATATTATGGTCGAGTCCAGACGTGGCTAGAATGGGTACAGAGGGGTGTGGTTCCAAGCAATTAACCTTGAATTAGAATTGCCTATTAGCGAATGTAAAAGTTAGTGTGGGTCGAAGAAACTCACCACTCCCATGGTATCTCCTGCCATGCAATTGAGTATAGCTTCAGTATTTTTATCCCAAAAGAATATGTTACTGCAATCACTGCCGCTTATTACGTATTCCGAATTCGGACCAAAGAAGTTCACACCTTTAATCGTCTTGCTATTACTGAAGTATAAAGAAGGTAGATGACTAGCTGAGAACTAATTAGCTTGCAAAATTTTTTGTAGATTTCTTAATCTATATATAGTAATTAACCAATTGTATACGAAGGAACCCGGGAAGGGATTTTGTAACTTGGTTTCGAAAAGTAACATAATCTAAGTGTGTACATACTAGTGTCCCCTGTACTGGTGCAAAAAGTCTCCCTTTACAGCGGTTGCTGAGTTACTGAACAAATAGATGTGCTCATCGCTATAGGAGGCCAAAATTTCGCTTCCAGTGCAATTGTAAACGCAGCATGTGACTTGCGGAATTCTAGTCTACAAAGCTTGTGTTAACATCGAGACGACTGATACGCATTTCTAACTTACATCTATCAAATCCTTTGGACACATTTCGTTTACTGGCTCATCCATGTGGCGCTTGTCGTATACACGCACAAAGCGGTCACAGCCACACACGGCTATTTCTGGCTTGAAGGGATGGTGAGAAATGCTAAACAGTCGAACCCTCTTGTCTTTGCTCTTAACTAACTTCAGCGTACTCGAAGCTTCCGATTCCTTGCGCATGTCGTGGTATCGTATGAAGCCATCTTCACCAACACTTATTATTTCCATCGGACTGCGTGGGCATAGGACCAGTTTATGTACTGCGCCTTTATGCTTATACAAGCGCACTGACGACACATCTCCGCCGGATGGAGGAATGACAGCGTGGCGTACTTCGCCGTCCCGGCCGGCCGAAATTATATCGAAACCGCTAATGTTACTAGTTTCGAGAAACTTCGTCTGGAATATATTTGCTGTGTGACCTGAGGAGTAGCTCAGCTTGACTTTATTATGAGCCCAGTCCCAAACAATGACCTGGGTGTCATCAGAACCCGAGCAAAGGAAGTCCCCAGACCGACTAAAGTTCAAACAGTTGACGCAGCCGTTATGCTTGCGCAGCGGATGGGAGAAACTCATGCGCTCCACCACGTGTCGCGAAGAATAAAAGCGACTGTTGAAACCATATGAAAATCCGTTACGCAACGAATAGCGTCCATTACCAGAGAGACCGTGCTCACGACGCATTAGCTCATACGTCGAGTTCCAAGTGTATACCGGTTTGGGTTTATTTAAGACATCCTGACAAGCTTTGTTCTGTTGCGAATCGGCCGTGGACGCTAAGGTGCTGTTGATACTGTCATTGCTGCTACCATGGAAGCTACGATTTAAACCACGTATTTGTGTAGATGCGATGGAGTTAGTCGTGCTAGAACTGACCGACGTCTGAAAACGGTCAAGTTGTTTAATTAGTAGCAAGAGAATCTCAACTGGAATAATATTCAAGAGAAACTCAATTATAATAATATTATCACTAGGCCACCATTATTTTTTTAAAGATCTTACTATAGTGAGCAACTTGAATAAACTGAAAACAAATAATCGTAGTCGTGATTTGAGCCAGTTTTCGGCATGCTCACTGAAGTTGTAATAGGACTGGATATACCTTGGTGATGGTAGGGTGGCCGGGAGAAGTGAATGTAAAAGTGATTCAAACAAAAAGCTTACATCGCTGTCAATGCTAGCCATCTCGGCACTTTCTGAGCTTGACGGTGGTGCCATGCTTGACGGTGCTGCATTGTCGTCAGCCTGCTCTGAACGTTCATCTGTTATGGCCGACGAATTCGTCGAAGTCGACGAATAACTTGGTGTGCGATTACGGAAGGTCCTGCTGGACAAACGATTACCTCGAACTCTACGACGACTTGTTCGAGATGTACCGTTCTCCTCAGACGAGTTGTCAGCAGTTTCTTCCTCATCAGCCAAGGACGGCTGAGAATCATTTTGTCTTCTTCTCTTGGAGTTGCAACCCGCTTCAGAAGTCGGGGCATTTTCTATTTCCTGCAAATAATAAATTGTGGGGATTAAGGATGCTATTGAAGGAAGCGGCACTTACACTAGTCGCTGTTGTGAGTGAACCCCCCTCTTTGGAGTTGGAAGCAGATCCCCGCGGAGATTTATTTGCTGAAGCTGAGGGAGCTAAGGCAACATCGGTTATGGCTTCGTTGGTGCTAGTCTTTGGGTCCTTTACTTTATCTTCATTTCTGACGATTTCGTCTTCATCAGATGATGAACAAATTCTTGCACGACTGCGGTAGTTTCTGCTTTTGTAGCCCTTACGCAAGCCTCTTCTCCCTAACTTTTCTGAGGTAGTTTCTGTCGAGTCCGTTATTGCTTCCGCACTACAGGCATCTAGTGCTTCACCTGGACCAGTGCCTACATCGGCACCTGTCGAACGCACAGAGCCACCTACATAATCCACAACCCCCTCAAAGCCGCTGTCGGCATTCGATGGTGAAAAATCGTGTATGTCGGCGCTGCTGCACGACAATGTACTGCATCCTACAGAGATCATATTTGCGCTATCGCTGTTTTCTGCGCTGCAATTCGAGTTTATTTTATCACTTTTTTCCACTTGATCGCCACTGCCATCTGGAAATTTCGAAGGCTTGGATGTTTGTCCGAAATTCGCCTGACTGCCGCAAAATATTTCTCCCTCCGTTTTCTGCTCCACCATAGCAGCCATTGACTTATTGGAATCATCAGCCGATTGGCCAGGGTTTTGCCCATCACTCATCCTGATACGAGAGTATTTCATAAAAATGTAAAAAAATTCTGAAATTTTATAACAATTACACAAGCACCTACATAAATTCTTCTTTCTTCCTCGAGTCGCAAGCATGGGCGATAATTTAATTTTAAAAATCAATCTTTTTCCTAAACTCCACTCACTAAATATCCTAAGAAGTCTTTACTGCGGAGAGAGTTGGGTTACCAGATAGTTGGTAACTTTTTTCGTGAGAATTCTTAATTGTCGCCAGAATCGTGTGAAAATTTCAATTTAAAACTTCTTGACATAAAAGGAAGATGTACTTATTTTTGACTTTTTATCGATTGAAATGTATAGTGAAAGATATTTATGAAAGACGGGATACGACGTTGTAAGAAGTAAATATTGCCCAAGTTCATTTTTCAATTGCGGGATTAATAGCCCTAAAAATTAAAAACTTATGGCGCGATTCCCCTAAGCAGTCCAAGAGATGAATTGCAATAAAAACTTCGATTAAAGGACTGCAATTTGTTACTGCTGTGGCATTTTCCCCAGAAGACATTTTTATTTCCTCTTGTTGGATATCGATGTGGCCACTTAGCCCTTTAGAATTTAACTTGTTCGATAATAATAAATCCCATTAGAAGTTTCTGGTGAACGTCTTATTTTATACCATAACTTATTTAGGTCCAATCTTCTGGGAAAGCAATAACAAAACAGCTGTAGTTTTCGCAATGTGCGAAAAATCTTACATTGATCAAACTTGATCAAAACTTTTTCTAATGTGATTTTCTGTGGTTTTGCATGCATATCCGAAGAAGCGTCAGTTTCTAATTTTTAACGTTTTCCTACGAGTCCTTTCTTATTCAACAAAATCATAAACAGAGAGAAGGAATAATAGACGAGGTTTCAGCTCTCAGCAAAATACATAAGGCAGAATATCGTAAGATTTTTTATCTTTGCATCGCGTTTTCTCGTTACTGAAAACTGTCCCAACTTTTCTAATCCATATGATTGGTACACTTCCTACCCAGATATATTAAGCAGTAAAACTAGTTTTTTGGAGTTTAATTGGTTTGCTATCTAAATAGTAATTATTAATAAAAAATGACAAAAACCGAACGACTTACTCGTTGTTGCTCCGGAAGAAACTATGTCGTTACCGAACGACTTCCGTTGCCTAGGATACATAACAAAGGAAAATTACACAAACAAAATTCCTAAGCAACCCGAGACAGCTGATTCCACACCAACATCAATTCAAAAACCGAGACAGCTGTTTACACATTCGTCTCTCTCTAGCCGGCCTGAATTGCCAACATGCTGTAAGAATTTGCGAGATTTTAAATATGCTGGAAGATTGTGTTAATTTTGGTAAGTATCAAGAATTGCGTTATTATAATAATAAATCTGAAGTCAAGTGAAAAAAAGAAAATAAATAAAGACACCAATTTAAATGAACATAACTATATGTAGAGTGTGAATTATATTTTATATTAGTTTCTAGCGGAGCTCTCAAAAGCTCCAGTAAATATTTAATTCGCAATCGAAGAGGTCGGCTCCTATCTGGTCCAGCTACCCATTTAGGGCGGATGACTTTGAGTGGCATCCGTGAGCACATATGCAAGTATATTTGCTTGCATACACGCTTAGAGAAGAAACACTAACGCGATCCATGTGACTGGAATGACTAATTAGACGAGTTCTACGATCGTAAGCCAAGAGAAAGAGAAACCTCCGCCGTCAAGGAAGCCGAATCAGTTTATAGTTCTCCTTGGCTGTATCTTAAGTGCTTGCCATGGCTGGTGCGCACTTCGGTTTTACACTGATTCAGTTGGTGGTAGAAGAACCGCGAAGTCAGTTCGGTCGCTCGTGGTCGTCTCTGTGCTGGTAGTTCCACAACCTTTACCATTCGACAAATAGTAAGTGAACTTTAACAAATAGTAAGTGAATACACGTTACGCATGCGCAGTGCGCGCCGATTGTAATCAACGTGGGTTTTTTAATTCTTTAAGCTGCGTACTTGCTCTCAGCTAATGGTCTACGAAGTAGGGGCGAAGAATTACCACACCAAGTCGAAAAGCCAAAAGTTAAAGCTTAAAGCTTCGTAAACGCTTGTGGAATGAGTTTTTCCAGTTTCTGTGCGGATAATTTTTTTACTTCATACATTTTACACTGCGAAAGTCAGTAGAGAATTTTTAAGCAGTTTTTCAGGTTAAACAGAAATGTTTAAGCAGTTTATATGTATGCACTCAAAGTAAAAACTAAAAACGAATACTTTGACGTGTGACTTCGAAACTAGAAGCAATCTTAAGAGTGGCTTCGATATTCACTTCAAGTAATTGTAGCGCTTCCGTGAATAAATCGTTGAAGTCAACGGAAGCATTAACGACAAATACAAGGTTAAATTTTTTCGAAGAAGAAGATGGCTCCATTATACGTCATCGAATTTTGGTTAAATTTAGTGCCCAAACTGCTCAATTTATTAACAAAACTTGACCGATTTGACTTTCATTGAAACTCGAAAGGGTAAAATTGAATTGAATTATAATTCAATGCGGGTGTTCTGTTAAATTCAGATTAATAACTGAGTTTCCATTTTTTTAACCGACTGCGGTTTTGTTCTTTTGTTTTCGCAGACGCTAAGTCTAATTTGGTCCCAGAATTTTAGCTGGCAGACTGCAAAATTAATTGAGGCGCGGCTGTGCTCTCTATTTAAAGTGGCGACGGCCTTCTCAGTTCTCAGGAGATCATTCGTTGGCTGCGTTATAAGTCGCTGTCTGAGCTGTCATGCTCGCATGAAAATTGTATAAAAACTCAGCATTCGATGGTTTTGTGCAAAAACTACCGATAGGATTTCCATGATATATACATAAATTTATTCTCTGTACTTCTGGCTACAAGCTTCATATAGTCATTATCCGTATTATTTACATATACTGCAGTTATAGCCGATTTCCCTTCTTAAGGAATTATAATAATTTTTTTCAAATGCGCTCCTAAAAGTATGGCCGGTATATTTTTTATATATTATTATAAAAGTATGGCCGGACGAAGTGTTATTGGTGAATCGGATGCTAAGTTCACACCGGTCAGCTATATCAGGCTTCAAATGATTTTAAAAACTAAAATTTGAGCCATCCATCCATGAATTATAAATAGTTTCCCTTGTACTCTTGATTCTTCTGAAATCCCTTTATTTATTTATAATATATTTTAAGAACTTATTATTAACTTGGATTTTTCACTACTTCATTCATGTTCTTTCTGCACCTCTATATGCTTCTGTTTTTAAGTCTAATATATGTATTTCTAGTTTTTATTCTTTTAAACAGCAATGCTTACATGCGAAATACAAGAAGTATTACGTTGTTTATGCGACCCTCTTGTTTCCAGATGACTTCTTTCTTGCCGTGGGGAGGGAGTAGACCATTCCTTGCACTGGCTGCGGTTTCCTCGTTGATGCTTATGGCTTCAGCAAAGACAGGTGAGTGAGGGGATGGCGCAGGATATCGCTTGCGTGCCTTCGACCGCGCTTATCCTGAGGGGGAAATACGTTCATGGAGAACTAATCTCCCCCGATTAAAGGCGAAGGCAATTTGAGCGTTTATCGAATAAGAAGTCAATGAATCTCGAGATGCGATCGTATTGAATCGGTGCTAAGGCCGAATTTCGGTTTTGCAGGACCGAATCATAACAAAGTGGTGGTCTGCTACATATCTACGTGGGCCGTATACCGACCTGGCCATGGTGCCTACTACATTGACAACTTCGACCCAAATCTTTGCACCCACGCAGTTTACGCTTTCGCTGGCCTCGATGTAACGCAGTCGGCGATTAAGTCACTCGGTAATTACAAGCGTCGACTATATCTCACTCGCTTTAACCTGTTCTGTTCTCAGATCCATGGCAAGATTTGAAGGAGGAGTACGGCAAAGGCGGCTACGAACGACTCACAGGTCTCAAGAAGACCCATCCGCATCTCAAAGTCAGCTTGGCTATCGGCGGCTGGAACGAGGGGTCCCAAAATTACTCTATACTCGCTTCTGACCCCTTGCAGCGGGCGAGATTCGTGAAACAGGTCACCAGTTTTGTGCGAAGGTACAATTTCGACGGCCTTGACCTGGACTGGGAGTACCCAACGCAGCGCGGCGGGCAGCCCATGGACCGTGGGAATTTCGTGTTGCTGGCCAAGGAGCTGCGCGAGGAGTTGGACAAATACAACCTGCTGCTAACCTCGGCGATCGGCGCAGCCAAGAACGTCATCGACGAAGGCTACGATGTGAGCCAGCTGTCGCAATACTTGGACTTCTTGCACATCATGTGTTACGACTACCACGGCAGTTGGGATAAGGTGGTGGGCTACAACGCCCCGATCGTGGGCAGCGAGGGCGACGTGCTCAGTGTGGTATGTTCGGATGGTGCCAGCCGAAGCCGTTAACGTTCCTCTTTCATTCCATTTCAGCAATACACCATCGACTACCTGCTCAAACTGGGGGCGCCTCCGCACAAGTTAGTGCTGGGCTTACCATTCTATGGCAGGACCTTCAACACTGCTCAGGAGGGCAAGGTGGGCGATGCGGCCGACGGCGTCCCATTCCAAGGACCATACACTCGCGAAGACGGCTTCTTGGGCTACAACGAAGTCTGCCAGATGCTCAGCAATAAGACTTCGGGCTGGACCAGTAGTTGGGATGCCAAAACCTCGCAAGCAGTCGCGCGATCCGAACGCGACGTTCCCAGTGGTCTCGTTCGAGTTGTCACATTTGACAGCACTCGATCCATCGCCAACAAGGTCCTCTTCGCCATGAGGAAGTCTCTAGCCGGACTGATGGTCTGGTCCGTCGACACGGACGACTTTATGGGCGAGTGCGAGCTGGAGGAAAACACCTTCGCGGATTTCAAAGTGCTGCGTCAGAATGGTGGCCACGTGGAGCTGCCACGTCGGCTGAATTCGAACTACCCAATGCTGCGTACGATCAACGAAGCGGTTCAGCTCGCTCTAGAGGAAATCGAGGGCGAACGGGTCGATGAGGTGCCTGACATGGAAGACAACGAGATCGACCATGGCACGATTCAAGACCGCAAGACTGGTGCTGGTGGTGCAATGAAGGCGGCTTCGTACGCATTCCTACTGCTGCTAATGTCGAGTGCGATCGTGCTGTAATAAATACTCACGGAATTCAATGTTTGTTCACTTCGAGAACCTGATTTTGTAAATTTAATTTCCTTAATATTTGTATTTGCAAACCTCATATTTTTGCTTTTCGAAATAAATCACGGAGATGTACAGAGCTCTGCAATCTTTTCTCAGAAACGGACTAACAAAGCACAAGTTCAGTGCCCAACAACAATACACCCATGTTTTTCCGGAATTTTATTAATGATTTACATGAAATACCACATTTGTTACAAATACGATGCCTCATTTACTAAAATAAACGCCAGAAAAACTTGTGCAACAGCAATCTTTATTTCGAATGATCTCGAAGCATCCATTCATATACGTAAGTATTCATAACTACATACAATACTTTACAAACGTCATAATAATATTACGTCCTGTACGTACAATACATACAAGTATCTTGGAAGTACATCTAAAAATGTAAGTCAGTTAACACGTTCGGAGACAACTTTCTTCTCTTCGCTAACAATTGGTACGCATGCCACGTCAAATTATACGATATTATTTTAACATTTATAGCGGTTAACTTATGATCACCGGAATTACTAGAATACATTTTGCACTAACATTTATTTATTTAATTCAGAAAATCCTTAACATGTACTTCTGCACTGAATTAGCTACAGTTATTTGTTTCTAAATATTTAACAAAAAAAGGGAGAAGAGAAGTCTGAAGAAACAAAATGATGAATGACATGTTTAGTCATTTTCGACAACGCTTCGGTTGGGTTTCTGCGTTCTGAAATGAAGATTCGCAGAATCGACGTATATGATTATAAAAGTTTTTCCTTTAGTACTATAAAATTTTCTCTCAGTAGTCACTTCATGGAGCCGGAGCATAGAAAAGTTGCATTGATACAAATCTATGATTCCGAATAAGACACCTAAACACACATTCGCTTCTCGTATAAGACTCGCTGATGTTAATAATGTAAATGACACAAGATTACAGCAGATAATAAATTAATAGATGTTCCTATTGAAGTGGTGGCAATGGAGGGCGGCAGTTCAATGTGGACGGCGGCTTAAAGCAACAAGCGACAACGGTTTGTAATACAAAAAATACGTTTTCATAATATACTTTCTATTATTTAAATTAAATGCATTCCGCGTGAGGAGGCACTTGCCTGGTTGCCTCTAGACGAAAACTTCGTCTCACAACTGCTGGCGGTCATTCGGACAACCACTGCTGTCAGACCAGTCCAAGTCCGCCTGGAGCAGGTTATGGCTCTTTTCCAGCTGGCGATCCTTCGCTGAAGCCTTCTTGGCTGACGCCGACGTTGTTGTCCTCAAGGTGGTTGGTCTTTGGAGCTGAGCTCCCTTCAGAGCGCGTGTGTTCGCGGCTGAGAAGTTGAAGGGCTTACATAAGGGCGCGGCATCATTGACGACCTCATATTGCGTCTCCGCGGGACCCCTCAGTTGGTGGTGTTGTTGCTGCGGTTCGCTGCCTATATTTTTGGTGGAACGACGATGCGCCTCAAGGCTCTGCGATTCCGAGGAGTACGGGTAGGAAGCTACGAATGTGTTGGCGCTCGTGTGCGTGCGTGTTTGTGTCGCACTTGCGTCGTCGTTGCACGTCGCATCACCTTGTGGCGCGACAAAGCTGCTGTTGCTGCACGGTGTCGCTGGAGACAGATCGGTGAATTCAGTCTTTGCCTCGGACTCCACGGAGCACATGCTCTGGCGCGAGATCTCTTTCTGCATGCTTCCGCTGTTGTCGTCGTTGCTGTGGTTAGGCGCTGTCGCAGTTGGCGCCGTGGTGGTGCCCACCTCCAGCGCCTCTCTATCGTACTCGTCGTGGCACCGTTGGGGGAACGGCAGCCGGCTTCGGACGGAGTTTTCGCGTTGTCCGAAGCGCTGTGCCAGGTAGTCTTCGTCGGTGTTGTTGTGGCCGTTCAGATGGCTGAGCTGATTCGAGGTATGATGGCTTTGGCAGTGCTGGCTCGCTGCAACCAGGCCGACGTGCGCCTGATTGGCGTCGTCGTAATAGTTGTCGTTCTTCACGGATACGTTGCAGCAGCTACTGACATCGGCGAAGTAAACCTCCGACTCCGTGGGGTCACAGTGCTCGAGCGCATGGCCACGAGTGAGTCCATTCTGAACATCACCGCCGCAGTCGGCGCTTCTCTGAAATGCCGAGTTCTCTACGCCGAGCTGGTGTCGCTGCGTGATGACTTGTCCTTGGGCAGTCGATCCACAAGTGCGCGCATTGATGTTCGCTGCAACGTCCTCAATCTCCAGTCCATTGACGACTTCCACGGGCTCGTGGTAGGTGTGTGTATCGTCGCCTTCGTTGTTGTCGCTGGGGCAGTGAGGGCTAGGGAAAACGTGTTGCACGTTGACTCGCTGCGTCGATTGAGAATTCGGGCCAATGCTCTTAACTCCTGCCTCCACGCGTTTCTTCATCTTGCGCGTCGGCAAGGTATTCGAAAAGCGATCGCGCGTACAGCCGTCGCTGTCGGAAGGCGTGTTCGCGTACTCCGCCTTCGAGTTCGCGGCTTTAAATGCGCTTCCGGGATACCGTTTATTCAAGTGGCGCATGCTGGTCATTTGCGAGGAGAACGCAGCGACGTCTGCTGGTTGCTGGTCTGCGCCGTAAACAGAGCGATGAGCGGGACGGCACTCGATGCGCGGCAGGTGTTGCTCAGCGCTGGACGCCGAAGACTGATGATCCGCCTGCGCATTAAAGCAAACGCTGTTCTGGTGCTGCATAAACTGGTAGTAACCGCGTCTAGCTGGGCTGTTGGGGTCGCTGTATGGCGGTGGCGGTCCCCAAACCCCGTACGGCAAACCAGTGCCGGAGACTTCGCTGAACACTCGTTCCTCGCCGAGGTTATTAGCGGCGGCTGTTGCTGTTGGTGGTGGCGCCGAGAAGCCGTACTGTGAATCAGGACTGGAGGGAGTCTGGCGAAGCCTTCCGGAAGTTGCGGGTGAAACACGCTGCCAAGGCATACGTGGCCAGCTCCAGCCGGTCGCTCTGCTTCGAGCATTCGTTAAGCTGTGACCGCGGCACGAGGAGTCCGCGATTGCAGCCGCGTTGTGGTGCAGATCATCGCCTCCCGGGTTGGGTGAGTAGAAGTTGCCGGGTGGTTGACCGGTCCAGAATCGGGGCTCAGAGCTGTCATCCCAGGGATACGCAGAGGGCTGCAGTGGCATTTGGCGGTGGGCGTGGCACTGTTCACAGCAGCGGCACATGTTGGCTCGTCCACCAGCCAGAGCAGTCATACTTGGCGGCAGAGGACCCTGTTGGCTGGTGTAGAGGGAGCGGCAGCGTAACTCCAGCTGTTCCCAGTACATCTTCTTCCGTTCGTGGCTGCGAGCAGAATCAGACGGTTACCGGATATTTGGGCGAGTAGAAGGATGGTATACCTGAGTAGTTGGTAGACCAACATGCAGCTGAAGACCGCTATTAGGACGCCGGCTACAGATAGGCCGAAGATGGCGCGCAAGCAGGAGTATAGCGACCCATGAACGACACCGCAGTCCGATAAGGAGTCGAACACCAAGCGAACACCTTCTGGCAGTGAAACGAACGGAGAGAATAGGTAAATAAAGGTTTTACCAGCAACCCCAGGCGTATTATTCCATTACCTTTGTCTACGCGCTCCACCTGGGACTCCACCATGTCCGAGTAGCAGGTGCACGTACGTGTCTTCTGGGCGTATTCACACTCGCGCAGAGCCTGCAGCCGACTCATGTGCAAGACGGTAGTGGTGACCGTGACCAGAGCACAGGTGAGAGCCGATACGAGGCCGCAAGCGCCGGACAACTTTATCTGCGAAGTGAGGAGATTGCAGTGCAGTCGGTACTGAAGAGGGACCGAAGGAAATCCCTCACTTACCAAGTAACTATAGCGATTCTTTCTTCTCGCCAAACTCATTATGCAGAGGCCGGTCAGGATAAGCTGCAACAAACGAGGAAGCAATCAGTTGAGTCTGCAGGCACCCAGACGAATACTCACCAGTGTGGCAGGCACAAACGTGGGCACCGTCTCGAAGTTCCCCACTGTGATGGTGTACGAGTGCAGCAGGAAATACACGCCCAGGAACAGGATGCCCAACAGACAGGAGAAGCCGCCACATACGAGGCACCACACGACGTACTTCTTGATGCCAGCGGATCCACTGCGATGGGCTGAGTGGGAATAAAGGAAAACGAGTTAGTTGTCTGTCAATGCAAAGGGACTCTGGAAGCGGATTCCGTAACTAAGAAGAGAAGCAAACTCAAATGCTGGTCGCACAACACCAACCAGAGAGCGATGCGGGACGGTGTTGCTCCGGTTGGGGCACCCAAGTGCAGGGGGGAGGCACGCTGTACTGCACGAACTGCATCACGGGGTATCCATGCATTCTGCCAAATACGATGAAATCTCGCAAGTCGATCTCTTTTCCTGGCGTTCTGTGCAAAATTAAGTCGAGCGAGTCACCACCAGCGCGCTTCCTTCACACCGAACTCGAACTTGCAAAACCTTTTGAACCTGACTACATATATTTTTCTCAACTGCTGTGTAGGTATCTGTCTGTAATGACGTTGGTGTCAACACAAATCCTGACAGTCTGACAGGCTCTTGCTTTCCACTCGTGCAAGCCCACTGCCTCCCAAGGAATGCCAGGATAGAGAAAGAAGCCTTTCGTTTTCCTGCACAGCCGCAGGACTCCCCTAGCTCTCTGCGCTCTCTTAAATTGATAGCGTGCTAAGCAGAGAGAGTGCAAGTGTATTCAAATTCAATGTGGCAACACTGCCATGTCGTCAAAGGCTGGAAACTGCAGAAAGCTCCGTGAATACACCGTTACTTACCATTCATATTAACGTCTGCATGGCGCGGTCGCGGTGGTGGCCTGGGCGGCAGCGGCGGTCTGTGGTCATCTTCCGACAGGCCGCCGTTGTTGTCCTTCAAGCACGAGTCGGTGCCGTCGCCGTCGCCGTCACTGTAGATGTCAATCTGACTGGTGTTGTAGCTCGAATTTGTGACTTTCCTTCCATATTCCGCTGCTGTCGTATTATCGCGATGGCACCAAGTTTTCCTGAAGCGGAAATAAGAACTGAATGCTGTAATAATTAAGAGGATGCTTGGAATCGATTGCTCCTCCCATATCGTCTCGACTTCGAGGCCAAAAGAACCGCGACCCAAACTATCTCTTCACCAGAGATGAGAATCGAGAGCCAGAGCATGTTCAGTGGACACAAGTACCGATATCGAATTATCTTCTTCCATTTGGCACGAAAACCGTGATGGGTACCGAAGTTATTTGTTCCCAAACAAGACCAAATAACCGCAGTAAATACTTAAGTGAAACACTTACACCTTCTTGTTGCCAGAGTTGCCGCCCATCGCATCCCTTGGCTTCCTCTTCACCGTCGTGCTGTTGTTGTCCGACTCGCTGACCGTTATTTCGTCCGCACTCAGCATTAACGCATTGAGGCTCCCTACACCGCGCATCCCACCACGCTGTTTGCTCTTCCCAGTGCGCGCCGCCGCGCAGGTGCACTCAAGATCGCAGTCGCAACTGGTCGTCTCCGCCAGATTCTGTTGCTTCTCTTCGTCGCAAGCCGCGTGCGTCAACGCCTGGTACGAGTGATTCAGCAGCGACTGCTCCGACTTGGTTTTCGCCACTTTCGGATGCCCAGCACCACCGCTGTCGTCGCCGTCCTGCTGATGCACCGTGACTGCGACGGCCACCTGGCTGTCGTCGCTGCTGGGCTGGTGCTGGTGCATGTGGCGCACGGGTGGCTGCGTGGCGCCGCCTCTCAGTGACTGGCTGCACGCACAAGAACAGCGGCAAGGAAGCGGCTGTAGCGTTGACGACGGCCCAGGTTGGCTCGCCAGCCGATCGTGCATCAGTTGATAGTAAGCGGGGTACTGAATGTAATGGTATTGGTGGGCCAGAGCGCAGGAGCTGCCTTCAGTTAAACTGGAGTGGGAAGACATGCGCGCAACGCATTGCGACGGTTGTTGTTGTTGCGGTTCTGCATGGGCATTACTTGTTGTTGCATTCCTGGCCACAGGAACGGAGAAGTCCTCAGAGGAGCAGCCTAGCATGTTTAGTGCGTCCATCTTCGAAGATCGCCACATATTGTCAGTTTTGTGCTCCATGCTGGTGTTTCATTCATTTGCATCGGAGTTCCTTTACCTGCACGCAAACGCTGTTCAACTTCCCCCCCGCGGCGTCAACCGGAGAAGTTGTTGCTCTTGTTGTTCGTTCCCCCACTTTGATTGCTGATCACTCGAAATTCCGTATCTTTTCTGCAGGAGAACCGGTTTCGACCCTTTTCAAGCAATGGTTACTCTTGGTCTTTTCCAACAACAACACTGAACTAAATGCCCATTTCTATGTCCAACAAACACCAAGCCGTGAATGCTGCTCGCGCAATGCAGCGAATATAATTTCAATCTTCTTGAACACAGAAAATACTTAGATCTGAAAATCACACTAAGGAATGCGGACACCTCTCGTCCCCACCACGCGTCGAAGAGAACTGTGAAACGAGACTGATTCACGCTTCCGGAGAATCTTTAATCCATGCGCTTCAAATGAACTCGGGCAACGTTCGTTGTGAGTCGGCTTTGTGAGCACGAGCGTAAGAAAGAGGGAGCACAAGCGGAATCCTTTTCCCGCTCCGGCATAGAAATTATTTTTAAACGCGTTTGAAAAACACGTCACACGTATTTACGTTTTTAACCAAACTTCCATGCGAACAAAAACGCTTTTCAATCAGATCTTTATATAAAAATTCAAAAGTTTGTTAACAAAACTCTTTGTTGTTGAATACATTAGAAAAAATTATGGTGGAAAAGATACTAACTACGCCCATGTTATCCTATCCATGCGTCTCGCGTACCTAAGAAATACCAGTGATCAACAGAATTGCACTGAGAGAGCGCGAAGTCTTCATGGGATGGCCAATGCAGAGAGCAGAGTCAACTCAATTCCACACAATCAAAAAATGTTGAAATACTCACAGAATACAGTACGTTCGAAATCCTAAAAATGAGCGCAAGTACAATCCTAAAATGAAGCAGGCAAGCAACAGGTTGCCCTTTGAAGTTCAACGCATTTTCATCGAGGAGCAACATTCTCAGGAACTCGAGCTGTTTTTATCCACTCCCAACTGCTGCCTCAGAAGCATCTGCTTCTCATCTGGAGAACTCGAAGGAGCCAAACTTCTGCTCTGACGTTCCTAAACGAGACTTTAGTTGTGAGACTTCTCAATCTCAGAAAGAAGATCTCAGCATCTTTTCTACTCACATAAAAAGGAAGATCTGAGCATCCTTTCTACTCAATAAAATTTTCCCTAACGAATCCTGAACAGGTAGTTGACGATTTCAAATATGGAAGACTGCAACTGAGCCAGGTAGCCTTTTTCTTCCTCATTCACCGTTTTGCATGATTTGGAAGGAGGATACTAAGAAGATACCGAATTAAAAATCGCACCTCGAAATCCCACCTCACAACACTGCAGCAAATTCCTTGTGCGTCCCCGAAATCTCTTTCAAATAGTAATGGGAATTCAAATGGCAAATAATGGGAATTCACTCTTTCAGAATCGTAATTTACCGATGATGACGAATTTGGCCTAAAAGTAATTTAAAGCCCAGAGGTCTGAAGGCATAATTCACAGTATGATTACAATTAGAACACAATTTTCAGCCGACATTTGTTCATTGCTTTAAAAATCGAAAAACAGTTTTCAATCAAAGCTGTTGTTGATCTCTGGATTTTCAGGGAAGCTACATTACCACTCCATGGCTGCTAATACAACTGCTATCAAGTTGCTCTCGCGCGTCCCGCGCCATTTGGCTTACGTCGGCTACGAGAAGTTCGTAAGTCTCGCCCGTCTCCAGGCTCTCTCCGTCTGAGGTGCTGACCTTCAACCCGTCTCTCGCTTCAGTACAGCTGCTACACCAACCCGGAGTTCGTGACCGTGGAGAGCGTATGTCGCTACGTCCAGACCACCCTCGCCTGCAACAATGTGGTGAATATTTTCAACTACTTGAATTTCTTGGTGTGCGGCATACACGTCAGCCGTGACACCGTCGCGGGCATGATGACGATGTACTCCTTCGCCCTCGCGCTGTCAATACTGTACCTGTTCATCCTGTACGTCGTCGGGAGGTACTTGTAGGTATCCATATCTGTTTCAATATCCGCCTGCCTATCATGACTGCGTTTCAGCATTTATCCGAATGTGATTATGCTGTCCGAATATTGGAAGATGCGGGACTTCCACTTCGGCGTGGTGGTGATCATGGCCGTCATTGTACTGCCCAGCATAATTATTACCTTGTCGTCGTGCCAGGCACACGAGTCCAACGGCTCTCTTCTCTTCACCGAACTATTGGCCAAGGTCTTCATGTGCTTCGTCGCTGGCATCATATCGATCTGCCTGTCCCGAAACTGCAGTTTGATCCCGGGCATCTTCTGCCTCAACATGGCGCTGATCATGGGCGGCGGAATCTACCTCTTCGAAACGATGTACTTCAACATGGTCAACGACCACTCGCCGATCGAAAAGAGGTCGTCTTTCAACGTCGTCATCCATGCAATATTCATGCTCTTCGTCTACGCCGTCTACTTACTAATGATCATCTTGCGGTCCAAGCCTTCTGTCAACCGGTCGGTCGTTGAACTGACTGCCGCGCCACCTGCCGCGCCAGCGGTTGATCTCGCAAGTCTTGCCTCCGACGACTACAGCATCAAGGAAAACCCCATCGAAGACGTGGATGCGTGGGAGATGTTCTTCCTCTCGTGTAATATTTTCGCAAACGACGTCGACACCAATATCGTACTCAAAATGCTCGTGGTATGTGGCGTGACCATGCATTCAAGTCTACTTCAGGAAAGTAGTGTGGTTTCAATTTCCAGGCTCCGATCTGGTTTGTAGTGTCCTTCCTGGTGCCTGTGGTCACAAAATCCCGTCCCCTGGATGGTTGGTGCAAGTTCCAGACCATCACCAGTTTGATCCTGTTCCCGCTCCTGTTCTACTTTTTGTCGAATGAAGTTGTTTTCTACGCGCTAATGTTGGTCTGCGTCCTGGGTGCGATTCTCACGTTCGTGAAAACCAAACGGAATCAGATACCCAACAAGCACATGGTGAGTGACGCTCGGCCTTTTCATAGGGGATCCCAATGACTGGCGTGATCTACCCTGCAGTTATACGGAATGTTTGGCATATTCGCTGGCTTAACCATCTACGAGACTCTCGACACCGAAATAAGGGCCTTGCTGTGGCAGGTACTGAGCTTCTCGGCTGATTGGGACTCGGACGCCAACATCATTTTCAGCTCCATGCTCTGCCAGGTTCTCTACGGTAAATAATGGCTGCTCTACGACGTTTAATAATGGCCGTGAGTACTCTTTGCTCACGAGTACTCGCGATCACGCACGTCAGCGGCGAGAATAACTTAATATTTTCGTTGCTCTTTCCTGAATCACTCATTATCACGCGTGAAACTGTCGTGACGCGAGGCAGGACAACGAAAATGAAAAGTTTTGAATCTGTGAATTCGGTTAAATTTTCAGTTTCGATCTTCTGCTGCGCTCTGGTTGAGGGAGGGCGTCCTGAAATGGCCTACGGTATGGTGCTCGGGGTCACCATGTTCTTCACATACGCCAGCCTACCGCTGCTGGCTTTTCATGTCTGCCCCTACCGAGAGAAGGTAAGGCAGTCAGCCACTGTGGCAAGAGCAAGGTTTCCGAGCTCAGATTAACCTACTCCGCAGACCGCCATCCAAGCCAACACCGAGATGACGTATTACTTCATGCTAATAACGTACTGCCTGGTAATCCTTGGCGTGGCCTTGGCGAACTTCGAGCTGCGAAAGAGTCATGGTTTCGTCGTCCTCTACGTGTCCGCTGTGTACATCCTCATGCTTTTATTGTCAGCGATCAGTATCATGCATCCGCTGGGCTCCCAACACGCCATCAGGATTTTCAGGGACACAAATCACGCCAGTTGGGCCTGAGGGGAGCGGAAGAAAATTGGCATTTTTGATACAGACCGGATTTTGGACAGATCACTTCACTTCTAGATCGACGTATACAGATTAGTATTTTTATATAGAAAGCTTTCAGAACCAAGTTCACATATTTTTGGAGAAAATGTAGTGACCCATTCTAGTCTAATTCTAATGGTTTTCTGACAATGTCCAAAAATTATGACACAAATTACAACTGTCAAAATCTTATATCTCTGTGTTTGGATGTTAGTCACCTGATCCTTATCCGCAGAAAACCCTGTATTTTCAACTTGTTTTGGTTGTTCATTTGAAGAAAATAATTAACAAATTACTCGAAATCGGATGTTGTGATAATCCCTGCATTATCAAAAACACTAATAAAAACAGTTTCTGAATTCGTGTCTCAACATTTTTATTTCAAACACTTAAAGAAGAAAGTAAATACAATTCTCAAAATATATTTACTCAAAACACGCAATGAACGATGTTTGGCAGGCAGTAAATGAACAATATTAATACTTTTCTTCTCGAAAAACATCTCGGCTTGCAATGGACTTTAAATTAGCGATCACAAAACTACTTAAAATTATTTAAATCTACTGGACGAAGCAATGAATGACGGGATTTCCTGCTTTCAACGAGCTCCTAGTGAGCGAACTTCTCCTCTGCTCGAAATAGTTATGCATTTTTTTAAGTGTATTTTATACTTTATTTAATTCCCTCATGAGATACTTGAAATCTTTACGATGTTTTATACAGAGCTGTAAATTTTAGATTATGACTGCAAAAACAAAAAAGTAATTTGATTACTTCATGATTACTGAAAATTAATTGAAAATTTATCCAACTCTTTATTACTTTACTGATTATTTAAGTAATTCTTACAATTTTTATTTAGACTATTTTTTTTATAATAAAAAATCTAAATTAGTTTTTTGACTATTTCCATATTCCTGAAAAATAACGAAGAGTAATCCAAAAGTAATCAAGATAGCAAAATTTGGATTACCATTTGATTACTTTCAAAGAGACAAAAGAGATTATTTTGAGATTGCGTTCAAGAATTCCGCTCATTGGATTATGTAGTGATAACCGTTATTTTCACAGCAATGATCACAAATACAATAAATACTTTTACAGCTCTGGAGTGTTTTGCACACTCACGTGGTGTATTTTACACATTCACGCTCTATATTACGCACTCCATCTTGGTCAAAATTCAGATGTACACAAAATTCTACTGATTCTACATGCTGTCTGCAGCATCGGAAGCGCTTGTCAGCGTCGTGCTGTCATCGTTGGCGTTCAGACTATCAAAAATTGTGGCTTCTCCGGCCGAAAAGCCGCCGTCAGGCTGCTCACCAAAGCAATACACGCTCGACTTAACGCCCTCCAGATTGCGATGAAGCTCCCGCAGGTCCGGGTGCTGCTGCTCGAGCTGCATCCGCTGCAAGTAGTTCAGCAGTTGGTGCAGACGTCGCACGGGGCACTCGTTGCGGTTGGCGTTGCACTCACAGTCGCATTTCTTCGAGGGAAAAAACGAACTCAGTCGATTGGGTGTTCGAAGATTAGGGATTTGGGTCGCTGATACAAAACCTTTTGTGACTGCACCAGGATGCTGTACAGGTAGCGCAACACGTCTGAATGCTGCAGGAGGCGCTGTTGTCGCCACTTCTCTAGCGCAGTGAGGACGCCGCTGACCTCGTCGGCAACTCCGCTCTGCGCAGCCTGCAGCCGCTCCACCACTGGCTGTGTCTCCCTGTAGTTGCCGCAAAGTGAACTCAGCTCCCAGATGTCCTGCGTCAGCCTCTGTTGGTGGTTGTTGTATAGAGGAAAGCGTCTGTAAGTCGTCGTGGACTGGCTTTGGTCGGCCGAATGGAATGAGGGTTGGTCGGTGATGAAGGCCGACCTGATAGTTTGCGATGATTGGGCGTTCGATGGTTTGTTTGTTTGATGATGATTACTTTTCGATGATTTGGCGTTCGTGTGAATGACATAACGTGGAACTTAGGAAATGGTCCTGCTTGTCGACCATCGTGTGATGAGCGCGGGCGGCGATGGTAATTGTTGGCAGGGAGATGCAATGATGCAGAGCAGCTTCAGTTTCGGTTTGGGGAGGAGAATTAAGAGGTGCAGATACTCTACTGCGACAGGAAACTTTTAAGCAGTTGCAGCTACGGAAGGAGCGCAGAGAAACAACGATGTGGGTTGAAATGGCACCCACGAAAATACTTTAATACTACAAAAGCGTAGGGTAGCAATGCAAGGATTCCAAAATATGTACACAAGAAGGACCAATGAAAATACTTTAAATAAAAATTCAAAGCGCCTGTGCAATAATACATAAATAATACCTAATTCAACTTTGCGACTCGATTTAATATGTCTTTGACTTTCTTGCCACCACTGGGTCTATCTAGTCCAACAACTAGTCGGCCAAACCGACTTGTCACTGAGTCAGTCGAAGGTGAGAACTGAGAGAATCAAACACAAAATCGTCTTGAGGAAAATGTAAAATATTATTTATTAAAAACGCAAAACCGGAACTGGAATAATTTGTAAAAAAGGTCGTAAGTAAAATGCGAAATGTCCTAAAACACAAATTGAGTCGTGCATAATGACAAATACTAAATTTAAACAACATAAAGAGATACGAAAAAAGTCTTTTTAGCAGATTAAAGGGTGTTCAACTCACTAATTCAATAATTTTTTATCACTACAGAGTAACACCTTCATCTGGTCTGAACAAGTGCGTCTGGTCTGAACAAGGTACTGCGAGTGTATTTGCCGTGGAGTGCCATCACCTTACGAGGCGTGGCAGTTGACATCGTACCTTCTCAATCTCAAGCAAGTAAGATTTCATTTAACCCTCCCAATATCTCCCAAAAGAAAACTCTTTTCTGCATAAGATGAGTGCACTCGCGGTCCTCCTTCCCTACCAACCCAATGCGCCGCGTCAGAATCTTACGTCGATTTCATTGCGATGCCGCTGCATCTCCGCCTTGGTGCTGGACAAGTCGTTGTTCTTCAGCATCAACTCCTGCGTGGCGTCCATCAGGTCGTCCTGCAGCTTTATGTTCGCATCCTGCAAGTCCTTCAGCTTCTCCAGCATGTCCTCCTTGTGTTGCTGCAGCTTGTTTCTGTGCGAAGAGCAGATGTTAGCTTGTTTCGCTCAGCTCGACTTACTGTCGCGTCTCACTTGTCCAGTATCAGTTGCTGTATGCAGTTGTCGTTGTCCATCTGTATCAAACGCAACACCTTGAGCAGCTTCGTGACGATGGCGTCCACCTCCATGACCTGCTCCACCACCGTTTGTGCCGTGCAGTAATCGGCCAGCGACGGCATCTCCGACAAGGAGCCGTGGCAACTTTCGGCGTCTTCGGAAATGCTGTTCAAGTCGTCCAGCTGACTACTGCAAGAGAGAAGCGTCGTCAGTGACTGCAACATCGTGGAAGCCTCTCTGGCCTTCGTACCTCAGGTGCAAGGGAACCTTCTGCACGGACAGCGAATTGATTTTCAACTCCATCTGCTGCCGATTCGTTATGGCCTGCGACAGGTTGTGGAGGGACTCGTCCCCGACGGCGCTCATCATTTCCGAGGACGCCACCTTGTGCGCCAAGTTGCCCGCACACGCCGACGTCGATATCAGGTTGTGCGAATGTGTGTCGGGCATGGTGACGTCTTCCAACACGTTGTCCATCATCAGGCAGGGCTCGGTTTCGGAGTCAAGCATCTCGGTTGTGGAATCAGAGTCTTCTGGGGAGAAGGAGGTGAAGTACATACGACGCGGGTGTTGCTGCGCCCTCGCTTTCTTACCTCCATTGGCTGCAGTGGGCTCCTGAAGCGGACGCTTTTTGCCGCGCGACTTCTTCCCGGACGGAGTGGTCGCGTGGCGGATGGCACTGAGGACGGCGGCGATGAATGACTGATTCCGTTGCGGCGACAAAGACCCGTCGCTGGTCTGTGGGTACCCCGAGTCGGTGCTCAGCTTCTTTGCTCCAACGCCCTGCGAATTCGGGTTCTCGGAAGTGCTGCTGCCATTCATTTCACCGTGGAAAACCATGTCCTGGGGAAAAACGAATAATATAGCTGCGGAGAACTTAATCGCACTCCTCACTTCTAAATCTTGCTCCGAAATGTTGTACGACGTAACCAGTTGCTCCACCAGACTGTCCAGACGCGTGTGCAGTCCAGACAGAGACGTCAGAGCCGCCGACACTGAAGAATTCTGCTGTGTAATGAGCTCCTTGCTTTTGTGTTCCAGCGCGGCGTACTTCGACTGCAGTGTGCGGTTCTCCTGCCTTCGCTCGAAGAAGGTCGCGATTTAGTTGTGAACCTTAAAAAGTGGGCTGTCGGTTACTCACCTGCGCTGCTCATTAAGACGCACCAGATGACGGCATTCGTCGCGCAAGACTTTGATCTCCTCATCCTTTGCTGCCAGCTGCCGCTTGCAGGCGTTGTACTCCTGCTCCAACTCTTTCAGCGCGTCGCACATGGCCGCCTTCTCGTGCTGCAGGAAGTCGTGCAGCTCGTTGGATTCTTGCTCCATAGCCTCCTTCTCCTGCAACAGGCTTTCCTGCATCATCAACGAGCGCTCCATTTCCGCCTGCAGCGTGCGGCAGAGTTGTCGCAGCTTGCTGACCTCCTGCTGCTTCTCGTGCAGCTCGTGACCGGACATCTGTATCTGCGACTCCAGCATCAGCAGGCTGTCGCACTGCGCGTCGTCGTCCTCGTTGGGCGTGCCAGAGACTCGCGCCAACTCCAGCATGCCCACAACGCGCTCCGTGTTCAAATGCAACTCGCGCTGTATGGCCAGCTTCTCCTCTCGCTCCTTCTTCAGCTGCACCTCCAGCTGCGTAGCCCTCTGTGCCCGCTCATTAAGCTGGGCGACCAGCTCGTCCTCGCGTTGCTGCATGCGATGGAGTTCTTCGTGAAGCCGCTCCACCTCTTTGTCGCGTATATCGGACTGGGTCTGCGCGTTGCGAAACTCTGCCGCATCAACGGCTACCAACAGCGGCGCGGCACCCACCAAGATCTTCTCCAGGTCCTGGCTGCTGATGGCGGTCTGTGAACTGGTTTCGTGGTATATCCTCGTCTTTGGCATCGAAAGAGTCTGCTTGCTGCGAGCCAACGACGAAGTTCTGCTCAAAGCAGGCGTCCCGCTTGCAGGCGGTGGCATCCGCGATGAGCTGCCATAGGAGTTCATCAGACTCCTGCGCGTGCTCAGAATAACGGAGGAAGCCATGCGTGAGCTGGAGAGGGGGTCGCGGGAAGTTGAGCTGCTACGCGAGCTCCTGCCCGTGAGATCCTCCACCGACTTCTGTTTACGTCGCCGCGGCAGTGTGCCGTACGGGTTGGTCGAAGCGCCCGCCTTCACCTCCATGAACAGCATGTTGGTGCGCATCTTCACTGTCGCCAGGTCGGGGGTTGCTGAAATGCCGCGTTTGGAGTTGACTGAAGGCCAGCGACCGTCGTCGGATGGCGTGCCGGGCGTGCGCGCTCTGGACAACGACGGAGTTCGCTGCACGAAGCGCTGCATGCTGGGCGTCGTGTGGGTAGTCGTGGGCGTGGCAGGAAAGGTGGCCGGGAAGGTGTCGGGTTTGTTGGGTTTGGCGCGTACTTGGGAGGCTCGGCAAGTGACAGTCGAAGCGCACTTGCTGTTACCTGTAGATGGCGCGCTGGATTTCTCGCGCGATCTGGCGCGATCACGCGTCTGCAACAAGCACGCGGCCGAATTGGCGTTTTGGCGCGTCAAGGACGCCGTGCGCGTTATGCCGCTCAGTCGAGGCCGAGTCCGGGGGGTGGCGCTGCTGTTCAACTGACCCGCAGTTGTGGGCGTTGTTGCAGTGTGAAGATCTGGGGAGGCACTCTGAAGCGTTAGACTTGCCGAACTCGCGTCCACGAAGCGGCTCCACTCACCTTTCTCCCGAGTGCAGGATTTGCCGTTTGGCGCAGCATGCGGCTCGAAGAGGGCCACCTTTTTCTTGACGCTGCTACTCACGGACTTGCGACTGCCCGCCGCTGCTGTCTGCGCGCGTCCGCCCGCCACAGAGGAGCTCTCGCTGCCGTTCTCGCTGCAGCACTCGTAACTGGCGCTGGTAGTGCGGGGTCTCAGGTGTGCCGTGCCCGCTGGCCCTCGCGGCGTTTTCAGCTCGCATAAATCTGAACTGTAGCTGATCATGCTGGAGTCGCAGGACGCGTTGCCATTAAAGCCAGTGGGCGACTCATCCAAGCCGCCGCAGGTGCTGCTGGCGTACCCTCCGCTGTTGTTGCTCAGCGCTCGCTGCAGCGAAGCGTTGTTCATTACCGCCGCCGCAATGTCGACTCCGCTGTCGCTGCCATCGCAGAAGGTGGACTGGCTGCGCGTCTGCGTGCAGACACCATCTCGATCATGGAGATCGAGTGCATTCATTTTGCTGCCCAGAAGCTCCTCGCACACGTCGTTCGCCTCCAGGTGGTGAGCGGTGTGCTGCTCCTGCTGGCGGTCGGCGACAATGAAGGAATTTTCGTCAAGGGAGCGCCCTGAACGGTCTGGCTGCGAATGCACTTCCATTGTAATGCTGAAGTAACCTGTGGCGGCATTCAATCACGGGCCACAGCGTGGACTGGAACTGAAATGGGAAAAAGAGATTCATAAATGCAAATATTGGAAAAATACATAAGTAATTATTTACAAGAAATTATATTGCAAGACGTCGACCCTCCCCCTCCCCTCCTCTCCCAGCCACACAACCGCGTCAGAAGTAATCTCATTCTTTCCCGCGGAAACGCCACCAGGTTGCTTTTACCTCATTCCAAGTGCAACCCACTTGCGACGCCGTCTTATTTTTAGGCTTTCGCGCGAGAGTTGAGTAGGAAGTGACATTTTCAACTTGAAATAAATAAGCGAACACTTCGAATGCACTCGCCGCATCACAAGCATTGAAAGTTGCATTTGCTGAACTACTTTGAGTGCGTGCGTGGCGTGCGTTCGGCTGCACATCGCAAAGTGTATTCTTAGATCTAAGAATTCCACGTTGCATTTCCAATGGGAGGGGATAATCCGGGTCCTAGTTTCGCAGAAACCCAAAAGCTGGACGGGCTCGCCATGGAAACGAATGCTTGGAGAGTGCAAATACAATCAGTTGAGAGAGCAATAAAGTGAGAGAAGCACAATTGCCGCGTGTTAATAGTGACGAGTAGAAGTGGAACATTGCAAATGCAAATGAGTACGATATCGAGTACGCCAAGAATCGAGGGCTCTGAAAATCGAGTGCAGCATCAATTGCGACAACAAGGAATACAATAGCGATCACGAGTACCACAAATACAACATCAAATCCAGTGCAACGAAGACAGCATCGATTTCAAGTACATCGCATTCTGTGCTCATTATTCAGTGGAATCTTGCAACATCTTGCTGTGTGATTCTATAATGATTAATGGGTTCTACACCTGCTCGCGCTTTACTCGCAACAGACGATATGCACTCGCAACCGGTACTCTCTTCGTTGCACTCAACATCGATACGGTATTCGTACCACTCGGAATTAACACTCAATTCGAAATTTTTATCGAAAATCATAAATTTCGGTTCTTTTGCTTCCTCTTCTAATCGAACACAACTACTTCCACACGCGTCTGCCGGCAAGTTAGGTGAAAATTCGTTCACATAGTCGTCCCAATCGCAGCAGCGGCGTTGGTTTAAAGAACAAATTTTAATTTATTTCCGAACAGGAATGCAGCAGCTGTGAATGTCTTAAGTTGACCCTCAGGACTACGTTGCGTCAGTGGGTCGCATAATACATCTGTAGACATCCCAGCTCAAGTTGCATTCACTCCGATGCACGACGGTCGCCACCGACGTAGAAAGAATACGTCGAGTTCTGCGCGAGCGAGTAAAAGCCGAATGTGGACAGATGTGACGAAACGGTTCTCGTCAAACTCAAGTTGTTAAATTAAGCGTGGGCACTTCTAACAACCCAATTAAAATGCCTCCGCTGAAGCTCCTTCATAAATCAGAAGTACTCGCAACGTACGGCTCGCATTTAAAGTGTGCCAAGTGGTAACGACCGCAGCAGAGCGCTGCAACCGACGGCTGCTACCCAGCAGGAACCACAGATGCAGCGACGCAGTTGCCATCAGTGACGTGTGCGATGTCTAATTTTTAGTAGTGCAGTTTGCGGCTGCAGTCTGAAGCGCGATCACGCAAAGTGGGGGAGAATTTCGACTTTGCATTCCACAAAACATTTCGAAAAGTGTCTCAATAACCAAGCCGTTGCTTGCAGCGAGTGGGTTTCCATTACTCACATATTCGCGAGCGCACTGGAGTGTACGAGTGCTCTCAATTGCGATTCTTAAAGAGTCTGGGAAGAGGAAACTCAACCTTTCACTATAAGAGAGCGGATGCGCTCTTGCTTGCTGGGTGCAGGAAGCAAGAGTGACATTTTGTGCCACATTCGCAGAGCCAGCAGCGTTGCCAACGCCTCTGCTTAACGGTTTGTGGTGGAGCAAACCGTTGCGCGGTTTTCTGCCAGCGACGACTGTGTTGAAAATTAGCGTCGAAGAGGCGCGCACTGCATTGCAAGTGGTGCACAGCCAGAGCCAACAACAGCAAGTCTGCGACATAAAGAAGCCCGTAAAACGAGCAACGAAGTCGTGCGCTCTCCGCTGAAGCCGCTGCCCGACTGCCACGCTGTGCAGAGCGCCGCAGATCGCCGCAGAGCAATCGCAACTAATTTATAGGCGAGGAGTGGAGACCTGTGGAGTTTAGGATGGGCAATGCAAACCTTTCACTCTCCGCGAAAGCAAAACAAAACTTAACAACTTGTGCTGCAGTTTTCTTTTTTACTCGTTTTGTTCAAATATATCTCGCTTTTTAAAAACTTTCCTGAATCCGCACAATCAATTCTGCGCTAAAACTGATTAATTTGAAGATTAAACTTACGGGCGAATTTCCCCGTCTCCAGTAAAATTTCAATCGTAACTTTTACACCCAGCTAATCGTGAAAAAGTTAAAACAAACTCCAGTTGGCACGAACTAGCAGTGACGCTCGTGTCACTCAAAGCTGAAGGACCGAATTAGTTTTTATGCCATTTTGGGGTGTTGGTTGCAGAGATGTTAAAAGATTTTGTGTGCCACGTCCAGTTTTCAACATTTTGGTGACCAAAAAAATCAGAAAATTCCCTTTACAGTAACACTCACTTCTTGCTCTTGTTTTCCAGCTAAACTTTCCATTCATTCCATTCATTTATATGGAGATCAGGAATTCCGTTCATTCAGTCTGGAATTCCAGGTCCGACTTCAACAGAATTAAATTGCTATTTGTAGGAGAATTTCGTCTTGCTGAAGTGATCCACGTTGAAGCGTGCGTAAAAATCTAAAATCGAGTGTTCCACCGGATGTTCACGCGAGGCATCGAGAATCGATTCCGCATCGGCGCGGATCATAGGCGAGGTCAACGAATGGCGGTGCACTTAACTGTACAGAACTTAATTCAAATCATGTTGCACTCACTCAGCGTAAAGCCGAAGCAAAGCGCGATGCACAATTTCGATGCAAGAGACCAAAATCGCCAGAATGGAGTGTAGCAAACGACGACGAGAGAGTGCAGGCTGTGGAGTGGACGTTGCTACTCATCTACACTGGGCAGAAATTATTCAGAAACATGGACTCTTCGTTGGAAAGAAGAAGCAGAGATTCGGGTTTTTATGTTTCCCAGAAGGGTTTCATCCAACTCAGCCGTAGATTTGCCATTTCTCGCTGGTCATTATCGAACTCGTTGTTTCGCTTTCCTCGCTGCGAGTTGACTTTTCTCCGGGTGTACCGCGGTTTAAATTGTAAAATACGCTGCGAGCGAATTGCAAAACATGTGCGCGCTATTGTTGCTGCCTGGCCGACTGGATGGTTGGGTGGTTGTTGCAGTTGCAGTTGCCGCTACACTTTCCCGCATTTCACTCGATCTAAACAGTGCGATGCGACGCGGCGTTCCATTTTGCAAGCAGGAATTGCAATTGCTTCGTTGAATTTGAATTCGTATCTGCTCGCTGCTTTCGTGCTGCCCGACGAACAGAAACGACAGCAATTCAGCTCCATCTTTCCAACCGCTCCTCCGCCCAGTCCGGCGTCGCCCACAAGCCACACAGCCGGCCTGCCAGCCAAGCAGTCGTCAGCAGCTCCGTTCCCGCTGGCACATCAAGCAATCCATTCCTTCCATTTTCAATTTGGAATTAATTTACTTTTATTACGTGTGTGCTGCAGCTGTGTGTGCTGCGGTGTTGTTGGAGCAGCGGCGTTGCAGCGTCGTGAAACGCCGCGCGATTTTCTCCCGCCGCCTTTCCATCTTGTTTTCCACATTTATATGGCTACTTAAATAACTTCCTGCCTAACGGTTTAATAACTTTCAATAGGATTTCGGTTTATGCATTCTAATAACAGACCTGAATTAACGGACCCATGGGTGGGTGGAGGGGGTTCAGTGGAAAGCGTCTTCAAAAATTATTGAGATCCTAATAGAAACGAGAAGAAGGCCACAAGCAGAAGTTCCTCTTCTGCTGCCAAGGCTTTCATCGGAATGCCTTTCTACAAAATATTAAACTGATTTTTCCCATCATATCAAGTAGATGAAATAAACTGGCAGTATAAAACGTTTATATAATTAAGCAGTAATGCATCCGTTACGAAATTTTCACGATACATGCTTACAAAAGTATGACTTTCATCATTGCTCGTGTCACACTTGCACGTCAAGTTTTTCAGCAATTGTTGCTCGCGTTAATCAAACGCGTACTCGGGAGTGTGAACTTTGTCACCTGGGTCTCCACCACTACTACGTTTTTATGAGTAACGAGAATTAGTAACGAACGCAAGAGTTGGCAACGAATGCGTTCGGTGACGAGTTTTTCTCAATGAATCGAGTAACTTTTGAATAGAAGAAAATGATGAGAAGAAGGAAAACACTGAGTGCTGCTGTTTCATGGCAGAAACAAGGCGTGCGAGAATCAAGAGCAAGAACAATAGATTAGGATGGTACTCGGCACAAAATTGTAGGCCTTGAGGAGGTCTTGGGTTTGAGAAGAAAAGCGAAATAAAGACACAAGCTGTGATGCAATGAAGCAGGAATAAACTGAATAACACTCATCGCATTCGGAGGATGCGGAGGATGCGTCCTTCAAGACGTTCAATAACTGAGAATTTATTGTTTCTTTCCCAGCTCAACAAATTCAGTGAAGACTGAAGGATGTCGAAAGTACTCGCAGCGAAGGCGAGCGAACGCAGCAACCAATAATTCACTCGAATTCTGTTTGACGGAAGGGAAGGCAACGCAACAACTTAGACAACTGGAAGGAAGGAGCCGCTGCGTTGCAGTCGCTTGTTTATGTTTACGTCATCGCATTTGTGTACAAACAACAACCTTGGGCTGTTATTAAATTTGGCTTCGTCTCGGTTGCCTCTAAATTCCCAATCTGATGCGACCAGCAAATTTAGGGGCAGCTTCATCGATGCATCTGCGTGTGCTGTCATCCAGAACTGTTAGCAGAATTTCCGCAGCACGTCCAGTTCTCGAGATATTCGAGATCAGAGTGGGGGCTTCGTTTTAATAAAAAACCCATTTAAAAGGCCATTTAAAGCATTCGATGCGTGGACTGTAAGCGGCGAGTGTGGATATTCGGTAACGCAAGCATTCGAGAAGGTTGCCCGCGACAGTAACGCGTTCGTGCCTTTCATTGCCAGGCCTTAGAATTTTGTGCCACTTCCAGAGCAGTCGTCTGGTTGGCTCTGCGAAGTAGACTTCGACGCCGTGTTGGTGCAGTCGTTCGCTGCGAGGGGGCAACGCAGCGTTGCACAGAAACCCGATAACCTGCGTCTGAGCGAAGTCTTAGAATCTCCTCACAACACACATTTTCGTCTCTCCTTGCTGCTTGTAAGCCAAATAAGAACAGCTGTGCGTCGTTACGGCAAATAAATAAAACCTTCTGCAACAGCAGACCGTGCAAGCGCGGCCGTGGGGCGAGTTGTGCAGCTTTTGAATTCTAGTCGCTCTTCATGTGAGAAGATTCCTCGCGCAACTTCGAATTCTATTGCTAAAATTGAAACCCACTTCGGTTTAGAGTGCCACAACTAAAGTAAACGTAAACAGCTGCGAAACAAATTAGATTTCTTTTCATCATTAAGAACTGCAACCGACATAATTTAACCTGGCGGTACACTTTCTCCACCTGCCAAATGCTTGCCAGCAATTTGCACAGCCATCAAATGTTGCCACTAAAATTGGCGTTTATCGCACTCACGAGGCACTCGCGACGACGTTTTCACTCTCAACCATTCAGTGGCGCTTCGATTTCCTTGTTATTCCAGGCTGGCAATAACTGGTTTTGCACGAAGTCAGCTGAACAAACGGCGACACGAATGTAACGTTTTAGTTTCGGTAACTAAATCGGCGTGTGAAACGCAAGAAACGCGCTCTTCTGCAGCTGCCTACGCGAAGCAGTAGCACAACCCACTGAAAACCAGCGCTGGAAACTGTTTCGTTAGTGCGGAAGCATTAAAGGACAAGTTAATTGTTCGAAAACTGTCAACGCAATGCGAAATCATTCTCAATTCTTTGCAGCTTGTTAAATCGACCAAAAAGGCAGCACGCTAGAAACTCGAATAGTAGAACGAGTCTGCATTTACTGCTTTTTTCAAATTTTAACCTTTAATTCCAACAACCTTCGGCAGCAAATCTAATCTTGCACTTTTCAGCACTTAAATAACGCTTCTGATATTTTAGCAAGAAACAACTTTTGACATTTGTTTTTACTTCCATTAATTTTACGTTCGGCTTTTGTGCAAAGATAAAGAATAACAAATTAAAAGGCTTGCACGAGCTACCAAATTGCAAACACCAACGAACTCGTTTTAAAACCTGTTGAAATCAGCGCCATCAATACAATTTGCCTTTGATACTGAATAATTGAGAAACAATGATAAATATCCATATTTATACGAAAACATTTATTGGTTTTAAAATGTTCAAATTATCAGACAGATTGACCGCATTCAGAATAAACCGCTGCAAGTCTGCGATCGCCGAACACGCGCTGTCGCAATATATTCGCTCAGCTTCCGCCACTTTTAACGAACTATTTTGCGCTACCTGTGAGTAGCACATGCTTTCTTTTTTCTACCGCCAACAGCTGTTGTGTGCAGAAAAATAATGCAGCCACAGGTCTCCACTCAGGAGGCAATAAAAAGCCTGCCAAAGGGAAGCTGAGAAGAAACTATAAACTGAAATGCCACCAATTCAATCGACTGCTGAGCGGTTCTTTACCTTCTCTCGTGTCCACGTTTCTCTGCATTAAGAACTTGTAGTTTACAAAATATTTTCTAAATACTTGTAAAAAATCTCAATTGCTTATTATTGAATAGCATATGTAAATAATTTAGCGCGTTATTAACAGCAAATTTAAAATTCTATCGGTCGCTAATCCCATATTTATAATATTGATTCCAAATGGAAGAATCGAAGTTAGTTAAGATAAGAAAATAAACACCAAAGAAACTGATAAAAATTAGCCGTGACGCACAGTATACGAGTACATTTACAGCTTCATATAAATATCTAATTTCCCAAAAAAAAATTAAGTATTTCACATGAGTTTATGAGTTTGTTTTTTCCTTATTCTTGGTATTTATCAAGAAAAAACAAACTCATAAGCACAAGCCAGGGGTAAAAAGAATTCTGATGCATTTTTTAAGTAGTTAAAATATATGAGGGTAGTTTAGTGCTTCGATTCACCCTTCTCAATTTTAAATCACACACTTATTTTAAATACACACCAAGAAGGGACTGCAAAACTCGAATCTAAAGATTTCCTTCCTGCAAATCCAAATATTCAACAACCCCAAGAATTGCCAATTCAAGGCATTCTTCACGGACAGCTGCGTAGACAAAATGTGCAATTTTATTTTGCACCATATGTGGCATCATTATTTTCCCAGAGAATATTTTATTGCGCGCGAGAGTTTGCCTAGATTGCCAATAAAATGTCGCACTCATTTAACACGGAAGATACCTATAATAGGAAAGTCGGTTTGAGTTAATTAATTAACGCCGCTTACAGATTTTAAACTTCCTGGAGTTTCAATAATAAAACCCGAATTTCTGACGCTCTTGTCTGAATGCGATCAGCCAGCATGAGAGAACATAGTTCTCGCGAAGGACGAATGATGCTGGTGAAAGCAACAACAAACAGAAAACAAAGCTTGGAAAGGTCATTGTTGTCTGCGGGGAAAACGGGAAGGGCAGATGTTACAAGAAGAGGGTTGCCTGCCATAACAGCTGCAAGCAAATAAAGAACCCAAATTTATTGAGGAATTCTGGTTTATAATGCGGACGGATACACAGCTTTTACATTTCTGCGTTTTGCTGCTACATTTAAACCATCGTTAACAAAAATTAAAACCAAAATTTGAGAAAAATACATGGAATAATTCTCTTCACAAAAATTTTAAAAATCTTTACAAATCTTTTGTAGATTTTTACGAAGAAGACCATCTATTTTAAAAAGTTTCAAAGGATACCGAATATATTGCACTTTTTCAATCTGTTTACGCATTCTAAGAATCAAATTTAGCAAATTTTTAACTTGATGCTTAGCTGAACTCTGTACAATCTTGCAGATTTTCTTCTTCACTTACTTCTTTCCACGGTCTGTCTGAGAGGTCTTCTCTTCAGGACTGCTAAGATAGTTCGATGTATGTGTGTGCTGCTCGGAAGCCGTGCAGAAGTGAAAAATCAATTAAATTCTATGATTTTCAGCAAAGTTACGTCCTTGCAATTGTTGTTCATAAAAAATCTTTTCACTTATTTCTTCTAATTAATGCGAAAACACCTTTTTTACTTCAAAGAGTTGCGGAAATAAGAAGCACATGTGAAAAACATTCACTATCTGGTTTTCACTACATATTTTGAACAAGGAAACTTCTACTCCCAACGGACACAAGCAAACTATACTCTACGCGAGACAGAACTGAACTAAACCGGTCAAAAGCCAAATAGCGTATACACAGAGAACAGAGATAAAGTTAACAGAGATAAAGTTAGACAGAGCCTTTTTAACAGAGCTTACTGAAATCCAACATTTTAACAGAGTACTGCTAAAAATTCTCCCAGAGTTGATGTTGCAACATTTATACATTTCCCAAGAAATATAGAAAGAACAGTGGTTAAAATACACTGCTTATTTCATATTCTTTGGCAGTACTCTGTTAAAGTGTTGAATTTCAGTGAAACTACGTTTACATGTTGGCTAGTTTGCTTATCCTTATAACATTGGATCATGGTTAAAGAAGCACGTATTTTCATACTAATTCGGGTACTTTTCTATATAAAAGAATACTTACTCACTTAACAGTTATCCAGGTTTACACAAAGTCATACCACATTATATAAAAAAAGTGCTCTGGCAACACTTTTACTTTGTTCATAAAAGAAAACAGAAATTACAATAAATATAAGGACGACACCTTTTTTGTACATAGTCTATTGTAAATAAATAAATAAAATAGAATAAATAAATTATTCTTGCTTGGACAGGTACTACGTTTTGTCGTCGAATTTACGTTTCAGAGGCGTCGAGTATATTTCATTTACACTGCTTCAACCATGCATTGAATACTCTCTAAATTATAACTCTCTGCTAAAACGGCCTTGATAAAAAATTACTGAACACAGCAGCAAGCGGTGTAGGGATAGTTGCAGCACTGCGTAAAAAGTACTATTGTCGATAAGTAATGTTTTTGAAGGATAGTACTTTTTAATGTTAAATAAATTTAATACGTTTACATTGGTCTCAACTCTAATGTGAACTCAGCCACGGTTGACACTCCGACCGACCATGTAAGCTGCTTCCTACAGAACTTTTTTGACGCTGGGATTTTGCTTAGATTTTAGAGAGTCTTATTAAGCTAACTGGTAACAGAGTAAGCATTAACTGAATCCTATTACCTATTTTAATTTATAGTCAACGGTGCAGCCGAATTTGTAATTGAGATTTTCTGCTACAGCGTTCTCCGGTTGCAGAGGTGATGCGGCAAGGTCGACAAAAAAATCAATAATTTCGCTTGCCAATTGGTTCACTTAGGATTGACCACAAAAATGTCCAAACGCGTCGCAGACGATGCGGTCAGTACATCTGTCGCCTCGAATCTCGGTCAGCCGCCCATCAAAAAGGTGCACTTCGAGCCACATCTGATCGGGCCTGTGTCCACACTTGAGGAGATGGACATCAAGGTGCTGGAATTCCAGAACAAAAAGTTGGCCCAGCGCATCGAGCAGCGTATGCGAGCCGAGTCGGAGCTGCGCCATCGCATTGAGCAGCTGGAGAAGCGCCAGACACAAGACGACGCGGTGCTCAATGTTGTGAATCGCTACTGGAACCAACTCAACGAAGACATACGCGTGCTGCTGCAGCGGTTCGATGCCGAAACCGCTGATGAATTGGAAAACAAGAATGAGAACGAAGTAACCACGTCATTTCTCACACAGCTCTCGACCTGGGACAAGGAAGAGCTGGACGACAAGCTGGCGAACCGCGTGCAGGTGTCGAAGCGGGCCGTAGCCAAGATAGTGCAGGTGATTGACCGCATAATGCAGCGAAACGAGAAAATCGCGTTGGCGCTCAAGGACGGTAGCGGTGCTGGTGGCACCGCCCCTACACCCGCAAATGAAAACGAAGACGGTAGTGACGGCTTGCTGCAGATTGACGAGACCCTGAAGCAGACGCACCTAGAAATCATGGCTGAAAATCGCAATCTGCAGAACCTCAACACATCACTGCATGAGAAGTTCCGTACCATGTCGCTCAAAACGAAGGAGTATCAGGACGCGCTCACCGCCAAAGAGACCGAAAATGCTGAGCTGAAGAACCAGATTGATGAGCTGCAATACGACCTCGAGAAGGTACGCTGCCGCAACGACAAACTAGAGAACCATTTGGCGGAGGCCATTGAGAAGTTGAAGGCATATCATCAGATGCACGGGGATCCGAACAAGAGTTCGGCCAGTAGTGCCGTAAAGGTTGGTGCGTCTGCAAATGTCAACAGCCAGCATTTCGAAGATCTGCAGAAGGAGCTGGAGGAGTATCGTGAACTGGCAAACAACCGACTACAGGAGCTGGACAAGTTGCATGCTACTCATCGCGACGCCCTGAAAGAAGTGGAGAAGCTGAAGATGGATGTAAGCACGAACGAGCTCATGTTTTGTGTGTCTCTCTCCTAATTAGCGGAGCCCCTTGCGGGATGGTTTTCGTTTTAGATCCGACAACTGCCCGAGTCCGTTATCGTCGAGACAACCGAGTACAAATGCTTGCAGTCCCAGTTCTCCGTGCTCTACAACGAGTCCATGCAGATTAAGACTATGTTGGACGAAACTCGCAACCAGTTGCAGACCAGCAAGAACCAGCACCTGCGTCAAATCGAAGTCATGGAAAGCGAGGAGTTGATCGCGCAGAAGAAGGTGCGCAGTGAAATGATTCAAATGGAAGACGTGCTGGCTCAGATTCGCAAGGAGTACGAGACGCTGCGTATCGAGTTCGAACAGAATATGGCAGCGAACGAACAGACGGCACCTATCAACCGTGAGATGCGCCATTTGATCACTTCGCTGCAGAACCACAACGGTCAGTTAAAGGGCGAAGTGCAGCGGTACAAGCGCAAGTACAAGGACACGTCTACAGATAATGTGAAGGTACACCCAGCCGTCGTGCTCAAAGTTTATGAAGTAAACACGATTTTTTCCCTGCTTTGCAGCTTCGGAAGGAGCTGGACGAGGCTGTTGCGAAATTAGACGGCAGCAAACAGCAGCCCGCATCTGCTGAAGATGTGAAACAGGAAGGTGGTGCAAATGTGAAAGAGGAGTCCGGTGCAAATGCGGGAGGTGGCGCGGGTAGCGGTGATGGCCTTGTGTCTGTAAAGGACGAAATATCCACCCCATCCCACGTTAAAGGTACCCTTTTTTAATTTCTCAAAACAATCTTTGTCTTTAAAATTCTGATGCAGGCGAAGATGACCATGATGATGAAAACGTAAAGGATCAGAAAGACGGTATTAAGCAAGAGAAGTCTACTCCCCCCGCTACTGCCGGAGACAAAAAGGATGGGATAGTTTCTGGTGGAGCGTCCACTGCAGCCGCCCTGGGAGCCACAGTAAAAGTTGAAAAGGATGTCAAGGATTCTCAAAAGACGAAGGATGTAAAGATGGTCGAGTCCGAGTTTGTGCGAGATTTGCGAGCTCAGTTAAAGTAAAAGTTATTCCTGTTTCGAATTTCAATTTAAACTAAAAGCATAAAAATATAACAGGAAGGCCTTGAACGACCAGAAGGAAATGAAGCTATTGCTGGACATGTACAAGGGTGTCTCGAAGGATCAGCGTGATAAAGTGCAGCTGATGGCGACGGAGAAGAAACTACGATCCGAAATTGAGGAATTGCGTCAACAGCTGAAGAAGTTGCAGGAAAGTAAACGTGAAGAGCGTAAGAAACTTGCAGATGAGGAGGCGTTGCGTAAAATCAAACAGTTGGAGGAGCAAAAGTACGAATTACAGAAGCAGGTAGCGAATCAAAAGCCGCCAGAAAACCCGTGGGGTTCGCAGCAGCCCGGGGCGAACTATGTGCGCCCATTTGTGGGGTCGCATGAGGAAGAAGCGCTGCTAAACGAAATGGAAGTCACTGGCCAGGCTTTCGAAGACATGCAGGAGCAGAACTCGCGTCTGATACAACAGCTGCGTGAAAAGGACGACGCCAACTTCAAACTCATGTCCGAGCGCATTAAGTCGAATCAGATGCACAAGTTGCTGCGCGAAGAGAAACAAATACTGGAGGATCAAATGGCTACGCGTGACACTCAAATTGAAGCGATGCACATCGTGCTGCGAAAGCTGGAAGAGAAGGAACGCAGTTTGCAGAATACGGTGGCAACCATTGAGAAAGAGCTGGTGCTTCGTCAGCAGGCGATGGAGATGCACAAGCGCAAGGCCATCGAATCGGCGCAGTCCGCGGCCGATTTGAAGCTACATTTGGAGAAATATCACTCCCAGATGAAAGAGGCGCAACAGGTCGTCGCTGAGAAGACCAGCTCATTGGAAGCCGAAGCGTACAAGACAAAACGCCTGCAAGAGGAGCTGGCGCAATTCAAGCGTAAAGCGGAGCGCATGAAGAAAATCGAAATGGCAGGTACCACCATAGACGAAGTGATGCTGGAGGAAATACGCGAGTATAAGGAGACGCTTACTTGTCCGTCCTGCAAGGTTAAGCGCAAGGATGCAGTGCTGTCTAAGTGCTTCCATGTGTTCTGCTACGATTGCTTGCGCACGCGCTATGAAACGCGGCAACGCAAGTGTCCGAAGTGCAACTGTGCGTTCGGAGCCAACGACTACCATCGTCTGTATTTGACCTAAATTTGGATGTTGATCTTAAAGATGATAGATGAAGATAGTTACTTCTTCGCACTCCCACAGATTTAAGTAAATCGTTTGCTTAAGGTTGTAAAAACAATTGGTAACTTAGTAATCGCTATCTTATTTCCCAGATTAAGACTTAAATCACTGAAAAAGTATCTGATTGTTGTAATCGTCATTACAGAATTATGAAGAAAGAAAGAAATCATCTGTTTTAATTTTTTACTGATTAATCGGTCAAGATGCGTTTACATATATGTGCAATAAAAGAGCGCCACACCGGATTTCACCTAAAAGGATTGGTAGTGCAACGCCTGCCTGATCGTCATACAATCCACCTCGTCAATTTTGATGCTATTGGTCTTGATATTGATTTCCTCCTCCTGCATGATCTGCACGTGCAACAAGTAACGGAGCGAAGCCTTGCTTTCTGCAATCTTCTGATTCAACTTTGCCATCGATGTGTTCAACGCAGCCAATTCATGGTACAGCGCTTCCTGCACGCTATCGCAGGTAAGCTCCAGGCCGGGTCGGCGGCTGCGATTGGTCAGCCGAGCCTGGCACAGTTGCATCGTCCGGTACTTGTCGGTCAATTCCTTCTCCAGAAGTTGTAAGCTGCGATTGACCTCCATGATGTGCTTCATGGTATCGTTGTGCTTGTCCTCGAGAACGTGCTTGACGTACTTCATCTCAGCGACGCGCTGCTCGTACGCTTCGTTCGTGCGGTCAGTTTGATTCTGCATGTCCTCGCACACCTGCTGCAGCAACAGATCGACGTAGGCGCGCAGCTGGGATGCTGAGTTGAGTTCCTTGGCGTTGTTCTCCAGATTCTGGTAGGTTTGCTGTTGCCACTCGTTGAGCGTGTACAAACTGCGGAGAGATACAAGAAAACAAGCTGTTACAGGAGTTGAACCGAAGGCGATTTGAATCCTGCACCCACCAGTATTTCCCCGACGAATCTTGGTCCGCGCCCAAGTTCGTTTGCGACTCGCGCAACTTTAGATTCTTCTCATCGATTACCAAGGATTTGTCTTTCTGCTCCAAATCCTTATCCAGCAGAAACATGGTTGCGCGCAATTTGCGAATTTGTTCATTTGCCTCTTTCAGTGTCTTGTCCATCAAGCTCTGGCAGCCCTTGATCACCTTAAGCTCGATGCGCATTTGCTTGTCGACATCGTCGTTCACCAGGTCGACACCAATGCGACCTTCCCGCAGTATCAGGCAGCGCTGGCAGATGGAAAGCGACTTCTCGCGCAGGAACTCGACTGCATTGAGCACGCGATTGCGGTATGTGGTCAGCGCCTCATCCTCGAGCATCGCCGTTTTCTTCTGCTTATTTAGCTCGTCGACCAAGAAACGAATTTCGGTAGCCCGTTCCCGCAAATGATGTTCAACCTCTCGTTGCCAGTTTTTCGTGGTGTCCTTTGTTTCATCGACCACGCGCCGAGACTCTCTACATAAATAACGTTTAAATTAAGAACAATAATAAATAATTCCTTTTCCTGAATAAAGGAGGCAGAAATTATTAATGTAAGGAGCCACAATACGATATAAATTTTTTTCTCAAGCTTCTGTATCGCATGCTAGTTGTACTTCTCCCATCGTTAGAAGTCGCATTTTAACATGACATAATCTTGTGCACAAACCTCGATTCTTATGCAAGTTGTTACACTTCTACCACAGTCCTCTACATTTCTCCTTCTCTACCTGTACTCACTCCAAAATCCTTTCGGCCAAACGCTCCTGATCGCAAGTAATGCGAAATTTTACTCTATTGTTGAATTCCCAGTCTTCGTGGCTGTACTTGGGCGGCACCCTTGCTACAACCTGCCCCATCTGGGAGCCGGTCAGGTGCAGCCCTGAAATTTTTCGGTTCTTCATTTGCTGGAACATCTCTGCTTTTCTCGCTCCTCACCGCGTTCACGATATACAATAACAATAATATAATTTAATTCAAAAATAAAGAACTGCCAATAAATCAGTCAGATCGACGACCGCTTGCTAGTGTCTTTGGCTGAATAAATTTGAAAAAACGTAAAAATCAGAGGCAAGGTATCGGAAACAGAAAAGCAGGAAAGTTAAATCGATCACTCTGGTCGATAGGCTGTTGCTTGGAGAAGCCATGAACCAATCAAGCTCTAGATAAACCTACACCTAAAAAAATCTAGGTGTATTTTTTCAACAAATGATGTTCAATTCTGTTGTTGCATCAATTTCGCTTTTGAGTTCGTGCAGCAGCTTCGGAATCTGCTTCCAGCTTTTGTAAAAATAAGCTTAGGTTTCTGCTCTACACCAAAGGTTCACTCTCAATTGTAGTTCCATCGCAGGAGGCTCGAATTGTAGTTCTATCACAGGACAGGCCGCAAGGGGACTTTGGTGTACCACTCTTTGTCATAATTTAACTGCGGGCACTTAGATTTAAATTGAAATTTAAATACACTTCCGAGTGTTGAGCGAAATGGAATTATGAGGATTATCTGAAAACGATTTCTCGGCGAGACCAAATATTCCGACATCTAATGCAATGGTGTAAAATATTGAAGAAGTAATTTAAATCTCAAAAATCAATTTTCTTGCACTCTGAATAATCAAACAAAATATTCGGGTACCTTTTATTTAATGTTTCGTATATTTATACTTATTAAAACCGATTTATGCAATAAGTAGTTAGATATCCGTATTTATTATTCGTAGTTAACTTATGTACAAAGTGATTCCTTACATTTAAATATAATAATTACATTTTGTGTACACTTATAAAGTTCTTCAAATACCTAACATTTATTATTGTTTATATTTAGCATGCTGTTGCTTTGGATTATCTTATTAATTAACAAAACGTACTTCTAACCCTTTAGCTTCGTTTCAGTAATAATTGCGCTATGCGAAAATCATAAAATGCTAGTATTATTGTTTAGAATTACTTTCTCGTTTCTACGAAAATTCAAGGTTTTCTGTTTCGACCTACTTCTGGAGATGCCAACAGTTTTAATTTGTGGAATTAAATTTTAGGAAGGATCAGAAGGGGAAAAACGAGCCCGCATTGACTAATGATTCCAGTAGTTTTGAAATTCCAGAGATATTTACATATTGTAATCGAAATAGAAATTCAATTATACAAACAAGAAATCCCAAAAAAACCTCCAAATTTAAAAGGAGTATTAAAATTACTGATTAGAAAAGTGAAGTTTGCTTTAATATTACTATTAGACTAGAAATGCATTAGAAAACATCGATGCCTAATATTATTAACATCTAAAGAAGCAATTCTACTCAGCAACGACAAAACTCCACCTGAAGGAACTCAAATGCGAAAGACTTTAAATAAAAAATCAACTAATCTATCAATGTAAGTAAGCTTCTCACCACTCTTGCCCTAATTTTAACCAATCAATCTTCCACCGATCGAATAATCAATGAACTCAACAGTTCATCCAACAATCAGCCTAATAACCAGTCTCCAGTTCTATTATAACTCATTCCTTAGTGTCGTGGCCAAAAAATAGGTTCGTGGGAACGATTGGGAGCCTTAATGATTTAATAACAGCTTCTGAATTAGTTTGGCATGATTTGGCAAACATCTCGGGGGCCTAAAACTTTGTTTTCTGGTACTCCCGCCTACAACGCATTTGCTGTAACTGAGCTGTTTGTTGATCACGTTTAAAAACGCCGAAGGAAACTTTAAATTTTGGTCCACTTGTTAAAAGAGGCTAGCTATCTCCATTAATTGGCCGATTTTCAATAAATTACTAATTTCGAAAACACAAGCAATGCAAAAAGCTGTCAAGCAGCGTCGTAGTCAGAAAGTAATTCCGGGTGGAGAGCCGAACTCCCTATTCGACCCACTTTTTCTAACTTATGGGTACTAAAATATTTGTAGTTATAATTGTTAAGATAATTACAAAGTTAAAGTTTTTATATTAAGTTGTTACGTTGGTGTTGCGTTTTGCTTCATCGTGAAAAGAAAAGGCAGTGTGTTTGCTGTTGCTTCTCGTATTGTGACTTTTCATTGAAAACATAATCGCCCTACACAAAATTTCGCAACGCAATCTGTTAAAATAACTCGAGTAACAGACAAACGCAGACTACCTGGTGTAAAATAAGACATTTCTGTTATTTCCCATTGAAATTATATACAAAACGTACTTTTCGCATGTTTTGCTCGTTTGGTTTGTAGTGCTCACATGTTTTGCCTTTAGTAACAAAATAATTGCTTCTGAGGTATTTAAATTTATTTGTAAGAATTACTTTGTAGTTCTAGTTGTCTTTTGTTGTTTATTAAAATAAAAGTTTAGCACCCTTTGTTTACGTTATTCTTAAATCATTTTAGCTTATTGTTATCGCTTTCGTATTTTTGTAGAAATGTTGCGGTTTGGTTTGCGTCAGTAGAGGCCAGAAATAAAGTGTATTAAACCAAATTTGTACTAATTATCTAATTTTCGGGTTCCGCGCATGAAATTAATCATATTTTTCTTCGCGTTTCCAACCTTTCGAAAAATCATGCGGTTCGATATTTAGAAAAGATTTTTTAATATATTTATCGCTTCTAATGCAAAGAAATATGTACCAAAATTAGGTTCCAAAGGTCTACATCACCTCCATCCTTTTATTTTGCTCTGCCAATATTTCTATAGTTTAAAAAGAATAAAAATAATTTAAATTTTGTTTAAAAGTAAGAAACGGAGATGCAGTAAATATTACAATATTACATTATTCTTATTGTAAATTTGTTTAAGAACGACCGACGTAATGCATGCGACTTTTTTATACCTAAGAAATACAAACTCTTCAATTTACTAAAGGCCGGCGCGAATAAGGAAACAATTTTAAGTAGGGTTAAAATAGCATTAAACAAATTAAACTGAAGACAAATATTATGGCTATAAGCATTTATATTGAAACCGGTCTTCAGCGCAAATGTACTTTTGAGAAAAATTTCTTTTCATCTAAACTTGTTTCTAAGAATCGGTGATAATATTTGATCTAGAGCGCGTGTGGTTTTAATTATTAAAAAAATAACTTAATCATTCAGCTTTAAAACAATAAAGAAAGGATTAACAAACAGATTTTATTAGAAAGATTTGCGTAACCCTCCCTCTTCCAACGTAGTCTATTTACTTGTCGAACAAGATATATTTGCGAATTGTGGCAGCGTATGGCTCTCGGTTTAGTTATTTTTATAGTGGTTTTAATTTGTTGTTTCCATTTGTATTCGGTGAATTTTGGCCTTATTATACTAACTGATTTAAGAAATGTCTTATTTAGTTCTTACAAAATTTATAACTTCGTTTTTTACAGGAATATTCTGAAGACAATGAGCTGAGGAGTGAAGAAAAATCTAACCGAACAAAACAATTTCTCTGGGCACATCAATCGTCCTCATATAAAGTAGCTTTCATTCAATTTCATCACTGCTATGATTCGCTTTCAGCTTAACCCTCGGTTACAGTTCCCTCGCACTAGTTGGGCGATTTTTCTTGACCCCTCAGCAGGCTTGCTTTGACTTTCTTATTACTTTTCTCTTATAAATATTAGTTTTTTGTTGTTTTTCATCGATTGCATTAAGTTCCCCGCTACTACAATAAAGTAAAATGTATGCAAGGGTGACGAGAACGCAACGTTACATTAAGTGGTCTGGATTATAAATAAGAATAAACTTTATTAAATATAAATAGATTTGTTTTATAGCTGTTATTTTATGTTTCCGCCTTTAACTTAAGCTAGCTTAAACTTGTATTGTGTGTAACATAAGTTATTAGACGTTAATTTTCTAGTAGAACTTTTAATATCGACTAATCTATTAAACAGTCTTCGATTAATAGTCGAATAACGATCAACCTCCGATAACTGGACAGCTTCTGCATAATCATTCCTTTAACTACTTGATAGATTTCGGTCTGATTGAAACTGATCTTTTGTATAATCAACCGCCTATTTTTAGTTTGAAGTTCATCCAAAAAGCGAACAATTAACTATATTATTTAAACTATATTAAAAAGCTTAGCAAACTCTTGGCTTAAATTATGACTAAAGAACAAAGACATTCAACCATGAATAGAAGACTGTTTTAAATCGAATAGCGCTTGAATCGACGGGGGTCAAAAACCCTAGTTGCTATATATGCATGTATGTTTGTGGAGCAGCGAGATATCTTATTTTCGTATAAAGTTTCATTAGCAAAAAATATGTAAGGGAAAAATATACTTATGTGGTTGTGTGCCACGCATTCTTGTTGCTTTGTATCTTAATTACACCTAGGACAATGATTTCATCGTACTCTCCGTTAAATAATTGTCAACCTTTTTCTATTTAGCTAAGCTGGCTTCTGCCGATTACTCTCTAACCGGAGGTTTTGGGAGATGCTCCTCACTGCTTATCATTTAAACTCCTTCGCGCAAGATACACGCTCTCGTCTTAGCTTTTCCGGTTATGTGAAGTTTATGTTGCGGTTGGCTTTTCTGCGTTACTTGTGTGGTAAGTTTGTTTAGACAAGATTGGCTGCGGCGACTACACGATGGGCATGCCCTGCACGTCCTGCATCATCTCATCCTGCGGCGAGGGACGCGGTGCAAACGTTTGCAGATGTGGCGGCGTGGCGCGCGAGAACAGATTTCTTTGAGCAGGGAATTGCAAGCGATAGGATCCGTCATGATTTTGTCGAGGGGTACGTCTGGGCGAACGGGCTGGCATACGATTCGCGCGGTGCATGTCTTCTAGTATGGATGGAGCGACGTATGTGAAGCCCTGTAAGAAAACAATTACAGCTGGTATAATTCCAAAGTATAAGATTGCAAAATTTTGTACGAATTTTCCTCCGGTTATATTCTTACTGAGATGCAGATAAGTTCTTAAATTTGATCATTAATGATTTTTAAATTATAAATAAAGTGTTGACTGTGAAGGAGTAAACTATAATGAAAATTGGTTACACTTTTCTGGAACACAACAAGTAATTAATATTTTGGGATTCCTATTTTGGAAATTATAATTTATTTCATGACTGTATTTCTCACTTGCAGGTTTCTTATTTTATTGTGTTTACTTTTGTAGCTAAGGAAAAGTTGAAAAAGATTATATGAAGTACGCTCACATGGAATAAGCCTTCAGTTAAAGAAAAAATTCTATAAACCTCCAAGAAACGAACCAACTTTGAAATTTACACCACCTCGAATCGCTTCAACTTCTCTTCCATAGCCACCATTGCTACCAAACGACGTCCCGACTTCTTCCACCAACACCAACCGCGAGACCAGTCAGTCTACAGAGCAAGCTCAAAGTGAACAGTTCGGCCGGTTTGTTGGGTTCGTCCACACCGGATTACAATGTCTGCGCGCACTTTCTTGCAGTTGAAAAGCAGGTAACGACTACAAATAGCAGCCGTTAACCTTGCGTGTAGCGTCGAACACAAAACCACCTTCTTTCAATTTCACTTCATTCAAGTTTCTGCAGAGAGTAAGAGAAGAATTCTTTCAGAAGATAGGAAGAGCAGAGCTGAGAGAGGCGCTTGAGCCGCCAGCGATCTCTCGGGTAAAATCGCTTCCCTTTCGATCTGTACTTCGACACAATCACGAATACATCACTGAAAGCACGTGGAAATTGCGTTTATTCAAAACTTGCATTTGGCTTGAAAGCAGTACAAAGCGCTTCGTTTGCCAGCCGGCAGAAGAGCTCGTGCTCACGCTCGAGAATGAGACGCACCACATTCAAGACATTAACACCAAACGGCCAAGCAGATTTATAAGTGGCACAGCGAAGACGGTGAGTTGAGTCAACGTTAGTCAGTCGAGTGTTTGAGTGTTTGCTTGTTGCAGTAGCTTTTATGACGTCTTCTTCCATTTCAGTCCAGTCCAGTTGTCTGCCTTCACCCTCGACCAAGTACAATTTCTTCTGCCTTCGATTCCGCAGAGAATTCGCTAGCTGCATTAGCTCCTTAATTTTATTTGGAAAGTCTAATTTCACTTAGCTCCAGTTCAAGAATGGAGCCGAGCGCCTTTTGCTTAGTGAAAACAAGAGGAAAGAGTTGTGTTGTGGTGAGAACGACGTAAATTTACGTTTGCAAGCGAAAACTTAATTTTTCATTCAGTTTCTATAAAATCCATCTTTTAATTTGCCGATCCAAATATCGCAAAGTAAAGTAAAAAACAACATAAGTGCATTTTTCGAAAAATTTACGCCACAATTCACTCGCTTAATATTCATTTAGAAGGATTTTTTATTTGCATCATACTGGAATCGAGTTCATACTTTCAGCGTCATCTCTAAAAATTTAGCTTTAACAGCTGCAGTTTTTTGTTTAATTTTTTAAATTTAAAATTGTTTGTTTAATTTTTGTGTGGATCAAGTGCATTTCTGCGCATAATTTATAGAGTCCCAAAATTAAATCGTAATTTGTCGGCTCTGATTAATCTCTTTTAATCTTTTGGGTAGTTATAATTTTAAAATTTCTCGAATTAGTTTCGAACTTAAGGTCGATGTAATTTTTAGTTCCATATTTACAAACACGAAAAATTGCAATTTTCACAGCTTCACACATTCACTGTGTCGTCCAAATAATCATCATCTTCTTACTACCGCAGAAGCTTTACGTCAGTGTTTTGAACACATGAATGTTTTTATCTTCAAGACTACACGGCAGCACCACGTCCAGACAGGTATGTGGATTTTATACTCGAATTCAGTTTGCCTAGGAAGTGATTTGGAACGAGCATGAGCGCTAACCTGACTGGCGATGCTTCCTCAACAGCACCTCTTATGCAATCTTATAAAGTTGGCAAGGGAGATGCAGATGAAAATAACTCGAAATTAAAAGAGCTAAAAGCCAGAACTGCTGACAAAATTTGAAAACTTTAATTTTAATTGTTAGACTGGAGTTAGCTAAAACAACAGATAAACCAACTACTTTAGTAATAAAATTAGTAACCACAATGCCGACTGCCACTAGCAAGGAAAATCATCGCCTTCTATACACGTGGAAAGTGTGGCTGCATGTTTTTCTGTTGATCGCGGGAATTCATCGTATTGACATGGTGGTTTTACCTGCAGTTGCAACAACTGATATTACAGCGAACATGCTAGCGAGTGAAATAAAAACAGCATCAAGAGCTTCATTTACAACAGTAAAGTCAACTCTAAAGTCGCCAACAACGATAATGTCGTCGTCCACTTTCAACAATAGGCATCAACTAGACGCCAGAATTAGCGGTTCCACTGGGTTTACAAGATTAGAAAAAGAAGTAGGTACGGACATCGTAAGAAGCACTATTTCCTCGATGCGAATTGCTCTCAGTTGGTGTGTGTGACTAAAATTCGTGACTTTCGCTGTAGAAAGCGAAACTCACGAATTCCGCTTTTTACAAGTGCACAAATTTACACATTGTATATAATGAACACTAATAGAATGTTTAGCCAACGTCGGTCAATCTTAGTTCACACCTGAATTTCGTTTGTAGTGTAATAATACGAAAATCGTTGACGTGCAAAGCAGAAGAGAAAACAGAGCAGCGCGAATTCCAAACGTTCAAACTGACTTACAAATTCAAAATTCTTTAATTTTATAAAGCGAATTAATTTATTGGCGACGTACACTTGTAAAGTCAGTGATTAGAAGGCCTTCATAGAAAGCCTTTAATGAGTAAATTTCGTTGCACAAAAATAACAGAAAATCTGTATAAAGTTTATTTCTAATTTCTTACTTAACATTAATTAAAAATCTTATCCATGACGGAAGCTAATGTCGTTAACCTAAAAACCATGCGAATAACCGTTTATAATTCACTTCCATTTCTTCAAGTTGAAAGCTTGATCAAGCAATGGGCTCCACTTGTTTGGCTCCATCCTCAGGAAAGGTTTATGCCTCTCGGAGTTGAGGAGTTTCTGAATCATGTTCACCCAGCGGAGAAGAGTCAAAGTATATCTGGCGGCATGCCGATTGGTGACGGTTCTGAGAAAACATATCTTGTTACAAACGCGGCGATCGGTAGCTTCAGCTTGCCACTAATTAAGCACTTTTCATTAGCCTATCATCATTAATTATTGTTAGACGCACTTTTGGACAACGACAACTCATTTCTCTATGGACGAAACCCAAGTGAAAGTTCTGTGCCCATCTACGCGGTCGCTAGTGTTTGCAGTACGCCTGCATCGGAAGCAACACCACCGTCCACTGAACCAGCACACAACGTCAACGAACTTCCATATTTTGAGCAGCATTCCCCAAAGACGTCACATCATACCCACCAAGCCCAGAGCACGAGGGGTCCTTACATACCGGTGTCACTTAATCCTGTTGACGTGCTTAGCAATACCACGCGCCGATCTTCGCGACTGTGCCCTGTTTTCAAAAAGGTCCAAAAGCGTGACATCGTATCGGAAAGCCGCGTAACAGAATCAGTACATATATCGCCCGAATTGGCCTTTGTTATGGGGGAAACAAATGCTGGTCAAGTACTCTTGTCAGCTGCTACCACGTCAACAACAGACTCCATAGAGCCACCGGACTCCAGTTCAACACATGTCAATAATTTCATAGCTAATTTAGCAGATAACGTTAGATTTACCGAGGTAAACGGTGATGCGTTTGATGGGAGCATCAGTGCGACCGATAAGGCGGCGGAACATGAAAAGCTCAGAGCTAAGTTAGCAGTTCCATCCTTTCACGTAACCTACTGGATGTTTTATCCTTATAGTCAGGTAGCATGGTCGTTCCCTGAAATGTATATTTCTTTCCCTTCCCCACGTCACTGCTTCACTTTTCCGTTTCACGACCCTACAGGGAAAAACTATGTGCACGTTAAGCTTGGGTCCTCTTGGACGAATTCCATTCCCGGCAGTTTACGGCTTCTGCCTTGGCAAGCGCAAGGACATAGGCAGCCACATAGGCGACTGGGAACATATGAGCCTCTTCTTTACTGGTGCCGCCGAACCAGAAGCCATGTACGTTTCAGCACACGATGCCGGGGCTTATTATATGTACAACCGCCTGACAGGTGCCTTCGAGTTTAAGAAACAAGAAACGCGTAAGGGAATCTTGCAAAGACCGAACTTTCCGAAAACAGTCACGACGTTCAACAACCACCCTGTGCTGTTCGCAGCAAAGGTTCGTAGGAATGAGGTCACGGTAACGAAAACTGACAAGCTTATCTGTTAGGGCTCACATGGGCTGTGGACAGCGCCAGGTAAGCACCGATTCGTGAAGGTTGCGCGTCTGTACGATGTAAACGGCTTCGGCACACCTTGGAACACATGGAAAGAAGTGGATATAACCTACGAGAATCTAAGATCACACGGTAAATTAGAGCAAAGACCCATCAAATTATCGAGATGTCTTATACACACGAATGACTCCCTAGGCCGTTCTTTCATACCCAGTTGGTTGGCATTCAAGGGCAAGTGGGGCAATCCAAAGAGCAAATGCCATCCATTTCAAGGAATAGGTCTGAATTTCTGTGAGTACACGGACGGCCCTACAGGTATACCACTAAAGGAGCGACATTTCCAGTGCGATGCGTCATATTAATGCGTAAAATGGTTATTACGTTTCATGGGATGAACGTGATTATTTATTAAAGCTCTTTATTAAATTATTGTACTTTATTACTTTTGTAGAAATTAAATACATATTGATTTTACTGAAGTGAATAATTCCCAAGCCCTTCTTTTTCTAACCTCGCTTAGCTTACGAGACACATTTTAAATAAAGAGATGCATATGTTAATCTCAGTTTGAATTCTTGAAATGTATTCGATCTATAATTGAAGTTAAAATTACACACACACACAACCACACACACTTGTCTACGTATATATCGAAACTTACTTGGAAAATCAAATTGGCACTCTCGCTAAGAGTTGTTTCATCGGGCGAATCTACAGGAATCTGTCTTGTGAATCTGGTGTCAAACTGCGAAACATCGTCTTCGCTTCTCTGCAAGAAGAAGAGATCCACAATCAGATGTACGACTTGCTAGTTTATTCGTTCAGTGGCAACATACCAATATCGGCTTAATCGGGGGCTCTAAGCGCCTGGCCAGCACATCATCCCAGTTTACATGCTTGAAGAAGGGATGCGACTGCACCGCAACAGCGTCTTCAGGACCACTACCCAGTCTTTGCGGTTCTTGGCGTTTCATTAGTCTACGGACTAAGTCTCTAGCTTCCGGGGTGAGGTAGGCAGGTAAATTGAGTTTTGCTTTCAAAATTGTCTCTATTGTTTTCTTCCTATTCTCTGCAGTGAATGGAGGCTGAAAAACAAGTCACATTAGATAAAGTGCTTCTTAAAAGGGAAGACGCAATAGCTTACCACACCCGTCAGCATATCAAACATGAGAGCACCTAAGGACCACCAGTCAACCGCTTTACCATGACCACTCCTAGTTAAGATTTCTGGGGCCCTAAAGTAAACGAATATTACTTTAGATGCTCATCCATTATTCTTCAGAAGCAATGCTCACATGTACTCAATTGTGCCACAAAATGTGTGGGTAACAATACCCTCCTGTATGTGCTCCTTGCACAAGCCGAAATCGGTCAATTTTACGTGTCCCTGTGCATCAAGCAAAATATTTTCTGGCTTCAAATCGCGATAGATAATGCCGAGTTTGTGTAGATGACCCAAAGCTAATATAATTTCACTAAGGTAGAAGCTGGAAGGAAGAAGGCATGATAGATGTGATATTCCAAGGTAGGAAGGGTTTTACAGAAGAGTACACTGAAGTAAACCAAGGGTAAAGCATTTCAAAGGCACTGCTTCACCGAAAATTGAAAATAAAAATATCTCAAAATTAAAAATGGTAAAATTTTCTTTCATCACCACAAAACAATAAAAAATATTTTTATGCAATTTTATGTACCATTTTAGAGCCATTTTTAATTGTTAGTCCTTTTTCATTGGGCGATTTTTCACCCGTCTTCGAAACGCGAAATTCTAATAAATTCAAATTTCAAAACCCAAGAAATAAATTACGGATTGGACCCGAATTTTTAAGTCCACTATATGAGTACTTTTGAAATGCGATTTATCGACCCTGTTTTTAAGCATACCATGTTGTATCCTCCAGGAAAATGCCTTCACGTTCTAAATGCATAAACAGTTCACCACCACTTAAATATTCTAATATTAGATAAAGTTTTCCATCAGTTTGAAATGCATAAACGAGCTCGACAATAAAGGGATGCTGTAGACGGATGCAAAGTGAGTCATTAGTTTCACCTGGGCAAGAACAGCTTTTTCTGGTATCGCTCACCTTAACAGCTTCTAAAATGTTCCTCTCAGCTCTTGTGTGGGCTGTATCTTTTTGGTTTGTCACTATGGATGCCTTCTTCAGGACTTTCATGGCAAAGTATTTATTCGCATCGCGTCCAGCAGTTTTACGAACCTTTAAACGTACAAAAGAGTGGCAGTTGCAGTGTAATAGGAAATAATATATTGTAGTGATTTTTTATACCTGGAAAACTTTCCCGTAGCCACCCTTTCCAAGCACTTTCTTCAACTCGAAATCTTTCGGTCCTAATTTGATTTTGCCAGGATTCACATTATCTTCTGAAAGCTGTATGGTTTCTTGGCCCTCAGCTCTATAAAAGCAAATATTATTGATAAAGAATGAAACAACTAACAATTAATCTGAAGAACTTGAAGAGTTATAACAAAACAGCAGCTGCTGTTGTTGTCGATAACCGAAATTGCCAAATGTAACATTCACTTGGTATGGCTATGATAACAATTATTATTAAAAATGCTGCCGAACAGGTTTTTCTTTTCTCACGCGTACCAGCCATCGCATATATTAGAAAATATTAGATAACATTGAGACCACTTACTCTTGTTGTATATTAATGCTCAATTCGGGTTCCAAATCGACCTAAAATGAAAATGAAAGGGGATTTAAATAAAGCAGTGCTATAAGCATTAAACTAATTATTAGAAATCAAGCAGGCCAATATAATTCGATTACCTGTGGCCGTTATGTCTATCAGTATATGAATTGCCAGTTTAACAATGATATCAATTATTGTACAATCTAATATTTACAAGCAATGCTAAGGTAAGTAATGAATTCTTTTTCCTTTTCGCTGCTTATATTAAACGCGCTTATTTAAAAATAGAACTCGGAACGATGCCAAATCCTTGAGCGAAAATTTTCCGTATTATACACGCTCACATCTCTTTATTAAATTCGAACGCAACGAAGGCGATCTGCCTCCACATTCTGATCGGCACACTCTTGCTTATTCTACTCTTTTTGCTCCATAATGTCTGTTTACATCACTACATTGCTTTTGTCTCGTTCGCAAAGTATGAAATGAAATGACGTGCTCAGTCGATCACTTATTGTAGATTTTCTTTGGTATAACTTTAATGACAATATAAAGAAAAGGGTAAAGTTTTAAGACATTCTCTAAAGGTTTGATATTTACCATAGAAATGTCGTGTCAATATAAAGTAAAACCGTATTTATTTAATTTCTGGCAAGCATGATATTACGCTTTAATAACTATTGAAATAAGTATAAATTAATCTGTTCAGTCTGTGTCGTAGAACTAAAAACCCAGAAAAATAATGAAATACCCGCCACGGAAATATCTGCGTCTCTTTTAGTCGTAATTATTTTCCCTCAGTAAACGTGTTCCGGATTTTTCATATCAATTCATTTAAACTGACAAGATTTTGATAGTGAAGCTTTACAGTTCAATGTGTATGTTCAACAGGTTATTTTTTCTTTAAATAGTTACTATTATTAAGATTGGGAAGATTATTATTAAAAACTTTACGTTAACTATATTTATAATCATCGTCGACACAGTTCCTTAAAATGTCATTATACAAACGTTGTACTGCTCAGCTATCTTCATTAGAGCCACTTGGTTACTACCGCAGATGATGAAGGGACCGAATCAAGAGCCCTCGTAGGTGCTTGACTGTTTGCGAAAAATCATACATCCTTCTTGGATGGTATGGATGGAGGCTTGTACCTCTTTAATCGCTAGGACTTCTACCTGAGGCAGACTGCAATGCCTTTTCCATAAAACGCCACCGCCTACTATTACCCTTCAGATTTGAGGCATCAGTGAACATGTGAGTAGCACCCACTATCCCAGTCCTCTCTACTTGATATAGGCATAATATCTTCTTATCCAAGGAAAGTTTCAACAGGGTGAGATCAAGACCTTCAATATAAATATATTCAATGTTTTATTGGGGGGAAAATACATTTAACGGCATCAGTTCAGCAGCAATCTCAAGTGGACATATGTGGTTTGTGTCTTTGCTAACATTTCATTGTTTTTAATGAATTTGGATTCATTATCGCGATGTGTCTTCTCTAAAATCGTCTCGAATTTAATTATTTGACAAGAGTCTTTTTACTAATTTCTATCGAAAAAGTACTCGTAGGATTATAGCGGGATTTCTTGTGACGGTGGGGGTTTCTTGTGAAAAACTCTCGTAACAATCTTAGCAAATAATTTTCCTGATAGACGAAAAAAAGCAGGTAACGAAATTGCACCTTCGATTCTTTTCTTTCTCAATACTCATAAAAATACATGCATCATTCCTACAAGGCCTTCTTGTTAAGGTCAGAAGTAATCTTTTCCTCTAGAAGTGCCACCGAGACTAATTATTATAAGCTTAGTATTGGTAGTTCAGCGGCATTTCTTATCTCAATGAATACTTTGGAATACAAATTTTATATAATTTTGGAAAATCATGAATTTTGTTACGAAATTCTGCTTACATAATCAAGCTCGATCTGATCATCATCGGAATCTCGGGGATTCTCCTCCTCGTGCAACTCCAAATCGAAGACGTCGCTGGCATCACTAACGTCAGCCATGGTGAGTTAATGAATGAAATTGTGACGCGAAGGTATGAAGTGTGAGTCTTCCACGAATAGACACACAAAGCCAAATATGCCTCTCAGGCTCCACGCCGCTTCGGTCAACGGTACTGCTTGCAGCAAACACCTCGAGACCCACTCACCAGCACGGAGTCTCAAGCGACAGACAGACGACCTTAAAAGCCAGCCAGGCAGCAGTGCATACAAATACAACAGTGAACCACGAAAAGCAGCAGTGGCTTTACTTAATCGACGACACTATTCACAAGCACAGAAAACTGTTTACACCTTTTAAAATCCTTAATCTTCCTTCGTTAAAATAGTTCCCGCTGAATTTTACACAACATCGTTTACGATTTTTCGAAAAATAAATATTATGAGCTCTGTCAATCTTTTTACTTTGATGATGACAAACACGAGGCCAAGGAATTTCTGCTGAAAATAAAATACAAGCACAAAATGGTTGGTGGTGGCTTTTCTTCAAAACTACTGAAACTCACCTCATCGAGAAAACACTACGTGGGGTGCCACATTGTTTTGACAGTAGTTTTTCTTATCCACAGGTGTAAACAAGACAGCCATTATTTCCTGTATTGTAGCATTGTTGCACGACAAGATGGCAGAAGCGTGCCAAGAATTTCTTAAAAAGGCATCATTTACGAACAAAAAGTACTCTCTAGAGATCACAACGAAGTTTGAAGAAGGTACTTAATCACTGAAAATGTCATCAGAAAAATGCTATAAGCAAAAAAATTTGATACCCAAACATGTACCCACCTCTGGTGACATACCATAATAGTACGAAATACGTGCTAGAGCAATTTAGCAATGATTTCTAAGTAAAAGGATCCGGCAGACAAGATATCTCTTTCCTACTCTTAGGAACGCGCAGCAAGGTGGTATGGTATGGTTTTTTAATATTTTTGGACTTTTATCTGGCAGCTTAAGTCAGTGATTCCCCCTGAGATGCCATGTCTGACAAATTACAGATTTTCAAAATTTCTTCACTTATTTTTCTGGCAATCTACAAGGAGGAGTAGGACTTGGAAATATATCGAGTTAATTTGATTTTATGGAAAATTTCGTCGATTTGTATATGGAGAATCACAAGCAATAAGGGAAGGAGGTGTTTAGAAATATTATGTTCTAAAGAACAACAAAACAGTGAGATCAATATAATTAATTATAATTTAGTTGAACTGGCAATTGAAGTTATAATTTGCTGGTTAAAAAGTTAATAATAATTAACTTTTGCAGCGATGTGAAAACGGGAAATATTACAGCCTATGTTTTTCCAATTTCCAAAAATTTTGCAGAAATAAAATTAAACACTCACACCTGAGCAAGGAGCCCATATGTGTTGTTGTTTCCAAGTAAATATTCCCGATTTTTAAAAAATTTGTCGTGAAAACAACAACAAAGCCTTTCACCTTTTTCCGCAGTATGATCTTGAGGCATGAATTCCACATAGTATTAAAAACATTAATGCTTTAAATTGCGTCAAATTTGACAAGGTATGTTTCGCACTGAACACCACCTGATTGTGAAAAATAAATACTATTTTTAAAAATCAGATTATAAGACAAGTATTGAATCTGCTGGAATACAAATATTGGCCACGAACTGCAGATTTGATATCAGTATTCGTCATTTTATCTTTTGTAATTTTAGAAGAGAGGCTTTTTACTATCGCAGACGCTAGTATGTCGCAAGACGAAGCACCGCCAGTTAACCTGAACGACCTTAAAGACTTGAAGGAGCGGATGAAAATGATTAGTGATGCGGATCCAAAGCAATATCACAATGATTTTTCGCTCAAACGCTACCTGAGGGCTTTCAAAACTGTGGACTCTGCATTCCAGGTGAGGATGGGCATTGGCCTCCCTGGAGTCTGATTACTTGTATCATTGTGATCATCTGTGACCAAAATTAAATCCTTAATGTTTTCTTCTAACCCTGAAGGCTATTCTTAAAACAAATAACTGGCGCGAAAAGTACGGTGTAAGTGCACTTGGAAACCTAGATGCCATTAAGCAACACGCGAGCAAAGCTCGCGTTTTGCGTCATCGCGACTGCATTGGACGACCTGTGATATACATTCCGGCGAAGAATCACAACTCATCAAATCGTAATATCGACGAACTGACTCAGTTCATCGTGTACTGCCTTGAGGAGGCGTGTCAAAAGTGCTTCGAGGAAGTGGTGGACAGTCTCTGCATCGTCTTCGATCTCGCGGAATTCAGTACTTCGTGCATGGATTACCAGTTGATCAAAAATCTCATCTGGCTGCTGGGCAAGCACTACCCGGAGAGACTAGGCGTTTGCCTGATAATCAACTCACCAGGACTTTTCTCGACCATCTGGCCTGTAATTCGTCAATGGCTGGACGACAACACAGCGAAGAAAGTAATCTTTGTAGATAACGAAACGGAGCTGTGCAAGTATCTAATTCCCGATATTCTGCCAACAGACATGTAATATGAAAACACGTACCTTCTTGTTTATATGTATGTCTATACTGTATGTACATATATTTTTGAGATTTTATGTCATTATGTATGTTGCAGTTAGTTGCAGCTGTGCTTAGTATACAAAAATAAATATTTGAATTTAGAAGAACGGACTAAGGTATTCCATGATCAATTTGACGTGTAAGAGTAATAATCCCATCCAGCAGAGGAGTATTCTAAACCAAGGATTGTCTGAAATTTTTATGCACTTGTCTCTGTGATTTGGAATTAAGTTTTCTTTAAAAATACGAATACATTTAAATATGTCATTGGCCGTTTACTTTGGGTCTGTTTATAAATGTCGCAATAGTTCTAACACTGTAGAGTTTCTGATTTGCTAGAGGATGGTGAATAATGATGAATTAGACTTTTCGAAGGAGAATTTCTCACAATCCTTTCATAATTTCGACGGTTGGAAAGATTACGGTTATGACTTGCTTCTCCCGATGTTGTTGGAAAATCACGCATCTTCACTCTTCGTAGCTTCAACTGATTTTCACGAAATCACCCTCACTAGTGAAATCGTATATTACTCCATAGTCGGGAGGGATACTTATAAACCAACAATATAAGCCTATTGTAAAACTTCAATGTCAAAAGTTTTACATGTAATTAATAAAAAGTTATCTAATTTGGTGAATAAATGCACTGCTCTTCACCAAAAAGCCAACTTTGCTATTTTGTTAACGTTATATGTTTAGCGTGATAAGTATAGGTTGGCAAATAAGTTCGTTGGGTTTTTGATATAGTGAAAGTTTCGTGGGGATTCGCTTTTGTTTTCTCAGCGTTATCGTGCGAATTGAATATGCAGTGCTTATATTCACTGTTTATATTATGCTGGTATCCAATTCTTAATACGGCCTATTCTACTTTTTTCTGCTTATTCTACAATTTTGACAGTTGAAGCCCTGACAATGACACTTCAAATTATTACACTACGATTTTCACCAACGTCGCTTCGTTCAGCATAGCAATTTGGCTTCTGGCTTTGTTGTTTTTGAATACTTCCCACTTTGCGTTCATTCGTTGTTCCAACTTCTTTCTGTGAAAGTGTCTTCATTCCTATTTTCTGTTTAATAATATATGTGCTTGCATTTTTATCTATTTTTGAAATAATATTGAATTTATATCGCGGTAAAAAATAACCAATACGTAAGCGGGTGTGTTGCGAGAACATCGTGCTGAGATGGAAATTTCCACACCATGTGAAGTAAAGTACTCATCCGATGGCAGTAGGGACTTCGTGATTGGTGATGACTCTTCCTCCATATCACCGATTCTGCCTTTGGAGTTGAACTGTCTTGATACCGATGGAGAACTCTCTCAATTGCCAAACAGTTCTTTCCTGGACAGCATCACATTGGGGGGCGTGGATTACAGCAACTTTGGGAGCCCCGAGCAGAAGCAGCAGCAACAGCAGGTGCTGCAGCATTTAGGCATAGATTTAACCTTAGAAGATAGCCTTGAACTGAGTTATCCGTTTTTGAATGCGACCGTGATGCAGGCAGAAACTGATGCATCCGTGGATGCACTGATAACGCGGGAAGCAAAGGACCTGTTGTTAAAGTACTCGTACCTGAGTGATAACTTCTCGTTGTCTACACCAGTCTCCTCACCGACATTGTCCGCTCCATCACCACCATCGCCATCATCACTGCCGCAATCACCCTCACCAACATTTGTATCATTGTCACCTACATTAACACCTTCGCCATCATCAGAAATAGATTTAACGAGTCAGTATTTGGTCAGTCACGATGACGGGAACAACATCCACGACAACGAAACCAGCTTATCTTTGTGTACAAATAACAGCGACAGCGGTGTCTGCTTCACTTTCGAATATGAATTCAAGGACCACCAGCTTGTGCAGATACCCCCAACCTTTGTTTTGACCACACCGGCTGGAGGTCTGGCCTCAGCTCCGGTGCCCAGCACTCCCGCTTACAGCCCCAGTGCAGTGCTGGGTTGCGATAGCTTTCTAACGGATACCATGTGGAACGATACACCTATTACCCACGACAATAAGGACAGGTAGACTCATATGTATGTTCGATTTGCTTGCTAGTTTCGGTCTTGCGATTCTCTCCATAAGGAATAGCTTGCCCGTTCTTTTTTCGTAAAAAATAGCTTTCATAGGGAACGTTTATCACTTGGTGCTTGAAGGGATTTCGTAATCGGCTTCATAGCTTTTACACTGCTGCTTCACTATCATTTTTGTGCCTTTTTTTATTTTATATCTGCTGCTTTAAATACGACTGATTCACATATTGTACAAGGCATGGGCGTACCAATGGAAAAAAGGAGAGACTACTCCCTGAATACTAAAAATAGTAAAAAGTTGAAAAAGCATTTAATACTATAGAAAATTTTAGAAATAAAAACAATTTGTTAATAAATCATCAATAACATTTTTGGTTTTTATGTCATGATTTCGCACTTCTGAAATCGATAGCTTGTTTAGTTGCTTTTACAATTTAAAATCTTATTTATAATACAATACTAGTCTAAACATTTGCACTGGAAACAATCTTGCGTACGTCCATGGTGTCAGTCTACTTGTTTCGCATTTATTTTTTTTTATATTTATGTAGTAAAATTACATTTCTCTTTATCATGAACACATTCATAATTTTCCTAAATGCAATTATGATGTCAGGTGTGAACACAGAACTCAACCATTTATTCTTCCTATTTGAAAGTATTTAAATTTAAAATGTAAAGTAATTAATTAAATACTTAAACCATTGTTTGCATACTCTGTACATTATTTCTCTTGAGTCAGATATAATCAACCAGATATAAACCTCCCGTCCGTAGTAATCCAAATTAAGCAGCAATTATTTTCCTTCTCTAAGAATTCTAAAATTAGACCATCTCGTATTTTATTAATTTTTTGTATCAAAGACAACGTTGCTGTTCGCGTTCAGTCTTGTCTATTTTTAAATATCTGATTCCTAATCATAATCGCTTCTTTGTAGTACATACAGAAACGGAAAAAACATAGTCTTAAAAATACTACTTTCTCTAATTGGAATTATTGAAAATTTTAACACTCCTACGATGTTCTAAAACCACTTAAAAATGGAATTAGATATTAGAAATATAATAAAAGATTTCCATACGCATGACAATTCTCAGTTATGCGAAATGAATATTAGTATTTCCGACACATATATACATATATTATCAAACATTCAGCCTCTGGAAACTACAGTGCACACACACGTATATATGGAGAAATATTTTGTCGATTTTCGGAAAGATAAACTGTGGCGCTTGGCAGTCACATGATAGTAACTCTAATAATTCTTGTTGAAACCCTCAGCAATTTATTAAGAAAAGATTTCCTATTATTTCCTAACTTCCGATGGGTTAGCAAGTATGAAGTTGTAAACTAATCTAAAGCTTATCAGTCTTAAAGTAAACTAATAAAGCTAATCAGTCTGTTATATAATGGCATATCTTCTACATCCTTATTCTGAGAAAATTGAAATCGAAATCAACTTGTTTTGAAACTTCGCATCCCAGGGAAAACCGCTAGCGGTGATTATGGATATATTTTCCAAAAGTAATTATGCTGCCGCTATTCGTTTGATAACAATAATTAAAGCAATATCTGATATTTTGGAGTTATTAGAGGGTGAAGCATTTTAAATTAATAATGTGACATTACTTGTATGTCGGCCTGTTAAAGAAAATAGTAGAATACTTGTGTAGCAAATTGGCAGTTCAACAAATTTTCTGCCCGATTTGCACCTAGTTTGGTATTCCTCCAAACGTTAGTTTCTTTAAAAATTCTAGTACGTAATAGTAATATTTATGTGCTGCTTTAAGATATCGAAAGATACCCTTAATAAAGTATACATTTCAAAATTTTCTTACAATATGTACTTTTATTTTCTTATAATAAATACTGCTGTACATTGCCGTGTTCCACTAAACACTGGTTTTATATACCGTTCTAAATTGGAATATAAAAAACTTGTAAATATATACATATTAACTAGCATTTCTACTAATTCCTGAAAAGTGTAAATCTACTGGACTCGCATGTGAATAAATCTAGCAGTGTGCTAATAAAACCATGTCTTACAACTGTAATCTTAAAAATAATAACCATTTCTTTAAGATACAATAATTAGTTCCCGTTTTAAATACGCGCGAACGTTTGCAAGGTTCCTAACTTAAAACCGTAATCTTTGCCAAGTTATCGCTGCGAAACAAAGCTAATTAAAAAATGGATTCCCCAGTTGAAAGCGCTTCAATTAAGGATGTGCTCTGAATGTAACCAATACATTTTTTAAAAATTCTAACGTAATGTGTCTCTTCGAAAATATATTCAAAAATACATTTATCTGAACATTATTCGGTGGTTTTTAGTTACATCGAACAGAACTACCAACCAGACGATTATCTGTTATGCATACGCCCCGGTGCCCTACACAAACCCACAGGAGAGCCAACTCACGCAACAGATACTTTTGAGGTACAAACTGCCATTTATTCTTGTTCGCAAAATAAACAACTAAAGGGAGCCAAAGAATTAGAAAAGCATAACACAACACAGCAACGGCTCTAAAATCCAGTAAAAGCATCCTTTCTCAAATAAGTAACCTTTTCTACTTTATACATGCCCTTTAAATGAGCTCGTTGTGAGTTCGCTAACATGATCAACATATGTTTCGTTATTTAAGTATTTTCTGCTTGTTTGGTGTTTCAATAATATTGAATATTGGCATGGAAATTGTGTGAGCAGGTAGCAAACCGAGAATTACTTGAGAATTATGCTTGAAATTTAAAAGCAGTTTTCTTATATTAAAGTTGATTTTTAAGTTTTACTTTTGGCACAATTATTTTAACTGTGATACATAAATAAGGTTCATTTATGTTTCTTTAAACTGAAGCATACTAAATTAAAGGCACCTGAAGGCTAACTTCCTTATAGACTTGTTTATGAGTATTGCCACGTTATGAACTTTTATGGTGGTAATAAAAAGTACGTATTAGAATACCCTTTAAAACTCTGAGAGTAATCGGTTAACGACCGTAGTCTTATCTTGAAAATTTCATAGTTCGTGGTATATAATATAATATAATATTTTTTTATGATTAATTTTTCCAAATTCTTTATTTAGAGATTTATAGTTTTTGATAAATTTTAGTGCCGCTTTATACATTTCCTATGTGCATTGTTTGTATAGGTAATTTGTAGTCGACGAGTAAATAATTTAAATTTCAGATTCGGTAACCGTATATTTTGCAAGTAAGCTCAAAAAAATCATGCACGATTAATTTCAAACGATGTATTTTCTGTCGCTAGCTACCTGGTCACTAAAAAGTATACCTACGTTCTTCAGTAACAAGTATGTAACGTAAATCAGGTGATTCTAAACTTAATATGGATTTAGTATTTCGCCGTTCATATCTGCTTATATTCCGATATTGAACCTTACAAAAATCTATTTACCAACTTTTGTTCATCCCGCAGAATGCAGATGATACACTTAGTCGCTATAAATGTAATTATGAAGATTGTAACCGCAGTTATAGCACGATCGGTAACCTGCGCACTCATTTAAAAACGCATAAAGGTGAGAAAGTGAAGTCCATTACATGGGTCCTAAACTAATTTACTTCTTCCCCCGCCCCCCTACCAACCAGGTGAATATCGTTTCAAATGCGACGAAGAAGGATGTGGCAAAGCATTTTTGACATCGTATAGTCTGAAAATACATATCCGTGTCCACACCAAGATCAAGCCATACCAATGTGAAGTCGAGGGCTGCGATAAGGCTTTCAACACACGCTACAGGTTTGCCTTTATAGTTTCAAGACGTGTGACTAATTAAAAATTTAGTGGGTTAATGTCTACAAGATTTAGTTAATCATAGAAATATAAATAAACAAAAAATAAGAAAGTTGAACTATTAATGTTGTTAAGACTAATAATTACTAGACGGCTATTACAGTGCTGAGCTTAGCACCGGTTAAAACCCCTAATTAGAAAAAAATATCGAACAACTTTAACGATCTTTCTATTTGCCTTTTTAATTTACTCGTTTCTAATACTCACAATACTCAGCGTAACCAAAAATCTTTTTTTCCAGGTTGCACGCACACCTAAGGCTACATAACGGGGAGACTTTCAATTGTGAAAAATGCCAAAAGTGCTTTACTACTTTGAGTGACTTGAAGAAGCACATGCGTACTCATACCCAGGAGCGCCCCTACAAATGTCCTGAAGAGTCCTGCGGCAAGGCTTTCACCGCCTCCCATCACTTGAAGACCCACATACGCACCCACACTGGCGAGCGACCATATCCATGTGAGGAGACCAGTTGTGAGAAGGCTTTCAGCACTTCGCACAGCCTCAAGTCACATAGAAAGACCCATCAACACCAGAAGAAAGAACGCCAGGCTAGGAAGTCTCGATCGACTAAGAAGTCGACAGAAGGGAAGCTTCAGGTTAAGGTGGAGAGCGACAGCAGTGGATACATAGAAGAGCCGCATGATATGCACGTCACAAGTGTCCTTAATATGGTAGAGCTAGACAACAAAAACTTCACCAATGACAGCATGTTGGAAGCGCAGGGTTCCTCTTTCGATATTTCAGTTATGGAAACAAAAAATGATGGCTTCGAACCACTTCATTTGTACGCAGAAGACAGCGAGCCGATGACGGATGTAAAAACCCCCAACATCAATGAGACTGTATCACCTAAAATGAATTCCTTACCAGAAACTTCGCATGCATTGCAACTGGCCTTCGCGGCGGAGGAGGAAATCCCAGCCCCATGGATTGACGCTGCTGTACTGGTATCGAAGCCCCTGGTGCCGATGGCGCGTGTTATGCCAGCTTGTGTCGCTCTCCCCACGGAGATGCCTAGTTTTGTAGATCTGCAGTCAAGCGGCTGTTCAAACCTAATATCCCAGGAGGTAAACCAAAGCAACACTATGCCCAATTCGACGGATCCATGTGACTTTCTCACTCATGGTGATGGAAGTGCAAACTGTCAGATGCCATTGAACAATGGGCCTACAGTGATGGATATGGATCTCGACCAAAAGTTTATTGTTGAAAACAGTATTGCGAACAGTCAGCCGATGTCTGAGTCGCTGTCCTTATCTACTCCTACGTTCAGCGGCCCTTCACCCGCTAACATTGAGGAACTTCTAAGTGACACAGCGCTTAGAAGTGATGAATATATGGAAACCGACTCCCTGCTCAACGACATCCTTATGACCATCGACCGTAACGAATCGTTGCTGCAAGAAACGCTACATCAAGCTGAACAGGTGCCCGAAAATGCGTTGGGCCTCATTGAAGTTGACTTACGCAGTAGCAAGCCAACATTGAAGCAAATCACAGCAGACGCAGGGATTTGCAATTGCGCGAATTGCAAATGCGATCAATTGCAGAGCTGCCAAGGAAACTGTGCTGCTGAAAATCAATGCTCTCACCAGCCCACGCCTGCCAAAAAGTCGGTTAGCAACAATAAGGTGCTCAAAAAGGGCGTTTGTTGCAGTAGGCGGTCGAAAGAAACTGGCATTGAGGACTTTGGTGGAATCAGTTGTTCTTCAAAGCGGCGAGCTCAAAAGAGTGAGGACGAAATAAATCAAAACATTGAAGATGTGGCGATGTTGCTAGAGAAGTTGGCTTCCATGGGCAGCGGAGGCGATAGTGGCTGTTGCGCTAGCCCTCCTACACGTGGTGAAACCACTGGTAGTTGTTGTGCCGGGGCAAACAAAACCGCTGAGGTGTCATCAGTTTCCTCCAGTAGAGCAGCGGCTTCTAGCTGTTCCAATTCTAACAAACCAACTACATATGCTAATCCAGAAGCAAAGCCTTCACATGCCGTGAAAAATACTACTTGCACTTGCAAGAGCCCAGCTGAAGGCGTAGCTAATGGCTGCTGCGTCGTAATATGCGTAAAAACCCTCCAAGCTTTGCGCAAGGTACTTACACGCAGAAATCTAAGCTTGACACTATGTGCTCAGAATGGAAACTAGCTGTGTGCTTCCAGCAGTCATTCTTCTGTTTGACACGCCAGAGACCAAAGAGAATTAGGTATTAGTGCTAACATCGATATTAATTTCAAAATACTAGAGGTAATACATCATCTTAAAATAAGCAATTCATGAAACTCACCCAAGTTGACAGCCTCAAGCTCGTTTTCGATAGACCACTCAGTGCCTTCGTTTTTGTGAAAACGTGTTTAAGCAGACTATTAATAACAAGTATTTATTAGTTTTTAGGAATGTGTTTCTAATGTTTCAGTCCTGATTTTTATTTAACAAATAACTTTGTTATAACCAAAATATTTTTTTTCATTAATAAAATAAAAATTATACCGTGACCTCAATTCTTTCTTGCGAAATGGACATAACTTGATCAATATTCAATAAGTTCCAATGCCTAACCTTGTGACAAAATTATTTCTGTTTCTGATGTGCTACTACATTCGATGGAACAAACCGCATAAACTAAAATAAAAAAAGAGTAATCATAGCGCATAAATACAGTATAGGGAAATAAATTCTACAAATATATATGAAAGAGTTCACAATTCGCATTTAAATTAGCTCGTAAGCTTGTATTTCCATGAAATATACAAACAATTAATTTAAAAAAAATTGTATTATGAGGGACGGCGTACTAGCTGTTTATTTGAAGTACCCCTCAAGTGTCGTCATCCTGGTTTAATAGTTATCGAGCTTTGATGACAGGAGGAATGCCGTCTGCTAAATGCCAGATGATTCATTTAATTTAATCTTCACCTGCTGGGATTGCATCTTCCAGGCGTCGAATAAATTTTATGCGTAGTTCAGTAAAATTGTCGCCCTTGAGTTGGTCCTTTGCAAAACGCCAAAGCTGTTATTTCGGAGAAACAAAACGGAAATTTATTACCTGTACAAACCAACACTGAACTTCCAGCTGGACCATCTCCAGAGCACCACGTATGCAGCCGGTGAGTATGGAGCAGTACCGCAGACCAGTCAAGTCCTGTGGTAGTTCCACGAATTCGGTCATCGGATTCGTGTCGAAGAGCAGAGAAAACTCATCAGAAGCTGCTGACCAGTTGGAAATGGCAGGCTGAATGTTGAGATAAATTCGAAATGCTTGCTGTATGCGATCTGCGGTCTCGCGCATTTCCAGGCAACGGGGTGCTGAGGTGCGCGCCAGGAAGTCTTCGATTAAACGCATGCCCATGTTGTATCCCATCCGATCGAGCTGTTTGTTCACATCCTCAACGTTTTCAAAGTCACGCAACATTTGGGTGACTAACGCACCATAGGTAAGTGTTAGAAATTCAGAATTCTGTAATGCAAACATATTTTGAATTCACTTTTTCAGCAGGCTTCAGTTTTCTATATATTAATTTAATAAGTAGTCAATTGTTTTTGCTTAAAATAAGTCTTTATTGAAATCTACAATTATAGACTTCCAGCTGAAGCTAAGCTGTGGATGTACGAAAATATGAGTACTTGATCACTACAAAGAGGAGTATTTCCTTCGATTTCGAGAAAGTACATATTAAATTTAACTTTTCCAGATTTCTGTTACAATGTCCCTTTTAGAACCATTTTAAAGAGCATTTCTGTTTTGACTTTATCCTTAGCTTTCTTAATTATGCATTTATTTCCTGAGGCCACGTAATCAGCCTTGCTTCCCAACATCTGGTCTACTTAATTGCAGTTATTGTAACGCTCGGCGCTTGATGAGGCGCTATCAGTTTGGGCTGCGCTGGTCTGCTTGTGCTCGGACGACTGTTGTTCAGAACCTGTTGCTGCTGACCACAATTTCGCTCCCCATGTTGATTTTTCTCCTGCGCCGAGTGGAAACGGCCGCCTTCGCCCCGCACTCGGTTCATAGCGTGTCTGTGACGTGACTCGTGCAAATACTTGCTTCGCTCCTTCGGGATACGTGATTCCAGTTTAGCGCGCGCTTGTCGGCGGATAAGTATGCGCTTATACTGCTTTGCATTTACATAGAGTGGCTCTTCCTCAGGCTCCGCCTTGATGTCATCTTCAATAAGACTGGGCGTCATGCTTGTGGATTCAGTAGACTGTGCGGAATCAGTGTTGTTTGTCGCAGAAGTTTGTGAGTTTATGTGATTTTGCTGTGCGTTTGTTGTTACACCATTACTGGACGCTGTGGTGTTTTGAGTCTGTGGAACCATTATTATCTGCGGTGGTCCAGCATTTGCCAGACCTGCAGCAGGTTGCGTAGCTATCTGCATTAGTTGACCATTAACGTTGATTATTTGCGCCTGAGCGGGCTGCAGGCCACCTGCCGAGGGATCTACAGTAATGGTAGGTTGGTAAAGGAAAGTTTGTCCATCGGGTAACTGAACCAGCTGCATGGCCTGTGCAGCTTGCTGTTGCTGTGGGATCATTATTTGGCTAGTTTGTAGGGGAATTAGGTGCTGCTGTTGCCCCTGTGCATGCACTGGACCACCGTGCTGTTGCTGCTGCGCTTGCCCGATTATGATCTGACTTCCAGTATTCGTCATGACAGGCATTGGTATCACCTGGATTTGGTTAGGATGGCTTCCGGGAGATGGACCAGCACTACTTCCTTGCAACTCTCCGATACTATCATCAGTCGTGTTAGAGCTGGTAGATTCCATGCGTTGTAACGCTGTTGTTTTCTTTTTATTAGCCCTTTTTCGGTTTGTGTAGTTTGGCCGAATTCAATAATTTGCTGTTACTAGCAAATCCAAGGGTTCCAATCAGATTGATTTCCGAAAGTAGCAAATATTCTGCAGTGTTACTTCTATCTTAATATAAACTTACAACTTTTTTGGAATCAAATCTGGACGCTTGGCGTGACATAGTTCTTCTAATAGCTCCAAATCTTCGATGAAAACGTTAATTCCACACATAGAGATTATAGAAGCATAATCGATTTTGCTGAAAACCGATAAATTTTTTGCCACGGTTTTACAACAAAGGTTTCCAGCGTAAACTTCTCGTTACTCCAGTTGGATGTCTGATCGTTTTGTAATTTTACTTGTTATCTAAGTACTCTTACTATACATCTTTATTGAAAGATTTCATTCACGTCTAAAGCAACGTGAGTAACTCACTATGGAGCAAACTCACTCATTCACATTTGTGCAAAGGTGATCACACATGCTAGTTTGACGCTTGGGGAAACTCCGTACTTTTTTGTCCTTTCTTCCTACTTTTAATATTTTGATGTTCTATTACTTTTTTGTTCATAGTCTCAAAAAACACTTTTTTATTATAGCAAAAATTTTATTAAAGACAGCCTCTTTCTTTATCGGGTCAACAAAGCTCTTTCCTTGTACATCCAAAAGACATCTTCTTTATTGCAAAATTGCAAAATATTGTTAATCAGCTCTTCTGCTTTTTTATCACTTTATAAACATTATTTTCAATGATTACGAATTTAATAAAAAAAAATATAAAAATATATCAGATTTTTACTTACACAAAGCGACGCTATTCACTTTCCTTTTATTCTACACCTTTACACTATCACGTGAGTCTCAGAAAATATCAGGCTTATTCTGTAAACTCACATCCTGCGTTCAGTTCCTGCGTTCAAATTATCACATGATCAAAAACGAGGTATTTTGTAAGCTTTCAGAAACATGGGATGGGAACTCGTAAGAATTGACCGGGTTTTGCTTTTATCTGTCGTTCTTCATGTGTTTGTATACTATTTCAATCGGCATAGAGTTACCATGTATAATGAATGCTAAGTATGAGAGCAATTGCTTAAATGAGATCTCCCACATTTTTATACATGAAGAATTTATTTATTTGCTAAATTGTGTCATGGATTTTAAATGTTGAAAATTTTTAAAATTTTCAACATAATTTCAATTAAAATTAAGTAATTTTGTATGTAAATTTCGCAATTTCTTATGTAAATTTAATGTGGCGTAACCTGGCAACAATGGTTAGCGTCATGGAAAATCATCAATTAAGTAGAGAAGGTGCATTGTGTGAAAATATTGAAGTTTTATTGTGAAAATATTGAAGTTTTAACTAGGAAAATTATTATAATAATGCAAAAAAATTCAATATTAAATGTTAACTCAAAAAAATTTCACTGACAAAATGACCACAAACACCGACAGAGTAGAAACGACTGGTTTTCTTTTGCGAGCCAGATGACAGTTGAACGCATGCAGTCGAATGTTACAAAATTCGTATGTTTTCGTAAACAGCTTTGAAAAGCATGTAAAACTACCAACAACATACGTCGCAAAAACATGGGATGTGATGCGTTCAATTTTATTTTTTTTCTGATAAGAGAACAGATGTTTTAAGAAGATAACAAAAGAGAATAGAGAATAAAATCGAACTGAACGCAGGATGTGAGTTTACAGAATAAGCCTGTATATCTTCAATTTTTATGGAATTCTGTGATAATTTCTATTACTATGAGAAGTTCTATTGTCTTTGGGGAATTGTGATATTTTTAATGGGAATTTGTGTGGAGAATTGTAACTGATGATGATGATCCATACGTGGGAAATTTTATTCTAGCAGTGGGCTTTTATTGTCCATCTGGCAAGTATGAGTCCTAGTAAATAAGTCTTTTTTAGGTTCCATTAATCTGTTTTTTTCGGACGAAATGGGGAAAATAAATAAAAGGCGTTTTAGGATATCTAAACAAAAGACTCAAACGGCAGACAACAGCGAAACAAAAATTGCCACTAAGCCAAAACCAGAAGGGAAAGATCTACTGCATAAAACTAGGAATTCAATAAAGACTAAATCGAAAAGCAAAAAGGAGAAGCTTCGTCAGAAGCACAAAACCCTGATGAACAAGTTTGCTTTATTAAAAAAAAACCGAAAGGAGGAAATGGCCAAAAAGAATCGTGAAAGAACTGCATTAATCGGCGATTTAAAACCGTTAAAGGATGCGCTACCTTCATTAGACGAGCTGTATAAGATACGCCGCGAAGAATCGCTTAAAACTTGTGTCCGGGAATTTGATAAGCCTCCGAAGAAGTTGAGCATGAAGCAGAAAATCAGAAGGAAAAGAGAGAGTTTCATTAACAAAGTGAATACCTTCCAGTCTGCACTGAACGACCCGGATTTTAAGAAGAATCCACGAGATGCGATTTCTTATCATATTAAACACTCGCAAGGGCTTACTACAGACTAAGTGGTAATGCGAAAAAAATTACGGCGGCCAATAATATCAAGTGGGATTATAAGACATTATATGTTTATAAATGGTATTTGCATACTATATAAGCCAGAACTCTGTTACAAATTATCTGAGAAATTCAAATTTGCTAAATGTATTCCGATTTTACATAAATTGTAAAACTATTCTAGAAGAAATTGACATCTGAATATAAATATAAGTTTGTTATTTTATGTGATGTAGTAACCCAAATCCAAGAAGCCCGAGAGTCGCACGGTTCCGCTGCCATCAGTTAACTTTGGGAGGGTGGAGCATTGGGATAGTCCTCAAGATCCTAACCTAAAGATTGCAAAGTGATTGTTGAGAGATAAGTTGCCATAATACTTTGACGGTTTCACAGCTTCGTAGTCAGTCCTTAATTGGTGTTCCTAATGTTTATTTAAAATGTTAAACGTTCCTATTCAATTCTTACCAAGGATGCTGCAACTCTAATCGACTGCTCTTTACACAATCCGTTGGTACTTTTCCAGTTAAACTTGAAAAATGTTTAGAATGCTTCCATTTTATTTGTCGTTTATTTTTAATATACCATAATTGTAAATATATTTGAAATATTCTAAGCATTCGATACGAAGCAAATGGAGACAAAGTTGTTCTAAAGTACTGAGTGTGCACTATCGCGGTAATAGAAGTTTTGCTAAAATAGGAAATTTAAATGTCCCAAGTACGGATTATCATAACTATAAAGGGTTTATTTTAATTTCATTTAATTCGTAGTGTTTTGTTTAAAGACCAATATAATATCTGGGCTGCAGTACTTTTTCTCGCTAAATGTATTTAGATAACCTCTTTAAAACTCTCAGTGCAAAACTGAGTGTTAGCTATTCTATTCAATCTTTAAGATCACAGTTTTCTTTAAATTAAAGTACTAAAGTAAAACATCTACTACAAATTTAAAGTTCTCTTATTTTTTACTAACACTTGCAGTTTTTACGCATGAGCATTTTAGCCAAAAGAGAAGCAAGCATCTCGCCACACTGAGATCATAACGTTCGCTTCGGCAAGGACTCTATGACTTCGTCCATAAGCATTCCCTTCGTTATTTGTTTCACTCACGAGTCATAATGGAACCCTAGTTCAGGACGTCGGCAACTATATGAACTTTCTGCTCCATTTGCTTTCATATCAACAGATATAATGGCAAATTTATTTACTATTTTACATACAAAAGTAAAGGTGGTTATTTGGTAGCAAGATAAGACGCTTTCATCATTGTTAGTACAAAGAATAATTTTAAGAAAAATATAACTAGCTTTTCGACTGCAAAAATTTATAAAAAATATAAACTCTTTCCAAACCAAAGGTAGGTTCTTCCAAACTCTTCACAATTAATTTGCACGTTAAGCATTTTTGCATAAAGCAAGTTTCATAACCACTGAGATTTTGTCAACGCAAAGGGATTTTCGGGTCTGCTCTGCAAAAACTTTAGGTGGTAACAACCTAAAAGACTATGGGGACGATCTGATTAAATAACTTAAATATTTGTATACAGTTTGGGATTCCTAAACTAGGAGCTTATTGTTACTGTAGTAACAATTCAAAACCAGACTGCAATCGGCATTACTTGTTCAGCAAAAACATTAAGAGGCTGAAAAGAAGACATTTCTTAAAGCTAATTATTTGCGGCTAAACATTTCTAAGTTACCGGAAATTAATTCCCTTATTCGAGAGGAGTCTGTTGCACTCCGAACTGTCAGGCAAAGGTAGAACATAATAATCGCTTTCGGTACTCTGAGGTAAAAGATAAAATTAAACCCATGTTAGATTACATTTTGCCACAGCAAAAGGGCTGGGAATGCCACTTGAACACAATACTTACTTGGTCTGTAAAGTCATGTCTGTAAATCTGAGTTGACACCTTCATATCGGAGAAGGGACCTTTCAAAGCGAAAAAGTGTATTCCCATAGGTGCTGTTGTTTTTGTCTTTAGGATAAGCTGAAAGAGTATTGATTTGAAATACAGGTTCTTATGTTTGGAAGTCCGCTCCTGTGCTTACTTGGTAAGTTATGTTCCTTTCATTGGAGTGATGTGGATCACGTTGGCTGTTATTTATTCTGGCCTTTACGACCCATTGCTGATTGAAGGCTGAGAAACGTGCAGTCTCATAAAACAGCTTGTGAACATACTCATCGGTACGATAAGGCTTCATCTGAAGATCTAAAAGCAAATGGACAGGTGATCAGTGAGTTGATGATTGCAAATTGAGGGTTATAAAAACTAGAACAGAAATTTATGTCGACGGGAGCGGGTCTGCTCCGAAGTCATACCGGTATGATACGAATGTACATGTGTATGTATTGCATGCAAAACCTACCGTTGAATATGATTTTCTCATAACTTAGTAAATCAATTAAAGTATTAAAAACTTTCTTCTCGTCCTTTATTTTGGCATCGTGTGCTTCCAGAGCAGCCATCACCTCATAACCAGATTTATTTGGATGCTGACAGTTACGCTCGTGCGCGGTAGCTGTAAGTATCGGGAATAATAAGAAAAATTAGTGAATGTAAAAGCTTACGAACTTTCATGATTTGGACCACGCCACTGGCATCCAATACGTGAGTATTTGCAATTCGTTGGACGCTCTTGGCACTCATGTTGCTCGTGACGATCCAAGGATTTATACGGGAACTCCTTATTGCAAAACTATGAAGTAAAAAAAACTGTAATGATTCGTTATGCAACAATATTATTGTATTGCATATATAATCTAAGGCTGACGAAGATAACGACGTCATTAGCTCAAGGCATGGAAAGATTACTCCTTTCTATGACTGCAATCAAGGTTACCCAAACGATTTCCATAGAAATACGTATGATTCATAGAAATACGTATGAAGTTATGTCGATGATTCAATGACATAACTTCGAAATGATACGTCTCTTTCTGCTCTGCATTTAATTATGCTGCTTTATTACTACGTTACTACAAGAAATTTGGGATTCTGCTTTAGCTTTACCTGGCATTCACTGGGCAACTCCGATGCTGCTTTCTCCACAGCGAGATTTCGTGATGCAGTGCTCTTGGAGATCTCTACACGACAATTAGGACAAGTAGCCACCTGATCGCGCAAGCTGTGGAAAATGAAGAGGCATAAAGTACAAGGAGGTTAAGAACTTGGAAAATATGACTGAGTTTTAAATATCTTTATGCGCTAATTTTATGATGTTCGCTTATTAAAGCATTCTTTGGAATTCATACCGTCCATCGGCCAGCAAATGAGTGAAACAAGCAGCGCACATTAAGTGTCCCATTTGGCACTGAAAGAAATGCATAAAGACAAGTTAATTTAGGCCGAAAGAGAAATTAAGAGCTTATAAAATATGAGAAGCTGGAAACAGAAAAGAAGAAAATTGCAATTAGTACATGTTTCAGAAATGATGTTCAATTTTAGGGTAATATAGATGTTATTTTATGAAGCAAGCTTCCCCTAGAAGTTCTGAATTCTGATGCCCTTTCTAGGTTTGACAGAGGAAGTTGTCAAAGGACATTACGACTGCGCAGGGTGTATGGTTGGAACTTATCGTTGTCTTCTTTTAAATAAAAACAAGAGTATTTTCAATTTTAGAATGTAACGTTATTAAATCTTTTATTTTACTTGTTATTTCTTTTACATCAAATTTTTACATTGAACTTAAGTTCGTGTTATTTTTGTTCGCCAGTTTTTTGCATTTTCTTTTTATATTATTTTATTATTACTAATTCTTAAAGCATAAATACATTGTTTTTATTTAAACTGTTTTTCGTTAACAAGTTCTAAGAGTAACTATAATAATTACTATATCTATAGAAGCACAGAGATGCATTTTGCTATTCTAAATAATCTCAATGTAAACTAAAATTTAAATAATAATAAACCTAGTAATTTACCTAACCATTTCCAATTTATACAAATGATTACAAAGAATGCTTATTCTTCCAACCAAAGGAAAGTGCATAAAATATTTTATACCCATTTTATGTAAAAATTATTTCTTAATTCAATTTCCTCTCTAGTAGAAATTTATGTCTAAATTTTGCTGTAAAAAAATCTTTCGATTAAATCATTTTTGTTTCAACCGAATAATAAGTTTTTGTTTTAACTGGGACGTTTTGTAATTTAAATACTATTTAAACTGTGTCCAAAAACAAAAGCAAATATTCATATTTTAATGTGCTAAGTGAAAGCAAGCAAAAAACCCAGTTATATCACTAAACTTATAAAGGTGGTGGAGGGTGGCCCCAGACTGAGCCACCCTTCCTGGTACACTTTCTTTTCAGAATTTCTTTATAAAAATGCATACTTGTAAATGAAAACTAAGGGAACGAAATTAGAAAACCAAATGTTCCGATGGCAAAATTTTCTTAATTTTATTAAAACTATTAGGAGTTTACCACGCATTAGCCGTTATTTTATTTAAGCCGTTAAACAAGATTTCCATATGTTTAGCTGAACTTTATGGTATTTAGCTGTATCTAGAGAGGTAGGAAATATTATTAACGTTTCTATTAACTTCTTTCTTGTATAAATAGGCAAAATATAGCTAAAGGCCTGGCTATAATGGACCAGCTTAAGTAAATGCAAAAATAAGGCAGGAAGCACAATTCGCGCACGGATTGAGGGATTTCATTGGGTTACTCCGTACGAAAATTAGAGATGTTTTAATTAGGCACTGCTTAAATTGGCAAGAACCCATTACATATACATATGTCCACCTTTCCACTCATTTTGACTACAAATTCACGCAGAGTGGACGTGTTACAAAAATCTGGCTCTGTAATCAGCGCACCAAAATACATAAAATACTACTACAAATGGACGGGCCTGTGTACATAACTCCTCCCAACTTTGAGTTATCAAGAAATGTGCAGGTCATCTTACTTGGCTCTTGCTCAATTAATTCATCTGCATACAATAAAGCCATAATTGCCAATACTGAATTGATAATACTATAATTGATAAAGGATCGGTCCCCAATATGGTTTTCAGCCGCACCCAGAAAATTTTATATATTTCTCCTCTATATATACAGCGTATCTGTAACTAATGTATAGCCCACAAAGTAGAACTCTGCCATTCTAGTTCATAAATAAATGCTTTATTTAAAGTCGCATGTGTGACAACTACACAGTGCACACAAATGAAGGTGCACGTACCTGCACATTTCCACTTTTTCACAAACAAATTTTATCGAACCCTATGTTCGTAACATAATATAATGCATACATTTAGGAAGATGAAAACAGACCAGCACTGTTTACCGAAAGAAAATATATTCCTCAATCAAAAACAGCTGACCTTTGTTGGTAAATAACAAGGTTGTGCTGTAGACTCATCCACACCCGATAATCGTGGGCACCGCAGATCTGAGTCAGAGAGAAAGAGCGATAAACAATAATAATGCTCAGAAGGAAAGAAGAGATATCTCACCGGAATGAAATGGTATGGGTTGGACAGAGAGAGAAACCAGTTGTGCTGAACAATCAAAACGTTGTTCGTGTTACTTAGTTCAAAATAAAGAATAACTGCGACGCAGTAATCACCAAATCCATCAAAAACTCCGAGCGTGCTCCGAGTCAGCTCGGAGTAACGCCCAGCATAACTTCGGCGTTCTTTATTTCTTGCGTTGTGTTTTATCTTCGTGCGTGGAACGAACATATGATGAAACCAGTCTGGAGAGACAGGTATAATATGACGTATCTGCATGGAAGCGACGTAATGCAAAGCCAAATAAAAGCTTCCTCTGAAAGTTGTTGGCAGGTTCGCAGCTGTTATTTGTTAACAATGGTCTTGAATTCACACTATATTGTACAGATGTTTTCGCAAGTTTTCCTCCGTATGTAGTTATGCATGTGTGTACATGCGGGTTGGTGTACTACATTTGCAAATACGTATTTAATGATAATGAAATTCAAGCGAATGCAGAGAGTGGGGTACCAGAAAGTATAATTACAGCTGCGATACTGTATAAATAAATAAAGTTGTTTGTTGATACGTATAAAATATCAATTCATACGTATGAAATATAAACGTCTTTTAGCAACAATAAGCTGTGTAAGCGTTTTAAGCCTCTCTATCTAGTACAACGTCAATATTCATGTAATATACAAAGATTGTATTCTAACTAATTATGTGCAATGATTCTCAAATCCCATCGAAGATATTAAGGGTTTCTTTATTTTTAGTGAATACAATTATGTATTTAACATGTATTTAACATTATTTTTGTCAATAAAAGGAATATTGCATGTATGAACGTGTATGGACATATAATAAAAATAATTAAAAACGGAATGTGTAGATGGTTCCAAAACAAAATAGATATGTATTAGGAAATCCCAACATTTGTCCAAATCAAGTCATTTTAAACCCGAAAATGCAAAAGCATGCGAAATTTTAAAATGTTAAGAGAAGTGATGTATCTCGGAAAAGTTGTATATTTTTATTTATTTAATAATTATAATAATAGTGGTCAAGTTCTGCATTACAAATCGTTGAAGGTATTATAGGAGAAACCCAAAACATGAAAAGCTAAATTTGAAAAGTTTATTCGAAATTGAACAATTCATCTGCGTTCAGCTTTTCAAGATTTCCATACAAGCCTTCAAAATATCCTTGCTGAAAATCACATAAAACATTCTATAATTGATAAAATAAATTTACTTACGTGGCTAAAACTATCACCTTAATTTTTTTCGCCCTCTATTATCAAAATAGCTTTTAATTTTCTAGGTAACACCAAACTGCTTTCAAAAGAAAAAAGTCAATATCAAACAACGCGATTTCCGAAGCACTTTTTGAGTTCTCGAAACCAGGGACTGTAAAAAACCGGGATTTCGGAACTCCGGGCATGTATACATATGCAGACTGCCCAGAGCGCAGAAGTCAAATCACAAGAAAAATTAACAATAATTTAATGCATACGAATAAATGAATTTAGCACTTGTATGCTCGTTAGATATACTATATAAAGAGCCCGTCAAACAGAATACGTCACAACTATAAACACACCAGGAGACGAATAAAACTGCACAATATAAAACAACGCAATTATAGAATTGCATGGTAGAAAAAACTGGTCCCAATCCGGCCAAAAATGTATCCGGACCAGACTATTAATGTCTTTCCACCCTTTTTAATAAACCCACTTTCCTTTTACAAAATTGATAATTAAAGTAGATTTCGATTTTAATCATTCCAAAGCGAATTAATCAGGTATTAGGCGCCCACCCATTCTAATACACTAAATGTCTGTGGTTGCGATGTGTGACTGGTGAAATCAATGGATAATATTTTGGTATCAACCACTTTCCAATCGATTAAAAAAGTAGCCCCAGCCAACAGAACAACCACCCACAAGACTCACCTGGTACATCGCAGTTTTAGGTAAATCCAAGCAAACCGCACAACACAATATCCCACCCAGACGGTACTCCAATTTCTCCTGTTGTATAGCCGTGCTTGATGTGGTCGGGTGATCCAGCATTGGTTTTTTGGCTGGAGGCTCACCCACTTCCAACATGGCTGAAGTAGATGAGCTATTGGTGCCTCCACCGCTGACATTGCTACTTTGTTGAGTGCCCAGTTGTGGTGCATCGATCACCAAAAGGCTTGAAGCAGCTGCTGAGCTAGAAGCAGCAGCTGCATTATTAGAGGTTGCAATGCCGCGCACTAACCCGCCACCACCCGAGACATTTGGTCCAGTGCCGCCTGCTGACTGGACCTGCTGCTGCTGAATTGTCACTTGAGAACTGCTTTCAGTAATCAGTTCAGACGCCTGTAGTAGTGGTATAGAATTCATGTGACTACTGGTAGACGTCGGAGGTTGTTGCACAGCGGAACTGGACGATTCGACGTCAGCCATTTTCACCGAGACACTAATTCCTTGTAAATCCTCGGTCTATTATGTATTTTTGCAACAGATTTCTACAATCGATTTTTTTTTCTTGTAATCTTTGATCTGTTTGGAATTTTATACTAACTGTTGTTCCGCTCAAGAATTTTTCTTTCAAGCTTGAAATTTCAATAAAAATTTGTTTTTGCGCAGGAAAATAGGTTGGTACAAAATTTTCTTACCACTTTATAGACCTAAGTTGTAATAATTAGGACCAAGAGTACCCTCACGCTGCTGTTTATTTCTGAAAGGAGCAAATATAGTTCTTGTTGAAAATAGAACTTAGTCTGCTTGAGTAGAAGCTGAATCGCCTCCAATTTATAAAGCAATGACGAATAATCCAAAGAAAATTATTTTCTATGATTTCCTCGTAGGAAAACTTTTTTAAGTGGCGAAGGGGAACTGCCCAACCAGGGTTGCAAGTTACAGTAAGTAGTACTATTAAAACAACAGATTACACTGTAAGTAAAATGATGGATAGTACATTTCTTTGCGCTGTTGATGTCACAAACAAAAGTCATTTTGCACTGCGATCAATCTCTCTGAAGTCCTGTTAATGGTTTCTTGTAATCTTAGCCGAGAGTACTTTCTTACATTTGTTGTATTTTATCGAATTACTTCGTGAACTGTTTATCTTGCCAAAGTTGTAATAATAGTTTACTTTTATTAAACCCAACTATAACTGATTTATTCCTACTGTTTTACATTCGCGATGCAGCTGTAATTTTTCAAGCTCGTACTACTACGCTACGGTTGACATTCAGTCAAGCAACCAAGTACACTACTTTATTTTTTCTGCAAGAAACAAACAGCAAAAAAAGTTATCTTCTGATAAGCTACTAAGTCTTATTTCTTTCAAAATGCTTCATGTCAAAATGCTCGTATGTAGCCCGCCTAAGATACAAGACACCAGGATTGCTTGAGCTTACAAATATAATCTTCCAAATTTCATATTTTAGTCAATATTATTTTTATCCTAGTTTATTATATTTGGTTCTTATAAAACTAAACTTTAATTGGATAAATTTTTAATTTTGACGGCTAGATAAAACTGATTAACCTGAGATTTTGTTTTTGAAGTCTACGACTAATTACTTGCGTTGCATTACAGGCCTTTATTCCAATATTTGGATGAAGAAAATTTATATCTCATTTAGCCCGAGTAAATTTAGTGAAAATTAGTTCTGTCGGACACAAAGAGAAATTAAAAATATAAACATAACATTCTTTTTTAAATGATATCAAATTTTATTGTATCATTTAATTTTTCAACTTTTTTGTGTTATATCATATTTTTCATCAAACCACCTCATAAACGTGGAAAAATTCTTAAGAATCATTTTGCATATCCTTGTCATCAATAATTGTACAGAAGTAAAATTCAAATGTTCCTAATGCATTTTGTATTAAGTGCGCTTAACTTAGTTTCGTATTTAAGTATTAAATAATTTTTCCTTTCAAAGAATGTGCAAGCAGAAAAAAATTAGTAAATTTATTTTAAAGAACACCGCCTTCAAATCAAGAATAAACATTTCGTTCCGAAATCATTGTGATCATAACAAATCTTATGCTGGTTCTTCTCTTCAGGGCGAATTAGAAATGTCCATGTTGTCAGACTTTTCCATACTGATAGACTTGCGTGATTTGGATTCAGTGCTGGAACGTGTTCCTATCTTTTCTTCAGCATCGTAGTCACGTTTTACAGCATCTTCTGAAATAACCTTGAGCTTACGATCGGGCGTTCGCGACGAGCGGCGCTTGGATGATGTTTTTGATGGTACGTCTTTACTGCGACTGGAGTGTGAACGGTTCGAAATCGGTGAGGGTGTGCGTCGTTTACTGTGTGACCGTCCTGAACGTATGCGTTTTTCGTCGCGAGTGCGATGCGATCTTTTTCGGTCGCGTGAACGTGAACGCTTTCCATGCGAACGCGAACGCCTCGCGCGTGAAGTTCGAGAATTGCTGCGACGATGGCGCGAACGTGAACGCTTACTACGACGTTCACGGGAACGTCGTTTGGAACGCGACCGAGACCGGCTAGTTTTACGACGAGAGCGTGAGCGTTTACGTGAGCGCGAACGTTTTCGAGAATGAGAGCGTCCGGAACGAGAGCGGCGCTTAGACTTACTACGCGAAGACCGTTTTCGTGCACGAGAACGTGATCGCCGACGAGAACGCGAACGATGCGATCTGGACCGAGTGGTCCTGCGATCACGGGAACGCGACCGAGAGCGAGAACGTCGACGTTTGTCCTTGGCTAGCATACCGATGACAGGGTCAATAGCGGCGGAAATCATATTTTGCGCTTCCTTAACGATAGTCATAGCTTCTTCGATTTCAGCCTGTGCTGCCTCGTTCGACTTTGCCTCAGGCTTAGTTATAGAGTCCGTGGAATGATAAACACTTAGATATCCCCCTTTGAACTCCTGACCTTGCATTTTAAGAGCATGTATAACGCTCGGTTGTTCGCAAAATTCTATCATGCAATAAGTTTTGCTATCCTTTTCAGCCCAACGGGCGTACTTGACCTCTCCGGCACGCTGGAAAGCATCCATCAAGTCATCGAGGCGCCACTCGTTTCTGACATCGCAAACAATAATGGTCCGTCGAATCTCTTCAATCTTCCGGGCATCGTAGTATGAGGGTAACGCTGGGTACTCGGGTAAATTGTTCTCCACTAATTTAGGGTCGTAAGTTTTAATAACCTAAAATAGCAGGTAGACACTATGAAGACAGATAAACCCGGACTGGACTCGGCGACTTACTTGCTGAGGCGATTGGCCTTCAGTGCGGTTGACTACTTCAGGTGGTAGCTTCGAATCTGGTTTTTGCAGGCCGGGCACAATTGTACCATTCTTGGACATCTCCAGGGCGCGGTATTCTTCGGGAATCGCAAGCACTGGGATTACAATGAGGGCGCGATCAATGAAAACGGTGTTGGTCAGATGCTGAGCAACCGGTACGCAAGTGCTGTCCAAGTACTTCACATAACATATGCGCGACTGAACTGGACAGGACACGTCGCGCACTGTGGGGTAGAGGCGTATTTCTTCAATTTTCCCAATATTGCCAAAGAGAGTTTGCATCTGGTCCTTCGTTGCTTGCGGTGCGATGTTGGTTACCTGCACAACACGCGGGCTGCTCCCACCCGCCATTGCGTTGAGCAATCTTTAAAGGATCTCAACTTGCAAAATATATTTCAGCTCAAGTAATGAATTTCTCCAGTCTCCGTCCAAGCAAATCCGAGTTTTTATAGATTTTACCTATCAAGGTACCCAAAGAAGCTGACGAAGTAAAGAAACCACTGAACATTTTTTAGTAAGCCGGAAACTTAACGAATGGACGACCCACACCATAGTTGCAATTCCAATCTCAGTATTATAATTTTAAAAACTATATAAAACGTACCATCCCCGAGAATATGTTTTTTCTGTAATAAAGAAAATAAATCAGCACTACCTGTTGAAAAGCTCTTTATTCGACACTAACTATTGAATGTAAAGAAGATTAGTATAGCATATATAATTATAATGTAACGAAATTGAATACAATCCTGAAGGATAAGTTGTAAGTTTATTCTGGTCACTTATTGAAAACATTAGACAAAAATATAAAAAAAATGGATTGAGGCAATAAGTCGAAATAGTTTCAAATTTGTTATTTTTCGAGGCAAAGAGCTTGCTAGATCATGTATTTCATGCAGATTTTGCGTCTGACTATAATTTAAAAATCGCGATATGGAATTTGTTTTATTATTTTTAAACTACTTATCTGGAAGGAAACTTAACACAGAACTAATGCTTTGGCGTTGTCGATTGAGAAAATCGCAGAGAGAATGACTAAAATAAAGGCGTTGGCTTTGTCGATTTTATCGCATATTGTCCTAGATTTCCAAAAAATAGGGTTTGCAAATTCAAATTCGTTTTTAGTCTTTCTATACTACTTATTATGAAAAAACTCTACTTTTACACGTTTTTTGTTACGTTTTGTGTTTATATCGTACCTCACTACAAGTTCATCCCTGTTCTTCCCTATATTATTAATTGCAAATTCATTTCAATATGGTAGCATTTCGAGAGCGAATAAAGAGACAACGAAGTCTACAACGACAGGATAGAAATATTTTTATTCTGGCATTTGACGCTCTTGATTTTTGAGCAGATTTTCTGCCCTTAAGGTTTGCGTTGTTTCTGCACATCGTCAACGCCAAAGCCTTGGTTCTGTTTACAGTTTAAAGCAGCCGACCTGTTTCTGCATTTCTCTCTCCCAATCTGTAAATGATGATTAATCGATGTTTATACATTAGCATCGATACTTCCGACGTAGCATCTCTATGTATAGAGAACATAAATCCGTGAAAGCGTATTTACGGTATATAATGGTAGGGAAGATGGAGTCAATTTAAATAATAGTAATAATATAATAAAAAAATTGCAGTGATATTAAAAAGGTAAATTAGAATAAAAAATCATGTTGAAAGACAAAACTAGCATGTGAAATGTTGAGTATTTAGAGAAAATCAGAAAAAAAAACCAATGAAGCAGCAGCAGGAAACCGAAAATTCATCGCATTAAAACAAAACAAAAGAGGTAATTATTGAACACATTTCGTAACACGAAATAATTTGTGAGATAAACTAAAGTGATTTTTCTACTGAAAAATTAATTTGTTAAGAATCCAGAAACCTCGACCTAGCGAAAACAGATAACATTATAAGGCAGCAGTAACATAACAAGCATCTTCCTTATACCCACTTCAATTGACTGACACATCGAAGGGAGCATCAAATCATCTCCAATCAAGAAGTACGAAAAATATGACAGCAGAAAATGTCGGAGGGCGTCTAACCAAATTGATGCTATCCGAACGAGCTCCTGCTTCAACGTGCACATCCTCGCTTGTGGCAGCCACGACAAAAGAACAGCAGCAGGCATTGTATCATGCCAGCGATAAAAAAGTAGTCATGCGGAAATTCAGTAATAGCAGCAACAAAGCAATTGGCGCTGGTGAAATTTCTTCACGTTGCTCTGTTGCTGCACTGGTGACGGAACAGAACAATGCAACGGATGGAAAAAACGCAGCGGCCAAGTCGCCAACTTCACCTGCAGAGATGTCCGCAAACGAAGTCAGAAAGCTGAAAGAAGAATCTGACCCACAATTTTTGAGATTCGCGGATTACTTCGTGATTTGCGGCTTGGATCTCGATACTGGTTTGGAACCAGATCGATTTGCTGGTAAGTGAACATGCCATCTGACTGTTTAGGCTCAGCCTCTTTATTCGACATGAACACACACTGAATGCAACCTAATTTGTGTCAATTAAGATTAGTTACATGTTGAACCAGCATAAAAAATACATTGCTATTAAACAACACAAATATTCAGTAGGGGTTCCAAATCCGGGATACCGCAATGCCGACTAAAGTTATATTCCGAAAATCGCGGGATAGATTTGGTCTCAAAATATTTATTCAGAACAGTTTAATTTAAAGCACTGTAACTTTTGTATTCATCTTGATCTAGATAAAACTATTCTGCATCAAAGTTTTCTTGTTTAATTTAGATTATTATCTTTATTCATAAAAATAAATTAGTGTTAAAAATTCAATTGGCCGTTTAAATTAATTAATTTGTTTTCAGTTTCTTTTTCTTTTACTAGTTAATATATCTGGTTTTGTCAAGAAAACGATCTGAGTGCTGGAAGCAGCGTTAAAATCGAATCTCACTACCTGAAAATACAGCAAAAAGCCCTTAGTGCAAAAAGCCCTTTTGGTCAAATCCAAGCAAGCGAATAATGAAACCTATTCAAAAAATACAACTTGCCGTACCCAAGGTGTAATAAAAATACATCCAGACAGTAATTTCAGTTAGCTGTGAAAGTCTCTTATCTTTGTGCCAAGCCATAAAGTCCGCGATTTTGGAACCCCTAATGTAAACGCATACATACAGTTTGAACTTTTAATTAACAAGATCACCTTTCCCTTCTTTTTTTATATGTTCATCTGACTTCTGTGTTGTGCCCCGTATTCTGTAAATCACTTGCAGGCGACAACTTACATTGCTCGCCTCTGGATCGAGCTTACAAAAGTAAACCCTTAGCGCACTACCCCGAAAATGTTGCTTGGAATCCCTTTGATGCTCATGGAATTTGTATGGTATGTGAATATAAAGCTTCACGAAGCTGTGGTAATGTAAAGAGACTCACAAGCACACATATATGTGCACGTAAAGATCAATTGAATCCAATTAACAAAAACCGCGTTCATATGTGCGGACGCTTGGTTTTCTTACGTACTCGTATAAGATCTGAAGAAGATTTAAACACTTATAGTGAATGCACTAAGAAAATAAGAGGTTCAAATTTAGTTTTATTATTTTTTACTCTATTTAAACAAATTTATTTATATTTATTAATTTATTTATGTCGAAAAAATTACTGCTGAGCCTCTTTCCGGTGCAAAACTTAGCGTTTATCCTCGTGTCCTTCTGTCCTGAAACCTTTAATATTAAGCCATAGCTGTTTGCTATATCCGGTTGGCAAATAAGTACATTCGGTTTTTTAAGCTGGCATAAAACACAATTTTTTGGTACACAAGATCAATTGTAATCAATTATATATTGGCCACCTTTATCGATGACAACTTGCCATCTTTCCATCAACTTAATTACGCTGTGTTCGTAAAACGTCTGGGGCCTATCGGAAAAAAACCAGTTCAGGTGATTTTTAACGGCTTCTTCATCCTTGAAGGTTTTCCTGTTCATAGAATTCTCTAGCGATCGAAATAAATGATAATCACAAGGCGCAAGATCCGGTGAATACGGATAATGATACAAAACATCCCAGCCAACAAATTAAGTAATTTGTTTCGAGTGGTCAACAATGTATGAGGCTTGGGGTTGTCGTGGTGGAACACAGCACCCTTACGGTTTCCCAATTTTAAATGAATCGTTTGCCAGTCGGTGCATTTCGTAATAGATGACCCCCTTGAAATTCCACGGAGACATTCTTTTCTTCGGATACAATCCCGCTTTCGAACTTGTTTGGGGGAGTTCGCTGCTGTGTCCCCATGATCTTTTACGCGTGACTTAGTTCCATGTTTACAGCTACACAGCACACTATTGATAATTAGTCGCACCAAACGCAGCACAATGTAAAAAGTGAAACATTGCCTTCAAATGTGTGTTCCATTTGCAGGATAGCGCTAAGAAAACAAAAGCGAATCCAACCAAAACTTACACTGAAATAAAAATTGAACGAACTTATTTGCCGACTAAATATTTCACTGTTTTGCTATATATGTTGTAAATTGCTATTATCTGTTGTAAAATTATGCTTTGAAACTCGATTTAATTATAAATAGAAAAACAATACCCTTGTTTTAATTATTTGTTTGTTATACGACCATTGTGGTATCTTTACTTATTATAACCTATTTCTCATAGCTTTCCCTGCCCCAAGGCTTACGTTTTCGCACGCAGAAGCATAATATTGAAACGAAATTTCATTCATTCGCTACTACGCGAGAGGACGGAAAACGTTGTTATGGCTTTAGTTTGGTTTTCTATGAGGAAGTACGTAATCGAAATATTTGCAGTGCAATGCATACTCTCCAGGTAGCTTGAATTATCCTGAATTTTTTTTCTGCAAACCACCCAGTCTTTATGTTCCGCAGTCCATGTTTATAACTGAGCTCTCAAACGGTCAGCAAACACATTCGCTAGGTCGCGTTAAAGAGAACCCGATCAGCCGATCGCTTCCACGACATTTTAAGGTGGCTGGTCAAGCACCGCAGTCTGCGCAAGGCTACTACGATATTACCAAGGATAAACTCTACGTTGCCAAAAGTCTTACGCTAATATGCCAAATTCCTTACGCATTCGCCGCTGAAACTTTTCTTAAAAACTTATACAGGTGGGTCACAGGTTTGGTGAGTTATAAAGACTATAAAGCAACTTCTTCGGCAGATGTCTTCCTCGGCAGCCAGGACCTGGAATTAGTCTCGAATCATATGTGTACAATATACTATACGAAGTGATACTACCTCAACCAGGGAAATCCATACGAATATACTTGCCCCCGCCAGACGCCAATTTGCCACCAGTGGCCTTGGTACTACAACGTCCGGATCTGAGTTCGGAGCTACCATTGCTCGATTTCCCACTTCGCCTGCTCTTTACGTACCTGGGTGTCGAATGCGTCATTCAGTTGCTGACCTGCGTGCTACTGGAGAATCGGGTTCTTCTGCGGTCCAATGGTAGGTGCAAACATCAATGAGTTGCTAATGTTTTGGATTTGGAAATTTTTTGCATTTAGATTACCAAAAATTAATGATCGTTGGCGAATGCATTACATCCATGCTTTTTCCCTTCGTTTGGCCCCACGTCTACGCACCCATTCTGCCTGCTGCTCTGCACCACTTCCTCGACGCGCCTGTGCCGTTTGTCATGGGCCTGCATGCAGACTGCGAAATTTCGCAAAAAATTGGCTCCGAGGCCGCCCTGTGTTTTGTTGATATAGACCAGCACCATATACAGCTGCCTGAAGAGCTGCCTGCGTTTCCTCATAAAATAGATTTCATGGCCGAAATCATATCAGTTTTGGACAAGTTTGATGTAGAACGCGATCGTGTGTACGAACCTACACTGAAAAATGGCTACAGCAGACCCAGCCGCGATCATCGTGATGCGATGATCAGCAGCTGCACTCTGCCTTCCGGACTTCAAGCGGCGCGTAGAAATAAGCAAATGAACCATCTACAGGAAACACTCTACACTCTTGGAGGCTATTACTGTTCCACTGCCAGCACTTTAAATCAGAATCTCGAATACCAGCCGCTCATAGCGCATCCCTATAGAGGTGATCAGATGCCGTGTGTAGCGGATATCGTAAAACGAAAGGGGACACGCACGCAATCACCAACAGCCTCAGTACCCGTAAATGCTGATTCTGGATTTGATACCATTGATTCATCCAAGACATCATCCCATACAACTTGCCGCAAAGGTGACACCTGCAAGTCGACACCAAGTCTTAGCCTGGAAGACCAGTACTACCAGGATCTGCGCATTAACAACTTGCTGCGCGAGATCTTTCTAAACCGATTCGTTCATATGTTTTACGCTTACGAATATTTTGTCATTTATCCGAATCAGGATAAAGAGGAATGGCTCTCCAACCGTGAGTCCTTGCAAAACTTCGACAAGTCATCATTTCTCTCGGATCAACCCGAACAGCATCGCCCATTTCTGTCCCAGTTTTTAGAATCTCAAATGTTTGCAACACTAATCGACAGCAAGATTCTGTCAGTCTGGGAAAAGGAGCCGGAAAACAATTTGAAACTCTTTGACAAACGTATAAAGCTGCTGCGGTGAGTTGAGTGAACCACAAGTGCTTTAACAAAAATCATATTTTGCTTGTCCGACTCCTTTAGAAAACGTCACGGCGAAAATATAATATGTGCCAGCAGCTATGAGCCGTCTGTGCTCAGCCAAGAAGCACAGCTGGTCTTTGAGAAGCGGCTGGCTTGCATCGACATAGAGGTGACCCCACCCAGCGAAATACTCAGCAACCGCGCGGCTTATTTTCGTAGCTTCCCGCTGCTAGAGAAGTCAGTGCTCAATCAGGAGTGCGCCTCGAGGTAGCTTATAACTAATTAGAAATCTCAGAATAGAGTATTGAAAGTACGTTCTCCATGAATTGATCGACGGCGTCAGTTTGCGTTTGCGAGTACCATCAGATGTTGTGAAGATATTGAATAATTTATAAATCATTGTCTTTAGTTAGAACGTCTTCCACTATTTAATGGACATTAAAAATTATATTTTTTTAATTTCAAATAAACAGTGCAACATATGGAAATCATTCTTAGTTTTAGAGCTTTTTTTCGCAGCCTGCTGCCTTCTAAATTAAGTGTTTATTCTGACTCTTGCATCCTCGTATGTATATACATGTTAGTTAATGATTTATGTTTGTATTTTAAATGTTTAATAAACGTTATTTATTTAATTATAATAGTATAGTTATTACAACTTGATTCATGTTTGAATGCGCTTTACACTTTTTGTTTCATTAAACTTGTTTTCAATAATCTATTCTACACCTATGTAAATAGTGCTTCAAAGTTTCAATCTTACCCACCTTGAGTATCTTCTGTACAAAAACCTAGGGATTTGGCTGCTTTGTTTGATTGCATATAAAGAATTATGTTTTTTGATTTTTTCGGATAAACGTTTTTTTGGTAGTCGTGTTTTTGATATTAGTAATTAAAATCAACTTTTTATTGTTATGTATAAATAATTTAGCGAAACATCTTTTAAAACTTCACCTTTTTATTCTTTTAAACTTCACCTTTTTATTGACATTTTACTCGGCGTTGCGAACAGTCGGGTTATTATAAAATGATCATATCGATTTCATAAAAATTAAAGTCATTAGGTAAGGATTTAACGGGAGGAGTTTTTAGTAAAATTTAGTAAGAGGAGAATTTAGTAAAAACTTTTACAAAAGTTAAAAAAATGGTACTCTACTGTAAATTTTCATGGAAACATCTTTACAAATTTTTATTTCCAATTATCAAAGTTCATACGTTGTGGTGGGTAATAACTATAATTATGAATATTTAAGCTAATAAAAGCTTTTGTCCGGGGACGCGGACGATTTAATTAGGAAAACGTTTATAAATAGCTATTTGCAAAATAAACAAATTTTTACAATTCAATTAAGATAAATCACTAGCGAAACGAAAAAATTGTCCACGCTTTTGCTCTGCTCCCTGCTTCATGTCTCTATCGCCCGATTATTAATTTTGTAGAGGAAACAGTTTACGACGTGTTAAAAACGGCAGCAAGTGGCGTGCCAAAGAAATTCCTTTAGACCAAAAAGCCAATGGACCGACAACCAGTGGAAATTACAATCGCTTGTCAGCCAACCTCTCCACCATGGAACTAAATCCCACTTTGATAGCACAGGCTAATCGGACTTTTGTTGAACGTCTTTTGAAGGTGATCTTATTTGCTTACTGGTTGTTCTGCCTGAGGCTCAGATTACTGTGCCGTTTCTTTTGCCAGGATGTTCGATCCAAAACGAAACGTATGTTACTGGAGAAGATGGGCTCTGAAGCTGTTGCACTTGGTCTCAAGGGCGACGGTATTGAAGAAAACACTCTGATAGCTTCGCTGTGTGACTTGCTTGAGAAAATTTGGTCACATGGGCTTCAAACAAAGCAGGGCAAGTCGTCTCTGTGGTCTCACCTGCAAGCGTATCTGGAGCTTCAAGAGGCACGTGTCAACAATGCGTCTACACCTACTCTACCAATAGCACCAAAGAAGGCTGTCAACAGAGTTGCTACCACCACCACCAACTATGCTGTCACGACACCAGGTAACTTATACACACTACTATAAAGTTGCTGGTTAATAATCGTCCGCTTGCAGCCCTAGCTTGGAACGTAATGCGGAAACGCATGGATTGTAAGTAGCCTTTACCAACTACTTTATTTTATTATCGTTTTTCGTTCGTAATCTCTTCTGCTTCATCGATTCTTTCCTATTCTATGAGATATAGACCTATCAACATTTCAAACCAACTGCGAAAATCCGCCCAGTCCCAGTCGGAGCCGTTCGCGCGATCGCAATAAATTCGTAGGCCTTGAGGAATTATGTCCTCTTCCCGAGTCACTGGAGTTCGATATAAAGTAAGTAAACTGCCGCTTGATTACAGAGACCTATAACAACTCCCTTCTTCCTTCTTAGAAATGTTCTCGCCATGGCTGATATTAAAACTCAAATAGGTTACACTCGTGCTTGGGTGCGCCTGACTTTGGAAAAGAAACTTTTATCGCGACATTTTCGAGCTCTCATCTCAGAAGACGCACTTCTTCGATCACTTTATAAGCGTTCAGCGTTTTTGCGTTGCGAGGAGGAAAAAGAACAATTCCTGTGCCATTTGCTTACGCTCAACACAGTGGATTACTTTTCGTTTACAAATACGTACTCCACGACAAGTATGTTGACCTCGTAAATACTCATACTTTCGTGGTCCTCAATGAATCTTGTAAGGTTATTAATATTAACTCCAACTTGTATTTCTCAGAACTTCCTTATCGTGTGGTAATTTTTCCATCGCGCAAGTACGGTGCCTATCATACCACGAGCAATGTGTGGATTATTGTGTCCGGCACAATGAGTGAAACGCAACGAGTGCCGGTGCCAAAGGGCTCCTTGGAGTTCATCTTCCATGTAAACTTGAATTAAATCAATAGTTTGTCTAGAAAGAACTGAATCTGGATAATTCCAGTACAAAAACCTTGGCCTGCTGACTACAATGCGTTTGGGGCACGACAACTCGGGGGCTTCGAGTAAGTGGTTGGTGGAGCACGTAGTGATGCGCAATGAAGTAACGGGGCATACATACAAGTGCGCAGAATTACTTGAGTTCTTAACCGGAATAGATAATGCGGAACCTTCTTCACAGGTTTCCTTGTGGTCGTTGGCTTGGCAAGGGCGTCGATGATGATTCCACTGAACGTTTGCTAGTTGGTCACCGCGTTTTGATGAATACGAATACTACCGAACTCGTGCAGGCATGTCGTACGCCGCCACGTGCGCGTAGTCCCAGCGTGCACAGGCAGGAGGTGATCGCGCCATCTGAGCTGCAGCACAAGCTTGGCAACTGCGTACATGTTATAGTGAAGTGGCACTACAGACCGAGTAGAGATCGTGATGTGGGTAACTTGACCAATCTTCTCTGCGGAGATGAAGGTTTGGTGAAATGCCTGGAACAAGTTTTCCTGTATGGATTTCGCTCCTCCAGATTTTTCGGCCGTAACCTTTACATCTGGGACTATTTTAGTGAGTACTTCAGTATTGGAATTCATTTTACTTTCAATTTTGTGAAAGTAATATTCTATACTAGATACTTGAGTGTTACTTGAGTATTTAACAACAAAATACACCATTTTTAGCAAGGGTAACAACAGCATTTATATTTTTAAAACACTTTACCTTATTTTAAAAAATTTCGGCCACCACTATATTTGAGTATCTTTTATTAATTGATCATTTTCAACCGTTTGGTTTCATTCAACAGGTACCTATATCGAGTAGTGTTAGGTTTTCTAATTTAGGCAAAAATTCATGGTTGTGAATGCTCATTTTTAACAACCACCAAATTTTCGTTTCTTTATATTTTTTAGGTTAAGTTTCTATCGAAAGTTTGCAATAAATGAATAAATAGAAAGTAGTGAATTAATCTGATAGCTTCCAGTTTATTTATATATTTGTAAGAATCAAGAGCTTTATCAATCTTTAACCTAATTCTTAATAATCCTCTAATAATGCCTTCAGTTAAAATTAAGGAACAACTCGATCAACAAATCCACCTTAATCAACTGAGGGATTCTGCCTCAAGCGTGGATTCGTTCTACAGCGACGCAAGTTGTCTTTCCAACACAGAGCGTCGTGAACTAACATCGCTTTGGCGCTATTATGCGCACCTAATGGATGAGATTATTAGTGCTGGTAGCACATTGGGAAAGGATGGCAAGTTCCAGCTACTCATCTGTCTCAGTTTAAGGTAAGTTGAGTTTGCTAATGGGATTGAATGATGCAGTTTACAATTCTTTAGGGAACATTTATTGACGCGGTTAATCAAGCCACTGTCAATGACGAAAGTCACACAAGAGATGTACGAAGACGAGAGCTTTTTGAGACGAAAAAACCTGCTCACATTTTTAATACAAATACTCGAGCCATTGGATGATTGCCACATCGTGCTAGAGAACTCAATTACTCAAGGAATTTCATCGCAATGCTAATGAGAAAGTTATTCCACTAACTTTAGTTCTTGCCAATAATCTTAGCCAATACCATTAAGCTCTTCACTTAGACTTCAAATTAGTGTTAGTGCAATTAAATTCTTGTGGGAAAATTTTTCTTGTAAATTTGCTAAAAAATATTCAATTGTGCATGTTTGAAATGTAATTCTTTGGATTTAACATTTAAGAAAGATGTAATGTGACATCACTGCGCTAGGATAGAGTCGGAAATCCTGGGTTATCGTATCTTTAAATTCTGTGCAATTAAATTATTTATATTTCCTAGCTCTTAATTTTAAGCTTCCATGTAAATAACAGCTTTCTGTCTCAAGGTTCTAATGGTTTAACAAAATGCATATGGTGGTTATCGAATTGGTTTTTAATTAACTTAGTATTGCCAAAAATGTATGCTTTTACTCAAAATGAGATTATTTTTTTACCTATTTGTTTGTTTTTAATTTGAATATTTTTAATTATTAGAAACGTAGGCTTATGACTGCTTAAATTTTCTGGAAATTGATATTAAATTTTAAACCAAAAAAGCAACTAAAATGTAATAATTATGTCTTAAGGAAAACACGAAACTAAACATTCGAAAACGTGGTTTTGGAAAACGTTTAAATAAAAGTAGTAAATGTTGAAGTAAATGTTGAATTCTATAAGTTTTTTGGGTGTAAGTCTATTTCATTGTCCATTCCATTCCATATCTGTGTTTACCAACTTAACAGTTAAGCTGAGTTTTGCTGAGAACTGAGGATTATACCCCTTTTAAAATGTCCAAACTGAAGGATTGTGCAAAGTAGGAAATGTGAAAAATTTTGGAATGATGTTTCGTTTCCTTTAAGTTAAACGTTTGCTTCTTTCTGTATGGCGCCTGTACTCATCCTGGTATCGTTCTACGGAGGTGTCAAAAATGCGGAAAATTTATATGTATTTAAATTAAGCACGCTCAGTGTAATATACTTACATTGTTCGCTTTAAGAAAATCTCTCGTGATCGGTACGGACGTCGGGGCATTCTGTCCCATTTTATTTTTATAGAATGGAGTCCGGATTTCTGGATTCCGTTAGATCATCGAAGACACGCGGCTGCGCACAGTTCTTATAATTACATTTTTATAATCAAAAACGACAGCTGAAAGATTTGTGTATTCTTCGCCTGTCATAACCAATCACAGAAGTTCTGCCATATAACCCACCCAACCAAAAAAAACATTTTTTCCATTTGCGTATCGTTTTCTTTCTTCCTTTCCTTTCTTTTCTTTGCTTTTTTTTTATCGTTTCTTCTTTCTTAAAAATTTATTATTAATTACTCACTATTTTTATTATTATTATATTCTTGTAATTTGTTTTTTGGCCATTGTAGCTTCTAAATTACAAATGCAAATAAATAAATCAAAATAAGAGCCTTAAAAGGAAGCTATTAAATAAGAGTTATTCCAGGGAAGTGTGGCCTACAAGCCTCTCTCTTGTATTGGTTTTTTGCATTAAAAGCAGAAAATGTTCACAAGAGGCCTGAATCCATTCTATAACTAGTTCTGAAAACAGGCCAGAACTTTGAATATGAATAGTTTTCGAGTATGAGTTGTTAATGCCACTTTTTTATTATTTTCTGGCCTGAATTCTTATTAAATTTAACTATTTTAAATTTCTAGCCTGAATTTAGTTCTGATCACAATTTCTGCTGGTTTATAAAATACCAATGAAAATTTTTTACGAAAGACGATTCTGACAGGTAACGTGGTCAAACGGTAAATCAAAATGACTTTTATGGGAAAAGGGATTCATTTGCAAAATAAGCAGGTTGGCAACAATGCTTGCAATGCTGCGAATGGATCGATTTATAGTTTCTTCTTTTTGTATGACGTTTACAAATGAGTGTAAAGTAGAAAGTTGTGGACCAGCTAGGCACGGCATAGATGGAATTAAATGACTCTAGGATTCCATAACTAGATCAATTTTCATTTTGCTAATAAAACGTTTTCTGTGTCATTTACTCCTAACACAGCAGTTAAGGAAGGAAGGAAGGTGGTCGATTTCGGTGAGAAAAGCAAAAATCGTATAAGTGTGGGACAGGAAAAAGTCTGACGGATTCGCCTTACCATCAGGGGATTTACACTTTTTACAAGCGAGCTTATGAAGCGATCGGGTGTCTGGGATAAAGCCACTCACTCACTGTATTTTTCTTGAAGCTGGTTCGAGGCATCAGTATTGGCATTTGCACTTGTCTTTCAATTAAAGAATTCAAGCAACATTTCAAGGTCAATTTTACAAACGGGCGAATTCTACCTTCAAAGGAATTTTGCCGATTAGTGCAGTGCATATGTGGGTCAGAAAGGGGGACTTAGTGGTGGATGGCATTATCTGCCATGATGCTATTATATGGTGACGTTAAATGACCTTACGTCAAAGTACCCGAAGCATGAGAGCAAGTTATTGGTCTTGTTCGAAATGTATCCGGACCCAAAAGTCACAGTTTTTTTAAACATGGTTTGAGTTCTCTTATTTTCCATTGCTTGCCGTCGCATGACTCGTTTCTTTATTGCATTTATATTTATATATATACATAGATGTGAAGATTCAACCAATTTCGTTTAAGTGGTTTTAAATTTACAAAAAGCGTTTAATATTTGCCCGAATTTTTGTACAATCTTAGTTACATTTCCTTGGTTAGTTTTCAACTACTTTCACATTTCTAAATTACTTTAATAAGCAACGTTAAGATCAGTTTAGTCATGATTGTTGTATGTTATTTAGAGCATGTGACTCATTTTCAGATATTTTAACAAATTTACACATTAATTAAATGTGTCGTTTTCGAAGAAATAAAGCTGTTATCAGCTGATTTTCCGTTTCCTGGTAAGTGCCGCAGTTGAAAACTAGTCAGGATATCTGTCAGGACATTGGTCACCATTCTAGTTGTATTGAAGTCGGTCACTGTTCCAGGGCTGTAATTAGTGATAATTACTTTCATGAATGAGGAGTTTAATTCGCGCAATCAAATATTTCTTAAAGTGGAATTAAAAATAACTAAAATATTTCTCACACAAAAATTTTTTTATGGTACGGCAAAGTAGCGGTCGACCGGCTCTTATCAGTGAGAGAGAAAATGCTACACGATCCCCATGCTCACCGAGCAGGCGACCTTCGGGTCTTGACTAATTTGCTACATTAAAAAGAATCTTTTATACTACGCAAACAAAATTTTTCGCATTGTTGGCAGAAAGCTATTTTCAGCTCAAATCATTTTTTTCAAATTTACACAGCTCTTCGCTCGTGAGCTTTGAGACACAGCTTGGTATCTCAGAAAAACTGCGGCTTTACTTATTTGAGTGATTGCTTTGGAAGCAATTTAAATTAGCTGACGTCGTTAGATATTTTTTGAAGACGTAAAAATAGTAAAAACAATTTAGAATCTTCTACGGGGTAGTGATTTCGTTTCGCGTATTTCTATGGAGATCACGTCTGTCTTCACAATTACGACTCAATTCCAGATATTTAAAAGTTGCCACAGGAAAAGAATTAATGCTGTTTTTAAAAATAAGTGTATTATATCTTAGCTCACTTTACTATTCAATTTCTTTAGAAATTAAATGTGAGAATATGCAGACCTCTTCCTGGCTTGTTTAACACTTAGTAATACTTGTGTAGGCCTGGATTTAGACATGAGGCCCTGAACTTCAATACTTATGTAGGGTATTTTCGTACAAAGCTTAAAATCATTCTTCATCCACATTTTAAATACGTTAAATTGTATTAATAATACCAGTTATTAAAAGAACCCTTTCTTGTTGTTAAGTAATAACAGATTACCGATTAGTTACAATTATCTGGAACTATTGATTACCGATCGATACAAATACTATACATTGGACGGCACTGATTGGAAACAATTACTGTGAACATCCAATAAATTTCAAGGGAAATCCTTCCGTTGGATCGCTTCTGCTATGGCATCTCCATCTTTACTCGGAAATAACTCAGTTACAACCCACTCAGCTATTACTGCGCCAGCTACAACAACATCATCTCCGTTGACTTCAACAATATCTAATCGCAAAAGGTCCTACGATTCAGCTATCTACACGCCTGCAGCATCCATAAGCTCTGCAACTCCCGTGGATGTCAAAGAGTCGACCAGAGGGCACAGCATGAATTCAAAATCTTTACCCATGCAGTCCTCTTTGCGTGTTGGTAACAGTAACGGTACTGCTAATGGCGAATTCTTTGAAGTCAAGCTAGATGCGACGGCCGCATCAACTTCAGTCACACACCAGATGTCTGAAAATGATGGATCAGTGATACGGGATGTTGATTCTACGTACGATCTAAACTCTGACTTAAAATTGAAACGGAAGTTCATACCGCCTCCGATGCCCAATATCGGTTCCGCTGATTTTATGGTATGTAATACATCGTTTTACAGGTTTTACAATAGAATTTTATTGTTCTTAAAACTCGTGCCTCAGTATTATCTCTCTGAATTGACCTAATCTCCCAAGTAACACCATCAATATATAAATTCCCTAACCGTTTAAACGTACACGAAGCACGCCCCTAACTGGAAGAATCAAATATCAAAAAACCAAAATAATTTGTTTAAATTTAAATACTTTATATTAAATCTGTTTTTTCAAAAACAGCAATCTGCTGCGTATACTTTAAAAAGTTGAAATAACTGAAAAACTGCTTTATATTTTCTATTGAAAGTCTTTTGCTAAAAAGACATCAATTATGTTATCTCTGCCCATGGATTTTGTAAATAAAATTTGTATAAATTTTAAGTAAAGCAATTCCTTGGCAATAACGACGCTTACTTTCAGACTATATGCAAGCCGGCGCCCTTTTCCACTGACGAGGATGCCGTAATTGAGCGCGAGCGCTGTGACTACACGAACCGGATTACCTATCAGATGGCACGCTCTGGACAAGCCAAGCGTCGTGTCCGTGTTTATGCAGACGGTATATATGACTTGTTCCATCAAGGCCATGCCAGGCAACTTATGCAGGTGGGTAGAGTATCTCCGCAATTGCTTCTCTGATTTTAGTCGCCTCGCTGTATTTTATTTCGCGTTGCTGGTTCAGGCAAAGAACATCTTTCCGAACGTCTATCTGATCGTCGGTGTATGCAGTGATGAATTAACGCACAGTCAGAAAGGACGCACAGTAATGAACGATTCGGAACGGTATGAGGCTGTGCGCCACTGTCGATATGTAGATGAGGTTAGTCGAATACCTCTGGATTGTCACCATTGTCATATCCGATCGATTTTGCCCTTTCTTCATGTAGGTTGTACGCGAAGCTCCCTGGACGCTGAGCGATGAATTTGTAGCCGAGCACAAGATTGATTTTGTCGCACACGATGACATTCCATACACGGGGGAAGGTATCGATGATATCTACGCGCCACTAAAAGCCAGGGGTATGTTTGTAGCTACGGAACGCACGGAAGGTAAGTTAATGGGAGTCACGTAACGCGTTTAAAAGGAGACCTTCCTCGCTTTTTTCAAGGAGTTTCAACGTCCGACATAGTCGCTCGCATCGTCAAAGACTACGATCTGTATGTAAGACGTAATCTAGCTCGCGGCTACTCCGCCAAAGATCTTAACGTATCCTTTCTGTCGGAGAAAAAGTTTCGACTGCAGAATAAAATGGATGAACTCAAGGATCGTGGTCGACGCGTTATGACCGAAGTCAAGGGCGACATCATCACGAAATGGGAGGAGAAGTCCCGCGAATTTATCGACGCCTTCTTGTTGCTCTTTGGCCGGGAACGCCTAAACCACTTGTGGAACGAATCCAAGGGCAAGTTGATTCAGGCTCTAAGTCCACCAGGCAGTCCGAGTGGATCGGTGAACGGCGACCTTGATGGGAGCGAGGACGATGACGACGAAGAGGATCTTCAACCGCCTGCCGATGGAAATCACGTGGAGCGGTCACCAAAAGCTAGACGTTCTTGCCAAAGACGCAGTGTACAGAATCCTGCACCATCTTCCTGTCGTCGTGTAACGGCTAAATCAGCGACTACAAAAGCGCGCGGCTTACTAGTGAACGATGATAACAACACCGAGGGGTGTGATTACGAAGAAAATTGTAATTAAAAGAAACGAGGCACGCACACGGCGCAAAATTGTGCACTGCAGTTAGTTAATGTTTCAATGAAATTGTTTTTCCTTACTGAATTGTTGTCTACCAGTACAACAATTATTATAGTTAGTAACGTAGCGAATCCAAAAACTAAACTGTTTCACTACTATTAGTCGCCATGACCACAGACTTCACTGATGGGTTTAAAGTAAACGTGGGATCAATTAAAAATAATTGATAAGTTGCTCAGTGCAATTTCGTTACAGCTAGTTTTTCAGTTCTGATTTACTTTTTAAATTAGAATGATTTCTTATCAGAAAAAGAAGTTGTTGTGCTGATTGTGCAAGAAGTACAATTTCTCAGCTCAAAGTTGCAAAAATTAAAATTCCAATAAGCTTTCCAACTGTTAATAGGCAGAAGTAAACCAGTCACGGGCATTCAATCTCACGTTAGCTGTCTTGTGCGATTTAGCACCACCGCGTCAACCCTCATGAAGCTTGTTTGGTATGTAATGCGCACAGTAAAAGAATTGCACTTACAATTAATTTTTCGCAATTATTAATTTTTTTGGAACGAGAATCTTGTAATGTTTTTAAAATTCCATTTATACCTTAGGCCTGCAGTAAACTTCGAGGTTTATTGATTGTAATCAATAAAAATAAAGCAGCTAAGTATGAATTGTTAGCTTGGTGGATGAGAAGTTATCGCGATGGTGAGGAACTTTTCCTTCAATAAGATTAAATCTAGCTACTTTTTTTATTTATAAATTCGTAGTAATACAAAAGCCTTCGAAGCCTATAAAAAATACATATTACCCGCTGTGTATACTAAGCTTGTATTAACTTTTACTTACGTGTAATTAAAAATGTTAAGAGCCGAAATCATACTTATTTGTTTTAATACAGTGCTAAAAATTTAAGTCTATTTTCAGTCCTGACCAGGATTTTAATAAAAGGTAGCGGGCTATTATTGAGAAAACTTTGTGAAATATCAGCCACAGCCGATCGACACTAGCTGGCATTGCATGGAAAATTCTAACGACAGAGAAAACCTTTAGCGCCAAGCGAGTTATTGGTGCTCTACTAAGTAACCTAATGTAATTTAATAATTTAAAACCGCAACTGAAATTTCGCAGTGAAACGAAAATTTTTATTTGCTAATATTTCTCTCAATTATTGTTATTCTTCAGTGAATATGTAATTTATAGAAATTAATAGGTATTCTAAACAACAAAAAATGCTTTAGCATAAACAAACCCATATTTTTAAGATATTTTTGAAATTCCCAATTTTTAATCAGAAATATGTAAATCCGTTGCATGACGTATTAATTATTTGCCACTGAAATTCATGCCAGTAGAGAAAAGTGGCTGCATCTTCTTCGATTTCTTATTTTTCTTATGACCATTGGCGCCATCCATATTAAGCCTCTCGTTCTTCTCAGCAGCTCCGTGCTTCTTCTGTGACAATGCCTCAGCTAAAACCTCGCCAAGATTGGTACGCGTCGGGGAAGAAATTACAATGGCATCAGAATCCGAACCCAGTATGACTTCGTTAACTGATTCGTTTTCGCTGCAGCGGTCCGAGAAGTTTCGACGTGCAGGAGTGGCTGTTGTCGGCCTTCCCCATGTCGATAACGGCTGATAACGATTGTTGGATTTCGGTGAAGATGATGAAGTTGACCAAAAGTCCAAAGTAGGATATTCACCACCAACAACAGCTACGGAAGAATATGTAGCGTGGCGAGTAGAAATAGCTCCCTCGTTACTACTGACAAGAGTGTCCTCAAATCCACACTGCAAAATCGAATTCAGGAATATAGTAAACTTGTGTCATAGATAAGAGGTAAAATATTGCTTGATGACACTTATTGGTGGACTTACAGTTGGAAACTCATGCGCTGAGTTAAAGTTTATATTTGCTGTGCTCGTTATTATTTTTCCTATCTGACGGTCATTGATTTCATCGATTTTGCGCTCACGTCTGCGCTCTTCACGATCACGGCGTTGTCGTTCCTTTTTACGATTAAGTAGGTCATCTAATAAGAGTTGCACAAAATAAAAATCATTTTAAACTCCCTTTACCAGTCGTTTACCTTTGAAAAGCTTTAGAATGCTCTCAGCTACAAGAGGTGGCTGCAAATCAACCTCGACCACGGCGTATTGACAAGTCAAGGGCAAGTGAGCCAAGCAAGTGAATTTGCGGCGATGCTCTTCATCCATCGAGTAATACTCTTTTTGCAAAACACGGGCTTCAATAAAGACAGGCGCCTTATCTAAGGAACCGTAGCAAGCCTGCAACATTTTGACGTTCAATGGGTGCAAGTAGATATTTTGCCCATCAACAGATTGATAGAAGTAGTAGTATTTTGTTGGTGATAAAAAGTTTGCTGACTCAATTTGCGGCGAATAGCCGCTAGCATCCACTTCTGTAGATGAAGTACTGTCGCGCGGTGGCAATGCTGCATTTTTAACATCAGCTACCACTGTTACTGCGCATTCATTTTCGCGAATTTCATTTGAATTCTTTACAGTGGACTCGTCTGTTTCTTTGGAATCAGAAGCGCTTAGTTTTTCGCGTCGTTCCTCTAATAAATTTAAAGCCTGCTGCTTAAAAACAGCCTCTGGACAAGTCATATCTTCATCCATCATTAGCTCACGCTTCTCACGTTCGATGATATCTAAGATGTCGCGGCGTTTAGCTATCAAGAATTTTGAAAACAACTTCGAGTCGTTATCGGAAGAGCTGACTAACGGATATTGCTCTTGGGGCGGAGCAGCGGACGACTGGTATCGTTCGATGAGCATGCTACCCTTCTTTCGGCGCATCAGATGGAACGAAATGAGGTCACCCACCATCACGGGCAGCTGCTGCACGATCGTAGTACTCTTCAGGTCAGATACATGTATGGCATCATAGCAAATGGGACACTTGCGCCAGGTTTTGTCGGAAAGAGAAAGGTAGTGCAAAATACACGACCAACAGTAAGCGTGGCCACAACGTGTTAACTTAGCGGCAACGGGGGGATACAAGCAAATGGGACACTGCGGCTCCTCAGTGGTTTGTATGTTAATTTGTTCAATTAGGTCCCAATTGATGAGTGTATCAGGTGAAGTGCTTGGTAGTGGTTTGGCGCTGGATTTTATGACGAATTGAAAGCTTGAAAATGTATCAATATAATTTAATTATAATACTTTGTAAGTTGTATTTCGTAGTAATTAATGAGATGCATAAAAATTTAACCCGTGTAAAAATCACGAGTTAAAATTATTGCAAAAACATTCAAGGGACTTACTTGGCCTGCATAAATTGTTCCTTGTTGTATTTTTGCAGTTTTGTTTTTCCTGCTCCGCGACTCCCAACAGTCGCACTGCGACCAAAAGCATGCGTGCCTATAAGGTAATCCGACTCTCTTGGAGCGTAGTGGAAGTTGAGCAAATGATTTAAGCTCTGTTTTTTGCTACCTGGAGAGTAAACAGAATGCAACTCTTGCTTCAAGCCTTGGTTAAAACGGCCGGCGGTATTATAGCCGTGCGCGGCATCATCATCTAATCCGGCGCCGGCGGCAGCAAGAATATCATTGGCAGTGGAAGTCGCTCGGCTCGGGGCTCCATCGCTTCCACGAGGACGCGGACGCTTGTCCACATTTTGACGAACTGCCGCAGTCGACTGTTGTTTGGAGCTACGTTTTTGGTCGTTTTTAGTAGTGTTGGAATTCTCGCGCCGGCGTGAATTGCGTTGCCAAGTTTTGGACTGTATATCTAAGAGCTCGAAGTTTAGATGAAATTTGCAATGTTATACGCGAAGGACTCACCAGCTGATTTACGACTGGATTCAATGGGCTGACAGGCCTTCGAGTTGGCTTGCCTTGAAAAGTTCTGTTGCTGCTTGTTGTCCATTACTGAATGAGGGATTAGGTTTGGCACAGCGAAGGGTGCTTTGAGGCAATCGACAAAACTGCGACTTTAAAATTAACGACGGACCGTGGATTTCCTCTCCACAGAAAGTGTGGTTTACGTTACTTAATTTAGACTGAGACATTTTTATTGAGCCATGATTTCGTCTACCTCTCACAAAAAAATAACGAATGGAATCAACCGATTGGGTCTACAATTAGTTTTATCGCTAAAAAAATTTGTTTCCACGAAAAATTCCGACACCAATGGGGCCCCTATTCGCGTTGAAGCAAGTCAATACGCTTTACACACTCCTTTTTATTTGTTTACGCAATCCAAAATTATTAGGAAGGATAACTATACATAGAAGGAAAAATTATGGAATCAAAATCCTACTTCCACACAATATCAACGCATTCCAGAGAAAAATTTCCACCGATTTATACCAGAGTGCCAAGCCGAAAATTTTCTTGTTTCGGGCTATTTAATAACGACGCCGCGGAGCAAATATATAACAAAACTCTTCACGCCGATTCTTTAAAAATCGGCTGAAATCGTCCGTTGTTTTCATTTCTCTAATACCGCGTAGTTTTTAGCGCTTGCTCGTCCGGCTCGATGAACGGTCGCGTAATTGGCTATGATATGAGACACTCATGCAGTGTAATTCTCTAAACATTAGCGATTCACAATTGCTATCATTGTTAACTAATATTGGCAGTTTGTTTGTTTTTTTTTATCAGAATTCAGCCGCTTCCAAGCCTTCTGTGCATATAGCACGAGCTGCTGGTAAAAGATTGTTGGTGGGAGGGGTTGGGACGGTTTTTATTTACCTCATGTTTTTCTACAAATATTAGCACTAGGATTTCGTAGGCAACGCATTACCTACTGCGCTACCGAGGACCGCTTGTTAGATATAACGTCAAAAACAAGAAAATATACCTTTTAAAGGAATTTAAGATTGTCGTTTTTCAACAATGGCCATGAAAAGGCGTTATGAACAGAGACTGCAAAGCAGTAATGTGGTAACTCTGTCTATAAGATTGGAGCAAAATGAGAAATTGTTATTTTGTTAGTTATTTTTGCTCGAACTTGGGCTTAATCCTGTAACAGATATGGTTTATACGTGGTACGACCTATCGTATACTTAGATGTAATTGGTTAAGTCAGCAATGGACAATTTCTCCCCCACATTCATTCCAACGATTTAGTTTGCTTAGCCGTAATAAAAATTCGGCGACGGTTAAAATAAATGATCCAGCTTGTAGCACCGGTACCACTGCGTTCGTATACTTTAATATATTTAGAGCATGGATTTTCGTAATGCCAGTGCACGTCAGCCCGAGATCGTCCGTTCTACGCAAAAGGATTCTGTTTACACAAATGCGCTTACCACGGAGCTCTCTGATGTGCTGCGTCTGACAGGCTCCCGCAACTGGATCAAATATAACCAGATGTGTAAGCTGTTAGCGGAGATATGTTACCACGGGTTCGCTTCGTTGAATAATCTGCAGACACTCGGCGAAGAATATGCGGGCATTATACAGGTCGATTCCAACTACAGGCACATACCCTCCCGCCTGGTAAAAGTGGAACCAGCATGGTGAAACTAATGCACGACGATTCAATAATCAAAATCCTATTTATTACAGCTGCAACTTACAGCCATAATACTGGAGTTTGGTGGCGATGTCCTTTATATAAAACTTCTTCAGATATTGGAGAAAAATATCGCTGAAAATGAGCAAATGCTTCCGGAAGCAAAGCGGAAACTGACTGCCTTCATCCAAGTGATGCGAGTTTCGCCTTCCTACATTAAAGCGCTCCACAAATCATTATTTTATTTGCGCTCCGATAAATATCAAATTGCCAAGCGTTTGACCGGCATTAACTATGTTCGCATCCGTCACTGGTTGCAGCCGCAATTTTCTTTGCGTGGCTACAAATTCCTGGGCGTCATCACATTTTTACAAGTCGTTGTATCACTGACTATAAATTCATATGAGGCGTGGCAGGAGAACAGTCGGAAATCGCGTTCTGCGGACAAAATGCCAAATAATAGTACACAGGATGAACCATTATCCAAGCGAGAAAATTCTACGACTCCACAGTGCATGCTGTGCTTAGAGCCACGGCTAAATACAGCGCTTACACCGTGCGGTCATCTATTCTGTTGGACCTGCATTCTTGAGTGGTTGGACGAACGCGATGAGTGTCCACTTTGCCGAGAAGATACAAAAAAGTCGAACGTAATACAACTGCAAAATTATTTCTGATCGCAGTGCGATCCCTCGAAATCGGTTATCCGGTAGAGATAAAATTTTGTATTAAATATTTCGATAAAAGATTCCTTTCGCCATTTAATATTATTGTACTCGTATTATGAATTTTAATTTGGTATTTCTTCGTGTGATTTTTCGGAGAATTCTGCTTACCTACGAAAACAATTCAAACGTCGGCTCTAACGTCTCGGCTTCACTTCGAATTCGTTCCTCAATTTTAAATTTTTTCGATAACTTATATTCTAATCAATAGTAATTTTTCAAATTTAGTTTAGTTAGTAATTGAAGTATATAATTGTACAGAAAAATGCATAAATTTACATGAAAGAAAAAAAAATACAAATAAGAAATAAGTTCCTACAAATTATTACTTTGCATTTACCCTACTTCAGGTTTTTCATTTTTAGGAGTGTAATACATAGTGCAATACACATCGGATGCTTCACGCGGTCAAAGGCAACAATCCGCGGTTGCTAATGTCACCGCAACCGCGCTGCCAGAGATAGAGATGCGAAAATGTCAAATGTCCAAATCCTTGTATGCATAGGAGCTCGCCAGTTTGTTGAACTCACACATAGTCGTCTGTTAATTACTAATCTAACTAACAAAGACAACTTTGGTTGCCTTGGTTACGAAATGGAAAGAAGTGTTAACATCCTGAACGACGCCACTATCGATCGTTATGAGCGGAGGAAATTTATATTGCGAAAAACAGAATTAAACAAAAAAGTTAAAACTATGTTGTGTTTTTTATCAAATGAAATCGAAATCAGTAGTTTGAAGCTCCTTTAAATTTCAAGTGAACATGGAAAAAAATTTAGCAGTTATTTAAACCCTCGCCATAAACTTATATTTACTTTATTTATAAATAAATAGAAATCTAAGCTTGTGCTCAAAACTTGCTAGGAAAGTTTCACTGCTTCTAGTTTTTGATTTATATATTAAATTGCTTAGGTTAGAATAGGATAGAACTTCGCTTAAAGTTTATTCGTAAAAATTACGAAGACTAAAGTACGCAAACCTCCTTTTGCTGATCTTACGTGATTCTGTTCATCCCATACCTACTCATCTCGCAAAAGTAAAACAATGTTTATATGGTCCTTTTATTAAAATACACAATATTAATATTACAGATATTATAAAATATCATGAGTGCGTAGAAGTCCTCTGAATTCAGGCCACTTAATGCTAATATATACAAGATACGTCTTTTTTGAAGAGATAAGTGTGAATGAATAAGTTTTGGGTTCTTAAGACTATAGTATTTCTCCCGATCAACGTGCGAATTAATACGGAATTACACAATGCTTAAGTATATCGTGCGCTTAAATATACTCTTATGCCTTTTAGATTCGTAGGCAGCACGTGCTTTGGCTGGCGTCGCAAATGCGACCCTCGCGTCTCCAGTTGCTGTACCGTCATCGTTAAAACGGCGTATGATGTCATCTTCTGTCACACCAAATTCGCCGAAGAACTGCACGATGTCTTTTAGCTCCGCTTTAAACGGAACATTTTCCAAAGCGATTACGCAGCCAGGGCGGTTGAATTTCTCCGGAATGCCAGAGACGCTATCCTTTCCTGCGCTATTACTGCTAACGCTGACCACATCTTCTTCAGCGTCGCTCCTGGCTGCAGCGTTTTCATCGTTGTCAACACCTTGTTCATCAAAATTACCTTCCATATTGACGTCTTGATCCGGGTATGCGAAATGTCGACGCATGCCTCCGCGTCTACGTGACACTGATCCCAACATACGACTGCCCCCGCCATCTCCACCACGGCCACGGACATTGATATGGTTGCCAGGCATAGGTCCCATGCTGCGATCTCCGGCGTCGCCCATATAGCCACCGTTCATACGGAAATGAGGCATAAAGCCTGCGCCACCACCACCCCTTCCTGACAAATCAAAGTTGCCTCGCATAGCCATTGGATGCGGCGGAAACCGTCCACCAGGAAAATAGTTCATGAATGGTTTGCGCATACGATCGGCAATCTCCTGAGGCTGGATAGAGCGTACGCGGAGGTTGCGGTTTCGGAACTGCGTGTTGTTGAAACGCTTGGCTGCCGTAGCGGCATCATCGCAGTTGGTGAACTCAACGATAAATTCGCCTGTGGGCATTTGTCGATCGTTGTATAAGGGTTCAATATGCTTGAGATCGAGTTTTGCGGATAACATCAACTGGGCCACATCATTTATGTGCGTACCATAGTCGCAATTCTTCAAAATGACGAAGTTATTCTCGATGGAACCCATGGGCACAGGTTTAAAGGGTGGTGGGTTTGAATTCTGACTGAAGTCAGGTACATTATGTTGTTGCGGGCCAGCATTTTGCCTTGAAAGAATGTCTTTCCTTTCGGTGTCCACCTCAGCGTCGACATTGCTGCCCAAAGTACAATTGTTTTGGAGGCGACGGAGGCGCGGATCACTTGGGCCGTCTTGCGGACATTTTATGTCTCCTTGGCCAGTGAAATCATTTACAATATTTGCTGTATTGCCAGAGCTTAATGTCCCATTGGGGTCATTATTCTCACCAGTGTCTTGATCACCATTTGTGTCGTCACAGCCAATGTTATTTCTCTTACCTAAATCGTCTCGGGTCTCTTCCTTCTTTAACTGCTCGCTGGCTAAACGTAGCTTCTCCTTGGCTTTCTGCATATCCTCCTCCCTTGCCGGGCGTATGCGAACGATGCGATTTCCAATGAGATGCCGAGAGTTTTCTGCCAGTGCAGCCCTTGCTTCATCTTCACGTGAAAACTGCACATACGCAGTAAACTCTTTGCGGTTTCCTGGGCTCTCCGTAAGTAGGATGTCGAAAATGGTATAGGCCGAAAACATCTTCATAATGTCATGTTCTGTGGCCATTGCAGGAATGGCCTCAATGTGAAGAACGGTAAGACGCCCTCGAGATGATTCATTACCAGAAAACGGATTTGTGGTGTTTCCATCTTCTCCAAATCCCATGTCGGGTTTAGAGTGCGGCGGGCTATTTCTACCATACTCGAAGCGGTTATCGCCGCCACGTCCACCTGAATCGCCTGCAGTGGAAGGCTCATGGCGATCATACCGGTTGTAGCTTTCACGATCACGAGAAGGCTTATAACTATCTTCCGTGCTCTTGAATTCCTCGTCGGGAACAACTTCTAGACTGACGCGCTTCGTCTTAAGGAACGTGTTGTTGCGCACCATGGCCTTCGAGACGCAGGAGCTACGAGAGAACTGTATGTATGCGACACCGGTACGGGCGCCGCTTCGGTCGTTGATCATTTTGATACCATTGTGAGGTATAAAGAGACCGGAGAAGAATTTTCGCAGGTCGCTGTATGTAGTGCCAGTGCACATGTTGCTGATCTTGATCGAACACGATCGGGGTTCGCTGTTCTCACTGTCGCTCTTCTGGTTGCCTTTCGCTCTTTGGTTGAGTTTTGTGTCCTGCGAACTCGAAGGTTGATTTTGGCTATTGGTTCGTGTTGGATTCGCAATGCCCGTACCCGCAGCAGCAGCCTGTGCAAAAAGACTCGGGTAGATTTGGGCGTAAGGATTGGTGTTGGCAAAGGTGATGGGTTGCTGTGCTTGCTGCTGCTGCACTTGCGCCATGTTGGACGGGGCCTTGGAATCTGCTCCAAGTTGCGCGACTTGCTGCGGTGTTATTAAAACGTTTTTGTCAAGCACCAGGCCGGGAAACGTAGTCTGATTCTCATGTGCGTTCGCGTTAAATGTTGAAGAGCTGTTGGAGTCCTGTGAGTTGGAATTTGACGTAGATACGCGCAAGGCAGCGGTGTAGGGATTAAAAAGTGCAAATGTTGGCTTCGCAGCGTCGCTGTTAGTGGATGTGGATGCAACAAGTGGGTTTGACAAAATGTTGATGCTATAGTTATTGGTATTCGAAGTCGTGGTACTGTAGCTATGGAAGGGTGGTATCATTGTTGTAATAGCTGAATTCTTAGTGTCCGGATCCGTCTTAGCAGCCATGGTAGCTGCAGCCATGGTAGCTGCAGCGACGGATGAAGAGGTAGTGTAAGCGTTTGAAATATTTGGCCCCACCCCCATTGCGGAGTTTGTAGAAAATGGATTAAGAGAATTAGGTTTTTGTAGTTGGGTTGCCACATTAAGAGACACGTTCTGGGCCGAGTTGGTTTCGTAAGCATTCATGGGTGTAACGCTCCATGGAGATATAATGGCTTTGCCACTTTGGGGATCCCTGGGGTCTGCGTTCTTAGTTCCTGATTTCACAGTGCTTTCGCGGCCTAAGCGGTTGTTCGAACTCATTTCAGTGTCTTTACTATTGCGGTTTGAGCGATTGGAATTTCGTCCACGTTCACGACTACGATCGCGACTACGTTCCCGACTTCGCGATCGCCGCGAAGAACGTTGTCTATTACCTTTTCGATCACGTTCACGTTCACGCTCGCGATCACGATCGCGTTCACGCTCTCTAGAACGCGAACGACTACGATCTCTCCGCCTTTTTCCACCAGAGCGATCATTGCGATCCCTCGAGCGTGAACGACGACGGTCTCTCGACGTGGAACGGCGGCGATCTCGTGTAACTGATTCGTTACCTTCATGCCTGTTACTTGCTTTGGAATCAGGATCACTCTGCTTGGATTTCGAAGGAGGTATCAGAGTTATGCCGGCTTGTTGTTGATAGGTTTGAAATGAGGGTGCAGCTCCCAGTTGTGTGCCTAGAATATTCTGAAGGCTGTTTGTGGTAATGACAGGTGGCTGTGGCACTGGTAGTGCACCAGACGTCTGTGCGACTACTGCCGGAGTTAATGTCAAAGCTCCGGCTTTTTGAAGGGCCAAGAGAGACTGTTGGCGAGCAGTCTCAATCACTTTTTGCATTTCGGTACGCGAGGAGAGTAAAAGACGAATTTGTACCTCATTTAGCTTCCCTCTGTCCTTCATCATGGCTTGACGGGCGTCTTCGTCAGTGCTGTATTTTCAAGGGAAAAAAAGAATCGGGAAAAGGTAAAACAATTTAATTGCGATTCGCAACTAGGTCAATTTTCGCAGCTAAAGCGAATTTTAATAATAAAGTATTCTTAGATGTTTATTTTAAAATCAGTGGGAAATTTCCCTATTCTCGTTTTTTCTTTATTTTCCTTTACTGTCTCATAGTGCATAGTGTATAGATAGTGCTGGGTTTTTTCCAGTTAGATTATAAGCATTTGCAATATTGAAACTAATATCCTAATATTGAATAAAATTCTTATAAGTTTTATTAAACTTATCAAAGTATTTGCTTCTAAACAATTTGCGACTTATCGAAATTATATTCATAGTAATTATTTATACAGATATATGCAATGCATAACATTTACAATAATCACTTTAAGTTAACTTAATTTGGAAATCCTTTCTTTTCTCATTTCTTTAGTCAGAATATACTTTTATTTCTGGAGAAATAGATGATGAACTCTAAATACTGCTTTACAATTTTCACGTTCCTTCAACGATATAAACTCTCTTTTTTCTATCACGCACTCCCACTGAAATTACGTACTTGGAAATATTTCTGCTTAATATATCTACCTGAACGCAATGAAAGCATCGCCCATTTCACCACCGACGATGTGAACGCCTCCCTCGGGAATCGAAAGACCTTTGAAGTACTGTCGAATATCCAATGCATTTGCTGACCACGGTAGGTTTTGTAAACGAATTATAACACTCATCGTGCTAATTCTTATTTTATTAAAAAGAATATAAGGATTTTTTTCTCTTTCACCACTTGTCTGGAGTTCCTGCAAAAAATGCGTAGAAAGAGTTTCCCTGATGATTATGTTTAAATAGGATTTATGGTGTTGTTAGATTCGCATAAACATTATTAAACGAAAAAGAAGTCTTATATATTGTTTGGACAAAGTAATTTATTGTGTGATTTTCATTCATAAAAGATACATCGCGATATATATTTAAACAAGCAAGTTTTTCATATCGAGTTACTGCGTCTTCTCGGTTCCATTTCCGTTTTCTTCCGTTATCCGAAAGCGATTCCACTCAAATTGTGTCCATGACCGATATATTTATAGCTTGCGAATATAATTGAGCAGTCAGTGTCCAGTAGTTTAAAAAATGTCAATCTCTTGGAATCAGTGAAACGTACCGTGCCTTATTTTTCTCCATTTTAGTTAGTGTTGAAACAAAAATTTCTCTAAAACCCAAACTACTATAACTTTTTGACAGGTGTCTCTGTTGGCTTGTGTCAATTCCTTAAAATGGTGGTCGACACTTTGACTCCAAGTATATCGGAAACTAGATGTGTTACGCAAAATCTACCAGCAGCCGCGGATTCAGCACGCCCAAATTCAATGTGCGGCGTTGCTGGATCCAGTTGCTTAATGCACTTAAATGCCCCCTCCAATTGCACGTTCATGGAAATTCAGCTTCGGTTTAGATCGATGGTTCCCAAACTTATTTCACCTACCGTCCTCTTCTCAGAAAAAAAATACTCAGTTACCCTGGAAATCTACAATCTTTAAGCGAAATCCTTAAGAAAGATGTATGTATCTATATTTCTACCTACGTCCTAAAATATAGTAAGGAAAAAAGTTGTAAATAAGACACCTTGAAGCTTGAGATTATAAAATTATTTATTAAATTCACAGAAAATTAATATAACGAAGTATATCAATGGTGCGTAGAAAGAGACGAAGATAGATGGTTAAGTATTTTGAATTTCGAATCAGGGTTGAAATCAGCTAAATCCGACATTTGGCTTGGACTTACGTTAAATCTACAACAATTTCAATGGAATAGATACGGATTTATGCTTTTAAACCCAATTTACGGGTCACCCTGTCAGAAAGGCCGCTGAGACGGGGATGAACTAACAGCCACCAACCGGACCGGATCAAGGTGTCATACGTCTCGCTCCGAGGATCAACATGGCTGGAGGCTTAGACCAAAAATAGCCATTTCGAACAGAGTATCCAGATACCGGGTAAAATAGCCTTACCTGTGTATTGCGGATCTTTGAACGGGCGGACTCGCCCCTTCTCCTCAACTTCTGGAATTTTTATGGAGTTTTTAAACAAAAACAGAAAACTAAAGGAGTTAGCCGACATTCTTAAAGTCGACTAGAGGGAACTCTGCTCCTACGGCTGGACCTGCTGTGGTTGTGGCATATAGGTCTGGCACTAGTGTCAATGAAGGTTGTACGAGTGGGGTGAAGGAATCTCCGACGGTGGCAGTTGTGGCGAAGGCCGAGACCATCGTGTCTGGCCTAAGCAAAGCCAGGGGCTGTCTGGAGAAAATCCCGACGGATGATCAGCTATCTCACTCTGATTTTTCGAGGATGGGGTAGGGTGCCGAACGGGTCAAGGCGTAATACCGAACCCGACGACACACCTTCCGAATGAGAGACAGATTACGGAAGATCTCTGAAAAGGATAAACAATCACTGAACTATGTGGTGAGCATTCTTGGTCCGGATGAGCCCTCGAAACACGATCTGGCGTCCAAACGGTAAAGATCGGCAGAAAAACGGTTCAGCCGGTCGGGAAAAGGCCTAAGGTGCTTGGAGTGGCAGACAACACCTAACATTCAGTGAAGTTCTGAGGGACCCGCACTGCTGGCTGTGGTTGATAGGAGTGGCCCAGACTGCACTATCTCGGACGACCATTTGATGGGGGAGTTGTTTCCTTTTCCTATGATGAGGGAACCCCAGACCCCGTACCTATCTGTAGGTATACTGGTTGGCATCAAGGCCGTATTAAGGCTTGATCCCTATATTCCTATTGAAATGTAGATTGGTGCTGATTGATCACTATAAGCTGACGATCAGCAGGTAAGTTCTGGCAAGGCGCAAAGCTCGAGGAAATCGTCCCGGCCTCGTGCCAAAACGTGGATCTCCGTAGAGCCATCAGATCTTGTAGCTGCAGCAACCCGACGAACTGGAAAGTTCTGAAACTTGAAGAGCCAAAGGGGGACTTCAGAGGATGAGATAACCAGTAGGGTTATCTACATTTTTACCGATAGTCAGGCTGCGATCTGGAAACCTGACATCTATGGTGGTGAAAAGCTGTCACCAATCTCTCAAACGATATGGAACAGCTAAAATTTAACCTGCTATGGGTGCCAGATAATCCAGAAAACTCCCGTGCGGACACGCTGGCTGAGCTCCTCCTTAAAAGCTCAGAGACTTCTATCATTAGGTAGAGTGAACATCCGACGGGTGATATGAGTCATAACTGGTCTTTGTGTTATCGGTGCGCATGCTAAACGGATAGAACTATTTTGGAATGACTGTTGCGGAAGCTGCGGGGATGGGGACGAAGAGGAGACCATCCAGCACCTGCTATGGAGTTGCCCTGCCCTTAATGGGTGCATACCTTCATAGAGACCTATGTGAGGTGACACCTCTCAAAATAGGGGATTTTGCTCGCTACATGGACCCTTAATGGTTTTACTAAACAGGGGTAATGAGATCTAAAAGTGTGGTATCACAATGGACCCAAGAAGTGTCCTAGTGTTCCTTGGAACTACCACTGCCAACTACATATAAAAACTCAAAGCTGATTTACTACTTGCTTTTTTGTTTAACTAAGCAGCTAATTTGTAGATTAACGACGCTTTCCCCAGATGGGTAAAGAATTTTTTTAAACCGATTAAACTTAAATCGGAACGAATTTGAGAGATTACCCTCTTGTTGTTTCTGGTTTGGCGACAAATTAGTTCGTTTCGGTTTCCTCCAGTAAGAATTCTGAACCAATATTCACAGCAACGAACAGTTCAAATGGTGGGCACTCGGCCAAAACCGCCGTTGCAAGAAATAGTCGGCTCCAAGCTATTTAGCTGCGTCAATTTCGACGTCGAAAACCACCTTAGGGCTCTCGGTAATTCCTTTTTATGGTCAATATAAACATCTCATTAACTGATCCACATGAAACCCCGAACACTAGTTGGAACTTCGAACCGAACGCCGTAGCAGCGGCTGCTACCACGACTCGATTCTACTAACGCATCCATCTGAAATGTCCACCAACTTACCATTCTTCATCATTGCTATGAGAAGAACTGAACGTTTTCATGTCAGCGACAAAATATTTTTGATTTCTCCCATTTGAGAATAAGCACAATTGTGTGTGAACACATAATAAACTTGTCTTTTTGGTCTGCTGTAAATTTACTTAAAACATATAACTAATTCAGTCATATATATCGCAACGACGATTTTGTACAGATTCCTATTTGAATTAGTTATTGAGGATTTTTGTATATTTGACAGACGAAACCGCGTGCAATTTTTATATCGTGCTTTGACTGAAAATGGGCATAATGTTAAAGAAGCACTTTGAATAGCACAATGTGCTTCAGTACATTTTAACTTTTGTAACTAAGATTGTAGCAACGTACTTTAGTACATTATAATAGTACAAAGTACTTTAGTGCATTGTAATAGTACAATACACTTTTGTATATAGTAAGAGTGCAATGTACTTTGTAGCAGCGAAACTGTAGTACATTGTACCTGTAGTACTTGGGATTTGGAAACTTAAAATTCGACTCTGCCTAAGTAGCCTAAACGAACCACTGTACACAATGGAGTTTAATAGAGTATGTCAAAACCGAGCAAATTATTTAATACGCGCTTTAGAAGAGCCGGAAGCATACAACTTTGACAACTATTATCGGTGTCTTGCGACTTATCTTTGTATCCAAGAAAGCACTCCTTATTTAAGCCATGTTACGAGTCCATGTACTTCAGTTTTCTTTTTGCGTATTTTCGATCGAGTAAACAGAAGCTACATTAATGGCGAGGTTGGTCTATACTCACGAGCCATAAAAACCTGTTGCACACTTTCATTCGAGACGCAGTATCGAAACAACGATTTGTAGCGCAGCATACGTTTCCTTGTTAAGTGGCGCAGATCACTGGATGTTTGGCCAATCTCTCGTCGCGCTAGGCATAAGTGCGTTTTTGCCAAGCTGCATTATAATTGCAAGCGGTTAATACGGAAATCGCAAAATAAACCGCTTCATTACAGATCTCGTTATGCGGGATTCTACAGATGACAAAAGCATCAGCGCTTGTGAGGGAACGAAAACGTCGATATGGCTATAAAAACCTTTGTTCGCAGTTGTAAATACTTACAACTAATTCGAACGCCTCACACACAGTTTCTTCGCGTCAAACGAGAAGTCGTATTACTTTTAGAGTTCGCTCTGGTGACAAGTTTCCTTGGACGCTCGGCTAAATGGAGTTTTATACCGTAAGTAGTGAATTGTCTCGTCCGAGTTTTCAAAGATTTCAATTAGTGAAGAGACTCCACTGACTTTGAACTAACTTAACGTAACTAACTTTTAATTAACTAATGTAACTTTTATTTTTATAGACATCAGAGAGATCTTTGCGACTAATAATCTAGTATCTGTATGTGATTTATCAGTTTCGGTAGTTATGCTCTCCGACTTGTGATGCTTTCGCAGAAGGGACGATAGACTTGGGCTGTCATTCCAAGGAATCAAATCGCAAAATTTGATGACTCGTTAAGTTTTCCGACAGCGTTCGATGATAATGTGCTTTGAACAAATTTCCGTTTTCCCTTGTCAATTTTGGCTTGGAGAAAAACCGGTTTCAGCGTTGTGCCATCCAGTCTTTCTTCGTTCTTCTTCGAGAACGACAAAAGACACTGAAGATGGCTCACACCTCACACCAGTCAGCAACTCGTTACATTTTTTAGATTTCGTGCTAGAATTCACGAAGGATTTTAAAGTCAATGTTTGGTACTCATATATTTCTTAATTTTTACAGAAAACACGAATACTCGTTAGTTTTCTCGTTGCCCAAAAAATAAGCGGTCCTCATTGCTTGTCAAACTGCATTGAGGGAGATTTATAAGGCAGGGGTTCTTAACTTAAATGTACTTAACGTGTAACCTAATTCGTAACATCCATTCGTTTAGCACTCAACATACCTTTTTGCCTTGATTTCTGCATTCTTTCGATTGAAACACTTGGTGTGCCCACTAAAGCTCTTAATCATGATTTTATAGACTATAATTCGACTTGAAAGCACTTTTCAGCTCTCCCCTGGCGTTTTGCTTAACCTTTCAAGACTGACCACAAGATTCCGTTATATGGATGGTATCGCTTAAAGCTTTTAATTACAAGTTCACAACTTCTAATGAAAATTTCTCCTTTAATCCGAATTAGTTGCGAAATCTGTGTTGCACACTACGAACGAATGGCGACGTTTTTCAACATTAAAGTTAAATGACAATTATACCAGAGTACAACCGCGAGGGCGGGCTATGTTTTGTGTATTTAATACACTCTGTTACTTGCAATATCAAATCAATATCAAATAGCAAATAAAATCTAGCCGTCAATGGAGTGTTGACCGCCCTCGGATGCAGTGCATTTGATGGAAGTCACTCGTACCTAAGGTTAAAATAGGTCATAGTGGGATGAGACCAAACGGCTAACATGGCAGCCTCTTGCTGTGGATCACATCGGTTCTCGTCACTGGTGTCGGACTCGTGGTTGCTTATGCTAACCGCTACCTGTCGGTTGGATAATCCCATACAGACACAAGACCTCAAACAGGTACTGATTGGTGATGATCTTAACGGCAACTCCTCATGTTCTGAGTTATTTAAATAATGGTATTCATGTGGTCTGTTCTTACCATGATACCAAGCTTCCTAAAGAAGGTGTGATGGTGGGACTGCAGGTCGTCACACCGTCAAGGGGTTGGCTTTACATAATAAACCCCAAGTGTGACAAGGCACACAAGTGGCAAATTTGACGGTCTATGATTGTCTAATATGCGTATTTATAGAAATTCTTAACACAGTTTTTCAAAATTAAGATAGCCTCTGAACGCAGGAAATATGCTTGCGGAATCTAACTTTCAAATGTATGCTATTTATTTTGTAACCGTTTAAATAACCGAGTTTTTGGAGTGAAAACTTTTCCAGATTTTAAGACAGGACGAGCACGCACAAAGTAGTGAGAGGATTACTATTAAAATCGGTATGACGTTAGCTTCTTCGGGGTGTGTTGTTCATAAATAATATAGCCATAACTTATAGGATTGCATATTGTACCTTGCATTGTCATACGCAGATGGCAGTAGCCTAGAAATTTTGTGCTGTTTAGTTTCTGTCCCTCAACGACTGATGGATGCTGTCGTTTGCAAAAAGGGAACATATAAGATAATCCAGTTTCAACCTCTGATAAATCTTCAGCGTTGGCAGGACTCTAGGAAAGTTGTACTAACATACCTATCCAGCCACGGCTGAATTATTATTAATAATTTTGAGAGGACAAACTAAAAAGCTAAAGACAACCAGACAATTACTTACCAATTTTCGAAAACCTTAATAAACTTAATGGCATTCCTTCCAGACTCTGATGTGTGGCTTCCTCTGCGTGCTGGTGGAGTCATTACCGACACCAGTCCCTTCAATCAGCACGAGAGCTACTGATGTTGAAATAGCAGACCAAACTAAAAGAGATCTCAGTCTCAGTTATTCCGCTACTGATATAAATTCCAAGGAGGGCACCCGGGTGAAGACTATAACTGTCATAAAAAATATTGGAAATCAAAATAAGCATCAGCCACTTGCAATTAACCCTGAGCTGCATAAGGATGAAGAATGGGCAAATGCGTTCCGCGACAACTTTTCGGCGTATGGCAAAATTCCAGACGTGCCTGATATAGACGACCTCTTTAAGTTTGTAAAGAAGTCCCCACATGGGGAGGAAAAGGCTCTTGAGACACCAACACCGAAAAGCGAGGAAACCCCTGCTCAAGAACATCCCAGCGGGGAAGAGTCACCGACCGTCGATGAAGAGAGTACAGTTGAGAAAATAAAAGGAGATGTCGAATTAATTCCAAGTAACAGCAGTAAGAATCTCAGGACAATGCCTAAGTCCGAATCGCTGCCTATGCAAAAATATCGCGTTCATGAACCGGACGACGGTGTTAACCATTCAGTGATCGACCTTCCGTCGAACCAGCACTTCGATAAATATGTTCAGCTGAATTCCAATGTATATGATAATGGAAAGCCGTGCGATCACGCCACTTCAGGAACTGTTATGGTCAAAACGTCTTCCGGCCGTTCTTATGACATCCCAGTGAATAAGCACAGCAACGGCGAAAAGCCTTACATCGCTCCATCAATTTCGAAGAAGACGCGGCCATCTCTCGAAAGCAATCAGCAGTCCGTGGACTCCGTCAATCAGCAGCAATATACCAGGAACTCACTTCTGCCGCCGCTACCATTACAAGGTGGACCAAATAGTTATTCCCTTCCAACTTACACTGCTCAGCAGCAACCACAAACTCTGGGATATTCATCAACTTTACGTGCTTACGTTGCTCCAAGTCTACGAAACGGGCTGATTACAAGTCGAGGGCCAGCCGCTGCAAAAGCCTACAGCCGAACCCAAAGTGGTCTCCATACAAATGTGTTGGCTGTTGGCAGTGCGAATAGGGCTAATTATGCACGATCGCGAGGATTAAAATACTAATCCACGCAAAATTAGGTTCATAAGTAAGGTTTAAATAAAGAATAAGGTTAAAGAATTTCCTACAAAATCAAGTCATAGAAACATGGTGAAAATCCTAGTTGTTAAGCACGCATGTTCGACGAACTCCAAGATTTCTTCTAAGTCAGAAGAACAGACAACTACTGTTGGCAGCTATTGAATAAAAACTATGGAGTTCTTGGGTAGTTTCTAAAAACTCTCTGTAAATCTAAAGTTATCGTAGCATTGAAATAGAATACTTGAAGAAGTCAGTCGATAGTTAAAATAGTCAGTTACTATTGCCAGCTCAAATCACTTCAGTTCCCAATTCTGCAACCCTTTCTTTTTATATCTTATTATTGTATGCAACTTTATTTATCCGCAATGTACATTGTATTTATTATACATAATTTTAAATGTTATTTGGAACGAATTTCCAATTGTCCCTCGTCACATCTAATTAATAGACAAATCGTTTCGGCGATTGCCATCTTCAGTGTCTTTCGTTCTAATTCTACTTTTTTCTGTCCGAATATATACAAATATTTTTTATCGGTTCTATAACAGCTGCAATAAAAGTATCAAGACTCTGAAGAAGTCAATTCAAATATCAAAACGGATGTTCAGACCATCGAAGGAAGTTAAAACAAGGCCGGCTCTCAAAATTAAATTAGATTCTTACTTTTGCATTATTGTTATTACCATTTGATGTAACCTTCAGAAAACCAAATTAGTTGGAATTTGTATTATTGTATTCAAAATTAGTTAAAATTATTACAAACTATTACTTTCCGCATTGAACGTAGACCTCTTAAGACTAAAAAATATACATGAGCACGGAAAACAGTTTTGCGTAAATACTACGAAGGAAATAAAACAACCATCAGGTTTTTAACATTTCCAATTTAAGTTGGCTGTTGAATCTGAATATAAAATAAAATCAATAGAAAATATCCATAACCGTCAAGCATTTATTAGTTATTTATTTAGTTTACCAAGTTTAATCTTCAGTCGACTTGAAAGCTAGATGACAATAATTGGTAAATAAATATGATAAAAAATATAATGAAAAAAAATAAATTTCTTAATTATGAGAATCGCAAAAAAAAAAAAAAAATTTTGTTGAAGACGTCGAATCTCCCAAACTAATCGCCTTGCAAACGGAAATAAAGTCAGCGCCAGTTATCTGTAGCGGCTCGTGTAGAGTATAAATATTTCTGCAGAAACATATCGTAAATTAATTCCATGCATCAGCTTTAAAGCGAAAACAGCATTCTACATAATTTTTCGATTTTCAAGAGACGGCAGGTCAATGAGTCGAAGACGGCTCTCGTAAAATGGTACACTTAAAGTAAGAACTGTTATACACTGATTCTATATTCACACGGTAAACATTTACAGCTGGGGCGCTCCACGGCTGAATCGTGCTTTAAAACCAGTGAAGTAAATAAAGTGGCGTAAAAAGATTTAAAATAGCTAAGATTAACTTTGCACCATGTTTCATATTGTTTCTTTCATATTCGGATTCAGCAAACTAACTTTGCAAGCGAACCTTGGATTCCGAAACTTCCAGGACATCATCCGTGTAAGGCTTAAAGCGCGAATACATATTTAAGTCTTTTTCAAACCTGTGTATGATACTTGTTAACTCGCAAATGATTTAAACTTTTAGAAAATTTGTTCCGTTCTTCATTAAGCATAATAACGCTTCTTTGAAAAACTTTTTAAATACTGGTATTCGTTGTGCAGATTTGTGCTTCCAATCACTATAGAGGAAGAACTTGATTTTTATTATATTGTAATATTTTCTCTACATCCTCCGCATGACTTTGAAACTTATTCAGTTATAGCAAATACCATCTTTTTAGGATTTTTCCCTGTATCTACGAATTCAGTAAGAAGCTGTATATCAAATCGACCACAAAATAAAGAGCCGAATTACTTTAACGAATTACGAATAATTTTAATATGGTAAGAAATCAAATACTAATAAGCAAACAATCTGGGAGCAACTTAGATACGAATATATGTAAGGATATGTGAACATACTTACCAGAAGATATTTGTGCTATTGCATTGCACAATAAATCAAGGAATATTGAAGGGAACTTAACATATACATTCCATTAACCTTATGTTAAATATCTAGGAATCTTCTGTTTTGTTGCAATCTCTGGCCAATATGTGCTATCTTCAGTATCTGTATTTGTTCACATTATTAACTCTTTTACTACTGACTACTGAAAGATGTGTTCAAAGTATACGAAATCCAACGTGCTCGCAGGAAGGTTGTTACAAATGTAGAAGATAAGAACTTCTCTTCTCATCCTCTATATATTTAAAAAGCCTGTTCTCTCCAATTCTAATTTAATTTTACTTACTTTCCAGCATCCTTCCTCTAAGTTTTCCGAGCTGTAGGCTTTCGGTATTCCTCGATACCACCACCAAAGAGCTTTTGCTTCGAAATCCATATATTAATATAACTTTACTCGGAATTCTTAAGAAACGTTCACATATTTTTCATTTTTCATTATTTGCCCCTCGAATACCTAGACTTCAGTTGAAATACACATGTACCCCAGCCTTCTATGCTCGTACGTAAGTTTGTGATACTCGTACTGTGCTGCAGGTAAACAAACCAGCTTGAAAGTTCATTCAAAGATACTGTCGGCAGTTGACAGATACATCCGATTCTTTCGAACCAAATGGGTGCGTTTGGTTCAATTTCAAGCAATTTAGGGACTTTCAGTTTGTTTTTCGGTTTTTTGTACGAAAAAAAACTAAACTAAGAAACAAAAAGAAAGTTCAACGAGAGCAAGAGAGTTTTAAATAACCTTTTTTAGAGTGTATCTGCCCCAGAGTATTTTATATTTCTCTATAATATTGCACAAAATTTAAGAGGATTTTGCCGATTAGCAGTTTTGTGACCAATTTTTTTACATACAATAGTTGGCTATATCGAGTCAGTTCATCATGCTCATTATAGTGCATACTTAATGTTCCCTAAAACATTAAATAATGATAATTATTCCTTATTTTCAGCGGAAGCCATATCTCTGGAAAAAAGGGCTCAAAATCAACACAGTCATTTACTACTGCGCATTCGTATCGATAAATTTGATTTCCTAATCAAGCAAAAACGAAAACTAAATTCAGGGGTGAAGTAAAGATTCAAGTAGGGGAGAACATTTTCTTTTTAAAGCATGACTCTATGATGTAAAGTCAAAATCTTGCCGGGTAGAGAAATCCCTGCCTGGAGGCCTTTTCTCCGTAAACCGCTGGAGCCGAATTCGTCGGCGGCGGCTCCAAGACGGCTCTTGCTGGATCACCAGATAACACTGCACTGCGTTCTTTAGCATACACTCACCAAGTTGTTAAGTTCTTTTATACTTTTTGGGCATCATAATACAATTAGTAATCACAAAATTTCTTGTTTTCCAACTATTAGTTTTGCCAGATCAATACTAAAAAATCGAAAGATGGCAGGCTAGTGCTTTTACGAATGTTTTACCTGCATTCTTGAACGTAAATAAGAGAACATAAATATAGGAACACTCTATCCCGGATAAGATGGGAAAAGCGTTTCCTCCTTTTTCCCTCCGCGCAAAGACATCAGCCCAGTGTGCTAGCCAGCGACTTTCTTAACACAAATTACAAACAAAGCGCTTTGCATTACCTACTCTGATATTACTATAGATAGGTTGTAACCTCTCTGATATCACGTTTTCCAACAGGAATTTATTATTACGATTTAGCAATAACTATGAAATAACTTAGTGTATAAAGGGTCCAGCCAGAGAGCGTTGTTCCTACTTAGCTCATAATATCAAATTAGTTCCTGTGTTCTTAATAATTACTTTTGTCTTTTTTGCCGGTTCTTAAAGGAAATCACTGCTTGATAGATCCCAAGCAGACGAGCGGAAATTTTTAGCTTTGTTAAACAAAAGAAAAGTCCAAAGGTCGGCTTGAAATAAATGATCCTAGCCGTTCCAGTCGAACCGTTGGCGACGGCTTGAGCTGTAGTTGGGCAGCAGCGCAATACGCTGGCTGTAATGTAACATCGGAATGGCAAAAATGTTAAGTACGTATTTGAACCAAGCGAACATGGTTCACCTATTCCACATAGACCACTTTCTATACGTCTCGCACACTTTGCGGTGTTCAAGATTATTCATTGATTTTTACGATTCCCTACTGGAATTTGGATTAAACGGAACACACTCATATGTAATCTTTACATCATATTGTAGACAATTGGAATGTCTGGAACCAAACCCTTATAATAGGCGCAGGATCCTCTAGGTGAAAATTCCACTAATTTGTGCAGATATTCCATAGACAGTCACGCAACAATAAAAATGAATTTAACCAACTGACCAAGTTGAGGGGAAAGTGTGAAAACTTTATTCGGACTTTACTTACCTTACCGTTTTAATACACAAGAAAAATCAAATGTAATACAATCCTTAACGCAAGAACCAAGTTTCTTTATTATTTGCCCAAAATATGCACCTCTCCAAATAGAAAATATTATTCCTCCATCTGCCTGAAAACCCCACGCCATCGAAAATTATCAGCAAGTCAATCGATTTAACAAAATCCGAATACCAAAATGGCGACTTCGAACTTCGAAATCTATTACAGTCAGAACCACGGTTGCAGAGAAACGTAGTAGTACGTTTAGATTTCAAATCTAGAATAATACCTTTCAATAACTATAGAAACATAAATGTAGGTACGTTATATCTTTGCATATGATTATTATTACATCCAGGGTACCAAGCTTTTATAGATCCAATTCTATATTTTCATCCACTAAAAAAAATAAAATAAAAAACAGTCCAGTTTTTATATTCGCTTTAGAACTGCATTTTGGCTAATCAATATATCTGGTCGGCAAATAAGCTAGTTCTGTTTTTTTTAGAAGTGAATAAAACCATTGTTTTATACAAAGGACAAATTTTAATCATATATATTGTATATATGGGTACCTTTATCGATGACCTCTTGCCGTCTTCTAAATTAATTATGCCGCGTTCGTAAAACGTCTTGGACTTATCGTTCCGTTGGCGTTTTCGTAGCGAATCACAGACGGATATACGTGAGGTCAAGTAACGATAGCGCTGAGAAAACAAGCGAATCCGTACTAAACTTCCACTGAAAGAAAAACCGAACGAACTTATTTGCTAACCCAATATTAAGAAATTCATTCGAATTTAAATAAAACCTTCCAAAAGCAGTAAATAAGGAAGTGAAAATTCGCAACAGCATTGCTAATGGTGGAAAGTATTTCGCAGAAGGTTGGTATCTCTGGCAATTAATTGTGGTGAGTAACATTTGACATTTCAGCTGATTCTGGGAGAATTCACTTATACTCTCTTTCGTATAGTTGGTAGTCGCCTTCGACGTCGACGTCATTTTTCACAATTTTTTCACGTATATTTTATCAAAACAGTTTCTAAATGTGTTTTTAGTTTAGAGGTGATTTCCAAATAATCCAAAACAACATTAACAAACTCCTCGAAGGAAGTCGCATTCGTCGTGAACAAATATTGGAAGTGAAAACGAAGTGTGTCGACGAAGTTCGACACAGCACAACTTGGACTTTTTGGGTTTTTGCAGTACGCGCAGACATCTGTCCTCTGTCGCTGTAGCAAAAAGGTCGTAGTCAACGACGCAGCATTGCGAAGCTCAGAAAGAGAGCAAAAGAGGAGCCCAAGTCTGAAAATAAGAGAACATTTAACACAATCACTATTCTGGCATAAATAATCAGAAAGTGGAAATCTACTACCCAACAAAAAGGTTTGCTTCTGCATGATAAGAATAGATTTCATTTTTGGCTTTTTCTGCATCATACAATCACAGTGGGTAAAATCGTTCGCAGAAGTAATGAAATGTTAGCAGATATCGACCTGTATTGGAGTTGTTGTGGAGCGGATGATGCTTCTTTACAAGAAGTCTCCGTACGGTTAAAAAGTGCTTTTTGTCGAGTGTGCTTTTCAGGGAAACATTTCTTCATCTAAATTCGGTTTTACCAATTTTTACTAAAAGAGAGCAGTTAATCAGCAAAAGATTTCAATGTTCATGTAAATATAATAAAAGTTCATAGGGGAATAATTAAGACTAGAGTTCCTTATTCCGATTGCAACAAAAGCTGTTTCGAAAAACGGCAGCGAAAAAGCACAAACTCGTGCTTGTCCTGAACGCTGTCACTGAAATTCTGCTCGTTTAGGATCAAAACAATTCTCAGAATTGCGAGCTTTTTCACCCTTCGATGAGAGATCAACACGTTTTCCCTGAGTTTGCTGATTTTGTGAAGCCCCACAAAACTCGCTCGCTATTTTCTTCGCTTTTATTGATTCGAGTTTTTATTGTTGGACAATTAAGTACTGAGAGTGTGCGTTACCTTCAGCTGTATATTTCTGCTTCAGACAGAAAAATTCAACGCTCCTCTCTCAATTTAATTCTGCTTCTGCAAAGGTTTTCTTCGCTTTTAACGAGTTGATAGTCAAAACCTTAGTCTAACCTCCCTAATAACATTAAACATCCCTACTCTGCATCGACTGCAGTTTATCCTAATTCTTGAATTGATTTGTTCATCTTCAGGTCTCCTCCGGCAGCATGAGTACAACAAGTTCAAGTTCCATGGATCCGAATGGAACAACATCGAAGCCAAACTATGTTGTTCATCTATCGCCAGCCGATCAGATGCCCTCGTCTATTGATCCATTGAGTCATGTGGGTGACGGCGTATTTCTGCAGACGAAAACCGCTCAAGGACTGGCTGGCATCTTCGTTTGGGTCGCGCTGTTTATCACATGTCAACAGGTCGCTATCACGTCTTCAAAAACACACTTGCGTTTGTATCCGCACTTTTTATTTGCTCCATTTGATGATTACAGATCTACCAGCATTTGCGCTGGTACACGAATCCCCAGGAGCAGCGCTGGATTGTGCGCATCCTGTTTATTGTGCCCATCTATGCTACGTACTCGTGGATCAGCCTACTCTTCTTCAATTCGGACAACGTCTACGTGTACTTCTTTACGGTGCGCGATTGCTACGAAGGTATTTCAGAAACGAGGACCTACGATATATGTGACCCATTATGTTGCTGTTGGAATTTTTGAAATAGAAAACTAATTATTTCTCTTATCTTCCAATAGCATTTGTAATCTACAACTTCTTGTCGCTCTGCTACGAGTATCTGGGCGGCGAGGGCAACATTATGTCGGAAATACGTGGGAAACCTATTAAGACATCCTGCCTGTACGGCACCTGTTGTCTCAAGGGTAAAACGTACACCATCGGCTTCCTGCGCTTCTGCAAGCAAGCGACGTTGCAATTCTGCCTCCTCAAGCCGTTGGTGGCATTCATCATCATCTTTTTGCAAGCATTCGGACACTACCACGATGGTGATTGGAGGTTAGTTTCACGTTGGAAGCAGCTCTGGAATTTATATCTGATTCCTATCGATGCTCACTTACATCTCTTTGCACTGTCTAGCGCCGATGGAGGCTACATATACATCACTGTCATCTACAACATCTCCGTTTCGTTGGCTCTGTACGGCCTGTATTTGTTCTATTTTGCCACTCGTGATTTGCTGACTCCATTCGAACCTGTGCTCAAGTTCTGCACCATTAAATCGGTGATTTTCCTATCTTTTTGGCAAGGTGAGTCAGCTCAGAACGCAGACATGTGTGCGGAGCGAGAATTCATGCCACTTGGCTGCTTTGAAGTGCTTGCGAAATTAACTTTGACCTTTTAATCCCTCCAGGGGTTGGTTTAGCCATTTTGGAGAAGGCCAAAGTTATTTCCCCCATTGTAGACAGTGCTGGCACCGTTACGTCCGCAGGTACCGTCTCCGCGGGCTACCAGAATTTCTTTATTTGCATTGAGATGTTAGTCGCCGCAATCGCGCTGCGTTATGCTTTTCCTTACCAGGTGAGTAAACTACGGGTTGCCCTGATACTCACGTAACTGATCACACTAGTCAGTGGGCACGTAGGTTTCAAAGGGTTTCAAATTATCTACTCAGATCCACATAAGATATCACAGTAATGTACACTTTGCCGAATTATTAGAAGACATTTGATATAGAATGCCATAAAAAACGAACAAAGACAGTATAACATCAACCACAATTTCAGGTCTACGCTCGCAGTTGCATTGGCGATCGTCATGGACGCTCTGTGACCATGCAGTCCATTTCCAGCAGTCTGAAGGTATGAAAATGAGCCCCCAAGCAAAGTAATTAATCTGTACGAGCTTTGCTTTCTCGCAGGAAACCATGAATCCCAAGGATATAATGACGGACGCCATACACAACTTCCATCCCCAGTACCAGCAGTACACGCAGTACAGCTCGGGTGAGTGCGGAGTGCAACTTCATTTTGTGATGCTAATTTTGCGCTGTAAATAGAAACATTTTGTGTTGCACGACTTTCGTTTTTACTCTTCGCTGGCAGTTTGTTCGCATTGTGACGGTTTGCTTTGGTTTGTTTAATTTTGCTTACGTTACGTTACGTTATTTGCAGCTACCAAATCTGTCTGAACACGCTGGTGTTTAGAAGCAATGCATTCAACTATTTCCACTGGAAGCGTGTGCTTTGCATGCCTTTCAACTGAACCGCACTGGTTGCAACCAGTTCACTTGATCACAAAATGTTCTGCTATTTTACGCCGAGCGGTTTATTTATTTCGCTTTGTTTGAATTCTTTTGTTTTTGCAGATGTAACATCGTCGCAACGTTACGAGAAACTCTAGGCTTGCAAGAGTTTCCGCGTCTAAAGCTTTCTGCTTCTCGCAAAAGCTTCGACTTTGATCGAAAACGCAACAGCGGTGAGACGAAGAAAGTACTTAAAGCAAGCTTGAGCGTGTCTGCCACACAGCCACCAAATTGCCTTGAAATTCTTTAGCCTTATTTGAGATCAGTTACCTTCTGTTACAGCTTGATGAAGAGCTCCCTCCTAACCGCAGTGCTTTGGTGTTTCCTTTAAGTTTGCATATCGAAGTACTAATATAAGTGACCTTTTGTATTTATTTACTACGTACATTATACGCATCTGCCCTCAATATTATCTATCGTACTACAATTATATTTTTACTTAAGCATGTAAAATATTAGCATTAAGTCGGCGAGTCGCTTGCTGAACTTGCATTTATGTTGTAAACGCGTTTTATTTTACCTTTTGACCCAAAAGCTTTTATGCAACAGCCTCTGCACAATTTTCTAGGTTATTGACTAGTATATTGACTTATATAATAAAGATTATAATGATATACCCACGCATATCTTAGAGTTAAGGCAACAAGCTGTTTTGTAATTTACACAGACCGATCAGCTTTCGTTAGTAGGGCGAAATGCCCTGGAAATTAAGTTCCTTGGGAATTTCTTATCCTGCAGTTTCCATCCTGCGTTCTTTTAATGGAGCGAACTTGCAATGTTGTGTTCAATAAAGATTGCTTGTGGAATTTTGAAGAATTACTTCTTGATTCTGTGTATTTAATGCTTTTATACGCTTCGGTTATAAAAAATCAGTCCCCTCTGCTTTCTTTACTTCCCAGGTGGAAATAGTTCACACGGAATCCGCGTGTCGTCCCACGACCCGGACGACCCCAGCACTCAGGGCCAAGTTGGCGGCTCGCTGGGAGCTGGTGGTGGCAACGCAGGCGCCTGTGTGGCCTCCCGGACGCTCGGAAACCAGCGGAAGTTCACGCCGAGTGGTCAGCGCGTGGCCACCATTAGTCAGAACTACAACGAGAAGACGATGCTGCTGAGCAGCGACGACGAATACCAGTAGATGGCGAACTGGCTCGCACGCCAGTGTCCAGCTTCCGAACGTCTCATTGAAACACATCTTTCCAGTTACAAATATCTGAACGAACTCGCTTTTTATGTTTACAACAACCGAAGGGGTGGTTTGGACGTTTTTATCTCTAACTAGTTAAGCTTTAATATATTTTTGTAAATTAAATATCACTCTCAATTACGAGCAGTTGTCGCTCCCAAGGCAGGAAACGTAAGTAGATGCGTTCCAGGTTCGTCAGTGGATGCTAGAATGGCTTCAAACCAAAATTGTAACAAAGAATTGTAATGTCCTCGGCGGTTTTCGGTTGAAAACGAGTGCAGTTTCAGCAAAATATGTGTGTAAAAAGCTAATCCTCGCCGTCTGTAATTCGCAGCGAAGTCACTTTCGGAAGTGAGAAGCCTCCATGAAATCGCATTTTCTGAATTCCGTCTGAAACTAAACTGCAGCTGTATATTTTTAAAGAACTAAACTAGGCGCGTTTAAATTTAAGCGACAATTTAAGATCAGTGGAAATCGCTGATATTTGCCAACGTTAGAGATAATTAAATTATGTAAGATCAGAAAATTCAAATAGACACATGTACATACACACACACACACACACACACACATGCGTACGCACCTCTACATATGAATCCAATAAAGTTGAGCGCGACGCAGCACAACACGGCTGTCGACTGTTTTTTGCACGATTGAAGTGAAGAGCGTCCAGTTTTGAAATCGTTGAATCGCGTTATTGAAAAAGCGGTTTCTGACGCATTTTGGTGTGCTGGATCCGCACCAGTTGATCGACACTGGGTAGCACGAACGAAGTTCTTCAGATATTCGAAGTCTGGCCACATCCACTGTGACCGCGAATATTCCGAAAACTTGCCGCAGCTTTCGGAAAAAAGTGTCTGCGAGCACGTTTGCCGTGCTACGGTAGGCCGGCCCACGCGACCCCGCGTCTTGTGATCTCAAAGTCCCGGAAGATCGTCTCTTCGGGAAGCTCTGCACCGCCTCGTGCGTCGCATAATTGAATTATTTCCTCCTTCACGCAGTTCCTCTCCGAAGGCGTTGCGAAAACGCAGAACACGCTGGCGTGAGGCATCGAAACGAGTGCGTGTGTGCATTCGTCGCATGTGAGTGGATGCGTGCACTCGTCACCCAATGTAAACGCATCCCAGTGCGTATGTATTTCACTCAAAATCCCATGTACACTCGTATATAATGAATGTGTAAATACACGCGTGCATGTGTATCATAAATCCGCTCCGTAGCTGTGATTAATTAACATGTATTTGTGTTGGTGTTCTCCGGGGTCCACGAATACAAGTGAATGTGCGTGTTCGGCTTCCTCACACACGCAGCCCACACTCGAGGGGAGAGCGGACATCTATTTACACTCGCATTCCTCTCCGGCAGCAATACATTCGCACACATCAGCGCGTGGAATGCGTAGAAAGATGAAACCGATTACTCGAGTCCTCTGACGTGATTGCAACCTGGATGCGGTTTGCAGCAACTTGAAATGCTCTTCACTTAATCCAGTTAATAATTCAAAAATGCCACAACAGCAGCGCGCAGCGTGTTTCACCAGGCAGGAAATCATCTTGCACAGCCACGTGTGTGTGTGACATCTGCAGCAGTATGTGAGTGCGTGTGCGTGCGTTTTGCAAGGCGGTGTGCGTTCGGTTCGATCCGCGTTTCCATTCCGAGTTCTTCCACACACAAAAGCATTCGCACGCACACTCGCGCCACGCACACTCACGCCACACACACCTCGACACACAACGAGCCGGCTGTTGAATTCATAGCTGGCCGCGGGTCGACCAGGAGATCAACGGCCGGCAGAAGCGTGTCAACAGACGCCGACACCCGCCGCAGAACGCGCGAGGGCGGGCGAGGACCGACTGACCCTCGTGTGTGCAGAAACAAGTCGCCGCCTCGCGGTCCCGCCGCCGCCACCGCGAATCCCGCACTTCACTGCGCCGCAAATCCTCTTCGCCGTCCTCGTTCCGCAGGCTGCGACGTCGGATGGCCACGGCGGCGACGGTGCAGCTGGTTTGCGAGTTGTTGGGATGCGATTTTGTTGTTTAACTGGGCGCAGGCAACTCCAGTGAGGTCCAGAAGGGACGACAGCTGATCTGAGTCGATCTCAAGGCCGTCGTATGAAACCGCAAAGTCAGACTGGAGCTTCCATTCACACCGACAAATTCATTCGGAGGACGTGGGCGCGCAAAGACGCACGGAAGTTGAACTCAGCTAATGAAATTTTAAATAATCCTTCGCTCGCATTTGCCGAGGATGTTGAATTTAATTGCCAGAGTCAATAATTCGCGCGCACCGCCGCTCGAGTCGAACCAACTGGCGGCTGCGGGGTGTGCAAATTGTTCACCAGCGCCAACCCGCGCTGCTGCGCCGCTAGAGGGCGCGTAATTCGTGGAATAAACAACAAAAGCGTTGGCACTCCAGCGCGCGTAAAGCACGCAAAACACACACATGCGCGCGCACACACACACTCAGCCTTTCTCTCGAAAATCAGTCGCTATTTCATGCAAACATTCGCGTTACTACAATTAAAATTAATTAAATAATAAATTCCGAAATGATTGCATTTAACGTGTTTGTGCGCGCAAACATACGCACGGCAAACACACGCGCACACACCCACTCACACACACGCACGCACTCCCACAAAGAGCCGATTGTTTTTTCTCTTTTTATTCCCCTAAATATTTAATCAAAAAACCATATTGTGTGTCGCTGCGTGTATTTGCTGCGCTGTGTGTGTGTGCGCGCCGTCGCTCTGCAGCGCTTTTGTTGTTTACTGCAAAATGCACTCACGGCCTGCGGTGGCTGCGGTCGAAATGCTTTCAAATAAAATATTGCAGCGGCGTTCGTGTGGCGCTTGCGGTTCAGAGTTCAGAGGCGCGGCGACCCCACGCCACCCACGCCAACCACGCCACCCACTGCCAGTGCGCGTCGTCGTCGCGCCGCCCGCTCTCCGCAACACCTGCTGGGAGCGAGCGAGCATAAAAAGCGAGAGCAAAATAAAACAACACAATAACAACATGAAATGCTTTTGTTTGCTGGTGTTAAAAATGCGAAACAGTTTTACATTGAAAACATTGATTTCGTTATTTGGCTGAACACACTGACACACACACACATGCAATTGAGCGGGTTTGTTTGACACAAGAGAGGCGAACGGTAAAGAAGCGAATGGGTGAGAGGAAGAGAAGGGAGAGGAAGCGAATGGGAGAGGAAGGAGCGCTCGACTCCCAAGTGCGAAACCAGCGAGTATTTTTACGATTTAACTGCGCATTATAAAAACCGCAATCAAATACAACGGATCTCGTTATTGAAATTTATTTCAAATTATTGAAATGACGGCAAAATTTCGGTGTTGAAAGATAACGAAAATATTTTTAAATTTTAATATTTAGTGTCAAAATAAAACGAATGCAAATGACGGAATACCAGCGAGAAATGTTGACTGAGTTGCTCAGTAGAGAGAGAGAGAGAGACAACTAAGAATACAACTTCAGGGAGGTTATGAACCCGCTAGCGCCCCCCGGGAAGACGCCAGTTCTTCGCTCCCGAAGCAGACGCAAAATCGACAAGAGAAGCACAAGAGAAAATCGTGTTAACACGGAAAGGAAGCGCAACACGCGAGGAAGAGAGAAGCGGGAAAAAAGAAGAATTTTCCCCCCCTTCCACTCGCCTTGAATTACAGAAGTTTGGGGAGAAAATGCTGCCCAACACAACACACCGAAGTCAACTTAATTTAGACACACACACACACACACACACACACACATAGGTCGCCTGTTCAGCTCCGTGCTGCTGGCGTCGAAGTGGCAGCGACAACAGCAGCGGAATGACGACACCGGCAGCTCCTGCTGGGCTTCGCGCGGAGTCTCCTTCGAATGACCGCCTGGCATGCAATCGCAAAGCACACAGCTAAGTGTGCGTGCACACACACACACTCGCACACACTCGCACACACGCAGCCGGCTGGTGCGCGTCCAGTGCTTCCGTGCATCCTTCAGCCGCTCCAGCCGTCCTCTTCAGTCGCGTCGCACTCGTGGACTGCGGCGCTGCGCTCCCAACGCAGCCTTCGTCCTCGCTGCAGTCAGTCGTCGCTGCCAAGACAAAAAACCGATTTAGTCAAAATGTGCTGCTGCGTCCCTCGCCCGGCCCGTCGAGCAGAGGCGTCGAGCTGCCCCGCCTCCTCATCCTCCACGCCGACCCCGCTTTCCGACTGACTGGCGAAAATTATTTAACGTTTTGCTGCCGCTGCTGCTGGCGTTGTCGCGACTGCCGTTGCGGCTGCGGCTGCTGCGAATACATTAAAAAGCGCATCCGCTCTTCAACCAGCGCGCGGACACATTCAAGTGTTCAGCCACCACACCGCCCCCCGCCCGCCATCAGCGTTCAGCGTCCTCGCTGGAGGGAATCACATTTTCGCTCCGCACGCGGCGGCATCCCAGCTGCCACTTCCAGCCAAACCCTCGTCGCTTCTCTCCGCTTCTTCAGAGAAGATTCGTGTTAGCGAGCAGGTGGTTCGCCTTCTGAGAAGCCGCGCCGCTCCCCCTCTGCTGCGCTGCAAGACAAACGCTCGCTCGTCAGCAGCTAGAGTTGAACAATTTGTTTATCGCTGCAGCTCTCGTTGCTGCTGCTGCTGCTGCTCCTCGTTGCTGCTGCTCCTCGCTGCTGCTCTCGTTGCTGCTGCTGCTCCTCGCTGCTTCTCCTTGCTGCTGCTCCTCGCTGCTGCTGCTGGTCCTCGCTGCTCCTCGCTGCTGCGTCCTCATTCAGCGACTTCTCTCGCAGCGCGGCCGAGCTGCAGACAGCCAATTTGCGATCGAATGCAAAGAGCAGCAGCAGCAGCAGCAGCGCAGTGGCTACAACGTTGCCAGCAGTGCGGGAAGCGCAGCGCGACGGGCTCGGGGAGGACGCGCTGCTTGTTGCGCGGTGCTGGCGGCGTGCATGCGATTCATCGTCGACGGGAGCTGGAAGTCGAGGACGGCGGCTTCGACTGGGTGTCGCTCGCTGGCTGGGTTGGTGTGTGTGTTGGGCTTCACGAACGAATGCTCTTCGCAACAATGCCGTGTGCTTGTGTTGCAGATGATTGTGTTCGTGTGTGTGTTGAGTTTTCTTGGCACTCGCTTGAGTTTCTCTCGAACTGCAAACAGTGAAGAGCGGTTGCAGTGCAGAGAGCGGGAGTGGGAGCGGGAGCGGGAGTGGGAGTGGGAGTGGGAGCGGGAGCGAGGACGAGAGCGAAGGTTGGTCGTGTCAGCGCTCGCTCACGTGTGGATGTGTTAATTGAAAAGATGGAAGGACGCATCAAGCTGGAGTCTGCAACTGTGAGAAGTAAGCAGAACTCCCGCTCTTCGCCGATTCGCCGTCAAACAAACATTCGATGCATTAATTTCAAACTACTTGAGGAAGTCGAAAACTGCAAAAAGCTTCAAACCAAATCGAGTTTTTAGAACGCTTGAGAGCTGAGGAAACGCGCGGTACAACGCGTCGCATGAGCAATTTTAAGGTCGGAATGGAAGTTCGCTGAATTTTGGCCGCGAAACGAAGTCAAGGAAAATCAGAGAAGCCGCGAGAGCTGGCAGTGAAACGGTGCAGCAGGCAGTGGAGAATCTTTCTCAAGAAGGAGAATCAGTAAAAGAATTCTCGAGCACTTCGAAATATTTAAGCGCACCGCAACTTCAGCAGAAACCGAAGAGTTCAACACACCGTCTGCGAGGAAGAGGGGAATAAAAACACACACACACACAACTGTTTGTGACGAGTAACAGTGGCGAGCTGCAGCAGACACGCAGACGAGTGCAGACGCGCTGGTGTGCGTGCGCCTGCGAGGAATGCAAGAATTTTCGAATCGCTACAAAATTACGCTGAAAAATAATCCCGACTGCGAATTCAGGACGAAGGACGAAGTTTCGCTTGCGTTTGCTGCGTCTTTCTATGAGCGGATGAGGATGGCAATGCATGTGTGTGTGTGTGTGTGTGTGTGTGTGTGTGTCTTCCAGTGCAGAACGTTTATTCGTGTCAATCTGACGGCACACAAACGCAAAACGCAGCGCTTCTCAAACGGCGATCAGCAGCGAAGTTGCAGCGAAGTTGCATCGAATTGGTGTGAAAATCTTCAGGTTGGGAAGCACTGAAGTAACGTGTGAATACATTAAAAAAGCGGTTGCATGTCAGTTTCTATGAAGTTGTTTTGCAAGCACGCGTGTGTGTGTGTGCACGTGTGTGTGTGTGCACGTGTGTGTGTGTGCGACGTACATCCGTGCGAGTGTGTGTGGCATGCAAAATATATTTTATTTTATGTAACAACGGCGACGACAACTACACACGCAACGCACACACATAAAAAGCGCCATCAAAAATTAAAGTGCAGCAGGAGCCGGAAGTGTGTAGTGCGCGCGTGTGTGTGTGTGTGAGTGTGAGTGTGAGAGAGAGTGTGTGTGCTGTGCCATCCTCTATGCGAGTTCGTGGCAGTGTGCAGCTCCGTGGAAATCTTCTACATTTTCGCAATAATGAAGGCAAAATTAAAACTTAAGTGGAGCGCATCTAAAAAAGCGCCAGTGGGGAGGGGGATGGGAGGGGAGGGGAAGCGAGTGGAGGTGTGTAACTGAAGAGAGCCCAACACACCTAACAACTCCTCGCTCGCTTCTCTTCCCTTCTACTCGCTCGCTTCTCTTCCCTTCTACTCGCTCGCTTCTCTTCCCTTCTACTCGCTCGCTTCTCTTCCCTTCTACTCGCTCGCTTCTCTTCCCTTCTACTCGCTTATTTGCTTGCTCGCGAAAGTTGAAATAGTTGTTGCTACTCGTCTTCCAAACACGCCGACGACCAGTGGCGGCGTGGAAAAAAAGGCGAGCGAGTTTTTGCATTTATTTTAAGTATTCAAGTTTTTTATTGCTCCTCTTTTCCTCTTTCTTCTTCTGCAAATTTTTATAGTTTGCAGAATTAAAGTCGCGTCGCGTCGCTGCGCTGCGCTGCTCCTCCTGCCGTCAAACATTCGTTCGTTTTATCAGTTGCAACTCGCTGCTGGCGGAGAACTTTTTCTCTCTTCACTCTGCTATTTTGTTCCGTGCGCTCTTCTCTTCGCCGCTTCGTCGTGGCGCGAGCAAGCAAGAACCTGTTTTCGAACTACTTGCAAAGCAATTACTAACTAGTTGGAAATTAAAGCAGTCGCTTGCTCTCTCTCTCTCAATGAGAGGGACGAATTTTCTAGTGAGAAAGTAGAACTTCGCCTTGCAGGGAGTCGCTCGCTGCACGTTCACTCGGTGAATTCATACACAAGCTGCATGTGTACCACATACATGCATGCATGTGTGTGTGTGTGTGTGTGTGTGTGTGTGTGTGTGTGTGTGTGTGTGTGTGTGTGTGTGTGTGTGTGTGTGTGTGTGTGTGTGTGTGTGTGTGTGTGTGTGTGTGTGTGTGTGTGTGTGTGTGTGTGTGTGTGTGTGTGTGTGTGTGTGTGTGTGTGTGTGTGTGTGTGTGTGTGTGTGTGTGTGTGTGTGTGTGTGTGTGTGTGTGTGTGTGTGTGTGTGTGTGTGTGTGTGTGTGTGTGTGTGTGTGTGTGTGTGTGTGTGTGTGTGTGTGTGTGTGTGTGTGTGTGTGTGTGTGTGTGTGTGTGTGTGTGTGTGTGTGTGTGTGTGTGTGTGTGTGTGTGTGTGTGTGTGTGTGTGTGTGTGTGTGTGTGTGTGTGTGTGTGTGTGTGTGTGTGTGTGTGTGTGTGTGTGTGTGTGTGTGTGTGTGTGTGTGTGTGTGTGTGTGTGTGTGTGTGTGTGTGTGTGTGTGTGTGTGTGTGTGTGTGTGTGTGTGTGTGTGTGTGTGTGTGTGTGTGTGTGTGTGTGTGTGTGTGTGTGTGTGTGTGTGTGTGTGTGTGTGTGTGTGTGTGTGTGTGTGTGTGTGTGTGTGTGTGTGTGTGTGTGTGTGTGTGTGTGTGTGTGTGTGTGTGTGTGTGTGTGTGTGTGTGTGTGTGTGTGTGTGTGTGTGTGTGTGTGTGTGTGTGTGTGTGTGTGTGTGTGTGTGTGTGTGTGTGTGTGTGTGTGTGTGTGTGTGTGTGTGTGTGTGTGTGTGTGTGTGTGTGTGTGTGTGTGTGTGTGTGTGTGTGTGTGTGTGTGTGTGTGTGTGTGTGTGTGTGTGTGTGTGTGTGTGTGTGTGTGTGTGTGTGTGTGTGTGTGTGTGTGTGTGTGTGTGTGTGTGTGTGTGTGTGTGTGTGTGTGTGTGTGTGTGTGTGTGCAACTCCTGAAGCTGTTTGCTCGCAAATCGAAAGAATGAAAATCTCCCTGCAAGATGTGTTTGCAACTTATTATATCCACACGTACACACATATATAACACATGCATACGTGTGTGTGTTGTTGAGTACACACACACACACACACATGCATGTGTTCTTCTATGTTATGCAACCACATTGCAGTGCATCCTCGAGCTGCACTGAGAACGAAACCGAGTTCGGAGTCTCACTCGCAGCGAGAGCAGCAGTGGGGCTGACGAAGGGTGGCGGGCGGTGGGCGGGGCCAGCAGAGGGGGCTGCGACTGACGGCACTTCAAATCGTACGTCGTACGACGGTAATTTCGAGTTACTTCGAAGCGGCCGACTTCGTTGTTAAGATTCTCATCTGGTTTGCTGGACTCCCTGCTCGCTCAGACGGCGTTCGAGGACACGTGGACTGCTTTTCAGGACCCCCGCCACTCCGAAGACGTCGCAACCGCATCCAGGAAGCAGCTGAGTTCTCGCGGCCGACTTACATTCCAGCTGCGAGCCGCCTCAAGGTCGTCGCGCCGCCTTGATTCCGCCGTTTTGCTTATTAATTAATGAGTCGCGGACTGCAGTGGACGCCGCTCGTTGCACGCCACACCAGCCGCGCGCAGCTGCAGGCTGGAGGCGCGCGGCAACCGCAACAACAACCAGCGGCGCAGCTTCACTCGACAACCGCGACTTGCTGGAGTTTTTCGGCGGCGCGTCAGTGGCGTCGGTGAAGCAGCTGAAACCGCCGCCTCTGCCTCCGCCGGCTGTCTGTCGCTGCGTTCGCGCGTCCGTCTGTCGCTGCGTTCGCGCGTCCGACTGCCGCTGGAGCGTCCAGGACGGCGTTGGCCACGCATGCCTGCTGCGTCAAGGTTGCTGCGTACGTAGTTGTTGTCGCAGCAACAACAACACTCAGAGCACTGGAACGCGGCGGAGGCCAGCGCTGGCTGCAGCAGAGCCACGAGCAGCAGCAGCAGCAGCCTGCGTCGTCAGAAGCGCGCGAAGTTCGATGGAAAAGTTGAATGCACTGCTTTCGCGCTTGAAATTATTTCCGGTTTTTATAGTGGCAGCGGCGTGTTTTACAAGGGGGGACTTTGGGGCGCCTGGACACCCGTTTGAGTCTTCATCGCAGTTTTCTAATAACGTTTCAGTTAACTTTAAAATCCCGTTTTGTGCTCTCAATTTCAGTGTTGAGAATCTCCGCCGCATTTTTTCCTTCGTCCGCCTCTGCCGGTTTATAACGCCTGTGCGAGTGTGTGTGTGTGTGTGTGTGTGTGGGACGTTTGCTGCGGCTGGAATGCGGCGACTGCGCAACGCCAAGCTAATTGAATTCGCATTCGAGGACACGAACACTAATTAGTTGAGTTAATTAGTTGAGCGCTGCGCATGCGTCAACGCAGCATGTTGCGCGTCTCTGCTGAACCTGACAGTGAGGACGTCAATGTGCTCGTGATGTGTCGTCGATGTTGTTGTTGTGAATTTATTATCGCCGTTATTATCAACTCCAACGAGCCGCACAGAGAAGAGAGTTCGGACCACCGAAAACAGTCTCTCAGTTCGACAGGTCAGGCGGCGTCTGAGAGCCCCGTTATTGTTAGCTCTCACCAGGCGAAGTTGTGCTCTTGGAAAGTGGAAGTCAGCCCAGCTTTCGAAATGAACGTCTCTCTCCCCCTCACTCTCGTTAACAAATCGAAAAGTCTGCGCTCAGGCGAAGAGGCGTCGAGGTAACCCGCTCTCTGATCCACAACCGAAGCATTTCCACACCCACCCACCCACCTGTTTCTCGCCTCACGCTTCGTGTGCACTGCGGCGATCATAACTTCTGACCAAACATTTCAACGGCTTTCTCAGCCCGCCTGGCAATAAATTGCGCGCCGTACAAGGAAGTGAAATGACGCAGGAGATGAGCATGAAATGACTGCGGCATTGCGCGGGAAGAGAAGAGCAGCGGGAGCGAGAGAACTGCACGAACCTGTTTCCTGCTACGAAGCCGGCTTCTCGTTTATGCCGCTCGCCTTGGAAATGCCGATCGAGCATTTCTTTTTTATATATGCGATTGTATTCGTTTTTTCCCCGCTCAGCGCAAAGCTTTGTCTCTCTTTTTCCGCTCTCGTAGTCGAGGATTTTAAGCAGGCGGCAGCTCACTCGCGGCGCTGATCGCCGGCGTCCGTCCGTCCGCGGTTGTCCGTTTGTTTATCCGTTGGCTGAACAAACAAGCGGAAAGTTAAGCTCAAGTAATTCTGACAAAACATGCAACACCTGAACCGATCGAACGAGTTCACTCTCGAGCGCGTTGCTCGGCTTGTGCGAGAGGGATAGAAGACGCAGGAAAAATGGAAGAAAAAGTTGCTAATCCGCAAGCGGAATGGAATGATCGGCGGTGGAAGGGAGGGTGGAGAGATAGAAAGGAGAGAGAGAGCGTGGAAAGAAATGAGTTGGTGAAAGAGAAGAAAGAGCAAGAAAGAAGTGCGCTGGAATGCACAGCGCAGCCAAGTTGCACGTGTGCCTCCAGAAAGGTTTAGACGCAGTTGTTGTTGTCGGTGTTGTTGTTCCGAGTGTCACTTGGGACCGAGTGGTCGCAACCAGTCGCTCGTTGGCGCAGCGCTCGTAAAGCTCTCTGCAACAGCAAGCATCGCCCCGCTGCTCTTCCTGCTGCCTCTGCGCTCACTTGACTAATGAACCGCAAGCCCGCTCTCGGCTTTGAACTCCAGCTAATGCACTGAATTGTTGCTGCTGCTGATCATCTTGGAGAAGTTTTTTGTCTCTTTTCCTTCTCGTTCACACAGAGTTTCGTTTCTGTGTTTTCTTTTGTTACTCTAAAACAGCGACATGGAAAAATAAAGTGTTTGCGCTGCTGCAGTGCAGCCAACAGAAGCGAATGAGAAGGAGCAGCAGCAGCAGCAAAGAATTTTAAAACTGAGCAAAACGAAGAAAACGAACACGAAAAATCCGCAATAAAAGCAAAAACGTTGAAATCGCAGCGACGAAATACAGCCATCATCGGCGCGGTCAACTCGAGCACAGTGAAGGCGAGCAGAACGTTACGCTCACCAATCTGCAGAAAACAGAAGAGCATCGCGTAGAGAAGGGAAAACACTTTCCGCGGTGTGTTGAAATTTAGCAATCGCATGCATTTCGCAGTCCGCAGGAAGCCATTCTCGCCGATAAACGGAATATTTGTCGCCGTCACTGTGCTCGCCGCTCCGGTGCGGTGCGGTGCGGCGAGTCCAGCGCGAGATGCGCGGCCGATAATCCGCTTTTAAGTGCTCGCAATTGCGGCGAGCGGGGAAAAATGACCCCCTCAACCTGATGATGCGAGTCGCCGGCGAGCTGCGAGGCCGCGTTCGCGCCAAGTCAGACCCGGACCAGGCTCAACGCAACGCAGCGCAACGCAGTGCAACGTAACGCAGAGCAACGCAGAGCAACGCAGCGCTTTTCGCGCCGGCCTTCCTGGCGCAAACGACTCGCGGGCGCTGCAGGCGCGCAGGAGACAACAAGTTGGAGTCAATGATTCGCCAGCGACAACAGCTTCGTGTGACTGCAGTTGCGGTGGCCGCCTCTGCCGCCGCTGCCGCCGCTGCTGCCGACTGACTGTGCGGCCGATTTTGCGCCCCGCGAGACCAGGAAAATCATTTTGCGATTTTTGTGGAATTTCTGCCGCACAAACGCGCGGCCGGCCAATAAACGGATTCGCGACTCGGAGTGGCCGAGCGTGCGGCGCGATTTTCTCGTTTGCGTCTTCTTCTCGTGCCTCCGCTTCTTCCACTTTTATTCTGATTTTGATTTATGCTCCTGCCTTCGTTTTATTTTCTAATGAGCGTTGTTGTTGTCGCTGCTGTTGTTGTCGCTGCTGTTGTTGTCGCTGCACTGCGATGCGCCGCGAAACAAGTCGCGGCGAGGCGCTCTGCAACCCGCGGCCGGCGGCTAATCCGTCCGGGCAGCCGAGCCAGTTGTCGTCATCGTCGTCGGTGTTGCTGTTGTCGCTTTCGCTGTGGTTGTTGTTGCTGCAGTTGAACTTCGAGCAGGACAAGCGGTTGCAACTTAAATGTGACGCCGCCGCCGCCGCCGCCGACGAGAACAGCAACCGCAACTCGGAGAGATTCGATGCTTGGGATCTGGAAATGCTTCTTCCTCTTAATTTGCTGCTTCGGCTGCCGCTTCGACTCCCGCTTCGACTGCCGCTTCGACTGCCGCTTCGACTGCCGCTTCGACTCCCGCTTCGACTCCCGCTTCGGCTGCCCACCGAGTGCGCCGCGGCGTCGAATTCCTAGCGTTGTGTTGACCTTAACGCGCGTCAATTGCGTGTGACGACCACGTTTGTGTGGCTCGTGTGGCGTGCAGTTCTGCGATGAGGCAGCCGCACTCTGCTTCGAGGAACTCAGAGGAAGTCCGCTTCTAAGTTGTTTGATTTGTCGAGTTCTGCAAAAACTGAACGACCGCCACCACCAAAAAGGCGAAATTTAACATTTTCTTCCGTTGACTTCAATTTAAAATTGCTGCGTGTAATTTTAAACTGTTTTCAGTTTCGTTGACTCTTCATTTCAATTATATTTCCCATTTAAACGACGAAACTTCAATGCAAAATCTCTCTGTGAGCCTCAGTTCAGCATTCGCCGACTTCTAATTTCACTCTATTAAGAGTTTTTGAGTTTTTCTTTCCTTATTTCAGCGCAGGACTCGCAAATGCAAATCCCGAAATAAAAGTTTAATGAAACAGACAGCAAATAAAAAACGAGGAATGAAAGGAAGAAAGAGAATTTGTGAAAAATAAGAAGGCAAGGAAATGAGCGAGAATTTCCGGGAAATAATGCAGCTGCCGCCGAAATGCGTCTCCGTTGAAATACTCAGAAATTGAATTTTTATGATGAAATCATTTTGGGAACACAAAAAGGAAGCCAAGCGAGGAACGCAGCCGCCGTTGAAAAAGCGTTCGCAGCCTTCAACGCGGAGAGGGAAACACGAGCTCGAAATGAGCAGCGAGAAGATGCGCGCCGGCAGCAGCGAGAAGATGCGCGCCGGCAGCAGCGGGGCGAGCGGCGTTGACGAAAACAGCGGCTCAGCAGACAGTCGGCGAAATGAAGCGAAACACAACGAAGCCGCAGAAACTCAGTTCGCCGCGGCGGCGCACTCAGCGGCGGCGGAGAGCGGGACGGTAAAATTGCAGTCGCTGAAACTTGTTTCAATTAAAATTCCTTCCTGCAGAAAAGCCAAGAAATCACCAGCACCAGCAAACGGCACGACAAAAGCTGCATTTCGCGAAATTGGTGCGGCGTACAGCGGGAAAGAGCGGCGAAAAAGGCAGCATTTCTGCGTCGTTCCTTCAATGAAGTCCTGCGAACATCAAAGAGCGCGTTTTGTCGCATTCGCATGCAATGCAGCCGACAGGCAGCCGCCGGCGTCGCTGCCGATGATCAGCCGGCTGATCGGCCCGCGTTTCAGCTGGCGGCGGCAGTTGAGGGCAGCCCTGGAAGCTCATTTCAGTGCGGAGGAGGTGCAGCCCTGAAACTGCGAAGTGTGAAAACGTCTTCATGCAGGGCAACTGTAAACATTTAAAAAGTCCCTCGGGGGACCCAAAATCCCCTCGAAATCCCCTCGAAATCCCCTCATTTCGGCATTTCTGTCGCATCCGTCTTGCCAATCGCGTTTCCGACTTCAACTCGGTCTGTCCACCATTTTTGAAATGTGCTTTCAGCGCTCAGTGGCCGCCATCGCCGCCTCTCCTCCTCCACGCAGCTGCCTGTCTGCGCCGCCCGCCCGCCGCCCGCCTGCCGCGTCCGCGACCGCATAATTTCGCCCGCAGCCGTGCTGACAAAACGATCGTAAATAATTTCTGGCGCGCCAACCTCGCGCAGACTTTATCAGCGCTTAGCTAAATAATGACGGGCCTGCGAGTGCGTGCGTCGGCCGTCGGATGTCAGATCGGGATGTGGATCTGCGCCGCGGACGCGTTGTCGGCTGCAGGATCTGCATGCGCCGACGGAGAGAAGGATGAGGAGTGAAAAGCGGCCCGGGATCGCTTTAAATGCGAGCTCAAGCGAAGAAACACCTGTAGACGACAGCCAAAACAATGAAGCCGCGCAAACAGCAACACCAACGGCAGCCACGGCAGCCACGGCAGCCACGGCAACTTTTGCGCGCCTTTTAAAAACAAATTCAACAAACGGCGCGGCGACGAGCGGCAGGCGGCAGGCGGCGTGCTTCGGCTGCTGCTTCTCTTCCGAGCGAGCGTCGGGTTAGCCGGGGTTCGGATTCGCAAATTAAATTTCGCAGGCAGACGAGGGAAGAAGTGAATTTTCTGCTTAATTTAGGTCGTCAGTGTTTCTCTTACAAATCCACTGAAGGCTTCCCAGCCTATTTTCGAGTTTCCGCGATAACGACGCAAGAAATTAAAAAAATTTGCGAAGTCCGAACCCCGATCACCTCGCTGTTGTGCTGTTCTGTCGCTCTTTTTGCACCTTCCAGTGCCGGCCGCGCTGCTGCTGCTGCTGCTGCTCTGCCGCTGCTGCTGTTGTTGTTGCTGCTGCTCTGACCTGCGTCAATGGCCGCAAATATATTTACATGATCGCACAGCGGCAACAAAAGAAGCGACAAGCAGAACAACAGCAACACACGAGTCGTCCGCCGCGTCGTGGCACCGAAGAAGAAGCCGTAAAAGAGCATCGCTGAGCAAAAAAGACGCTTGAATAAGAACAGCAACAGCAACGACGACAGCAGCAGCAGCAACGACAGCAGCAGCAACAACGAATGCTAAATGTCGCTGAAATATACACAGCAATTGAAAAATACGAGTTGGCTGCAGAAATATTTCCAAATTGGCTGCGCAGGCGCAATCGAGGCCGTGGATGGGGCTTCGAGTGCAGCACGGGAGTCGACGCGGCGTGCGGGGAGACGCAACTGCGCGCTCAGACTCCCAGCAGAGCGACGCGTTAGTCACACGCTGGACTGCGACGCCGGGCGAGAGCGGCGCACCGCGAAGAGGGAAGAGCGGCGAAGAGGGAAGAACGGCGGCGAAGAGGGAAGAGCAGCGGCGAAGAGGGAAGAGCGGCGGCGGCCGTCGTCGTCGTCGTCGTCGCGGCCCGGATTGTGTGAATGTTTTCATTTTGGCGCTGTCGATTTATTCGAATTTAATCTGTGATTACATTTCGCTGGCGTCCTTCGCAGCCGCGTTGCTGGCGTTCTCGCGGATGTCGTTGCACGCTCGCTGCTCCACCACCAGGCAGCCGCCGCATCTGCCGGCGGCTCCTCCACTCGGAGGACGGCTTCGCTCCTCTTTAAAATGTGTTCTGCGAATTAAGTGGGTCTTCGCAGTCGCCATCAGCGTTTACAGGGTGTGTCGTCGCGAGGTGGTCGCCGTCCGCAGCAGTGCGAGCGCGTCTGCGATCCACTCAGTTGTTGCTGTTGTTGCTGCTGCCACTGCTTTGCAACGCAGCGCGAAGTTCGTTCCTCGGCTTTCAGTTGCTTCTTCACGACTTTTTCCGCATACCAGCGGCCGCGTCGAGAAGACCGGAGGTCGGCCAACCCCGCCAACCCCGCCAACTCACGCCGAAGTCCACCTCCATCCGAATGCCGAGTGCGGATCTCGCAAGTCGCAGTAATTCGAGGGGTTAATTGTGAGCTGCAGCTTGTTGCACTCTCGGGTGCGGCGACGAACTTGATGAAACGCTTTTAAATGAAGAAATCGCAGCCGATTGAACTGCAAAATAGACAGCCGTCGCTGCGGCAGCCGAGGGGTGGCCTTCGAAGCGCCGAGTGGAGGCGACATTCGATCGCAGCAACGCGGAGCTCAAAGCGCAGCGAAGACGGCGTCGCAGGTGCCACGAGCGCCGTCGTAATCGCGAATATAAAGCGATTAAATAAACCAACTGGAAGTTGATTGCAAGCACGAGTGTGCGAGTGCGCGAGTGCGCGAGTGCGCGAGTGTGCGTGTGTTTCATTTACTCACTCCACGCGTCACTGCGAGCGGATTTAATTGAGGACAGCAGCCGCCGACAGACGTTGAGAGCAACAACGACGTCCGCAATAATAACGGCAGCCCTGCAACAACAACAACACCAACAACGATACGCGGCGAGTTTTAAAAAAACCGAAGGGTGGCAACTGAAGGGTGGCAACTGAAGGGTCGCTGCGGAGGTTTCACTGCGTGTAGGGCTTCCAGAACCGAAGGCTTCGGAAAACACAACCGAAAAGGATTAAAAATGACAGCGAACGACGGCGTGAAGGCTTCCAAGACACTCGTGAAATAAACACGCTTAATTAAACGCCAGCGTTTTGTCGGTCTGGTCGGTTGACACGGCGAAGCGCAGGATAACGCAGAGGCGCGCACAGAAAGGCTCGTGGGGGGGTGGGGGAGCACCAGTTAACACAGAAGGGGGTTCGGTGGAGGGGGAGGGGAAGAAGTGACATTTCTCGTTGATGTTGCGAGAAATGCTGGGGAAATCTAATCATCTTCATAAGCTGCTTTTTTGCCGATTTTACTTCTCATTTTGAGATCCCCTTCATCGCTCGAATTCTGCTGAAGCACCCGCGCATCCTTCACCGAAAATGTTATTCCTGACTGGATGTAGAACTGCAGAGAGAGAGAGAGAGAGCGAGCGAGGGAGTGAGGAAGCGAGCGAGAGAGTGACATTTAACGGTGTGGATTCGCTGCCATTGTTGCTGTTATTGCTACGTCGACATTCCTGCTCACGAGTGACGCACACTCGTCCTCACACGTGCAACTGCCATTCTCACTCACACTCTCACTCACACTCTCGCTTCACAGACAGACAGCCGGGCGAACAGACGGACAGACGGACAGACGGACAGATAGTCAGACAGACGGAGTTGCATGCAGGCGTCGTGCGAAATGTTTAAAATAACTGTACAGCACTCCCTCTCTGCGGTGCGCACACACAGCCACACACAGCCACACACGCACACACAGCCACACACACACACACAGCCACACACGCACACACTCAATCCATATTCGCACATATTGAAAAGCAACTCTATTCCGTTACAATCAACAGCGAAACCATGATAATCGTGTTCAGCAACGTTTGTCGCAACCATCGCAGTTGACGTCCTCAGCGCACACAATCAACGCGACGCAGCAAAGCCGAGAGACACACTCGCACTCGCACTCGCACACACACTCGCACACACACTCGCACTCGCACTCGCACTCGCACTCGCACTCGCACACACACTCGCACACACACTCGCACTCGCACTCGCACTCGCACTCGCACTCGCACTTTCGCACACTCCGCCAGATGCACCGTTACAGCGTGCAGCCGCTCGCTCGGGTTCAAACGGTTTATATACAGTTGGCTTGCCTCTGTTTGTAGGGCAACGAGGGAGCCGCTCTTCTCCACGCGCTCTTCTCCACGCGCTCATCTCACCGCAGCTCTCTCTCTCTCTCGGTTCGCCCTCCGCTCGGTCTCTTGTTTTCATTTGGTTTCCCTCCTCCTCCTCCTCCTCCTCCTCCGCGGCCTCGTCCACGTCCACGTCCTGGCATTCGCTCACCGGAAAAACTTAACTTTCTGAAGCATCCTTTTAACTCATCTAAAATCAGGTTGCTCTTTGTTGTTTTGCTTGTTGTTGCCGCTGATAGCTTCCATTTGTTGGCTGAATGCAATGAATGCGACGACCTGCTGGCGTGAATCGGTCCCCGCGTCCCCCGCCTCCCCCGCCACCCGCGCACTGACGACCAACACCACCACCAACTCAATACAGATGCAGTTCGCTCGTTGTTGTTGCGGGAAGCACGAGCGCTTCTTGCTGAAATGTGACGGTAATATTTTGCATTTTTTTACTCGTGATGGTTTTGCTGCCCGTGTCGTCGTGTTGGTTTGCTCCATTTTTAACATTCGTGAAACAACCACCGAGTAGAGAGAGAGAGAGAGACGGAGAGAGATTAAAAAATCAGTACACGTGGCAAAAACAGGAGCAACAAAACGAAACCCAGCAACTGATGTATTTTATTAAATTATCTTGTGTGTGTGTGTGTGCGTGTCCATTTTTACAGACCTCACGTATCGCACTGTGAGGTCGTCGAGATGATCGCAGCAGTCGTCGCGGAGCACAAACTCCGATCCGATTTCACGAGTTGTTTTGCTCCGAAAACCGAGAAGGTGAGAAAATGAAATCTCCGGGAGTTCCACTCTCTTCAAGAGCGGAGAGTTAATGAGTGATTGATGCCACACAACAGGCTGGCGTCCGTGCCAGGAGACGCGACGACCTTCGCAAGAAATCGCCGCCCCTTGCGAGCACAGCAGTGCGCTTCCACGGTACGCTTGAGTTCTGCTGGCTGCAGCGCAGTTTGCGCTTTAATAATCCGTAATGGCAACGCCGACGAACGTTGTTTTGCAAATACGATGAAAGCCGAAGGGTTCTCGAGGCAAAACAAGATACAGCAAACGCAACAAAAACAATACGAAGCGAAGCGAAGCAGAGCAAGAAAGCAAAACAGAAAAAACGACGGCTGTTACAGCGAGGACTCCAGCAACGACACTCGCACACTCGCACACTCGCCTGAGGAGTCAGACGTGGACGCGTACACGTCTATCGACCCGAGGCCTCCCCCTCCACTGCCACGCCGCGCGCCGCTTCGCTTCGCACAATAGAAGCGAACGGCAAGCAGAGCAAAAGTTTACTTTACCCGCTCATCCTTGAACGCCCGCCGAAGCCCACGCCGAGCAGGAACGAAGGCAGTCGGCGGAGTCGGGCAGGTGGGGGGTGGAGTGCTGGCGGGCCGAGTGCTGGCGGGCCGAGTGCTGGCAGGCCGAGTGCTCGCAGTAGCGCTGAATGAGCTGACAACTTCACTGGAAACTCGGAGTAAACGTGTTTTAAATAACACATCAGGGTGTCGCGCGGAGGAGGGCGCGAGGGGACGAGCTGGGGGTGGCTGCAGCGCCCGCAAATATCGCTCTTGTTGTAACATGTTTTTCTTTTGTGCAGCAAGTGAGAAAAAAGGGAAACCGAAGCGCACGCCGAGCGAGAGCGCAGTGGAGGGCGTAAAAAGGCACGAATAAACGAATAATAGATGCGCGAAGCAACCACACACAAGCGCACGTATCTGTGAGATACACACACACACACACACACACACATACACACACACACACACACACAGAGGCAGCGCAAGGACGTTGGGTTATAAATTTTATGAGCGCCACGGAGCGGTCCATGAATACTTGTTACGAATACCAAGAACATTAGAACACACGCACCCACACAGCACACCTACACACGCACCCACACAGCACACCAACACACGCACCTACACAGCACACCAACACACGCACAAGCATTTAATCTCTCATCTCCCTCTTCCTCTCCACCGCCACTCGCATCTGTTGCCCACCAGCGGTTCTCTCATTCCTCCTCGTTTTACCAGTCTCTCACGCTCTCCCTCCCTGTCGCTCATACACGGTTCGCGCTCGCTCTCTCTCTCTCTCTCTCTCTCTCTCTCTTCCCCACGCGTTGTGTTCCACGGGTTGCTCTGTCTGGCTTCGGTTCGTGAGCGGTGTGTAACGGTATTCACTGCATTCGCGCCATGAACGCTTGTTTGTATGCAGCGACATACACACACACACACACACACACACACACACATCCACGCTGTTAAGTTTATGTGGAGATGTGTGTGCGCAGATAAACTCGTGGGTGTGTGTGTGTGTGTGTGTTCGGTGGAAAGCAGTGACAGCAGCGGAAACACGAGCAGAAGGATGACGTTGATGTTGTAACGCTCCAGTGTCCTTCTGCACACAAGTGTAACATTTTTATTTCTATTTGACTTGAGTGAGCGTGTGTCTGTGTGTTCTCGTATGTATGTGTGTGTGTGTGTGCGCGTTATATTTTATGCGACTTTGTTGCTTCATTGTGAAATTATTTAGGTGAAGAAGAAAACAAGGAAGAGCGAAACAACTACAACTACAGGAATACATTGTGTGCTCAGCGGTGATGATGTTATTGCACAGTGGGGCAAGTCGACAGCGGCAGGCGATAAAAACGACACCGCAAATTCAAACACTCGAAGTTAATAAGGGAGCAACAAAGAAATTTAAGCTTCACATCGACTTGAATTTTTGGCCTCCCTACTCTTGCAGAAATTGGTGACACTGTGAAAGGGGCGTGGCATAGGAGGCGGTTCGTCTCACGCGTTTTGCTCTTGTTTGTTCGAAGAAAAGAAATCAATTTGTTTACATTTTGAATCCTCTGTTTCAGCAAGACTTGCTTAACAAACAAAAAAAAAAAAAAAAAAAAAAAAAAAAAAAAATCCATCTTCGCTCCAAAAAATCTTCGCGGCTCCAGCGATCGCTCCTCGCTCTTCCACGACTTCCTTCCCATCTTCGAAGGATCAAACTGGTCAGACCGAGGATTCATTTTAGAAAAGAATGAAGGAACAACAACAATAAGGTGCCGTTAATGTGGTCCACTAGCCGCGTTCAGGGTGAGCGCGGGGTGAACCCTTCAAAAGCAAAGAGAGTTTTCGCAAAAATTTTACAGAACCAACAGCAGAAGCACAACTTAATGGACGAGAGAAAATACGGCAAAAAGTCAGGACAACATTTTCACTGCTTGACTCACTGCACGCGGCGAAGCCACCCTTTTTGGAGCATCGAAAACGCACCACGAGTAGTTGTGCTTCATGCCACTTGAGGCAGTAAGACATCCACACACACACACACACGTTCCCATGCGAACACACAGGCGCACGACAGCCCAGCTCTGGGAATCTCATATTTCAGGAGTTGCCGCCGCTGCTGCGGGGCAGCCTGAGACACCAACACCGCAGCAGAGGCGACAGCAGCAGCCAAGAATAGCAGGCGCGCAGAAACCAGTTGGCGGCAGAGCGCCGCGCTTGGCACGAGAGAGTGGTGAGCTCGAGAGTGGTGAGCTCGAGAGCGGTAAGCACGTCAGTAAGCAACACACACTCGGTATCTCAACGCACTCGCACGCACACAGGCACACGTGCACTCGGCGTGGCCGAGGGGTGCTTCGGGGGCGCAGTTTTCCCCTTACAGCGCTGTTATTTCAGCCACCAGCAGATTGCTGTGTTCTCTCCGCCCACCGAGCAACTCTTAGTCCGCCTTTCGTCAGCTTGTTTCAGTCGGGCGGCTCGCGGCTCGGGACGGAGCACGCAAGGGGCAGCTGATTGTCGAGGTTCACAAATCACCCCCCGTAATAAACATAAAATTCTGGTAAAGCGTGCGACATGTTGTTGCTTTTGTTGATTTCTTTTCGTTGTTGGAGGAGAATTTGTTTGAAATGTTGTGGAAAAGCTGGGAAACATTGTAACTCGGCGCTCTGGGGGGAGGGGAGCCGGTTTTTATTGTGATTTTGTATATAGCAGCGCAGACCGACGCCGAATGCGAGAGTTTGGTCTTCTTTTTACAAACGAACAGCGTTTTCTCGCTTAAATTGGGGGTTTTTTGGGTGAGTTTGCACGAATCCTTTCGTTTGCTCTGCTTTCGTGTTACTCACCCATCAACCCTCCACTTCCCTGGATTCGATCTCGGTGTCTTCTGCTTCTTTATAATCACGAACAGCCCGAAAAACAGGACGTAATATTAAAACCCTAAAATAATATAAAATCGAGGCAGAAGTGAGGAAGAGACTTCGTCCGGAATCCCCTTCTCCTCGACTCTCCGTCGTTGCCAAAAAGCCAGCGATTCCAGTTTGTTCGGTTGGCAGTTTAGTGATTTAAACTTTCAGTTATGTTCGCCCACCCACAACACACGCACACCAGCACGACTACTCGCACACAGTTGCATGCAAGCCACTCACTCAGCCCTCCCTCATCGCCCAGTGCATTCTACCCCCGCACGTCTCCTGCTATCAGCAGCTTGGCGCGGCTTGCTCGCTGCATGCGCTGACTGCCACCACAGAAGCTGCCAACTTTTCGCCCCACGCGCAATCTCTCGCAGGATGTTCGAGCGAAGCGGCGTCAGAATTCCAGCTGCCCCACAGCCGCCACCTCGTCCTCGCGGGGCGAACACGCTGCACGGCTTTCCATCCATTTTAACTCAGTGGTTTCGTAGCTGAGACGGAGCGGAATGGGCGGACATAAAACGGATGCTTTTGGTTTGTTGAATGCGAAAAGTTTCGCTTTATATGTTTCGCCCTTCTCTCGACGTCATTTTTTACCCGTTTCGTCCAAGGATTTCGTTTCTAGCTGCCAACTCTTGCCTTGTTTTGCGTTCTGCTTTCGTTTTGAAGCAGAACAGCTGAAGCGAGTGTTTTTTCCGCTCAATGGGGACGGACGAGGGGTGAGTTTTTTACTCCCCTAGTTATCTATTTCCTCGTACATGGATGCGAGGACTTCCGAGGGGGGAACGGACGTCGGGGATTCACTCGACAAAGTTTTTGTGAGTCGAGTTGATAAAGTTTTGAAAATATGTGAAATTTCCAACTATAAGTTATCAGAATGTTTGCGGATGCGAAGATTTCGGTAGGTTTTTGGACGAACTCACAGATTCAGAACCTCAATCATTGGTGAGCGAGGAGTGAGTATCGAGAACAGGAAGCAGATGGGAATTATTTCAGGAACAGCCGGCTTCCTTGCGTCTTGAAGCCAAACGTGTTTACAGAATCCCAAAGATCCCCCGAAGAACTCCAGCTATATTCAGAGAGGACCATAGCTAGGATTTCTTCCATATCATTTCGAAAGACACAACATTCCGGATGGGAACTCTTTCACGAGACCTTCACGCCGACAACGGATCAACAAGGATTCAACCTTCGTAGGACTTTCGAGAAGAAACCCCCGGAGAACTCTGTGCTGCAGAGTGTTAAATCTCAAAACAAATATTTTATGATGGAAACGGCGAAACCCTGGGCGTTCTTTGCGCCATTTCTACGAAACACCTTCTGAACTTCTTAAAAAGAGGTTATGAAGCAAAAAAGGTAGGTTTGGAAGGATAATTTACGATTGTGCTTTAGTTTGCTGCGACTTCAAGGCGTAATAAAACCGAGAAGGAGTGACGAAAGAGGTACACGAGTGGACAGAGCGGGGGTGGCATGCAGGCAGTCAGTGAGCACGAAGTTAATAAGAGGGTTGGAGGGATTAGAAGTGTTCAGGCTGAAAATGACTCGGGGAAGTTTAAGTCGTTTTGAATACACTTACATTATTTTAAGGGGTCCTAGAAAGGGTGTAGCAATTCTTCAATTCAATTATCCTCTTTGAAATCGACGATTTTGAGGGCTTGGAAGAGCTTCTGTCGAAAATACCAACGAATTTCTGGCCACATTGGAGACTAAAGACCTTTTTAAGCTTTCGGTCGAAGCTTCACCATAAGTTGATAAAAATGTAAATGCAGGGAGCAGCGTAAAGCTGTTGTGAGGCTATTTCGCTCGCGTTATTCGAACGATACTTGTCCTCGCCTATTTTGACGCGCCACCCAAAATTACATCCACACCAAGGCAAAGAAGTAACTGAGAAATAATGGATCCACGTTGGTCCCACGCACGTGACATTTGAAGTTAGACACCCTGTGTACTCTCGTCACCGTGCGCGCTTCTCGAAGTCATCTCTTCTCGGCTTCGTCATCAATTGTCCTTGCTATTTTCTTCTTCTTATTTGCCTCAGAGATTCACTCACTTTGCTTCTTCGAAGGATGGTCGCAGGAATGGAAAGAATGGCGAAGAGCTGAAACAAGGATTGCGTTCCGAGTTATAAGAGACGGGAAGGGGGGGGGGTTAGTGGGAGGGTTAGTGGGAGGGTTAGTGGGAGGGTTAGTGGGAGGGAAGTCACCTGATCTGGAGGAATGTTAGACCGCCAGGAACGTTGGGAAGCACAAGAGAGCTACAGTGAGAGACTCACGGCCTTCATTACTTAGTAGTTCTTAAATTTCAATCTGTCGGAATGGAGGCGTAGAAACCGAACCACGACGTGTACGTAACATTGAATCCCGTTGATGTCTCTGCTCAACCTCTTCATTACACATTCCAAGCGGCGAACTTGAAGATTGTCAAGACCGGGTGAAGATTATCGGCGGGCCAGAAGCTACAGCGAGGCATGTGATGGTGGGCCATTTTAACAAGGGTATCGTCGCTGATTCGAGACGTCAAAACGTCCTTCTTCGGTCGTGGCGCCCCCACATCGAAGTTCCCCCCACGATATGAAAGTTGGGATCAATAATGCTTGAAATAAGAATGAGGAAATATATTGTGGAATATTGCAGGTAACACCACGAAGAGTCTGAACGGGCTGCTTGGAATCGTCTACAAATGTGCACCGTACTCCCCCCCAACTGCTTTTCTGCTGAGTTTCTCATCCCCTTGAAACTCTACACTCTGTCGTCCGACGATTTACGTGTATTTTTGTCGCTGTCTTGTCCGCTTCTCCCCACTGCAAACGCGTAACCGTTTGCCTCCCACCGCGCCCACTGCACTCAGCGTATGACGTCGTTTTAGCTTTTTATTTTGCATCAAATATTCAACGCTCTCTCCCTCCCCCACCCCCGCCAGACCACCGCGTTCACTGGCAACAAACTTTGACGGTACTCAGGGTTGAGTATTCTGTCCCCCCCACCCCCACCTTCTCCGCAACCACCAAGCACACAAATTTGTGCATCCGTACAACCATAAAATCTTAGCATTCATTTATTTCGTTCTTAAGCGTCTTTTTAGATCCTTTTTCAGCTTGATTTTCATTTCCCTTTTCCTGCTCTTGTGAGCAATTCTGCTCCTCACTTTTTTAAATCTTTTTTCGTTCTGCTTTTAATGCCTCCTTCGTTTCCCGCTGTGAATTTTCATGTCCCGGATTGACTTCCATTTGGAATTCACGCGACAGTAGGTGCGAAACTGTGTGCACCCTACGCGAAGTTTCACCTCTGTAATCCAATAATTTCAAACAATTCTTGTGCAGCTACGAATCGTTCCAATGTTGCCTTCAATTTTTAAACTAATGAAGAAACTAATTTCGCTTGGTGTTGCCGAAATGTTGGCTCTCACTGTGCGTATCTGCAGAACTTTTTCAGAACTTGCTGGGGAAAACTTTTCAATAAGTTTCTGGGGTTGGCGTGCGAAGGGGTTGGCAAAGACGGTGGAAGTTAAAAGCTGCAGCGATGAAGGCTTAACGTGGAATACAAACATTCAACGACGACAAGTGCTGGGCGGCGCCGCAGGAGCGACGGAGGGGCAGCGCCATAAATACTTAAAGACGGGGGGTGGGGGCGGAGGAGGCGCTGCTTGCAACAGCAGCAGCTCTGGAGAGGACGAAACTGCTGGCGGAGAGCGCGACCAGAGGGGAGGGAAAGTAAAGTTTGCACTCCAGGACGAAGAAACGGCTGCCAGCGAAGAGCGGAAACGGCAAGGAAGCCGTTGGTAAGTTTTCGCCGTAATGTGAAAGAAAACTTCGGAGGGTAGCTGGGTGAACTGGAAGGCACTGCATTTCTGCAGCGGCTGCGGGCGCAAGGAAGGCGAGGCGGTTGAAACTCAAGCCGCTGCTTCGCCTTCGCTGACGGAATTCACTCTGCGCACAAAAGTCTTCGTGGTGCGGGGAGGGACTGCAAAGCATGAGTTCGGAACCGGTGGGCCGGGAGAGGTGAGGTGGGTCCCACAGATGACGTCTGACTGCGTCCGAAAATGGCGCGGGTTTCTCCGGTTCCCAACTCAACCAGGCGGCAAATGAACAGCGGCGGGGGACTAAAACTCCCCCGTCTTCAGTTACGCGCTCCAGTTCCAGTGCAGTCTTCTCAGGGCTCCTGCAGCCTTCCTCGCCCCTCGCCTGCGCTGCTCCGTCCATCAGTTTGTTTGCGTGTGCGCCGCGAAGTCTCGTCGACACTACAACTGCCTGTGAGAGCGGGACTTCGATTCCCCGGAACCCCGAGGCGGGGGCGCCTCTTTCCTCGAAGTTCCCCCGCACGTCCTCGAAAGTTGCTACACGACCGAAATAATTTGTTAGTGTTGCGTGTATCTGCTGCTTTTTCGTTCTTCCTTGATAAATTAAGGAATTCTTTTCCTCGGCTTCTCGCTGGCAACAGGCGTCCCTCTCCACGCTCCTGCGATCCTCGAGTCGCTCGGCAGCCCGTCGATGGTTGGCAGCTTTTTCGAGATGTCCTTTCCGTGTCTCCAGCGTATCCAGGCACGCTTTTCCGTGAAGTTCTACGAAAAGTCTGCATAACTTGCGTTTGTTTTCATTACCTTCTCGGCGCGCAGACTTCGGTGGCTTACTTTGGAAATTAACTTCCCCCCACCAGGACTCCTCGCGACCAGCTGCAGGAGGGAGTCCTGTAGACTGCTTTGTGTGTGTGTGTGTGTGTGTAACTCTTTGCCCTCCGAACTACGAAACCCAGAGCAGCTTGACTGAGACGTCAAGCTCTCCGCCGACTCCTCGATTAAATTTGTCGAAGCTGCGAAAACCTGTTTGGCTGAAATCTTCGAGAATACATGGAAAAATCTCATGAAATCGCAAGAGCTGAATGAATTAATTATACAACCGCTCGCGCAGCTACGCAGGCAACCTTAAAAAAGCCGACAACAGCCGCTGGCGAAGACGCCCGCAATTTAAACGCGTCTCGCTGCGCCACGGGAACCCGTTTGACACACTCGTGCCGCTCGAGCACAACGCACGACATTTCACGGGCAGCCGTCGAAGATGCCAAACTACTGCTGGACGTAGAAATGCCGCTGCCAAGAAGGCCAACAGCGGCGACCGAAATCCGGCCGTCGAGTGCGTGTGGCTTCACAGCCGCTCGGCCACTCGGCCGCTCGGCCGCACGAGGTGCCTCAGCTCGAGTAGCGCCACTAATTTCTTCTCGAAGAACGAGGCTTTGAAACTTCGCAAGTTTGTATGAATGCGACTTCGGCTGATAAAAATTGTGGAACTGAGACTTTCAGAAGAGCGGCGAACGAGTTCAAGCGGCAGATAAACGTGTTGTGCGGCCCGTTAGGACGTCGAACTTGAACGCGTTGCGCATCTCCAGCTGCCCGGGAAGCCCATGCGTGAATTAGCTGCTGCCAATCATCGCAGATCTACTAATTATGAGCGAAAATTATGTGGGAAGCCTGCGCTGCGGACGAACGCTCGCGGGTGATTTGAATGCGTGGAAGCGGGTTGGCCACGCCAGCGCCTCCGAGCCGCGCTTCTCGCCGCTCCAATGATGCCAAATCCGATTTTTATTGCGTCGTAAACAACGAATTCCGCGAAGTTAGGCGAGTTGGAAATAAACCAGCTGAAGTACAACCTGTTCGAGTCAACGACAGGTGAGACGAACGGCTTCGGGCGAGAGACGAGCTGTTTGCCGTTACTTCTCTCACTGACCTCCCCTCTCCCCTCTCCCCGCTCCCGGGTCGTGAAGGGCGCGAGGCGAGTGGAGCGGGGAAGCCGATTCCTCGCATTGGCGACCCTCTTCGCTGGGCATTCCGAGTACTGCGCGGTCTGAACGCCTGACGATCGCGGCTTTCGCGGCGGTTTTGGTGGTTCTTCGAGGCGGTCGAGTGGAGGTTTTTTGTAGGCTTGCAGGGGTAGAGGAGGCCTTGACTCGTCCATCAGAGGCGTGAAATAGCGTCGTTGAGTCGTCGGCTTAGATGGAGTTAATTTATTGTGGACCAACGCGCATTTTAAAGCGAAAAGACGGCGGCATTGACAGAATTTGATCTCCCCAGAAGCCATACGATCGCGGAGTCCTGTTCGGAATTTCGCATTCTGACAGTCAGAATTACAAACCCAACAAATGTGCGAATTGTCGCGGTCTCAGCGTTTCTAATCTTCTGCGTCGAAAGACTCCGAGTGGCACTCAGATCGCGCTGAGCGTCCCACGGACCCGACGTGGAACTCGGCCAACTGATTTAGAATGCGAGCGACGCGAATGACCCTGCGAAGGATGTTTTAACGGCCGCAATTCAATATTCACCACGAATATGAAGGCGCGTTTGAACTGCAGGTGAAGCAAGCATCTGTATGTCGTTGTGTACATCCACACAAGTCCATGACATCATTGCAAATCGATCTAAACACACACACACACACACACACCTCTCTCGTGTGCCTCTTGTCAGCTTAGCTGGGTGGATTTCTCTGGTGTGTGGGGAGTAATCGGTGTGTGGGGAATAAGCGCAGCCAGGAGTAACGGCGATTCCAACAAAAGCAAGAGCATCTCTCGGCTGGCAAAGCCTGCTGCCGTTTAATTTAACCGAGTGTGTGTGTGTGTTTTTGCTCTCATGAACGACTTCACGGCCGCCACCCACACGCTGCGTGACACACTATTTTGCTCGCCGTAACGAGGAGCAGCGCGCGCCCGTCACGTCACGTCACGTCACGTCACGTCATTATCATTCCATTTGAGTTTCCAACAGGAGTTCAGAACAGACCAGCAAGCGCTTCTCGCAGCCTTATTCGCGCCCGCATTCCGAGTGGGACGCACTCACACACACGCACAGTTCGTTACTCACACACCCACACCTACACACACACAGGCACACGCGGACGAACACACACAAACGAGACACAAACGAGAGTCCTTGCTGGCCGCGGTGGGTCGGGAAGAAGGATGCGTGATTTTTTGTTCTTTTAAGCAGCGGAATTTCCCGCTCGCTGTGGAGAAGGACGTCGTGTTCGTGTTCGTGTTGGGCGGCGGGGGAGCTCGAGGAGTCGAGGATGTGTTTGGGGTTGCGTTTGTTTTCATTGCTGTGATGGGGCGAGAAGTCCTTATTTACGTTTGCCGTGGAAAGCAGTCGGCGAGGGAGGAAGAAAACTCAAATTTAATAAGAGAAACACAGCAATTGTCGACTTCGTGACTTCGCGACTGCTCGCGGGAGGATTCGGAGCGACGAGGGAGGAAAGTGGACGTGAAATTTATATGTAGTTGCGGCGCTGACATCATTTAATCGTAATAATAACCAACATTTTTATCTGTTTATTGAGTTATAAAAACCGGGAAAAAATAATCTGCGGCTGGAACTCGCAGGCATTTTTTAGAATACTGATTTGCTGAACTAGAATTTAAATAATTTAATCTGTAAGACCTCCTCACCCCCTCCACCTCACGCACGACCTTCCATTCCACTCACCACCCCACCTTGCATTCCACTCACCGCCGCCGACTTCACCAGACAGCCGAACGGCCTACTCACCACACCTGCCACGCGAACCCACCACCCACGAGCCCCCCACTCGTCTTCTCACAGCGAATTATCATCGCACCGAAAACTCAGTTAATCATGTGTTAAATTTCGCTCGTGCGCATCTCTTCGTTGATATCGAAACAACGAGCGTGTTACAAAAACAGAAGCGACAACAACAGCAACAACAACGGCAATTAATACAAATGAAAATTATGTTGCCAGCAACAACACCTCTGCAAACACAATCAAAGCAGCAGACTGGCGAGCGATGGCAGCGCGACGCAACTGCAGCGGCAGCGCTGAAGAAGGCTGCGAGAGCAGTGCGAGTGCAATATGAAACACACACAACAACAACATTAATATCACGAACAATAAACTCAGCAGCAGCAGCAGCGCAGCAGCAGCGCAGCAGCAGAAAGCAAAAATAAAAATGATCAGTTCACGAAATGTGTTTAGCAACAATGAAGGGTATGGATTCGCAGATACAGATAAATGCGCGAAACAGCTACAAATACACTTCATGCCTCTCAGTCCACCCGTCGTCATCATCGATTGCAGCTCATTCCACTCCGCCGAAATTTATTCACTCGTGTAAATCCTGCGCCAGCCACAGTCGACCTCAAATGCTGCTGCTGCTGCCGTGGTGTCCGTCAACGCCAGCAGCACCAACAACAACTTGTCGACATGGCCGCCCGAACAGCCCACTCGCAAACCCACATCGATAAGCGTTGATTGTGATTGTGTGCGCGGGAAGAGGGAAAGAGCGGTAGAGGATTGATAGAGAGAGAGAGACGGCAGAATGGAGAACAGGAAGAGCAGACTCAGCAGAATACAGCCATTCAAAAGAGTTTTATATGTACATCGTTTTGCTGTGTAGAAAGAGAGAGAGAGAGCGAGAGAGAGCGGCCATGAGCAGCAGAGAGCGCTTTGTTCAAATTTCTCGGATGGGTTGCATTCGCTTTATTTTACTTGACAATCTGCTCCTGAAATTCTTCTCATTTAATTTCAGCAATCGAGTACAAATGAGCGACCGAGATTGCGCACCAAACATTCAGCTGCCTTCCGGCGAGATAAAGCAGAGCGCTGCGTGGATTCTCTGCTCCTCTCAATGGCACCGCAGCGCGTCCTACTCGCCCACCCAAGCAACAGCGCAGCGCAGCGCAGCGCACTTCGAAGAGCAACAATCACAGCAACCACAAGTCGGTGAACAGCCAATTTATTATTTATAGCATTGTTGTTGCTGTCGCTGCTGCTACTGCTGCTGCTTTTGTTGTGTGGATGTGTGTATAACTTTTCTGTATTTGGTTTCCTGTTATTCTTGTTGGGTTCTCACTGCCCGACGTTTAATAAACTCGCTCTTAATTGTGTGGATTGTCGCCAGTGTTGCCGTTGTGCACTTTCATCCGCTTTAATTTTATATTAAGATAGAGTAAAAAAAATCTCTAAACACTTAATTCAATGAATTCGATAATTATTAAATAAAAATATTCGGAAAAGTTGGTTTCTATTATTGGAGAATTCTAACAAAATGCATCTCTGGGATTTTTCTAACCAACGGCCACCCAGTTTAATGAGCAGAGAGACGCTTAGTGAGTCGCAGCAAAGAGCGCAACTTCGTGTGCTCGCTCTCTCCCCACGTGATTTTCAGAGCTACTCGTTGACGAGTGATGCACGAAACAGGTTATCGCGAGGCGGAAAAATCTATAAATTGGGTAAAACATGGAAAACAAATATTTCAGGAAGAAAGGCAAACAATGCGGGAGCTTCAAGAGTGTGGAAGCAAATCATATTAAAAATATAGACACGCCGAATAAGGACGAAAAAGGACAAAATTCGATGAAATGTAGTATTTTTCACAGTGTAGTGTTATGTAAAGTCGATTTCCGAGGCATGGCGAAGGTTTTTCTCGGCAAAGACGGTCGTATTTCACGTTTATTTTAATGTTTTGATTGAAACCATAAATTGAGGGGAAGAAAGAGGAGTAGAGAAAGAGAGAATTAAGTGCAGGGGGAGAGAGAAACGGCAGAGAGAGTGACAGAATGCAAAGAAAGAAAGAAAAGTGAGAGAAAGACAATACAAACACAGGCAGAGACAGAGAGAGAGAATGATTGAGAGAGAGTGTAGCCACAGAAAGAGAGAAAGATAGAGAGAGAGTGGAGACAGAGAGTAGAGACAGAGAGTAGAGACAGAGAGAGAGAGAGAGTGATAGGGAGAGCGTGGAGACAGAGCGAGCGACAGAATGCAAATAAAGAGCGAAGATTCATTCGTTTTGTTTTACTTCGGCGGCGGTTTGGCGGTTCGTGTGCCGCCGAAATCACATCGTTTAACCGTATTGAGCAAACAAGTTAACGCTCCTGGCAGCCATCGGAAGTCACGTACACCAACACAAGGGCACACACGCACGCACGGACGAGTGTGTGTGTTCCGTCTTTTGAAGGGCGAGCAGAGGCGGCGGCAGCAGCGTCCCCCGACCCGGAGGAAAATTAAGTAGCTCAGCGGCGGCGATTAAGAGCTTCAAAGTGAGTTGATGTTGACTTCGAGCTGGGTAATCGCGAGAAGTGCAAACGTCTGTCTGAGTGTTGGTGGGTCGGGGGGGGGGGGGGGGGGTGGGTGACGAGGCGGGCTGGAAGGCTAGTTGAGCAGGTCAAGGAGGAGAGGGAAGCTGCGACGGTCGGCATCAGCGAACTGCGAGTGCGGAGACGCGCGGCGAATCGACGTCGCTGGCTGTTTTTGTCACTGGAAGCGTTGACTGTCAGCCTGGTGCGCGACGACTGAATGATTTTAAATGATTTTGAAGTGGATTTTATATAATGATTTTTCCAAATCTAAATAATAAGAGGAAAATAATAAGAGGAACGCAACTGTAGCGTTCTGCTTTCTTAAGATTGAATATCCGAACTTAATTCTGGCTTTTTTTCTCTTCTCGTTGGCGGGCCTGTGAAAGTCCGGGATTTTGCAAGCTCTACTGTGAGCGCAAGAGAGCCGCGCGCGCGGCCGGAAGAAGAGCGCGGAATTGTTTATGGCGGCGGTCAGTGTAAACTTGCCGCTGCTGCTTTTGCGGAAAATGCAGTTGCTTCTGCTGGCAGTGCTGTCGCTGCTGGCAGCGCAGTTCGAGTTGCAGGATAAACAAGCGAACAGGTTTTCGCAGAAGGCAGGCAGGCAACACTTGAAGTGGTTGTCCGGAGGATGAGCGGTGGCAACTCATCTCATCTCTCCGCTCTCCGCAGCCGTCGCACTCGCTCTTCATCGCCAGCGCTGCCCGCGTTTGCAGCGCGTCTTCCGCGCGAGAGCAGCGCCTCGACAGAACTTCCCAGTGCGAGGCTGCCGGGTGCTGCTTTCGCTAACCGCGATTTCACGGTACATTTTAATGCGTTTAAGACTGCCGGCGCGGCGTGGCAGCGAGGATGCTGCGACGAGAGGCAGGCGAGCCCAACAACAACCGACAACAGCGAGTTGCTGATGTGGCTGCTGTTGTGACATTTTGACTCGCGCGCCCTCTGGTTGTCAATACATTCGCGCCGTTCTTGTGCGGTGTGGAGGGTGTTGTTGTTTCGCTACTTTAACGAGAGCGGGAGAGCGTCGCTCGGTTATTTCTTACTGTGGGAACTTGTTGTTGTCTTTAATGTTGCGGCTGGAAGCATCGAGTGAGAATTCTGGAAGCATCGAGCGAGAATTCTGGAAGCAATCACCGGACTGCGATTGTTGTTATTGCGCGACGCAGAGCGAGCCAGAGACGGGCGAATTATTGGAATCTTCTTCTCTTGTCACTGTGGCGCCACGAGATGCTTCGCGCTCATCATTCGCCTTCAAGTTCCACCGATCTTTCTCATTGTCTCGTCTCACCCACTCAACCGCTCAGCCGCGCCTGCGAGAAGTGAGCGGGGAACGCAATGGTGGGCGTTCACTCGGGCGACTCTTTGTATTCCGAGCAGCGCGAGCAATCGTGCGTCAAGACGTTTGGTCGCCGTGCCGCGAATATTAATTACTCGGCTTTCAGCAATTAAGCCAGCTCGCCATGTTTGGTGCGGCGTATTTAGTTCGCTGAACCGTCAAGAACGAAAAACAGTCGCTGCTTCCCCGACGACCGCGCTGACGGAGTGAATTTTGATTCTCCTCTCCGACGCCTGCAGGGTTGCCAACACGCCACAGAATTCACTCTGCAGGCCGTGTAAAGTTCATCGTCACCGACGCAGTTGTGAAACAGCGAGAAGGCAGAAGCGAGGCAACATTTTACGAAACCGTCTCGAACGCGCATTCCGTCAGCGCAGCAACGCAGAGCAGGTGAATGAGGGTCGCTGTAGTCGGCGCGCCAGTCGGCGCTTCATCACTCCTACACGCGTCCAGCGCGCGGCAGACGCAGTGACATCGCACGCCAACTCGGATTTCGGCCGCGACTCTCTCGCGCTGAGCAGCTCGACCTGCGACGGCCGCAGTTTCTTCAAAATCTCCCGTCAAAATTGACTCAGTGTTGCATTTAATTCGCTGTCGTCAAGCGCTCGCTCGCTGTTTTCGGTGCGCGACTCGCTATGCTTTCGAATTTGCGATAACGGGCGTTTTCCTGCTGGGTTGCCATCCAAGCGCAAAATATAACGCAGCCAACAACAATAACGAAACTAGATGTGGCATGGAAGCCAACAACAGACACAACAACAACAACAACAACACCTACTAGACATTACGAAAAATTGGTAAAGCAGCAAAAAATGGCAACAGCAACTGTAACATCAACAACAACACGAACGACGTCAAAAACAAGCAATGAAAATAAACATTCACGAAACGTTCACAATAATAAATTGCACTCGCACACAAACGCACAACAGACGACACACACACAGACACACACACACACACAGTCGCCTTACGAAAGTTGAAAATCAAGTGACCACCTCGCTCACGGCTGTAATCGTCATCGTCATCGCTATCGCCGTCGCCAACAACGTCGTCATCACCACCACCATCACCGCCGCCGCCGTCGTCGCCGTCGTCGCCACACCACTGGAGCCGTCGTCGCCAGTGTTGCCGCTGTTATTCGACGGGCGCATTTTTACTTCTACTTTACCTTCTCGCGAAACCCGAGTGCTTCTCAGAGGGGCGAAAATTCCCTTCTCTTGGGTAAAAACTTCCTCCTCGATGCTCAATGGAAAGTTAAATTTTCGAAGCCCATGCGAAGTCTCAGTAGTTTTTATTTTGCTACTTGTGACGCATTTCAGTCTTCCGTTTCTTTCTTGACACATCATTTTTAAACTCACGGCAACACTGGCAGCCACTGCTGGTTGTGTGTGTGTGTGTGTGTGTGTTGTTGCTGCGCCACGCTCTCCTGTTGTTGCTGACATGCCAATGTGCTGCTCATAACGTTGACTTATGCTAGCGCCGTTGTTGTTGCAGCCGCGTTGGTGTCTGTCGTGTCAGTCTCGCTGCTGCTGCTGCCGCCGCTGCTGCTGTGGAGTGCGAATGTAGTTGGCTGGCTGGGGCTCGCGAACGTCAATGAACTGATGGGACGGTGACGGGGTCACGAATGGTGTGAGCAGCAGCAACAAAACCAAAAATAATAAAGTCACAGAATAAAATTCAGCAAAACTCAGAACTCTATTCGATAAAAGCCCCGGTAGGAAAAAGCGAGCGAACGGCACGAATGATTCATTCATAACTTGAGTGTGCGTTGCGTGTGCGTTTGAAAAAAACGACTGAGTATCAAGTTCACTTAAAATTCTTATTAAGAAAAACACCCGTCGGCATGACGATTTTTCGAAGTCAACTTCTTGCTGGAGTTGACTTCCCTGTGAAAACAATTTTCACGACGCCTCTCGGATTCCACTGCCAGCAGCAGCAGAAAAAATGACAAAGTATTCAAGTATAAAAATTCCACTGTTCGGCAAAGAAGGCAGATAAAATTATATTACTGGCAGCAAGACAGACGGAAAAGTATGCAAAAAGGTGAAAAACGTCAAGAGAAGGAATGGAAATAGAAAAGGGAAGCACAAGCTGAGCGAATTTCAAGCCGCAGCAAAGACAACGAGAGAGAGGCTGCCTGAATTTAGTGGAACGGGTGGCCGTCGGAAAGAGCGCAACCAAGGAAAAGCATGCGGAGCACAGAAGCCAACAAAGCAAGCGAGTTCCAGTGCTTTTGCAAGAATTAGAGCGCGAAAATGAGGCTTAAACGGGTGGAATGGAGTGAGCAGTTGGCAGGGTAGAGAGAAAGAGAAAATCGAGTGCGACTGGTTAGCGGGAGAAGACACACCGGAGAGAATGGTGGTGGGTTGGTGTGTAACGTAGAGATGTACATACATGGAAAGCGGAATGGAGAGCAAAGTAGTGCCGGCAGAATACTTTTTGAGAAGGTCTCGCGGAAGATGGTACCGATGAGACTTTCAACGGTACTTGCAATGGAGTCAAAATAGCACTACAAATGCGACTGCCATTTCGAGTTTTCCGTTTTGGAAGCACAAGGAAACGAATTCTAACTCCGAGTTTTCAGTGTCATCAGAAGGAAGGCTCACCTCACATCGACTGGATGGACGAAACATGTCTTCTGTCGTTCCGGACACAGAATAGTAAAATTTAGGTTTCCGTGTCACAACTGCTGATCTTCTTGTCGAATATCGACAGCAGTAACAATCCAGCGAATTAAATCAAGAGGCTCGCAACGTTTTAATTAGTTTTCTCCGACTTTCATTGTGTGCCGTGTGCGGTTTCCACTACCGGTGTGAAAGTCGCCATCACGCAAGCAGACGTCGAAGCCGATCAGCTGCAGCGCATTAATAAGCTGCATTGGCAATCAACGAGTGGCGACGATGAAGCTAATTGAGGAGAACAGCTTCGTGTGGAGAGGCCCGTCCTCGCCGCCGACTGGGAGAACACGAGTGGCGCCGTCAAAGGCCGTCGCCGCAGAGGAACGCCAAGACCGCGCGGTTGTGACGCCTGCAGGCTGCCGCGCAAAGAAGCGGCCGAGGAATGCGCGATGGCACTTGGAGATTCCTAACGGCCGGCGGCGTAGGGGCAGCGCAGGGGCAGCGCAGCGATTGCGCGTGACGTCAGCATGCATTTGCGGGCTGATTTGCCGCTGCTCAGGTGCGAGAAGCTGTCAACGCAGCAGCGAGCACGCTTCTCGAGCGCTCAGCTGGGAGGAGAGAAATCATGCGCTCCCGCTGCACGACGTCGCAACAGGTTTCGCGCCGCTCCCGCGAATTCCGTGCGGCGCTGTTGTCGCTCTTCTCCTTGTCGCTCAGCTTCCTCGACTGGCCGCGCATTTGTTCTCCGTTGCTGCGACTAACTGTTTCCAGAAATTCTCCTTGATTATCAGCACATCGCGATGTGCTGCCAGCGCGTTGGCAGCTCGAGCTTCGCTGATAGCCAAGCGTGCTCACGAGCGCAGTTAAGCTGCACTTAAGCAGATAGCAGGCCGTCTTAATCCGCTCTGGGAGGAACCGGCAGTCGTTGCAAGGAGGCTGGAAGAGCGCACGACCTTCTTACAGACACGAATGGCGTTTGAGAGATTGCGAGCGAACGAATTCCCTGAATATCAGAGCGTCGAGTTGAGCCAAAAGTGTGCTTCAAATATAAGAGAATAAAATAAACCAAAATTCTGATCGTAGTCCCGACTTCGTCTGGCGAGCGAGAGGATGATCTCACATGAGAGAGAGGATCTGACATCACGAGACAGCCTCTCTCAGCCGAAACTCGCTCCAAGAGCGCGACCGTCCTCTTCATGTGAGGCGAGAGTCGAAGCAGGCGAGAGTCTTTCTTCAGATGAGACGAGCATCAAATCGCGATGATCGACACGAAAGCCGACCGCTCGGCAGCGTGGTAGCGACAGTCAGACAGTCAAGCCGAGGTCGAGGCAGCATTTGACGCTCTCGTCCAGACCCGCAGTCGAGGTGACCCCAAATCTCCCAAATCTCTCTACAGTTTGCGAGCAATTATTCAATAATTCGAGTTTTTCACATTTCCAATTGAAGCCAGCAAATTCTGATGCGTTGTTGCAGCTTCGATTTAATGAACTCTAATTCGTCTGCCTCCTTCTTGAGAATGCGTCTTCCCGCCAGGCACGACGACCGACGGTCCACGTGTCACTCGCCGAGTCGTCAAACTGATTTACGGCTGCCCCGCGCTGATCCACTCAACTCAAGTCGTGCGATCGGGCAGCGAGATTCCTCACTCAGCGCAGCCAACGCATTCACTCAACGCGAACGCAATCGGAGTCAACATCGAAATCAGAAACAACAACAGCGAGCGGATCGCGTCCACTAATCTGCGCCCATTGAAGTCGAGTAAACGCACGAAATCCCACAAGATTTGACTGGACGTCCGTCCTTCGGCCCCTCGGTCCCGAAAGCCACAAATTTATTGTCAATTCAGAGCTCCGTTTATTTAATATGCAGCATTCAGCGCGCTGTCACAACACCAACAAAAATAATGATTTACGGAGGACGGCGAGGACGGCGAGGACGGCGAAGACGGCGATTGCGGCGAAGACGACCGAAATGATAAAAGTTTGAGAGCGTCTTGAGTGGGGCAGCAGGAGGACGACTGGCGGCTGCAAGTGACCAGTTAACGCGGTGAAGACATCTGAGCGCTGGCAGCGTGCTACGTGGCGGGTGGAGGGGCGGGTGGAGGGGCGCGGGTGCATCGCGAATATGAGGGAAACTCATCCCTCCTCCACTGAAGCTCATCGTGTATTTGAGCTCCGCTTCAGCAAGCGCTGGCGCGGCTTTAGCCAGCTCGACAACCGGACGGACAAACGATCGTCAGAAATGCTGCAAATTTGTGTCGCTTTAATGAGTTGCAATTGATTTAGACGTCCATTTGTCAGACCGAGATGTTCTGATGACAGACCGAGATGTTCTGATGACAGAAATTCATTACGGCGAACTACTTGCCACAGATATTTCGCTTGCGATCGCAGCTGTCCACCGAAGCTGGATTCACTTCAGTATTGAAATCAATCTGCGTGGATTTGAGTGTGAATGCTTTTCTCGCTTTATTTTCGCTGAAATTCCCAAGTCTTCTAAAACGGAATCAGTCAGCAGTAGGGAAAACAGTTAATTTAAATACCGCGCACCAGATAACACGACAGCAACCATTTTGATGGTGACTCTGCAGCTTCGCGCGGCGATAACAAGCAAACTCGTCCGCACAGCTGACTGAGTGGCACAGAAGCCAGCTGAAGCACGCGTGAGGAGAAGAGTTAGCGGGAGCTAAATAAATCAGCAATTGGCAAAAGCGAAGAACCGAAACTTTCCACAGATTTGTAGACATCTAAAGACGCTAAAATTCGCCCAGCGAATATTCCAGTTAAGCCTCTGAAAATCAGACATAAATCGAAGAAGAACAACGAGATGATAGAATGAGAGTTTTTCAGTGCTACGACGCGCTGATTTGTGTCGCCCTGGCGGCGAACAAGCGTTCTGACAAGAGGACCGTCGGTGCTGCTTAGAATCTCGGGAACGAACTCCCAAACGCTGTTTAAGCAGCAATTTGTCGGAAGGTGTTTCGGACCCTCACGGCGTCGCCGCGTAATTTATTTAGATTTCATGCACGTTTTTATTTTTAAGTTGCTATTTTAAGTGGCTCAGCTGCGATGCCATGTGGCGTTGAAGCCGCCTGTCTATTGTTGTGGGCCGTTTGCAGTCCTCGGATTTATTAGTTCGAGCTGTCGTGGCTTTTTCAGATGTATATTTCCGCCTTCGTTCGGCTTCCCAAGACGCCGTGTGATCGCTATTGTCAAGTGTTGACCCACGCCAGTCCCAGTTCAAGCGTCTCTTGAAGCTTCTTAACGTTCCTAGAATAGCGAGAATTATTCAAATATTTTCCACAGCCTTAAAATAGAAGCCAGAGATTGCTTAAAGCAGAATATCAGCGAACCGGCGACCCTAATGGCGACCGGCGACTTCTATTGCCTCTACAATTGTTGAAATGCGCCGAGACTCGCTTGACCCGAGAAACACTTTGCAGTGAATAATACACAATAGTTTCTCCTGCGTTCCCTGTGTTGTCGACCATCAATGTGTTGTCGACCATCAATGTGTTGCTGCTGGTTTGCTTCGCCTATTTTGGCAGCTAATCTGATGTCAGGTTGCGATAGAATCTTGCGCGACTCTAAATACAGACGCGTGTAATAACACGCTTATAGTCGTACTTTCAGGATGTCCTTGGTCTCCAGTGAATGAAGTTTGGTGAACTTCCATCGCTTCTGCTCAACTGATCTTTGTTTTGATGGATATTCGAAGTGTTTGCAGGAGTTTCGAACTGATCTTTCTTTGGATGGATAGAAGAGAATAGCAGCTCTCTACTGTTTCCCCATTCCCTCGAATAACTGGCTGAGAACACCTGAGGTTTTCAATTAACAGGTGCCGTCTCAACATGTTCTTCAAATGTGCTCGATGTGACATTAAGTGACCTCCTACGCGCTCCACAACGAGATCTTAATAGGATTTATTCACCAACACGCTTCTGGAGTTCCACTCTTATTTCATTGCTGCCAATTAATTGTCGATTCCACATTTCCTCTTTTGATTGATCGCATTTAATCGATCAAGACAAGAAGCAGAGGAGAGCACAGACCAGCGCGAGCAATAACACGAAGAAGAGCTATAAAACTGCCCAATCTTTACATAAAACTTCAGTGTGACGTGAAACTGTTTTCAGCCACATTCAATAGACTTCTCCGAACGAGTTTTGGTCCGACAGTTCAAGTGATTTTAAGAGTTCGAAAACTTCGCTACAAATTTCAGAAATGTGGGTTTTTCATCGCAAAGATCAACGACCTAGCGATCGCCAATCAAACCAGACCATCAGCAAAAGACCGAAATTCAAACAGAACCAAGTAATCGATCTTAAAAACTGGCAACAGCGGCTGAAAGGGAGCACCGATCGAAGTCGGTACACTTTTCAGCTCGCGTCCTTTTTGAGAGGAGGCTGATGACTTCTTTTTCGCGACGTTAAAGTGCCTCCTGTAAGACTGCTTGGCCCGCAGACACGTGATTGTGTTCGATGACGCCCCGCGAGACCTAGTTAACCCCGCATGACCCCAGCTGAATATCGCAGGTGCTCCCGTTAAGTCGATTTCCTGTTCGCCAATTAGCAGAGCCTCGGCTGCCGTCCGTCAGTCAGAAGCTGAATGCCAAGTATTTCGCTCCGCCACCGAGAAGTGCTGCGCAACTGGAGGAAAGGTCGTGAAGTCCGCAATAGATCGCCGCAAGGTCATGTGGCTGCGAGTCTTCGTTGCTGTTGTGGAGACACCAGCGAGGCATTTGTGAGTTATGATTGGTTTTCACGCGGCTCTTCGAATGAATGCCTTCGAAGTCATTTATAGCTGAGATTGTTAAATTTAATTAAATGTTTGTTACATTGAATTCTTCGATGTTACATGTAAAAACTTCCATTTCAGTTTCGGCTCTTGCTGTCTAAAACTCCGTCTGACATTTTGGGGAAGAGGGAAGCTACGAGTTAATGCGAAGTTTGAATCTTAAGCTTCTACGATTGCCGTACATTGAGCTTCTTGTGATTGCTGTTGTTCTCCATACAGCTAAAAATACTCCGATAAACATCAGGAAAAATGACTGGAAATACTGCGACTCTTTCCGCAGATATTTTCACTTCGTGTCGTTGAACTCATTGGAATAAAAATACTTTCGGTAAAAATTCATGTTTCCGCAGCACTTTGTGTAAGCTAAGAACGGTCTTTTGACAATAAAATGGAGAATTAACGACTTGACAGGCTATTTTTAAATAATAATTTCAAAAACGAATTCAGCAACAAAGATTTCGACATCTCAAAATTTCGAAGTCAGCAGATGGTTCGCCATCCAGGACATCCGCCCTGCAATCAGCAACGTTTGGACCAAATAAGCTTGTGGACCATTACATCCTCCAGCCGGAGTGGGGGGGAGGTTTCATCAAAATGGTTGTTCCGTTTGTGATGCAGAGGAGGGATACTCGTATTTTGGCCAACCCCGTTGATTTAGCCCGGTCCGTTCGTCTGAAAAAGTATCCAGAGACATTAATATATCATTCATCCGAATCAGCTTGGTGTGACCAACTGTCCCACAAGCGTTTGCAGAGCTTTTAGAAGCTTTTAGAAGGCATCTTCTTTAACTTTGCGGGTACAGCTTCTTCTACTTGTTGGTCCAGTACTAACACACATATAGTTCTCTTCAATAATATGGACTGAATATGCTGAAGTCTATTGACTCTTCTTTTTGTGGAGCAATTCTGTTCGCTCGGAGAGGATTATTGGAGAGAGTAAACTCATCCACACTCTGGTTAACCCCGCTCTGCGCGAAGTTTTCGGGAGGTATATTTTTAGCGTCCCAGGAATGTTCGGTTTTATCATCGCATCAAGAAAACTTCACTTGGCGCGATGCAAGAGTGGAAAACAAAGTCGGCAGCCGCAACAAAAACAACACCACATCGCCACACAAATTCATTTCGGTGGCATCGACTTGGCTTTGAATCTTGTTGGTTCGCCGCGCCGCATTTACAAATTAGGGTCCCCATTATAAATTAAAATGACACACAAATACATGCAGTCACGCACACGCACACACACACGCACATAAGACACGCTCACACGCACACGCCTACGTTAATAAGTAGCTGCAACTTAAGCAACATTTCGTGCCTGTCAAGTTACCGTATCCTCACCCTCCTCGCCCTCCTTTTGCAGGTGTGCGTTTGTTTTATCCCGCGCCAATTGCATTCACTCAATCCTGCAAGTATGTTGGTATGCTGCGCGCACACATCCACACGTCCACATCTATTTTTGAATTATTTTGCATGCGTTCGTATTTAAAAATAATTCAAAATGTGAATTAATCTGTTGCGGTTCCTTCAATTTTATAAATATCGTGTGTGGTGGCGGCGTGGAAGGGAGGAGAAACGTCATGGAGGAGTAGCAGGGACTGGTGATGCACCGATTTTAACTGCGCGCACATAACTGCGGAGGGATCATTGCTGGCTCGTTAGTCATCAGTTTAAAGTCCTCCTGACGAATAAAAATTGTCCTGGTTTTTCCAATAAATGTGTGATACACTTCATGAAAAGATGCTTCTTGAAGAACTCAAACTATCGCCTCAAATTTGACTGAATGTAATAGCAAGACTTGGTTAAATTTTTAATTGGGCCAAACTTTCATGTCTTCAGATATCACTAGTATCTCGCTGGAGCTTAGCTAAGGGCAATCTGGGGCTAGCTAAGGCCCACCGGGTCTACCAGGATCATCGAGGTTACCTTTTGCTGTGGGACAGCTAGGAAGCTGAGTGGCAGCTGGTACGGGGACTGGTAAAGGCTGCAGCTAAGGCGAAATGGGTGTAACTACGGCTACGGGGTCTGACGGGACTAGCTAGGCACTGCTTGGGGCTGGCAATAGCTAGCGTCCAGCTGGGTTTAGAGGGCACCTAGTCTGCCTAAGGTTGGCTAGGACTAGCGTAGGCTAATCAAGTCTGTAGTCTGGATGGCATTATAATGCATTATATAGCGTCCGGGGTTAGCTGGGAACTAACTGAAGGCAAGCTGGGGATCATCCTCCATCGGACAGATGATTGCAATGATTAGTCCTCCGACAACTGGACTCTTTTAGGCAGCAACTGATAAATGCGAGTCTCGCACCTGAGCCTGTAAAATGAAAACAGACCGCCACCTGCTGTCGTAAAAAACGTCTCACTCATTTGTCAAAATTATTTTGTTAAAAGCATCAGTTAAATTCTAATTAATCTTGGCCGCTCATAAATAACGTTTGAGCCTCAGCACCGCGCCACTAATTCCATTTGCACGCTGTACGCTCTCAAAATTAATTTCATCAACGTAAAAAGGCGCCTGAGTGTGTCAAGCTTCCAATTAACGAGCCAATAAATTTGCATCACATCCAGGGGACGGCGACTCGGACAAACCTTCTATGAAGAAAACTAAATCAATTCGGCGGCCGAGTGGCCGCTGACACGCCCCCTGCGCATTTTAATTACGTTAAACTGACGGCCGCCGTAGAACGAAGGAAGGAAGGAAGGAAGGAAGGAAGGCCCCCGTCAGCGAGGTGTGGAGTGGAGGCTGGCTCAGCATGATGAAGTGGAATCCGCGTGAAGTCGGCTTGAAGTCTTGGAGAAACTGAGGGGACTTTTTAGCGGAGCGCTTTTGTCAGCATGTCTCTGACGAAGCAAAACCAATTTCGAGACATCGATGGGCGATGATGAAGCTATCAATGATAGCCGTAGAAATCAGCATGCAGCAGAATGATGTTCCTCGGACGGAACACGCGCAACGAGCCGACCGAGTGGGGGGTGCAGACACCACCAGCTCAGGAAGCAACAGCAACAGACGAATGCTAAACCAAATCGTCGGATTGCAATGCGGCCGGAAAATCAGTTCCGAAGTGGGTGACTCCGGAGCAGACAAAAAGCGTCCCTTCGGCAAAGAGAAGCGCGAATGTCGTCTGTTGTCCTTGCTGCGGTGAATCAAGACGACAGCGCTATTTCGATGCAACGGCTGAAACTTATCCTCCATCCATCATCGGCGGCACGGCTGGGTGAGCGCTGTGCGCACCCCGTTCATTAGAAGCGCACGGGTGTTCTACGCTGCCGCCGCCACGACAACAACGAGAACCACTGCGTCATCGCAGGAAGGCGCGATATAAACTACTTTGCACTTTGCAGATACTTAACGCGCCGCTATCGCGTCTCCCTGCAAATTGCGAGCAGCACGCAGTTGTCTGTCCGCGATCTGCAGAGTCTTGCCATCTGCCTGCCTTCCTGCTGCACTCTTACGAGTGCAAATACGGAAGAGCGGCTGGCTGGCTGGCTGGCTGGCTGGCTGGCTGGCTGGCTGGCTGGCTGGCGGGATGTCTCGCTGTCTGCTCGGACGGATCGTGGATCGTGTCGTGTGCTGCAGCAGCTTGCGTGTGCGCTGGTGTGTCGCGGCGCGTCTTGTACGGCTTGTAATATTTTTAGCCAATTTTAACGCTTGTTGACAAAACTGTCAACAGCAGAGCAACAAACAGGGACGAAATTAAATGCGGCGTCGAATGTGACGAATTGTTGTTGCGCATGGGCGACGAAGGTGGGGGCAAAGGAGGGGACAACCGCCCCTCTCCCCAGACACGCAAAGGTATTCAAAATAATTGAAGAAACTTCGAAATACTCCACTCGCGATGGAGTGTGAAGTACACTGTAGTGAAATTATGATCACAACAAATATCTGCCGAGCCCTTCTTAGATTTTTTATGAAATACTTTGCCTGCCTTCGTTACCGCAAAATATTCCGGAGGAATCTGTCTGCGGCTGAGCTGGCGAGTGCAACTTGACGGAGGCCGACAGAACGGCTGACGGATGGAAAGCGGTTTCGCTTTCACTTTTGTCAGAAGTGACAGCAGCTCTTCGCATGCAACATTTAGAGGCGTTCTTTTGACGGATTAGCTGTTAACAATTAGCGACAGCGATCTGACGGTTTTTCGGAACCGTTTTTCTGAAAAATCCCGAAAGTCGAAGCGCGTGATTTGGAAGATGAATTGTGCGAAAACTTGGAAACGCACTTTTATTGCTCGCTAGATTGCCTGTTGTCAACTGAAAGGTTTTTGTGGAAGACTTACTGGAGGAAAGCTACTGGAGAGAGCAAAGGTTTCTCCAACACCAGACTTCCCTGGGTGCGTCACTCTGGTTTTTCGGGATGCCGAACCCTCAACTAAGTCAGATTTTGTAGGTTTCGCTATTAAAGGGCTAAAATTAGAAGGGGCAGCAGTAGAGAATTTTCTACTTATCAATTTTGCGTAAAGCATCTCGTGTCTGCCATCAAGTTGTTCAGCTCGATCGCCATTCACTTGCGAGTGGCTCATCATCTTGCTTTCGATGCGAAAACCGCGAAGACGACAGCGATTTGTAAACTCAGCATCCGCGCCGCCGAAGTCACTTTTTTCCCGACTGCAAAACGGTTTCCCGACTGTATTCTGGTATCTGGTGCGGCCGCGTTTTTCTGCGCGCCGTATTGAAATTCTGTCGATCTTGTTTGAAATTATTTTGATTTCGCTCTGCGTGGCTGCGTAGCTGCGGCATCACACGGTCGCTCCTCCGCTGGTCGGGAGGAGCGGAGAGTTAAGTAGCCGCGTAGTTGAACGATTTAAATAGCGATTCTTTATGGTTTTTGAAATAATCTGAAATGTGTTTGTGTTCTATTATTTCTACACGCGCCTCGAGCGCATCCGCCAGCGGATCCTCGTCAGTCGTGTCGACCGCGAGGAAGGCGTATTTTCTCGATACCTCGTTTCACATGTTATTTCGAATAATTATTTCCCCTCCTCCCCCCCCCCCTTCACCCGTCTTGTTGCTGCTGCTGCTGCCTGTAGTTGATGAAACAAATATTCAGTAAAACTTTTGGAGTACCGAGTTGGTTTCGTTGTTTGCCTGTAGTTGTTGCAGTGGTTTTCCTTCGCCGTTTGTGTTTATTTTCGCGTGATTTATATTTTTATTTTTAATTGAATTTCAAATGGATCTCTTTGCCTCTAGTTGTGAGTTTAGAGAACTCGGGTGTTTCTGTATTCAATAAACTGCGCCGCCAACTGCTCGCCCTCTGATCTGATTTGAATTTATTTGCTTTTGTTTGGCAGCGCTTTTCAATTATTGAGTATTTTTAGATGCTCCGATAATTTGATTTCTGGTTTCTATTGATTGCGCGCGATCGCATGTGTGTGTGGCGTGTAAATTTAACTGAATTGCACTTGTATTCAGTCGACTTGAGGAGTGAATTTTCACTACTGAGATCACCGATCGCCTTCATTTTGAGGCTGGAAAAATGGCGTCCGCGCAGTCGTCAACAAGATTTTTACCTCAAGGTCTGCGTTGAGTAGCTGGGAAGACTTTGTAAATCATTGAAAATCTAAGCGAAACTCTGTATTTATCTTCCATCTCACTCAAGTCAGGACAATAACTTCATCCGCTTCGTTTTTCTCCTTCTCCTCACCTCGCGGTGTGCCGCAGAATGCCGTAGAATGCAGAGGTCTGCAGGCACTGCAACTGCAATTTCATATCGACCAAATTACAGCTTCACGCCATCCTACAACGACTTCAGCACTCGCGTTCTTCTCATTAGAACACGAAAATAGAATTCGATGCTTTGCATTGTAACACGGCGAGTGTAAATCAAAAATAAGTCGGTCTGAATTCAGCTTCGCAGACCCGTGCATTCCGAGCGGCGCAGAAACCAGCAGCCAGAAAGGAACAACAAGCGCGCTGCGTTGCGCTGACAAAATCAGCGATTTAAATCATTATTAGAAATGATAAATTTCGCTAAAATCTTAATCGCGCCCATTGGCGAGCAACAACAAAGTGGAAGCGGCGCGTTGCATGCAGCACGCGGCAACGCAGTCGCTCCGATCGCGGCGCTGCTGTTTGGCTCACACGGCGCACCGTGTGCAGCCACCGCGATTGTTTACAAATCGCACAAGTTGAGCGCGTCCGAATATTTGCCGTCTATTTTCAGCACTTGGCAAGTAATTGTGATATCCGTCATAATTTGACGCCGCCCCAGGAGGAAAATGAAGGGGTGGGGGGGGGGTTTGATTTCAGAGATCCATCTCGGAATGAACAGAAAAATTCGGACTTTTTGAACGCGCGAAGTCGAAGTAATCCCGCCAGCGCAAGGAACTCGTGCACGAGGGAATCCATGAGGGAATCGCTGGACACTTCTAAGTATTCGTCGACCATCACGAGAGCGACGGAGGACATTAAGATCGAAGACTGTGTTCCGTGTGGAAACCCCCAGAACTGCGGGGGAGACTGGATGGAGTCTCCCAGACGCTTATTAACTTGCGATCGTACGTTTCTACGGTTGTCATTGAAATGCCCAACTCAAGGGACGACGGTTGCTAATTGAAATATCTTGTGAGCCATTTTTAGAATCTGAACAAAGTTTAAGAGGAAGGAAGCCCCTCAATTTTCGAAGCAGGTGAATCCTCACTGGGTGCCACGCTGCGTATGAGCAACATGAAGCCAGCACACCAACTCGGTGGCGGTTTGAACACGAGCAAGCGAGACAACCCGACCATTGAGGACGCCTGCACTCTGCTGACGTGGACGCGAAACGCGTGTGGTGGGACACGACATCCCACCGAGTCACGTAGAGACGCGAGGATGCTGTTGTGGCACGCTAAGAAAGCACGTTGCGCCCAAATGATTTCCCTCTCTTGTGTCCTTCCTCGCAGAGTCGTCTGACCTGTTAATAGCATTCGTCCTGCCTCGGCTACAACTTGGAATTCCACGTCAGAATTCATTAAAATTCGCTTCGAATTATCAATTAAAGCGCTCCGAAAACTAAAAATCAAAAGCGTGCTAATCGTGAGCAGCCGCGGAATTTAATTCCTCCCACTGGCAGCCTCCCACCGCCCGCTCAAATTCCTTCGCTGCCACCGAGATGACGTCATGCGATTCCTTTTATCCCAGCCAATTAAAATCGAAATTGTTGGCAGATTTCAAGTGCTTAATCGGCCATGTTTTCGAATGAATTTAAAATCATTTACCGTTACGTTAGCGTGCTTTCGGAGGGGCCGCTGTGTGCGTGTGTGCGTGCGTACACCAGCCTCGGCTGCCATTTGGAATGCCTTCGAAATGCCTTCGAAAGGCCTTCGAAATGCCTTCGAAAAAATGTTAACTAAATTAAAATGCGTTAATTTGGCGCGTTAAATAAAATTTCTCGCTAAATAATTTGCGAGCAACGAATTCAGCTCCACTTGAGCTCAAGTGTGTGTGACGCGGACGTGACTCAGTGCACATTCGTGTGTGTCTGTGTGTGTGTGTGTGTGTGTGTGCCACATGTGTGTCGGCGGCGCAGGTGGATGAAAGGCGGCCCGTCGCGCTGATTGTGCGCCATCTACAGTGGAACCAATCAAAATAATTCAACGCCAAATCGTTTGTCGTATTTTAGAACTTGTTCTTGTTGTTGTTGTTGTTGTTCTCAGTGTACATTTCAATTGCAGCAAAATAATTTATTAGATTGTCGAGCACATCAAGTGAGGGAGGGGGGGAGGGGGGAGCGGGTGCGCCACCGAGTTGGTGGTGTGGCAAATTTTGCTGATGGGCGAGCGTTCGCGTGCAAGATGTGTTTGCGTTTTGTTCGAACGCTGAAGCGTTTCGAGAAGAGCGGCAATAAAAATTCCTATAATTATCTCGTACATCTTTCGAAAATTCGATTTATGTGACTCTACTCAGACTTTTCAGTGCTACGAGAAACGACGCAGATTCCTCGTATTGCTTGCGTTCGAGGCACACCTTCAATGATTCTGGAAGGATTCATTCATAATTTAAAACTCAATAATGGATTTTATCACAGCTCGAACGCAACTATTTGAAACGAAAAACTCTCCGCGCGTTCCTTTACTAGTTCCGGTATTCACGACCAACAGCCTCCTCAGCGCCGCTCAGGTCGCCCCGCGCAAAGATGCGCGCTGCCGCTGTCGCTCCATGAAGCGCTTCAATAAGTGAATTAATTAAAATTGAATTAAATGCACAGAACACTTTATGAGCGCACACGACAGCGAGCGCGGCACGCAAGCGCGTCCACATGCTAAATAATCGCGACAAAACGATAGCAGAAGCGACACTCGGCGTCGTGTTGCAGCGATAGCCGCGCGGCCAGCAAGCGACCGACCGACCGACCGACCGACCGACCGACCGACCGACCGACCGACCGACCGACCGACCAACCGACCGACCGACCGAGTGACGAGGTGGCTTTTTTCTCGCAGTGCAGAAGCTCAGCCCGCCAATTAAGCCGCTCGGAGTGGTCCGCGGAGTCGTCCGCGCGGCTCAGGACGAAGGGGCGCAGCGCTGAGCACTGACCCAGCCAACAAATTGAGCAAATAAAACTGAAATTGGCGGCCTCTCGCCGACCGGCGCGGCATCAAGTGGCCGCCTCGGACGCAGCACGGCAGCACGGCAGTCGGCAGTCGGCAGTCGGGTGCATTTAAAGCAGGTTTCGTCAGAGTCACCGTGGCCGTCTGCGCGACTGTCTCAGCAGCGCTGGTCTTGGGTTTCGTGCGAACGAACGCCGCGAACGAACGATATGAAGAATTTGCAAAAATTAAGATCGGCGGCGAGACGTTGGCGGACACGTTCTGCGAATCCGTCTGCATGTCTGACTGATTTATTTTCACGTGCCCTCCGCAGACTCGTTTCTTCGGCGATTCTGTCGCTTTGCAGATTTACGGGTGCGCGGGGAGGAGTCTGCCATGAAGGGTCTTTAAATTAAGGGAGGGGGCGCTGCTAGATCACGGTGGCATTGCTGTAGACATCTTCACATCTGTGGTGACTCTTCCCAGATTAAGAGTGCCCTACCGTGCACACCGAGGACGCCACTGCAGGTGAACTCCGACTTCTGCAAAACTGTCTTCACAATGTAAAAGTGGGTTGGAGGTTTGTGGACGCCACTCCACGAGTTTCCTGGATGTAATTAACCTCCATGAGTGCGATGCCGTCGCGTTCCATTCTTCCCTCCCGCTGGCTGTCGGCTTCCCGAGCTCCGCTGAGATCCTTGGTGCCGCGAATACATTTTCGCCATTTCATCCCCCCCCCCATTCCATCCTTTCGCGTCCTTGAAACACTACATTTGAGTCCATGCCACGGTCGTCGATCGCGACGCATTTGGTGTCTCGCATCGCATGCCGGCCGGCGTGGTCGGGATTGTGAAAAAAATAACTGGAGGTTGTACGCTCTTCTCGAGGAGGGCAAAGCTGTGCAACCACTAGAACTGGAAATGGCTGCCCCAAAAACAACACTTGCATGGCGCTTCTTCACGCACGCAGTCGTCTCCTTCCTTCGAAGACTTTTGTTGATTTTGCAAGAGGAATCAACTCAACTAAAGGGACGAAATGAAGCCCGGTAGCGCCGCCGAAACAGTTTTCGGTTATCAACTACAAACGAGCAGCGCGATATGTGGAGCGATTTGTGTGGGAATCTGGCTGGCAAATGGGTGGCCGGCTCGTCTTCCTGAATATTCGTTCGAATTTATGAACTTGCGGGACGCCGCAGAAGCCAGACGACAGACTTGTTGAGAGTGCGAGGTGGACGACCTCAGCGTCAAGTTTCCCTGATATTTAAATCGAAGCGAAATGAAATGCAGCTGAGAAAACGGCGAGCCGAAGTGCGTGAAGGCAGACAGAAGCAGAGACAGCAGAACAGATACAGAAACACAGCCAGGGGACGGAACTGAATTTATTGCCAACTGATTAAAGCGAGGACGACACCTCGGCTCATTTAAAGACTGCTAAATAAGTCTCTCTGTCCCTCTGTGTCCGGCCGGGTGGACGGCAGCCGCCGCTGGAAGTTCTGGCCGCGCAAGTCAGCGTTGCCGGCGTCGGAGGCGAAGACGCAGGCAACGACTTCGGCCGCCACGGCAGCTACGAACGCAGTATCGGCACCGACGCACAGCTCAGTCGCCGAAACGCAGGTTGGTCGGAAACACCCTGGAAACTTGGAGAGCAGCAACAACGCCAATAATTCGCGTTCATGAATGCGTCCAAGACGTTGAGCACGACCGCCCATGATAGCGCTACGAATACAAAGCGCGCAGTATCCGACTAACGCACACACACACGCGAGTACAACGCGAAAGACCGTCAAGACGGGCGGCAGATGGACAGACAGTCAGTCAAGCGCGCGCGTTCTCGGCTGACTTTACTCGAGAAATTGAGAAAACAAAAAATTCATCCAGAAAAGCAGTCAATAAAATGTGGCTCGGGTAAGAAAAGAAAAAAGGAGAGAAGCGGCAGAGAAGCGCCGAGAATGACAAGAAAGCGGAGCATCCTCCACATGTCGTCTCGGGTCTCGGTGGCAACACTGGGACGACAGGCGGATAAACAGCAACGGAGCGGAAACGCCAACCCGATGCGGGACCGCGCGGTGGGTACTGCGGGAGGGCCACGGCTGGGTTGCGCACAAGTCGGCGAGCTCAATCAATTGAGCGATCATCGCCTCACTCGAGGCGAAACAGAAGGTGGAATAAATGAAACAATAAGAAGGATAGTGAGTCGCAGCGAATGCTGACGGATGCCGGAGAATAATGCAGGCAGCGCGGGAACGGAGCCCCCCAATACTGTGACCGGTTATCTGGTCGCGCCGTCTGAGTGCCGAAGTCAGCGCTTCAGGGCCGAGAAGGGGGGGCATCCGTGCTCGTGAACGCAATGGAAGCAAGGCAACGCAGACAGAGCAGCGGACAAAGCGGCGAGGTTAACAGCAGCAAAGAATTTGATAATGAGAACAATAACGATACGATAATTTATAAGCATTTCTGGCTCCCATGAAGAAGCAAAGGACACGACTTGTGAACAGGTCCTGAATCGGGTTAACGAAAGCAAGAGGCAGGAATAAGGATCTGTCAGCAAGAGCTTGTCGCACTCGTTGTCCCCCATGATGTCTCTGGGTTCATATAAACTCCACTCACTGTACACTCGAAGCATCGTCTGTACAACCCGCCCCGCCAGTACAAGGGACGCCACAACCCGCCCCAGGTCCTGGACGCCTGCACAAGATCCAGCCAGGCCACACCATCGCCCAAGAATCAGATTATTCCACTTGTAAGCGCGGTGGTATTCCCTCGTATTGAAACTTGGCGTTATTTTACCAAACATTGAATTCCCAACACTTTGGCCAGCTTGCAATGTACTTCCATGCAAACTCAACTCACAATCTTGGCGAGGACGAACAACCGGAGATCTGGTGCGGAGATTTTCATAGGGAAGTTTTAGACAATCCTGCAAAAGGCTATTTACTTCCAAGGCCACTCTGTGAGCACGCCAGTGCCCGCAAGACTTCTTAGGTCAGCCATCCCGACACGTGTACGTCGTCAGTGTTGGAAGGAACATCGGGCATCGTAGGTAAAAATGTCACAGAGGCAACATCCCGATGTTGCAACCAGTCGTTGCGAAGGTAACTTCTGTGTCGACGCAGCAACAATCGGCAAGCAGATCGGCTGCAGCGCAGGGTCTGGCAATGCATTTCACCCGAGGCTGTTCGACGTTTGCCTTCCTTGTACGCATTGCATGGCGAAATTTGCTGCGCCGTCTGTGCGATGTGAAGCGGCTGAAGGATGCGGGTGAAGGATGCGTCCGAAGGAGGATCACGCGGGCAGCGGCTGATGTTAAGGTGGACGGGGGCTGTGAGGGTTCTGTCCTGCCTGGTTGAGGCACATTTCTAGTTATACAGCGTTGCCACGTTTACACAACTACATCTCTTGAATTCGGTGCATTCTGAAGCCGGAAGATGCGCCAAAGACCGGTTTGTAGGAGAGAACAGACAGTCTATTTGCGAGTGGTTTGGTTTGCTCATAGAAGACTGCGATGAAAACTCGTAATCCATCCATCAAAATCTCTAAGTCACCCAGATTATTACGGGGGTGCGGCAGTGACGTTTGGTGAGTCGGGGATTTGAACTGAGAAGCGCTCATTGAAAATATAATTCTAAGCTAAGCTAATTCATCGAGAGCAATTTGTCGCCAATTTATTAGGTTATTTATAATCTAACAAAAATACGGACGGTCTCGGAAAACTAGGGAACGCTAATGCGGTGACATTAAGTGATTAAAATAGATATTAAACGAGGTGACGCTAACTGAACGAAATGAGTGGCAACGACCGAGAAAGCTGGACTACAAACGCGCCCTCTGTACGGCGGAACGACAGACCAGACATACAAAACTCATCCCAACCAATGTAATGTGTGGCGGTTGGATGGTAAATCGGTAAGGCAAGCGGCGGTGGGTGGAAAGGTGCACCTCAGCTTGCTGTGTGTCTTGCGATTTCCATCTGAAAGCTTGCAATGTGTTTTGGTTCGGGAGGAGAGCAGCTCTCGTCCAGTAGCGGCCAGAAGTGGAGTGTTGTGGTCTGCAAAGGGGGAAAAAAAACAGAAAAACATCCCACTAACATCCCATTCTAGGCAGACATACGAATTCATTGTTGTTTGTGCCCAGCGGTGTGAAGAACGAGCGCTGGCAACGAAGTGCTTTCAAGCGCTCCACTTTCATGGGACCAAAAGAACAGAAAGCCGGGTGCTGCCGAGGCGCTGTTTTACCGCTGGGTGTCTATCGTCCGATTTCCGTGTGTCTGAGGTGTCTATCGTCCGATTTCCGTGTGTTTCAGAAAGAGTGGAGCAAATCCGCAGAAAGCGTATTAAAATGCTACTATTTGGTAACACAGTAAGTCTGTGAAGCAATCAACACACACACACACCGAGAGACCCAGCACACACACACACACACACCGAGAGACCCAGCACACACACAGACGAGTGCACACGAAACCCATTATAGCGCGGCGAAAGTCGAGTAGTTTAGGCTTCGTGAATGTAAACGCATCCTCGGCACCACGCCGACATTTGTTGTTGTTAGGAGTACCGACATTTGTTGTTGTTAGGAGTACCGAGTTTTAATTATTTTGCCACACTTGCTTTGCCACACCACGCACGTCTGCAGGGGCGTCCTTGTGGATCCGTTTGTATGTCTTTCGTTTTGTGGGAAGGACGTGTTTTTGCCATAACAGAAATAGAGGATGAAATAGCTTGAGCAGTTCTAAGTCCCCAAATTTCACCGCTATTCACCCTCGGATTTCCTTCAGTTTCAAAAGCCTGATATGCGGCGACGCATCCTTGCCGGCTATTTTCCTCATAACTTCTTCTACATTTCCTTGGAACAAATCAGTTCCTCGTTTTCCACCTCCGATTTTGATCTTACATTGCATTTTTTCCTCCGAGTAAATGTTTCGGATTAATCAAGGCAGGATTTCACAATTCATCAATCCATCTGCGTGCGAGAGTCGAGCGGCAAAGTGGTCTCCGCGCTCAACAGGTCGGTCCAGAAATGGCTGGTTGAGTGTGGCTGCTTGCAAAAGTAACAAATTTCGATGTCAAGCCTCAATCGCGTAACAAATCGACGGACGATAGTGTGTCCAGTTTGGTGGGCATTTGAAGCTTGAAGAACTATAAAGCGGTCCGACCAATTTGCATTTCTGCCTCGGGAGGTGGCTGTCAGTCGGCCGTGTGCGGCTGACCTTTCGTCGGTCGTTGCTAACTCGAGTTAGCTGAGTGCGCACTGATAAAGGACGTCTCGTCTCTCGTGTTTCACCTGGTGGGCACCTAATTAGCCCATCGTGGTAGCAAATTCATTACCTTCTCGGCCCTGCGTAGAAAGCGACGACGACGACGACGACGACAGAAGAGAAAGAGTTTCTGCAACCGTCGGGTAACCAAAAACAACCAAACTGAATTACAAAAACTACAGCAACAATGACAACAACAACAACAGACGATACTTCGATAGAAGAGAAAAGAAATGAAATGCGATGAAGATTCAGTAAGTTTTTGCTTGAGTTCGTTTGGCTTGAGTTTGCGTTTGATGGTCACTACAGAGCGGCGGATCGGTTGGCTGCTTGGCTTACTTAACGCTCATTACTTTCACCAACAACAGCGGCAGCAACAACAGCGGCAGCAGCAGCAACAACAACAACTCGTCATACAAAATATGCGCTGTAGAAACAGTGAGGCCGCCACCATCGCCAGCGAGCGAGCGACCGCCACAGAGCGTTGAAACGCCGCACAGCCGCAAGTAGGCTTAAACGCCGCTTGTGGCTGCGTTCAAATAAATGAAATGATTAACTGAGAGCTCCGCAACACAGCCGAGCGCAGCATGTGGCGCAGAAGTGGTTCAGAAACACAGCAACAAGCGCGGCGCGGCGGCGTCACGGCCGTCGTTGGCCGTCGTTGGCCGACGAAGAAGTTGCACTCCCGCCACTGCCAGCCGCGCCGACAAAACAACTCTAACGATGCCAGCAACAGCGAAAAGTGTCAAGTAATCAATCGTCGAATACACTCGAAGAAATTCGGCCTACGAGTGGCGGACAAATTCGGCGCCCCTTGACGACACGACGACTATTTTGGGTCGAACGAAATCGCTTCCAGTCAGCGATCCCACGGCATCGTTTTTCTCCGAGTGTAGCTTCGTTGGCTGATGGGTTTTACTGACCTTTTTATACGCCTTTGATTTTGATGGTTTTCGGAATGCATAGTGCGGGGCAGCCGCTGGACTTAATGGGTGAAAATCCCTGCTCTTCACCAGAGTGAAAACACATCCATTTAAATGTTGCCGCGCTGCCAGGGCGGACACACGAGGCTGCTTAGCAGCGTTCGAATTGTAGTTGTAGTTGCAGGCGCAGCGCCACGAAAGCGCAGCTTTTCGGTGTGGAAAGCGGGCGGAATCAGTCGAGCTATAAAACGCGACTAGAAACGCGACTCGCAATCAATGGAGGTTTCATGAAAAACTTCATGAAGCCTTTCAATCCAAGATTGCCATGAACTGAGCTAATATTCGAAAACGTACGATAAACAAATTATAATACGATAAATTAATCTCGTACGATGAAAACTAAACATACGACAAAAGTTGACTGAAAGAACGCAGGAAGTTCTGACTGCAGTGAAAACAGCTGCAGTTTCACTGATAATACGAGTAAATGGCGATTTTTCACATTTAGAAGTTTAGCAGAAAACAGATTCAACTGTGATTCACCGGGAGTCTCTGGTTTCAGTCAGTTGCAACTGTTTTAACTGATAATATTTTAGCTACAAAAGCTCTTGACTGCTTTATTAACTGGTTTCGCAGAGATTTTTCAGATATCTCGGGTGTTGACTTGAGTCAGCAACCGGGTTTCAACGAATTTTAACTGATTAACGTGATTTCGGGTTGCATCCATGAAAAATAAGGGCAAATTTCTGCCTCTAACACTCGAATTGAGTGCGAATTAAGAACGCCAAAGATGTGGTATTTTTACAGTTCTTCTAACTGCACAATTAATTTTCCGCCCAGAAGCATTTTCGACTTGTTATTGTTATTGTTATTAGCTGTTCATACTTCTGGCGTCTACAAGATGAAGTTCTCCGACGACGTCGAAATCAAGTCCGGTGACGAATTAATCCATTTTTTCGCATAATTGAGGTTGAGCTTCAACCGATTTTTTTACGGAATGCAACAGAATCTTCTATCAGGGCCATCGCGCTGTTCATGCACGCGCTCGCATTGCATTCCGCAACTCAGGCCTCGCTTCTCGGAGTGGGAATTTAGCAAGTTATTTGCCAATTATACGAGTAGAAATGATGGGTGAAAAGCTCCGAGCATCGAACTCTCGCAGAGTAGGCGACTTTCAAGCGGCAGCACGCGAATTAACGTCAGCAGCGACAGCGAGCAGCAGAGCAGCAGAAGCAGCCTCGTCCACACAATCAACAGAAGTATTAAATCTCGTCATTTTTCATGCACAGAGCGTCACGTAGAACAAATCTGCGATTTCCAGTATGAAAATTCAATTCCACACAACAACAACGGCGGCGACAACGGCAGCGACAACGGCAGCGACAACGGCAAGTTTAAAAACGCAGTGTTGCCAGTTAAAAATGAAGATTAAGAATTAAAAAAATTAAGAACGCCAGAATGGTAGAGGAACGGCAGAGAAGCGTCATCCGATCTGAAAATCGAGGTGGCAACACTGGTCACTGAGCAACTCTGAGCCACAACTGGGCTCGGGTGACGTTCGTCGGGCGGAGTCGTTGGCGCGAAGAGGGTCGGGGGGGGGGGGGGGGGGGGGGGAAAGAAAGACCGCTGGCCCGATGCAAGTAACAAACGAAGCGAAAAAATTAAAATAAAAGTTACTCGCTAAAATTAAAAACGTAGAAGCAACAACAATATTGTGGAGTATGAAATCTAATTGCGCGCAAAGTCAAGCAGCGAAAACCTCAGTCAGCCTAACAGTTGAACGGAAGCATGCAGCGCTCGCGGTCTGCGGGGTTCGGAACTCGGACCGGCGGAGGGTGAGGAAATATCAGCGCCCAGGCAGCGAGATGCAACGCTGAAATATTAGGAAAACACTAATAAAATCCAAAACAAATTAAAACGAAACCAGAAAAATGAGCACGAAGAAACAGTATTCAAAAGCAACAAATAGCAGCAACAACAAGACGAAAAGTAACGAGGTCAACTGAGGTCAACTCATTTTATGTTCGACTTTAATGCCGCTCACTTCACTTCAGTCGCGCTCCGGCTCGCGGCTCGCGACTCCGGCTCGCGACTCGCGGCTCGGCCTCGGAAGCTCGAATGAGTGCGCCGGCGCGCACAAAGCGGCGAGCCAGCGGTTAGACGCAGGCATCCACTCCACTCCAAGCCGAGCACTGCCGCCAGAGCAGCAGCAGCAACGACTCGACTCGTACATTGCTGCGCTCTGGTGGCCGTAGTGCAAACTGGGGCGTGCAGAGCGGCATCGGCTCTCGCGTTCGGCTCCCAGCGCTCACTCGTTTGCAGCCTCGCGTTTCTCATTCTTGCGTTCGTTGGCTTGTTAGCCTCTGCTGCTGCTCTCAATCCATTTCTTGGCAACTACAACCACCGCTGCATTGTTGCAATGAAATCCCTGCTTATGTTTTCAGCTTTTGTTGTTACTTTAATTCGCAGGGGTTTCATTGGCACCACAAGGAATCGCGACAGCAAAGAGTTAAACAAGGGAAAGTCCTCCCCCCCCCCCAAAAAAGTCCTACAGACGCCCTTCGTGATGTACTTTCCTCGGTAAAACATGGAAGATTTTATCTTGTTAATATACAAGTAATAAAAACAACCCTACATATTTAGTTGTTCGTGCACAGTTCTGCAGTCCCGTCGTAATTTCCGAATGTGGCTAAAAATGACGTTTCCCCACAATTCCGTGGATTCCGTGACCTAAAAGAAGGACGCAACGCCCAATTGTTGTCACGATGTTGCTCAAGTTATGTCGGACTCGAACCCAGCAACATATATTCACACTTAAATATACACGATTGGACATCCGCAATTCGGACGGAAAATATCCGTCACACATCATTTGTTGCAGGACAGTTCGGTTGTTATAAGAGAGTTGAAAACTTTGTGGTTGAACTGGATATTCAACGATTGCTGTGAAGGAGGCGGTCAAACTTGAAGTATAAAATAAGAGGTGGAGTAACTAAGGGTTAAGTTTGCCTTCCCCACGACTTGAACTCCATCTTCATAAACGCTTAGCGGGTCGCAACTCCACCACAACTCAAACCTATTTCCGGAAATTCCTATCATTCCAGACCGATGTCTTCCATGGCATTATCGTTGGCATGGCGATATCGTTGGCATTCCTACTGATAAAACGGCGTTCTACTGGGAAACATTTAAGCAAGAATTCTCTACTGCGGAACTCTTATAGCGACGACTACGGCGTTAACTGCTTCAAGTATTCGGCATCGATGGCTGTATTGGCTTCTTATCTGCTTGTAAGTAAAAACAGAATGAGTAAATTGGCTTCCTGCTCTGCCTGGCTGCTGACACTCTGTGGTGCGAGGGAGTATTTGGCATCATTTCGCCCTCCAGCGCAGTTTCGCGGCCGTGTGTCCACACTTTATAAATCGCATTCGGTTTACTTCTTGATCGCCATCACCGATCAGCAGGTTGTCATCGCCGATGCTAGCCCATCTCGTTCCAGGGACGACTACCGTGTTAACAACTTAATTGCAACGTGGACACTAACGACGACGTCGGATGTTGTCGAGCGTGTTGCCTCCGTCGTCGGCGTCATCGCCGCCGTCAACCACCATGTTGGCGATGAAGATTTGCATTCATTATCGACTCCAACACCAGTCGCTGTCTGCGGAGGGCTTCATGCCAGTGGCGACGACGGTATACCTGGCAGGTCCGCACCGATCCTTGTATTATATTCGACTTTATCGCCGAATTGCGGTCGTTGTTTGTATTCGTCATCACTTGACATCTGTTGACATCAACGCTGACAGGGCGAATATTACGACTTATAATGGGTCCCCCGAAACCCGTTCTTGCTATACAATTATTCACATATCTTCTCCCAGCTCCTGACGATAGCAAAGTATTTCAAAAACCTTATTATTAGCAGATTATAAAATCGTTTTCCAGCTCCTATCACTTCACATGTCTGAGGTCTTGATTTCCATCGTTTTTGTAATCGAAATCCCGTGAAGTTTCAGATGCAATGATTTCAGAAGTTCGCCTTGTTGGATCAGCGTTGTGTTCTGTGAGTTTAGTGGAGTATTAACTCAATAATTTCTCGGTCTGGTGTCATAATCCGATACCAAACTGGAAAACACATAAACGCTGCGCCCGAGTCCACCAACAGGCGAAAATATTTGAGGTTTCGTCATGTCGTTCAGCGGCAGGCATTTGAGTTTGACGCAATGCCGCAAACGGCAACTACAACAACGACAGCAGCCGCACAGGCAATATCAACAACAGTGCGATGGCGTAACTCTTACAAATTGTCACCTAAATGCGACCACCTCGTCACCCGGCGACGATTTGTCAGCCACTATGGTGGCGGCCGCGACTGTCGTGGTTTTCTTGGCCGTTGCAATGCAGCCGCGAACAATTCACGCATAATTCGTACCAGCAAAACTCTGCTGTCTTTGGTGCCAAATGGTGTCCAAATTCCTCGAGCCATTCGGCGCAAAAAGCGCGCCGCTTTGTGCAACACAGTCGCGATGTTAGGTACAGCCGTGATTTCGGGTGTTACCGCTTCTGTTGATGTTTTGTTACTGGTTCATTGAACTTGCCTTCACTAGCCCGCCGATGCGACGACGCAATGCCGTCGTCGTCATCGGCTACACGCAAATTATGTCACCAACGAAAATACTGCAGCCTCCAGCAACAGCAGCAGCAGCAGCAGCAGCAACAGCAGCAGCAACAGCAGCAACAGCAGCAGACGCAACAGCAGCAGCAGCAGCAAGAAGCAGTGAAGTACTGCGACTGCTGAAAGCGCTGTGACGCTGGCGGTAACACCACTGCAACTTTTGGTGTCTGCGTATCTGCGCATTTGTATCCGAATCGAAATCTGTGTTGCGGCTGCCGCATTCGTTGGTGTTGTTGGCGCGGCCGCTGCTGGATCCCTTGTGTCGGGCGGCTGGCTGGCAAGCAGATAAGCATTCTGCTAGACGTGCAGATAGTCATGGAGGCCGTCGAACGATATCTCGCAGTGGTGCGGCACCACGGCCAGGTTGTTGTTGCTGTTGTGGCTTCAAGTGAAAGTCAAATTCAATTGACTCATTGACTGAATGCTTGCAAGAGGCCTACAACGAGCGGCACAACCACCAGATCGCAGTTGGCGTCGGAGTAGCCGACCGATTTTCAGACGAATTCGCTCCGTTCGTGCATTAATTTAATAATAAAGATGAGGAAATTAGAAAACAAAAACTCGCAGTCGCACTTTAATTGCGTCTGAGTGAACTCCACACAAAGCATCACTTAAAATAATCAACAGACGAGGAAGAGTTTCTAACTGAAATCATTTCGATGCGATTATTGCTCCGTGCTTACGAGGGACTCAATGAATGCCTTCCTGTAAGACGAGGCTGCTATTTTTTAAAACCTTTAAGTGAAAAAGTATTCCTAAACGCGAAATGTGCGCTAGAATGGAATTAAACATCAGGGCGAATCGGATAACTTGCATTATTTCGGAGAATCGGCTACGTGGGAGCTTCGAGATGAAAGTAAAATCCACGATCTCTCCATGAATAAGGTTAGGACAGAAAACATAAGACGACAAATCGGAAGATACTGTCATATTCCTCATATAAGCCATATTTTGCTCTGCAATTCCATTAGAATTTTAAACACACTTCATATTGAAAGCAAGAACGATTCCGTCACGTTTAGCCAGTAAGTCCGACTCGGTTCGATGAAATTAAGTTATAGCTGGGTATCACCAAGCAAAATATTACTCACAAAATGAAATAAGTAACAATAATTTCCGTTTGCCCATCATTGGGCCAACAACTAGAAACTTTGCCTGCTTTTCTGATGTGATCGTCTTATTAGAGAAACTTCTGGCAGTCCTGTCTGCTCTGCATATAAAAGAGTGACCATTTCTTTGACGATTGTAATTCCGCTGTCGAATTTCGAACCTTCACACTGATTTTTCACATAGATAATATCGACTCATTGTAAATCGTTTACATCTGGTGTAGGGGAATTTCACTTCATAGTGTCAATGATCCCTTCCTCTGCATAAGTACGAATATATAAAGTACGAATATATATATACCAGCCCGTGTATTTGAAGATTCGAAAATCACATCTGAATACTGTACTTCGATATGCTTTTCATGAAGTTTTACCCCTCGTGTTGTGATGAACCGCTTCTGAACGAGGCCTTCTCAAAGTTGAGGGCATTACTTCGACGGCTTTCGTTGTTTCCGCGTGTGTTACCATCCAGGCCGTCCATCAGGCCATTGAAGTCTCCCTAATAATGGTTTTTCAACGCTTTCGATCACCCTCTAGTGTATTTTCTGAAATAAACGCTGAAATATTACTTTCGGCATAAATTGTGGGGTTTCTGTTGGGAGGAAATCATTGGAAGCCTGGAGGTGTGATTCCTGTGGTTTATATTTGGATGGACTTGCTTCTTGTGGTCCCACTTCTTTATCAAAATCTGCTGCACACATGTTATCGCTGCTGCCTCTTCGATTTTTCTTTTCCCCCGATATTTGTCTCCCTCATATTTATCGTACAGCACCACGAGTGCGTAGGGAACCACGAAATACTTTTGATTTTCAACATTTAGACATCTTTGGTTGCGTTTTTGTCGTATTCTTCTGGGTTTTCATTGCTGAATAAACATGGAATGAATTTCATTCTGGAAACTCGGCTGGTCCGTCTACTTCGTTGCTTGTTTTGCTCTCTTTTCCTGCAACATTTCTTGCTATCCTTGATCCTTTTTCTCGATGTTCCTTTGTATCTTCACAGCACTGTTGTTTCATTGTACTGAATTTCTTCAAAAAACAAAATTTCAGTGCATTCTTCGTGGCATACAACGAATCCTTGAAATTGTTTTCCTCGATTCCTGTTCTCCTCCCTCGTTAATTCGTTGATCTTGGCTGCCTGTTTGCTGAGGTGCCACGAATCCAGCGCGAGGAACATCCGAAATAGAGAAAAGCGGGGAATTTTCATGAAATTCCGGCTTCCGAAAGGTCAAAAGTGCTGGAACGGCTGCGCATGCTCGTTGTCTCGTTTCGCCTCGTCGTCGTGCACGTAATAAGAGGAAACGAGCTAGCACGACACGTGCCAGAAATAAATTCTGTCAAAATACCGCATACAAGACATCGAGAGGGTGGCAAATTGAGGGATTTAAAACTTGTTTCGCTGAGGAAGCACCTTTTGAATGCGTTCGGAGTTGATGAAGTCCTACGCAGTGCGGAAGTCAAGGAGAGACGCAGGCAGGGTGCGTGTGGCCGTCTCAAGCGGGGTCTGGATGTGCATACTCGAGCTCCACTGGTGCAGGCATTGCAGGCCTTGTCGTGGTGCCCCTGCCAGCTACCTACGCGCGTCGCAGGCTGCACTGCTGTTGTTTCCATCTTCCCTCTTCGAGGATGCCGGCGAGAAGCAGCTGTCTCCGCATACAGGATATGCAGCCGAGCATGTGCTTCGTGCTTCGTGCTTCGTGCCACAAAACGTATTCATTAAAGGTCGCTCTGTTTTTTGGGCCTACAAAAACTGCTGCCTCCAGAACAGACGTCTGCGTGCCGACTCTACAAAAGCAAACCTTTAATTGTCGATAATAGCCGTCGAACAGATGATACCCGTCAACCAGCAGAGGGCACAAAGACGACATTCAGACATCCTGTGCACGTTACTCGCTTCGTTTTGAGTCCTCTGAAAAGGATGAAATATCGCAAAAGTGTGTACGAGTATCTGCCGAAATATTTAGAAATATTGACGCCGAATTCTTTCATCACCACCATCAACAGCAAATGAAATCTCACGGGTTAAAGTCTGGCGTCGAGAATCGGATGAGATGCCTGCTTTGTTTTCCTCATTAACACGCTTCTCTCTCTCTCAATTAAGCGAATAAAGTACTCGAATAAAATAATCGGTGGTCTACACATCCAAATATCACGATCCGCACTCATGGTAAATTTCGTGTCTTCTCACCTCGAGGCTGTGAATGAATTTCATAAATCGCTACAGCCAACTTTGAGCGCGAGAACATAAAAAAGTTAGTAAATTCATTAAACTTAAAATTGATCCACGCATCAGATGTTAAATGAGTCAGTGTAGCTGTCAACATTCATAGGATTCTTACAAATTTAGAAAACATTCCACAGCGGAGACGATGATAACGACAAGGAAATCTCGGCGGAGAAAAATAGGAGGTCGACGGATGATGCACACGATGCGGCTGTGGAAAGTTTGAGGGAAAACGCGAACGTGCCGGCCAGCTGAGACCAGCAGCGGCCGCAACGTCAGGTAGGAATGCGTGAAACCGTTAATATTATCGGTCGAAAAGTGGACGACGAAAGCCGTAACTAAGTAGAACGCCAGCCACTCTGTTACCTGTTCGGCTGCAGCTCACTCTGGATGCCAGAAAACAAGGGCCAGGCATTCAACAACCTACGAAAAACACCGTCACGCACACGCACTGAAGACACAGAGAATATCTCTCGACACTTGCAAGAAAATTGTTCGAAAATATTTCATTTCTTTTCTATTATTCGAGATCTCTTCTTTTTCCTCTGGAAAATTCCACGCTCGTATCCCAGATACTTGCGGCCGAATATATTGTTGGATATTTTGAATTTATGCCTGTGTATTCTGCTTGGATTTTTTCTTCTTAAACACTTACATTCACTGCCTGTGAATGGCTCTACCTGTCCGTCACTTTTGAATATTTCGAACACATTCCGTGCCGATGACCACGAAACGCTGCCGCCTGGGTTGTCAGCAGGGAAGAACAGGCGTGTTAAATGCGTTTCCCGTCAGAGTGCCATGTGACTTCTATAGTCAGACGGGGGGGTTACTTCCGCCTGGACTCTCTAGCGGCTGAGGGATCCGTGAATGTTTCCGGAGAAGCACAACTGCGAGCTACTTCAGTCCGGAGTAGGTTTCGTACAAAGAGAAGCACACGCATGTAATGTCAATCATCAGAGTCCGGGGAAGACAATATAGCCCTTCGAAGAGGAGAATATCGCGACTTGTCTTCGAAAACCTCTTCCAGTGGACACGCGAAAGGCAGTCTGGGTCAAGCGAGACAGGAATCAAGGCGCCATAATCCTCCAGGCGGCCATTTCGAGGTGGAAACTGCAATACAGATGGCCTACATATATCTTCGGTGATGTCTGTCTTGCCGTCTGAAGTGTCCTGCTCGCAAATCAGGAGAACAAACTTCTCTCCGTCTGAAGGAAGAGAGTAAATTTATCTTCAGCGGGTGCAGGTGGGTATCAAAACCCCCTGCAAGTTTTCTACTTCAGCTTGCTTTCTGGAATAAATTTTAATTCCAGAAAACTTCAGTCTAGAAATTCAACTTCAGTCTTCAGAATTCTGAAGCAGGATATTGAGGTACAAAGTAAATAAAATTCTTTATATACTCGCCACTCTACTGAGTCGTCCTCTCTCTGGAACCTTCGTTGGTTTTGTGAAACATCTGCTGCCATCGCGACTTCCTTCTGCTTGACACCGCACCGCCCGCAACCGTCGCTGCACTGCACCGCAAGCCTCCAACCGCCACCACGGAAGTCCTTCGTGCCTTGAAAACGGATGTCCTTACACGTGTGCCGCCCCGCTGCAGCTGATCGCTCGTGCGCTCCGTACTGATCGCATCTGACCTGTTAATTCGCGATCGCCGTTGACGTCGTTGCGTGCCGCCGTGAACGCTGCCGCTTTCGCGCGGCCGTCCAAAGCGTGTGTGGCAAATTGCTGAATGCCGTGGTAAGTGGCAAAGATTATGTTGGCGTGACCAAAGCGGGCTGCAGTTCGCATTGTTGCTTGGTGCGAAATTGGACAATCGCTGGCTTTTGTTGCGGCGGCGTTTGTGGGAAAACAATTTGTTTAAATTTTGTTTAAATCTCTAAATTTTGCATTGTGGTTATCAGTGGAGGTGATGTAAAAATCGGTAAAATTTTGTAAAAGACGCTCTACTTTTAAAAATTACTCTACTTGCACTGAATGTCTGGTATTCTCTCTCTCGCCCGAGGCAGACAGCAGAAACAGGCTTTCAATCCATTCTTAGCGCCTGACACTCTGAGGAGCGAAGCCTGAAGAAATGCGAGTTACCTCGCCAAACCCGTTATTCGGTGCTAAAGAGCTGAGATAGGGAGCCGCTTACACTCTGAGAATCATCAAACAGATGAGGAGAGGAGAGAATGCCGAGTTCAATGTAGAGAGTGCCAAAGCCCAAACTATTTCAGTCGGCGCATGAAGAGAGGCGGTCGTTTTGAAAAGGTCTAACGGGCGCAAGAGATGTCGTGCCTGAGAGAAGTTAAGTGTGTAAACTCTGGAGAGCAAGGAAGCAAATGCAGTACTTTGACGTCGAGCGTATTCAACCATTGCACGCTCGTTGTATTGAGCTATCACAGAGAGATGGCTGGAGGGGGAGAGGGTGGTGTGCGCTACAGCGGATGAAGTGGATGTGGTTTCATAAGTGAGAGCAGCACACAAGCAAAAGACGAGGCTGAGGCTCTATGTGAGTGAGTGTGAGAGTTACTGGACGCACTTGTATGTTTGCTGCTACTTGGAATTCCTACGTTGAGGCCCTCAGTCTCAATCGATGTGTGGATTTTCTAAGTTCCCACTTCTGCTCGCCTGGTATCCAGCGCGGCCAACTGAGAGTGAGATAAACACATCTCGAGTGCAACTTCGTAGTTAGAAGCGAAGTTTCAGTTTGCTGAGATGTGACGTAACTTTCGAGCGGCTGCTGCGCTCTCGAAGCACTCACGAAAAATGTACACTTCATGCGTCGTATGCGCGACTGAATATAAATTTTATCAAGCCAATAAAGAAAAATGTTTATTTTCTTTTCTTCTTTTATGCTTTTGTGGAGATATAATTGTTCAGGTTTCACTTAGTTTCGGAAGCGACACATTCGTTTTCCCCCTACATCGTCATCTTTGAGAGAACTTTTCCAATGTAGCGCCTAAAACGCTCAGCATGATTTGCGAGGAGTACCAGAATCCCGCGCTCTGGTAGATTTTTACAGCGATTATCGTTACAGCACTCTGTAATCGTTTCTCTCCTTCATTCTGTAATCGTTTCTCTCTTTCGAAATCGCGAGAAATCCCTCGACGCAGCGCACCGATGGCCGGTGTCTGCGCTCAGCGCGCGTAATAAAAAACTGAAAGCCTAACTGGAGTCGTCGTCGCAGCGCTTCTGCAGCGTCGCTCATTATTGTATTCATCAAACGCGCAGCGAAATGTGTCGTCATCGGCGACTCGACACAGCTACAGAAGCCAGAGGTAGCGCTGCTCCGCTAACCTTGTTCCGAATTCGCCAGTCGACTCGCGGCATTCGGCTGCTGCTGCTGCACCAAGTCTTGCCTTCACGCCGTCGCCAGCAGCGGACGATGTCGCCGACGCCGATGCCGACTTCAAGACCGAACACTGTTTGCTCAGCACGTAGCTGCTGCATCCAGTCTCCGTCCCTCCGCTGGCGGTGCGTGGCGCTCGCTGGGGCCCAACTATTGATTGCTTTGCTACTGATTTCGCTGCGCTCGCCGGATTTATTGCTGCCTCAATGATAAATCCGCACAAGCTGAAATCTACGCAGTTATTGTTCTCTACGCCGCGCCGTCGCCGCCACTGAAACTGCTGTCGCTGCTGTCGCTGCTGGCGTTGTTGCTGGCGTTGTTGCTGCCGTTGTTGCTGACGTTGTTGCTGGCGTTGTTGCTGGCGGACACGTCCAGACGGCTATCTGAGCGACACTTTATTTGCTTATTATTTGCAAGCGCTCGCTGGACACACCAGCACAGCACAGGCAGTCGGAGGGTCGAAGCGCGAAGTAATTGCTTCCACTTTGATTGAATGCTGATGTGAGGCTGTCGGCAATCGTTGCTGACACTCGTAGCTGCGTGTGACGCACTGGCAGACGCGCTCCCCCGCAGATCTCTACGCCTGCGCCGCGCCTCGCGTCTGTACGGCGTGCAATCGCAGCGTGCACTCGCACGGAAAAACTCGCCCGCTGCTGCTGCTGTTCAATTAGTCAAGCCGCCACACGAAAGCTTCGAGAGACAAATCGAACGCTGCGAGCCCAGGCAGCACACGAAAGAATCCTCGATGCAACACACGATCTGAAATTCGTTCGCTTTGCGAATACTTTTCACGAGTTCCTGCAGCAGTTTTGAAGACGCCGCGCGGCTGACGGCGAGCGGAATCTGATTCTTATTTTCGGCAAGAATGCCTACCGAGTTTCAGTGCAACTGTACTCTCTTCCCTTCCTCTTCCTCTCCTCTTCCTCTCGACTTCCTTTTTCTCATCCCAGCTGCCTTCTTCACAATTGCGGGATTTTTTCCACTTTGCACTACACGCGCAAATTTAATTACTCTCTTCATTTACAAATGTGTTGTTGTTGTTGTTGTTGTTGTCGTTGTTGTTGTTGTTACTGTAGTTGGAACGGTTTAATCAATAAGTGAAGGCAAGCGGGAACGTTGATGGCGTGAGAAAATCAATATAAAACTCGATTTTCGGTATTAGAAAAACAAACTCCGCTCCGCTTGCATGTTTCAGCAGCGAAAGAAAGCTGCATGTAAATTTCTGCCCACAGAAAAACGATGAATTCTCCAGTAAGATGCAAAATTTGCCTTTTTCGTGAAGGCGTCCGATGAAGCCCACTGTAGCAACCGCGGCAGCTTTCAGCTGATTACGCGTATCGAGTTACAGTAGCCATTCTTGGATGAGGGACTCGGGAAAGTCGTGCAGGGAAAGCAGAGCCGCTCCTCCCGCCGCCGGAAACTTTGCGGCTGATCGTTTGTCCGTAGCGTGCGATGCGCTCCAATTTTAATTGTGTATTTAAATTTCACTATTATTAACCCATGCGTCTGTCAACCATGACTTCAGCCTGGAAACGCCTGTCCGTCCCTCCGCCTGTCCGTCCCTCCGCCTGTCCGTCCCTCCACCTGTCCACCGCCGCTGAGCGACTGTCTTCAGTTGGATTTCATTGTTAGCATTCGCGCGCACTGCGGGAAAACGCAAGAAATTTCTACCTTGACGTGGAAAACGGTTTGAAATCATCTTGGCCGCCAGTTCCAACTCACCTCGCTCTTCACTTGGGCTTCGTTCTGCGCGCTGCGCGGTGCTGCGTTGTCGTCGGTGCCGCGCCGCCGTTTCTGTTCCGCCGTTTGGTGGGAAGTAACAGGTCGCGCCGGCCACGTAACGTCGGAGGCCCTCGCTGCTCACACCCGCTTCTGAGGCTCAGACTTCCCGAGCGGTGGGCTGCCTGCTTTTGACACCCTTGCGTGCTCGTTTCAAATAGTCAGGCGAGCAGTGGCAACAACTCAGCGTTTTACCAACAATGGTGTCCACCAACAATACGTCCCACCAACATTTTGGCTTTAATGTAAACAATTCCAGCGCGCAGATAGCGAAGTACGAACTCGGCACGCTAGTGGTTCGTCTTTGTTTCCCTCTTCGCGATCCAGACTGCCTGCGTTTTTTAATTCCACCAGTTATTCGAATCATTTTCATGCCTTCTGATTTTCACTTCATCGCTTTCTTGCTGTTTTTTATCGCTTTTCTGTTGCTGTCTACGATGGTTCTGAGACCGCCTTGGAATCTTCAACGGCTTGCAGTTCAAGTTCATGAGTGAGGTCAACGATACCGTCTCGTATGCGATTTAGAGTCCAAGCTCACCCCAATGACTTCCTGTAGCCTTACCGAGTTTTTCCCTATGCCTCCCTCGGGCTTTTCAGGATGCTAAAGGATCCGGAGTACTTTTAATTGTTTCAATGATTAGCAAGTCAGATACACATCAGACTTCAAACTGGCGTCAGTAGGGCTTTTATATTAGACATTTCTAGTCTTGGAGTCTCCCAACGAAGAAATTAACCGTCTCTTTTCCTCGGTGGGGGAGTTCAACGCAATTATTCGCCCGACTCTGCATGGTCGAGTTATCATTTGTGCATCAGGTGTCAGTGGACTTCATAGCAGGTTGTGCAGGTAGCAACTCCTGTCTAAGATCGAGTAAGACGGCGACGAAACACATAAAATTCAGCTTGTTGCATTCCAATGTACGGCGTTTTTAACGAGGCAAGCAAAGCGAAGACTACAGCAAGTTGTCGACCGCTGTTGTTCCGTGGCCACCCTCAGTGTGAGTTGTTCCGAACCTCCTCGCAGACGTGAAACTATCGCACCAACCGAGAGGCTGCTGCTGCTGACAAAACATTCCACATCATCTGCAGCCGCATAAATTCCTCGAAATACTCTAAACGCGTATTGATAAAACTGATTTTGTTGGCCGTTAAAAGGGGCGACGCGACGGTGGAAGGAACGTGCAAGCAACACGACTCCAGCTCGCGAGCTCGGGAAGAGAAGGCGAGGGGAACCCCGGCCGAGATGTCGGCGAAGCGGAGGACCTTTAAAGTGGCTCGTTGCGAAGGTATTTTGATTGACTCTCAAGTTGATGTATTTGTCGACGATAATAACGCGCGTTGATGATGATGACGGGGTTTTTGATGATAATGATGCCATGGATATTGGAAAGAAGTTCGTCGTTAGCACTTCCAAGTGTACCTGCAGCCAGTTCATTCACCATTCCTGAACTTCTAGACCTCACAACACTCGCGATTATATTCTGCGGCAAGAGGTTTTGGGTGTGTGAAGACGGATTTTTGTGACTGCTGCTGGGAACCTTATTCGGACCTCTATTTGGAACTCTTCGCAGTTCTCTTCTATATGTTTTCTGCTTTATTTATTGTTGTTTATTGATCTTTGTTTCTTCTCGAGGCTCCTTGAGTTGCTAGGTGTTGTTGCGTTGTAGGTGTTGGGGCTTCCTTGAGGCGTCTGGTGTTGATACGTTTCTTGTCATTCTCGATAACATATTTTCGGGTACCAGAAGCTGGTAGGCCGGAACCATTATTGCTTTAACTCCAAAGAACTCCAAAGAACTTTTATTGGAACCCAGCTTTGCTCAGAAACATTTTGTCCTTAAACCCTTTTGAACGCCTCACTGGTACTGGACTTCTAGATGATTCCCTTGGGCCCTTTCTGGAGTTCCCTGATTTCTGTGCATATCTGGTGTGGTCTGCATATCACTCTGCCCTCCAGTGCCCTCTCTAGGGTCGCCTGTTGTCCGCTGTGGTCTTCATATCGCCTCCAAGTTCTTGTCACCATTTCTCCCGCTGATATTTTTATCCGCATGTGGTTTCGCGAATGAGGTTGCATTGTAGATCCCTCGAGTTCATCGTGCCATCGGTTAACATCGCCGCTTAGCGCCTTAAAAGTCTTTAAAGTATCGGCTGTGACAAGTGCTAGAGACTTTTTTGTGGTTTTGTAACTAGAAATCATTATATAATTGTTGTTTCTCCAGTTCTGTTTTCCAAATGTCGCGATAACAACTGCGTGTACCTGAACCAAAGTACGAAATCACTTGATAAGTAAACCAGTGCCGGCAAATACAATCACCAGTCCATACAGGGTGTCGAAAGGTGGGCATACTGTGACGTCAGAAGCCACTATAATCACCACGAGTATCTGCTGCATAATGTAGAGCTATTATGCACTCGGCATTAATACACAATCGCACGTAAAGACCTGAGAATGTGTTTCTCAACTCCAACGATATCCAGGCACCCTGCATGAATAACTTCTAAAATCGACGGGTTAACAGCGACACAATTTCAACAATTGAAACAATTTCTCGCCTACCAACAACCTGCGGTTTGATAAGCATTTGAATTCAAAGTCAAAGCCTTGCGGTGAAAAGTCGAACCTCGCTGGGTCTGAATTCTAGATAACCATTTGGGGGGGAATCTCGGTCGAATGCATGTATGTGTTGTGTGATTGTGTATGTGTGCAGTTACAGTTATCAATCGTCGATGGAACATCTTAATCATTTACAATGATAGTAATTTACGATGATGATCAATTACTCATCACCTCGAATAATTGTTTTCAAAAATAGAACTTTTTGAAAATCTTGCGTTATAAAAGGATCTTCTTGGAAAATATAGTCTGCCAATCTTCTCCCTCGCAGAGAATCTTGACTGCGCCCATGGGAAGATTTATTTGTGAATGGGAACTCGCAGGCGTGCTAAACTCATCAAGGCCTCGACACGTTTTCGTGTTATTTGAGGTCTGCTTGAAACAATCGGGTTTTCATTGGCGAACTCACATTATTTCTAAATTCGTTCGCGCGTTATCTGCGTCGCTGTGGTTTCTGCTTTTATCCACGAAAGTAGAAGAGTCGAGCGTTGAAGTCACACAGCAGCAGAAGCCAGAAGAAGTACTGAATTCAATTAACACGTACGTAATAAAAACAACGACAGCAAAAATCAAAGGTGACATTATATCGCTTTGTTGTTGTTATTGCGTTATTGCGCGGCTTGTATCTATTTTGAAGTATTTCGATCTCTCCGACTGGCGATGAGTTGAGCAGCGAATCTGATGAATTCTATTTCATTTTTCGCTCCGCTGGTTTTGGTTGGCTGGAGCTGGAAGCCGTCGAAAGGGGCAGCGGAGACCGGTAGAGCATCAGAAGGCGTTTAGCAAGACGGTCTGCTGAAACCAGACGCAGATATAAGCGGCCCAGACAGTCAGGGCGCGCGCGGGAGACGCAAGATGAGTCGCAGCGCGTCAGCTCGGCGGCGCATGATTTTATTTTGCAAAAATGCGAAATCCAATAAATGAACAAACACACAAGTATAAAATAATAAATAAAAACAAATAAAGAAAGCAAATAGCAACAGCGTTGCCAGCGAAATACAATTTGGACGGACTTCGGAATGAGTTCTCGCGAAACAGTTTGCGGGGTGAAACTATTTTACATTACATCGAACTTTCTATTGAGTCAACCTCACAGCAGGGTCTACAATATTATGAATTGCGTCTCAGATCCAACACTCTGCTGTAGCACCCGACATAATGTTTGCTCTCCGAAAATATCCAAGTTCGACCTTCATATTTCGCCTTTCTTTCAAGGCCTTCTATGAGACCAAAAACCAGGAATCGAACAACAGTACAGTCGACTGTTTGGACGACTTTTATCATTACTTTGAAGGAACGCGTGAGTCGTTCGCTGTTTCCTGTTTAATTACTTTCTAATTTGCTACTCCAGTTATTGTTATGTCATCCATAAAAACTCCCGTGGGGTGCGGAGGAGGCGTTCTTTCTCCCGAGTACAATTGTTAGATGATGTTTACTCTTGTTGGCCAGATACTGCTGATCTTGGCTAAGTACGCCACCTTGGTTGCCCAACTGTAGTTTCCACACGGTATCTGATCAACTAACTTCGCGTCCACTGGCAGTCAGACCTGTGAGCGTGTTGATGCTTTCAACTGAAATCTCAGAACTATCGCTGGATCCGTGGGAATTCCTTCCCTCAAAATTTCAGCTGACTTGCAAAACTGTGACTCCAAAACAGGACTAAAAGTGTAGCAGTGGCCACTGTTAAGTGTAAGTTGGTCCCACTGGCCCAGTTCGGGTCTACTACGCGTTATTGTCGCTACCGAAACCCTGCAACCCGCTCACTTTCGCTGTTATTTGTGTGGTTTTGGCTGCTGCCAGCTATTGCTGTTTTTCTTTTTTGTTATTCGCTATTTGTTCACATCATGTGTAGATCTCGCAATCTGGGAAAATCATTTCATGCATTGCAGCTCCTCGTCTGGGTTGCTGTTACTGCTGCTGATAACGATAGTTTTGCCAGTCAAAATATCGAATTGTTAGCTTTTCCAGAGGCTCTACACGAGCTGTTTAATCTTATAGCTGGTCGCAGGGTGCTCTACTGGACTCAGTATCACCCTTTATGAGTGCCCTTGACTCCAATCGGAAGTCGTATGACTACTATGACTCCATCGTACTAGCAAATTCAACGCGACACCTTTAAAAATTGACTTTTTAAGTTGCCAGGATGGTTAAATTTGCGTGGAACCTCAACCATCCATTGCATTCTCTGGTAGGGATTTTTAAGTTCCATTTCGATTAGATATTTGAAGTTGGAAACGAGAAGTTAGCGAGAAGTTCCCGAACTTAGTATTGCACTTTCTTCGCTTTGGATTCTTAAAAACCTGGACATTCTTGCAGTCTGCAGAGGGGAAAAGTTGGAGTCTGCAGAGGACATTCATCAATGAAATGATGTAGCCTTTCTCGTTTTCATTTCACATCACCAACATTTATCAAAGTGGCAACACTGCATTGTTGTAGCTGAATCCGGACAACATTTTTGCCACATGAACGAACCGACTGCTGGAGGCGGGAAATGCTGATTGCGTTTGTCGCACACAGAAATCCAGTCATTTCTCTCTACCTGCATTTGTTCGTCGTAGTGATGCCACCTCGAAGTTCTTCCTCAAATGATCTCGCAAATTTTGAGATGGTAAAAAGTGTGAATGTGATACATCGTAGTAATAAACGACAACGAAAACCATGAATAAAACAAGTAAAAGTGTTGTCTTCGGCCAGGACGAAGTCTACACTCGAGTAGCTAAAAAAAATAATAATTTCGCCAGTGAACAACTTTCGTATAAATAGGCGGATCACGCCCATTTTGCCCATTTGTAAACATTTTGCTATTACAATATCTTCAGGTACCTCGGAATAAAATCGCGTACGAATATCTTGAACCGTTTACGAGATATTGAAACGTAAGTTTTGCGTAACCAAAAATCAGCGTAGTGTAAAAATGAAGGCAATCTGCGAACTCTGCTCTCTGCAAAAGCTGTCAATCAAGACACAGCCACGCTCAGGACTTCAGAGTCGGAAAGTAATTGAAGGTCTTCAACGTCAACAACGAAATCTGAAATCTCATCTGCACGGGAGCAGCAACAACCACAGCGACACCACCGCAGTGGAAGACCAGCGACGATTTGGCGACAAGCGGCAACGGCGGCTGTCAGTCATCGCCTCAGTCACTGCAAAGACAGCCGCCCCGCGCCGAAGTCTGCGTAGCCGGAGGAGAAGAGCGAGCGGAAGCCCGAGAAGCTGCTGGCCCGAGTTGCCAACTCATGACTGAGCACAATTTTGGACTGCAGTTGAATGCTGCAACTCATTCGGGCTGCCAGCAGCCAGGCGAACGCTGTTCCCGACGACGACGGCTGAGCTTTTAATGAGTTTCGCTATTAATCGCGCAGTCGGACGGATGCTGTGACCTTCTTTTCGCTGGCAGCGGCAGCAACAGCGACCCAACTTTCGTAGCGCGGATTGGTGTGCCAACACCATCAAAAGCTTTCGATGTCGATCTAATCTTCAGAATTTCGAGCAATTTCGTCTCAAACACCTCTGTTCGAAGTTCATAGTCGGGAAGAGGGTCAGTTGAACTGTGGATAGGCAGGGACTGAGCGAAGAATTTCTCTTGATCGCAAGCTGACGCGGTTGCAAGTCCGTCCGTTTCGCCTGCCACTGTGGCAACTCAGCTTTTCCCGACTGCCGAAAGCCTTCAGAACTTGGAAGAGTTTCGGAGCTTAGAAGTCCTATTTGCTGTTGACGCTGCGAAGATTTGCGGTGCCCAAGCAGGGGAGTCACTGACTCCCTACAACCAGCCAGCAGCGGAAGAATGCTTCTCCACCGTTGAAGCTGTTTTGGCCGTCCGATTTTTGTACCGTTTGGATCGAGTGGATCGAAAGGTGAACGGAACTCCGCGACGGCCTCCGCGATGGAGCGGCCGCGTGTAAAGCCGCTGCTCAGCTGCGTAAACAGCTCGACTGCCACTAGCGTCGCTAAGAAGTCGTTGCAAATCGTACCAATTTATTGGCAACACATAAAATGTTGGCTTGCTTCGATGCTGCAGGAGCCGCCGGTTTCAACCACAACAGCAGCAACCAGCTTACAAACTTTTAAGTAACTCTGAGCCAAAAATACACGTTTGTGTGTGTAAATACAATAAAAAACACAACTTTCAGTTGCAACAGCAATACTGACATAAAGACAACAACAACAGCGCCACAGCAACGAGAGCAACAAATAAGGTTTCGCCGTCCGAACGCTGGGTTTTCGTTGCCGCTACAGCACCGCAATTATGAAGACAGCAACAATAGCGCTGCGAACACCACGAACAGCAGCATAAATAGAAAAGCAGCAACAACAGCAGTAGTAAAAATTGAAGTGCTCACTCACTCACTCACTCACACGCGTCAGCTTTTAGCTCGTAACGGTTTTGCATGCGCAAAGCAACTTCTGCTTGATTTTTGGGCCGGTGGTGGTGCTGCAACTGTTGCCGCCATTTCTTCAGCCAAGCGAGAGCCTACAGTTACTCGCTGGCATCACTCGACACGCTGAAGCGAGTCGCTGGTCAGCCTCAACGAGCGAACAGCTTCCAGCAGCGCATTAACTTGTCCACCTTTACAAGTCGCTAATGAAGCATTCGGCGCCAGCAGCCGCGAGCGACGACGAAAAGCAGGCGCAGACAAATAGTTGGCTCGCACGGCACGCAGAGAGAGGGGGGGGGCCTCTCGCACTTCTTCAGGCGATCGAGGAAGCACAACCTGCCTGCCAAAGATGGGAAGGATTTTGAGCACGAGATGCGGATGCGGTTCACGCGTCATTTTTGCAGCTTATTGCCAAAAATCGCATATAAATGTGCGACCCAAGCAACGCAACAGCGGCGCCCAGCAGTTCGTTGCTAATCTGGCACGCAAATGCATTCAAGACGCGCAAATGGCTTCCAAACTAAAGACTCCGCGAAAATCCGTTTAATTTCTAACTTTTTCGCTTTTCCTAAAGCAAAAAACGCTTAAAAGACCAAAAACTTTCCCTCATCAAGCACAAGTTGGCCGCTGACGGCTTTTGTGGCGTTGCTGCGTTGCTGCGTGTGGAGTGACCAGACTTCAGGGCAATGAAAGCGAGGAAAACGAAGCGGATTGCAAAGCAAACAGCAAGGAGAAAATTGTAGCTGCAATCTACGCGCGACGGCGATGGACACTCCAACATAATTGGCAAGTAATTATTGCTACTAATTACCGCAGCAGCAACGTCTGTCTTTCCCTGCTTTCTTCAACAACGAATGGATGTCCAGGAAAGTCGAAGTGAAGCTTCAGCTCATCGGTTGCTCTCTGCACTGGTAAATTGCAGAATTGCAGACGCAGGAAGCTGCAGAGTGAGCTGAGCTCCGCTTTCTTGACTTCGGATTGTGTGAGGAGAATCGATTTCCATATGAGTGTTCAAGTTCCGTCAACTGGAGCGAATTCATTGTAAATTCTCGAAATTTTTAGAGGCTTCTGTTCTCAAATGTGCCTTTTAACTAAATCCTTCACCGATGAATACCAGTTGTGGCCCACTGACGGTCTAAACACAACATATTAAATTTATATAATACAATTTTTGCCAAGGAAATTCAGATTCGCGGTCAGTAGAATGGGAGCGAAGCAGAATGAGTTGGTCGACTGGCGCTCTTTGGGCCACAGAAAACAAGCCAGAGGGCGCTTTATGCTGCAATTGAACTGCAGTATGCAATTCCAAACAGAATCACTTCGTTCAACAGGGATCACCTGGCTGCTTACGACTTGACAGCAAGGACTCCGAGCTCGAAGTGTATGCATTTCCGCAATAATTCAACCGACATGCGTACCTCAACCACAAAAACGGTTTTTATTTTTGTATCGTCCCAACGAAATTTGGTCAACTGTGGTCAAAACTTGGTCAATACTGCTGGGTGTTTCTAGCTCGAGCTGGATATGAATGCCACATTTTACAGAGCAAAATACGTGATTGGCAGCGGGAAACAACTCACTGTAGGACTTCAACTACTGTTTAGTAATCGCACAGTAATCCAGAATTACAGTAGTCAATTTATTGTTCCACTATTTCTCCGAAACCGACCGACGATTTCAAATAAAACAAAGAAATTCTATTGATTATTTATTTCCATGCGTGTGGAGGATTCCTGAAAGTTAAAAGTGAGAAATACCAAGCATCCCTAGACAGATTTTGCGCCACAACCCCAGCGGTTTTACCCCACCCCCCCCCCCCACCGGTGATCATTTTCAATAAAATTAGCTCAACATTGTAACGACCTCCACACAGGACTCATTTGTGACTTTATTGCTTAAATGGTACAGCAGCAGCGCGAACACAAACGCAGAGCGCCATCCACCCCCGCGCAAAATAGCGGAATATGTTCTCACCCCTAAATCATATCTGTGTATTGTGTGTGTGTGCTGCTGGCTGGTTCTGCAGGCGTGCTGTGCTGCTGTAGTGGAAAGCAACGGCGGAAATGCTATACAATGACAAGGGAAGCTTCAGTGAAACATTTAACAGCAATGGCGCTGTAGTGCCGTCTTCCTCGCACTTCTCGGCGGCTCAATCTTTGATTCTGGTTCTCTCCACTCTCCATGTCTCTCTCGCGCTCCGCTCTCTTGGCGCAACCACTGCGTGCGCATAACAAGGCGGCGGCGCCAACGAGCGATGCGCTGCGCCGCTGCTTGGCATGCGAAACCGCGGGATGCCAGCAGGACATCAGGAGCAGCAGCAAGCAAAAATGACAACTCAACAACCCCCGCAGAAGCGCGTAAAGCGAACGAGAAGAGATGGAGGAGAGAAGAGATGGAGGAGAGAAGAGATGGAGGAGAGAAGAGATGGAGGAGCGAAGTGGAAGACTGCGCAGCGACCAGGCCACTGTAAGCAGGGCAGGTCGGGCACATCAGGTGGTGGTGGGTGGTGGTGGTTGAAGAGGTTGTTGAAGAGGTTGTCGCAGGCTGCTGGAGGGTGACTTGGCAGCAAAAAGTTAACAAATGGCTTACTAACAGGCGCGCTGGGGGTAGAAAGACATCAGCGGGCAAAGGGGACCCGAGGGGTGAGGATAGAGCGCGCTGTGGATTGAATTCAGCGGAAGGTTGGGCAGCGGGCTGGAAGATCGCTCGCATGGCCATTTAAAGGTTGTTGAATGCAGATTGAAAGAGCAGCGGCTACACAGATTGAGCAAAACGTATTTGGATTGCGCGGAAGGGCTGCAGGGGTCGGTCACAGTCACGGCGGTGGTTGGTCTGCCTTCGGTAGGGAGTTCAGAAACCGGAGAAATATTTGCGCGCTCCCAAAGGACACTCTATGAGGCAGAAATTATGTCAACGAGTGTTGCTTGCTGTTGGATTCGTGTTTTCGTAGTGTTTTTTCTACGCTTTATTTGATTTAATGTCCTCCCCTCCTCCCCCTCCGCCCCTTAATTATGTCGTCGCAGCGTATGCTGGAGTTGGTTTTCTACTTTTTAGGGTGGCTGTTCTGCAGTTGTGGGCAGGATGTTGTTTGTACATTAAACACATTTTAATTCGAGTTGCGGGCGGTCGACGCTTTGTTGTTTCGTGAAAATAGGTCGGACACCGTGGCGTTGATTTAATAGTTCAATTTTATGAGTATTTATGATTTTAGTAGGGACACACAAACTTTTCTGATGGATGGTGCAGCGCAAGAGGAAGCTTTCCTGAACGAGTTCTTCTTTATTTCTTGAAATAGCTCTATCATTGCATGAGAAATGGGAATGGCGACTGAAGCAGTTGTAGTTCTTGTAAAATTTCACAGTTCGTGTCTTTGGAAATGGGTAAGAATCTCGTCCTCCCTTCTGTCTCTGAACTCTCCGACCCCAACGCGCTTCCCTATTTTGTTTATACATGAAAAAGAGGTTTCAAGCAGACTTCCAGAAGGAACCATTCAACGAATCCTCGCCACAGCAGATCCGAAATCAAAACGTCTATAAAAATGATAACCGGAGAATTGGCGGTGGGCGGTGGGCGGTGCGGCAGGAGGGGAGAACAAAAAGATGCCACTCACTTGGGTGAAAAAGTTCCAAAAGGAGAAGAAACAGCAAGAAAAAAAGAGACATGATATTGAAAGACTTTTTCTTTCTCCGAACATGAAGGGTGGTTTCCTCTCTCTCTGCTCTCTGGCTTTTGTTTTTAGCTTTTTGCTGCTCTCCATGCCAATAAATTTATTCTGGCTGACCTGTGTGAGTCGGGGCAGCTGGGCGAGAGTGAGGGCTTTCAAATAAGGATAACGGAGTTCTCCACACTCCTCCACGTCGCACACGTCACACTACCACACAAAGGCACCCCCACACACACAGCCAGCACTGTGTTAACCCGTGGCGAGACTGGGTCGACCGGTGAGCTTCTCCGTCTGCCTGTGGGTCGCCTTATATACGAGAGAATGTTTTGTGTGCTTTGTTGGTGGCGGCTCACTGTGTGTGTGTGTGTATGTGCATCTCCTTCGATATTTCTAAGCTGGTGTGTGTGTGCGCGCGCGTGTGTGTGTACTTTTGACGCTTAACATGACACACAAGCATCATTTTGTGTTGCGCCTTGAAAAATGTATGGGAAAAGTTTTGCTGTTGCTGTTGCTTTGGCTGGCATTCTGGTTTCTCAGACTTAATATCAACTTTTTCTTCTTTTTCGAATAAAGAATAATAATTCGAATAATGCTGCCCACTGTGCTGGCAATAATACTGTCAATCAGTGGGGCGGTGGTGGTTCGCACTGAATTGTTTTCTGAAGTCCTGAAAAAACTTTTCACTTAAATTTCACAAGGAACGGAAAGTAGATAAAAAATGCGAAGTGCACAAAAAAATTGAAAACCTAAAAGCAGCAGCGTGAGAAGCTACCAAAAAGGGGATGCGGTACATCCGAGAGATCAAAACTTTTCCTCCTCGCTGCTGCTGCTGCTGCTGCCACCCAACTTTGGCGCGGCCGCAACTTTTAGGAGCCGCGTTGAGTTTGTCGTTTTTCGTTTGCTTGCCTTCGGATTTCTATATTCAGCCCAATTTTCCCCCACGAGCAGCTCTGCATCCCCACGAGCAACTCTAACTGCGTTTTTGCCAGCGTTTTTGTCTACGACGTTATAAAGCTGCGATCAAAAAAAACAAAACCACGAAGGCACAAAGAAAAGGGAAGCAAAATGAAAAACGCCACGAAGTGAAGAACGGAAGCATTGGTAGAGTGGGCGCTACAGCAGGTCAACTGAGCTGTGAGGCGCCAGAGGTGACGACAACCATGAGTTCACTTGAGAGTTTGCTTAACTACGCTCAGAAAACAAGGAACTTGAAACTTAACAAGGAGTGGGGAATCTTTTGACGAAGATAGTGCCGTCGGTAACAGAGATTATTTATGTTCCTCGTAGTGTTTCGGGCTGGAAAGCAGGTAAAATACAATCCCGATCTCCTATATTTTCTGGTCTAGAAAACAACTGTCTTGGTTTCTATTTTTGCTCCCACTGAAAAGGGCTTCCAATCCAAGCGAGACGGAGACAATGTTGACATCCCGAAAATAAGTGGGGACCGCGTGTACACCACAGAAATCTCTGTAAAACACACGGGTTAACCTCAACTGTCCCTTTTTAATTTAGAATTACTCGCAGAGACGCACTAGAACTTCACCAGATCGGTCTGGAGTGCCTAACAAATCTACGATCTGCGTCCACATCAGTGCAAAAACTACCCACCAGCAGCAGAAACTACATTTGAAAAACGAGGTTGGGTTGGAGGGCGAAAAAGTTTCTGGCGAGATGCACCAGACTGCGAGTGAAGAAAGCAGAGAGACAACAGCAGGAAACAAAGCACGACATCAAGAGCGCTGCGTTAGTTGTGTGTGTGTGTGTGTGTTTGTATGTAGTGGACAATGGGGTGGCTAGAAGGCTGCCGGCGGATGCTGCTTGGATCCTGCAAACATGTTGGGTTTTTCTATTGTGTTCAGCGGTGTTGTTGTTACTGTCAGAACGCTGAGCAACGAGTTTTCAAAATATTTGACTGAGCGTAGCAGCCGCTCTGCTGAAGCTGCGAGGTTTTTCCGACAGAATAAATTGAAATGAGGGCCGTCAGGCGCCCCGAACGGCGGCAGTGGAAGCAACGCGCCGCCCTTAAGTGGAAGCATCAGACCAGTGGGTGGTGAAATTGAAGGGAGGTGAAATGGCAGCATAAAAAATGCACTCAATGTTGTGTTTTTCAGTCGAAGAGAAACAACAACGCTCGCAAAAACGACAAATAGAAAAACATTTCGATGAGGTGGGTGGTGCGAGCACTTGTAGTTCCAGTTGTTGCTTTATATTTTGCAGCCCTCACTACGTGGGATGCCAGGGGTGGAGGTGTGGAGGGATGGGAGAAATGGAAGAGAGCTGACGAATCCTTATAATTTTGTGTCTTGGCTGTAGAAGAAACATATTTAAGAAGTCGGTTACATTTCGGTGCAGATTATCTGGCGACGCTTCTGCAATCGAGTGTGTGACGAATTTTCCGTCACGGACGTGGGATGCCGAAAAATCGTGGTAAAAATGTTTGGGTCGTGATAGCCGAACAGACCAATAATTCGCATTATTGCAATATAGTGCCACCTTCAGTTTTAGCAGTCGCTGGAAATTTACACTGAAGAAATTTTTCCCAAGTCTTAAGTCAAAAAAATTTCACCCATGAAGTCAGTTATGAAATCAGTGCGAGTGGTACACCACTTGTAAACAATATGGAGCGCTATGTTCGTTCAGCAGGACCCTGCTTTTCAATTTATCTGGCTATAACTAACTATATACGAAGTTGCCATCGAGAATCCTCAACACGATTTTATTGATTTTATTCCTAGAAGGTTTCCAGCTTTTCATTTCAAATACACGATTTTATTTATTTTATCCTTTTCCCTTTTTTCTTCTGAACGGAAAATTGCCGAAGACTGCTTGAAAAGAACCCTTAAAAGCTGTCCGAAATATGGCAACAATAAAACCTTCCCGACTCTCATATTCGCGCGGACAGAAATGAAGGCAAAAACCGCAACCGTCCGGCTTCGTCTCAATCCAAACAATAGCCAGCTCCTCCAACACGCGCTTATATCCCGCCACACCACCCATCAGACCCACCAGACCCATCTAATCCCCATAACCACCAACAACAACGACTCGGCCACCCACACAACCAACCTCAGACGGTATTCAGCGGACACCCTTAACATTCACGACGACGACGACGACAGAATACAAAGTAACGAAAGCATAAAAAGGAGAAACAATAAGACTGAATTTGCAACAACAAAACCTGTAGGAATAATAGTAATAATGGGAATATACAAGAACAACAATACGGATGATATTAAGAGAACAACTTCGAGAAATTACAAAAGTTAGGGGCGCCGAAAAGAACGAGGAAACGAAATGAACGAAGCACAAAAAGAATTCCGATGAGATCCGAGAATCCGAGGGCGACGAAATGAGAGCGAGTGATGGAGGAGCACAAGGACGAGGGACAAGTGGGCCGAGGAAGGAAGATGATGTTGGCAAATCAGTCTGTCGAAAATAATAAATCTACCGACAAAATGCGCAAAAAATCCTGCGAGGTGTGCGGTGTACTGGATTTAGGGGGTTGGCAAGGTGGTTGTCGGAGAACTGAATCAAAATACCGTCATTCGTACGTATGACGAACCCTATAAACGTTCGATTTTTCCTTCTTATTTTCCGTTAACATTTTCCTTAGATTCCGTAGCATGTTTATGTTGGGCGGACGGGGGTGGGGGGGGGGATTATGGTATCTCTCTCTCTCTCTCTCTCTGCTTTTCTTTTATTATACAGATAATCGGCAGATTGTGTGGGTCTTGCGCTGCCTGCACTTTTGCCGGGATGGGGCCGAGATCTGGAAACAGGATGAAGTTATCGCTGAGGAGGATGGATTTCTCGTCATATCCTCTTCTGTCAGCAAAATATAAAGCGTAAAAACGTCGCCAAGTGGGAGGGCGAAGGGAAACATTGTTGAAACATTATTTGTTGCTGCTTTTTAGCTTACGGTTTACATTATAAATTCTTTTGAAGGGGAGGCTAACAACCTCGCATTTATTGATATTCGCAGAAGACTGTGCGATTGCAATATGGTATTTAAAACCAAAAATATCACAAACTCGGACAAAATCTACAGATAACAAATAATACTCTGATATCGGGTTACTATTGGGGGTTGCTAGTTGTACTCCAAAATTCCTAAACAAAATTGTGTTCTACTGAATTGTAGTGGAAATCTTACAAATGTTTCCTGTTTTCCCTCCATGGTTTTCACTGGATGTGAATGCATTCATCGTAACGACAAACATCGCGAAATTCAGTTCCTTTGATCAGGAAAATTTTGCCACTAGATTAGTCAAGAAAGACGCGTTATTGGGATTCCAAAACCTCCAATATTAAGATCCGAGAATTATTTATGTGTGGTAGCAACAACTAAAATGTTGCTATCGAACTGAACAACATGAAAAAAAAGGAAATTAACCCTTAAACGGGCAAGATCTCCGATTTGAATAAAAAAATTATTATGAGTTATTTAGGCACTCCTGAAAACAGTAGCATACTTAGATTTTCTTTATTTTTTTATTTTACTGGCAAATTTTTAAAAAAACTAGTTGATTCAAATATGCATCACTGCCCGCCAGCGCATAAAAACGTGCTTGTAAATGAAAAATATTTTTTGTGTTTAAATTATTTATTTCCTATTAATTATTTTTTCATTTTTATAAGTTATAAGTTAAATTACTTAAATAAATTAATATTAAATTTAATTATTATTAATTTTTAGCTAAATAATAACATAATTATTAGGTAAATATAAAAAAAAAAAGATTATATAGTATGAAACTGTAAAAAACAGTTTCTTTGGCTATTTAAACATAAAGCTATATTGCATTTTTTACATTTTATAAAGGTCTGTACTAAACAGCTGGGAAGTTTGTATCGTGTCCGATTGCCTACCACTTCTGGAAAGTGGCATATACCATCGTGGCGCACGTCAATGGACGGAATAGGTTGAGTTGTAATCGACTTTTTCTTCTTTGCTTCATGTTGGCTTGCAACCGATGATAAAGAAGGATTTGGTTTTCTGCCGCGCTTGCCAGCAAAATCAATTTGACACAAAGTGCTAATTCGAATATAAAATCCGCCTGACTTTTTGGAACAATGCCTTTTGATTGACATGCTTGTTTGCATAGAATACAGGAGTTGATGCAGGTCATATCCAAAAGGTGATATTCGTCTGTACCATTTCCTAGATTTTATGGTGATCCTATACCTTCCTCTAAAACTGTCCATCAGGTCTACTCCACCCATGTGCTTATTGTAATCTCCGATTACGGCAGGACATTTGATTTTCGTAATTGTTTTTGTTTTCCGGTCATATCTTCTCACTTCCGATTCCGGTTCCTTTCCAGCAAATGTTGAAATCATCGCAACAACTTTGTTACCTTTCCAAACAGTATTGGAAAGCTACACATCGTCCAAATTGGTGACCATTTCTACTGCTGATCCTCGAGGTTTATTTTGGAATTCGCTCTCTTCGGGAAGTTTGCATTTGGGAATTCTGTATTGTCTTATTGTACCCAGACAGTGGATGCGTTGCTTTCGTACATATACAAAAAGTGGCAACGACGTGTAATAATTCTCGCAGTACAATTTGTAATTCTTGTCCTTTGGCACTTGGCGACATAGCCTAACTTCAACATTAGCACTCGCCCCCAAATCAAACTCATGTGTAAGGCGCCTCGGCACTTTATTTTCTTCTCCCGAATATATTTCAAAATTGTAGGCGAACCCAGATATCCCACAAAGCACAAAGAGTTTATAGCCCCATTTATGTGGTTTTTGTGGCATATACTGTGTTAGATGATGGCCAGCTTTCGTGGCACCCATTTATTCATCCACACACAAACGTTCCTCCATTGAAATTTTACAGAAATTTTTGTTGAGGGCTTCTATTATTGGCCTCAGCTTGTGGAGTTTATCATGTTTGTCGTCGTTTCGATCAGTTATATAGGTGGAATTATCATTGAAGTGGAGAATGCGTTTTAACTTTTCAATCTGTTTCATTGGCATTGCAGCTTTTACTAAATCCGAACCCATGCTAGAGCTCCAATAGGAACGTGTGTTGGGGCATTTGATCACAGATGCAAAAACTGCTATAGCGGTATATTCAAAAAATTCAATAAAATACAACGAAATCTGACTGAATAACCCTTGTAATGGTCTTTGGAAAAGTCAGGTAAACCAATTTGCAAACGGGTTATCTGTCATTTTTTTCGACCCATTAACGGTTTCGAAACCATTTACCATGATAAATTCGCTAAAAAATTCTGAGAAAAACTCATTACCTAAAACCCTTTACCACATTTCAATTTATTACCGCTATGATGAGTTTATTGGCTCCCATAAATATATCATACCGCTTCAAAATCTTTACGCATTCGGCAAAGGCACACTGAACAAAAGTATCATCCTATGCGCACTGATGCATATATGAATCGTCTTCATTTATGACCGCTGCTACTAAAGTATAATTATTTTATTCAAATTTTAAAGGCAATTAGCTAAAACACCCATCAATCTTGCAAATTTATATTTTTATTGTAGGATTTTTGTGTATTTTATACAAATAACTTTGGTTCAAACATTGTCAAAAATGAAAAATTCGCAAAAAAATATTTTTTCAGTTTGTCCCTATTTTATATTTATTTGTAATTTAACAACAAACCTCAAAAGGTATTAGAAAGTTTAATTGATTAATTTCAAGAGATTATTTGCAGCGAACAATTAATTTTGTATCAACGTGGTGATTTTAGAGAGAATTTTTAAGACGATTCATATATGCATCAATTCCCGTTTAAGGGTTAAAAGAGGCACAGAGTCGTAACAAGCAAAATCTGGCAACAAAACCAAGCTAACACACATGCACACCTTCGAAAATGAGAACACGTTACGCACACACACGAAAAAGTTGCCCTTGCACTGGGAGATCAGGAAAGCGAGGACAACTCTTGGTGCTGCAGATTGGTGTATTTTTCGCAGCGAGAGAGAGAGAGAGAGTGAAGTAGCGTCGTGTGGCAGTCTATTATCTTTCTAATTCGGAGTTCACAGCCTCGAGCTTCTGAAGACAAATCGCCACAAATTATAAACGAAACCATTGCAAATAACCGGATCAATAAAACAAATTAAGCAGATCAATAAAATGAGACTCCAAGTTAGCTAGACGAAATAATCATTTCAACAAAAATCTTTTACTTTTCCTTTGAGGAGATCGCAGGTGAAGAACTGGCAACGCTGCTGTTTGCCTGCTGGCGCTCGCACCCTGATATAAATTGTCCTTTTCTGTGTGCAACTGCAGCCCTCCTCGACATAATCTGTGAAGGGAACAACAATCTCTTGACCGTCGATTCGTTTTCTGGTTTATTTGTTTGCGGGCTTCCCACGCTGTACGCGTCGAAATTAATTTCCACCACCCACAGCCAGCGAAATGGAGTCGAACAAACCACCCCAGCACGCGTTATTCTCGACTTATTTCCCCGTAGAAACCAGCAACAACGCGCAGCGTGGCGGTGTACAGCGCACCCTTGCATTATCTTTACGCTGTCGAATAAAGTTGGCAACACTTAACGCGGAAAGCGAACAGAGCAAACATACGAATATGAAACCACGCACACAGCCACAAGTATCAAATTTCATACTCTCACAGAAATGTACACTGAGACTCACACACAACGCTGCGATTTAATAATAATGAAGTTTCTGTCATCAAATCTACTCATCTCAGAAACAACAAAAAAAAAAACAAAAAAAAAGAAAACGACAGTAATTCGTTGCCTCCTCCAAGCTGGTGTGTGAGTAGGACCTTCGACCTTCCGCACCCCTCGAACCGTCGCCCGATCTACGACACTCCATCCCTCGCCTCCATCTGACGCAATTTCGTTTCGCTCTGCGAGAGCCACAGCTACTTGCAACCCCCTCCCTTTGTTTCCACCTAAACATTGCTCTGCAGAAGCTTCCAACCACATTGCAGTTCCTTCTGTCCTCTTTTGCCAGCGCCACGCGTCCTGCACGATAGCAATCTTTCTCTCATTGAATTAAGAGAAAATCCGGCACAGAACTTTTCTTCAATTTCTCATTACGTCCTTGTTTTTGTGAGCGTTTGTTGCTTGTTAATTTCAACACGTTGTTGTTGCGGCTTTTGTTGTTGGCAAAATAAGGACTCATAGGCGCCTCAAACCCGCCGCCAGAACATTCTCACTTCCTCGCCCACCCCTTATCGGGTGTTTGTCGTCTAACTCTGGCCTGTGGTATTCTATTTTACGCGGGATGAGAGCGGGAGAAGGTGGTGTTTTTACACTGGACCGAGTTTGAGAGTCATTTAGTCCTCTTTGCACTGCACAGAGTCTTTGCTGAAAGAGAGGAAAAGTAGAGAGCGCGAAAATAGCAGTCAGGAAAGCGGCATCGTTTGCCAGCACTGAAAGTTCTGCGTTGGAATACGAGGGCGGAAAATCCTTCTTTAAAAAGACCTTTTTTTTGTATTATTTAGTATCTTTTCTTTGATGACATAAAAAAAAGAACCTTTAAAGACGACACCGGTCGATAAATCGATGAAATCCAGTTACTAAACACTTTCACCGGATGAAAGAATCGCTAATTTGTCGTGAGCCACTTCGACAAACACTTCGAATTGCCCAAAAAGTTTCCACTGTCGCAAACTACTCGTACTTCAGCGTAAGTTTAATATTTTGTAATATAAGAGAGTTGAATAACATAAGAAAGTCCTATAATAATTAAATAGCTACTAGCTGTCATTATTTCCTCCAAGATCAAACTAGATGAATCCGATTTCGATACTAATCCACTTAACTTCGTCCCGAGTAAAATGGTTGTCGGTTGCTTAGTCATGCCTGCAGATGTTCTTTGCTTCTAAGCAGTGCAGCACAATTTAGTGGTGGAGCAGCATGCTGGACTTGCAGGAGATGAACAACAAAATCCACACGCTTGCAGGCAGAAGGGTTGTAAAGATTTCACGAGCTGCTAAATGGACTAACTGGGTCAGGAACTGCCAGAAGCGGCAATGTCACTGAGGTGAGTAGCCAACGGGGAAGAAAAAGGAGAGAGAGGACCGGAAACCTCTAAGTTGTAAACACCAAATAAGCTGGAATAGTCCCAGCTTACTGCTTGAGAATCGGGGGAGCCAGCAAGCGTAACCCGAGGTGACGGAGTAACCCGAGGTGCTGATAGATTTTTGTCGTTTGAAAACCTTCAAGTGGATTTTTTCCGATCTTATAAACAAAAAGCAATTAAGGCAAAACATTACAAAAAACTATTACGTAAATATTTGCGAATCGCACAACGACTGAAAGCTTTTGTTGACAGAATGCAATAAAGCTAAAAGGGAAATATAAACAGCCAATGCAACAAATCACATTTGCAATAACAATTAAAATAGCAACAGCCAGCGACTCCACTGACAACGAGCAGCACCTACGCGATAACATGCAGCTACAGACTTTACAACAATAGCAACAACATTATCGACAGCGACAGAGATCCGCAGACAAACATTTTCAATAGCTTCCAGATTTCTGCAGAAAACAGAAGGTAAGCGTATTACATTTCAAGCCAAGCGGAGCCACAAGGACACACGGACACATCTGAACGCGAGGATGATAAACATCAGAAATATTTTCCCAACACTTGTTGACTGAGCTGCTCTTTCTACTTTTATTAACTTGGAAGTAAATAGAAATAAGCTTGCTTAAAAAAGATCCTACTTACTCAGCTTCTTAAGTGTTTCAGACACCGGCAGGCGACGAATTCGCACTGCAAACTACGAGACTCAATTTCCTGTTGTCACGGAGGACGTCATGGAAGTAGCAGAGGACTACAAGGGGCTTCATATGTGTTTTGGCATGCTGGACAGAGAATTTTACAGACAGAGAAGAATACCTGGGAACGCCAGGGAGTTGGAGTTCATCTAAGTGAAAATGCAAGCCAATGTGATGGAAGATATAGTGGCACGAATAGGTCCACTATAGGTCCGAATATTTCACAAAAGCTGTAGTAAATTCGCACGTATTTTTGTGTGATGGGTCTTCAAGTTAACGGAAATGACTGTCCACTGTCCGGGATTTTCAGGATAGTAAGGGAGGAAGGAAGGCCAATTCAAGGGCGGCGAGAACGGAGTCTCAGTCTTGGCCCTAAATAAAGCCGCATTTTTCATCAATCAGTCTATGGAAGCAGCGAAATCCATCAGCGAACGCTAAAAACAGTAAAAATGAACTCAGCAAAAGCACCAACGCAAATATATGTGTAGTTCAGTGCTTTCTGTATTCGTCAGCTGGCGAACAGAAATGTTTTTTCTTCACATACTTTTCTGCGACCATCTTTTTTCTCTTCCAGCGTTTGCAATTTAATATTCCTTGCAAAACATGTATAAAAGTGAACTAGAATTCAAACAAATGCAGTAGCAGCGATCCAGTACAACAAAATTACTAAAGAACTGCAAAATTTATCGGGCAGCAATTAAAGCTGCGAGCCAAGTGCGGCCGCAGCGTCGCAGTGTACAACTACCGCTCAGAACGTCAACTTGGCTTACCGGAATAAGCTGCGCGAGGAAAATAACGCGATTTAAACTCTCAAGAGCAGCGAGAGAATCTGAAGTTATGGTGTTTTACAACATCCTTGCAGTGTAGCTACATCGCTGACACGGGTGATTTTTAGTGACATCGGTGCATCCGAAATAAACGCACAATTCGGGAAGCTTAGAAGTGTAAAGTAAAGAATCAGTAGTCCTCGCAATGAGGGAGTTGAAGGGCCAGGAACCACAGAATTTAAGCTGCTTCAAATATGGCTCCAAAATACGATCGCGCAAGATCGAGAAGTGTCTGCTGCAGCTGCAAATAATGCTTAGGTTTGTGCTGTCCAATTCATTATAAGCAAGACAGTGAATTGAAGATGTCATCGAGAGAAAAGTTTTAAATTAACTGACAAGACAGTGTTTTAAATTAACTATTACTTCACGTCTATATAACCTTGCTGACCCTGGAATTACCCAAGTAGAGAGAATGAGATTCAAGTACAGATTCTTAGATAATTCCAGGATCAGTGCAGTGGTAAAGTTTACTGCAGGAAACTTCACGCCATTCAAATTTAATTTCATTGATGAGCTGATAAACGCACCTCTGAGTAAAATATCACCCCCATCAACAAGGACAAATATAACAGCTAAAATGATAACCAACAAATGATTGGCAACCAATTATTACAGACCAGGACATTATTAATAATCCTTCGTGCACGCATACACGCAGAATTATTTATCGTACGCTTGTGCAAGAGATTTGTGGTTATTTGCATATTTAAATGTGCAGCTATTATGTTGTTCAGCCAATACAAGCACAAATACTGTGAGTAGTGAGAGCACCCGATTCTGATTAGCAGGACACACATACTCGTATACACGACAAGGATCTCTTTGGACCACTTTTGTGTGCGTGATTGAACTGAGGTGAACTCCACCGACAAATTCAAATAATTAGTTCATACCTTTTTTTTGTATTTTCTTATAGCAGATAAAACCGAATTCATAGGATACCCCTATCCATGCAAAGGCTTCGTTGGTCCAGAAAGGATGATAGTTTAATGGAAGGGGGAGTTTACACTCCATTTAGAAATTCTGACGTTGTAAGTGGGCGAAAAACATGCACAATGAGATTATTCTACAATCTAATAGCGCGACCAAAGGACGAATTCCAACGGCAGTGCGTCGTGCGTCGAAGCGGCATCGAGATTGAATAGACGTTTACCGCTCTGGAAAGCCGAGTAGATGTTAGATATGGTTTAGAAGCTGGAGATATTATCGAGAAAATCCCGACTATATATGCGAATTGTACTCCATTTTCGGACGGAGGTGGTATTGATACGACGATCGTCGCTCCGGAACATCAACACCTACTGACTCATTAATACCGACAACACCCGTATTTAGTGGTGGAAAATTGTCACCCGCCAAACGCTTGTGGGTCAACAAGCATTTGGTTTTTCTCGCATTAAAGTCGACCCGCTGCACTCGGATTTCACCCCAACTCCTGAATTTTGTTAGTCAGAATGGAGTGTCATTAATAATTCTGCGTTTCCTATTGATCTCTAGAACAGAATGACGCCTGGAGAATCAGTATGAATGACAAACGCTGTTATCTTTAACAAACAAATAGATGGTTTGATGTCAACGACAGGTCATTAATAAAAATAAGAAAGTGTTGGAAACAGGACCGAAACAGGGCCCTGAGGAACTAGGGCATTAATGGAGTGCTCTGCGAATGCAAAGCCGTCAATCACAACCCGGATAGGACGGCCGCTGAGAAAACTCGATATCCATCGAGTGAAGGACTTATCAACTCCATAACCAGCCAGTTTGGATGCGAGTACTTTATGCCACCACCGGTCAATTGCCTTGAAAATATCCAAAGCAACGACTTTACTCCCACCCCGTCGGTGAACGCACCTGTTCTACAGTTCAGTGAGGAACGCCATCAAATCGCGGGTAGAGCCGTGATCACGGAAGCCGTACTGGCGATCACTGACCAACTGGTTGCTCTCCAGATACCTCAAGTTAAAATTTTTAATGCTCTCCATAACTCTGGAGAGCATTGAACAGATTGCTATTGGCCGGTAATTTGCAGGATTCGTAGCCTTACCTTTTTTGCGAACTTGCTGCACCTTAGAAATGGTTACCAAATCTTCCAGAAAGTAGGAAAAACTACGAACTATTCGTTAAATTAAAGAGATGGCGTGCGTGTTGTGACGGATTTTCTCTACACATGGGATCAAATGCCATTCGTACCCAAGGATCTGGTAACATTAAGGTTGAGAGAACTTTTTGACAGCCCGCATTCGAAAATGCATCTCAGGCATAGCATAAAATACATCATGGACCACGGGGAGAGGTTTGCTACTCTCAGGAAGAGAGCTGTTTTCAGCAGACATTTTGGCTAATAAGTTTGCGTTATCAACCGAGTGAGTGAAGACCTGATCATCCTTGAGGGGAGTTGGAATAGACGAACCCGTCTGATTCTTCACCGAGTGAGTGAAGACCTGATCATCCTTGAGGGGAGTTGGAATAGACGAACCCGTCTGATTCTTCACCGAGTGAGTGAAGACCTGATCATCCTTGTAGGGAGTTGGAATAGACGAACCCGTCTGATTCTTCACCGAGTGAGTGAAGACCTGATCATCCTTGAGGGGAGTTGGAATAGACGAACCCGTCTGATTCTTCACCGAGTGAGTGAAGACCTGATCATCCTTGAGGGGAGTTGGAATAGACGAACCCGTCTGATTCTTCACCGAGTGAGTGAAGACCTGATCATCCCTGAGGGGAGTTGGAATAGACGAACCCGTCTGATTCTTCACCGAGTGAGTGAAGACCTGATCATCCTTGAGGGGAGTTGGAATAGACGAACCCGTCTGATTCTTCACCGAGTGAGTGAAGACCTGATCATCCTTGAGGGGAGTTGGAATAGACGACCCCGTCTGATTCTTCACCGAGTGAGTGAAGACCTGATCATCCTTGAGGGGAGTTGGAATAGACGAACCCGTCTGATTCTTCACCGAGTGAGTGAAGACCTGATCATCCTTGAGGGGAGTTGAAATAGACGAACACGTCTGATTCTTCACCGAGTGAGTGAAGACCTGATCATCCTTGAGGGGAGTTGGAATAGACGAACCCGTCTGATTCTTCACCGAGTGAGTGAAGATCTGATCATCCTTGAGGGGAGTTGGAATAGACGAACCCGTCTGATTCTTCACCGAGTGAGTGAAGACCTGATCATCCTTGAGGGGAGTTGGAATAGACGAACCCGTCTGATTCTTCACCGAGTGAGTGAAGACCTGATCATCCTTGAGGGGAGTTGAAATAGACGAACACGTCTGATTCTTCACCGAGTGAGTGAAGACCTGATCATCCTTGAGGGGAGTTGAAATAGACGAACACGTCTGATTCTTCACCGAGTGAGTGAAGACCTGATCATCCTTGAGGGGAGTTGGAATAGACGAACACGTCTGATTCTTCACCGAGTGAGTGAAGACCTGATCATCCTTGAAGGGAGTTGAAATAGACGAACACGTCTGATTCTTCACCGAGTGAGTGAAGACCTGATCATCCTTGAAGGGAGTTGGAATAGACGAACCCGTCTGATTCTTCACCGAGTGAGTGAAGACCTGATCATCCTTGAGGGGAGTTGAAATAGACGAACACGTCTGATTCTTCACCGAGTGAGTGAAGACCTGATCATCCTTGAGGGGAGTTGAAATAGACGAACACGTCTGATTCTTCACCGAGTGAGTGAAGACCTGATCATCCTTGAGGGGAGTTGAAATAGACGAACACGTCTGATTCTTCACCGAGTGAGTGAAGACCTGATCATCCTTGAAGGGAGTTGAAATAGACGAACACGTCTGATTCTTCACCGAGTGAGTGAAGACCTGATCATCCTTGAAGGGAGTTGGAATAGACGAACCCGTCTGATTCTTCACCGAGTGAGTGAAGACCTGATCATCCTTGAGGGGAGTTGAAATAGACGAACACGTCTGATTCTTCACCGAGTGAGTGAAGACCTGATCATCCTTGAGGGGAGTTGAAATAGACGAACACGTCTGATTCTTCACCGAGTGAGTGAAGACCTGATCATCCTTGAAGGGAGTTGGAATAGACGAACCCGTCTGATTCTTCACCGAGTGAGTGAAGACCTGATCATCCTTGAGGGGAGTTGGAATAGACGAACCCGTCTGATTCTTCACCGAGTGAGTGAAGACCTGATCATCCTTGAGGGGAGTTGAAATAGACGAACACGTCTGATTCTTCACCGAGTGAGTGAAGACCTGATCATCCTTGAGGGGAGTTGAAATAGACGAACACGTCTGATTCTTCACCGAGTGAGTGAAGACCTGATCATCCTTGAGGGGAGTTGAAATAGACGAACACGTCTGATTCTTCACCGAGTGAGTGAAGACCTGATCATCCTTGAAGGGAGTTGAAATAGACGAACACGTCTGATTCTTCACCGAGTGAGTGAAGACCTGATCATCCTTGAAGGGAGTTGGAATAGACGAACCCGTCTGATTCTTCACCGAGTGAGTGAAGACCTGATCATCCTTGAGGGGAGTTGAAATAGACGAACCCGTCTGATTCTTCACCGAGTGAGTGAAGACCTGATCATCCTTGAGGGGAGTTGGAATAGACGAACCCGTCTGATTCTTCACCGAGTGAGTGAAGACCTGATCATCCTTGAGGGGAGTTGGAATAGACGAACCCGTCTGATTCTTCACCGAGTGAGTGAAGACCTGATCATCCCTGAGGGGAGTTGGAATAGACGAACCCGTCTGATTCTTCACCGAGTGAGTGAAGACCTGATCATCCTTGAGGGGAGTTGGAATAGACGAACCCGTCTGATTCTTCACCGAGTGAGTGAAGACCTGATCATCCTTGAGGGGAGTTGGAATAGACGACCCCGTCTGATTCTTCACCGAGTGAGTGAAGACCTGATCATCCTTGAGGGGAGTTGGAATAGACGAACCCGTCTGATTCTTCACCGAGTGAGTGAAGACCTGATCATCCTTGAGGGGAGTTGAAATAGACGAACACGTCTGATTCTTCACCGAGTGAGTGAAGACCTGATCATCCTTGAGGGGAGTTGGAATAGACGAACCCGTCTGATTCTTCACCGAGTGAGTGAAGATCTGATCATCCTTGAGGGGAGTTGGAATAGACGAACCCGTCTGATTCTTCACCGAGTGAGTGAAGACCTGATCATCCTTGAGGGGAGTTGGAATAGACGAACCCGTCTGATTCTTCACCGAGTGAGTGAAGACCTGATCATCCTTGAGGGGAGTTGAAATAGACGAACACGTCTGATTCTTCACCGAGTGAGTGAAGACCTGATCATCCTTGAAGGGAGTTGAAATAGACGAACACGTCTGATTCTTCACCGAGTGAGTGAAGACCTGATCATCCTTGAGGGGAGTTGAAATAGACGAACACGTCTGATTCTTCACCGAGTGAGTGAAGACCTGATCATCCTTGAAGGGAGTTGAAATAGACGAACACGTCTGATTCTTCACCGAGTGAGTGAAGACCTGATCATCCTTGAAGGGAGTTGGAATAGACGAACCCGTCTGATTCTTCACCGAGTGAGTGAAGACCTGATCATCCTTGAGGGGAGTTGAAATAGACGAACACGTCTGATTCTTCACCGAGTGAGTGAAGACCTGATCATCCTTGAGGGGAGTTGAAATAGACGAACACGTCTGATTCTTCACCGAGTGAGTGAAGACCTGATCATCCTTGAAGGGAGTTGAAATAGACGAACACGTCTGATTCTTCACCGAGTGAGTGAAGACCTGATCATCCTTGAGGGGAGTTGGAATAGACGAACCCGTCTGATTCTTCACCGAGTGAGTGAAGACCTGATCATCCTTGAGGGGAGTTGGAATAGACGACCCCGTCTGATTCTTCACCGAGTGAGTGAAGACCTGATCATCCTTGAGGGGAGTTGGAATAGACGAACCCGTCTGATTCTTCACTCTCCCCACAAACGATCAAAAGTTCTTGCTCTCCTTATGGTATTGAAGAGCTCGAAGTCTAAGGCGCCGTTCGTAAAGAAATTTCTCGCGCTTTAGAGTGGCACTGCACCTATTTCTGGCCTGTTGCCGGCCAGTTTCCAAGTTTAGTTTCACCAGTTTTGCCATGAAAGCCATGAAAGGCTCTTCTAGCCTTGGAAAAATTGCACTGAAATCACATTCTGAAAGAAAAGTTAGTTAAAAGGTGAAAATATTTTAACTATGAGTTTGCTAAACTCAGATTAATAAACCGGACGGTTCTTAATATGAAAATGATCGAAAGTCCTAGCGTCCTTTGAATGATATTCCTGCGCCTTTTGTGGTCCGTAAACTTTTTACAATCGAAATAAACGCAGATGTCAGATTTGTTCCTTTCATCGCAATTTCATTGGTGTTAATAAGTCGTGGACTGTCCAGGGCCGGATCGCCTTCTCGAGAGAATTTATATTAGACGCATACTTTTGCTGGGTTTACAGCTTCCGTGGTAAGTCAGACCGGCAACAGTGTTGCCCTACGGAAAGCAAAGCCGACTCCGGTTTACAGGGATTACCTTCCCCTCTCTATATCTCCTCCAACAGTAGCACGTGTTGTCACAATCAAAAAGGGTTAAAAGATACATATTATAAGTGAGAAATACATCTTTTACATCTTTTTCTTATTTTTATTTTTTTAAAATTTTTTTTTTTAACAATTTTTTTTTTTTTTTTTTTTTTTTTTTTTTTTTTTTTTTTTGGTGACTATATTCTTGGCTCCTCGACCGAAATAGAGGGTGAGCAATCTTAACAGCATCAGAGCAAAAATCGTGTGAGTATAAGAAATTACATTTGAAATTGAAATCACTTGTTCACCACTTCAGTGCTGCCACATTTCACATTTCGCAGTCACTCATCGCTCGCGGCCTGCTGTGACGAACATGGTTTCACGCATAATATTTTCGCGATAATAATTTAACCCTTAAGTGGATCTGTGCTCTGAATGCTGGACTGCGCTAGGGGTTGCCACGTATTTATATAGTCATAAATAATCGAACGTTTGTTGGTCTGCCCTGCAAGCCCGCGTGGCTGCCTTCATTGCCGTTGAGACGACGATAATTGCACTGGTATATTCAAAACAACACGGGTATTTCAATAAACGTCGACATCAGATGCGAATGACGTCGTGGAAGGGTAGTCAGCGCGAAGTACGCGTAATCTAGCGAGGAATTGGAGAGGAAAAGCAAGGGAAGCTGATTTCCTCGACACGGTACAGTAGAGTCAAATGGTGTGTCCTTGTAAAGGATCTGAGAGTGAAAACGAAGGGTGAGGAGAATTGTAAGATCAGTTGAAGGCTTCGTTGAAGGTGTCTTCTGAGCAGACCTTCCTCAACAAATGTTTAGCGATTTATTTACTTAGTTTTCCCGACACGTAGCAGCTTCACTACGTGGAAAGCAGCGATAAAATTGCTTATTTAAGCTATCGAAGATTTACACGGTCGCATCTACTCGGCTCCGGTTCGTCTTTTTGTTTTACTGATCCACACTATCATTCAATCATTGGGAAGCAAATTCCAATTTTCGATTGCCTCGTTTATTCCCCCGCCTGCGCTGTGTTCTCCACGTCGTAGGTGTTGTCGAGCCCTTTCGTGGTAAGCAGTGGAGCAAATAGTCTCGCTTGAAGTGCTAAAAACAACGAGTACCTCTAATCAAAATAACGAGAGCCACTAATTGAAACTAGAGACGCGCCTGACTTTTGACAGACCGAAGTACAAGAGAGACACCTCGCTCCGAAGGCGCTTAGCAGCTCTGGAATCCTTTTAATACAGTTAAGACGCAAGAAATTCTCCCTCTCTCTCTCTCTCTCTCTCTTCGGGAGCGGGGTGTGAAGACAGGAATTAGTGGGCAAATTAACTGAAATGAGAAGGCATTCAGGCAGCCTTCAGCGACTCGCGCATTCCATGGACAAAAATAATAAGAGCGGCCAGCCACAACAACAACTACACAGCCAAGCAAGTAAATAAATAGCCAGCTGAAAATAATACAAACGCAAGTAACGCCCGAGGAAATTAAAAATCAAAACGCAAAGAGTGCGAGAGCCACAACCACAAAAGCAGCAGCAGCGCCGAAATAAGAAGCACCAACAGTATTTTCTCATGATTTCATGCTCGAAATAGAATTTGAACTCTACTTTTCTCGGCTGCTCTCCTCTTCCTCTCGCCGCTTTTGTTGTCGCAGAGGCTGGCGAGCAACCCTACTGCAGTCGCTGCCGTCGCCGTCGTCGTCGCCGTCACCATCGCCGTCGCCGTCGTTCGAGCATTGAAAAGCTACGCAGAGCCGAAGAAAATCAAAGCGACGACGACAATGGAAACAACAAATCTTAATAAACAAATTATTGCCTCGCTCGCTCACTGACTCAACACATTCGCGCGACTAACTAAACACAATTAAACGAAATCTGCGTGCGCGTGCTTTGTTTGTGTGTCGCTCGACTTCATTCATTGCTGCCTTGTTTATGTTTTCATTTCCACACTGCAACGACAGCGAGACAACAACGACAGCGAGACAACAACCACAGATGCAGCAACGGCAGCAACGCGAGCAGCGAACTCTCTGCCCCGACGACCGCATTTTGACAATAGCAAACACAAGCAGCGTCAGCAGCTTCTTAACCTTATATTTATCCAACAGATACGCGCCCGCTGACAAGCGCGCAGATACAGATGCGGCAGCGGGGCAGCGGCACGGCCGAGAGGCACCAGAAACGGCAATCGCGTGTTTACTTTGCTCGCATTTAACCTCAAATACACAGCGGATCCAGCAACAAAATCAAAAGCGTTTCGGTGAGATATGCTGCACCACACTCAACACACACGCATACCACCACCGTCAACGCCACGCCACAACCACAAGGAACGCTATCATGGATTGCAACAACAATTTAAATGTATCGTACTACAGTAACAACACACAAACGCAGTGCGAGCACAGCCGTCGCCGCTGCTGCTTCGACGATAGTCTACATGGCTGGCGAACACACTCACACCAAGCATAAACAGAGCTACACAGGCTCACAAACATATAAATAAACCATATCCATCAATTACAAGGAGAAAAAATACAATCGGTGGAGTGTTTGAGAGGCGGAGAGGCGGGAGCGGCAGCAGTGGCGGCGAACGCAGAGGAATTGTAGAAACGTATGAAATAAGAACACAAAAATGTCTGTAAGAAGCCAGAAGGAAGAACAAGCACGGCAACCGCAGCCCACGAAGATTCAGCATCTTCAGCGCTGCATTCGTGTGTTTGCATACTTGTTCGGAGAACTTTCTGCTGCTCCTCTTTTATTTTTCTCATTTAAATGATTTTTCTATTTCTTTTATTTTACTGTATAATCTCAATCTCGTCTCTCCTCACCCACCTCCTCGACTAAGCATTTCTTTCGTTCTCTGAATCTACATAACGTTATTTCTTCACTCGCTCACACACTCGCTCACTCGTCACTCACTGTGACTTCACGCTCACTCCAGCGCGTCTTGCAGAGCAGTCAATGCCTTTGCTGACTTGATTTTCACTTATTTAGTTCGTTTTACGTTTGTGTTTATGTTTTCTGCTCTCTTGGTTTTTACTTGCTTTTTGTCCACATGAGTTTTCGTATAAAAGAAAACGCAAAAACAATTTCCACATTTTTATAAGCCAGCAAAAACTTCATGCATTAATGACAGTGGAACAAAGTCGAACTACAACGAATATAAATATTCCCAGTTACACACTAAACGATTCACAAATTCTGGGTTGTTCTTCGCTTCCTCTCTATTTTCTGACTCGTTTTTCTCAAAAAACCACCGTGCGAACGGACGAAAATAAATTACCAACCAATCTCAACTATCCCGTGTGTCTCTCCGGAGCGGCGGGCTGTTTTTATTCCCATTTCGCCACTTCCACCCCATCAGGAAATGGAAGAACTGCAAGCAGAAAATTTTTACTCTTTTTTTTTTAATTTTCTCCTAACTCGTACCATTATTTCGCAGAAACCCTGAAAATGTTATTTCTAAACTATTCGCAAAGTTCATCTATAAACTTTAATTCACAAAGCATTTCCGAAATGGGTTTCAATTGTCTCGTGCAAACGTCTTGCATGAGGAAGGCAGGCACTTCATACCTACTGTCGTCACGTGAGTGTGTTTGTTTTATTGTATGTGGAAGTGCCGCGAGCGCAGCCGAGCATTTTACAGCTTCGTATGCTTCACAGTCCAATTCAACTGACTCTCTCACTCTCTCTCTCTCCCTGTTGCTCTTCTATTAACGCTGATTTTGTCACTGCATATTCTCATCCATCCCCACGAAAATAAGCAAAACAATCTACTCAGCGAGCGTCAGGAGAGTCGAGGGCAAGTATGGAATTCCAACAACTAAAGCCAACAACTCTGCTTAATCACTGTTGCTGCCTTCGGGTTTTTAAGAGGTTTTTTCTGTTGTTATTGCTGTGTTTTTACCAAGTTAGCGGGCGCAGGAATACGAAGCATCGTCATAATTTTCATATCTCTTTTTCTCTCTCTTGCTCTCTTTCTCTCGCGTGCCTGCGTACTACGCTGCAGTTTTTATTACCATTCAAATGACTGTCATGTTTTCTTGTTTCTTGCACTCCGTTCTGCTGGAAAAGCAACTGCGAAGCAACGTGAGTGACAGTCATTTGAGTGATGATATAAACTGCAGCTATCACCGCCATTCGCTGGCAGCAAAGCCGAATCCCTCGTACGGCCAACAACCACATCAGAAATAACCAAATTTGCAGGCTGCCTCTCCGGCATGAGTAACGATTTCGTCAGAGATGTTCTCCGCACCTCATCAGTGTTCGACCCAGAGACTGAGCAGTCTACATGCGGCAAATAATTAGACGTTATTTTTGCACAACAGCAGAAACTCGCACAGATTGTGGCCCTCATCTCACCTCACACAGTAACTCTCTCGCGCTCTTCATCATCCCGTTCGACCGAATATCTTGCAGGTTTTCGCTCTCTCATGACAAACTGGTTTCGTCAGCATTTTCACCCACAGCTTAGATTCTGCCAATGTTTTGTAATCATAACATCCGCTCATACAAAACAGCAGCCACACACACACAGGCCTCCACGCAACAGACTCTCGACTCTCGGCTGCACGACGTGAGATGGAAAGAGGGCTCCGCAAACTTTTCAGTCTCTCTTCTCAATGAAATGAACTCAATTTCTCCCCTTTGCACTTCGCAGTGGTTGTTGCTGTACCGACAGCGAGCGACGTTAGTTGCCTTTCATTCTTTCTTTTATTGTCAGCATTTATCTCGATTCGGTTATGAATCGTCTACAATTTTATTGACATAAGCCAAGCTCTCGATTTCGGCGCTCAATTGAGAGCCAACGTTACTGAAGAGGCGCCCGAATGCTGAAGATCTCAGCGAGTACTTTAGTAGTAGTAATAAGTAGCATTTTGTAAAAAGGCAGAGTTTAGTACGTACATAAAATTTAGTAGTATTATTTACGTCAAATGGTATTTTCACAAGGAGACTCATTCGGCGAAAATGCCCTCAGACAACAGCGTATCTCCCACGAGAGTATTTCTCCCAACAGATAAAAGTACTTCTGCAAATAGTACTAAAAAGGTAGCAACAGCAGAAGCAGCGGTTAACTAATTTGTTTGTTGACATGTTGTTTCCTGTATTCATCAGCACTACTAAGAGTCGTGAAGTGAATGTTGCAGGTATCACGCAAACACACAAAATTCACTTCCAGTTATTGGAAGTTCGAGCCGAAAGAAATAAACGACCAGCCGAACAATAAAAATACAAAACCAGTAATATTTACAGTAGAACACACAACACCACACAACTACACCACTACAAGCAGAGAGCGAAAAGTGTAGTACGTGCCTTAATTTAAAGTGAGCGTGGTGCAGATGCAGCACAAATTACACAGAAAAAGTCAAATTACCTGAGAGAGAAAAAGGGGCCACAAAAGAAAAGAGAGAGAGAGAGAGAGAGAGAATAAACAAGAGAGTGAGAGAGAGCAGCAGAGAATAATCTGTAAACTAAAAAGACACATCAAACTGAGTACACATTAAAAACCAAGCGTAAAAGTATAAAAATCTATAAACCGAAGCTACTTCTGGGCAAGAGAGGAGAGGAGTGTCGGGTGAGACCCCACTGCTGGGTGGCAGGGCGCGGAGAGCGCCACAAGTTGCGAGTTGTTTCGCAGGCGGGTTCGTACGCAGAGCGCAGAGCTCACGACCAGCAGCAGCCAGCGACATTCATCACCGCCGCGGCAGCAGCAGCAGCAGCAGCAGCAGCAACAGCAACAGCAACAGCCATGGCAAAAGCAGCGTCAGCAGCGACGAGTTTCGTGCCGAGCCACGGCGGTCAGTTCCTTTTTGGCTGCTGTCAAATGTCGTCATGTTTCTCTGAGCGAGCGCGCGGCACGGCAACAAAAACTCAAGTGGGAAGAATTATTTTTTAAGTCAAGCAAAATAACTACACAGACGAGTGGAAAGTAATTAATCGGTTAATCAGCGACATCAATGAAAACAGCGAGAGATCAGAGAAAATCCGACTTGGCTGCTCTCAGGAAATATAAAAAACGAGCTAACTGCGAAATCGATGGCCAAGCGAGCGACTGAATGCAGAAGCAAGTGAATAATTTCTTCCCCATAACAATCGAATAAAATACAAAATTTTAAAAAAGTTATCTAAAAAACAAAATAAAAATAAGTGCTGACCAAATAAAATTTCGGAAATAAAAAAAAGTTATTTCACTTAATAAGCAGATAATTAATAAAATTTTGACTGTCAATTTTTTAACTACAGCTCAAAGTATGTAAAAGAATGCAAAGCATGTAAAAGAATGCAAAAGCAATTAAGTGAGAAAAAGGACAAAATAAAATCAACAAAAAACTGGTTAAGACGAATTTAGAAAATTTGTACATAACGCAAAAAAATGTCTTAACGAATATAATAACAGAACAATAAATGTAGTGGGACTCTGCAAATTGCAAGTGTAGCGAAGAACAAGAAACGAAAATAATAAAAAGGGTTCAGCTAATAAAAAAAAACAATCAAGTATTACTACGAAATAAAAAATGAAACGCCCGAAAAACATTTAGGAAAGCGAGAACAGTAACGCGCACAAACACAGTGTGAAGTCCAAAGTCTAAAAGAAACTGCAAAAACAAGAGAAACGTCTTGTTTTGCGAAAATTTGTTCCTGTAACTCCAAAAATAAACAACAACAGCACACACCAACTACAACAACAGTATTAAAAATAACTTACAACCAGAGAGAGAGAGAGAGGTTGCATGTGATAAACTCAAGTGTTTCGGCAGACCAACAGCCAACCCAACAATGGATTACAAAGTAGTCGAACTCGCGCAGCAGCAATAACCGCATAAAACCTTTTTATTTGTGTTATTCAAGCAATGCAATTAATTGTCGACAAAATTCCCATGTTTTCGAAACAGACAACGAAGCGCAGCTCCAAAAAGTAAGTTTTCGATCGCTCCCAACACGGGGAGTAAAAGTCACTTCACTGCGCTGAAAGAGTAGCTCGCATTTCACTAGAAACGCAGTCCTGGTAGCCGCTGCATCGCTGCCTAGTTGGTGCAACTTTCGAATGGCCGCCTTGCGCACGAGACGATGCCACATGCCATCGAGTAGAGTCGCTCATTTCGCGAGCAGAGAGTAGAACTTCTTCAGCCGTGCAACTGCAACGAGATTGCAGGCGAAGGCATTCCCACGACCTGCTTCCGAATTTCTAGCCGGCACAAGCGTGCAACAGCTTCCACTGCTGCTCTCATCTCAGGTGCTCAAGTGCTCAAGTGCTCAGGTGCTCAGGTGCTCAAGTGCTCAGGTGCTCAGGTGCTGCTGATGCCTTTCCAATCTTAGGTAAAGATTGGAAGTCGCAAGCTATCAAACCCCACCGATTCCAAAAATTGCCCTTTTGTTTAATTTGTGTTTATTTTCACCCAGAATTTTGTTGCCCGAAAACATTTTTCCCTTCTCGCCTCCTCGCCTTCTCACCTTCTTAGCCGTCAGCTTCGAATCAGTGTTTCCACTTTATGTTAATTTTCTTGGTGTCTTTTTTTTAATTTAGCAAAATTTCAGTCTTAACAGCGTCTATGAAATTTCACCAGCCAAAATTTTCCACTTGAAGTTACAACTTTTATCTCCCCTTCTGTCGTCGCTTCACAAGCGTCGTCTTATTTTGTATCATTTTCTGTTTTTCCTGTGTGTCGTGAATAAAGTTGTAGCAAACTTCGTATCTGTTTATCGGAAGAAAACCTTTATTTCGGCCGTTAATTAAAAGTAACTTCATGTAGGTTGATACATTTAAACAACGCAAAAAACTTCACTAATTTAACTATTCACGTGTTTTATCTCTGAGTTAAATTTTGGGTCAACGTTTATTTAATTGCAGAAGGTCGTTGCAAAGAGGTTTTTAATATGTTATTTCAACACGAAGCCGCAATTCTTCCCAATTATACATGTTAGCGAACTGCTTTGCCTATTACTTCAACTTGATTAGCTGCAGTTTATTCAAAATGTTCATCATTCATTTTCTACTTTTCAGCGTTCATTCCTCGTTCGTTCCTTTATTTATCTTTTCTCCTTCGATTAGTACAGAAATTATTTTGTGTCCTATTACTCTGTTCTTCCGCTTTGGTCTTCTGTGGCCCTCCTTTCGATCCTCTCCTTCGTATTCCTCCTCTTCTGCATATCGCAACGTCGTTCGGCGCACTAGATTCCCACGACTTCTTTTCCAGTTTATTCACAGGCCCTGTTTTGGTAGCCTGCACCGAAGAAACCCTTGTTCGCTCAAGGCTGTCAAGCAAAAAGGTCACTTGAATGATTTTTCCCACAGTAGAATGTGCGTTGCCAGAATATTTATTTATTTTTCCCTCGTTCCGTAGTTTCTCTGGCATTTTTAAGGATCTGAGAACTTCGCTTCGCTTCGCTATTCCTGTTTAGGATGCAAAATGAAGGAGTACTACGAAGACATTCCTGTTTCATTCCTAACCTGTAATGATTGTACCGTCACCCCAATACGGCCTCGCGTGCTCCTTACCTGCTCCTGGTTTCTGGAAACAGGTGACAGAATAAGTTACTGAATTCCCATACCTGAGAATGTTGCATTTCTGGACATTTTCGATTGAAACCTTTTAAAAACCCCGAGACCCACCAAAAAAGTGATTCAAGGCTAAGCTTACCTCTCTCAGTATATTTCCACGTAAAATTAGAAGCCAATAGATACGTGGAAGTAATGCAGAAACCCTTCGAGAATGAGGGCACCTCAGTACCTTGAAGTATTTTTGCTGTAGAACGTAATGTAGGTCGGACAGTGGGCCACTTCGGCACACAGTAGTGCTGAAATCTCAGGATGTTCGGTTGAATTCCACTTTCAGTTATATGCAGACTTGTACGATAATGGTTATTTCCCAATAATTTAAGTTTCTCGCTAAACGAGGTTACCAACTAATTAAGTAAAACTATTACCATTTCCTTCTCTTCCCGACTGATTAAACTTCCCTTTCCATCTTCCATTAAATGCTGCAAGATTGAGTTCCAAACTGACTCCGCCACAAGTATCAACCCACATTACGTGCTTGAAAAGGAGAAAAATTAGGAATAACTAATGCGATTCGATTAGGAAACAAAGTTTGGACGAAGAATATGTACGCGTGCATTCGTACGCCGTAGAGAACATAATTCTAGCTATGTTGGGTGTAAATCCAGTTTGCTTTCGGCGTCAGGAACGCAACCCCAAAATAAACACGCAGTGGTGGTGTTTGCTGCCGAGTACAGCCAGGAACATTTCACGCACACACCAGACGATAACTTCGACGCCTATGATAGCAGAGAGAATTGTGTTGTTGACGAAGATTATTATAATGCTGCTAAGGGTTGGTTTTCTGTTGCCACTTATGTTTCTATTAATAAAAACACACATATTAAACGGGATTTGCCTGGCTGACTCGGACTCTTACTGATGTGTGTGTGTGTGTGTGTGTGTGTGTGTGTGTGTGTGGGCCGCCAGTATATGTGTACATAGGCACACGTACGCATGTGAGTGTGTGGGAACATATAAAGCCGAAACACAGCCACGCACACAAAGATGCGGTAATTCTCAGAAGGAAGGAAGAAAGTGAAACAAGAACTCTCGAACTCTCAAATCGTAGTTCTTCGACAAAGTAACGAAGCATTAGCCGCCCCTCATGTATTCAAAGACGCTATACGGTGCCCGTGCTCGCCACAGCGCGTGTTGCACTGAAATTTGACGAACCCGGCTTCGATCGCATGTTCCCCGCAGCCTGAAATGAGCCGACGTTTGCAGAAGTCCGACTTCGGCCTACCTGATCGCGATTTTGATAACCACCCCGAAGCCTCTAGCGCAATCAGTTCAAATTAATTTAGGAATCATTACGGTGAAGACTGCCAGCAAAGGGTGGGTTGCTATTAATTTTCTCCGGTTTGGTTCTTTGCTTGGGTTCCTTATTACAGCAGCACAAATATTATTGTGAATTTTCCATCCCCGTACTCTTTGGTGCTCAGATAAGTTCACGTTTATCACACAAAAATTGACATCACTTATTAATAAGCGACTTTTTAATGATTCAATTAACTAATGAATATTCAATTTTTGGCACCAATGAACGCATTTTATCACAGTGCGAGGGTCTCACTGCAAAGTAAGAAAGTAAAACACGGTTGAAAATTTAAAGCGAAAAATTTTATTAAAACAGTGAAATTCCATCAGAATCCAGATTTTTTGCACCTTACAAAAAAGCTCAAAAAGTCTGATTTCTGCAAATATTTAGCTTCTTGAAGTTCAAAAACACCTCCTCAGCTAAATACGAACAGAACACCAAAACTGATAAGAAAGATGTTTCTGAACGTATGATAAGCAGTGCCTAAATCTGCCAGAAAATTTTATCAACCACGATATTAAAGGCGCAATAACAATATACAGCACCTATCTTGCGACACATTCTTTGCTACTTTAGGCGCTCCGGGACAATCTCGTCTAGTCACCACTCAATCCGATTTTGCAAATCTGTGATTTCATTATTAGTGGGCTGTAGAAGTCAGTCTTGTCGGCGACAAGTTATTTGGTTATCACTGCTGGATGGACCTCTCGGTTGGGTTAATGGTTCCGTTTAGGTTTCTTGAAATGTATAACGCGTCTAATATGATAAAACATTTTGCCACACGTTCTTTATGTTGAGAGAAAGTTCTAAGTGAATTTATAAGAATTTCATAACTCAAAACAGCATAAAATATCTTACTGCATACAGAAATTCAACAGTGAAAAATGTTATAATGTAAAACCTCTTTTAGGTGCAGTTTTCGATATTATTTTTAATATTGATTTGTCGGGACAGAAAGCATAAAATGAGAGCAATTTTTAGACTTACTTAATCCGTTGTACCGCCCGTATTGGTCCAATTTTTATGACCATTTCTGAGTTTTCTTAATCGAACTCAGAAAAGATTTAAATGGCATAGTGTAAACGTTCAAACCTCACCACTTCAGCGCCAAAAACCTCACGCCTGATTCTACAGAAGGCCGGTCAGTCACTCACAAAATGGGTGGCCGCACCGTCCTCCTCTCCACAATCCTCGCAAGTGGCACTGACACCTAGACCAACCTTGTGCAAATGGTCGGCACTCCCCGTAATCACACCAACTAGCAGTCTACAGTCCCTCCTGCTTTCGATATACAGTCCTGCAGTCTACAGTCCCTCCTGCTTTCGATATAAGTTGTCTATCTAAAGTCCGCATAAGAGAAATTGTAGTTTTAGCAATACGAAAACAAGAATCTCCCATACATCTTCCAATTCCAGAGTCCGAATGACCTTGGAAACGATTGTTTTAGCGCAATATTTTCCGCGCTGGCAACTCTGTTGGACCACAGAGATCCCACCGGATTTTCAAGCCAAACCGACTGGCGTACCGACAAAGCATGCAATTGCGTCGAGGGTGTTTCTAAGCCGCTGCGGCCGCATCATACATTTGCAGTAACTACCGCACACCACCACGTTGTTTTGCAATAAGGGAAGGAATCCAGGACGTGCAAACACATTCCGTACAATTCACATCCGGTGGTGAGCAGATAGCGTAAACCTTTCTGTCTACCTCCGCAGAAAATTTCCAATATTCCTCTTAGGAAGAAGCGTATGTGTGTGTGGAAATAACAAAATAGGGATGGTTTTGTTATTTCTTTTGTCAAAATCTCAACCACTCTGCGCTGTGCTGAAGCGGTGGTAAGCATTTTTACAGGCTCAGTTTTGATGCCATTCAATCAAAATCACTGTGAGTCTCTGCTTCTACCTTTTTCTGCTTTTTGTTCCCAGAATTTCTGCCCTTCATCCTGTTGCAACTGTTGAGTTTTATTCTTACTCTTTCTGCCAACTGCAGCTATATACAGACTCTTCTGTCACCACACCGCGCAACCGGCAAAAACTCTGCAACTCCGTCGCTTTGGCCGGCTCATAATGCTGTTTTTTATTGTGCACTTTGTCGAAATTTCGAGCCCAGTTCGATAGACCTTTCACGTTCTCATGTATTCAATGCAAAGCCTTCTTTCCTTCGCACGAGTATATATGTATTTCGCGATATTAAGCCTCTACACACGGACCCTTTATACCACCGACATGCTCTCGGCGTACTTGGTATACTTGAATTTGTATACCTATTCAGCCACAATATGGCTTGTACGCCACAAGCATTCCTACTCATTTCCGCATCTGTACATAAAACTGTCATTTTTTCAACGCTGTTGTGTTGCCCTCGCTAGGTTTGTAGAACACCGTACATATTTCTAATTCGCTTTAGATCGTCACCTCATCGACGTTATTACTATTATAGTTTTTGTTATTGATTAAGGAAGCCGTTCCGTCAAATCCAGTCACAAACAAACACGGCGAATGCACACAATGCGGTTAGAAATGTATGCCTAACAAGAGCTACAACGAGGGGCAGGACTGTGTATCTAGTATCTACTATTACCACAACTACTAATGAACCGTGGAAACCACCAGTACTGCTAAATTCTCTTTACTACTTTTGTTTCCTGATAGTTTTAATATATATCGGACTTCTCGCGATCAATACACAAGCTCTCCAAGATTATTAATTTTAAACTGAGCGTGATAAACTCTACAAGTCAACCCTCATCATACATGTGAGACTCTGTCAGCTACGTGCTTTATATACACACATACATATGTATGGAATCCCATTTCTTTTTCTTAATTAAGTACTCGATTATTTTAATTATCATTTCCCAGTTCGCCTTTAGATTCCCTCGACTGACTTATGTATCTCCTTGTTCGTCCACCCTTTGGGTCGTCAATCTGTCCTGCCCCCCCCGCCCCCTCGCCACAAACTAAACTTGCTCGTGTTATTTGTACGCAAGCGTCGCTCATCAAGGGCAGAAAATAATGTGAAAACAATATTCAAAACAGACACAGGGAAGTAGAGTGGGGAAGGGGAAGAAAGCAGAACCAGCAAACAAAGGAAAACAGAGTGAGTCCATTCAATCGTGGGTGGGGTGTGTGCAGAGTTACAGCACGTGCTACGGGGGATGAGACTGCCACGGATTGCAAGGGTTCTTACAGGGTAGTGGAAGCGAACTGGCCCACTGCTCGTAGCAGCAACAACCACTACAGCACTTTTATCGACGTCACGAAGGCAGGCAGAAAATATAAGCAGCCAATCTAACATCAAAATGAATTCCCTTTTACTGATACCAAATATTGTATTCTTCACCGCTCATAAATCGCTCAGGCATTTACCAGTAGCTGGACAGAAGTTTAATAATCACACGGGTCGGGGTTGTATGAGATAATCGGAACTTCAATGGCGCATTCAACGCGACCGAAGCGAACAAAGGAGTGCGACTGTTTGGATTCAACCCTTAAGTCGCCTACTAATTTTGGTCTCATCAAAGGACTTGCCCCTTATACTCTCTTCTTTCTTTTATATTCTTCCAAGTTCGTTGAAAAAAATGTCACTAACCAGCAGGAAAACACCTCCCCTGATCGGCTCTGAATTCAGCCTAGAGGCAGCTGAAAAAGCCAAATTTTACCAGACTTTTAGACCTCCACCATGTCTAGATCTGTACATCACAGATCTTGTCTCTTGATTTACAGATGTAACTTCTTTTTACAGAAGTCTTCTTTATCAATAAAACCCCGTAGAAGTTTGACATACTCATAGTTTCACAAGGGTTCACCAGGACAGACTTACTTGAGGGAGCGACTTTGCCCCGTCTGAGTTCAGGTCCAAAATCAAATAAGGCGTTTACTATATTTTAAGGGACAGCCAGGTCTGCATTTAGCGCTAGAATTTAATCGCATTCCGGCTAGAAGAAAAATAAAAGAAACTTTCCAAGTGTAGTCGGAACTGTACAACCCTTTGTACTTTCTTCAGAGTACCTTTATATATACGCTATATATATACGGTATATCGAACAATTTTATTTATAAATTTCTTTTGGATGCTTATAATCACGAGTTTTTTCAAGTAACAGGCATGCAGTGAATGGGGTTTTTATAACGTCACGGATGTTTTTTGTTTATTCGCTCGTGTTATTAATGGTGGTGTTCATAAAGTAGCGTTACGAAGATGGTGAGTGTGTTTAGAAAAACTGCTATTGCTTTCTGGGTCAATACCTGGTATCGCAAAAGATTGGCATGGTTTTTAATTCATCAATTAACTTGTTCATGCTTGTATAGTATTGCGTTTTTTACTAAATAGTGTTCGGTTCTGCACACATTCCTATCTAATCAATCGACGCACTTATCGAATGTTCGTTCGTTGAATATCTAATCAGCAGGTCGGCCAAATGTGGTTAGGGTAACCGTCAAAACTTTTCATAACATAAAGAAATTATCAGTGGAGCAGATACGATAATTAAGGAATTCAAAGCGCAACTCATTTGTGCTGACATTGACGAAATGACGATTAGGTCAACCTCAATGGGATCTGATTTGCTGTTTGCTTTCCTCTTGCTTAGCGTTTATTTCCCTTTGGAAAAGAGAATTTTCACATATAGTATATCATGGAAACACTCTGTTCTTCACCTCAGTCTATACAAAAAGGCTGACTGAGTTCGCACTCTATATCTTCCACATCAACTCCCTCAGACCCACGATTAAAGCTGCGACGCTTATCTGTGTTCTTTCATTATACACTTATTCCATTTTCTTTCATAGTACACTTGAATCAGCTACGTTTTGGTACTGCATTATCGGTCGTTCTTTCTTTACACTTTGAGGTTTTATTATTGCCTTGCTTACTAATTGTGATGTTTTAGAATATATTTTTCGTTTGCGCGCTTCAGTCACGACTTTACGTTTCCTGTTTGTTCAAACGAAGCGTAGTAAGTCATATGCTACAATGGCACCAGTAGCTTCCTCATAATGCAATTCACTCCTCACCTCGAACTTCCCTTGCGATCCACCTCGGACTTCCCTGATTTCAGACATTTATCTTCCAACCTGAGTGCGCTTCCCAGATTACGGACACCTGTACCTGCCACGCACAAAAATCGCAATGTGATGTGGTGGACTGCTTTCCGATTCATCTGGCTTTTGTGTGAGGTCCTGATTGCCTGAACTTTACATGCTCACTCCAACTTGGCAAGTTTTTACTATCGTGTTGTTAGCGCTGCTATTGCTTGTAGTTTGTTGTTTACGAACGCCTGAGTTATTAGCGATCACGTAGACTCGGTTTTGACATTGATTGTCTCTAAGGTCACCTGAGAATAGTGAGCATTTAAATACTGTAATTGCGCACGCTTTTTTCCTAGACAATACTGGAATTCTAAGGACAGGGTTCGGCTGCATTTATGTTTCCCAGGCGTTAGGAATCTTGCATTCGCAAGAAAGCTACACCCGACATAGAAACGATTTCTTGCTCATTCGTAGGGACGTTTGAAGGATCCATTTTAGGTTGCGGCTCTGCGGGAATCAATACAATCTGAAGACTCAATTCAATCGTCGCTGCTGTTCAGGGGTTCAATAGCCTCCACGGAGCCGTGGTATGCTAATAACCAGTCTTCCGCAGCGGCCATCGGTTTAGCACTTCGACACCGTAAACCTTTCGAGGCAGGAACAAAAGCAAATTGAACCAGAGAATCATCGCAAGTCAAAATAACTCGATTGGTGTTCGTGCGAGTATAAATTAAACGTTTAAAAATAGCTCAGTTTTACCAACTGCCCGCATCTATACAATTCAGTCCATTTAGTTTTCGTGCTACATACACTCACAGGCATACACACACACACACACACACATCTGCCAGGCATGTTTGCACACCGATTCGTATTAAGTATATATACGTGCTTTGATATTTGCGTCTGCCTTTCAATACACTATTTTTCCAGCACTCAATATTTTATTTTGTGATAATTTCTCTAGTGTTTAGTATAGCGTGATGCATGCCCTGTTTTACACTGAAAAAGCGAGGGTTCAGTCGGGTATACTTTTGCCGCAGAGTTCGGAGAAAGCGGTTATAAAATTACAACTCCGTAGTTTCTTCATAGCGAAGCAGAGGTTCACAAAATTTGATAATGATGGTAGGCATAAAAGGCATAAAAGGCATAAAAGGTACGCCGATAAGAAAGTTTTTAAGAATTTTAAGTTGTAGATAGGTTGGATGGACCCTATAGGTGGGTACAGTTAATTGTTCAATTTATTTGGTGTACTTAAAGTTCTGCACTGAGTTGCTTCATTGTTCAATTTTTAAAATATATCAGATGTTGCCTGTTAAATTAAGAGGATAATAATAATGTCCCTCCCCTCCAGGGAGCGCCTTTCGTTTACACGGTTTGGAGTTGATCATCAGCGTTTTTTTCAGTGTATGGACATGTCTACACATTGCTGTCGGACGACTTTTAAGCATTTTTGCTCTCGTCCGCCTCTTGCATTGCACAGTTCGCATTTAGACATACATGACGTATTACTCGGTCTATTCGGCTGCCATGTTACTCGGCGTTCGCTATTGAACACCGAGTAATATGGCCAGCTATCTAGTTCGCAGCTAGTTGTTTAAATATACACGTTCAGGTTGCCACCTAAGAGGCTGCTTTTGGTTTAGCTTTCGTTGGGCTGAATGAGGTGGAGACGCGCAATTATTGCCAGCACTCTTTCCCACTCACGGCAGCCAGCTGTGCTCGTCGTTATTGCAGCCTTCGTTTTATTATTGTTATTGTTATCAGTTTTTTAGTTGCTGCCCGTTCAGTTGTTGTGCGGTAGTTTAATTTCTTTGCCACATTTGGTTACACTTTTCTACATTCGACCAGTTTGTCGTTCTCACTGCGCACGTACTACGTATTCACTCGTTCTAAAAATTTGGTTGCTCCGAGTCAGCTTTCTAATTTGGTTCCCAGAGTTGTAATAACATATAAATACGCATAATAAGAAACAATAATCCAATATTCGTTGAGAATCCAATAAATACACATAATAGCAAACACTCTTTACACTGAAATGGCCACACTGCGTCTTACTACTGAACGTAGGTAGGGATCAACAAGATCATTTTCCCTTGGTAGCTAATGGTTGACGTCCCCCGTAATAGCCAGTAAGTTTTTCGGATGCGTTCTTGGACAAACAAAAGAGAGCACGAAACTCCTCTTGATGCGACATCAGGAAGAGCAGTTTTCAGTTGATACCTTACATGATGAAAAATTTGTGGAGAAACAAACACCAGGAACTTAATTTTCATCGAAACTCTATTGGTAGGAAGAACTGGTTCGCAAAGGCTTTTCGGCTTCATTACAACTTCTCCCTTTCAAAAAGTAGGAATATAGAATAAAAACCCCGCGTCATCCCATGAAATTATGCATCTGCCGCTACAGATGCAGAGGCCTTTGTTAACTACTGCTGCAGGCCTTCACGTCTGCCAACCTGTATTCGTACATCTGCCGGTGACACGGCTACGTGACGATCTTTGAGTCAAACATTCGGCTCGCTTATAACCGCATGTACTGAAAAAACGAGGCTTGGAAAGAGCTGAAAGCTTTTACGAAAATGCGTATTACTACTCGAAAAGTCTTCGAAGATTTTCGGTTATTTCCGTCATTTCGGTTAATGGATTACCAAAGATTTGGATCCTCGCAGTTGGTCCGACTTAATTTGTTGATGACATGCTGTTTGGCAGCAGATTCCAAGTTAGACTAGACTAGAAGTCTTCGTTACAGTTCAACAACGCTGCTGCCCACGTAGTTGCGAAATTGTCGGTGCGAACGAAGTCGCCAACTTGGCATTGACGGCTGCAAAAAAATGTTTATTTATCGGTCGCTGGAACGAGTGCGGAAAAACATAGGTAGCAGATGCACTGGAAATACTGTCGACTTCCGCTCAAGTTGTATTTCGGCCAAGGTAGACTAGTTGAATTTAACAAAAAAAAAAAAAAACCAGAAAAATCCCTCGTCTTTTTCAAATTTCAAAATTTTTGCCTACTTTGTGGCAGACCAAATATACACATTTTCCTCAGATACTAACGAAGTACCTCAGGTATCCAGGTTTAGGTAATGCCTTGGCATGATACGTTCAACATTCCGTGGTTATACCGAGCAAGAAGCACCTGAGCGGAAATTTGGCCCGTTTGCTTGTTCGTACATTTGTCAGTTGAACACAACGAGCCTCAGCTGCTTCCTCTGCCGCTTCTTCTTTCACTCGAGCTGCCCTGCTTCTGCCTGCTCTGCGATGTCTCACGATTTCCAGCAGTTCTGAAGTTGCCCCGTGGAGTCAGTGCTTCGAGGACACACGCACTTTTCATGCGCCACTTCGAGTTGTAGCAGCATTCCGCGTCTTTCTTTTTCTGTTAATTTTGGGACCAAGCGCACGTATACGTCGCCTCCGTCGCCTTGATCTCTCTCAATCGAAGGATTTGCTGTGGTATTTGAAGGTCTGCATTTTTTGGTGTTTTGTAGGGATGTCGTTGTTCCTCCGAAATATTGTATATCCGTTATCTGCTCATTCTTTACTTGCGCAGCTGGCCTTTGCATTCAAGTAGTATGGCACACTCCAGAGTTCGTTTTAAGTGCGCTCTGGCCGCTTTCAGCGTTTCGAGTTCGGTAGTGGAACTTCAACCGGTAGCAGATTCGACCTCAATAACGACGACTGTGTCGGATCCCGCTTTGAACTCGAGAGCTGGAACGAAGTGAAAATTTTTCTTTTCTTTTTGTGCCCGATTTTGGCTTAATTGAAGTTTATTTCATGTTAGAACGAAACGTCTAAATTTTTATTTACTGTCTTTACACTCCATTTTTTAAATTTGTTGTTGCTTAATTTCACCTTCCAATATTATTTCCACCCCTCCAAGAATCCACATCATTGCAGCATGACTGTCAGCCGTTTCTCATGTCCTTTTCATTCTGTGCATTTTAGAAAAAATGATGAAATGAACAGCCAAGCAGGCTCCTCAAGGGCTCCAGCCTTAGGGGGCCAGATATCGCCGCCCGGTGGATATAACCCAGGCGTGGAAACGCAGCAGCACACCACCAGCGCACTGCAGCAGCAGCAGCAGCAGCAGCAGCAACAACAGCAGCAGTACCAGCAGCAGCAACAGTTCTACCAGCAGCAGCAGCAACACTTCCACCAACAGCAACAGCAACAGCAACAGCACCACGTCCACCAGCAACACGACGGCTTCCTGCAATATTCAAGCCAACACATGCCGAACCATGGTGTCGGCCACCCCTTCGCAAGCGAGGGAAGCGACAGTCTGCGCACGCTGAAGAACACTTTCGGGCCTAATTCGGAGTTCACGGCTAGTGAACGAAATAGTAGCGTTTCCGGAGTTGGTGCTGGTGCTGGTGCCGTCGTTGGTGGTAACTGCATGCCGGACATCGGACCAGTGGCCAGTGCCGCTGGAAGCACTGCTAGCTACACTAGCATGGTATCAGCGACAGCAGGTGCACAGCAGCAACAGCAGCAACAGCCAACAATGGATGCTATGGGTGGATACAGCCAGGTGAGCACCAAAAGCTGTCGTGCGCTTTAGCTTTAGAGCTCAGAGCCTCTAATGTAGATGTAACGTTAATTCATAAAATGCAGCATTAAGTGAAAAGGTCGAAGAAGAATTCGATCGATCGGGAAGCATCCCATTGATCGGCCCTTCCGCACCTAAATTGTGACACACACAGACCTTAATGGTTTCTCTTGTTTCCTTCCGCAGATGGGCGGAATGCACAACGGCCTGCAGCCTGTCGGTGCTCAAGCGCATCATCCACACCAACAGTATATGAATGGAGTCGGAATCGGGGGCAATGGCAGCGGTGTTGTCGGCGCCGGAAGTATATCTGGCCCTGGTGGCATGAATCCAGGCGCCGCAGGAGCGTCAGTTGGTGGCGCTGCCGGCATGCAAATGAATCAAATGGGTCACATGAACGGAATGGCAGCATACAATGGAGTGGGTGGAGCAGGAGCCGCTTCCGTGGCAGCGAGACATCAAGTGAGTAATAATTAGTGTATAATCTGCCCTATTAACAGAGTACTGATATCTTGATAAAGTACATCATATCAATATCTTCGATAAGGTATTGAACACAACTTGTGCAATCGCCAACACAATACTTGATGACTTAATGACTACAAAAAGAAATCATTCGCTGGCCTCATTATTCTTTCGTTATGCTTAATTACGACTTTAATGTTAATCTGTGACGGCCACCCTGGCCTCCCTTCTCCATACACAGCTTCTACACTATATGTGTATATTCGACATATAAAACCACGTAGTGACATCGCTGCAATTTGATTTTTAAATACATAAACAGATTCTTAATTTATCTGAGCGGCACAAACTTCTAGAGTTACAACAAAATCAGAAATACCGACAGCAAAAACTAAGACTATTAGAGTGTAAGATCTCGTTCGCCAGTATAATCATGCTGTACTGCGTGGATCGCATTCATCGTTCTTACGACGTAACTGTGTGTGTGGGTGCAATCGTGTAATTGCCTTTGATATTCAAGGACTGCAAATAATGACTCCGCTCGATTTAAGTAAAAATCTGTTCTTTTATTGAAAGACCAATAGGTGAACAAATTGTAGCGAATTGTGTAGTTCACTAATATAAAATATACAAGTTCTTAATTTTGGGATAAAAACGGTTTTATGAGTTTTATATTCAATTTAGTAACATTTTTCCTAACAATTGCCGTTAGAAAAAACGGCCTACTGAGTTGTGTTTGAATAGGGATTTTCACAGTTCAAAGAAACACTGTAAGTGCAGGCTAACAGACTGAAAAAAACAGACTTTTCTGCAACAAAATACATATTGGTTATAAATTCTGTCAATAAAATTCTGATAACTCAAGGAAATTGCGCATCACTCATTTCTTTTGCATCGTTTCTGCAGATGTCACCAATGAATCAAATGCAAAACATGACGATGGGTGGCGGTGCCGGCATGCCGAATTCCATGTCCGTTATGGCGCATCACCAGGCACAGCAGCAGCAGCAGCATCAGATTAACACAATGAACCCCATGGCGAAAATACAGGGCATGGCCAATGCCGGGTACCCTCCACGCCGTATGGCGCCCTACCCCAATCCGCAAATGCATGCGGCGCAGAAACGCATGTATCCATCGATGAGCGGCAATCCCCAGAATGTTCCTCAGCAACAGATGTCTGCGAGTAGCATGTCGTATAGTGGCAATATGGGGCCGCAACATCCTGGCGGAATGCACCCTCAGGCTGGCAGCGGCGTACCGGTTCCAATTCAGGCCGGCAGCGGTTATGCACGCTCAGGAATGGCCGCGTATGGCAGAGCCGGTATGGGGCCGGGCGGCATGGGGCCTGGTAGCATGGGCTCTGGCAACCTGGGACCCGGCGGAGTGGGTCCTGGTGGTATGGTCCCCAGTGGAATGGGTCCGGGTGGCATGGGTCCTGGTGGCATGGGTCCTGGTGGCATGGGTCCTGGTGGCATGGGTCCTGGTGGCATGGGTCCCGGAGGAATGGGTCCCGGAGGAATGGGTCCCGGAGGAATGGGTCCTGGAGGAATGGGTCCCGGTAGCATGGGACCAATGCAGCGCTGCATGCCACAAGGCAGTCCAATGGGCGGCTACGGTTCTAGCGTACATAATTCGCAACAGGCACAGTTTTATGGTGGAGGTAGCGGCCCCAGTGGCATGTCTGGTATTGGAGGCAATGGTAGCGGGGTCATGTGTCCGGCTGGTCCGGGATCCGCCCCTGGCACTGCGAACCCATACCAGAACCAAGGGTAAGGGAAAAAAGCGCGAAATATGCAATCGTACTTATTTGAAAATCTCTCTTTTAGTTTTCAACAAAACTATCAGCACAGTCCAGTTCCTGGCAATCCTACTCCGCCGCTAACACCCGCTTGCAGCGTGCCGTACGTTAGCCCGAACCCCGACGTCAAACCACAGATCGAAAACAGTAAGTTTTGCTGCAATGACTGCACCAAGACACTTCTAATTTAAAGCCTCAATTTTCTGTTTAGCTGAGGAGTTGAGACTGACATTCCCTGTACGTGATGGCATCATACTTCCACCGTTCCGCTTGCTGCACAACCTATCAGTCAGCAATCACGTCTTTCATCTCAAGCAAAATGTCTACAACACTCTCATGTGTCGGTGAGTAATTTGACGAGATAATTTTTCAATTATCGACCCTGATGCGATATTTTTTCTTAAATGATTTTTCTTACTCTGACATTTCAGCTCTGATCTTGAGCTGCAGCTAAAATGTTTCCACCAAGATGACCGTCAAATGAACACCAACTGGCCACACACAGTAACAGTGTCAGCCAATGCCACTCCCTTAAATATAGAGCGCTCCGACAAAACGGGTCAAGCGCTGCGACCGCTATATTTGAAGTCTGTGTGTCAACCTGGCCGTAATACATTGCAATTGACTGCAAGTTCCTGCTGTTGTGTGAGTATCCGACTTTGTTTCAGTTCAGAAGCCAATGCTCCCGAAGAAAGTGTTGACGCAACCATTTCTTTGTTCTTTCCACTCTTTTACAGTCCCACTTATTCGTTCTGCAACTAGTCCATCGACCTTCTGTGCGGCAGGTTCTGCAAAGTCTACATAAGCGCAATCTGTTGCCGCTGGAGCACAGTGTGGCCAAGATAAAGCGCAACTTTGCCATGGGTCTTTGCGGAGCTTCCTCCTCCACTACTGCCCTTTCGACCGATGGCAACGGCAGCTCAGAGCCGTCGAAGTTCGTCAAGATCTCCATGAAGTGTCCAATCTTAAAGACTCGAATACGCCTGCCTGCGCGGGGGCATGAATGCAAGCACATTCAGTGCTTCGACCTCGAAGGCTACTTAATGATGAATTGCGAGCGCGGCGCTTGGCGCTGTCCCGAGTGCAAGTAAGATCGAGTAGTGGTCTGATCGGCAACGACAACATTCAACGCTTTGTCTTTGTCTTCTTGCAGCAAACCCGCTCTAACCGAGAGCCTCGAAATCGACCAGTACATCTGGGCTATCTTGAACACACTTGGCAATTCCGACGTCGACGAGGTGATAATCGATTCAGCAGCCAATTGGCGAGCGATGCAGGGCCACCAGCAAGGCTGTCCACAGCCCAACAACTGTACCGGTTCAGCCAGCAACGGTTGTCTCCCAAGACCAGTGGGAGCGTCGACCCCGGGATCCAACAACCTTCCCGCCATCAAGCAAGAGGTCGTAGATGATGTCTGCAAGGCTATGTCGCCGGGCTCCACGCAACTGCCCACATGGGACAATTCGCAGGCGATGAGTCCGTATACGTGTCATGACATGAATTCTATAGCGAATGGCAATATGATTGGCAGCCAGGGGTAGGTAGCACACACCAACTTTGCGAATGTCTTCTTCAACGTTTTTGTAATGATCGCAGAGCTGGCGGCCCCCGGACAGCTTTCGATAGCAACTTCAATGGCTGCGGCCCAGGCAGTGTTGGCCATTCCACCCAAACGGAATCCACCCAAAATGATAATGTGGCACTCTGTGAGACAGGAAACTCTTTGGACCAACTAAATGCCATGGAAAAGTCACTAAATGATCAGGCAAGTGATCGAACAAAGTATAGCTCGCGTGTCTGAGACAGATCTGAAATGAATGCATTCAACTACATTCAGTTCAGTTCTACAAATATAAAAATTTTAAGAGTAAATGGTTTACTCCCCATAATGTGGGCGACGAGATATTTTAAATTATTTTACAAAAAGATTTCCAAGTTGCTTTTAAGCTTGGATAATTTCAATTTCAATAGATGTAGGAATCAAAAATTTAAGAATCCTTCTGAATTTAACAAGTCTTTACCTATATCTTCCTTTTTTAATTATCGTAAAAATAGTTAAAAGACATTTAAAATTAAACAGTTGCTTCGTTACCCCCGAATTCAACGTAAAAAAACTTAAACGTTCTTGTTTACAGATGCCGCATACACCGCACACTCCCGGTGCAATCAGTCACCCGATGACTCCCGGCGGTCCACCCAGCGTTAGTTCTGCGCAGAATGAACCCATTAGCGGTACGCCCAACCCAGGCAACCACTCGCCGCAAACACCGGGCACACCAACGGCTAATCGTCTGGGTGGCGGCGGCAGCGAGACACAGCAGCAAACTCACCAGTCAATCATCAACTCTCTAATGAACTCGCAAGCGGACAATTTGGTGAACCTGAACGAAACTGATTTGAATGCTGAGCTGAACAATTTTAACCCGACGACCATCGATAACAACGCCGCCAATGATCTGAATGTAAGTAGAAAGACTTGTCTTACGGCAATCCTTACCTTTGGTCCTCAATTGATGTTAAATTACATTTTCACTGACGCTTCTAAAATACGTTTGGTTTAAAATGAGACCCATCTGACCGTGTATTTAATATTTAAACTTAATACGAATCTTAAAGACAACCATTAAAACTCACCTAAATTACGTAACAACCTCCACTTAACTTCACACCAAGAATCTCGATTTTAAAACACGTTTTTCAATATTATAACGTTTGATTGTCTAATTACTGTAATTTCGTTTCCCTTGCAGCTCCTCTCAGACGTAGATCCTATGGAAATCCTGTCCTACCTGGACCCACAGCCAGATCTTAATACCCCGCCGTCTAGTGGCTCTAGTAATAACAACAACAATGATGACATCTTGGCCACTTTATTCGATTGAACATCCTAGTAAAGACGTAAACCGAGAAACCCTTAAATATAACCATAACCTCTAAAAATATCGAAAAAATATCTTGTAAATATAAACTACCTGCTGTGTATAAGAAGAATTTGGACCAATAAGGGTCTCATGAACTTTTTGAGGAAACATAAATAATAAAATCTTAGTAAAATCTACTATTCATTTCAATGTTTAAAAAGGATGCAGCAAGTAAACAAAATACTTCCTTCTACCTTTGTATATAGTATTAAAAATGTCCTAGTGCTAGGATTGCAAGGAGTATTGCGTAGAAATATTGAGAAACTTTAGAAACTGGAGAATAAAAACGGCATCAAAATGTGAGCTTAAAGGACAAACTAAAGAACAAGCATACAAGATAAACGATCGAAACAATGAAATGTGATTTTAAACACTTGAAATTTTGAAATGCACTAAAATATGTCATGTTTTTTCCGCAGTCGCAGTAGCTACTAACGTAGCACACGGGAGTCATCTTTTGAATAAAAAGTATTCACACCATCTTAATAGAACTTAAGTTTAGTTCTTTATTCTGCAGAAGGTTTGGTTTGCTTTTATGGGGAACATTTAGTATTAATTTAAATTTAAATGGTGAAGATTTTCTTCATAACTTGTACAAAGTATTAATCAGCAGGACTCCACGCTAATTGTTGCATAATTCTAATTCTTATTAGTTCTAGATAAAAGTAGATACAACATTTAGACTAAGATTATATACACTGATATGTAGATATGTAAATGCTTAGACGTTCATACACAAAGTAATACTTAAATAACACATAAAACTATATTTTACATTTTAAGTCGCAAAAAATGAATAACTGGACACTTAAGGAAAGTTTAAGCCGAAAATTACAATAAATTTGCACAGTAAAAATATTAGAAATATGAAAGTAAACGGTGACGATACTAAATTATTGAGTTTACTTAAATGAAAGTATATATAAAGTAATCCCTTGTAAATTATTGAACCAAAAACACAAACAATGTATGAATAAAAACAAGAAAAAGAAAGGAAGAAACGAATTTTACTTCAGCATCACACACTGACTCCGACATTAAAGCACCCAATTCCAGAATTCCGGAGGCGTCGTGTTGGCTGTTTTTGCCAGAAGGTGTCCGATTTTCAAAATATTCACTTTTCGAAAACTTTTGATTTCAAAGGCCACGACGTTGAACATCTGAATAATCACAGACGTGCTTCCGTGATCAATTTCTTTGTGACATGGAAATTTTTAATGTTTTGACGGGGAAGTACAGATAATATTTAGACTTTCGATAAAGTATCATTAGTGTCCTACACACTAAATTAATCTAATAAATGGTACCGAAAACACGGGCTTGTAATTCACACGTATATGAATTTTAACATCAAAGAAGAAACTAGGTGTAGCCAAGCATTCTTTAAGAAGCCCGTTTCGAGAAGACAGATCTAGCCAAGGCCATAGGAAGTTAAAAATAAACTTCAGCCAAAATTGCACCCTGAAAGGATTAGGATATTCTGAAGACACTCACATAACATTCGAACCTACGCGTATCAACGTAAATGTAAAACGTAGTTAAAGAGTGTTGCACATTCAAATTTCATCAAAAAGATGCGCTTTTCTGTTTTTTTATAATTATAGTGGATCAGAATGCATAAATAAGGTTTTAATAGCAAATATTTTTTAATTCTAACACGCAAAGTTAAATGACCAAATGTAGAATAATCTCAGCAGTATGTAAATACCTAATAAATAAAATACTTGACTACGAATACATTCGTTATAGAAGAAACAGTTTAATGTAAAGACAGTACAGCAAAATAGATACAATTTGAAATGTAGAAAATACTGTGCGCACTTCCGCTCTTTAATGTTTTAGTACAAATATGAAATATGAAAAATTATATAGAAAATCGATACTTGGGTGAAGAATGCGGTTAAAAATGTAGCAAATAAATAATGGGAAATAAAACCACTAACTAAATAGAAATTAAAACTGCGAGTGTTTTAATTTGAATTACAGGAGAGACTGTGGCAATGCTACTTGGTCCTCGTGTCTTACAACTGCACTCCTAATTAAAGAAATACAGAATTAAAAACATTTTATTTGGTGCGTCATTTCCTTAAACAACTTAATCCTAATTGTCCTTAATCCTATTTGAGCTAAATAATTAATAGAAAGCGAGCTTTATGGAAGCACTCTTCTGTAAAAACCATCTTACATGTTTTGCACAAACTTGGCAACACGATTAGTATTTTGTTTTGAATAAGAAGGGAGAACTGAACGACGATTTAGCATCAAGAAGACTTCAAAACTATCTAATATGGCAACAACTACGCGAATATCCTTTAATAAACGTTATGTTTACACTGTTAAAAACAAACTGTCAAAATTTATATGCAAAGGGCTCGTATAAATTAGCTCCGGAAATGAAATATTTTTCCAGCGGGCAAGGTTCTTTTTTTATGAGGTGGATCTGAGATCTGCATCTGTTAACTAGCTCGTATAGAGCTCCGCCCTTGCAATTTCGCACCTGTAAAATATATCGTATTCCGAAGGAACGTTTGTGTATCTGAGGTTTCTGGAGGATTAAAACGAATTTATGGTTAATGAATTTACCTGACAGAGGTAACAGAGCTCTAAATTTACACTTGTGTTATGATTGCAAAAAATGATCAACATTATATTACTGACAATATTTTTATTTTATTTGTTTAAAGTTATGGATACTTTTTCACTAACCAATTGCAATTCTTATTTTTCTGATATTGTTCTTTGTTTTTGCATCCTTAAATGAACTAAAAAATTATAGGCTTTGTTTTAATTCTTTAATAACAAGTTTAATTTTTGTTTGGCTTATTTCCAACAAGCTACAGGGTCAATTAAACAAATTACCATAAGCTATGATAACTTCAATAATCGCGAAACAATCAGAAATTACAGCAATCACATTTTGAAATCGTGGTCTAAACTAATCAAAATGTAACTGCAATCTAAAATTTCATCAAAGTTCTGGTTGATGGGGCGAAAGGCGAGCAGACAGCAGTCAAATACTTTGCGAAACTGGCAGATTAATTCCAGCGACTCTTCTTTACTTTTGCTCGTCCACCACCTGCACTGCCAACTGTTGTGGATGCATCAGTTGAGGGTGGCGGGGGAGGCGGTGCAGAGAACACTCCAGACTCCGGTAGTGTTGTTTCCCAAGTACGATCACTGGAAGGCCGGAACTGCGAATTGTACTGCGCGCGGAAAGCCTCTCGCATAGCCGAGTAGCGATCCGTGGCCGGGCCAGAATTCGACAGCGATTTGCCGCAGGAGGAAAACGATGAAGTGGAAGATGGTGAATCGTGGTGAGCACCACCGACACCTCCTTGCGGACGCTCTCGGTATCCCAAGCCAGTTCCGCCCACGCTTACCCTCTTGCCTTTGCCCTGTTTGAAGCGCGAGTTTCTGAACCACGAACTTTTCATAGCCAGCTCCATTAGGTCTGCGGGCACCTCTTGGTCAGCTCCTTCCAGATTGCGCACCAAGTGGCCAGCGAATTCCTTATCCTTTTCGGTAACCAGTGTGTAAGCGTTACCCTTTTGTCCTGCGCGTCCTGTGCGACCAATGCGATGCGTGTGCGTGTCTATGTCACGTGCTGTGTCGTAGTTGACTACGTTTCGTATATGCGGTATGTCCAAACCACGAGCGGCTACGTCAGTGGCGACCAGGATATCGCATTCCTTCTTCTTGAACGTCGTGATGACCTTGTTGCGGTCCGCTTGCTCCATGTCACCGTGCAGAAGAAGGCAGTTGAACTCCTTGACTAAGAGGTTGTTGGCCACTGTCTCGGCGTCGAGTTTCTTGGTGACGAAAATGAGGACACTGCCAGCAGATAAAAACTGGACGAGATGACACAGCAGCCAATTCCATTTCTGCATGGGATTCGGGAAGACGAAGACGTATTGCGTGATGTCTTGATTGGCTTCACCCAAATCTCCCTGTATGATTCGCACAGGATCGATAAGGACGTCTCTCGCCAGGCGTTCGATGCGTTTCTTGAATGTGGCGGAGAAGAGCAACGTCTGTCGATCGGGACGCACGTGGTTGCATACGGAACGCACCTGTGGCTCGAAACCCATGTTGAACATGCGATCTGCCTCGTCCAGTACTAGGAATGTCACTCTCCTCAAATTCGTGGCCTTCATTTTTACCATGTCGATCATGCGTCCAGGAGTGGCTACCACAATTTCGGCGCCCTGTTCCAGCGCTTTGCTCTGCTCCCATTTAGAGCCACCGCCGTAACAGCATACCACGTTGATGTTATAAACCTTGCCGAACTTCTTGGCTTCATTGAAGATTTGAAGTGAGAGCTCGCGTGTAGGGGCGAGTATCAGTCCAATAGGTCCATCACCTTCACGCAACTGACGCTGATCCATGATATGCACTAGCATGGGCCACACGAATGCTGCTGTTTTACCAGAGCCCGTTTTCGCAATACCGATTATGTCGCGTCCAGCCAAAGCAGCAGGAACCGCCTGGGACTGTATCGGTGTGGGCTGCGTGTACTCTGCTTTTCGTATGGCTTTCATTAGACTCTCGTCGAAGCCGAAGTGAGCAAAGCTTGTCACGGGACTAGGTGGCTCGGCTCCGGAAACCTTGACACCCAAAGTACTTCGCAATTCCTGTACCTTCTCCTGGCTTAAATTCGAGATTTCCTCATGCGGAGTGTAAAAGTTCTTCTCGAACGGCTCGTATTCAATCTCAGAATGGTAAATGGGCGGAAGTGGGTCGATATCCTTTTTCTTTGGCGGTGCAATCGGGTTTCCATCCTGATCGTATTCTATTTCTATGTCGGATCCCTCATCTCTAACGCCGGCATTCGGATTATCCTCCATATAGCGATAGTAGCTTTCTTCATTATCCTCATCGTCGATATCTGCACGCACTCCCTTCACACCTGGTTCGGAAGTGGATCCAGATGTCAATGCTGGCATTTGTTTTGTCTTGCATACTTTTTCCCTTTGTACTTGCTGCTCTATACCAGCCATAAACTGATCTAATTCGTCTTCCGAGTCAGTGTCATTATTTTGTGTTGCACCTGCAGCACTTGGCGAACCGGGTGCTGGTATGTATGCCAAGGTAGGACCAGAGGTGTTTCCCTCGTCGTCGTCGTCGAAGTATTCATCCTCGTCGCACGCCTTGCGCTTTCCAACTGCATACTGCGAGGAACTCGTGAACTGGCTTATTGCCTCCAATGTGGAGTAGCCTTGCTTGGAGGTACCTTGCGATTGGACCGCGCCTCTAAACCCACGCGCATTGCGGGCATTTAGCGAAGATGGTGGCGGCACGGCATTCATCGATGTTCCTCCGCGGCTGGCATTCACCTTGTAGGGAAATCCACCACCTCCGATTCCGCGATAATTGCTCATCCTCTTTAGCCTACTTAAGAGAATTAAAATGTCACCAATCGCTTGAAATTTTCTTATTAGGCACTCAACTTTTCTAAGGAAAAATACAAGAAATGTTTCCTGTAAACAAAATATTCACGGATCGATGATGTCAAAAAAATGTCAGAACGCGAAGAGACTTTTTGTGGTTTAATTTGATACCCTTATTCACGGAGGGCCGAATTGACCAAATCGATAGCTGAAACTTGGTTCTAAACTGTACTATTTTTGTACTACGTTTTGACTCCTTTTTGTTTTGACAACAGCTGCGAATTACATGTAAAACTTAATTTTCTTACGATTAATGATTATTGAGTAAGAGGTATAAATATTAAGTAAAAATAATTTAAAATTGCATGAATTTCTTTAACATAAACTTAATTAAAGAAGTTCTTGGTTTGACAAAACATATTTCATGTGTTTTTCCCCACTATGGGAAAAAGGAAAAATAAATAGTCCGCTGCCGTTTTTTAGTCATGGCACCGCTGCTTTTTTGACTAACTTTCTGTTAATATGCCGCCGCAGGATTCCAATTAAAACCAACTGTAAATCTCAAGACCCATTTAATAGTTTCGCCATGGTGGAGCAGGCTGCAGAAGATTACGCGAAAATATTCCAAAGTTTGAGCCCTGAACGGGAGGTAATAAAACAAATAAACCGGGCGGCATATTCCATGTGCATTTAACTCCCCACAGGTCAGTCCGCTTTGCAGCAACATCGAGGACATGCTGGCTCGCCTGGATGAATTTGAGACCCTACTCACAAATGTACGGAAAGAGAGATTGTAAAATATTCACTGCGTAACATGTAGTCCGAACTTCAGGTGAAAGCTGAGACTAATGGCATCCTCGGCGACCATGTCAAGAGCATTTTAAGCTTCAGCGATAATTTTGAAGACTTGAGGAAACGAATAGACAATCTGGAGCAATTCGTCAGCATTGTAAATAAGAACCTGTTAGCACTGGAGCACTCGGTAGATGTAGCCGAGGAGGAGTTGCATGTGTCGGACTACAGTCTGAAGGGGTTTCTGTTGAAACCACTACTGGCTAAAGCTAAGGCCGTCAGTGCTACAATCGATAACGCAGGGGAGACAAGAAGCAACTTGAGGAATGGCGAGTTCCAAGCACTTTCGATTTTCTCGACGAGCCATTATTTTGTTGACTCTGCAAGGAGTTTAACCGATCGTTTTCACGAAAAACCATGAAACCAAAACTTGGATCGATCACGTCTCAATTTTTTGGTTATAAAATCTAAACACTTGGGATAATATTTTTCACCAAAAAAACCGCAGACGAAAAATTTATTTAAACTAATTTTTCATAGTAAACTAATATTTAAACTAATTATTCAATTAATATTATTAATAATAACTAATATGAATTCATAGCTATTATTTTTGGAAACTGTTTCTTAAAATTCCTGAATTTTTTTCTGCCAGTTTGGTGAATTTGAGCCAAAGACAAGTTGGCTTTGATTCGAGCCCTTGTATGTTGGTCTAGTATTTTTTATTTGTATATATTTATATAATGGTTGTAATGGTTTGCTAAAATTTCAGATAATAACAAGTTAAATTGGATTTTAAAACGATTAATTTCTACGCTGGTTATTTACTTGCAACCACTTAACGCTAAATTATATTGCAACCTTTTTCGACGTGCGATCGTTGATAGTGACTTGACCTAGAAAGCTAAAAACCTTCATTCCTTATTTATCACGTAATCCAGCAACAGGCACGGGTTGAGTACGAAACAGCGGATGCTCTCTTATTTTGGCAGCTTCGGGTTGCGGCTGAAGAGGTACATGAGGATGCTGAGTTGGTTTCTGCCATTCAGAGGGATGTGGAGAGTCAGCGTTATTACTGCCTAAATCGTGTCCATGTTGATTTGCTTGAGTTTTACCGACTATCGTGGTCGCAAAACTATTTAAATGTTCGCTCTGTAAGTTTTTGTGGTCACTACTATGTTCCTGGATCTTTGCTTCGGCAGCATTTTCCTTCTCTTGTGACTCCTCAGAATGATGATTCTTGGGTACAAGTGGCACGGGGATATCTCGCTTACCGTTGGGAGGTTTAGGATCTACTGCTGAAGTGGCCGGTGTAGGGATAAAAAAATTTGATGTGGATGAAACGAATTCTACGTCACGTTTAGGGCGCGGCGTAGATGGCAACGCGGCTGCAGTTTTGGAGGTGCCTGGTGATGGAGTTTTACGGGGTCTAAACGTGCGTTTCGGTGTCGGTGAAGGCGAAGATACCGCACTTGTTGCCTTGGATGCACTCAGAGACTTCTCTGTTGGATTAAGCGGCTGCACTTTTTTCGAATCCGTTAGTATGTGATCGTGACGTTTTTGTCGCTGGTCGTACATGTTTTTGTTTATTAAGGGTAATATCGTGTGGTCCTGCAAACCTTTCCGTACTGCTACAAATCTATCGCTCTCGGCTTTCTCATCATATTCGTTTTTGTACTTGGATAACTCAGTCGGATCGGTGATTAATACGATCTTTTCAGGAGGTTTAGGTGCCATTGGTATTTCAGGATTTATAGGACTTGGTCGTTCTAACAAGACACTTCCAGCTTGCTTGGGTTCGTTGGAGATCATTGGGATGGCTGTCTGAGTTGTCGCTAAGCAACAGCCTGCGATCGCAGCCAATATCACCTGGAATAAAGGTGATGAAAGCCGGAATAATATGTGTATCTGAAACTTACGAATGCCTGCATTGTACTTTTAAGGACAGATGCCTAAATAATACTGGTTCTTCATTTCGGAAATGCGTGAATTTTATAGAAATCTATTAGCAACGAATAGATGGGAAAAGTTATTAATGAAATAGGCAAATATACGAGTTTACAAGACATAAAAAATGTGTTTTTTGTTACTTTTGCCTCGTTAGTAATTCGGTGCTAATTGGTCCGATCAGTATCAGTTCATCTTGCCAGAGATGATCTTGCTTCATCGCCTGGATCACAACGCATTCATGTGCAGTGGGACCAAGGGCATTTAAAATGTCTGCAGCTGCCAAAGTAAGCAAATTCTATATTTTAAAAGCTTTGACGACCTTGCTGCAAAAAACGACACGCTTTTAGCTCTTGGCGCAAAGTTATATTATTTTAATTTTTTACAAAAAATTGGAATTGTTTCAAAAGAACTGCAATGTACGTTCTCCACTCCGGAAATAATCAAAATTATTAAACTTAATTAAATTTAAAAATATGTGCGAAAATTTGCAACTATCTAGCACCGATATGGCCAATTAATTGGGCAACATCGGACTTGTTCCAGCTTTATTTTTCATGATTACTCAAGCAAGTAACGTCCAATTAATTCTTTTTTTCAATTTTAAAAAAGTTTTTCGACACCCTGTCGCTGCGCTGTGTTTAATATTGCGCCTTTGTGTTTGAAGACGTGTCTGTATCATAGCACCAAGCCGCAAATTTCAGCGGCGATAAAGCAACATTAATTCAATAAGCTCAAAAATGTTCACTTTCCTTTGTTTTATTGCATTTTTTAGTCTGGTACATTTTGCACAATTATGTTCTTTATTACAAAAAATGTAAATAATCTTATTACAGCGGCTTGCAGCCGCTGATTTTACAGCCCAGGACTGCCGAGAGCTGGGCTTCATTAAAGGTCAACTGATGTGTTCGTCTTGCGAGAAGTTGGATGACTTTGGATTGGAGCCAATCAAGTGAGAATTCTTCTAGTTAATTAATCCCCATTCATTGTCTCTCATAAACTGCACTGCACAGGCCGCATTGTAAGGAATGCTGCCAGACCGATCAAGTGGCTACTGCTGCTCGCCGTTATCCCAAAGCCATACTGGAGGTTTGCACCTGCAAGTTCCGTGCCTATCCACAAATACAGGCTTTCATCAAGAGCGCGCGGCCAGCAAAGTTTCCCAATCTGCAGATTAAATATGTGCGTGGTCTCGACCCGATTGTAAAGTTGCTGGATGATGACGGCAAGGTGATGGAAACTCTTTCGATTACCAAGTGGAACACGGACACAGTGGAGGAGTTTTTCGACACTCACTTGGAAAAGATAGGTAGTGGCAAAGGAAGGAGTACTCCGGCTATAATCGATGAGGAGGATGACTTTGATGATTTTCTGATAACCAACATAATATAAAACTAGATATTGATTGTTATTTGTATTGTAGAATAAGTGATTATTATAAATCATAGCCAAGAGTTTTTTAAGCAGTGCAATGTGTAATGAGCTCAGACATATTTATAAAGTAGTTCAGTTGTTCAGGCTGAGATACATGAACTTCAGTAGTGCGATACAATATCCTCTCAATGACCAATTTCAATAATTGAGGCATTTTAAACTTTTGTATGTCGTTCACGTAAAATTGGCCAGTCGAGGTGAACTTTGAGCTGGGTAGGAGGTAGTGAGCGCTTGTGAATAACCAATAGTAGTACTTTTCAAGAGACTTCTCACTAGAATTAACAACAGGGCAAGGACCTGTGCAGTTGGCAAAAAATTAAAAAGAAGAGTGAACACTAGCTAATATTGAGTTGTTTATTAATTCGTGAGAAAGTATCTGTGATCTAACATGGTAAAATTGAAGTGCTTAATTTTTTTTATCTTTGTAATCTTTGGTAATCAAACCAAGTGTATGTAGTTGATTTGTATTGCGAAAACACTGCACAATTACGAATTGTGGGGGATGTGTGGAAATCAAAAGCACAATGTGTTCATGAAATAGAAAGCGGTAGCGGTCAGGATGTAAATATAAAGGTGAACAAATTTTCTTGCCCTTATTAACCGTTTTATTGCTGTATATAGACTAGTTGCTTGGCTTCGACTAACCGACCTCCAGGCAATAACGTTTAATAATTGCCAAGTGAAGATGGTAATCATCGATTAATCTACCGCTATTGAACTTTCCATGTCCGGTTTATATTTATCAACCAACAACATCGTCGCATTATGTTGTGCTTTTACAGCAAGCGCAAAAAACTTGAATTTCAGCCAATTGACTGAATTGAATTGTGAATACCTCTTTTTGAAGTCGATTAATCGCATAGAATCAGTTGTATAGGAGTACGGAAACGTACAGGATACGTTTCAAGAATTCGAATGGGTGAATCGAGTTTACGTATTCAGCACGCCACCTCGTGGAGAGAATTTGTAGCGTTCTATTTTGATTATAAACAAAGGTTCGAGCCTGAAATTGCAAGCGCGCACGCTTCTCCGGATTCCTTATCAAGCCAAGCATACGTTTGTATGGCAAGTCAAACCTGGCAGACTCATTTTTTAATCTTTATAAGAGCCTTCATGCAAAAAAGCTGCATTTTATTAATTTCTTTCTTTTCAGAGATACGTGCCTTGATGCTGAATAAGTGCCTTAAAAAAATTCTTAACTGGATATAATTTAGGTTTTTTTTTAATTTGAAATTTATTTATAGCGTTTTCCGATGAAGTCGAGAGGGCTAACAGTGATTTCACTGACGCAGGTAGTTCCTTTTCTTTCCTTCCAGAGACTAGAATGGTGATCGAGATGGCTTCTATCAGTCCAGTCGAGAACTCAGTCGTGGAAATTAATACTAATAAGTGAGTCAGAAGAAATCTGATCCAATTCACGGAAGTCGTTTAAGGTCATTTTTTTATAATGTCTATAAAAATCGCTGAAAGCCCTTTAATGGTTCAGCGACTTCAAGAGATTCAGTATCTTCAGGCAATCTCGATCAATTTTTGGGACTTTATTCTACTTTAATAAAAAATATACTCGAAGAGAATTCAAAATCTACTTACGGCTACATTTTACAGTGGGCTTTTTGCTTATAACAGAAATTATAATCCCAAGTTTGCGATCGACGGTGGTTCTCAGTAGGTAATTTGTTCACTCACGGACTCCGAGGACGCGGGTTCGAAATCGTCTGGCATCCATGGGTATGTCATCTAGAAATCTTTTCTTTCAAATCCTTCAGCGTACTAATCCTGCAGCCTCGCCTAGCGCTAATATTTGTATAAATGAAATATTTGTGAAAACACCAATCGCAGAACTTCGGCAGTGTTAGCTTCTAGGCTTGCGTAAATAAAAAGTTCCTTTTTCCCTTCCCCAACCGCTTTCAACCCAGCGACAGTAGTAGCTCGTGCTATCTGCACAAGAAGATTTATGTAGCTACTGACCTCTGATATATAAACAAGAACGTTGAACCGAAATTGCGTCCCTTATAACTCTAAAATGAAGATGTTAAAATTGGTTAAAGCGTGAGGGCAAAATTAATGTTTAGTGATTGCAATCTTTTACAGCTTTGGTCCCATAGAACAAAATAATTTTTAATACATCAACCCCACCCTTTATTTGTGTGGCATACAGCTTCTCTGCTGATAGTGCTGATGATGACACATTCGAGGTAGCGATAAGTATGCGCGTGCATTAACAATAAACATTATCAGTGAACTTTATATGCGTTAATAATAAACAATTATGACTGCCAATCGCTACTCCGAGCTTTGACAATAGAATACAACGAAGCCGTTAAATGTAATCGATCAGTTGACTCCATGCGCGAACTCACTTCGTTTTCTCACAATGTGTTCTTGATTAGAAAAGCTTTCAGGAGAGGAATTACTGTACCTCATACCGGCTCCATAATGAAGGCTGGTCCTGAATTAGTTAAACGGCTCAACCACAACTAACCGGCTGGAAGTAAACCAGGTTAATTTCAAATTCATGAAACTCGATAAGCAGCAAAACCTGAAATTACAGATTACCATGGTCTTTCAAGGTCATGTTTTGACTCGTTTTGTTGCTGTTAGGTGAGAAGATGTTTATATGTAGATATTTAAAACCTAAAGTATTTCGTTTATAGCTTGCCCATTCCAACTTAAGACGGCTTTAATGATTGAAATATGCTTAACCAGTAAGTGGCGTCTCAATTTGACCATTTAAAAGAATTTCTTTGCATGTTCAATTTAAATAGCTCTTCGTGTAATAACATTCGAACTTGACTAAATTTTTGCCGAACAGCTTCATCCGCTGTTCAAACTAAAAGTACTTTATTACAATACAATCTTTTGTGTGCCTCATAAATAATGAAATATTGAAGGAGCCACTCGTCAATGAGCACGTGCTCTGAGGAATAAACATACTAAGAGAGACGAGAAGTAAGGACCCATGAGCTAAAGGATTCAAATCACAAAAGGATTGAAATAACACAAGTTGTTTTGCCTTACAGCGCTTAAGGAGCAGTTTTACTTCGAATGTCCACGACTCTTCCACATTGCGATCTTCTCCACTTGAAGAGAACGCAAGTATTTATGCTCTCCGAGAGTTAACCGTTCTGATGGAAGGAGTTCAAGCATTCAATCGTTTAAACTTCAATTGAGTTTAAGAAAATTTGTTTATTTTTGCAGGTATCTTGTTTATATTGCAGGAAAAAACGTGTACTAAGTAAAAAATGGGTTTTAAGATGATCCACTAGCCTGTCCCAATGCTGATTTTATTTAACAAAACACCGAATTTTTTACTTCTTTTCCACTCTCCTCGCTTCCTGTTGGAAGCGTTTATTTAGTTCACAGCGTGCTTCCAAATTTCTCAAGTTCACAGAAAGCGGTCAACGTTCAGCATTCAGTCTAACAAGAACTGCAGAATGAAATGCATTCCAGAACTCATAGCCGTTGTTGGTTTAATGTATTTAAAGATTTATTTGAAACAAATAACTGCTATTACACTGATCGTAAATTTATCGGCATAATGAAATATGGTACATCGTAAACATCATCTGTGCTGACATAACATTGTAAGATTCTTCAGGTATAACATACAATACATTATCGCCAACATGCACACTCGCAGCATGCGTGCTGGTTCATTTACTATTTTTAGGCACACTGAAAAATTCAAGTAAAAGAAAGACGAGATACTTAACGAAGTTTCGAATTGTACAATTAGTTATTAACGCTATTAATATTCAAGAGTTGACTTTAAGCTTAAATGTACAGCTCTGCTGCTGACTGGCTGGGTTGTCGTAAGTAGCAATGTGTCTGTCGCGTCTTCACTTTCAGACCTCAATGCGTTTGTGTTGTACACAGTAATGAATACCTTAAGTTATGCGAAGATTTGCCGAGTTTTGAGAGTGGACAAAATGTGGATTTATGATAAATCTGGTTATGCTAGCAACGTCAAGCAGAAGGAGTTTGCTTAGTGCCTGTTGTACTAACTTCTCAGCTATGGTGCAAATTGTGAGTTCGTGAAGGCGGCTGCTATTCCTGGTTTTGAAAAAGTGACATTTGACTAGTTTGAAGAACGCCGTACTGTTCCAATTGTGTTGTGGATAAGTCCTGACTGACTATTTCGACCGGGAGGCAGGTGAATAAAATAAACTATTTACAGAATAACTATGCAAACTATACACCTCCGTACAAACTCATGGGATTTGATTTAGAACCGGACCGATAATTTACTCGTTTCTCCCGAACCTCTCATTGCTACACTTTCGGCGGGAAGAGTCGTCGCAATCCGCCCAAAAAAAACAACAAAATAATGAGCAAAAATCGTTTTAAACTGTCATGGGCGTTTGCTCAGAAGACTAGCGAAACAGTTATTTAGGAGAGTTAATATATCGCTTAAATCAATTTCCCCGTGCAAGGTTTTCGAAAACAATTTATAAAAGCTAATTTTATTAGCTTCATCTATAAAACTAAGCCACTTTCCTAAACATCTTCCAGGAGATGGAGAAATGAATTGTTGAATGCAAGTGCCCACGACCTCTACCAGACGTCACAAGGCATATAGCGAACTTCCGAATCGTCGGCTGGATATATCCTTTCGGACGTCCATAAAATGCTTGGAGGAGCTCGACTTAAACGCTATGTTCCCGAAAACCAAAAGAATTACTTTGTTAAATTAGTTAAAGCAAGGGGAATAAACTACACTACACGCCCCCATTTTGCTGAGTGTTCGTGGTTGGCTCATAGAGGTGTAAACAGCTCTTGTCTTGCCTTGGGTTGCTAAACCCAGCTAGCCTTCTCATTCTGGTAAAAAGTTAATAAATGTTTCTCTTTCAAACACTCCTAAATTGGTCGCAGGCCTAAGACACTAAATTTCTAATATTTTGATCTTTGATTCTGGCTGTCGCGGTGACTATTAAAGTGATGTTCTAACTTTAGTGTATTGCGATGGTTTCTAGATCATGTAGAAGTCGGGGTTTAAGGAAAGTTATTACCACTTGTGTCAGAATTGTTTCCCAGCGCAATACAGGAGGCTCGACATTACAATCCGATGCGGAGGTTTTAATTATTTACATTGTGCGAAAACTGCCAGACCGTTGGCGGGCTACATTTGCTGTCGCCAGGGCGGACATCTTGTCGTTACTAACTACTCGTCGTTCTTTGAAAGCTGTCTTTGAAAGCTGCTGCTAGCAATGCTCAAGTGCTGGCTGACTGGAGCCGACTCTCCTCAGCGGGTGTCGCCCTACAGGAAGAAGTTGTACACTTCGTCGTCGTTCTCGTCAGTCTCCAGATCTTCGTCAGCGCGGGGCTCTTCTTGGCTCTTCAGTTCAGCGGTAAGCGGATTCCCCAGAATCTCGTCGACGTCCACCAGCGGTTCCAGTGAGATGCCGACATCGTCAAGGAGCACAACCTCGCCGCTTTCTATCGCTGCAACAGCTTCCTCGTAGTATCAGTTGAGGTCGCGCCGAAAACTGTCCTCGATGGTGGGGTCTGCAATCATGATGGTGCTGGGATCGGAGAGCATCTGCAGACCCGCCACATCCATTTGGCCCAGGTCCAGATCGAGCGTGTCGAAGATCTCTCGCGAAAAATCCGAATTCGACGAGTAATCTGAGAATATTATCGACGGTATGGTCGCGCTCGTCGGCGTAGCGTTACCATGCTGTTGTGACTGCTGATTGCCGGACGCAGGCGTCGTAGCTGATACGTTGATAGCCGCCTCTCCAGGGGGGGAGATGCTGCCACCTATCGTTGAGAGACCTGGCGAAGAGGCGGATATGGGCGACGTGTTATGTGGCGAGTGCAGCGGAGAATGCATGGGCGAATGCTGCGCGGAGTGCGTGCGAGACAGCGACAACGACTGTTGCTGTACATGGTTGTGCGTTGATATTGGAATCGGTAGAGGAGACGATGGCGAAGACAATCCGCCAAGCGATAACGGAGAAGCGGAAGCATCGTTTTGCTGCGTCACAAAATTGTTGGGGTTGTTGTTGACGCGGCAGTTTGTCGTTGGAGAAGCATTCGTGCTGCCGCTGTTGTTGTTAAGTAGTTGCTGCTGGTGCTGCGGGCTGGTAGCAAGTGTGCGTCCACCATGCGGATGTCTCTGATGCTGACTGTTGCTGTTGCAGGCACGACTTGCCGTGGCTATTGTGCTTATAGTAACTTCGCTGTTGCTACTCGAAGACGTCGGGGTGCTGCGTCCTGTTAGCGAACTCAAGCAGTTGAAGTCCAGCAGCTTGTTTTGCGCCATGGTTTGGGTGTAGGCCTGTTGTTGACCGTTGTTGCCGCCAGCGGCACTGCCGTCTCCACTGACACCAAAGTTCTCGAATTCCAGCGAGGCATAGAGACTTTGTTGCTGCTGAAAATGTTGTCGCTGCTGGTTAGGAGAGGAGCTGCTGTCTCCTAAGGAGAATTGCTCGAAGTGGTTGTGAAAGGAGTGATTTAAGCTGTTGTAGGTAGACTCCGAGTATCGTTGACATGCGTTCGGCATGGCTTTGGCATTGTAGCCTTGCTGTTGCTGTTGAAGAGACGTCTGCTTCTGCGGATGTCGTGCGGGGCTGCTGGGTGCGCTTGAATGAATGTCGTTTCCGGACGCGGAGGTGAGCAGACCCGGTGATGAGCCAGGGCTCGGTGGGTTCAAAGGCTGCCGGTAGTCGGTAAGGTTGCCGGTGGAGTTGGCGGCACCTAAGGTGGGCAAGTGCACATAAGACATAGAGACACCACCGGTTAGTGCCGCTTGCTGTGGCGAGCGTGCAGATGGTCCTGCAAGGTTCGTGAACGACAAATGCGGCGACGCTTGGGAGGCTGATACCGGTGTTGTGGCAGATGCGGGCGAATGCTGCTGCTGGTGGAAGGGCGAAGGTGGCTCCCCGCAGTTGCCGGGACTGAAAGGACTGGAGGACTGATCACGATCCCCTCGGCTGTTTGTGTTGCTGAGAGGGGACATTACAGGCGATAGTGTCTGCTGCTGTTGCTGATGCATGAGTTGTTGCTGTGAGGGCGTCGCGTAGCGCACTGACGTTAAATCCGGGAGCGAGCCGGTGTTGGCGGTGGCCAAGGCCTGTTCTTGCAGCGTCTTAAAAATGTTGTTTGCTGGCATGTTGCAGTTAAAAAATTTGGCATTTAAATGCAGTTGAGAGGGAGGCTGCGATTGCTGCTGGTGAGAATGTTGGCGGGGTTGGTGCTGCTGCTGCTGCAGTTGATGTTGCTGCTGCTGCATTTGATGTTGCTGTTGTTGGAGTTGCAATTCAAGTTGTTGTTGTTGTTGGTGGTGGTGCTGCTGCAACTGTAGTATACTTCCTTTTCTTTGAGCTTGCGGGCTGTAGCTGCGGCCGATGTTTGGCGAGTGAGATCGCTGATTATGATGTTGATAGTTGGGATGAACAGCACCCATTTCGACAGAGATAGCAGGTAAGCCTCCGACGCCGAAATTGCTTTCTGTCGCAACCGCTGTATTCAGACTTTGGTGCAGCGCCGAATCAGAGTTCGAGCGCCTCCAGCTGGAGTCTATCGGAGGGCTTAGGTACGCGATGTTCTGTCCATTATTGGATAAGCTGCTGGCGCCGGTATTCGTCGCGCTGCTACCGTATGGCGAGCGATCCTGTTTACGCTCCGAGGGACGCCGCATGGGACCGACACCAACACTGCGTCCCCGCGACTCACGGTAAATGTTGGGCGAGTTGCATCCTCCCCCTACTACACCAGCCGTGCCATCCGGTGAGGCGCCGCCGCTACCTGCGCACCCAGCCTTGCCGACGGCCCCTTCGCCCACTAAACAGCATTCCATAATCTTCTGGTTTGCTTGCGTCTCATCCATTTTCGTTGCGTAGACTTCTTTCATAATCCTTTCGAACTCCGCTGTTCCCTCAGCCTGTTTCTGCTTCTGTAGAGCAATTTTTTCGCTGAATTTGCGCGGGTTGGCCATCTTTTCAGACTGCCTGGTGCTTGACGGAAGAAAGTGGACGATGCAGTGCAGTGACGGCAGTGATTTTTAGATGAATTGTAACCCAATTTCAGGACGTCGCATGGAAGAAAAGAAAAACACGACAATTTCAGAACGGTTCAAACTGAAGCTTTGATTTTAAAATATTTATATAATGTATTTTAGTTAACGATTTATTTACTTGCAAAATCAATGTTTCCAATAAAATGAAATGAGCTTTTAATAAAGTGAAGAACAACCCGATGCGGTGTTTCGGTCATGGTAACTCTTTTAATGCCATTTCGGTCACGGTAACCCTTTCAATTATTTGCAATAAATGAGGCTTGCTACCCTCTCGCTCAGATATGGCTACGAAAAACAGATGGAAGCGAGATCTAAAGCAGTTGTGCGGTCGCAACTGAGTATAGCACAGCGTACTCTTCTCATAGCAATGCATCTGTTTTTCAGTTAGGAATGCTTGGAGATCTCGCGGATTCCTCTAAGCAGTTACAATTGTGAAAGTAAGGCAAAAGAAATAATTTCGAGAGCCAAACCTCCCCTAAAACTAATTTACTGCAGCTGTTTTTATTCACTTCTTGATTTTTTAACGCTTCAAGAACCGCCAAATGAACGCTCGTAAGCTCAACAACGTGTTACTGTGTACGTAGATAGTGTGGAGAAGCCACCGAGCGAGATAAAGAAGCGAGCTTTAGATGAGTCAATGGAAGTTTATTTGAAATACGTAAACGCTTCATAGCGGAGTGGTTGAGACGCTTTAGATTTGAGGGAAAGTGCGTTGCCAGTGCGAGATAACAAGCTTACTCTCGAGATGAAGCACGGAGATTGTAAGTCCGTAAGAATGTGTTGAATTAAACCGCCTAATCAAATTGAAAGTGTCGTAGCGATAAGCGGCGATCTAACAATCAATCCCAGAAACTCTTTCCATTGTTACCGATTTCACAAATGATTACATTTTGAACGTGAGGTAGAAAATGTTGGCCTCTGCAGGAAAATGTTGTTCTGTTTGCGGGACTATTATAAACTTCTTCTGTTCTTCCTTGCAGAACAGAACTATATAACAGAAGAGAAGGAAGCCATATTTGAGTGAACGGGCAATAGTAGATTGGAATTATTCTGGCAAGTTATAAAGCTTCCAGGAGAAATATAACTCTGGAACTCTTTGTTGACGGAAATATCGAATACAGAAAGCATTCCTGCAAGTGCGACCTTGTGATTCAGTTGTGCGTTGCTGTCACACGGATCTACTCGTACATGTTGACACAACTTTTGCCCAACAATGAGGAACATGTCGCTCAGGTGACAACATTTAGGAGACAGAGCTGTACATCAAAAGACCAACAGCTCGAGTAAACAGCCAGACTTGCAAGCACTTTAGTTCTTTCTGTACTCTACTCCACTCTATTGTTAAAAATCAAAGAATTACAGAAAGTAATTTCTGTTTATGCGCAAGCGAATATTAATGGGTGAAGCACATTCCAGCTCCGAATTGAGTCGATCAAGAGCGACAAGGGCAGCAAGGGAAACAGATTCAACTGAAGACGTCTGTTTCCACTTTATTATTAATTAATGCAAAGTCGCGCTTACCTTAGATTCGGGTGTCAACGAGTGTGCGCTTCCAGCCGGCGTAGCTGCTCAACTTCTACGTTCTAAGTTAGTGAAACGCGAAAAGCCCTACAGTAACAACTGCTGGTGTGCGGCACGAGGCGGAAGGTGTAAGGCTAGGCCAGGCAACGGTTGGTTTTCGAAACCAGATTTGTTTTGCTGCTGCAGTGCCTTTGATTTTGCTTCTGAATGAGTTTCGGCAGGTCTACGAAACTACTTCTGCAAATGATGCGAGCTTCACTACTACTCTGCTTGAGCTTCTGATTCTCATAAATAGTTCTGTTTACTATGTTTCTGCTTTTTAATTTTAAAATCGCTACGTTTGCTGCACCGCACAGATAACCACTAAACGCAGAGTTCGTTGGCGGCAGTCGCGTCACTTTTGTTGTTGCTCGATTTTAATTGTACGACTTTCATAATATTTCTTATTTGTTCTTCAGTAGCTTTTATGACTTTGTTTTTTATTTGGAGCTGTTTGCACTTTCAGTGTTCTTGACGTTGACGTCTCTGCTTGTGCTGTCATCCGAGCGCTGGCACTCCGTGACCTCTTTTCTGTGGCCGCGATCGCTGCGGTTTCTTTCATTAGAAATCCAACTCTGCTTCTGCGAGCAAAAGGATCCTTCGGAGTTGTCTTAATCACCCACACGTATTTCCACCTTTGTGACCACTTTGCTTTCTCAAAATTCGTTTCACGGTTTTTTTACTTTTTCAGCTCGCTGCCTTGATCTACGTTCATTTTTAGGCTTTCTTTGTTAACCACAATTTGTCTATTTTGATAGCTCCTGACCACTTTATTTGGGTCGCTGATTCCTCAGTCGGTGCTGCTGCGTTCAAGCAATTTTCGAGCAGCGCAGTGCTGTGCACTGTATTTATCGACGGTGTTTACTTTTCACTTTTCCGCTGCAGAGGTCTTCATTAAACGCTGGTTTTGCTTGTGGTAAACTTTCCCATTTCACGAGTCGTATTTCGGCCCAAGACACCAAACTCAAGCAACAAATACGAAAACCCAACTGCGTTCCCGAAATGTCAGTCGATTGAAGATGTGTCAAAATTTTCATTTGTTGCTCAACGAGAGGAAGCGAGAGAACATGATGGAATAGACTGGCAAAATAAACGAGACGGCAATATTGTCACACATTTGCAGCGAAGTTGGTTGTGCTTGAGCTTGGCTGCTATTGTGCAAATCAGAGTGGATTTTGTAGCGTTGAACTTCTATAGAAAGTCAAAGTGATGTGCAGTCAGGGCAAATCGGGGCATTTTTAAAATATACAATCAACTTTGTGGAATAAATTTATTTATCCGATTGCGCATTTTATGTTTGTTTTACATTGTTCTTTAAATATGACCTCGAATATTTGGCAAAATGACCTCTGCAAAGTGTTCGTCAACAATTATGCTTGAACACACCAAAACACATAAAATCCCTATATTCCGAAAATCCCTATCCGACAAAAAATCCACGTAGGCCTGAGTTTACATGGAGAGCGTTTCTGTTGTCGTGGGAATAATTATGTAACGAAATTTAGTCCGGCTGCCTTTTATTATACTTGGGCGCCTTTTTTTTAAACAAAAGTTGTGAGATATTTTAATTTTGTGTAAATAGTTGAGATAAATATATTTATATCTATCTATATATATATTTGATCAGCGTCACCTTCAAAATACAATTTATCCATGAAAAATGTGCCTGTGCGTTTACACGATGGAACTTAGGAAAGCGCTTCATATTTTTATAAAATCAGGAACACCGATTTACAAACATACCAATTATTTCACAAGAAATCGTTGCGGACGGTAGGATGATAGAACTTTCTTCCGTAGATTTTTACAATTCGGCTCCACTGAACTCAAATGGCCCCTTCTTCTGTCATTTTAGCCAAGTGCGGTCTTAGTTTTTGAGTCTTAGAAACGGTCCGGTTTCTGAGCCGTTCCTCCTTTCGTTCCTTTGTTTCCTTTTCCAAAACGTGGATTTTGTTGCTTCGCGGGGTTGTATTTGGAGTTTGTTCGTTACCACGTAATTCAGTGGGAAACGCTTGTGTCTTGCGCGTTCTTGCTGTTTCTAATGTTTATCTTACAACTCGAGCGGGGCTTGTAATTCTTCGCAATTATATGCTTCAAGTGCGTGTTGTTACAAATCGCATAGCGTTTCGCGTCAGTTGCAAGAGGAGCACTACGAAAGCTGCAACGTAAACACAAGCCAAAGTGGGAGCGCTGTGGCACTCAAACTGCAATAGAACTCCTTGGAACAGCGTGGGGCAATGAGAACAAAGCAATTGCTTGCGTCGCAATTGCTTGAGTCTTCAGCTGGCAGCTCCACAAGTAGCAACTAACTGTTACGAGCCCCATGTTCCGCCGGTTATTAGTTTTTAACCCCCTCTTTTCAGCCAGTAAGCTCATCTGGCGTGTTTAATTGTCGTGTTGTTCCAGTTTTCTGCTACAAGGAAATTAGGGAAGAGCAGCGCGCTGGAAATCAGAAACTGAATTAAATGTTTTCGGCGTTTTTTCGTCTAGTTGTTGTACTTACCATTTTGTGTTCTGCCGCGAATTGAGTTCAAAATCTTGGCCAGTGGTGACACCCGAACCCTTCTGAAACCATCTTTTGTCTCCCGAATGGCTGAGAAGCTCTGCGAACTTATTCAGCGTAAATATAAATAAATAATAATAAATATATATTGTATATTATATTCCGTAGCCGGAATATAATTTGAACTCGCCACCTTTTCGTCGCTCCTCACTTTTTTCACAACTCCTCTCCGTTTTGGTAGGGTTGCACCTGCGAGAGTAGTGTAAAAATGGCGCAACTCCTCCATCGCCCTGCAGACCGCACCACGTCTTTCGAGTACCTCGTCACCTTAAGCCCTCGTTTGTTCCACATTCTGTTTTCAAGTGCAGTCTCGGGCGCCTCGTTTTTTGTTTCACTGTCGTCTTCGCAGCCGTATTAAGGTTGTCATCCTCATTTGTCAGCAGCTGCTCGCTGATGACTTTGTCGCGGGAAATTTTATTTTCGTCGCTGTCACTTTTTGCGATGTGCCAAGCTTGGCATCATTAAAACGTGGCAACGCTCTGGTTTGAGGTCTAAAAGTGCAACAAAGTAAAAGCTGAAACTGGGTTGAGTTCTTAAAAGCTCTGATTTGCAGAGTTAATCGCACAGGTTGCTTCTAGTGGGGGGCGGGGGGGTCATTCTGAAAATTGCCTAGAGAGGGAGAGAAAAAGAGAGAGAGAGAGAGAGAGAGAGAGAGAAGTAGTACTGCTGTCTGGAGAAAACAAGGAAACATTTTTGGTTTGGATCCAGAAAACCGTTGTAGCCTCCTCAACTGAAATGAATGCAGACAAAAAGACTTCCATGCACTGATAAGCGTATCCAAGGGGCGGACTGGCGAGTGTAATCCTTTGATCTGAAACTAAACTCTGATTCTCCACCAGTTAATTACGACTTTAAATTACCACGCGCGCCCATGCAACCCTCGTCGACAAGCCATGTCTGGCTTCCACGAACGGTACTTTCAATTGAGATGCTGCTGCTGTTCACTCCCACCCGCCCGCCGGCATGAGGGCGCACGACAGCAACAAGGAAAGACGCACGTAAAAACATCCTTTTTGCAGGAAGAGCCAGAGGAGCAAACGCAATTTAGGCATCCAGCCGGAAGCGTAACCGGAGCGCCCTTCTGAAATGGCGCTTCCAGCTCATTTTCTTTTCAATAATTCTCCGTATTGTAATTCTTCACTCCCCGCAGACTTCTTGCGATTATCGCTGGAGCATATTTTTCCCGAGTATTTCTTGCTTGCGTCTCCCTGAAGCTACGATTTCTCAGCTGCAGCTTGCAGTCGACTTTAATGACGCGCTGCGCAAATTGCTTTCTGCTTCTTCTTTGCTACGAACAACCGCAGAATTTATGATATCAGCTGCAGATGATTTCCTCACTTGAGTGTCTTTAATCTCGCCTGGCTGCCTTTTTGTGTCGGCAGGACTTTTGTAATTTCATTATTTGTAATGAAAAACCATGTTGTACAAACGAAAATCTGTGCAGCGATGAAGAAATGTGAGAAATTGTCCGAAATTTCTCTCCACGAATTTATAAAAAGGCTTTTTTAATGGTAAAAAAGAAGGTAAATTTTTTTAATGCGGTTGTGCAATTTCTGGAATTGAAAATCGGCAAAATCAACGTGTGATGGATGTGTGAAGACTTGTGAAAAATTAGCAGAGAGGAACAAGGCAGCCATCATCCGGGACAACAACAACAACGACAACAACAAGAAAATGGATTACTTAACTTAATCATCGCTGAATTTGAGTACGTGAGCTCGTTTGCAGTAGCAGCAGCGGCAGCGGAGGGTGCGACCAACCATTTGCGTCGCGTGATGGGCGGTGTTGAGGCAGCAGGAAGATGGGGGACTCCTAATGAAGCCAAGAATTTACCGTGAGTTGCCGCTTTACGCGCAGTTTTTCAATTTCCTGTGCGAAAATCTTGCCGGCTTCCGCTGCAAAACGCTTTCGGCCACCCTGCAGTCGGCAGTGGCGGCTCGAGCGCCACACAGTTATGCTGAGAAGGCTTTGAGCGCATCAGGAAGGATTCTTTACCGTTCAGCAAGGCGTTCTAGAACTGCAGAGTGTAGGGTGTGCAGAGCTGACTTGGTTCTCCCCACTGCAGATTTCATTTGAAATTTCCTCCTTCGTTTCTTTCTTTTGATTAAGAATTAAAAATTGTGTTCCTGCAACTGCTGCATTTTCGGAGGTTTGACGCCAGCTTTGAGCTTCTAAACTCGCAGAATTGGCTGGTTTTACATGAGATGTTCGGTCGCTCGAGCTGAATGAGTGTTTAAGTGAACCTTGTGGTCCAAAAGCCGATTCAACTTTTAGATTCGCACGTGGTAATTGAAAAGCCGAAACTACTGCAAGTAACGCAGTTGGAAGTGTTAATTTCCGTTTCAAAATGACGACTTTTGGCGGCTTGGTTGGATTTCTTCGTGCAGCGAAACACTCAGCTGGCGTCGTCGTGCCTGTTCGTCTGTACGAATGCATTCGCGTTTCTAGACGAGTTGGCTTCCCGTGAAACTGAGAAAATCGGCTGCTTTCGTTGTTGTTGAGGCACCAGTAATTGCATGACATCTGCGACACACAGCACGACATCATAACTTAAATTATGCAGACATACATACAGTATTAATTTAGCTCCCGCGAGAGTCGCTTTCTCTCCTTCCTCGGTCTTCTTACACCCCACTGAGAGACGAATAAATGACTTCAGTTAGTTTGGAGGCTCTTTCAACCCTCTTTCGCGGCAGATGCTCAGCTCGTTGCTCTTGTATGCGCCTCGATAAATAATTAATTCTAATTAAAGTAAAGTCCTTGCTGGAAATATATTAAGTCAGAGCTGCCTGTCTCCCTCTCACTGCCTCTCCCTCGCTCCTCTCACATTCTCTCGCTGCCTTTCCCTCTTGCCGCAAAATCTGCGAGCGCAAGTTGTGTGCTCGTGTTTGTCCGCGTGCACGGACTTGTTTTAGCAGCCTGTTAGCGAGTAAACTCAGTCGTTTGCGCTTTTGTTGCATTGCCTGTGCTTCCGCTGCTGCGGCTGCGCTGCTACTGTGGCAATCAAAGGTTGTTGTTGCTTTAGTTTTGTTAAGCACTTTATTTGAGTTTTTGGTGCTCCAGTCACGGTTTCCGCACCTCCGTCGCAGTTTTTGCGCCTCAGTCACTTTTTGTGCTGCTCTTGTTTCCCGCAGAACTTCGCTGGCATGGCGAGGTTTGTGTGGCCAAATAAATAAAAGAGAAAGGAACGCAAATCCACACATACAAAGCTGTTTTCGTCTTTTTTCTCTTCGTTGTTTGCATGTTGATTACAACTTCAACGCAACGGAAAAAGTACGCAAAATTTGTACTTGTGTACTTTTTCCACTTTTCTGTGCTTTTTTCTTGCCACAAACGGTTGAATCTGTCATTTTTATGTTTGCATGCGACAGCTTTTCACTGCTTGTTCACGTTCAAAGGACGTGCGGACCACCGCGACGCGCCTCCCCACCCCTCCCGCGCCCTCTGTTGACACTTCTGAGCAAACGCATGTGAATTTCGTCCTGCTTGCGACTCTTTTTGGTGTTTTTTTAGGTTTTAATTGCATCTCATTTCGCTGTTGGTTTTAAGGTTTTTCTGCATTCGAATGCAGAGTAAGCGAATCACTTGACGCAGCGGCTCTCGAAAATCAGTCGTCTGCTGAGGGGTGAAGTGTGGGGGGGGGGGGGTGAGGCAGCCGACGTTGCCAGTCATGAAACTCCAGCATGAAAGCCGAGCAAACGCATTCACGCGTCACCACTCGGCATTCCGACGGGCAACCCACGAAACCCGCGGCAGTGAAGGCTGCAGTGGCTGCAGAGCGGTAAACCAGATTAATTGTGAGAGCAGGCGGATGCAATGTTTGCTGCGCTAAATGCAGAAGCCAGCTGCAGCGGTAAACAAGCTGATTGCAAGTCTCTACGAGCGACTGGCTGATGACTCTGCCTCTCCGGACAGATTTTCCAATTGCAGAGGATTTTCCTTGTTGCTCTCAAGGTGCGTCGCAGTGTTGCGGGCTAAATTTTGCCTAAATTTCTATCAAGTGTCGGAGTCGCCAGCGTGTAGCGAACTCTTCTCGCCGTCGTCGAGTAAAACCCACGAAAACTCCATCAAAGCTGTTGTTGTCTGCTGCCGAAGCCGTTATCACACGCACGCCGTTAATTGCGGCAGTCGAGCTTTTTCGTTTACCCTCGTGCGTCGTCGCCGCCAGTTACGCGCTGCCGAGGAGCGTTTTACTCGCTGCAGTTCGAATGCTTTCGGTGGGCATTCCAGCCCGCGTCCCTCAGCCGCTGTAGTGCGCGAGTATTTGTTGCCTAATCAGTGTGATCGAGGCAGCCCGAGGACGCCGGCGAAGGCGATTTCGAGAGCGCAAGTCGCTGCACCTGCTTGCTCTCCGCTCACGTATGCATGGGCGCGCGAGGGTGTGTGTGAGTGTGTGGAGCCACGTAGATGAGGTCACGTTCGCCTGTGGAAGTCGTATGTGGCGTCGTAAATTGAAGGCCAACTTGACGGCTTATTGGCTCCCCACTTGGGTGCTGACGTGCTTGTTGCTCTTGTTGTTGGTGTTGTTGATGTCGGCAGACGTGACAGACGCTGTGCCGTCGAGAAATTAAGTGATGGAAGCTAATAGCAGCTCGATTACATCCACTGACCTCGATTCGCAGTCGGAGCTCGTTCCTGCTTCGTTCTTTTTATGCTCTTCCTTCGCATCAAATGGCAAAACGCGTCCCTGACCGCTTATCGGTGCTGGAGGTCCTGCGGCAGTCTGCTCGACCACCTCGTGAATGTCAACGTGAGTCGTGTGTCGCCGACGGACCCAACGTCCTGTTCAACGCTTGAAAGGGTTGGGGATTCGAAGGGATGCAATAAAAACTTCCTTCCTACGAAGCAGGAAGAGCAGAACCGGATATCAGTCGCACTGAATGCGGCAGCAGCCGCGATTGTCGATTCAAACTCCGCAGAGGGCCGAGCGCTGCAGGAAGGAAACCGTTGGAGCCGCAGAAGCGAAAGCAGCAGAAGCGAGTGAAGGCGAGAGAGCGCGAACGAAGCTTTCGCCGCTCTAAATTTCGAATTCGGAATCTCGTGTCGGAGGACGGAAAGCTTTTCATTCAAGAAAACGCAGCAGTCGGCGGCAACGGCAACAGCAACAGCAAACCGAAGCGGTGAACTGGAACGCGACAGTCGCGCGCAGGCTGTCGTGGCGAGGAGACGTGAATCGCGCGGAAACCAGTTGAGAAACACACTGAAGCAGTAGAAAATAAACTGAAGTAGTGAAGTTCGAAGCAGTGAGTAGAAAAAAGTCCTTAATTAGAGGGACTTTCAAAGTTTCAATTCGTGATACAAAACGTTTTTCTGGAAATTCACAAAAACGGAAAAACTCCTTCAGCACCGCGGAGAGCTAAAAACTCGCCAATGTGGGTTAAGTGAGTGGTGGCACACACACACACACACACACACACACACACACACACACACACACACAAGCAGACACACTCCGCACAACTGAAGGCGGACTGACGCTGCGCTGACCACAGCGGACACGCAAACAACACGAGAAGTTCAGCACTCGAGGGCGACTCCGCCGCCCACCCTTGGCCGACCCCTCCGCCCCCGTTGCGTGTTCGACCTGCTCGGCCAGCAGCGCGCTTACTTCGCCGCGGCGTGAGTCATGCAGCAGCAGCGGGAGCGGCGGCGGCGGGTGTGCAAGCAACGCCAGCTCTGCAGCGCACGGAAACCCATGTGAAATAACTGCGAATTTAACTGTACAACGCGAGAGCAGGCCAGAGCAAACAATCGACTGGAACTGCGAGGTCAGAAGTTGTGAATCCGTCGAAGGCTGAACTGTTTGCGGAGGCGTCGCGAGTTTTATAGCGCTGCAACATAAAAATCCGCTGAATGTGTCTCCGCGTCCGCGATCGCGTGACGGCCGAGTCGTGTTGAGAGCAAGGTAAGCCAACCACAACAACAAACGCGCAGTATTTGGCGTCTTTTGGAGACGAAAACTCGCGTCGACTCCGCTCAGCTCACTTCGAGTTGATACATCGAGTTGTTTCGTTGTTTCCATTTATGTGGAGCCTCAAGAATGCCACGAAGATCCGCGTGCCAGCAACAGGGACACTCGTGTCCCTCCGCGGATGCGTTCTCGCAACTCCGCGAAAGCGCTTCGCATTCAAGTCGCGTCGGGGCACCAAATTGCAGCCCCAGCAACTTGTAGCTCCACTGAAACGGCGCGACACGAAAGGAGCAGCGAATCTCCAGTAGTCGCGCCTCGAGGGCCGCGCGCGCTTCAAAAAGTTTGCATTTTTATTTTAAGTCGCTTTTTGTTTTACCAGCCTGCATCTCCGATGTTTTCATGGCTGCAGGCTGCAGTTGTAGTTGTTGTTGTTGTTGTTGTTGTTGTTGTTGTTGTTGTTGTTGTTGTTGTTGTTGTTGTTGCAGTTGTTGCGCTTGTAGTTGGCGCACTGCATTCGTAATGCCTGCATATTAAATGACGGGTGGCAGCTGTGGCGTCAAGGACTCGCAGCGCGACTGCGACTGCTCGTTCTTTGCTTATCCTTCGCCGGAGGAGCGGCGGCGGCGGAGGTGTTTCGCGGGCAACACTTGCTGGGCCACAGAATGGCGCGCTTGTTGCCAGTGCGAGGCCTTCACTTGCCCCTTCCCTTCACGGCAGACGTTGATGGCCAGCCTTCGTCGGGTCGGGCAGCGAGCATTTTCAGCGAAGACACCAAATGCAAGAATTAACATTTTCAGTATGCAAATAAACGAACTGCAGGCTGGGAGACTTCAATTTTTGACACAAAAGAGTTTCTGGTTCCGCCGAAGGAGGTTTTCGGGTGGGGAATGAAATTCCCGATTCTCAGTTTGTCTCACAACACACATTCACACGTATAGGAATTTGCGATTACCGTTGTTTTGATGGAAGCGAAAACCACGCAAATACACGCGCGCACATGCAAATGAAATGCTGAACCGGCGGCGTCCGTATTGGTGAGGCGCCGCTCGATGATATGAGAGAACGGAATGCATTTCGCGGCGGGGAACTACTGAGCTGCGTGCGAGCTAAGGTGTGCGTGCAAGTGTGCGTGTGTTAGCATGTGTGGAAAGGTAAAAATGTGCCTGTTGAAGAAAAAGCCACGCAAAACCGTCCCCTGAACTGCCTGAGCGTGTGTTTGTGCGCACTGATAAATGTGTTGCTGCGAACAAAACGCGTCACGACATTTTAGTGTGTGGAAAACTTACATTTATGACTTCCTTCTGCCTCTCTCGCTCTCCTCACATCCACTTCTCGGCTCATTCATCACTCGCAGGAGCGAGAAATTCCCTTGAATAAATTATGCACGCTGTAGCCTTGACAGCTACATATTTACACACACACACACACACACACACACTCTGGCAGCGGAGCGGTACGCAGCACGACGAAGAGCGTCACAGTGAGAGCGGACAGAATGACGAATTCATCCGAAGGTTTCAGTGAAGCTTAAAATGTCTGGAAGCAACACAACATTTGAAACCGAAGGCGATTGAGAGCGAAGCGTGGGAAACCAGAGAGTGCAACACAAATGTGATTTTCTTGTTAAATTTGCTGTTGAAAAGCACTTCTTTCGTGTTTTGTGTTTTATTTAGCACGTTTCTAGCCACTCAAGTCGGGCTGGCAAGCAGCTGAGGTTACTCTGAAACGGCCAAACCGAAGCACCGAATTTCAGTTCGGACGAAGGCAGTTTTTTTTCTTTAATTCATCCATTTCACTCAAACATTCGCATTCCGCTTTGCCAGCCCAGAAGTGAGGGCCGAACTACGAGAAGGATTCACTCAGAGGACATTTCTGGAAATCATCTACTCGCAAACTGTCTCGGCCCTCGAAGACCCACGAAGGAACATCGCAAGTTTTTGCTGTTAACTTGACGTTAACTTGACGTTAACTTGACTTCATTAGGAAGCACGAAATGCGCTCTGGGGAAATAAATGGCTCCGGATAGCGACGCCACCCCGTTTCGCCATTGCAGACTCCGTCGGAGACGAAAGAACGCCACGAATACGGAAGCTGGAAATTAAAGCAGAGGTCGGGAAGCTCGCGCGAAAGCAGCAGAATAACAAAAAGTCTAACAAGGACATCGCCAGACGTGAGACACGCGGCAACAACAAGCAACGAGGGCCCGTCCTCGCTGATGGACTCGCAGTCGCTGGGCGCGCAGGTCGGTCGGCCAGCTGGAGCTGCGGTGGCCACAGGGAGCCCTAAAAGCAACGACAGTCCTTGAAAAAGCAGAGAAAATTAAGTCAAATTACGAGTTCTGTCAAATGGATTTCGCTGCGTTTGTTATTCACAATTCACTCCCTTCACACAATTTCAACACATTAAAACACATTCATTCACACACCCTCACTTCGCACGGATTCGCACGCTACGCAAACAGAGACACGAGAGTTCTCCGTTTTCACTCAGACGCCTGTCCGTGAGCACACACGCAACACACACACACACACATCTCGAACAGAACCGTCGAAGCAACGGCCGATCCTCTCTCTCTCTCCATGTCTACTCACGCTCACACACCCTGACAAACACACTCAACAACGGAAAGAGAAGCCGCTCTCACGTTTGCCGCGAGAGCATTTCAATAGTCCGCTGCTCCCCCGTTAAAGTGGAAACGGACCGGAAAAGAAATCACAACGGACCGGCCTTCCGATCGGAAGAACGCGCGAGTCGGTCGCACCCACCGAACGACCGACCGACCGACGACCAGCGGCGATGGAGCCAGAGTGGGTTTTGGTGCCGCACTGACGTCCTGTCCCTGCCGACTCCACACTTTCCTCGAGTGCCTTTGATTCGCCCCGCGAACTTCCTGTTCCGTCCTCAGCGAGGGACGGAACTGACTTAGCGATAACCTGTCCTCAGCATGCAGAAAAGTCCTTCGCGTCGTTTGCGTACGAAGGCGAGACGAATTTCGAAGAAGGACGAATTTCCCCCCTTCGTTCGAGCCGAGCGAAGTGGAAAAAGTCGGTCAAGTCGCCTCAATGCTTCTTGCGGATCCTTCCACGAGTGCTTCCACTCAATTAGTGAATGCATCCACCAACGATTTGTATTGCGAAATGAGACTCCCGCTGTTCTCGCGTTCTCGTGCTCCGATGAGCGGCTCGCCGATTTTATTGATTTCACTCGGAACGAAGGCAAATTGAGTATTAGCTGTGAGCGAGGTAGAGCGATGATTACCACACCTCTGTTGCGTAACTTACAGTTTTCTCGCTCTTCGAACTTTCCTCTTTATCGTCTCCCGGTAAGAACACGAAATTTTGCTGCTATTCTCTTGAAGAGAGCAAAACTTTGCCAATCAATCGATTGCTCAAACTTGTGCTCCTTCCAGTGGAACTCAGTGCGAAGGCCAGGAGGGCAGCCGCTCCAGAGTTACTTTATTAGAGCGTAAGTAATCGAAGTCGGTAGTTGTGGCTAAAAATAGCCACAGTTAAGTCATCTCAGAATTCTAATGAAAAAAGTTGCTTGCCGCTCTTTATAAATAAACATCGAGAGAATGTTTGTGAAATCAGTTTCCAGCTCGAAATGAGAGTCCAACACTTTCTCGGAATCGTAGCTCGTTTCTACGTTTCTAAGTTTGCAAATAATGTAATTAATGATGCAATTAACGATAAGAGTTCCGTGAGCGTTGACTGCATTATTAATTATGCATATTTTTCGCTGACTTAGAACGGGGTCAACGATAAGAGTTTCGTGATCAACAACGACTTCTTCAAATTTCTCACCTCATCTCTGCCGTGCGTATTTCGCTCGGTGTCCTCCGAATATTTAAATACCCTACTTTTTTGTGTGACCGAAAGAGGGAACCACGGTGTGTTAAAGAGGGTGAGAGGAGGGGGAGAGGGGCGAGGATCTTCAGGTGTCCGCCCATCACTTACCTCGAAAAGTGGAAAGTTGCGATACCCACTAAAAATTGAAAGGAAAAACCACGAATTTCTTTGGTTTTTCTGCTCAGAGAAATCAGTTCGCTTCATCAAAATTATCTCATAAAATTCTCCATTTGAGTACTTCGAGGATGAGACTCTCTCAAAGAGAGCGTAAGTACCGTTCTTGCTACGCACACAAAAAACGAGCCCACGAGCAACCCGCGCGTTTTCGAAGCCTTCTGCTCCGTGCACGAGTGCGACGTTGTGTGCGTGTTTACGTGTTTACGTGTTGTAATGCATTGTATTTGCAGCGATTTGCATCCCTGATTTTCGATTAAGTTGTCGACTCAGTTGGACTCGAAGCACGAGAAGAACCGGTCACGAGTAGCCATTCGAAACCCCAGACGATTTCCAGAAACCTCTCTAATATTCTGGATGTTCTGCTCGCCTAAATTTGACACACTTCCAGCCAGAAGTATCTCTGTGAAATTACCCTCTCCCCGTATTGGTCTCGAGGGGTCCGGTCGGTCACTGCAAGCAGTCGGCAGCCTCCCGACCGCGAGTAGGGTATCCGCAAGTCGCTCGCATTCGAAGAGCTGAGAGTCAAACGATTAAAAAGGAAGAAAACCAGCAGAACTCGTTCAGAGGTCGCATCTCGCTACGGGACGCTAGTTGGCTTCAGTTCTACGCAGGCACTCCAGCGAGACGGGTGCAGTCAGCTCTGACACTTGCAATGAGTCCAAAAATAAATCCTCCGTCTGTGGTTCTTGTTGCGCTGCAGTGTTGCGTGTTGTCGGCAGCCTACGAGGTGCCGAAGGCCAAGATCGACGTGTTTTACCCGAAGGGCTTTGAGGTTTCCGTCCCAGATGAGCCTGGCGTCACGCTCTTCGCCTTCCACGGCAACCTCAACGAGGAAATGGAAGGACTCGAGGCTGGCCGCTGGGCGCGCGACATCGTGAAGGCCACGAACGGCCGCTGGACTTTCCGCGACAAGCTGACAGAGCTGAAGATCGGCGACACTCTCTACTACTGGACTTACGTCATCTACAACGGACTGGGCTACCGAGAGGATGACGGGGTCTTCGTCGTCAAGGAGTACGCGAATAAGACGGTCGGCCCCGGACCCACCACGGGCCCGCCGCCCGCTCCTGCGCCCGCGGCGCACACGCACGACGACGCGAACTGCGTGGCCAGCAAGACGCAGATAAACGGCGGCCTGCCGACGCGCTGCTCCGGCCAGATTCTGTTCGAAGACGAGTTCACTGGAACCACGCTGGACCCGAGCAAGTGGAAGATCGCGCGCCGCTTCTCTGGAGAGCCCGACTACGAGTTCGTGATGTACGCAGACGACGTGCCGGAGGTGCTGAGCGTGCGCGACGGCGTGGTGAGCGTCAAGCCGAGGCCCGTCAGCCAGCACATCCAGCACGCCGGCCGCCACGGCTACGACCTGGGCGCCCGCTGCACCGGCAAGCCCGAGACGGCGGACTGCGCTCGCTCCGGCGGACAGGCCAACGACATGCCGCCCTTCGTCGCGGCGCAGTTCTCCACCAGGGAGCGCTTCACCTTCAAGTACGGGCGCGTCGAGGTGCGCGCCAAGCTGCCCCGCTCCGCGTGGGTCTTCCCGCAGCTGTGGCTGGAGCCCGTGCGGCACGCGTACGGACTGAACAACTACCAGTCGGGCCAGATGCGGGTGGCCTTCAGCCGCGTCAGTGGCGACGCGCTGGACCTGCACGGCGGCGTGCTATTGAACTCCAACGAGCCCTTGCGCTCCGCGAAGCTGTGCCGCAAGCCCTCTTCCGCCGACGCCGACGCCGACTGGGCCAACAAGTTCCACGTCTACAAGTTGGTTTGGACCGAAGACTTGATCGCCGTGGCGGTCGACGACGAGGAATACTGCAGGATCAGCCCGAGGGATGCCGGCGAAGCTCTCTGCAACACCGAAGTACACTCCGCGCGCTTGCCGAACAAGGCCGCCCTGGCCGAGGGCTCCACGTTGGCGCCCTTCGATCAGGAGTTCTACGTGACGCTGGGTTATGGCGTCGGCGGCCACTCGGACTTCCCGGACGACGCTCGTGCGGGAACAGAGGAGAAGCCCTGGAGGAACTCCGACCCGCGAGCCATGAGGAAATTCTGGAACAAGTCGAAGCACAACCTGGACGAGTGGCTGGCGAACGGCGACCTCAAAATCGATTACATCAGAGTGTACTCGGTGTAGTACTGCTAATTTCAATAAAATACTCTAAATACTCTCTTTTGAACTCTCCTCCTCTTGCTGTTACTCAGCTGACAATCACTCAACAATCACACCTCTCCGCTCTCTCTTGCGATACCAAGACCGTGGAAATTCATTTGAGTGGGGGGGGGGAGGGGAGGCATCAATTGTTTTCTTGCTTCCACGAAGGCGTTCAATCATTTGAACGCCGCCTCGTCTCGTCTCAAGCAATCAATCGCACCACGCGTGAGTGCGACTCAATCAAGTCTGCCGTGATTATTGCGGCGCAGTAGATGTCAGCGGAGAGTTATGGCTGTCATTCACACAAGAGGCGGGATTGCGCCAGCAGCACCGGGAGGGGAGGAGAAGCGAGATCCTGAGGACTGCGTTGACGACGCTGTTCCGAATGTCAACGAATTTTACGAGCGGAATACAAGGCGGCTGATGGAGCACTCAACTTCCTCGAATTGTGGATTCGGTGATTTATTGCTCAAGACGAGCTGAAGCCGTGAGATTTGAGAGCTTCTTGCTGCATGTGTTGCGTATCCAAATTTCCGCATTCGCTGGTTGAATTACGCAACCGAAGTTCGTGACATTCGTGTTCTAATTTTGACAAATGTGACGCTTTTCCTTCCATTTCCCTAATTGTTTGATTCTTCTTTACGCTGGAGGCGCTCCAACTAATGGTTGACCTCAGAATCCGTCTCCTTCCCTCCCGCGCCACCCCCTTCTCTGGCGCATTCACAGCGCTTCGAGTCAAGGGCTGCATAACGAAGAGGCAGAGCAACGCAGGCTTGGGTTTCATCATCAGACGAAGCCCTGAAATTCCTCCAAAGTAGCTTCAACCTGCGCCGTTCTGTGGTGGCTTCCTTGCGTATAAACTGCGCTGAATTTCAAATTTTCGATTAGGTTACGTGAAACTTGAAACTGGTTACGTGGCAGTTGTTGCTTTTCTCTTGCGGGTTGCGTACTTGCGTCCGTCTGCCAGAGAGAAACCCATTGAAAGAGTGGAACGCATTTCTGAGCAATCAAGTATTTCTGCAAAACAGATGAATAGAAGTCGTTGTCGGCCCTGAAACTGACATTTTTATGGCGAATCCAGTTCTGTGGCGGCCGAGCGCCCATCAGAAAAATTAAATTTTGCTAATGACGTGATTTTGCAATCATCGCGCGGTCGTTTTACTCTTGATTGGATTTTGCTCAACGGCGACTGACTGTGAGTTGAGGAGCCTGCGAGATCTCGTTCCGCTCACGTTCCGCACTCTCAAATCAGGTTTTCTGCCGAACGCTGCAGTGGCATCCGAGGCGTCGTCCGTCGTTGCACGTAGCAACACACTCAGGGCAGCATCCTGCTCATTATTTTTAATGAGTTGCTGGTGGCTTCAAATGAATTCTTCCCGCGGCAATCTGCTGACGCTGCTTGAATTTCGCTTCATGCTAAATTATTTGTATTCTAGATGCGAACTGTGGGTTGGAGGAGGGCGTGGTGGGGGTGGGGGGCGGTGGTTTGGTTGCACGGATGATAATCTGTCCGCTCAGAGGTGTCTACCGGCTGAATGAATCGACACGCGACACGCCGCGCGTCGCCTTAACGCTGAAGGTTGACTGACTGAATCGACTAACGCGACGCGCTGTCGCTTCAACACCCGCTGCAACATTGCGAGCGTCTCATTCCAGGTGGCTGCCTAGAAATCTCCAAGTTGTTGCTGCTGCCGCTGTACCAAGCGTGAAGGTGATTTTCTGATATATTTTCTCATCCTATTGCGCGGACATCAATTCCTGTCAAGTTTTTTTAATTAATTTCGTTGCCCTCACGATTGCAGTTCGCCTCCCCTTTTCCTCCGCACGCTCGCCTCGACACCCTCGAGTCGCCAGGAAATGCTGCTGCTGTCGACACCGCTGCTCCTGCTGCAGTTCTCCGTGCGACGAGCGGCGGAAGTCGCATGTGTGTCACTTCAGTGACGTGTGTGCGTGCTCGCTGCGACTCATTGCATCCTCAACGTGGATCATGAAGACGTCTTGCTGTCGTGCAATTGCTGCCGCTGAGCTGCCATTCGTTGCAGTCGATGACAAGCTTTCCGCTTTTGCTGTCACTGCTGATGAAATCCATGCTCGCGCAGGATTTCAGGCTTCTGTTGTCAGCAACAACTACAACTACACCAAAGCAGATGAGTGTGCTTGTTTCTGTGTGTGTTTCCGAGAGCATCTCACTCACGAGCCTTCGTTTCGCCGGCGTCTCGTAAATGTCTCGCTTAATTGTGTTTAATTGCGGCTCGTCATTTATTCAGTTCTGCATTTAGCACTGCCAGCAGTTCCGTCTTTCTCTTCGTCCAGCGGAGGCCTGCAGTCAAAAAGTCAAAAGGAATTGAAAGACGTGCAATGAAAAGTCGTCCGCTGAAAGCTTTTCATCGCGGGACATCCGGCGGGTCGAGTGGGTGAGTTGAATGTAAGATCCGCGTTCACCAGCCGCCGCGTGGAATGCCAAGCGGGATGCAACTGCATTCGAAGGCAGCAAGCGCGTTGCATGCTGCTGATAATCCTTTAATAACGCCTTTCAGCAGAAGTGCTGAAGTGCAGCCAGATAACCGCGGCGGTGAGTCGATCCACGGACGTCCTTCTGAACTGCGAACTCGAGTTCCACTTCAGCGCGTCGCACTTCCCTCGCTCCTTCACTGGATTTCGTGTTAAATTTCACTCATTAAACGAGGGTTGGCAGGTCAATCTCGAAGTCTCTTCTGAGGGGAGGTTTTGCTTTTAATCGTTTGCTTGCAATAATGAATGAGTTTTCAATTAACGGAGATTTAAATGTGTTTCGTTGGAGACGCTGGAGGTTCTTGGTTGTTTCCAACCCTCTCCGCCAAATAAATCTGAAGCTGCTCGACCTCCTCAACGCGTTCTTGACGTCCCACGCCTGCCCTGCCGTTTATTAGTTGTATTTTCTGATGTTTACTGTGTTTAACTAGCGTTTTTCTCTCTCTTTGTCAGTGGAAAATGCTGGTCTTCCTGCCCTTGATCGGATTCTTCGTGAGCACTCAGCCAGCGCCAGCTGAGGCGAATGTGGCCGCCGATGCCGATTTCCGAGCTGTGGAGGTGAGCAAATTAACTCTTCTTTGCAGGAAGCGGAGACACGAGTTTCGAAGAATATAAAAACAAACTAATTCCTTCTCTCTCGTGCATGCAGCCTTCGCGGCAGTGGGACGCTGGTAAGCCTTGAAAACACACTAGCAAATGTATTTCTTTGAATCCTTTTGGCCAATCATAAAACGAAACTTTGTATACAACTTCTTTTCCGATTTACTTAGCAAATTAAATTAATTTCAGCTCAAGAGATCCCTCTGCACGACGCAGGAGACTTCGTTGCCTTGTGCTCGACGTCAGCTTTCCTTGCCTCCTCGTGCGAGGAGTCCTGCTCAGCTGCTCTTGGCGGGTTGTTGTTGGGAATCGTGCAGGGACGTGCCAACTCCGCAGGTTGAGGCGTTCATTGAATTTCGTTTCTCCGAAACGACGTTGTTATGAATTTCTGTTGCCAGGAACGCCTTGCATCAGCCTTTGTTGCGAAATTAATGGGAAACTCCAAGCAATGAGATGAGATTGTAGTCTCCCTCTCACCTCTCACCTCTCACCCCTTCGCCTTCCACTCCAGGTCGGCCCTTCATTTCTTACCCTCCTCAACTGAAGCTGTCGCTGCCTTGACGCAGTGGAAAAATAAACAACAACTCTACACGCGGTGAATGAACTTCGATGGTGTGTCGACGTGTTTCACTGAGGGACCAACGTGGCTGGAATGCGAGTGCAGGTGGCAGCATTTCGAGGCGGGTCGCTCAAACACGGAGTTCGCCAGCAGCGCGAATGCGTTAAACGTTGTTGTTGTTGTCTCAGCAAGGACACTGAGCGTCCACACACTTGAGCGAATGACGCGTCCTCAGCGTCAGCGTCAGCGTTTCGCAAGAAGCGAGAAAAGCGTGGTGAGCCTGAGACGGCCGCCTTCTTTGCGCACCCAACCTGTTAGCACACCATTTTGGGTTATTTAAATTCCTGCTGACTCGACTGCTTTGTGCGCAAAAGTGCTTCAACTTCGCCCGCTGTCCGTCCCCCAGCCGTCCGTCCGTTCGTCCGTCGAAGTTGTCTGTCCACCTGTTATGCTCTCTGAGCCGAAACGTTTACATTTCCTCGCTGGTTGTTTGCATTAACAACGTTCACCTCCCAGCAGAAAACTGCGACGAGACGGTGGCTGGAGAAGAGACGCTGGCTGCTGCGCGTGTGGGTCGCGACGCTGGCCGACCTACAAAATTGTAGCGCTGTGTTGACTCCAGGCCACCCACAATTCTGCTGTTTAGGATTTCGTAAACATTTCTGCGAAATCTTGATTTCCTCCGCGTGGTTTTTCATTTCCAACGTCCCTCGTTTGCTTCCCTGATATACTTTCAGCATAATTTCGCGCTCTCGCACTTTCTGCAACACCTTTTCACGCTCCGTTTATAACTAAACGCGGACTGATAGAATGGCAAATGAATAGTTTCCAGATCGTGTTATCAAGAAAACTTCGCTCAAGGCGGTGAAGGACTCTGCAATTTTTAAAATGCGAGGCCAAACAAGAGCGACTTTTTGCGAAGCTCTCGAAAACTCAATGACAGAAAATCGCGCTCCTTGAAAGCCCTAGCAACACCTTAATAGCCTCCCCAGCAAGCAGCTCGTTTCCTGTTTCCGGTCTGCCGCCGCTTGCGTTCCCATCGATCTGCCCGGCGAACCGGATGCTCGTCCATCTGTAGCGCTGCGCCTGCCGAGCTCATCACGCGCTCGCCCTGCCAAAGTGCAGGAAACTAAGAGTGCAATAAAAGAATGGGATTTCCTCTTCTTCGTTTTGTGTCCCTTCTCGCCTCCCCTTTTCGCCTCCCCTTTTGTCGCCTCTTTTGTCGCTGGGCTTGAACTCCATCCTTGCCGTTTCTGCTCCGAGGGCGACTGCAGCTATTATCGCGCCATCGTAATGTTTGTGCTGCTAACAAATGTTCTGCTTTATCTCCTCCCTTCGCCGCGCGTCTCGAATGGCGACCGGTGGACGTTGGCTGGATGGCTGGACGGCTGGCAGCAAACTGCACGGTCGGCAACGCAACCTACGCTCACGGACGGACCTTTAAGTTGGACTGCAGGACGCAATGTGTGTGCGAGGTAAGTGGGGATCGCGGACCCTTCACAGCGAGCATTCGTTTCAGTGAAGTTGAGCGGCACGAAGACAGCGCTGCGCCGGTTCTGAACTGAGCTGCCAACATTATTTCGGTTGTCAGGCCGTGGAACTCAATTTTAAAGGCTGACTGGAACCGAAAACCTCTTCACCCACAACTAGATCCCGGATGGGGGGCTCGAGAAGTGGTCTCGAATTGCACCAACTCCTGGTTGGATGCAGCATTTGGCGAGGAAGACCAGGAGTTCACCTCTCAATTTTTGTCTATTCTTTCAGTCTTTTCTTGCCTGACTTTGACTGAAATCCGATTCATTTGAGAATCAACAATCCCGGAAGCTAATATTTTGCAGCGAACATCTCTGTGTTGCAAGTGTCCCTCGTCCTGGTCGAGCTGATTCTGCAATTTTCTCCTTCATCTGCAAACAGAGGGAAAACATCGAGTTTTCGCCTCCTAAATCTCGATTACCGCTGACAGCCGCCACGAAGCACAAATTTATGGCCGCACAGAAATTACCTTCGAAGCATTTCTGCGGCGGATAAACTCCCCGCAAGAAATCTTCGCGCCCTCTCTCGCTGCCTCTACTCTGGCCGCAACTACGCGCTGCTTCCTGGTTGTTGCCCCGTCCTCTCCGTCTCGTTTTACGCTCAGGCCGCCGCGCACCCTTTCAAGAGGTTCCGGCTGCCCGTGCGATCCCCTCGCCCGCTCCACACATTTAGAGCCGCGAGACGCACTGGTGCTGCTGTTGTTGCTGTCTCGACTTCATTGTGGCTTTGTGAACACATTGTTGCATCTGAAATGTTCGATGTTCGCTTTCTGTGCAGAACGGACGCCACGCGTGCTCGTCGCTGTGCCCGAAGGAGCAGCTGCCGGCGCCCGAGGACACCATTTCGTGCAGGTCGCCGCGCCTCGTCGACGTGCCTGGCCACTGTTGCAAGATGTGGCTGTGCGAGAACCCAACAGCCGATGGTAGGTGATGCGCGGGTGTACTTCTGCCGCGTAATCGGAGAAGTAGAAGCCCGATCAACAGACTGCCAGACTAAAGAAAAACACACACCTCTTCCCGCAGTGACCGCGACCTGCCACAACTCCTCCGCCAGTCCGTGGACGCCCTGCAGCCACCGCTGCGGCGCCGGACTGTCGACACGCGCGACCAGCGCAACGCGTGGCTGCCGACGGCCCAGCAACGTGAGGCTGTGCGAAAACCAGCCGTGCGCCGCCAGCCAGGAGCCTCCTTCTCGGAAACGCAACCAGGTCAGCGGCAGCAGTCAGCAGCTACAATTGGACGCCAACCGTAAACAACTCAAGTTCGTTAAGGACGCCAGCCGTCACAAGAGCGAGGATGCACCACAGCTAGGCAGGCATCGAATACGGGTGAGTGGCGTGCGTCAGGAGCGTTGAAGCCGTTTCTAGTGGCACACAAGGCTTGTTCAGTTGTCATCGCTTCTCAGAGGCGCCCGACTAAACTAATTGAGTTCCGTGCAGCAAACAATGAAAACTGCAAGCCGTGCGCGTTCTCTTTCCTGAGTTTCCTTTAATTGTTGGCTGACATCTGACCTCCTTCTCCTCCTCCTCCTCCTCCTCCCGCAGAAGGGACACGAGTGTCGTCACGTTCAGCGTTTGGGTCCGGCGCGCATCCGATTGGGTCCCTGCGTCTCCAAGAAGCTGTACCGCCCGAAACTTTGCGGCAGCTGCCAGCACTCGAGCAAGTGCTGCGTGCCTTCGGTATCCACGACAATTCAAGTGAGTGCAACCCACTCGAGAGCGACTCGATTTCAGAACTCTTTCCATCTCGTATTTATGAACATAATTGGAAAAATTGATTTTCTGTCTGCTTTTCCTCGCAGGTCGAGCTACTCTGTCCTCTAAAGACGCTGAACCCCGTCAGCTATGTGGAGCAGAGCCATCAGCGCCGGCAGCAACTGCGCTTGTGGGACACGGTGTCGCTGGAGCCCCTCGACCAGGAGTTCCTGCAGTCGCACCAAATGCAAATCGAGAACAAATTCGTCGCAGTTGAGTGGATTTTGAAATGCGAGTGTGGCAGAAACGTGAGTAAAGCGAGTCTAAATTCTAGAGGGAAACAAGCTGGTCGACCAGAACTCTCAGAACAGCTCACTCGTAGCAAGATCACGAGGAACCTTGCATTGACTCGGAGTGCCCAAAGAAAAGTCCCTCTCACCTGTCCCTGCATCTTTACACATCGCGCGGCGTCTATTTTAGGGGATGCAAATCCACGTTTGATCCATTTCGCCTGTTTTCGTTCGTCTACGATAGCATGTGTCGTCGTCCGACTCCTCGTTTTCCATATAAATTCGTATTTAAGCAAGAAATGCTGCCTGAAACATCAAATCGAATCATTCCAGAAATAGAGGCTGGCGGGCTATGAATCCGAATGCATGATGGATGATGGATGATGGATGGGGTCGATGCCGGACCGTACTCGCTTACCTCGTTCTGGAATGGCCTCGTTGAGTTTTGTGGGTGGACTAAACCCACAATGAAGTCTTCTGCCCTTGTGATGACGCAACCCTCTCGGCAGCTGCATGCATTTGCACATTAGGGAAATGCAAATGTGCCCCTCACAGCGGTTCGCCTGCTGGCTGTGCTAAATAATAGCATCGGCGTTTATGCATCTCAGTGGTTTGTGAATTAGAAGCGGTTTTTGGCAAGACGGGGAGAAAAACCAATTATGAAAATGCAAGTAGATAAGCAACGAGGCGAAAGTTGTTCCCCAAGACCTTCACATGTAGTTGTGTACGTAAAATATCGATTAAAGGCAGACCCCTGCAATCCCCTCCACAACACCATCAAGTTGTGCTGAGTTTTCGCAGTTTATTTGCTGCACCAGAGGGAACGCATACGGAAACCAAATAAGATGAGATAACTATAAGTTTATTGAATGCTACCATAATTTATACGCGATACTAGGACAATCTACACAAACTGGCTCAATGATCCACAAAGAACTACCAACAGCACCACGAAACGAACCATTAAAGCTGACAGAGAAGTCTTTGGCTGGCCGCAACCAGGCGTTGCGCTTCCCGCCAACCGCTCTCCACGGCGCCATGCACTGTCGAGTAGTAATGCCGAGATGTCGCCTCGCCTGCAAATTGCAACCTGGGAATGCCACTCGAATCCAGCAAGGGTTCCGCCAAGTCCCGAGGACCGGTGCCCAACTCATCCGTATACAGCGACCGGAATGTGTAACTGCCACGAAAGTTGCGGTTGGAATACCATCGCGTGCGTATGAAATTGATGGGCTGGGGCACTGAGAATGTGAAGAACTTCTCGAACAGCCAGAGAAGACCCTCTAGTACAGCCTCCTCATTCAATGCTTCCATGTGGCGGCCATGGGGTCCAACTATCCAGCCCTCCAGGACCTTGGGTTGATGCGGTACGCGGAAAAATCCAAAAACACTTTCCAACCAGAAGAGCTCCGAGCTTCGTAGGTTCGTGAGATCTTCCTCTAGCCATAAAAAGCAGAAGCCGAGCCAGTTTAAAGGACCGAATGGCTCGTCGAATTCCATGAAAAACTTGTTCACCGTACCTAAATTGAGGCCGTCGATGGAGCGGCATTTGAATGCAGGCAGGGCCGGCCGAAACATGTTCGCGTGGCTCTCCTTCAGCACGCCCAAGGACATGGTACAGATCACATGGTCGGCCACGACCACTTCCCCGTTTTCGCACTTTATACGGATTCCTTCAGTCCCGTCCCAGATTACTTGCTTGACAGAGTGAAGCAGCAACACGCGCTCGTTGAGGAGACCCAGATCATCGGGACCATCGGACTTACTTTTCAAGAGCCGGCGGAGAAGGGTCTGGAATCCTTTATTCTTCCAGTTTAGTAGGGGATCACCTTCGCACACCCTGTACTCTTGTTGCCCTCGCAACGACACTTCAAACAGGTCGTCTGAGCCCTCCAAGGAGCATTGGAGCCGTTTAAAATTTTCGAAAAATTCCTGCGCGATTGTGCGATTGACGTCTGGGAGGTTTTTCACACCCCGCCAATATTGAGCAGACAAGTGGGCACCCAGCGAATTCCTGTAGTCCCTCAGATTTCCGTGTCCATGCGGAACCGAGTTGAATGCTAGCGACTTTAACTGCCTGCTCAAGTGCTCGGGCACAAGCTCTCCATTCGAGCGAACGCACTTGTAATCCTCGTAGGCAGAGCCCGTGCTCTCGAGCACATCCAGTCCCCGAACCATTTCGAACACAGCGTTGTTCTTCTCGCCGTGGCACCACTGGGCGCCCAAGTCCACCACATTGTCTGCAAACGGCACCGTGTATATGCGGCCTCCGATGCGGTCCTCTGCTTCGAGCACCAAAACATTCTGAAATCCCGCCTCCAGCAGGCGTGTGGCGGCCGCAATACCTGCCGCTCCGGCGCCGATGACAATCACGCGCGCCGTCTTCGATACCATCGCCGCCATCTCATTTACGAGTGGGATGGCTGCTGTTTATTTATTAAAAAGATTTACTGCAGGCCTGAAATCACTTATTTTGTTTTTTCTGCTCTCCCACTTTATTAATGATTGTGAATCCCACTTTATTAATGATTACTTCATGCGCTGTTCACTCCACGTCGCGGATTGCGTCGATGACAAGCTTTTTCATACTCAATACGCTTTTTTTTATACTCAATAAGCAGAGCCGTGCAGCCACGATTTCACTGTAATCAAGCGGATATTGAGCAGCTTCTACATGTTAAAGTCACGTGGGTGACGGTCACAGAACCAGATCGAAGTCTCAGGCAACCCAACCGATCTCAACTCTCACATGCGATTTGATTTTATGATTCAATCGTCTTTGGATTTCAATTCGCTTCTGAATGAAACGCAAGAACCACACGTATTATCATTTCAACGGTCCAACACCAACTAAAAGCGTCTCTCTCGCCAACGTATGTTGCAAAAACTTCAACCTCGATAACAGATTGCATTGGCGGTGGTGAGCAATCACGCTTACTCTCGCAATGAGTTTCGTACGTGTGAATTAAGAGTGTGCGTGTGTAGGCAGGAAAAATCAGAAACGCCACTCTGAAAATAGTGTGGAGTAACAGGATGAGAGACGCAGTTGAGCAGGGAGAGCACAATAACTGAAATGAGAATCTGAGACGGAATCCCAGTCGGAAATAATCACGTCACGTAATCGATTTTTATCTCATTGTGCGCGATCTAGTTGTTACACAGGAGTGTCCTACGCGATAATCGATCTCGCGCGTATTCCCCGGTAAGCGCCGGTGTACTACTGTCCGGCAATCTCTTCAAAACCTCTTCACCCGGCAATGCAAAGTTGAGCGCCATCTCCACAAATAATTTCTTTCGCGAAGAAAGAAAGAATGCAGTGAGTTTCACTGTCGTATATTATACGACAATCTTGAATTCCTCCCTTCATGGCGACGCTACAAATGTAACAACACAGTATGGGGTGGAATTTGCACCGTAACTTCCACAATTTACTAGATTTTTATCATCTCCTTCTTCTTGAAACAAATCCGGTGTCGCCATCTTTCACGCTTATCACCCACACAGTATTTTATTTCTCCTTTTAGGCACGTTGCAGCACCAGACACTACGGTGGCAACGATGCCATCGCGGAAACCAGCAGCAACAATCGAAGCAGCAACACAGCCAGCACCGCACACCGCACTCGGTCCGGGATTTTTGCCGACGCAGCACCACACAAATTCAACTACAAACGTCCTCTGCACGTCTACAACAACTACTACGCCAACAACGACAACAAGAACATCAACAACAATATTAGGAAAGCACCACCCCAGCCACGCGGTTTAACTGAACGCACATAACACTTTGAGAAACGAAAAAAGTGGCAACACCAGCCAGCACATGAGCATCACAACGTAAAAAGAAAGTCACGCTTCTCGCGCTTAAGGCAGCCACCACGTAATTGAAGCCATAACAACAACAACAGCGACAACAGCAGCCAACCAAGAAATGCAGTGAGGAGGACAGAAAAATAACGGAAGTACCAAAAAGCAACAACAGCCAAGTATGCGCAACTAAATGAAGTTTCAGTAGGAAACCACAGAGCGAAACTCAATCTGAGCGGAGTGTGGACTCCACACAACGAAGAAGAAAGGTGGCCAGCTGAGAATGTTTTCGAATCTTCATGCGCTCCCGCCAGGATTACGGCAAAACTACAGAATGACAAATCCCAAGCTGTCCGTCGCAAAAGCAACTCCATCGGAATCTAGCATGGCGCGCTGAAAAACAGTTCAATTTGACATACACAACTACATGATGACCCTCTTTCGTGACCTCCAAGCTGCGCTGAGTTCCCGAAAGTAGAACTAGACTGCGTTGCTCTTCGCAAATGGAACTCATCGCGGAAACGAAGCCCACACGTCAATTCACAAACAACCCGACATCAACACTAAATCGTAAACAACTGCACGGGAAGAAAACCACAGAGGAGCCCGAAAGCCGCACAAGAGGGCTTCGCAAGCAGCCCTCGCTTCGGTTCACTTTGGACGCCGTTAGATGTTCGGTCACGAAACCCACAATTCGCACTGGCCGAAGGCACACTTTGGACCACAGAGAGCTTGCACTACCGACAGGAACTACAGAGAACAAAGGATCCTGTGCCCCACACCTGTATATCCCGCAAACATATCCTCTCAACCGAGTTGTTAGTCCGTAAGTTTTACTGCAACACTTGATAAGCACGGAATCGTGAACGCAATGAAACCAGAAAACCGCTGGAGAGTTTGAGCTGAAGTAGATTTTAATAAGAAGTAACAATGCAGCCTTAAGAGAAGCAGAGTTAATTATAGTTGTAAGCTGGTGGGAAGAATGAATGGCAAATAAAAAATGGTTAATAAATCAAATGACTTCTCTTTCTGTTCCACTTCGGGGGATTGGGTAAAAATATGGAAACGTCAGCCGAGCTAATCAATGATAGTTAAATATTCAGGTTAAATTCATATTAACGTATTCCACTTGCGAACTTAATACTCGAAATTCGAAGGGTCGAAATTCATCGCATCAACATTTCATGATTTGAATTCCCAGTAACATTCTGCCGTCTCTCGGAACGAAACTCTGACCTCCACGACTAATCAGTAATCTACACAGCCAACAACTTGTCGGAAGCCAATTCCAAACGAAGCCAAAACACGCGTACGCAATCCAGACAATTTGACAATCTACGAGTAAGCCGACTGCTATCGATGGTGCGTGGCATCGGGTGGGGGGGGGCAGACTACCAACACACTCGCACGGACGAATTCATTTTTGCCAAATAGCTGGAGGTCAGAAGGTTGCTGACCATTATCACGCGTTGAACACAGACACTAAACGCCATGACACCGACCCAGATCATTTAACGGGGTGCACAACACATCCTAGCACGTCTTCATGTGTTTTACAGGTGCTGGGTTGGCAAATAAGTTCGTTCGGTTTTTGTTTCAGTGCAAGTTTCGTGCGGATTCGCTCTTGTTTCCTCAGCGATATTATGCAAATCTGATACACATTCAGAAAGTTTGTTTCACTGCTTATATTGTGCTGCTTTTGGTGTGGCTTATGTCATTTTTGTGCGTGCTGCGTAGTTGTGTACATGGAGAAGTTACGTGCATTATTGTGACATTTCGATCTATTATTTTAAAAAGGGCAAACGAGCTGCGAATGCTCATGAAATGATATGCTGTGTGTATATTAAGATGATGCCTTAGCAGAATGCGTATGCCAAAAGTGGTATGGCAAGTTCCGTTCTGGAGATTTCAAAATCAAAGACCGAGATTAACTCAAGCGACATTAAGTCTATAATCGAAGGAAATCCATCCCAATCGGTGAAAGTGGGATTGCATCCGAAGTAGATAATGCTCTCCGTATGGAAGCTCTCAAGGCTGTCATCTATTAAGAAGTGCTACCGTCTGGCAAAACGATTGATTCGTCTATATACTGGTGGCAGTTAATGAAATTTAACCAAGCAGTTCGCACAAAACGTCCAGAATTGGCAAATTGTAAGGGTTTTGTCTTCCATCACGACAACGCCAGACCTCAAACATCGTTGACCACTCGAAACAAGTTTCTTAGGCTTGGCTGGGATACTTTGTATCATCCTCAGTATTCACCAGATTGCGCCTTGTGATTATCATTTATTCCGATTGCTGCAGAATTCTATGCACGGGAAAACCTGCAAGGACGAAGAGGCGATTAAAAGGCACCTGAACTGCTTTTTCGCCGATAAGCCCCAAACTTTTTACGAACGCGGCATAATAAAGTTGGTGGAAACATGACAGGAGGTCACCGTTAAGGTGGCCAATATAATGGATTCAAATTAATCTTGTGTATCGGGAAATTGTGTTTCATTCCACTCCAAAAACTGTACGAAATTACTTGCCGATAGATCTGAACTATCGGTAGTCACTACTGAATAATTTCACACAATCAAACGATTCGAACATTCAATTAGTGAGAGCGCTGGAAAGCTGGACTGTGTTTGAAACGAACTTCGTAACAAGAATCTTGATGCTAAGGACTTTCCTAACTCAGAAGACTGGGGTGTTGAGTCTCCAATGCAATTGCAATGATTAACGGTCGAAGTGGGAGAGCAGAGCAAGGTTAGGCGCGAGCTTTAACGCACTGACCCATCACCGATTTCCGTATCCGTTTCTACATCACCATTATAATTTACAGTCGCCCGATAACGTGGCACACGATGTGCTATCAGTGCGGCCCATTTTATTAATGGCATTCGGCTGTCTGTGTCTGGTTGCCACTTGCAACCATGGAATGCTATTTACAACGGTATTACGTATTGTTGTTGCCACTGCTACGGCTGTCCAGACACCTTTCATCGTTGTCATTGTCGCTCGTTTGCGTTTTTATAGCACAGCAAAAAGTACTACTTGTTGTTGCCGTGGCTTGTGTGATTTTAGCCACTGTTTAACTACTTTTTGGTGTTCGCAATGTTAGCATGGTCAACCGACGGACTGAGCTTTGATGTTGCGGTAACTTCAATTAACACGGTAAGCCTTGTTTTCACTGCGGATAAATAAATGGAGCCTTTTCTGGACTAAAGTGCTTTGTTTGAAAAAGCGTTCAAATAGTCGGAATGTTTGTAATGACAACGTGTTCAAAAGTTGCGTTTCAATCCGCACAACATTAGCCAACGGAGTGAAAGATGTTTAATGCGGTTGCTACCCAGAAGCTGGATGTCTCATCAAGGACCGCACTACTGAGCGCCAATCAGTCTCGCCGGCGTGCAAGAAAACCATACAAATAGTTCTTCAGAAACCCGAATTAAAAGTCTTCTGCACATCTCACGGCAAAAACATCACAAGTCTGACCTTATTTCAAAAATATCAGTTCAAAATGCAAAAACTTCTACACTTCTTTGATTTAATTCCCGCTTTAAATTTACAATTCTGTAAACTTTACACATCTGTGCAGGTAAGAGAGTCCTAATATTCACTTGGAGATGCAGCTCTAATATTAACTGGGAGATCCAGTCGAATAATCTGATGCTATCCTACCAGATTAGGCGACTTGGCACGTTTCAGATACAAAACTATAATACAGAAAATTGCCACCTTCTCTCGCTGCGAGCACCACAGTTTGGGAGGCTCAGTTGTGTTTATTGGCAAAGACAAGAATTGCACAAAATACTGCGTATGAAACTAAGTTATCATTGAGATTTCGGTAGAGATTAGAATTTTGGAGGTTTCTGTAAAATCGGAAGACGCTTTCATGCGTAATACTACTTCCGAAAGAGTGTTGTGAATCAATACAAAACCAAACTAACTAACTAACTAAGTTTTATTTTAATCGCTATTTCTCTCGATTATTAATTAATAAAACACTGTTGTTCATATTGGCGGAAAGCTGGTCACATCCCTAAAAGCCCAAGCCAAGGACCTTCGAAAGGTCTCAAGGTACAACTCTACCGTTACGCATCTCAAGTATTAGCATCTTGTCCTTCGATATTGGCAAGCTAATCATGAGTTATATTACATCCTACTTCGGTCCCTATAAGCAACGTGAGTCTGGGTAACTGTGACTGCATTTTGATACAAATTATTTTTCAGAACACAAATCCTTCTGTGCGTTTCATGCTCAAAAATATTAAAAACCTGACATTTATAAATTCAGAAATCAGTTCATAAAATTTAAAATTTCGAAATAGTGGTTTAGTTTTCGCTTAAAAATTATTTCATTTATAATAAGTAATTACATAATCTTTCAAAATAGATTCCACGGATAACACTAGGTGAGTACGAGTAGCCTGTCCTTCCTTTGCCAGATTATATCTCATAGTTGGTATATAGTGCACTCGGCGGAGAACAACTCTTAGCTTGTCTGGGATTGAGGGTAAGTACGCCCCCAGCTTTGAAGTGGGAAGACCGGTCTAATAATACGGCTGTCGTTCATGTCGCAGATGCAAAATCAAAATCAACAAAATTGCCCCTCGGGGCAAGGTCAAGCGGGCCCCGGCCTCGCCAGAAGGACCCCAACGAGACAGAGTCCCGGAGCACAGGTGTGTAGATTTGCAGTCTAAACAATTTCAATCCTTTTGGGTCCGAATTACGCAAAATGCAAAAAGTTCAACAAATGGTGAAGCCTTACATAGTGACACTAGGTTCTTCTAATGACACTAGGTTCTTCTTCGGTTATTGCCTTGCTCTGTTTTGTTTATGCGAACATTTTTGTCATTACCGGTTGCTTTGGGGAAGAGAGGTAAATTAAAGTTCCCAGCAGGTATGGACCCGCCATTATATGAATACAAAGCAATAAACTGTCGACCTATTTAGACCAGAAATAGTGTCATAATTTTATTTTCACAGCTCTGAGTTAAATCCCAAAGCGGGAATTTTGGTTTCTAACCAGACATGAGAGTTTCTAACATTTTTATCTAAAACAGGGAACGACAAGTGGATCGATGCGTTCCCCCTGCGTTTCCCCCAATCGATCCACTATGAGGGGCAACTACTATGAGTGCTATCAACCTGTTGTGTCAAGGGTTTGTATTTTACGAGTATTTAGAAAGGGCCTAACTGTTTCCGTTCAGGTTCACCCAGACTACGACCCACAGCGTTGCTGCGAACTGTACCGACGCCTTGAGACACAACCAAACGTGCAGGTACCTCGAAAACCTCATTTTGCAGTGTTTGAAATGTAATCATATTAAAATTATGTCCCACAGGCAGCACCGTCAACACAGCAAGTAAAACAGGTTATTACAAAATTTTAATCCCGATAACACAAACTAAGTTAGCTTTAAATGTCTCTAATGCTAAAACCCATTTCTCCGTTAGACTGTATCATGTTCCGCAGAAAGTCAGAAAGACCAAAAAAGCCCACTCCTTCAGGTAGTGGTTGCTGGTATTTGTATACAAAATCCGTATACCGGCCATAATATAAATACTAAATGAGGATCAATAATATGCATGCCTGAACTTGGAGGGTGGTAATTATTGCGACGACTTTCGTAAAAACGTCGGGTTTGGGGACAAGTCCTCAGATTTTGTGAAAGAAATTTTTTTATTACGGAAGGAAAGTTTTGCGTTTGGAATAATTCATTCTGAAGAACTTTCTGGCATTTTGCGGAACATAGGCAACATATCGCACTACATAGGTTTCATATCTTTGTTTCTTCTCGAAATGTAGTGCAAAGTAATCTTATACATCTTCTACATACATTATACAGTACATTTCATACACTTTTTTCTCTGAATTTCTTCCAATATGTCTGATTCCTATGGAAAACCTACAGAGTGAATCAAAGTGCATTGCACCCGTGCAAAATCTCAAGGTACATCTCTCCCGTAACACATCTGTCGAACTCATTACTCTTTCTCCGTACACACAGACAAGCAGTGCCGGACGGGCGACCATCGATGTTGACTTATCAAGAGGTCCCGGTCTGAGTGGCGCCAACGCTACAACTAAAGTAAGTATTTCACGATGCTCTTGTCGAGGGATATCCAGAACCATCCTAATGAAACCTTAAAATTCACTTCCATAACACAACCTCGCCGACATGAATTGAACTGTGGCAATTGAACTGGGCACAGAAGAAATCGGAGGTAAGTTTTGACCTTAACCCATACCATTCCCCACTAATGTAATCATTGTAGGAGAGGATTAATAGGGTGAGTTTTCGTTTTCATACATAAACCTGATAATCGTTCATCCCTTGCATTCCAATTACAACTTAATGGCATTGGTGATCCAGGGAGCTGTACGTAAACCGGTATGCTTCAGGATATTTCTATTTAGCAATGTTTCTAAAGCTGCGGCAAATACTTTCAGTTCGCCGATTTGAAAACCGGTCGGAAAGCCGATAAGAAAGCCAATGCCGAAGATGATGTGGAAGCCGACGTGGAAACCGAAGTGGGAGCTCCATGTGGAATGACGTATAACTATAGGGAGGAAGTGTTTCCCAACTGTAGCAAGGTTCGCACCGAAGGAGTTGGAGCTATACACAGAATGAAACTTGAATGTCCTTCCAGGGAGGACCGCCGTGCATTCGTCGTTATTACAAAGCGCATATAAGAGACGCTGAGGGAAGGATCATAGACCAGTTTGAAAACCAAACCAGGGATAATGTATGTCTGCACAAAGGACTTATAGTTGCGATTTAATTCCTCTATAACGGTTTCAGTGCCCAGACCCAGATGATGAACAGACTGGTCAAAACAAAGTTTCCAATTCAGTGTCTACTTCTAAAAAGGAAAATGCAGCCATCCAGATCTACCAAGATACCTGCAGCCCTCAGCGACCCCAGCAAACAGCCGCCGTAAGACTGTTACAAAAATGTTCACCCCGTTAAAATCAATTTAATTTCATTTTCTTTTCAGAATAAATGTCCTCCATCTTCTTCTCAAAAGGAAAACATCTACCAAGACCCTTGCAGCCCTCAGCGACCACAGCAAACGGCCGCGGTAATAAGACGTTAAAGAAAGTTTCTTAGAATTTAACAAAAAATTAATTTTCAGCAGGTTGCCGGAACGGCCCAAGCACAGTCGGTAAGTCCGAGACCGGTGAAAAGATGCCTTCAGCTTAAGTCCCACCTCAGGATGTATGGGGTGTAACTCCACAACAGGGACTGTACTTCTATTACCCTTCACTTAATTTTTAATCGCGACGAAAACTTGCACTAAGCTCTCTCAGTCGAGATGATAATAGAGATCGAGGTGTCGAAAGTCCCGATAAATTTGGATTTATCGAGGCTTTTTGGCCTCGACTTTTTAAGATTTTTTTGTTGTTTCACGTGAGAAGTCATAAAGTAGAAGGATCGACACCAAGTGGGTGGGCTAACCGTACAGCAACTGTCCTCTTCTTTTCTTTACTGTAGAGATGTGTACCTAAGATTAGCATCAATGATGTTACTCTGGAGGAAGGTGCTGATATGTGCCCTGAAAATCGGAAACCAGTCTCTTCAATGAGCTCGGGAAACTTTTTAGGTGTGTTCTGTAATGTAGCCATTCATACCATTCACATCTCATTACTATCGACTCTGCCTTGAACAGGAGGGGGAAGACCGTTTACCACCACAGAGACCTCAAAATGCTTGCAAGTCATACGGAATGTTCAGCAACAGGTGCTGGTCCTGGATCAGAATCCACCCGGTGTCATACAGGAGGCCCTTGACGAAAAGGTGAACTTCAACGTGTTGTCCTTCAGGCTGACTTACGGCAAACAAGGGTTCGCGCCCTCGCAGAAGCCTCTTGTGGAGGCGATTTCGCTATTGGAGGCCGTTTATTTGCGTACAATCCATGAGCGCGAAAAGCTTAGAAACTGTCTGCTTCCATCCGAAGGCAGGAAAAGTGGCGACAAGAAGCAGAAACTGGATATCAAAGAAGTGGAAAAGTACTTCGCCTCCCAGTATGACTCCGAGGTGAACCGCGCTATTGCCGGCTTGCTAAAGGCCGAGATAATTGCAGATGTCGCGGATAATCAGGGGGTAGGCCAGCGGCTCTGGGGCTTTAATCCATGACTCACTTAATTTCCACCGTAGACCCTCTTCATGGCGGAGATATACAAGAAAATTTCGCAGCTACCGGGCAATGAGTTGAATGAATTCCAGCCGATGAATTTTGTGATCTACGCAGGCACCACGACTCCAAAATAGTCGCCTGGAAACGTCGAGTATCTTGCTAGTACTAAATTATAGTCACGAAACTAAATTGAAAATGACTGAAAAAAGAGAAAAATCTGTAAAATAATAAAGAACGCGACTCATTGATTTACTTAGCAGTCAATATTGGGGAAAACTAGGAACTATATTAAAGCGGAAGTTCCTTATTGAAAACTTCTCCGCTTAACTTGTGATGATTAATATAAAAATTAGTACCTTAAACTTAAGTGGTTTGTGCTGAGCAAATATGATCACTATTTTCGTTTTCCCAATTTTAAGCGATAAATGTAGATAAACTCTGAAAGGGATTTATTTTCTATAGTGCTCTCGTATAACAATTTTGGTATCTGGGACTTTAGTAGTTTTGTTTAATACAAATGAATGAATGAAATCTTCAAACGACGAAGAAACCACGCCTATTTTTCGTATATTATGATAATGTGGACAGATAGTACGGAGTAACTATTCGTCTATTAATATCGTACATAAAATATACATACTTCTAAATACTTTTGAAGTTATGTGCGTTTACATTTGGTATATAAAGGCGTGATTGCCAACCGCTTTCGAGCATTTTTTTGCCGTCCTCGGTGGCGCAGTGTGTGATAACCTCGCTGCGAGCTCCGGGGATGCGGGTTCGAATCCCGCCTTGGGCATGGATGTTAACTGTGTTGTTTTCAGCGTACTTAAGGCCTAGCCTAGCGCTAGGCTAGTTCTACAATTTTGAAAAAAAAAAAAAAAAAAAAAAAAAAAAAAAAAAAAAAAAAAAAAAAAACTTTCCACTATCAACCCTCCCGCTATCAACCCTCTTAAAACAGGAGCTTGTGCTATCAGCACAAAAAAAAAAGCTTTGAAGCTTAGCAGCTCCTGAACTCTGATATAGAAAAAGAAAAAAAAATTTCAGTGTCAAACTGCTCTACGTAACAGAGAATATATGTGTTGAGTTTTATCGCGATATATATTCTTCCTGCTGTAATTTAATAAGGAATTGGCCTTTCTGGTATAAAAACATATAGACAAACTTCCCCAAATACAAGAAAAATTTATTTTCATTTTAGGTTTGACTTTATAACTTATCTAAAATATTCGCGCATTAAATAGGTAAAATATTTGCGCGGATAAACATCGCGTCCCACTAGCATTGATAGCGGATGCACCCTCTCCCTCAATCAATCGGATTCGCTACATCACTGGCACCACGCTCGACAGCGATATGCGACTGATTGGCTCCGACGACATGGTCAATGAAGTCATCCCACTGAGTCTGCCACGTATTCAGAGCTGAAATCTTCTTAAGAGGATCTAGGGAGCTGTACTCTATGGAGTTGAGGGCTAGTCTCTTGAGCAGGCGGATGTCAGAGTGTGCCGACGCGATACCAAGGAAGGCGATGTAGAAATCGTGCGACAGCGGCGTGGCCCTCCAAAACGACGGGTCGTCAGAGGAAATCACAACGGGATAATTGTCGGAGAAAAAGTGAGCACACGGGTGGTTGCGGTAGTCGCCGACAAGTTGTAGCACCTGATTGGAAATCGGATTAATCTCGATGGCTATTTTACGGTCCTTAACAATTTCCAGCAAGAGTGGGTGCTTCACTAGGGAGAAGCCGTGGCCAATGCGCTTGGTACCCAGCAATATAGCGTCGATCAAATTCTCATCGATAGACGAGCCGTACCAATTAGTCTCACCGGCGTGGAAGAAGAAGTCGATGTTAGCTGGCATAGTGAGCAGCTGTGGCACAAAGTCCTTTAATGGGCGTCCCAACTCCTCCTGGCCCACCAGATCGAACCCAGCAAAGAAATCAGGATACTTGTCCTGTTGAGGGAGAAGAGAAGACATTAAGAGAGAAATGAAATCTTCTCCTCTAAATAACCTTTAGCTCCACAGCGATATTAATATAGTTTGTCAAGCCGGTGTCATCAACGTTGCGAACAGGAGCATAGATGAATTTGGCGCCGACAAAACCAGGATGGGCGGCCAAAAATTTGTCTAGTGTCGTCTTGTAGATCTTCACGGTATCGAGCTCAGTATAGTTGGTGCCGTCAAGGTCATAAAGCTGCAGGGGAAGAAGCATTAGGACACGTCAGACTAAATGCTTTGCATCGAGACAAAATTTTGTTATCAGCTTCAGCCAGTTTTACCTGCTTCGGCATTAGAAATTCCCTCTCTAGCAAGCAAACCTGATGATTGCTGAACTTACCTTCGGTAGAGTTGTTCTGAACTCCAAATACTGCACCTTATCCTCGTAGAATTCAAGCAACGCATTGTAGAAATAATCCCCCCAGTTGGGCGCGTAACACAACAAGCCGTCCAGCAGCATGAAAATATCCATGAAGTCACGCCAGACGGCATTGTTGTCCACATACTTCTCCTTCGGGTAGAGTGAGAAGCGATTTGTAAGGTACTCATCCACTTTCTGGGCACCGTATCTTTCGCGCACCCGCCTCATCAGCTGCCACTGGCACTCGGCGCCCTCCACGACCAACTCTGGTCTCTGCTTAGCAAAGCGGAATGCCAACACCCCAAACGGATTGTTGGTCAGACACACCCACAATCTGGCGCGGTAAGTGAGTTGAAGGAGGATCTTGGTGCTGCCCAGAGCAGTGTCATGTGCGTGTAGAACGGCACCCTTCGGCATGGACGACAGATAGTGGAAGAGCGGCGATTGGCGTATCTTCTCCAGTACACTGAAGAGATGTTGCGAGGGTGCAAATAGATGCGGTGTCACCAATCCTTCTTCGTACTCCTTGTTCTTCTCCGCCATGATAATCCGGTTCGCCTTCAACTCGCGCTCGTTTAACTCCACATCGGCGCCCAACGATTTCCACTGTTCCAATTTTAAAAGAAATTTGCGATCCTCGTTGAAGACCTCGGGTGTCAGGCGAGTGAACAAAGATGAGGTTACAGATCTCCCAACGCGATGAACTGTGAAACGCCCTACTCTGTATACAACTGCGGACTCATTGAACGGCGGCAGCGTTGGTGATGTAGCTTGTGCTTGTGTCTTTCCCGCCGTTATTGCGCCGCAAGCGCAGAGGACCGCCAAAACAAGAAGTTTCCGTGCAAGCTTCATTCTACTGCGCCTTCGTCCCCTCAACTGCCGGGCAATGAGTTGAATGAATTCCAGCCAATGAATTTTGTAGTCTACGCGGGCAACACGTTACCGAAATAAAACCCCGGAACACTATTGATACCAAATTGAAGTGAAGAAATTAGAACTAATTAGAAAAAAAAATTGGAAAAAGAAAAAAATCTGAAAAATTGAAAAGGATATCCATCCCGTTTCCAACTGATAACGAGAAATTGCTACTTCAACTACTTGGTACACCTCGCTGAAACCGAAGTTTGTTGATGTGCCCATTGACGCAGAAACGAGGTGCGCCATGACAACATTTTTTGTTGGGCGGGCAGAAAATTTCATTCAGGCCGAGTATTAGAAAATCGGGGAATACAAATGATCACACCAGCGAATGAGGACCAAATGTGAGTTTCGCCCGAAAATTATATTTTGAAAATATTTTAGACAAAATTTTCAAACGACCGCAATGCTGAACTGTAAAACCCATGTATTCAAAATAAAAAATTATAATATTCAGTTGTTTTGTTTTGCCGAACCTCCTCAGTTCCCTTGTTATTCAGATTTTACCTAGATGTGTTGCGATGTGAACCTTATCTTATCAAAATTCCTGAACTATTAATCGCGCCCATCCATTCCACGTTCTACAATTGAGAACTTTTATTTTAGGAACCGGGAAATCGTTCCGTCATCACGACAAATACTTTTATCTAACTTCCTAGCCATATATTACTTCTTATCTAAAAAAGTTTTAATTTTAATCTGAAAAGTTAAATTATTATATATGATTATATATGAAAAGATGTGAATCAGAATGAAGATGAAGTCATTATCATCATTATTATCGACTATCCAGATAATAATGATGATAATGACTTAGTGACCTACGACACTGATTCAATATCGCACGCTGTGTTCAAATCGTTAGTCAAGTAATAAATAATCATTCGATTATCTTGGCGCTCTGGCCTTTTTTCGAAAAGCTTTAAAAATCGATCACGACGTATTGAAACAAACTATTATAGCACCAGAAGCACTTTACATCGAATTGATAAAGCCACATTCGTGCAAACAAGTGAAAAAGAGCGCAAAATTAGTAACAACACTCTGTGAGAGCAGTAGTGAGAGAGTTAAGGCGTTCCAAGCAAAGCAGCCAACAGACTCGCTTTGTGGACTGTCGAATTGGCAATGTTTTCTTACACCATCAGTCACTGGAGAGAAATAAAATAAAGTGCTAATCTAAAGCATGACAAACCTGTGTGATATCTCAGACTTTTTCTTCTTTAATTGAATAGTTTGAGATGCGAATACTTGTTATGAGTTCTCCCGACCACTATCTCCAAGCACGCGGTACTTCAATCCACAGGCTTCTGAAAACGACTGATTCGTAATTAGGAGCTCGTCAGTAGCGGGCCGCTCAGCAAAGTGGCTCCATATACCGAACCTGCTCAGTTCCCTTGTTATTCAGATTTTACCTAGATGTGTTGCGATGTGAACCTTTAAATATTTCAGTAGGCGAGCATCGTAGTCAGGTTAAGAGAAGGAGTTCTGAACAGTTCTGAATAGGTTGGGAAACGTACATGTTAACTAGGTAAATATTTTATTGTCTGCTTTCACACCTGTGAAAATAGGTTGGGACACGTACATGTTAACTAGGTAAATATTTTGTTGTCTGTTTTCACACCTGTGAAAATAGGTTGGGACACGTACATGTTAACTAGGTAAATATTTTGTTGTCGGTTTTCACACCTGTGAAAATAGGTTGGGACACGTACATGTTAACTAGGTAAATATTTTGTTGTCGGTTTTCACACCTGTGAAAATAGGTTGGGACACGTACATGTTAACTAGGTAAATATTTTGTTGTCGGTTTTCACACCTGTGAAAATAGGTTGGGACACGTACATGTTAACTAGGTAAATATTTTGTTGTCGGTTTTCACACCTGTGAAAATAGGTTGGGACACGTACATGTTAACTAGGTAAATATTTTGTTGTCGGTTTTGACACCTGTGAACATGTTAACATGTACGTGTCCCAACCTATTCAGAACTGTTTCCTTCCTTAACCAGACTACGATGCTCGCCTACTGAAGTATTTAAAGGTTCACATCGCAACACATCTAGGTAAAATCCGAATAACAAGGGAACTGAGGAGGTTCGGTATATGGAGCCACTAGCTTTTGACTCCGGCTTCCCAGAGTCCACCCATGTGAGGCGCAGCGGCTGGTATGAAATGCCACTGCAAGTTTTGGTAGGAGAATTGAGTGAGGACGGCGTCCTTACTTTGCTGGAGGAGCGCTTTCCAATCGTTCAGCAGGGCTTTAGATGCTCCAACGAAGTTTTTTCCATTATCTGAGTATAGATCCTTGGGGCATCCTCTGCGTGCGGTGAAACGGCTGAACGCAGCGAGAAAAGTGGGCGTCGATAGATCGCTGGTAGCTTCGAGATGAATAGCCTTGGTCGCGAAGCAGACGAATATGCAGACGTAACCTTTCGTGATGAGGCACGCCCTGCCGGTATAATTTTTAATGTCAAACGGTCCCGCGAAGTCGAGACCGGTGGCAGCAAATGGTCGAGAGTGAGAGGTGCGTTCAGGCGGCAGTGCAGCCATCAGTTGTTTTTGGATTTGTTTCCGTTGTAGAGCACAGCTTTTGCAATGGTGAATTGTGGTGCGAATGAGATTTTTCGCCTTAGGGATCCAATATTGAGTGCGAATTAAGCGTAGCATGAGTTGGTTTCCTCCTAGCAAACTGATCTCATGGATGAACCGGACTTAGAGTCGAGTAAAAACACAATTGTAGGGGATTATAAACGGATGATGTTCGTCATAGGAGAGTGACGGACATGAAGTTAAACGTCCTCTTGCGCGGAGGACTCCATCTTGGGATAAGAATGGATTGAGTGACAGAATTGTACTCTTTCTGTCAAGATTCATCTTCATTTCCAGACAGTGATATTCATTGGCAAAATGAACCTTCTGCATGAGATTAGTTAGTCGGGTTTTAACATATTGAATCGTCTTAACATATTATCGTGTCGTCTAAATGAGAGGCGATGTTGGGGGTGTGAGTGATGAAAGAACCGGAAAATGTACGAAAGTACGCGGAGAGCTCGTGGTAAAGAAGAAAATCTTTCCAAGAGGTCTTCATAGTGGGGAAAATATGCAACATACGATTTGATGGGTTTTGCTTCCAGTTCGCTTTCAAAGATGTCGAGGTGAGGGGAGTGAGGCCAGTACTTTTTCTCTTGGCGCAACCAATCCGGACCTTGGCACCATAATGAGGTTTGTTGCAACTCAAGCGGATACATGCCACGTTGCGATTGAACATGAGACCAGTGAGTGGTATCTACGATTTCCACAATTTTGGCCACACGGTTAGCAACGAACGTAGTCCAGGTGCAAGGCGGTCGTTTTACCCAAGCGAGCACGATGGTCGAATCAGTCCAGCAGTAGAGTTCATACTGAGGAAAATCAAGATGAGGGATAACCGCATTTAACATGTCGGCTAAGAGGGCAATTCAAGTCGAGGTACAGATATCGTTTTGAGGGGGGAAATTTTGGTTTTTGCATAAAGTAGAGAAGTACGGATTTCGTGAGAGTTACGAAGGCGTACATAGACCACGCCGGCGTATGCTTTTTCGGAAGCATCGAAAACGCATGGATTTCATTGGAGTGAAATGAATCCATCGAGGGATTTTTATGAGGTTAATTTGGTGATAAGACTGGACGAATTTTATCCAGAGTTGTAGGGCTGACGGGGTCAAGGGGTCATCCCAGCCGGTGGCATCCAGCCAAACTTGTTGCATGAGGGTTTTTGCGATAATAATGACCGGAGCCATCCAGCCTGCAGGATCAAATAATTTTGCAAGGAGTGACAGCATTTCTCGTTTGTTGTAAGAGGGGGAAATATCGAATGGTTTGGATTCAATGGTGAAGTATACCCGCCTATGCATTCCATCGGATACCGAGTGTTTTTGCTGTGCTGGTGTCTTCCAATTCTAGAAAATCCTTATTCAATAGGTCTTCAGGAGGTATTCCGGATAGAATTTCCTGATGGTTAGCTGTCCATTTTCGCAGGGTAAATCCAGCAGAGCGAAGGGCTGCTGTCAATTCCTTTCGCGCACGGAGCGCCGTGTCGATAGTATGAGCACCACACAGCGCGTCGTCGACATACATGGCTGTCCTCAAAATGGCAGCAGCCAGGGGGAACTCGGTTTCGACATCCTGGGCCAGCTGATGAAGCGTGCGAATTGCAAGATAGGGGGCACAGTTTACACCGAAGGTGACTGTTTGAAGTTCAAATTCGTGCACTTCATCATCTGGTGAATTTCTGAAAGGAATTCGTTGATAGCGCGAATGCTTCGGATCCACCAGAATCTGGCGATACATTTTCTCGATGTCTCCGTTGAAGACATATTGATAAAGATGCCATTTGAGAATGAGGAAAGTTAGATCTGTTTGCAAAGCCGGACCGGGGTAAAGGTTGTCATTGAGACTGAGAACGTTGGTTGTGGGGCATGAAGCGTTAAAAACAACTCGCACCTTGGTGGAGCTGCTTTCTGGCTTGATGACTGCATGGTGAGGTAAGTAGTAAGTGTCGGATTGGAGCGAGGTTTGTTCGGGGTGAACAGAGATCATATGATTCAAATGGGAGTATTCTTGAATCACTGAATCATAAAGTTCTTTAAAACTCGGGGTTTTCAGGAGCCGCGCTTCGTTGCGGAGAAATTGTTTAAGAGCTATTTCTCTTGAACGTCCAAGTTGTAACTACGAAGGGAATTCTTCTTTAAACGGCAGCGAGACTATGTAACGCCCATCGGGACGTCTTTGTGTTGTTTTCTCATACAAATCGTTGCAGTATTTTTCAGTGGGAGTGCGAGGACGCTGTTTTGGGATCTCCTCTAGTTCTCAGAAGCGCAAAATCTGACGGTCGAGGGAGACTTCGTTGAAAAACGAGACCCGCGTGGTAATTGAAGGTGTTGGCAGGTCTTGAGGGAGATGACCCGTTAGAATCCAGCCGAATATTGTTTCTTGGGCTACGAGTGAACCCAGAATATTTCGCTTAATACGATCCAGCAGGATTAGAGGGTAAATGTCAGCTCCAATCAAAACATCGATCTGATCACTTTGGTAGAAGTGGTCATCAGCCAAAGGGATATTAGGGAGGGATTCACAGAGGTTCTGGTCAAGGGAGCAGACGGGAAGATTTCCGGTTAATTTTCGGTAACAGATATGTACCATTGCAGTAGCGAGTAAAACTTGCTTTGGTCGAGAGGTGAAGCAAGTCAGCACATTGGGTGTTTGAGGGGCTTCAGTGGACTGTAATTGATGTTCAGTTGAAGAGGCGGTGGGGGTCGCTCGGGAGTGCGAGGGGATAATTTGTTGCGAATTATTTTGTGCATTATTTGGCGTAGGGCCACGATGAGTGGAGGAGGGCGCGAGGTTGCGGTGGTAGAGCTAGAGCGGAGCTTTGAATTGGCAATTGGGGTCGCCTCGCGATGTAATAGCGAATGATGTCGTTTATTACATGACATACACGTGTAAATACTTTGACAATCGCGCATTTGGTGCGAATGCGCAAGACAATTCGAACAGAATTTCAACCGTTGAATTGTTGACCAACGGGTTTCTGAGCTCATAGCTAGAAAACGTGGACAATGGCGTAGAGGGTGGGTTTGATCTGTGCATAGTTTGCAGCTAGTCGGGAGCATATTCGCCTGGAAAGTGTGCACAGGCTTTGAAGCGGGGAGATTGCGAGCATTGCTGGCCGTTGCCTTTTTAACCGAATCAGCGGATTTGCGAACATCGAATACTGTTTCCAGGGTTTGGAAATGGGATGTTAAAAACGAATCCATTTCCTTCCATTTCGGAATATCGCGATTTTGGGAAATGGATTGTTCCCACAGAGAGAGGGCGTTTTCGGGGAGGCGAGTTGAACAAAGATGAACTATAATGGCATCCCAACTTTCGACATCTATATCATATAAAGTTAAAGCGGACAATTAATTTCCCGCTGAAGTCGTTTAATTGCAACTCCGGATTCTTTTGAGATTGGGGTGAGGTAAAATAGGGTCCGGAGTTGCGTATTAATGAGTATGCGCTTGTTTTCGAAACGGTCGATCAAATTCTTCCACGCTTGTTCGAAGCCGCTGCGATCAGTGGAGATTTTTGAACGATCTCCTTTGCTTCACCTTGGGTTTTTTGGTTTAGGTGGAACAATTTTTCGACGGGAGAAAGTCGATTATTTCTAATATAGAGCGCGGAGAACATGTCTCTAAAGGTTGGCCATGATTGGTAATCACTTTTAAAGACATCAGTATCGCACGGTGGTAAATTGAGGTTGTGTCCCGAGAGAGGGGATTGCGACTGCCGCTGAAGATGTAGGTGAGGCAGCGAGATGTTGCTGTTCGTTGATTTTCGCTGAGAAGCGAACATATATCTGGTAACAGCGTCGGTACTTCGTTTTGACGACGATTATATCAGCTCCACGAGCCTATGGGTTAGCGTCGTTTATGGGATCCTTCGAGGTGATGAGGTACTCTACGCAAGAGTTGTATGAAGATTTTACGTCTGACCAGACCGCCTTAAGTTCCTCGAGATGAGTAGCGAGGGAGAATTCCGAATGATCACGCACTGGGATGGCGAGGTATTCTTCTTCGAATTCTTCTAAAGTTTTGGCAACGCTGAGGAATTTCTGAAGAGGGTCCATCGTTGTGAAAAATTAGATATCAGAGAGGTAGCAAAGAATAAAAAACAACCAAAGGGATTTGGAAGTTATCATATTTTTATTTTTTAGGGGTTTGAGAGAATTTATGAAGAGACTGCATATATTCGAGAGTGAATATATTTATGTAATAGATTTATTTATAATTTCACTGGAATGTGAAAGGGAGATTTTGCCGGTAGAGAGTCCGGTTGTGGGGGGGTTTTCCGGTAGAGAATCCGGTTATGAGGGCTTTCTGCCGGTCAAGAACCCGGTTGTGGGGGGGTTTTCGCCGGTAAAGTATCCGGTTCGATTGGACCAAAATGTTGGGGTGGTCTCCGAGTGCTGCGAGGTCCGGCTCGAAGGACCAATAAATGTTCACGCGGGAGTGCGTGATTTATAATAATAAAGAAGGAGACTTACCGGATGAATGCTTCTTACAATGTGTATGAGTTGGATGAAATGGTGGCGTGGTCTGCTGAGTGGATGATGGACGGCGCCGTCGTGGATGATGATGATGGTGTAAATAAACGGTGATCCGGCTGAGGATTGTGCAGATCAAAGGGAAGTGTGGAACTGCTTTTGTCGTTTCTTTATTCACTATTCACTTATTCACGATTGCAAGACGGGTGCTTGCGTTCACTGATCCAGATAGAAAATGCGGGGGTTTTCGAGACGGGTGCTCGCTCGTTAGCTTCTTAGAAAGGAATGAAAGTCCGCCGCTTTCGGAAACCAATGATGAGCTGCTTGCCCTTCTGCTGAGATGCAGAAGAGCCGCTATCGCTCAGAAGCGAGAGAATACGGCGGCAGATCTCACCGCATGCCAAAGAGGTTGGGAGAGGCGAGGGTTGCCGTTGCTAACTGCAGCGGACAGCAGTTTGGCGTAAACAGACACAATAAACTCAAATCGCAAAGAGCAACAACATGAAAGCTTTTAACAAAGTGTAGGATTTTTATTTGCGACCAAACACTATTCGTGTCGAGGTCTTAAATTAACTTGATTTGGAACTGATTTAGTGTCCAGGGAGGAACCACTCGCGTCTCGGAAATAAACAGCGTTGCCATATCTTTCAATTACGTTCAGTCATGCTTATTTGGCTTTATTAACTAAGTTTGGCTATTTGTTCATTTGGTAAGATTTTCTTTTTTAAATCGTTGAAGCGCACGTTGAAGCGCACGGAGGCGTGTTTTTCATACAATTTTCAGCATTTGTCTGGAAATTGAAACCTCGATAAGTCTACCATCAGACGAGAGAGGGACAGCCGGACTTTTCTTCTGCGTGCTAATAGCAGAGTCGGCTTAATGACAGCCACGTAGCAGTCTTCGCAGACTCGTTTATGTTTCCTGGGGAAATCGCGAATGCAAGAATTCATAAATACATTCAAACAGAACAAAATCAAATTAAAATAACTTACTTTATTGTATTCACGCCCTTGACGTCGTTGACCTCTATATTTGCTGTGTTTCTTATGGCAGATGAACTAAACTCAAGATATGCCCTCCATCAATGCAAAGCATTTGTCGGTTCAGCAAGGATGAAAGGCAGTAGGAGAGTGGCGATTTCGTTCGTAATCGTGCAATGACGGTCACGGACTGCATGTGGAAGTTTTATGACTTCTATAACAAATAATACTATTATATTATACACAATAACTACATGAGCAAAGCTTTATATAAGAGAGAACATTGTGAATTAATACAAAATCAAGCTAACTTATTTACCCTTTGGACCTTTTTTCTCTCGATTTTTAAATATACTCGGAACTAGAAAAACCCGAATGAATCAGAACACTGTTGCTCTCATTGGTGGCATGCTGGTCACATTCCTAAAAGCTCAAGCCAAGGACCTCCGGAAAATCTCAAGCCAGCCTGATCCCCTCGGTTCAGGTATTCAACAGATCTACTCGGCTTTCCAGAGCGGTGCACCCCTTTTACGTCTCGATCCCGTTCCATCGCACTACCCACTACCGCGAGAATTCGTTTTTCGGTCGCGCAGTTAAATTGTGGAATAGTCTCCCTGCGCATGTTTTCCCACCCACTTATAACGTCGATGCTTTTAAAAGAGGTGTAAATCGACACTACTCCCACTTTTCCCCTTCCCACTAACCTTTACCCTTCTAAACCAACGAATGCTTTGCATGGATAGGGGGCATCCCCTGAGCTTGGTTCTATCTGCCATAAAAAAAAAAAAAAAAAAAAAAAAGGTATATCTCTCCCGGTACGCATCTGTGGGCTTCATTACTCTTTATCCGTACGCACAGACAAGCAGTGCCGGACGGGCGTCCATCGATGTTGACTTATCAAGAGGGCCTGGCCCGAGTAGCGCCGCCGCTACAACTAAGGTAAGTATTTCACGAAGCTCTTGTCGAGGGATATCCAGAACCATCCTAACGAAACCTTAAAATTTGCTTCCATAACACAACCGCGCCGACATGAATTGAACTGTGTTGGGCACAGAAGAAATCTGAGGTAAGTTTTGACCTTAACCCATACCATTCCCCACTAATGTAATCATTGTAGGAGAGGATTAATAGGGTGAGTTTTCGTTTTCATACATAAACCTGATAATCGTTCATCCCTTGCATTCCAATTACAACTTAATGGCATTGCTGATCCAGGGAGCTGTACGTAAACCGGTATGCTTCAGGATATTTTTATTTAGCAATGTTTCTAAAGCTGCGGCAAATACTTTCAGTTCGCCGATTTGAAAACCGGTCGGAAAGCCGATAAGAAAGCCAATGCCGAAGATGATGTGGAAGCCGACGTGGAAACCGAAGTGGGAGCTCCATGTGGAATGACGTATAACTATAGGGAGGAAGTGTTTCCCAACTGTAGCAAGGTTCGCACCGAAGGAGTTGGAGCTATACACAGAATGAAACTTGAATGTCCTTCCAGGGAGGACCGCCGTGCATTCGTCGTTATTACAAAGCGCATATAAGAGACGCTGAGGGAAGGATCATAGACCAGTTTGAAAACCAAACCAGGGATAATGTATGTCTGCACAAAGGACTTATAGTTGCGATTTAATTCCTCTATAACGGTTTCAGTGCCCAGACCCAGATGATGAACAGACTGGTCAAAACAAAGTTTCCAATTCAGTGTCTACTTCTAAAAAGGAAAATGCAGCCATCCAGATCTACCAAGATACCTGCAGCCCTCAGCGACCCCAGCAAACAGCCGCCGTAAGACTGTTACAAAAATGTTCACCCCGTTAAAATCAATTTAATTTCATTTTCTTTTCAGAATAAATGTCCTCCATCTTCTTCTCAAAAGGAAAACATCTACCAAGACCCTTGCAGCCCTCAGCGACCACAGCAAACGGCCGCGGTAATAAGACGTTAAAGAAAGTTTCTTAGAATTTAACAAAAAATTAATTTTCAGCAGGTTGCCGGAACGGCCCAAGCACAGTCGGTAAGTCCGAGACCGGTGAAAAGATGCCTTCAGCTTAAGTCCCACCTCAGGATGTATGGGGTGTAACTCCACAACAGGGACTGTACTTCTATTACCCTTCACTTAATTTTTAATCGCGACGAAAACTTGCACTAAGCTCTCTCAGTCGAGATGATAATAGAGATCGAGGTGTCGAAAGTCTCGATAAATTTGGATTTATCGAGGCTTTTTGGCCTCGACTTTTTAAGATTTTTTTGTTGTTTCACGTGAGAACTCATAAAGTAGAAGGATCGACACCAAGTGGGTGGGCTAACCGTACAGCAACTGTCCTCTTCTCTTCTTTTCTTTACTGTAGAGATGTGTACCTAAGATTAGCATCAATGATGTTACTCTGGAGGAAGGTGCTGATATGTGCCCTGAAAATCGGAAACCAGTCTCTTCAATGAGCTCGGGAAACTTTTTAGGTGTGTTCTGTAATGTAGCCATTCATACCATTCACATCTCATTACTATCGACTCTGCCTTGAACAGGAGGGGGAAGACCGTTTACCACCACAGAGACCTCAAAATGCTTGCAAGTCATACGGAATGTTCAGCAACAGGTGCTGGTCCTGGATCAGAATCCACCCGGTGTCATACAGGAGGCCCTTGACGAAAAGGTGAACTTCAACGTGTTGTCCTTCAGGCTGACTTACGGCAAACAAGGGTTCGCGCCCTCGCAGAAGCCTCTTGTGGAGGCGATTTCGCTATTGGAGGCCGTTTATTTGCGTACAATCCATGAGCGCGAAAAGCTTAGAAACTGTCTGCTTCCATCCGAAGGCAGGAAAAGTGGCGACAAGAAGCAGAAACTGGATATCAAAGAAGTGGAAAAGTACTTCGCCTCCCAGTATGACTCCGAGGTGAACCGCGCTATTGCCGGCTTGCTAAAGGCCGAGATAATTGCAGATGTCGCGGATAATCAGGGGGTAGGCCAGCGGCTCTGGGGCTTTAATCCATGACTCACTTAATTTCCACCGTAGACCCTCTTCATGGCGGAGATATACAAGAAAATTTCGCAGCTACCGGGCAATGAGTTGAATGAATTCCAGCCGATGAATTTTGTGATCTACGCAGGCACCACGACTCCAAAATAGTCGCCTGGAAACGTCGAGTATCTTGCTAGTACTAAATTATAGTCACGAAACTAAATTGAAAATGACTGAAAAAAGAGAAAAATCTGTAAAATAATAAAGAACGCGACTCATTGATTTACTTAGCAGTCAATATTGGGGAAAACTAGGAACTATATTAAAGCGGAAGTTCCTTATTGAAAACTTCTCCGCTTAACTTGTGATGATTAATATAAAAATTAGTACCTTAAACTTAAGTGGTTTGTGCTGAGCAAATATGATCACTATTTTCGTTTTCCCAATTTTAAGCGATAAATGTAGATAAACTCTGAAAGGGATTTATTTTCTATAGTGCTCTCGTATAACAATTTTGGTATCTGGGACTTTAGTAGTTTTGTTTAATACAAATGAATGAATGAAATCTTCAAACGACGAAGAAACCACGCCTATTTTTCGTATATTATGATAATGTGGACAGATAGTACGGAGTAACTATTCGTCTATTAATATCGTACATAAAATATACATACTTCTAAATACTTTTGAAGTTATGTGCGTTTACATTTGGTATATAAAGGCGTGATTGCCAACCGCTTTCGAGCATTTTTTTGCCGTCCTCGGTGGCGCAGTGTGTGATAACCTCGCTGCGAGCTCCGGGGATGCGGGTTCGAATCCCGCCTTGGGCATGGATGTTAACTGTGTTGTTTTCAGCGTACTTAAGGCCTAGCCTAGCGCTAGGCTAGTTCTACAATTTTGAAAAAAAAAAAAAAAAAAAAAAAAAAAAAAAAAAAAAAAAAAAAAACTTTCCACTATCAACCCTCCCGCTATCAACCCTCTTAAAACAGGAGCTTGTGCTATCAGCACAAAAAAAAAGCTTTGAAGCTTAGCAGCTCCTGAACTCTGATATAGAAAAAGAAAAAAAAATTTCAGTGTCAAACTGCTCTACGTAACAGAGAATATATGTGTTGAGTTTTATCGCGATATATATTCTTCCTGCTGTAATTTAATAAGGAATTGGCCTTTCTGGTATAAAAACATATAGACAAACTTCCCCAAATACAAGAAAAATTTATTTTCATTTTAGGTTTGACTTTATAACTTATCTAAAATATTCGCGCATTAAATAGGTAAAAAATTTGCGCGGATAAACATCGCGTCCCACTAGCATTGATAGCGGATGCACCCTCTCCCTCAATCAATCGGATTCGCTACATCACTGGCACCACGCTCGACAGCGATATGCGACTGATTGGCTCCGACGACATGGTCAATGAAGTCATCCCACTGAGTCTGCCACGTATTCAGAGCTGAAATCTTCTTAAGAGGTTCTAGGGAGCTGTACTCTATGGAGTTGAGGGCTAATCTCTTGAGCAGGCGGATGTCAGAGTGTGCCGACGCGATACCAAGGAAGGCGATGTAGAAATCGTGCGACAGCGGCGTGGCCCTCCAAAACGACGGGTCGTCAGAGGAAATCACAACGGGATAATTGTCGGAGAAAAAGTGAGCACACGGGTGGTTGCGGTAGTCGCCGACAAGTTGTAGCACCTGATTGGAAATCGGATTAACCTCGATGGCTATTTTACGGTCCTTAACAATTTCCAGCAAGAGTGGGTGCTTCACTAGGGAGAAGCCGTGGCCAATGCGCTTGGTACCCAGCAATATAGCGTCGATCAAATTCTCATCGATAGACGAGCCGTACCAATTAGTCTCACCGGCGTGGAAGAAGAAGTCGATGTTAGCTGGCATAGTGAGCAGCTGGGGCACAAAGTCCTTTAATGGGCGTCCCAACTCCTCCTGGCCCACCAGATCGAACCCAGCAAAGAAATCAGGATACTTGTCCTGTTGAGGGAGAAGAGAAGACATTAAGAGAGAAATGAAATCTTCTTCTCTAAATAACCTTTAGCTCCACAGCGATATTAATATAGTTTGTCAAGCCGGTGTCATCAACGTTGCGAACAGGAGCATAGATGAATTTGGCGCCGACAAAACCAGGATGGGCGGCCAAAAATTTGTCTAGTGTCGTCTTGTAGATCTTCACGGTATCGAGCTCAGTATAGTTGGTGCCGTCAAGGTCATAAAGCTGCGGGGGAAGAAGCATTAGGACACGTCAGACTAAATGCTTTGCATCGAGACAAAATTTTGTTATCAGCTTCAGCCAGTTTTACCTGCTTCGGCATTAGAAATTCCCTCTCTAGCAAGCAAACCTGATGATTGCTGAACTTACCTTCGGTAGAGTTGTTCTGAACTCCAAATACTGCACCTTATCCTCGTAAAATTCAAGCAACGCATTGTAGAAATAATCCCCCCAGTTGGGCGCGTAACACAACAAGCCGTCCAGCAGCATGAAAATATCCATGAAGTCACGCCAGACAGCATTGTTGTCCACATACTTCTCCTTCGGGTAGAGTGAGAAGCGATTTGTAAGGTACTCATCCACTTTCTGGGCACCGTATCTTTCGCGCACCCGCCTCATCAGCTGCCACTGGCACTCGGCGCCCTCCACGACCAACTCTGGTCTCTGCTTAGCAAAGCGGAATGCCAACACCCCAAACGGATTGTTGGTCAGACACACCCACAATCTGGCGCGGTAAGTGAGTTGAAGGAGGATCTTGGTGCTGCCCAGAGCAGTGTCATGTGCGTGTAGAACGGCACCCTTCGGCATGGACGACAGATAGTGGAAGAGCGGCGATTGGCGTATCTTCTCCAGTACACTGAAGAGATGTTGCGAGGGTGCAAATAGGTGCGGTGTCACCAATCCTTCTTCGTAATCCTTGTTCTTCTCCGCCATGATAATCCGGTTCGCCTTCAACTCGCGCTCGTTTAACTCCACATCGGCGCCCAACGATTTCCACTGTTCCAAATTTAAAAGAAATTTGCGATCCTCGTTGAAGACCTCGGGTGTCAGGCGAGTGAACAAAGATGAGGTTACAGATCTCCCAACGCGATGAACTGTGAAACGCCCTACGCTGTATGCAACTGCGGACTTATTGAACGGCGGCAGCGTTGGTGATGTAGCTGGTGCTTTTGTCTTTCCCGCCGTTATTGCGCCGCAAGCGCAGAGGACCGCCAAAACAAGAAGTTTCCGTGCAAGCTTCATTCTACTGCGCCTTCGTCCCCTCAACTGCCGGGCAATGAGTTGAATGAATTCCAGCCAATGAATTTTGAAGTCTACGCGGGCAACACGTTACCGAAATAAAACCCCGGAACACTATTGATACCAAATTGAAGTGAAGAAATTGGAACTAATTAGAAAAAAAAATTGGAAAAAAAAAAGCTGAAAAATTGAAAAGGATATCCATCCCGTTTCCAACTGATAACGAGAAATTGCTACTTCAACTGCCTGGTACACCTCGCTGAAACCGAAGTTTGTTGATGTGCCCATTGACGCAGAAACGAGGTGCGCCATGACAACATTTTTTGTTGGGCGGGCAGAAAATTTCATTCAGGCCGAGTATTAGAAAATCGGGGAATACAAATGATCACACCAGCGAATGAGGACCAAATGTGAGTTTCGCCCGAAAATTATATTTTGAAAATATTTTAGACAAAATTTTCAAACGACCGCAATGCTGAACTGTAAAACCCATGTATTCAAAATAAAAAATTATAATATTCAGTTGTTTTGTTTTGCCGAACCTCCTCAGTTCCCTTGTTATTCAGATTTTACCTAGATGTGTTGCGATGTGAACCTTATCTTATCAAAATTCCTGAACTATTAATCGCGCCCATCCATTCCACGTTCTACAATTGAGAACTTTTATTTTAGGAACCGGGAAATCGTTCCGTCATCACGACAAATACTTTTATCTAACTTCCTAGCCATATATTACTTCTTATTTAAAAAAGTTTTAATTTTAATCTGAAAAGTTAGATTATTATATATGACTATATCTGAAAAGATGTGAATGGATAGTCGATAATAATGATGATAATGACTTAGTGACCTACGACACTGATTCAATATCGCACGCTGTGTTCAAATCGTTAGTCAAGTAATAAATAATCATTCGATTATCTTGGCGCTCTGGCCTTTTTTCGAAAAGCTTTAAAAATCGATCACGACGTATTGAAACAAACTATTATAGCACCAGAAGCACTTTACATCGAATTGATAAAGCCACATTCGTGCAAACAAGTGAAAAGAGCGCAAAATTAGTAACAACACTCTCTGAGAGCAGTAGTGAGAGAGTTAAGGCGTTCCAAGCAAAGCAGCCAACAGACTCGCTTTGTGGACTGTCGAATTGGCAATGTTTTCTTACACCATCAGTCACTGGAGAGAAATAAAATAAAGTGCTAATCTAAAGCATGACAAACCTGTGTGATATTTCAGACTTTTTCTTCTTTAATTGAATAGTTTGAGATGCGAATACTTGTTATGAGTTCTCCCGACCACTATCTCCAAGCACGCGGTACTTCAATCCACAGGCTTCTGAAAACGACTGATTCGTAATTAGGAGCTCGTCAGTAGCGGGCCGCTCAGCAAAGTGGCTCCATATACCGAACCTCCTCAGTTCCCTTGTTATTCAGATTTTACCTAGATGTGTTGCGATGTGAACCTTTAAATATTTCAGTAGGCGAGCATCGTAGTCAGGTTAAGAGAAGGAGTTCTGAACAGTTCTGAATAGGTTGGGAAACGTACATGTTAACTAGGTAAATATTTTATTGTCTGCTTTCACACCTGTGAAAATAGGTTGGGACACGTACATGTTAACTAGGTAAATATTTTGTTGTCGGTTTTCACACCTGTGAAAATAGGTTGGGACACGTACATGTTAACTAGGTAAATATTTTGTTGTCGGTTTTCACACCTGTGAAAATAGGTTGGGACACGTACATGTTAACTAGGTAAATATTTTGTTGTCGGTTTTCACACCTGTGAAAATAGGTTGGGACACGTACATGTTAACTAGGTAAATATTTTGTTGTCTGTTTTCACACCTGTGAAAATAGGTTGGGACACGTACATGTTAACTAGGTAAATATTTTGTTGTCGGTTTTCACACCTGTGAAAATAGGTTGGGACACGTACATGTTAACTAGGTAAATATTTTGTTGTCGGTTTTGACACCTGTGAACATGTTAACATGTACGTGTCCCAACCTATTCAGAACTGTTTCCTTCCTTAACCAGACTACGATGCTCGCCTACTGAAGTATTTAAAGGTTCACATCGCAACACATCTAGGTAAAATCCGAATAACAAGGGAACTGAGGAGGTTCGGTATATGGAGCCACTAGCTTTTGACTCCGGCTTCCCAGAGTCCACCCATGTGAGGCGCAGCGGCTGGTATGAAATGCCACTGCAAGTTTTGGTAGGAGAATTGAGTGAGGACGGCGTCCTTACTTTGCTGGAGGAGCGCTTTCCAATCGTTCAGCAGGGCTTTAGATGCTCCAACGAAGTTTTTTCCATTATCTGAGTATAGATCCTTGGGGCATCCTCTGCGTGCGGTGAAACGGCTGAACGCAGCGAGAAAAGTGGGCGTCGATAGATCGCTGGTAGCTTCGAGATGAATAGCCTTGGTCGCGAAGCAGACGAATATGCAGACGTAACCTTTCGTGATGAGGCACGCCCTGCCGGTATAATTTTTAATGTCAAACGGTCCCGCGAAGTCGAGACCGGTGGCAGCAAATGGTCGAGAGTGAGAGGTGCGTTCAGGCGGCAGTGCAGCCATCAGTTGTTTTTGGGTTTGTTTCCGTTGTAGAGCACAGCTTTTGCAATGGTGAATTGTGGTGCGAATGAGATTTTTCGCCTTAGGGATCCAATATTGAGTGCGAATTAAGCGTAGCATGAGTTGGTTTCCTCCTAGCAAACTGATCTCATGGATGAACCGGACTTAGAGTCGAGTAAAAACACAATTGTAGGGGATTATAAACGGATGATGTTCGTCATAGGAGAGTGACGGACATGAAGTTAAACGTCCTCTTGCGCGGAGGACTCCATCTTGGGATAAGAATGGATTGAGTGACAGAATTGTACTCTTTCTGTCAAGATTCATCTTCATTTCCAGACAGTGATATTCATTGGCAAAATGAACCTTCTGCATGAGATTAGTTAGTCGGGTTTTAACATATTGAATCGTCTTAACATATTATCGTGTCGTCTAAATGAGGGGCGATGTTGGGGGTGTGAGTGATGGAAGAACCGGAACATGTACGAAAGTACACGGAGAGCTCCTGGTAAAGAAGAAAATCTTTCCAAGAGGTCTTCATAGTGGGGAAAATATGCAACATACGATTTGATGGGTTTTGCTTCCAGTTCGCTTTCAAAGATGTCGAGGTGAGGGGAGTGAGGCCAGTACTTTTTCTCTTGGCGCAACCAATCCGGACCTTGGCACCATAATGAGGTTTGTTGCAACTCAAGCGGATACATGCCACGACTGGCTAAGTCCGCTGGATTGTGTTGGGATTGAACATGAGACCAGTGAGTGGGATCTACGATTTCCACAATTTTGGCCACACGGTTAGCAACGAATGTAGTCCAGGTGCAAGGCGGTCGTTTTACCCAAGCGAGCACGATGGTCGAATCAGTCCAGCAGTAGAGTTCATACTGAGGAAAATCAAGATGAGGGATAACCGCATTTAACATGTCGGCTAAGAGGGCAATTCAAGTCGAGGTACAGATATCGTTTTGAGGGGGGAAATTTTGGTTTTTGCATAAAGTAGAGAAGTACGGATTTCGTGAGAGTTACGAAGGCGTACATAGACCACGCCGGCGTATGCTTTTTCGGAAGCATCGAAAACGCATGGATTTCAATGCCACTCATTGGAGTGAAATGAATCCATCGAGGGATTTTTATGAGGTTAATTTGGTGATAAGACTGGACGAATTTTATCCAGAGTTGTAGGGTTGACGGGGTCAAGGGGTCATCCCAGCCGGTGGCATCCAGCCAAACTTGTTGCATGAGGGTTTTTGCGATAATAATGACCGGAGCCATCCAGCCTGCAGGATCAAATAATTTTGCAAGGAGTGACAGCATTTCTCGTTTGTTGTAAGAGGGGGCAATATCGAATGGTTTGGATTCAATGGTGAAGTATACCCGCCTATGCATTCCATCGGATACCGAGTGTTTTTGCTGTGCTGGTGTCTTCCAATTCTAGAAAATCCTTATTCAGTAGGTCTTCAGGAGGTATTCCGGATAGAATTTCCTGATGGTTAGCTGTCCATTTTCGCAGGGTAAATCCAGCAGAGCGAAGGGCTGCTGTCAATTCCTTTCGCGCACGGAGCGCCGTGTCGATAGTATGAGCACCACACAGCGCGTCGTCGACATACATGGCTGTCCTCAAAATGGCAGCAGCCAGGGGGAACTCGGTTTCGACATCCTGGGCCAGCTGATGAAGCGTGCGAATTGCAAGATAGGGGGCACAGTTTACACCGAAGGTGACTGTTTGAAGTTCAAATTCGTGCACTTCATCATCTGGTGAATTTCTGAAAGGAATTCGTTGATAGCGCGAATGCTTCGGATCCACCAGAATCTGGCGATACATTTTCTCGATGTCTCCGTTGAAGACATATTGATAAAGATGCCATTTGAGAATGAGGAAAGTTAGATCTGTTTGCAAAGCCGGACCGGGGTAAAGGTTGTCAACGACTGAGAACGTTGGTTGTGGGGCATGAAGCGTTAAAAACAACTCGCACCTTGGTGGAGCTGCTTTCTGGCTTGATGACTGCATGGTGAGGTAAGTAGTAAGTGTCGGATTGGAGCGAGGTTTGTTCGGGGTGAACAGAGATCATATGATTCAAATGGGAGTATTCTTGAATCACTGAATCATAAAGTTCTTTAAAACTCGGGGTTTTCAGGAGCCGCGCTTCGTTGCGGAGAAATTGTTTAAGAGCTATTTCTCTTGAACGTCCAAGTTGTAACTGCGAAGGGAATTCTTTTTTAAACGGCAGCGAGACTATGTAACGCCCATCGGGACGTCTTTGTGTTGTTTTCTCATACAAATCGTTGCAGTATTTTTCAGTGGGAGTGCGAGGACGCTGTTTTGGGATCTCCTCTAGTTCTCAGAAGCGCAAAATCTGACGGTCGAGGGAGACTTCGTTGAAAAACGAGACCCGCGTGGTAATTGAAGGTGTTGGCAGGTCCTGAGGGAGATGACCCGTTAGAATCCAGCCGAATATTGTTTCTTGGGCTACGAGTGAACCCAGAATATTTCGCTTAATACGATCCAGCAGGATTAGAGGGTAAATGTCAGCTCCAATCAAAACATCGATCTGATCACTTTGGTAGAAGTGGTCATCAGCCAAAGGGATATTAGGGAGGGATTCACAGAGGTTCTGGTCAAGGGAGCAGACGGGAAGATTTCCGGTTAATTTTCGGTAACAGATATGTACCATTGCAGTAGCGAGTAAAACTTGCTTTGGTCGAGAGGTGAAGCAAGTCAGCACATTGGGTGTTTGAGGGGCTTCAGTGGACTGTAATTGATGTTCAGTTGAAGAGGCGGTGGGGGTCGCTCGGGAGTGCGAGGGGATAATTTGTTGCGAATTATTTTGTGCATTATTTGGCGTAGGGCCACGATGAGTGGAGGAGGGCGCGAGGTTGCGGTGGTAGAGCTCGAGCGGAGCTTTGAATTGGCAATTGGGGTCGCCTCGCGATGTAATAGCGAATGATGTCGTTTATTACATGACATACACGTGTAATACTTTGACAATCGCGCATTTGGTGCGAATGCGCAAGACAATTCGAACAGAATTTCAACCGTTGAATTGTTGACCAACGGGTTTCTGAGCTCATAGCTAGAAAACGTGGACAATGGCGTAGAGGGTGGGTTTGATCTGTGCATAGTTTGCTAGTCGGGAGCATATTCGCCTGGAAAGTGTGCACAAGCTTTGAAGCGGGGAGATTGCGAGCATTGCTGGTCGTTGCCTTTTTAACCGAATCAGCGGATTTGCGAACATCGAAGACTGTTTCCAGGGTTTGGAAATGGGATGTTAAAAACGAATCCATTTCCTTCCACTTCGGAATATCGCGATTTTGGGAAATGGATTGTTCCCACAGAGAGAGGGCGTTTTCGGGGAGGCGAGTTGAACAAAGATGAACTATAATGGCATCCCAACTTTCGACATCTATATCATATAAAGTTAAAGCGGACAGACAGTTATTAATTTCCCGCTGAAGTCGTTTAATTGCAACTCCGGATTCTTTTGAGATTGGGGTGAGGTAAAATAGGGTCCGGAGTTGCGTATTAATGAGTATGCGCTTGTTTTCGAAACGGTCGATCAAATTCTTCCACGCTTGTTCGAAGCCGCTGCGATCAGTGGAGATTTTTGAACGATCTCCTTTGCTTCACCTTGGGTTTTTTGGTTTAGGTGGAACAATTTTTCGACGGGAGAAAGTCGATTATTTCTAATATAGAGCGCGGAGAACATGTCTCTAAAGGTTGGCCATGATTGGTAATCACTTTTAAAGACATCAGTATCGCACGGTGGTAAATTGAGGTTGTGTCCCGAGAGAGGGGATTGCGACTGCCGCTGAAGATGTAGGTGAGGCAGCGAGATGTTGCTGTTCGTTGATTTTCGCTGAGAAGCGAACATATATCTGGTAACAGCGTCGGTACTTCGTTTTGACGACGATTATATCAGCTCCACGAGCCTATGGGTTAGCGTCGTTTATGGGATCCTTCGAGGTGATGAGGTACTCTACGCAAGAGTTGTATGAAGATTTTACGTCTGACCAGACCGCCTTAAGTTCCTCGAGATGAGTAGCGAGGGAGAATTCCGAATGATCACGCACTGGGATGGCGAGGTATTCTTCTTCGAATTCTTCTAAAGTTTTGGCAACGCTGAGGAATTTCTGAAGAGGGTCCATCGTTGTGAAAAATTAGATATCAGAGAGGTAGCAAAGAATAAAAAACAACCAAAGGGATTTGGAAGTTATAATATTTTTATTTTTTAGGGGTTTGAGAGAATTTATGAAGAGACTGCATATATTCGAGAGTGAATATATTTATGTAATAGATTTATTTATAATTTCACTGGAATGTGAAAGGGGGATTTTGCCGGTAGAGAGTCCGGTTGTGGGGGGGTTTTCCGGTAGAGAATCCGGTTATGAGGGCTTTCTGCCGGTCAAGAACCCGGTTGTGGGGGGGTTTTCGCCGGTAAAGTATCCGGTTCGATTGGACCAAAATGTTGGGGTGGTCTCCGAGTGCTGCGAGGTCCGGCTCGAAGGACCAATAAATGTTCACGCGGGAGTGCGTGATTTATAATAATAAAGAAGGAGACTTACCGGATGAATGCTTCTTACAATGTGTATGAGTTGGATGAAATGGTGGCGTGGTTTGCTGAGTGGATGATAGACGGCGCCGTCGTGGATGATGATGATGGTGTAAATAAACGGTGATCCGGCTGAGGATTGTGCAGATCAAAGGGAAGTGTGGAACTGCTTTTGTCGTTTCTTTATTCACTATTCACTTATTCACGATTGCAAGACGGGTGCTTGCGTTCACTGATCCAGATAGAAAATGCGGGGGTTTTCGAGACGGGTGCTCGCTCGTTAGCTTCTTAGAAAGGAATGAAAGTCCGCCGCTTTCGGAAACCAATGATGAGCTGCTTGCCCTTCTGCTGAGATGCAGAAGAGCCGCTATCGCTCAGAAGCAAGAGAATACGGCGGCAGATCTCACCGCATGCCAAAGAGGTTGGGAGAGGCGAGGGTTGCCGTTGCTAACTGCAGCGGACAGCAGTTTGGCGTAAACAGACACAATAAACTCAAATCGCAAAGAGCAACAACATGAAAGCTTTTAACAAAGTGTAGGATTTTTATTTGCGACCAAACACTATTCGTGTCGAGGTCTTAAATTAACTTGATTTGGAACTGATTTGGTGTCCAGGGAGGAACCACTCGCGTCTCGGAAATAAACAGCGTTGCCATATCTTTCAATTACGTTCAGTCATGCTTATTTGGCTTTATTAACTAAGTTTGGCTATTTGTTCATTTGGTAAGATTTTCTTTTTTAAATCGTTGAAGCGCACGTTGAAGCGCACGGAGGCGTGTTTTTCATACAATTTTCAGCATTTGTCTGGAAATTGAAACCTCGATAAGTCTACCATCAGACGAGAGAGGGACAGCCGGACTTTTCTTCTGCGTGCTAATAGCAGAGTCGGCTTAATGACAGCCACGTAGCAGTCTTCGCAGACTCGTTTATGTTTCCTGGGGAAATCGCGAATGCAAGAATTCATAAATACATTCAAGCAGAACAAAATCAAATTAAAATAACTTACTTTATTGTATTCACGCCCTTGACGTCGTTGACCTCTATATTTGCTGTGTTTCTTATGGCAGATGAACTAAACTCAAGATATGCCCTCTATCAATGCAAAGCATTTGTCGGTTCAGCAAGGATGAAAGGCAGTAGGAGAGTGGCGATTTCGTTCGTAATCGTGCAATGACGGTCACGGACTGCATGTGGAAGTTTTATGACTTCTATAACAAATAATACTATTATATTATACACAATAACTACATGAGCAAAGCTTTATATAAGAGAGAACATTGTGAATTAATACAAAATCAAGCTAACTTATTTACCCTTTGGACCTTTTTTCTCTCGATTTTTAAATATACTCGGAACTAGAAAAACCCGAATGAATCAGAACACTGTTGCTCTCATTGGTGGCATGCTGGTCACATTCCTAAAAGCTCAAGCCAAGGACCTCCGGAAAATCTCAAGCCAGCCTGATCCCCTCGGTTCAGGTATTCAACAGATCTACTCGGCTTTCCAGAGCGGTGCACCCCTTTTACGTCTCGATCCCGTTCCATCGCACTACCCACTACCGCGAGAATTCGTTTTTCGGTCGCGCAGTTAAATTGTGGAATAGTCTCCCTGCGCATGTTTTCCCACCCACTTATAACGTCGATGCTTTTAAAAGAGGTGTAAATCGACACTACTCCCACTTTTCCCCTTCCCACTAACCTTTACCCTTCTAAACCAACGAATGCTTTGCATGGATAGGGGGCATCCCCTGAGCTTGGTTCTATCTGCCATAAAAAAAAAAAAAAAAAAAAAAAAAAAAAAAGGTATATCTCTCCCGGTACGCATCTGTGGGCTTCATTACTCTTTATCCGTACGCACAGACAAGCAGTGCCGGACGGGCGTCCATCGATGTTGACTTATCAAGAGGGCCTGGCCCGAGTAGCGCCGCCGCTACAACTAAGGTAAGTATTTCACGAAGCTCTTGTCGAGGGATATCCAGAACCATCCTAACGAAACCTTAAAATTTGCTTCCATAACACAACCGCGCCGACATGAATTGAGCTGTGTTGGGCACAGAAGAAATCTGAGGTAAGTTTTGACCTTAACCCATACCATTCCCCACTAATGTAATCATTGTAGGAGAGGATTAATAGGGTGAGTTTTCGTTTTCATACATAAACCTGATAATCGTTCATCCCTTGCATTCCAATTACAACTTAATGGCATTGCTGATCCAGGGAGCTGTACGTAAACCGGTATGCTTCAGGATATTTCTATTTAGCAATGTTTCTAAAGCTGCGGCAAATACTTTCAGTTCGCCGATTTGAAAACCGGTCGGAAAGCCGATAAGAAAGCCAATGCCGAAGATGATGTGGAAGCCGACGTGGAAACCGAAGTGGGAGCTCCATGTGGAATGACGTATAACTATAGGGAGGAAGTGTTTCCCAACTGTAGCAAGGTTCGCACCGAAGGAGTTGGAGCTATACACAGAATGAAACTTGAATGTCCTTCCAGGGAGGACCGCCGTGCATTCGTCGTTATTACAAAGCGCATATAAGAGACGCTGAGGGAAGGATCATAGACCAGTTTGAAAACCAAACCAGGGATAATGTATGTCTGCACAAAGGACTTATAGTTGCGATTTAATTCCTCTATAACGGTTTCAGTGCCCAGACCCAGATGATGAACAGACTGGTCAAAACAAAGTTTCCAATTCAGTGTCTACTTCTAAAAAGGAAAATGCAGCCATCCAGATCTACCAAGATACCTGCAGCCCTCAGCGACCCCAGCAAACAGCCGCCGTAAGACTGTTACAAAAATGTTCACCCCGTTAAAATCAATTTAATTTCATTTTCTTTTCAGAATAAATGTCCTCCATCTTCTTCTCAAAAGGAAAACATCTACCAAGACCCTTGCAGCCCTCAGCGACCACAGCAAACGGCCGCGGTAATAAGACGTTAAAGAAAGTTTCTTAGAATTTAACAAAAAATTAATTTTCAGCAGGTTGCCGGAACGGCCCAAGCACAGTCGGTAAGTCCGAGACCGGTGAAAAGATGCCTTCAGCTTAAGTCCCACCTCAGGATGTATGGGGTGTAACTCCACAACAGGGACTGTACTTCTATTACCCTTCACTTAATTTTTAATCGCGACGAAAACTTGCACTAAGCTCTCTCAGTCGAGATGATAATAGAGATCGAGGTGTCGAAAGTCCCGATAAATTTGGATTTATCGAGGCTTTTTGGCCTCGACTTTTTAAGATTTTTTTGTTGTTTCACGTGAGAACTCATAAAGTAGAAGGATCGACACCAAGTGGGTGGGCTAACCGTACAGCAACTGTCCTCTTCTTTTCTTTACTGTAGAGATGTGTACCTAAGATTAGCATCAATGATGTTACTCTGGAGGAAGGTGCTGATATGTGCCCTGAAAATCGGAAACCAGTCTCTTCAATGAGCTCGGGAAACTTTTTAGGTGTGTTCTGTAATGTAGCCATTCATACCATTCACATCTCATTACTATCGACTCTGCCTTGAACAGGAGGGGGAAGACCGTTTACCACCACAGAGACCTCAAAATGCTTGCAAGTTATACGGAATGTTCAGCAACAGGTGCTGGTCCTGGATCAGAATCCACCCGGTGTCATACAGGAGGCCCTTGACGAAAAGGTGAACTTCAACGTGTTGTCCTTCAGGCTGACTTACGGCAAACAAGGGTTCGCGCCCTCGCAGAAGCCTCTTGTGGAGGCGATTTCGTTATTGGAGGCCGTTTATTTGCGTACAATCCATGAGCGCGAAAAGCTTAGAAACTGTCTGCTTCCATCCGAAGGCAGGAAAAGTGGCGACAAGAAGCAGAAACTGGATATCAAAGAAGTAGAAAAGTACTTCGCCTCCCAGTATGACTCCGAGGTGAACCGCGCTATTGCCGGCTTGCTAAAGGCCGAGATAATTGCAGATGTCGCGGATAATCAGGGGGTAGGCCAGCGGCTCTGGGGCTTTAATCCATGACTCACTTAATTTCCACCGTAGACCCTCTTCATGGCGGAGATATACAAGAAAATTTCGCAGCTACCGGGCAATGAGTTGAATGAATTCCAGCCGATGAATTTTGTGATCTACGCAGGCACCACGACTCCAAAATAGTCGCCTGGAAACGTCGAGTATCTTGCTAGTACTAAATTATAGTCACGAAACTAAATTGAAAATGACTGAAAAAAGAGAAAAATCTGTAAAATAATAAAGAACGCGACTCATTGATTTACTTAGCAGTCAATATTTGGGAAAACTAGGAACTATATTAAAGCGGAAGTTCTTTATTGAAAACTTCTCCGCTTAACTTGTGATGATTAATATAAAAATTAGTACCTTAAACTTAAGTGGTTTGTGCTGAGCAAATATGATCACTATTTTCGTTTTCCCAATTTTACGCAAAAGCGATAAAAGTACATAAACTCTGAAAGGGAGTTATTTTCTATAGTGCTCTCGTATAACAATTTTGGTATCTGGGACTTTAGTAGTTTTGTTTAATACAAATGAATGAATGAAGTCTTCAAACGACGAAGAAACCACGCCTATTTTTCGTATATTATGATAATGTGGACAGATAGTACGGAGTAACAATTCGTCTAAGTATATCGTACATAAAATATACATACTTCTAAATACTTTTGAAGTTATGTGCGTTTACATTTGGTATATAAAGGCGTGATTGCCAACCGCTTTCGAGCATTTTTTTGCCGTCCTCGGTGGCGCAGTGTGTGATAACCTCGCTGCGAGCTCCGGGGATGCGGGTTCGAATCCCGCCTTGGGCATGGATGTTAACTGTGTTGTTTTCAGCGTACTTAAGGCCTAGCCTAGCGCTATTAGTTCTACAAAAACTAAAAAAAAATAGTTCTACAATTTAAAAAAAAAAAAAAAAAAAAAAAACTTTCCACTACCCTCCCGCTATCAACCCTCTTAAAACAGGAGCTTGTGCTATCAGCACAAAAAAAAGCTTTGAAGCTTAGCAGCTCCTGAACTCTGATATAGAAAAAAAAATTTCAGTGTCAAACTGCTCTACGTAATAAAGAATATATGTGTTGAGTTTTCCGATATATATTCTTCCTGCTGTAATTTAATAAGGAATTGTCCTTTCTGGTATAAAAACATATAGACAAACTTCCCCAAATACAAGACAAATTTATTTTCTTTTTAGGTTTGACTTTATAACTTATCTAAAATATTCGCGCATTAAATAGGTAGAAAATTTGCGAGGATAAACATCGCGTCCCACTAGTATTGGTAGCGGATGCACCCTCTCCCTCAATCAATCGGATTCGCTACATCACTGGCACCACGCTCGACAGCGATATGCGACTGATTGGCTCCGACGACATGGTCAATGAAGTCATCCCACTGAGTCTGCCACGTATTCAGAGCTGAAATCTTCTTAAGAGGATCTAGGGAGCTGTACTCTATGGAGTTGAGGGCTAGTCTCTTGAGCAGGCGGATGTCAGAGTGTGCCGACGCGATACCAAGGAAGGCGATGTAGAAATCGTGCGACAGCGGCGTGGCCCTCCAAAACGACGGGTCGTCAGAGGAAATCACAACGGGATAATTGTCGGAGAAAAAGTGAGCACACGGGTGGTTGCGGTAGTCGCCGACAAGTTGTAGCACCTGATTGGAAATCGGATTAACCTCGATGGCTATTTTACGGTCCTTAACAATTTCCAGCAAGAGTGGGTGCTTCACTAGGGAGAAGCCGTGGCCAATGCGCTTGGTACCCAGCAATATAGCGTCGATCAAATTCTCATCGATAGACGAGCCGTACCAATTAGTCTCACCGGCGTGGAAGAAGAAGTCGATGTTAGCTGGCATAGTGAGCAGCTGGGGCACAAAGTCCTTTAATGGGCGTCCCAACTCCTCCTGGCCCACCAGATCGAACCCAGCAAAGAAATCAGGATACTTGTCCTGTTGAGGGAGAAGAGAAGACATTAAGAGAGAAATGAAATCTTCTTCTCTAAATAACCTTTAGCTCCACAGCGATATTAATATAGTTTGTCAAGCCGGTGTCATCAACGTTGCGAACAGGAGCATAGATGAATTTGGCGCCGACAAAACCAGGATGGGCGGCCAAAAATTTGTCTAGTGTCGTCTTGTAGATCTTCACGGTATCGAGCTCAGTATAGTTGGTGCCGTCAAGGTCATAAAGCTGCGGGGGAAGAAGCATTAGGACACGTCAGACTAAATGCTTTGCATCGAGACAAAATTTTGTTATCAGCTTCAGCCAGTTTTACCTGCTTCGGCATTAGAAATTCCCTCTCTAGCAAGCAAACCTGATGATTGCTGAACTTACCTTCGGTAGAGTTGTTCTGAACTCCAAATACTGCACCTTATCCTCGTAGAATTCAAGCAACGCATTGTAGAAATAATCCCCCCAGTTGGGCGCGTAACACAACAAGCCGTCCAGCAGCATGAAAATATCCATGAAGTCACGCCAGACAGCATTGTTGTCCACATACTTCTCCTTCGGGTAGAGTGAGAAGCGATTTGTAAGGTACTCATCCACTTTCTGGGCACCGTATCTTTCGCGCACCCGCCTCATCAGACGCCACTGGCACTCGGCGCCCTCCACGACCAACTCTGGTCTTTGCTTCGCAAAGCGGAATGCCAACACCCCAAACGGATTGTTGGTCAGACACACCCACAATCTGGCGCGGTAAGTGAGTTGAAGGAGGATCTTGGTGCTGCCCAGAGCAGTGTCATGTGCGTGTAGAACGGCACCCTTCGGCATGGACGACAGATAGTGGAAGAGCGGCGATTGGCGTATCTTCTCCAGTACACTGAAGAGATGTTGCGAGGGTGCAAATAGATGCGGTGTCACCAATCCTTCTTCGTACTCCTTGTTCTTCTCCGCCATGATAATCCGGTTCGCCTTCAACTCGCGCTCGTTTAACTCCACATCACTGCCCAACGATTTCCACTGCTCCAAATTTAAAAGAAATTTGCGATCCTCGTTGAAGACCTCTGGTGTCAGGCGAGTGAACAAAGATGAGGTTATAGATCTTGAAACGCGATGAACTGTAGGCCCTACTGGGGATGCAGCTTCGGACACATTGAACGACGGCAGCGTTGGGCCAGACCCTCCCGCCGTTATTGCGCCGGAAGCGCAGAGGATCGCCACCGCAAGAAGTTTCCGTGCAAGCTTCATTCTACTGCGGCTTCGTCCCCTTCTTCGAATACGCAAAAGTCGATTTCAGAAAAGCTGAGCTGCCTTTGCTCTTATGTTGAGGGTTCAATTTGTGACACTGGTCCACTCCAGCTGATCTCACTAGTAGAGCATAAACCTGAAAGTTTGTATAAATATAATATAAAATTTGGCTATAAAATTAATCAATATAAAATTTGGCTATAAAATTGATTCCGGTTATCAACTAATATATAATTCATATGAATGCATATGAAAGTCTGAAAAAATTTTTTTTCATATAAATTCCTTTTGAAGTTAAATCACATCTTAAGAGTTAAAAAAATTATATCGTTTAATGTAACGTACGATATTAATATAAATTCTACAACTCCGAATTTTTTAATACTAATTCACAATAATTTAATTTTGGCTCTGGACCTTATTTTATAAAGCCAGCTGTGCGTATCACGCTCAAAAATCAATAGTCTGAGATTTCATTTCGGAAATGTCAATAAATTTAAACATTTTTACATCCACTTTAGATTTTTTTTAAAATTTTCTTTTGCCTTCAATCAATAATATTTTACTAACATAAATCTGTTTTTTGCCAGAAAATTTTTATAATCAGCATCTGGACACATATTTGCCCCGCAGGATATCTTTGGATTGCTGTTATTGAATCGAATAACATCGCTCTCGTCCACGTCCCAGATGCAAAACCAAAATCAACAAAATTGCCCTTCGGCATCTCTCCCCGCTGCGAGCACCCCAGTGAAGGGAGCACAGGTGTGTATATTTGCGAAGTCCACAAGTGTGAAAAATTCTGTGTACGTTTCATTTCGCGTATCTGGTTTGAAATTCGTTTGCTCTCGAAAACAGGGACCGACAGCTAGAAGAGAGCGTTCGCCGGGTCTTTCCCCCATTCGAACCTCCATGTGCGGCAGCTACTATGAGCGTATCCAGCCTGTTATGTCACGGGTTCGTATTGCATTTGCAACTGTCAAGGCATAACTGCGAACACGCTCTCATACAGGTCAACCCCGACTACGACCCGGCGAGTTGCTGCAAGCAATTTAGGCGCCTCAACGCAGTGCCAAATCCTCAGGTACCTCGATGAACTCACTCCGGATCGTTAAAACTTTCTAAAATTTCGTCCCGACAGGAAGTCTCCTACCAGCCAAGGCAGGATACTCCACCGAGTTACCAATCAGAAAAGGTTACTGCACAACATATTACGTCTAAGTTAAGGATATTGGCAGGGAATTCGATTTCTCCACCAACAGAATGTTGCGGAGAAATGTCAAATATCCTGCCCAATTTTGAAGGGTAGTGAGGGGCAGTGATGGATGCTACCGTTACTTGCGGGCATGTACTCTGTGCTCTTCATTTTATTCAAGTCCTTTAGTACTTGTAGTACTTCAAGTACTTTACTTCAAGTATTTTACTTAGTATCGACACTATTGTGTAGGCGAACGTGTGAGTGACTATGCAAAATAGGGTCGTAATTGTCGAGTTTTAAACTAAATATTCACGACATTTCCTAACATTTTTATCTGCTATATCAATTTCCCACGATATCTCATATATTGGTGTTATGTTATTTTGAAAATCAAGACCAGTACCGATACCTTGTGCTATCCGGTCACTAAAACATCGCGGCACCTAGTTTCTGTAAGAACAAAGGATGTTTTCGTTCGTAATCGTGCAATTACGGTCACGGACTGCATGTGGAAGTTTTATGACTTCTATAACAAATAATACTATTATATTATACACAATAACTACATGAGCAAAGCTTTATATAAGAGAGAACATTGTGAATTAATACAAAATCAAGCTAACTTATTTACCCTTTGGACCTTTTTTCTCTCGATTTTTAAATATACTCGGAACTAGAAAAACCCGAATGAATCAGAACACTGTTGCTCTCATTGGTGGCAAGCTGGTCACATTCCTAAAAGCTCAAGCCAAGGACCTCCGGAAAATCTCAAGGTATATCTCTCCCGGTACGCATCTGTGGGCTTCATTACTTTTTATCCGTACGCACAGGCAAGCAGTGCCGGACGGGCGACCATCGATGTTGACTTATCAAGAGGGCCTGGTCCGAGTAGCGCCGCCGCTACAACTAAGGTAAGTATTTCACGATGCTCTTGTCGAGGGATATCCAGAACCATCCTAACGAAACCTTAAAATTCACTTCCATAACACAACCGCGCCGACATGATTTTAACTGTGTTGGGCACAGAAGAAATCTGAGGTAAGTTTTGACCTTAACCCATACCATTCCCCACTAATGTAATCATTGTAGGAGAATGTTAATAGGGTGAGTTTTCGTTTTCATACATAAACCTAATAATCGTTCATCCCTTGCATTCCAATTACAACTTAATGGCATTGCTGATCCAGGGAGCTGTACGTAAACCGGTATGTTTCAGGATATTGCCATTTGGTAATGTTTCTAAAGCTGCGGCAAATACTTTCAGTTTGCCGACTTAAAAGCCGGTAAAAAGGCCGATGCGAAAGCCGATGTGGAAACCGATGCCAATGCTCCGTGCGGAATGACATACAGGTCCGACTTATTTGGCTTGTAATGGTTTCAGTGCCCAGATTCAAATGATGTTCCTCAATATGTGTCTACTTCTAGAAAGGAAAATGGAGCCTTCCAGATTTACCAAGATCCCTGCAGCCTTCAGCGGCCCCAGCAGGCGGTTGCTGTAAGACGGTTACAGGAAGCTTCGCCCCATTAAAAGCTGTTTAATTCAAATGTATTTTCAGAATACATGTCCTGCGTCAACTTCTCAAAAGGAAAATGCAGCTTTCCCGATCTACCAAGATCCTTGCAGCCTTCAGCGGCCCCAGCAGGCGGCCACGGTAATTATAGAAAATTTAATTAGCATCCCCTAAGACTGCAGAATTTTTGCTTTATGAACTCAATTTTGAACAAAGCACTTTTTACTTCGGTTAGGAAAGGACACCCTTCCAGGTCTACCAAGATCCCAGGAGGCCTCAGCGACCACAGCAAACGGCAGCGGTAACAGACGGTTACAGGAAATTTGGCTCCTTTAAAATTCGTTTAATTTGTATTACTTTTTAGAATTTATGTCCTCCATCCCCATCTCAGAAGGAAAACATCTACCAAGATCCTTGCAACCCTCAACGACCTCAGGAATCGGCCGCGGTAATTGAAAATAGAAAATAGAATATTTATTATATTAGAATTAAAAACGAATATTTTTAGCAAGCGATTGGGGCGGCTCAGTTGCGTCCTGTAAGACTTCAGAACTTCTGCTTCATTAAATCGGTCGTTTAATATACCACTCTTTACTTCGATTAGGGAAGGACACCTTTCCAAGTCTACCAAGACCCCAGCAGGCCTCAGCGACCCCAGCAAACAGCAGTGGTAACATATGGTTACAGGAAACTGGCCGCCACTAAAATGCCCTTGATTTCATCTTCGTTTCAGCCCGAATGTCCCGGATCCATTTCTCAAAAGGAAAACTTTCAGTTCCATCATGGCCTTTGCAGCCCTCAGCGACCCCAACAGGCGGGAGCAGTAATAGAAAATGGAAAATAACTTGCTAGAAGTCATTAATATCTTTTTATTTTCAGCAAGCAGTTGGATCCCAATCACGTCCCGTAAGACTGCAGATCTTGCTTGCTAATATCCCGTTTCTAGTTTTTAATATCTTGTCTTATTTTATTATCTGACCTTCTAATACTGGTATCACACTTTTAACTTTGGGTTAGGGAAACACGGCGGCCTTAAAAGGCAAACCAAGACCGGTGCCATCAGCCTGGTGCTTACTTGGCCCGAATAGGGAACTTGATTTCTCCTTACCCTAATATAATCTCTTTTTCTCACTTCGATTAGATGGGCGATATTGAAAGCCTCACAGATGAAGAATTATTAAGACATCTCATGTCTATTGAACCAGTGAATAATGCGGTAACCAAAAACTAATATGGAACGGGCTTTTTGTTTGCTAATAAGTCGGTTTTTTCTTTATCTGCAGTGTAAACCGGGAGTTCCGTTTGAGCAATACAATGTAAGAATCATTACTTTTATTATCATCGTAACATTTACGATTACTCTACATTTGCTTTTGGATAAAAAAGTTAAATAGTCAAAATCGGTTTTTTATAGATTATTTAGAAATCAGAAATAATCACTAATTAATAGCAACTTGGTAATTTTTTAAATTATTTGTAAGTGTAATCTGAAAGTATCGATTGCAGAATTGATGATCGCTTTTGTAGCTCTGCCCCATACGCACATGTAGCCGCTCACTCACGTTCAATTCCTATTTTCCACTCCATTCCAGTGTGATGCGATGGGCGTAGCAGCAGTCAATCTCCCTCAAGGACAAGGACGGTACTTCAGTCCTGTAAGCAGCAACGCGCTCGGACCAGGAGTATGCACATAACTTATATTGAATATGCTTTTATTAAAGCGGCCTTCCCCACAGCCCAGCAAACGCCGGCAGCCTCAAGCCATTGTAAGTCAAGGAAGCAGTAAGTCACCCTCCGTTACGTCCATTCTTCCACTTTGTCTAGGCACGACCTCATGCCCGAGCCCTCCAGGAGTGTTTAATAGGCTGCGTTGACAAATATGAAAGCACGGAAACGAACCCTGTAAGTCATCCAAACCATATCACGGCCCTCATAACCACCTGTTCCCCACCATCGCGCAGACTGGTCCCCTTCCTCCAGCTCTGATGACGTGTATGCAGGCCTGCATAGACGAACACGAGGCCAGAAACAGGACAGTTGTAAGCTTTTAGTAGTAAGGGCTCCTACTTTAGCTTGAGCTCTTTCTTCCTCTACCTCACTCTAGGCACCCGATATTCGTATCAACGATGATCCTCTAGAAAACGATGTAAGGCCCTTGGACCTCACTGATTTCAAGACCTTTAGACCGCAAACCTCTCTTTGTAATTTATTCCAGGCATGTGCACCGAAGGCTCGCATCAATGGAGGCGCCCAAAATAATGCTGAAGAGTGTCCTGAAGATACACCACCAAGGAATTCTACGAGCTTTCTAAGGCTTCCAGGTCTGATCGGTAATAAACGCACAACACACATCTATTAACTCTCGACTTCATGCTGCGCCGGTAGAAAGCCTCAACATGGAGCGAGGGCTCGCAGCGCGCAACGAGCAGTTGCGGTGCCAGCAGTTCCGGTGCCTAGTTCAAGATCTGGACACTCACGGCGTAATACAGGACACTCTTGACGGCAAGAAGGACTTCAACATGTTGTCTTTCAATCTGACCTTCAGCGGTGGCTGCGCGCCCAAGTGCCGGCCTACTCTGGAACCGCTTTCGCTGCTGGAGGCCGTCAACCTGCGCATTAACCACGAACGCCTGCAGCTCAAGAGCTGCCTCCTTCCTTCCGGGAGCAAGAAGGGTGCCACCAAGAAGAAGGTCAAAATCGATATCAAGGAAGCTGACAAGTATTTTGCGTCCCTGCGAGACTCCGAAGTCAACCGAGCCATTGCAAGCTTATTGAAGGCCGAAATAATTGCAGACGCCGAGGAAAATCAAGAGGTAGGCCAGCGATCTTGAGATTTTGAACCCATGTATCACTTAATTTCCACCGCAGCCCCTCTTCGTGGCGGAGATATACAAGAAAATTTCGCAACTGCCGGGCAATGAGTTGAATGAATTCCAGCCAATGAATTTTGAAGTCTACGCGGGCAACACGTTACCGAAATAAAACCCCGGAACACTATTGATACCAAATTGAAGTGAAGAAATTGGAACTAATTAGAAAAAAAAATTGGAAAAAAAAAAGCTGAAAAATTGAAAAGGATATCCATCCCGTTTCCAACTGATAACGAGAAATTGCTACTTCAACTGCCTGGTACACCTCGCTGAAACCGAAGTTTGTTGATGTGCCCATTGACGCAGAAACGAGGTGCGCCATGACAACATTTTCTGTTGGGCGGGCAGAAAATTTCATTCAGGCCGAGTATTAGAAAATCGGGGAATACAAATGATCACACCAGCGAATGAGGACCAAATGTGAGTTTCGCCCGAAAATTATATTTTGAAAATATTTTAGACAAAATTTTCAAACGACCGCAATGCTGAACTGTAAAACCCATGTATTCAAAATAAAAAATTATAATATTCAGTTGTTTTGTTTTGCCGAACCTCCTCAGTTCCCTTGTTATTCAGATTTTACCTAGATGTGTTGCGATGTGAACCTTATCTTATCAAAATTCCTGAACTATTAATCGCGCCCATCCATTCCACGTTCTACAATTGAGAACTTTTATTTTAGGAACCGGGAAATCGTTCCGTCATCACGACAAATACTTTTATCTAACTTCCTAGCCATATATTACTTCTTATTTAAAAAAGTTTTAATTTTAATCTGAAAAGTTAGATTATTATATATGACTATATCTGAAAAGATGTGAATGGATAGTCGATAATAATGATGATAATGACTTAGTGACCTACGACACTGATTCAATATCGCACGCTGTGTTCAAATCGTTAGTCAAGTAATAAATAATCATTCGATTATCTTGGCGCTCTGGCCTTTTTTCGAAAAGCTTTAAAAATCGATCACGACGTATTGAAACAAACTATTATAGCACCAGAAGCACTTTACATCGAATTGATAAAGCCACATTCGTGCAAACAAGTGAAAAGAGCGCAAAATTAGTAACAACACTCTCTGAGAGCAGTAGTGAGAGAGTTAAGGCGTTCCAAGCAAAGCAGCCAACAGACTCGCTTTGTGGACTGTCGAATTGGCAATGTTTTCTTACACCATCAGTCACTGGAGAGAAATAAAATAAAGTGCTAATCTAAAGCATGACAAACCTGTGTGATATCTCAGACTTTTTCTTCTTTAATTGAATAGTTTGAGATGCGAATACTTGTTATGAGTTCTCCCGACCACTATCTCCAAGCACGCGGTACTTCAATCCACAGGCTTCTGAAAACGACTGATTCGTAATTAGGAGCTCGTCAGTAGCGGGCCGCTCAGCAAAGTGGCTCCATATACCGAACCTCCTCAGTTCCCTTGTTATTCAGATTTTGCGTAGATGTGTTGCGATGTTAACTAGGTAAATATGTTGTTGTCTGTTTTCACACCTGTGAACATGTTAACATGTACGTGTCCCAACCTATTCAGAACTGTTTCCTTCTCTTAACCAGACTACGATGCTCGCCTGTCATGTTGTAGGGAAAAAACGGCATATCGCTCCCATGCGATCGTCGCGGGACAGTTATCATAGCTGTGATTAAGCCCTCGTTACACTTGTTTGCAGTGTTGTACACTTCTATGTTGGGGTTGCCGTGAACAAATTGCGAAAAGGGCAGGGAAGTCCAAAAAGGGTAATTTGGATTCTTTTTTGATTCCATGGAAATGGAATTTTTGATTCCATGGAAGTGACCCCAATACACGTATTAAAAAGAGTTCTTCATGAGAAACAGTGGGAAGTAGCTAGCAAGATGTTAAGAAAATTAATTGGTGAGGTACTTACTGAAAAAAATAACATCAAACATACGTGTGTACATCCCGAATAACAGACCGGTGTGGATATTGTTACAGCACAGAATGTGAAATAAGTAGAAGACGCATGACTCAAAGTCTCTCTTTACCTCTGTATTTATCTCTCTTTATGCAAAAGCTTGATCGAGGGAAGTTGGTGGCTTTGCAGGAATTTCGAATATATTTCGTAACGTGTCAAATTAACGCGTACTCAATTCCCATCTTAGGCAATAAATTCGCCGTAATTAAGGACATCGTGTCAAAATCTAAAATCAGTATAATTAAATTAAGTTCGCGTCTTTTCAGTGAGTTATGAGGACTCAAAGCACAGCGGTGCCACAAAAACAAAACACTGCCATCGCTAGTCGGACGTGGCCGCCGTAATTAATGTAGTTGCAGTCGGCTGAAACGTACAATTTGCAATTATTTAGCTATTAAATTCGTAGACGCTTTGCTGTGCGTGTAGTAGTCGTGCATAATTTAAGGCTTCAATTGCACTTGCGAGGGGAGCCGTTTTCGTCCCCCGATGTGGAAAAATGTGGATCAGCAGGGACACCTAGGGTGACTTTTACATGTTTGGACTTTTTAAAGTGCGGATCCAGAAATGCTCGTGAACATTAATCAAAAATTTCTTTTTAAATTTCGCTCACGTAAAGTAACTCAGTCAATTTATGACACTGTACGTAATTTTCGTTAGCAATTAAGAGCTCCCCCGGTTGGCCTTTATAATTTTCAGCAACGAAGTAAATAATTTCCAGCTGGTCACCTTCACATTGTTAATTGTTTTCATTTTTTCTTCTCTCTCTCTCACACAAGAATCTGGTACAAACAGGCTTGCCAGAGCAAAACTTTCTTTCTATTCGTAGAAAAACTCTGCTTCTTTCATTTAACGTCCAGGATCCACACATCTGGCAACCTTAGGCCAAAATCGTTCACTGAGAACGCCTCATGAACTTTCAGCGCTAAAATTGTCGCAAGAAATTGTTTTCAGAATTTTCTTGTTGGTTTTGGTGTTTTCAAACAATACTATTTTCCATAACAAAATTTCAAATATTGAATAGAAGTTCTTTATGCGACCGCCATATTATACGCTTTCAGTTCGGAGATCTCGCCTGGTTTACGAGCGTCTGCGTCTATCTCTGTCACGTGTTCGTCTCCACGCAACAATCGTAATTTCCGATTAAACTGCAATGCACGAGGTTCTCTTTCGCCATGACGTCTCTTGCTCTCTCACTTTTTCGGTATCTGACACAATAAACACAAATCGCAAAGAGCAACAACATGAAAGCTTTTAACAAAGTGTAGGATTTTTATTTGCGACCAAACACTATTCGTGTCGAGGTCTTAAATTAACTCGATTTGGAACTGATTTGGTGTCCAGGGAGGAACCACTCGCGTCTCGGAAATAAACAGCGTTGCCATATCTTTCAATTACGTTCAGTCATGATTATTTGGCTTTATTAACTAAGTTTGGCTATTTGTTCATTTGGTGAGATTTTCTTTTCTAAATATCGTTGAAGCGCACGGAGGCGTGTTTTTCATACATTTTTCAGCATTTGTCTGGAAATTGAAACCTCGATAAGTCTACCATCAGACGAGAGAGGGGCAGCCGGACTTTTCTTCTGCGTGCTAATAGCAGAGTCGGCTTAATGACAGCCACGTAGCAGTCTTCGCAGACTCGTTTATGTTTCCTGGGGAGTCGCGAATGCAACAATTCATAAATACATTCAAACAGAAGAAAATCAAATTAAAATAACTTACTTTATTGTATTCACGCCCTTGACGTCGTTGACCTCTATATTTTCTGTGTTTCTTTCTTATGGCAGACGAAACCAAACTCAAGAGATGCCCTCTATCAATGCAAAGCATTTGTCGGTCCAGCAAGGATCAGTGGGAGGGAGGCGATTTACACTTCTTTTGCTCGTTTCTTTACGTCTTTGCTACTTTTGGTCGCGATGCTTTACTTTTAGTGTAATTGGGGCGCATTAAGTAGTAACGAAATTTTCACCTAATTGTCATGTATTCGCCAGTTTAAAATGTGTGAAGAATTAGAACGTCTCACACAACGAGAAATTCCGGAAAGCATTGTCCGCACTGAGCCGAAATATCGTTATTTCGCCCTCTTCGTTCTGACAGTCCAAATAATAACCTTCAACTTATCAACTAATCAAGTTCCGGGTATCCTTCGACCTGGAATTGGCCTTCGAAAATTGCATGCGATGAATAACTTAGAAGTAAGCAATGTTCAAAAAGTGCTCTCAAGACAGCGACTTCTCCTCGGCAAACAGTTAGTGTATTCATGAGTTTGACTCGTGCACACACACATATGCTGCTCAAACACGAACACACGTAGAGTAAGGATGGGGTTAGCAGATTCAGAAATCTGTGTAGCAGAGACTCGCGGGTGCATATTTCAGAGAAACTTTATTTCATACGTTTTGAACCCCGAATATCCCCCTCCGTATTGATCGGCTGCCGTTGGAAGGACTTGGTGAGCTCCATGAGTTTGCATATGAAGTTTGCTTGTGGGTGGGAATTGACATTACCTTGCACTCGCATAGTGGGTGGGTAGTGTGAACATCTGCTCGATGGTAGGACGCCTGGAAGGCGCTTATGTTTTATTCAGGAACCAAGCGAAATTTTAATAGTCATGCGTCTCAATGAGGGGCGGCCAAGGCAAGATGGGGACTAAGAAAGGCTTGAAAGGCGAAATAAGTAGCTCCTGCCACAAGCAGCACATGTTGCGCACAGCGTAGCAGCCATCGCGAAGTGCTCGCGGTTCGGGTGCGCCACATTCGCGTTATTAGCATATCGCACATGTTGTTAACATCGGCAGTCGGATATAAATGAGAGAATAATTTATAGAAAACTTGCGTCTCATTAGCAATGTTTTTCGTTGGTGCAACAGCTTTCACTTAACCCTTGAAAATATTAACGAATGACCTCAACTGACTCATTGCGCAAAATTGAAAAAAATTCCGATGTCCGAACTGCGTGTATGTAAATAACATGTATGCGATGACGCGTCTGAAGCAGACAACACATTTCAAATTATTCTGATTCTCCTCTCTTTGAATCTTAAGTTAAGCGAATAGCAAAACCTCGCGAAGTGATGATGACGGTATGACGAATTTTACTTTTAAGACGAGTTAGGAGTTCGTAAATGCTCATGACTGACGTTTACTGCCTTTCAGCTCGCATCTTTCGTCACAAAATACGGGAATATAATTTAAGAGCCATTACGCCTGCACTGTATTCCCTTGTATGTTGTGGAATTAAGTTACGTTGATAAAAATGTGAGCACGAGTATTTATTGGTTGCTTGTTTTTAAGACATTTAGTTATGGCACCATTAAATATATACAATACATTATATATTTTTACCTTAAATAAAACGTGCTTAACTATGCATTTGGCCTGCGGATATACATGTATATTTTGCTTTGGTTTTTCGTTATTTCCTTACAAATGGCACTAAATTCCAAGGGTTTGTACTTAATATAATTGTCTAAAATTATACATATAATTAAATTACACGTACGATCGTACGATTTAGTTAGTTTAGATTTGGCGTTAGGGTAGCTTAGAATTAAACAAATAATTTCAGTTCAATTAATCGTAATCACTAACAAATATTGACGACAACAAGGTTTGACTACATTTTGTGGTCTCTAATTTGTTTCATTATATCCAACCTCCTTTCTTATCTCATAGAAATAGGACTACAACCATCAGGTCGGTCCAGATTACTTCGTTTTCTTTTGGTAAATTCACCGGCTAGGATTTTCGACGACTTTGGGTACAGGAGCGTGTTTTTTAAGTAATTCGCCATAAAGCGGTCAACTGCATTGGTTTCGCAGGCTATACAACTGAACCGGACTGTATGAATCGTCCGAGTGTATATATTCAACGATCATTGAAGGCATCCATATATATGTGAGCATCAGTCTAACAGCTTTCATACCCTAATGATGCCCCAATTATGATGATATTAATTTGCAGGTATGGCTGGTATTGCAAACTACCTCATTGACAAATACCTTCATGAATAGAAGAATCAAAGAACTCTTGTGAATATACCACCTGAGCTAAAAGCGAGAAAGTATGTGTTTGACAACTGCAAGCAGCACCGTCTGCCAAGTCAATGACAGCAGCCGGAAGTCCTGCATGGAGCATCCCGCCCCGTTTTCCGTCGTTGACTTGATCATGTGCGCTACTGTCAGTCCCGAGAGCACCAGATTTGTTGTAATGTGGTGCGCTTGTGCCTCGATTAAATTGGCTATCTTCTCTGCCTCGCGCATGCAAGCTTCGATTAGTAGGCGCGCCGGTGTCGTAGTGCGTGGCACGATGCCTACGAAGATTCCCACTTCCATAGTAAGAAAACCTGTGAGCTGGCAGTCGCTGAATTGCACAAGTGCGTCCAGTTCGCGCAGCACGCTGTGCAGCGTAATGAGTCGTGTGTTTTGGTCGCGCATCGCGTAAAAAGCGCGATCGACTTGCTTACGTGAATAGATGACGCGAAAGGCGCCAGCGCATATAGGGCAACAAGCGCCGGGAGGTACAACAGTCGGGCAGTGAACGGATGGTGGATTCGGGCACTTGACTGTGCGGCAACGTCTGCCTATACCGTGCGCAAGCAAGCCGATCTCGCGACAACGCCCATGATAGTCGACAAGCACAAAATCGGCCCACGCTGCACACTCGTGCTGGTACGTAACTCCGTTAATGCCGCATATGGGTCCCTTCCAGGAGCAGCTCGAATAGCACGAGCCCCAGTGCGCTAGTTGGGCTTGAGCGTTTAGCAAGTCGCAGGCCGAAGGATGTGTCAAACCCCTGGTGTCGCAAGCAGGCTGACCGTCGCGATCACAAGGTTTGGTTTGATTAACTTTGGGTTAAAGAAATCAGTTTCTAAGTGGACAAAGAAGGGCTGTCTTACTTACCGCATTTATACTGTGCACACGGCCGATGCATTGTGGACAGACAAATCTGTCGTTGTTCGAGGCAACTCGTGCCTGCGGGGCACTTGTAAGCGCCTTCTTGACAGGGATTCCAGGTGACGCAAGCGCCGTGTTCAATATCAACATCCTGAAGGCCCAGACATCTTGCGATGCAGGCCGAGTGGTAAGTGTTGCCGTTTCTGCCACAAACTGGCGCGTAGTGCGCGGGGCAGTTGCAGGGAAGGCTGGTGTAGGCAGTGTCTGTTACGCCTGTGTGGGATTGAGAAGAAAGTTCAGCACAAACAGCCTAAACTGCATCGACTCACCAGGAAGCTTGCATTGTTTCTTGGTGCATGTGATTTCTTCGGCGTAGCAGCTGCAGAGGTTGCATTCCAGGTAGAATGATGTGCCGTGCTTGAAGCTGCGTCCCCCCGGCAGCACGCAGTTGTCGTACGACAAGATCGGCAGGGGTTGACAGTGCGCGATGTGGCCACCGAAGCCGCAGCGGCACACCCTGAAGGCGCCTTGATAAGCCGTATATACGGGCACTCGCACATATGCACCCACAGGCACCAAATAGCTGGACGCGTCACCCAGAGTGCAGGCCGGTACACATTCATACGCTTTACTCTCGTTGCGACGTAGCAGACACACTTCGCTCGCGTTGCACGGACGCTCTTTGCAAGGCGCTGCTATTCGCTGTTGACTGCTCGCCTCTTCATGTGTGCGACTGAGTTCTAGATAGGGACGTAGGGACACGCACGGGATTTCCTCTTCCTGCGGGTGCAGTCGCATACAAATCGATACTGCGTTCACATTGGTGCTGATGCGCGACCAGTCTATACACTCGCTCAATATCTCGTAGCAGTCCTCGTAGCAAATGTGATTGTAGTGGCCAGCGCGAGCGCATGGCTTCACTTGCAGGATGCAAGCGATGGCCAACCACTTTTCGGGCGCGCAAGAAGTAATATTCTTGATGGGGAGAGTTACACCCGGCAGATTAAGGAAGCCGCGCTCTTGCCACATTTTCAGATCAGCACGGGCCGCAGCATCCGCTTGTGCGTTGCAGCTGCGGAAAAGCTCGGTGGGTCGGTTGTTAAATTGCACACAAAAGCTAAGGCCATCGCAGCCCAATTCGCAGGATTCCTCGACCTCGTCGATGCAGCGGCGCAGCTCCAGCTCGGTCGGTTGCACCAAGCACTGCGACTCAAAATGCGTACTCGCAGTGGTCCAGTCGTTAGAATAAGTTTGGAGGCACAGCCGACGACACTTCGGCGTAGCGGCTTTCGAGCAGCAATGCAGTTTCGCCGAGTCGATGCCGATTTCATTAATCTGTGAGGAGGCGGCATGTGCGGGAACGGCAGCATCCACTGCAGTGAATTTCTTGCGGTCGGCAGTGAGAAAGCATTGCCAGAGGGGGAGGTGCGGTAGGGGTGTACCGCAGCCCCCAGATTCCAGTTCGGCAATTATAATGTCCGTGCTTTCGCTGGTGTTGAGCGCAGCGCGGCAAGTGTTGCGGCAAGTATCCACTTTCGACAGCTCACAGCATGGAAGATCTGCAAAAAATTAGGACTTTGTTCAGAAAATAGAAATCTGCTGAGATTTGTTGCGTAAAGGCCGAGTACGTTACATTTGTGCGAATTGGACGTAGGCATTGGATGCGTCACGTTGCTAACGCACTGGACGACGTCTTGGTTGCTGGCGCTACACGATTCATGCAGGCGATGGCGTGTGTTGCGTTGATGAGATGCGTGTGTCTCGAAGACGTCGCGACAAGCCTGTAAGATGTGGAAAAGGACAGGAAGGTGATTTGGATCAGTTAAGAGTAGTCTAGTGGATAATAATAATTGATGAAAATATTGTATCATCCAAGAATCATTCCTCTTGATGAGGCAACTTTGATCTTGATATTGATACTGAAGATATTGAAGGATATGGTGCATGAAACTGGAAGACTACGTATTTATCTGATCTTATACCCGAAAGAAGACCTCGCTTTGTTCTTCCACTGGCAATTGTTCCTCAAGATCATTTGAACCTAACAATTACCTGCAGGCATTCCGGAGTGCGTGAACTGTCGCAGCAACGGTCGCCCGCCTCCTGTCTTTCGAAGCAAGCGAACATGCGCTGTTCATCGCTCTGGCGGCACCCACTTGTCAATTCGTCTGTTGATGCTGAGATCGCACAGGCGCTGCGACAGCGTGGTGACAACCCCAGTTTACAGCAGCGACGTCCCGTCCACTCAGACCCAAGTGCGACGGCTGCGTAGAGCCACATGAAGTGTGTGAGAGAGGAAGAGAGAAATGGGAAATATTTACTAAAGTTGGTCACATCATTAGCTTTTTAGAAGTTTGTTTCAACGCCCCTGTTCGCCTGAGGCTATTTAATCGACTAATTTAAAACGTAGGTTGTCTCCGCGATTCAACATGACCCTCTTCTTACCTTCCAGAGTGTGATTCATGCAGGCCCAAAATTCAAATTGCATTGAAGGGCAGAACTTTTTGAGCTCCAAACGGAAAGCGCGCTCACTGTTATTCCAATCGGCCAGATGCAACAGTGACAACTGGAAAAGTGTAGAGAAAGTTTGGTTGAGGTTGAAATGTAGGATTGGAAAATAGCATGTCTAGCATGTCGTGTAATCGTACGGACACTTGAAAAACGACTTCGAAAATGCCACCGATCACGATTGTAGGTATATAACTTTGCTCCCCTATTCCTCTTCCCATATAGCGGCAGCGATTTTGCGATATTTTAAACTGCTTCCATGGCATTCTCGTTTCCCTTTTCACGCACAGAGATATATCAATTCTTTTGTAGCCAATCTCTCTTGTGTTTCCGTATTTCTCTATTGTGACCACATTGTGGTCTTTATCATCTCAAAGTGATCTTATTGCCGCGATTAGGCGATCTCGTGTTTCTGGATTTTGAAAGACTTTTTGCAAAGTATGAGAATGAGTGATTTCCAGCATTCCTTCCCCGACAATAAATCCTTAGCAAATCATTTAGAAGCTAAACAATGTAGAAATTTTACAGGTCTTAAGGAACATAGAAAATTTACAAAACATAGGATTATGTAATCGAGATCGCATACAATCGAGAAGTCGTATAGGACGGATCAATAGGATCAGATTAAACTGCCATACTGCAGCTACCAACTTGCAACACGTTCGAGTTGTAGCTCCAAGTGGTGGGAAACCTATTCGATTAACTGTTCACTTGTTCTGACTGGCTAGGATTTTCTTGGAATTGTATCGTTGTGAAGTGATATTTTGAATGCCACGTACAGCAAACATGGAGTGGAATATGTGCTCGGCATACAAAGCAGGTTTGGATGCCGATGCGGACATATTACAATGTATCTGAAAAGAGGAATCACAAAAATATTGAGCCATTTGATATTTATTTTGTATGCCCAAGTGAGGACGGAGTTTCCTCTGCGGCCAGACGAATTAGTAAGCAAATTTGATTTTAGTAAAATGTTCAGTTTCCTGTATACACTTCCAGATTTTTAATTATTTAAAGACTTTCAAATTATTATTTAACTGAAATTGTGAATGTTCCCTCTTCGTGAGGTGGTAGGAGGGTGTTTTTACTTACATTTTCACAGGACGAACGACATGAGCCGAACACAATTGCACAGCATGTGAAGATATCTGCAACAAGAAGGAAGGAAAAATTGCGTATATTAACAAGCATTGACAACATCAAATATTATAGACTTGGAAGCTCGGTAACTTCAGCTGGGTCATTTCACAGCATGTGAAACTCACACAACTAAAATGCAAAAAAGCGTACACGTGTATGTGAAGACGCGTACACAGTAATCAATCGTGTCCATACACCACTTTGACAGCATATAATCGTAAATGCCAGCATTAATGGTGAACATGCTAATTTAAATGCTTAAAGCAACTGCAAAACTTCAAAATGCTTCAATGAATTCTAATTTTTCGACGCCTACGAAAGTAGAAAACTGCGCTTATGACGAAGAAAATATACTCCCTAACAAATTTAGGTATTCATAGCTAAACTGATTACAATGCATGCAGTCACGTGAATAGTTCCTGTGCAGAATTCTGAAACGTCTTCTCTGAGCGCAAAAGTTCAGTAAAGTGCAACTAATAACTCCTGCTGAAAATGTAGGTGGAAGCGAAGAATAAGCGTGGAATCATTAAATTTAAGAGAACAGAAGACTGAGGTTCCCCACAAGTAAATCGAACAGGTTGGTAAGATTGCTCTAATAGGTGATATAAAAGCACAGCGAAAGTATTGAATAAAATCCCAGACTTCTCTCTTTTTTGGTGACCCTGAACACTATCATTTTGAGCTTCATTCATAAAAAACCGGTCAGGGAAATGGGATCAAGTAGAGGCTTTTTTGGTCCCAGACCTGGTATTATCAAGACACTAGGTTAGTAATATTATACCACCTTATTCCACGCTAGAATGATTACCCTGGGTAGGTGTGCACAGTCCCAAACTACAGGAATCGGAGAAGTGCGACCCTGGCAGACAGTGTGGGTGCTATTGTGTCATTGACGAAATACCAAGTCCACTTTTTTCGATAAAGTAAATAATAAAGTAGCGTTTGCACGCAGTCCACTAGATGAGGAACATTTAGAAAAAGAGCGACAGATACTGAAGCAATACAGCAGGTTACCGTCAAGCTAAAACAGTCTTATTTCACCGAACGTTTCAGTGAGTGCAGTGAATTCTCTAGGGATAACCTAGGATGCTGGTACTAGAATCTAATCATACTGTAGACGGTTTACTGCAGGCTGAGGAAACATCGATGGTCAGGATCTGATCTGTAACCTGTTGCAAAGTCCATCCTGAACTAACGAAACCTACTCTTGATTTTTATCTCTGAAAAGATGGAAATTTGCGTGAAAACTCAGTGATGTTTTTAACAAAAGCAAGTGTATGATAAATGTTGGAAGCCAAACACGAACGTCTGTTGCTCTTTCTCCGAGGAATGAAATGAATTTTTAATTTTAACAATTGTGACTCAACAACTAGAAGTTATTTATTCACTGGTTGCATATCATCTTCGAGCGTGTTGACTGTTTGCAGTTTGAATTTGACTGGTGGCTCCATTTGTGATACGGAATGCTTTGAAGAAGCTGTGCAGAGTGGATTTCTTAACATGGGCCGGCTGCGGAGACTCTCTAGTCTGTCATTAAAGTGCTTACTGCACAAATTTATGATGTTCATCGCACTCCGGGCGTAAGTAACGAACTGCGAGATAATTTGAAAGAATGGACGGACGGACTTGCAGTAGGCGGACAGAAATGAAATATGTGTCATTATTGCAAACGTTGATGAAAATCAGAGGGAGGAGGGGAGATGGATTATTGCCACATTATTATTTCGTATAGCAGACTTTCGTAAATGCATTAAGAGTTCATTACTGGTACTCATCATTGCTTGATTGCCCTTATTAAGGTTTTAATTAAAAACTAATGAATGACTGGAATTAAGGAGTGAAGATGCAAGGATCCCAGGCAAAGTTCCGCAAGCAATACAGTGAGAACTGACTTTTCTTCAATATCCGTAACGTGACCGATTCAAACCACCGAGACTTCTGGTGCACCAGAGGTAACATCATCTCTCTTACTTTCTGCTAGTTTCACTACATTTTGTTAGGTTATAAAAACTTCACATTCACATGTTATAAAAACTTCGCATTCGAATCTTCATCAATGAATGAGAGCCTATGTTTCTTCTTCTCTAGTAAGCTGCGGTTCAACGAGGTTTATCAGTTCGTATTCATCAACGAATGCTTCTTATCTCGCGCGTACGCTGAATTCGCACTCACTTCCAATGCGTGTGTATGAGCGATGCGGTCTCTATGGTGAATTCCGCGGAAATTCTTGAGTGATATGTAGCTGATAAAGTAGCTCTAGCTTTCGCTTCCAAGTTATTTCACACTTATTAGCTTTCACATTTATTAGCTTTCTAAATCAAATAATCTTGCATCCTTTCTTCCCCGTGGATTCTTCTAGTACTGACGTGATTTTAAAAGTCCGTCTGCCCGTTCTGGATTACCTCGAGGAAAAAAGACATTTTCTCCAACAATTTTAGGAAGCTGCTTACGGACAAATTAGACACCTCATCGTCTTGCTTGAAACACCAACAGGCAGCGTACATGAAAGTGCCCTGTTGGTGTTTCTGCACCGCGGGTGTTGTTGTTGTTGTTGTTGTTGCCGGCATATTTAAGGATGAAAACTTGTCTGCCATCAGAGCATGTGGCGATCTTCTTGCCTTCGACTGACTGCATGCGCGGGTATTTTTGTCACTTGCTCCGGTTGTCGTTGCATGTTGCAAAATCGGTGTGCCAGACAAGTGTCGCTGATGGATGATATCGTTGTTGTTGCTCTTGCTTTCTGTCGCTTCAACTGCTGTTGCTGCGATCAAAGAACCCTCATTAATTAGGTGTGTAATTTTTGCGCCCGACAGATGAATGATTTGCGGGATTCACTTTAACTGGTGCTCTTTCCTGCAGCATTTTTGTTACTTGCGCTTCACATATGCTTGCACTTGCTTAGGTCGGTGGCTCCGAGTGCTCTAAAGAAGCCAATTTTCCACTTTCCAGCGCACACACTGACCCGACTGCGCTTTGTCTGGGTTGCCTGAAGAGCTCTTCATCAGTCAATGCAAGCAATTTTGCTGTTTGCTTTATGAAAGTGCAAACAAAACTTTAAATGTGTTTTATGAATTTATTTAATGTTGATTTAGTGTTTAAGAAACGTTAACACTTTTAAACATCAGTAAATAACTTGAAATTAGAGATGGTGAAGCAGTAATTCTTTGCAACCCAATATTAGTCGATGGTTTCATGGGGTGTAGAATGAAAAAGACTGTATTATGAATTGTAATAGTTAGAAGTTTCGCTTTTAATAAGATTAACGGCAGAACTTTCAGAAAGACGTATTCTATAAAAAAAGTATTGAAACTTACCGTAGGGTCTGCCAGCTGGTATCTCTGTGACTGCCACCGAGCTCGAGGCAGTCGAGTCGAAGTCGGAGGACATTGACAGCTCCCTGCTGTCGTCTTTGCTCTCGTCGTCGTGCAGCTCAGACTCGTATTGGCTCCGTGATAAGCGCGAAGGTGGTTGTGATGGATTGCTTCTGTTGTGTTTGCGCCTGGATTTACTATCTTGACGGCCGGAAGTGGAACTAAAGCAGAGCATCGAAATGCAAATTAGATAAAGACAGCGCGAGGGCTGCATGATTTCTCTGGCTTGTCTTCGAGTTGATCTCAATGTGTTGTTCAGCCTTTATTAAGATATTTTTACCATTGACCTTCTGTCGAATAGCAACTCTCACGCATACGTCTCTGAGTTTAATTTTGCTGATTTTGGTTCTTTCTCATTTTGAGTTGCTCTTGTTCAACACTTCGTCACTTTGTGCGACGGCGACTCAATTAATTTTGATTACAGTTAATTGATGCTCATATTGTTCCTTGGCTGCATACATGTTCTGAATGCGGGTCTGTATATGTTGGTTCGTTTGTGTATGCACGAGTTTTATATTATTTGCACTATGATTCCTCTTAAAAAGCGCATTTTCATGTCTCATTCCTTTGTAATAAAATTAAGAAACCCGATCAAGTTAAATGTTTCATATATCTGCGTTCGATATTTTTCATTTTTGGCGCCTCTACAGAAAAATCGCGACCATTTTAAGAATCTTTGCTAAATAGTGAAGAGAAAGTATTTTACATTTTCTAAATGGGGAAATATTTTATAGTTTTTAGAAGAACACAATTTTCTACAGTTGTTAGAAGAAAAACTTACAACGGTTCCGCTGTTCTCGATTACTCTGATCAGTGCAGGTTAATTCGAAGGTCCGAGTTGCAAAAGGTTTCGCCAGCACTGTCCTTTATTGAAGCTATTAGCAAATATTGTAGATTAAGAACCTGAAACGGCAGATTTATTGAGCCGAAGAATGCGGACTTGTTATTTTTCTTCGAGGCAAAGAGCGTAAAATGAGGGCAGCGCTCAGACACAACTTGTTATTCTGCTTTAAAGCAGCATTTAAATTTGGCTTCAAAAAACCGCGCTTTTCGGCGAAAAAGTGAACAGTTTCGGTCCGGGTTTCCTGCGCTACTTGAAGGAAACAACATCAGTTGGCGGAAACAGATACCGTAAGGTGCCAACACATCGGGAAAATATAAAAGAAGGAAGTGCTTTGGAAATGAAAAGCGAGACGGCGGAGAGCACAGATAAACACACTCCTAGTTACGCTTTTTCTCATTTAAATCACCTCTTTTCGATGTTGGTGTTGAAACATTTTCCGCAAAAGTAATTTTCACCACCCCACCACACTCACCAAAAACCACTCGCGTTCACTACCAGTCGCGTACTGAAATTTTGTTCCAACCGTATGGAAATCGAGACGATCATTTTAACGCCTCGTCCTGCAACATGTTCTACGCAAACTTGTTGAATGCTCATTATCGTTTTTTGTTTTGATCGCTCTTTGCTCCCTTCGACGCTCAACAGTGATGCCAGCATTTTTGCTAATGTAGTCCTCAAATTTTTAAAAAGTGTTCGCTGATTTATTTCGGATTTATTGTATTTTGATGTTGGTCTAGATCTATTTTAGTGCAAGTCGCTATAGATGTCTATATATTTAAATAAGTTTGGAAGTATGATATATACGTTTATGACTTGTAATTATTGTTTGAAAAATTTTAATTACGGGAGTTGTGTCCAGTCTATATTATATGTAGTCTAACACGATATAGTTCGATCGAATCGTTGGCGGATCACCGGGTCTCCATTAGGGATTTATAGAGATGTTCAATCTTGTAGACAGTTTGTAACTCTTTGAAACATCATAATTCTGTCTCACATCAGACATTCTGCAAATTGTGGATTTAGCTTGCAGGATTTAAAATTGGAGGAAAATGTGTTGCTTATTATAAGTTAGTGGAAAGAAACTGATCTCGCTAACCTTACTAAAATCAGCTATAAATTAGGAGAAAATATAAGGATTCGTCCTGTTCGTTTTGCTCAGAAGCCAGACGATCTAAGAATTCTGCAATAGATTATATAATATAATAGATCATATAATAGATTGATGCGTTAGAAATAAGTTTAGAGAATGAAATATTTACATTACATGCGTAAATTCAATTTTGTAAAGAAAATTCTTAAAAAGAGTATGTTATGGGTACCGAAAGAATAATAAAATATGATACCAAATCTTATTGGAAAATAAATTAAATCAAAAAAGATTTTACTGATATTCCAACCCCAAGTTCTTTAAACTAATGGAGAATTATGGGTAATAAGTTTTGACATCTCGAATTTCGATTAATCTTATTAGATCACGAATTACGTTGTGAGTTAAATTATTATGAGTGAGCAACTGTGTGGAAAGCAGGCGTGGCACATTTCCTCGCCACTTGAGTCCGTTCACAGAATCTCTTAATTGACAAATATTATATCGTCTGCTTAAAGGTGAAACTCGCTTAGTACTAATTTTTAATTTTTTATTATCTACAATATGTAAAATAAAACTAATTCTGAATTGCAGTCGTAATATGTTTATCAATAACGTCTAAATTGCTTCTTAAACTTGTCGTAATGATAGTCATCGGTGGCACGTTTAACACCATTAGGTCCAACTTGCTGGTGTGAATTATGAGACTGCAGGTGTCCACCAGATTGTGTTTCTTTTCTGCGCCGTTTATGATCTGAGTTATCCTCAATATTGACTGCAATTCCAATTAGACGCAATAAATTAATTGAAATATAAACTCACTTTGCGCAAAAACACTTACATCGGTTATGTTGCATGAAGTTGACTGCCATATTGGTGGGCACAAACTGCGATGGCCCGTCTTTCTTATTCTTCTGATCCTGCAACATCTTCTGCTTGGCCTCTTCTGTCGCTTCAATGTTTTTGATTTTGGCCTCGATTCCTAAATCAACTTCTGGTATTCCGTTGAGCATTTGATTGGAAAGCATTTCCTCCGAACGGTTAGATGACGAATGGCGCAAATGGTCCGGTAGCGAGAAGAGAGCTGCTTCTTCGGGCGTCATATACTTTGGATCGACATCTGGCGTATCTTCTGCACTGTTCGCAACACCCTTGCGCTTTTGGAGCTCCTGCTCGATGTACTTCATCATTTCTTCATCTTCGTCTCGCTTATTAGTCTCTGCCGAAAACTGTGTTCCAATACCAACATCATAGGCGTCATCTGCCTCCTTCAGTTTGCCAGACTTCAAAGCTGTCATGTTCACAAGGCCGCCCGTAACAGCTTTAAAGGGATCCTTCTGTAAGCGAAAACACATTGTCCTCTACCTTTACTAAAATCACACCACGTACAATTGTAGCTTCTTCCTCCAGCGCCAGCTTCTTTCCAATTGCGAGTTCCACTATGCTGACACCATTCGGACGCTGACGTAGTTTTTGCCGCTCTCTGATTTCCTCCAATAAGGGCCTACAGATTAAAGTTCTCGTTAGAAGGGCTTTCTAAGATCTCTGTGCCATACAGCTCCGCGACCGATGACTGCTGCTCTGCATCTTCGTCTGATTGACGTCTCTGCCGTAAATTCCCCCGTGTCTTTTTCTTGAAAGCAGGCTTGTCAGCGTGTTTGTCGACCCCACTTCGCCCCAAGGAACCTATTTCCGTTGTCACATTGTCCATTTCACTTATTTGCAATTAATATCCACCAAAAATTGATGGCAATTTTATTGTAGTAGAATTCAAACAAGCTGCAGTCAGCTGTGTGTTGGTCAAGTTGCCAATTCACTTTAGAAATATCGTTTATAGGGTTTTTAAACTAGTCCTACTAAATTTAAGTATGTATGACAGCGAGAGCAACAGAGTTGGCATAGAAACTTAGTGCTACATAAAATTATGACCGCTCCCGGCAAATATTAAAAAAAAAAATTTGGAAAACAGTACAAGTAGAAAATTAGGTAATATAATTAATTTTATTAAATAATTTACAAGAAAACCTCTAAATAAAAGAAATCTCACATCAACATGTAAAAAGAGTCTTACGAAAATCTCATTTGTATTTAAAAATGTCGCTTCTAGTCATGTTCAAAAGAATCTTCTAAAGTCTAATTTGACGGACTAGCATTAGCCCAATCCTGCCCGTTATTAGAATTTTTATTAAAGTCTCAAAAATTCTCAGAACATATTTACAATGTTCACTTCCCAACTCAATTTTTTGGCAACCATACTCACTCTATTTAACAGGATACTGAAATAACAATCTCAAGGGCTCTCAAGAAGTAATAACCTAAGCGGGCATGAACTTAACAACGATTTGTAGCACCGATTTCCCGAGCAGGCTATGTAGACCCATCGGTATTGGAACATAATGGATTGTACTCGAGTACAGGATATATAAACCCACCTGGATTGCAACAAAATTTATTAAGGCGAATTGAATACTTTTTTGTCACTCCAGTTGGGTTTACATAGCCTGCTTGGGAAGTCGTTGCTAAAAATCGTTGCTAAGTTCACGCACGTATAACCTTTGAAAAACCATCGTAAGAAGTAGGTAACGTAATGTGGTTTTAATATTTTGGAAAGATTAACTTAAATTCCTTTAACAGCCTGCAATTAACAATATGAACTTCACACACGTGGTGATTCGTCAAATCAGCCGTCATAACAGACGCATGTACTCCTTAAGCCCAAGTACACATCAAGTTGCTGCAGTTTCTGGCACCGACAAAATGATTCCACCAAATCCGGAAGGCGTAGAAAAGCCGCCAAATCCCAAATTGGATGGCATTGTAAGCAGCATTGCGTCCCTAAACTTGCTAGAAGTTTCCGAACTAAGTTCTTTGCTTAAAAAGAAACTCAACTTGCCAGAAACAGCTTTTATGCCCACCATGCCCGCGATGACTGGAGCAGCTCGTTCTGCTGAAGAAGACGAAGAGGCAGCGCCTAAAACGGTGCAGACCTCGTTCAAAGTAAAGTTGATGAAATTTGATGAAAAGCAGAAGGTGGCACTCATCAAAGAGGTCAAGAACTTACTGGAAGGCATGAATCTGGTGCAAGCGAAGAAATTCGTGGAAAGCGCTCCCACCATCGTGAAGGAAGACATACCGAAGGATGAGGCCGAAAAGCTAAAGGAAGCTCTAACTAAAGCGGGTGCAGAGGTTACCATTGAGTAATGCAGACACATGCAGATACCGCTTAAGTTCATAATTTTAAGATCGCAGATGCAATATAACAATTTCAAATTAAAATTGCATTTAAATTCTATACCTGGAGTGAATTGCACTTTTGTACTGAGATTTATCACCTACGGTAGTGTATTGGTAGAGCATATTCTTTTTATTAGCAAAAAGGTTCTTGTTTCAGTAATTCTTGCAATAAACTCTATAAATAACAAAAATCTATTTCTGAATTATTTATTTCGTTGAAATAATTTTTATCGAGGTACATATCAATGTATGTGTTAGGCCAATACTATCAGGATTAGGAACTCGAGTACTGTACCGCGTTTGATTTTCGTATGTGAGGATTTATAACTCGTTCAATAAAGTCGGACAAAAAATAGATTTGAGCAACCGCTGCACTAAATTCGAGAAAGAAAGTCACACATCAAAATACGACACCTGACTATCTTTGACCACATAAATACTACGACGAAATTCTTTTAGCCATCATGCGTCGCCAGCACCAAAACAGCTGCAGTAATTAGCACCTTCGTCATATTTGCTTATCTAATAAATCGAAAAGAGCGCAAAAGGGGTTCTACGCAACTTCTTGTACAGAATGTAAATTGAGAAAGTTTAGTTTTTCGAAGTCCATTGACATCGCCGTTTGAGGGATAAAAACGTGGGTATTTGAAAAAAGAACAGAAAATACACGCAAATTTATATTTTTGAATAATTAATTCAGTACAGGATTTTAAGACAATTTCAAGCATGATTTTGCTACCCGCACTGGGAAGCTTGTTGGCCCTAAGCTTAGTGTTATATGTTCTTGGTAAGGAGACAAACGATTTTAACGAGTTCACCTCATATTCGGCCTCGCCTACTAAAATTGAAAGTCAGTCTCACTCAGCAAGAACTCCTCGATGTGAGTATATTAAAAATGCACTTCTCTGAATGATCTCTATATAAATGAAAAAATCCACAGTCGTCGAAAAATGAGATGTGTTATTTTTGCCTTATTTTAAATATCAAAGAATAGTGATCAGAGTTACTGAAACACTACTTACATGACTGCCTTGCAGCTCATATTGTATAAAGCAAACCGATATAACCGAGTGTAAAGATCTATGTTATTTAAAAATATGGATAGTGTGTCACGATTTTGGTTTGAGGACGTGTAAAGGGGAGAATTATTGGGAGAAAAGTAAAAATTCGCTTCATATTTATAGATGGACTGGCTGACAAAATGCCCGATCTTTTATCCCTTATTTTTGATTTTCTCTTAAGCGTATGTCTTCAAAAAAACAGTTACATTATGTAGAGTGCTAAAGGAAAGAAAATCTATAATATATGCTCCCTAACAAATCTCTGAATAAGCTACAACGGTTTTTAGCTTTTGACGATATTGTATCCACAGGGTTTCCCTTTTATACGATTGGTCGTTTCCCCAATGAAGTCTGCACGGGTTCAAATAAACTCCAGGGAACTTGTGTAGTGCGCGGTGAGTGCATTGACAATGGAGGCGTGGCCGCAGGCAGTTGCAGTGAAGTTACGCACCAGGCTGTTTGCTGCATCTGTAAGAAACAAATTACAGCGAATTATTCAGATGATAAATGTGAACGATCGTTGCAGATCAAATGTCCTGCGGGGCCACAACAAGTTACAACAACACATACTTCTACAATTCTGGCTATCCAGGGACGTACGGTGGTGGGGGAAGGTATGTACTCCGATTAATCTGTTATGAGCCCATTCACTGAAATGCCTACATCTCCAGATGTACAATTGTGGTGCAGCCATGCGATGCCAACATCTGCCAACTCCGCATTGACTTCCTCTCCTTCTCGCTAGCACCGCCCAACGGCGATGGGGTCTGCCAAACAGATACATTAACAGTAACTGGCGGAGCGTCACGCGTACCTGTCATTTGCGGTGAAAACTCCGGTCTGCACATCTACGTGGACTTTAATGGTGTAGCAGCGATTACCATTGCGATCGCCACGACCGCCAGCTACGTCTTCAATCGGCAATGGCAATTCCAGATCGCACAGATTGCGTGCGCATCTGCGACACAGGCGCCTTCCGGGTGCCTTCAGTACTACTTTGAGCCGAGTGGCACAGTGTCGAGCTTTAACTATGGCGCAGCGCCCAACTCGCTACCGAATACAATAGGTGTGCCGGGATCGCGCCAGATTGCCAATCATCAGTACGGCGTTTGTGTTCGCATGGAGGCGAACATGTGCTCTATCCGTTGGAGTCAGGTGGGGTCCGATGCATATTCGTTTACGCTAACTAACGATGTGGGGGCGGTGGATCCTTCGCTACTGGCAACCGATGCAGTGCAGAGCCAAGACTGCACCACCGACTTTGTCATCATACCGAATCCACAGCAGAGCGGAGTGCAACTGGCAAGCGATCGCTTCTGCGGTCTGGGCTTACTCGAAACTGTGAGCAGCATAAAGCCATTCGTTATTTATGTAGTAACGGATGGCAACGAGGATATGGATATATCTAATCGCGGTTTTTATTTGTCGTACACGCAAAATGCATGTCCGATTATTTAAGGTAGATTTATTTAATGCTTTTTCTTTCGGGCGAGTGCCCCTCATTTTGTATTTGGAACTAATTGCACCCCAACTTTTAAATTTGGATTCAGAAAAGTGATAAGTAGAGTAAGTTGCCTCCAATCAGAGTTGTAATAATAATCATTAGAGCAAATAATCAACAAATGTCTGCTATATATCTCAAGTAGCAAAATCTGTGGAGCAAGACACAATTGGTTGGGGATTGCGTTGTTGGAGAAACAGGTTTCAGTGATAAGTTCGAAAATTCGTACCGGAAAAAACTCGTTTGTTATCTTTCAGAATAAGAAACTTCATCAATATTTCATTTCTATATTTTAGGAACAACTGATACTGTGATTTTCTTAACTCCAATAGAATAAGGGTGAACACGTTCTCTTTTTTAATGCTTAACACACTTTGAGGGATATTTGTAAAATTAGAAACATTTTCACTTTAATGTTGAGGTTTTTTCTGAAGACCTATTTAATTCTCTAGATAAAAGCTGCTGTATCAGCTCGACATTGCTTTGATGTTATTAATTTCGAGCTCTAATTGGTGTATCTGCAAGTAAACCACATTTTCGTAACCAAAGTAAATAACGACCTAAGGGACTCACCCTCTCAAGGTGCTTCTTCTGCACTTGCTCACTTGCAGACCTGCGGAAGCCCTCTGTAAGAACACGTTCGCGATAGGTTTTCAACTGAGCTTCCAGCTTGTTCAGCTTCTTTTCATTCAGATTTTGGGTATGTTGTATCGGATAGGTTTTGGGTGAATTGAAGAAATCATTGGTGATTATATCTGAAACGAAATTGTTGAAGTCAGTGTGATGCACGACCTTTTACGAACGGAGCTTGTTATCACAGCGAAAAGCAGGGAGTGTAAAGACTGGAATCTTGGAGCGACAACTTGTGTTTATCTTGATACAACTTATTTAATTACCGAAGAAGCACATGTGGCCCGCTGTCGACGATAAATTGGAATTCACATTTTTCCGGGATCCCACCTCATAGAGTTTCACAGCACTGGTCAACGTTAGCGTTTTTATTTCTTCCAAATGCGGCTTAAGTTTCTCGTAGGCCGCGGAAGTGTGGGGAAACAGATTAATTCGAGGCTCATGTTTCCTGGAGATCTTGTGCCGACTTTTTAGCTGTCGTATCGACTGGCACACTTCCAGCACCGCTTCTATTTCATGTTCCAGTGTTTTGTTGTAGCATCTGGCCGGATTAAATCGTACGTTCTGCGGCAGGTGTTTGAGCAACTCATCAGCAATGAAAGGCGTGAATGGCGCCATGGCCTGCAGAGCCCAGCTGAGAGACGTAGCCAGTACGTAGCAGTGGGTGTGACCATGAGAGTTCCCCGCATTGATATTATGTTTGGTTGTTTCCTAGAAATATATGTATGTGTGCATTATCGTATTTAATATTTGACCTTGGCTTTCTGAAACGTTAATTTTGAGCTTACCAAATAAACATCGCACAGATTGTTGTAAAGAAATGTTTTCAGAGATGCTGTACATAGGTGCAAATCATAATTCTCGAAGCTCTGAGCGCATGTTGTCAGTGTGTCAGATAGGCGGCTAAGAATCCACCGATCCCAGTTGTTCAGTTCATCGTAGTTCACGCGCTCAACTTCATGCAATGTCATATTTAAACGTTGAGATGAGCTTAGAGTGTATCGTGTAGCTTGCCAGATTTTATTAAGAAACAACTTGTTCGAGTAGCATTCAGCAACATCAAAGTTAATGAAGTGATTTTTGATGTTATGGCTGCAGAGAGTGAAGCGGAGAGCATCCGTGCCACACTCCGCTATGCCATTGGGAAAAATCTTCCGTAAGCCCTTGAGCGACTTGTGCAGTTCATTTTCACTGAGGATGCCTGAGGAATACGATGCTTTCACAGCCTCTTCTAACGTCTGGAACGTTCACATAATGAAAAAACAGTTATTAAGATTGAAAGATGTCTTAAGTTCGTATAGCTTACTTCGACTGAGGATCCATGGATGACCTGTTGTGGCGTCACCACGTTTCCCACGCTCTTTGACATTTTGCGACCGTGTGCATCGCAAAGAATCCCATTGAGAAGTACTTTTTTGAAAGGCGCCTTGCCCGTCAGTTGCAGACCCAACATGGTCATCCTTGCCACCCAGAAGAAGAGAATATCGTGGCCAGTCTCCATCAAATCCAAAGGGTAGCATTGCTTGTATTCTGGCGCCGGCCAGTTGAACACTGAGAAGGGCAAGAGCGCCGACGAGAACCAGGTGTCCAGCACGTCAGGATCTCGCTCCAATTCTACTTCTTTACATCCGAGAGTCTTTCGTGCTTTTTTCAAAGCCTGCTCTTCGTCCTGAGCGGCCACCCAACATGAATTACCAGCAGCGTCTTTAGCTGTATATGCTGGTACTTGATGACCCCACCAGAGCTGCCTGGATATGCACCAGTCGTGGCAATATTCTAGCCAGCGATACCACTCGGTCTCGAAGTTGTTCGGAATTATTTGCAGGCGTCCACTGCGTACCTCACTGACAGCGGCTGCAGCCATTGAACTGCAACTTAAGAACCATTGCGGCCGCAGCATATACTCAATGATATCCTTAGAGCGTGAGCAAATAGGCAGCTTCATGGCATGGTCCTTAACCGTACGTAGAAGCTGTTCCTCTGACAGAGCAGTCAGAATTCGCTCACGTGCCTCGAAACGCGGCAGACCACTGAAAGATGAGAAATTTTCCGAAATCGCACCTCGATCAGTAAATACTGTAATGGGCTTCAAGAGGTGACGCTGTGCCACTTCGAAGTCGTTTCTATCGTGGGCTGGAGTCACTTTCACAGCGCCCGTGCCAAAGTTACGATCAACAGAAAAATCAAATATCAGAGGAATGGCTTCACGACGGAAGGGGTGCCACAGCTTAACGTCGCCCATGTTTCGGTATTTTGTGTATCGCGGATCTTCAGGATGAACAGCGACGGCAACATCACCGAGCAATGTTTCGGGACGTGTTGTGGACACTGTGATCTCTTCCTCAGAGTCCAGGAGACGGTAGCTAATGTCATAAATACATCCAAACAATACATCTTTTTGGTATCCTGGCACCGCGATATATGTCGGACCTTTCAAATCCAGGGTTTCGACCTCGATATCAGATATTGCGGATCCAAGACTACATGACCAGTTCACCAACATGCTCTTACGCTCTATCAGACCTTCATCAAAGAGTCTCACAAACGCCTCATTGACGGCCGATGCTTGACGCTAAAACATTTCAAACGTTCCCACTCAATTTTATTAATACGTGTTGGGTCCAACCTTATCCATGGTAAAGTACTCTTCATTATATTTGAGGGTGCATCCTAGTCTCTTTAAATCGCCTCTAATGTTTTCGCCTTTTTCGTATTTCCATCCCCAAACCTTTTCAATAAACTTTTCCCGGCCAATATCGTGCTTGGTCAAACCGCTTTCCTTCAGGAGATTCTTTTCGACAACCACTTGTGTCGCAATGCCAGCATGATCCATGCCCGGAATCCACCTAACAGCGCAACCCATCTGGCGACGTTGCCGGCAGAGAACGTCTTGGATGGTTGCCATCAGAGCGTGGCCCAAGTGAAGATCTCCGGTAACATTAGGCGGCGGTAAGATCATGCGGAAAACGCCGCCATGTGCAGCCATTGTTTGGCCAGCCGTGTAAGTGTCAGTAATTTTCCGAACCCTTTCCGCGGTCTCCACATTTCGTGGTTCGTATCCTGCAGCGAGAGGTACTGCAAAGAACAGGATGTATTTTGAATGGACGTTCAATAATCGTTACCTGAATTCATGCGACATCCCCTCTGACAACCATTCAGCAAAAACCGGCCACATCGTAAGTATTTATATTTTACCAATTTCTGCCAATTCTTCTGAAGAAAGTGCATCTTCGACAGAAATAAAGATAAATTGAAGTTTTAGCGTGAAATACAACATTATAATATTATTCAATACCTTTTTCTTGTTATGTGCTGGTGTAAAATAAACAAAATACAAATTTTGTAATTCTTTTTTAACTCTCAATTGACAGCATTTGATTACAACCCCATATGCAATTTTTTAACCATTTATGGTTTTTTCTTGACACTTACTTGCAATCGGATGCTTTCAAATGTAAGTTAAATAACTTACAAAATAATAGTACAGTAGAACCTCAAATATAAATGTTCTTGTTAAGAATAAATAAAAATAATAAAATTTATAAATGTTTATATATAACCTCTTATAACCGGGATTTTCGATTTTGCGTAATTAGCTCGGTCACGAGCAACCCGGATAACGGAGGTTCAGCTATATTTCATGGAAAGTAAGTCTTTCAAAACAATACTTTGTAATATTGTAACAAGCGAACCGACACGCTGAATGTAAGCTTACGTATAAATTTGTTTTTATCTAATCTTCCTTTAATAAGAATTTTGTAAGCTTGTGCAGAACATTTGCAAAACGCTTACCAGGTGTTATTGCAACTAAGTTTTTTTACATAGATACCTTACATTTGGAATAAATTCCATTGTAAGTTTTAAGCTTTTCCACGATTTGAAGTTTTAAGCTTTTCCACGATGAATTTAAGTATATTTCTTAATAATGGCGTAAAAATTCATTCGTAAGTTATAAAACTTTATTTAAGAATTAGAAAATCTGTAGAGGAGTAAATATTTAATTTGTTTCTGCGGTACAAAAAATGTGGCTTCCCCCGACAGCAAAATATACTTAATAAACCTTTATCCACTAATGTCAATGACGTTAAAATAAAATGTCGCTGTCATTCAGTTTATGAGTTACACTTTGAGACCTTTTGGTCGATATCTCCAAAAGGTTTTCTAATTCTATTTTATTAAAATTTTTCTAATTCTATTTTATTATATATATAATAATTCCCAGAAAACTCAATAGTTTGCGAGTTATAATGAGATTTTCCTAATTTAGGATTAGGTGAATTTCTAAAGTATATGTCCCCAGTTGTTACAAGACAAATTCTTTAAGTCTCAATTGAAACCTCAAGCATTCTATTTCGTGACCAGAGTTATATCATGAATACCCACATACTTTCATATACGACTTTTAATTTTGATTTTTTATCACCCCTTGTTTTACATTTCACCACAGACATCAGCTGACGTTCGGCAGAAAAATTGTTCGGGAATCTCAAGTTGTGCATTTAATAGAGCTCGTTTTTAAATATCGTCGAAAAGATAGCAAACGTTTAACCAAAAATAATCATAATAGCATTTCTCCGAGAATAGTACACCAATCCTTAGAATTTACATGGAGAAGTAAATTCCACGCATAACTACATAATAGAAGAATCGAGGCGTTAGGTGCGCTAGGAAAGGTCACGGAAATTAATGGTAAATTATATTTCTGGAAGCTAACAGTCTATGTGTCATTAACGTGTGACTTAGTAGGAGACTTTTCGCACGGCATATTTTTCTAATTTTGAATTCGAATTCCTGCTGCAAAGCTAGTGATGAAAAGGGTACACTCCTCAAATCGATATTTTACGTTCGATACTTCGTGACTACTGACAGAGAGTTTAATGTAGTATCTAAATTTATAACGAATAGGCACACTCGTTAGTACCGGAGAAAGATTTCCGGGTATCTTTCTTGACAGAGGGACTACTGCGAAGCCGATCAACATTTTATCCAAGCAGTACCTCATAAAAAATGCTGGAGTTTAGCGAAGCTCTGCTAAATAGTGACCGGACACCAAGAAGGGTGACCGAATATATTGCTTCGAAACTAACGAGTTATAACTTTGAATACTCGCTACACATACGCACATTGCTACTGGCGTGTGAGGATTAGTTGCTTTTAATCCGGCTGTAAAATTTTAGAGGGTAATATGATCGGCAAATAGTTATGCAACGCAAAAGGTGGGAGACCGCGTTGCTTAAAAGCTATTGCATTATTTTTCCACATTTTATGTACATTTTCCTAATCCTTTAGTTTCTGAAATATTGACTGTTTTTGCTTTTAACCCAAATTTTTATAGAAGGTGCTTTTTTACTCTTTCTCATTTTGAATTTTTGAGAATAATTTCGGTTAATATCGAGACAGCTGCCGTATATTAATTAGGGTTTTTAAATTCAACTAAATTTTTACGGTTTTTTACCATATATCTTGCAGCTTATGCTAAACAACAACAGTTGATCTCTTACATTCCTCAAATTTGTTCCGTATAAATAAAATTAGAGGTTGCTACCAATTTCATGCAGTAATATCAGTTGCATACTGCAAAGAGTTTAACTGTTGTATTTTTAATATACATAGCCATTGCGAAAAAGTGTAAAGGGAGACGTGAACCATGATGTCAGAAAACGTTGATTTTAAAGCGATGTATAGGTTCATTCAAGAACCTATACATTCACTGGTTTGGAATTGTTGAAAAATAAAACTTAAAATTGTCGCAGCAAGCTTTTGTTTTTATGATTGCTTGAATTTTACAACTGTTGAAAAGATGGCTTTTGTTTCCGAACTTCGCCTTAAGTCTTGCCTTCGTATTTTTCAACAATGCTTATAAATTGTATTAATTTTCTTTAACCTCAGATCAGAAATGTAGGTTTTTTTATTTCCGGTGCAACCTCTCCATACATTATACTCTCTGTTTATAGAGCTCCGCCAATCGTAAGTTCTGGTTTTGTACCACGCTTAAACCCACCACTGAGCGACTTTTTTATCCCCCAAAAAGTGCACAGTTACTGTCGTGTTTAACACTTTCACACCCCATACGTACCTTCGCAATTGTAAACTCAGTTGGAACTCGAAGCCAAAGCAAAACAGAAGGGGGAAGTGAAAGATTGATTTTTCACTACACGAATGAGAAGTGCTGGGTCGGGAAATTGATTCGGATGGAAAATTCAGAGGAAAGGTCCGAATCAGAAGCCATTTCCCGGGATTAAAGCAGGTAATTGCTAATTTGGAAAAAAAAAATACTTGCTGACTTGCGAGCAGACAAAATCAGATAAATTTTTATAACAAGGTAGGCGAGTGAAAATTTTGAGAAAAAAATTCGTGAAGCAAAAATTTTCTAGACAGCCATTTTCTTTCTTCTGCGAGATTTCATTAGTTCATGAAAATAAGTAAAGACGAAGTTATAATCAAATCGCTAGCTGAAAACTTTGTTAACGTCTTGGAACGGATTCAAATTAATTCATAAATTCGCTGGCGGCCAGCGAAGCACCCCCGGAAGTGAGCCTCGACGAGTGATACCCTTAAATGATTGGCAAACGAGGAGTTGAAAAATAGACGGACAACAGAATTTCATTTAGCGATTTAAAAGCTTAAAAGCAAAACAGGCCAAACTTTACAATTGGAAGAAGTACAGGATCCAAGTCGCGTAGGTATGTTTTGTGACACTAGGTTGTTCAGGATTCAGGGTTAGTGGGGAAGATGTGTTTGTTGTGTCTTTGTAACCGACTCCTAGTCTTGCTGTAGAGTGGTCATCAATTTTGCTTCGACGGTTGCATCACAGAGGCGTCCTATTTAGCCTCCGTATGGTTTGGACTTCTATTTACGAATAGGCCGCCGCAAGCAGCGACGCAGCGCACGAAACAGCGCATGACCCAGTTTCTATTCCCCACTCCACGGTGTTTTGTGTGGCCTTTATTCTGTTTGTTTTGCTCTGCTCTGCTGCTGGGGCAAACAAGAATGTCCGCCCGCTTAGTCCATTCCACACTGTTTCATTTGGCTTGCAGTGGATACAGTTTCTTCTCGATTCGGTTGTAGGACAAAATTATGTATTGATAATGATACTCTTTCTAAAGGGTTACAAAACATCTTTAATGATAGTTGTCCCAACGAGAAGCTGTATTCTTTCGTAATTAGTTATGTCGTTCACTTCATTTCCTCCGAGGATATTCATATCCGAAGGAACTCTAAGCACTTTCAAATTGTAATATCCTCTTCGATATTTGAAATCCAGTTCGCACGTTTGACTAGGAGCATGCAATGTTATTTTGTAGCAGCTTGCAAAATTTACCTTTAATCAATGTTTGATGTGCGACTCTCCTGCGAATGTACATCAAGCAATTACCCTCCGCATCGTGGGATTTTACAGATTGTTTCACAGTTTATTTACTATGCAGAGTCGGAAGGATACTTTGTTTCTTTTTGTATTAATGGCTTATAAAATTACCATCACATATCGGTCTTCTACATACCTATAAAGGTCATTGGAGTGTATGTTGGGTTAGGGTATTTGGGGTTTATCAATCCTCTGCTTGAAATTAACTGGATTGCACGGATTTCCAAAGGACGTACGACCTTTTATTTCCACTCTTGTTGTGTGTATTTTACATCACCAACAACGCGCGAAAACAGAATCAAGTGGAGAGATAAACGAAATGCAAACGTGTTATTTTATCTTCCGTCGCATTCAACTTTAGCAGCTTGCAGTTGCATCACGTTCGTTTCACTTGAACCAATTTTGCGACGCGAAACAACAACATCACCACCACTAATAAATCTATTTTCAAACACTTCAGCCTCATTGTAATGAAATGCTGCGCTGCGAAGCGCGATTAGTGACCGCTTGCTAATATTTTAATTTCCTTCAAATTGTACGATTTTCGTACATTTGTTTTTGTCTTTAAATTTAATAGCTGTCTTTCGTTTTTCTCTCGTTCTGAACGCTGCTGCACGACCCACTGATTTTGCTGGCGGTTCCTCTTCTCGAATAATTGGCAAAATCAAGAGTTGAATTGCTGCTGTTGAGGAAAACAAGTGCTGAAAAAGGCTGTGCCCATTGAGAAGATGGACTCGTTGAAAATTCCAAAAGGTAGGAGGGATCGGAAATGCGAAGTAAATGACTGATTGTAATTTTACGAACTTTCGCAGGTGGTAGCAGTGGAACTGGTGGAACCAAGCCATCTGTAAGTGTTCCGATCACAGTGCGTTTTAATGCCGGCGAAGAGAGCATTGATGATATGTTCCAGCCCTTCCACAACAGTGGCAATAGTGGCGGTGGGGATTCCCTGTCCAGCAGCCCCTCACACCAAGGCCAGCAGAATGTAAGTTTCATATATCATTTATAAAGGTTCAGGACTGAAACGGAATTGTAAGTTGCGAGATTAGTTAAGCGCTCGAATTATATGTATTCCGAAATATTCGTTATTTCTTTAAGATTTTGTGGCTTGTAACGATATTTCGGTAGCTGAGCTTTTTGTTCATGAATCGCGTACACACATATGTGGGTTTTCTTCCAACTTAACTCTTCAAGTCTACGAGGTTGCTTAAGTCTTCGCCATGAATCTGAACCATCTAAAAAGAATATATTTATTTAAAAGAGTCTAAAAAGAATCTGACTCTGTACAAGAGCCAAAATAGCACTACAGTAATTTGTGCGCAATCAACGCCAGAAGAAACTCTATATTCATTCCTGAAATTCAATTATCCCAACGCATAACCTGTGGAACTGATATTGTGTTTCTTACAGGCAGATGATCTGAACATGAGGAATAATTTTCTACAAGGCAACTTCTTCAATCGCAAAAGGTATTTATAAACCATATGAACACATCGTTTAAAAATCACGCAATATGTGCACGCAAGGGATTGATACTGCTGATGTGGGTAATGCGGTACCCATCCATCAGAAGTTAGAATCAGAGCTTGTAAATTAGATTTGAAAAATAAGTGCAAAGGCTTCTCATAAAAATGGTAATTTTTAAATCGTAATGTGTAAGCTTACTTTAAGTTTCTTCAGTTTACTCTACGAAGATCTTAATATTATGGATGATCTACCAGCGCGTATTTGCCAGAAATTATCTGGTAGCCGAGAGCACATATAAACATTCTCTGGTCGGTAATAATGCATAGTATAGAGCGATCATTTCTAAAGGTGCCTTGAGTTGTTGGATACTTGAGTATGATCGTCATTACACGCACTCATTTAGGCTGAGTTATAACGGCACCAAGTCATTCCCATCAAAATACTTTGGATTTCGATAAAACTCGGTCTAAGATATCACAAGCAGCTAAAGTTTCTTACTAAAAGTTTAATTTTTGTGAAAATATTTCTGAAAATCTCTGAAATTATCAATTAAATTATCGAAAATATTTTTTTGTTTTTATATACTTTCGTCTGAATGCGTTCACGGAGGCGAAATACAACACATCTATTGACATAAGTTTAAATCACCTACGTTTAACCCTCTTTTTTCCAACGTGTGCGTGTCCGAATCCTCGTTTCTACCAAAGCAAAAGAAATCAGTAGTGCATTAAGGTGGATTGGATGCTTTATTCTTAATAAAAACACTGCGTTGCTATGTGAGGCGTTACAATAATGTTATTCTGGGCTGTTTCGACTTTAAAACACATACTCTACAGGTTATAAGAACCTGTAAAGTGCTTCTTACCTCGTTTTTAGATTGAAATTTTATTTCAAATTAACTATAATGAAGTATGACATAGGTGGCGAGAGAAAGAGAGAGAGAAAGATAGTGAATATTTTAAATAAGTATTCCAATTAAGGTGTCAAAACGAATGTAAAGTCTTATTAGAAATCTGTGTTGGCAGGTTAAGGTAATCCCTCAATCAGCTAGCCAAGAACACTGCTTTAGTTTCTCTGCGTATACGAAAATTAATTATATATTATAAATTGTATAACTTTATATCCTCACAAATAAGTTGTCAAATATTGTATTAAAGAAGTTTCCGAATTGATATCGTTTTTTTAAGGCAAATTCATAAGAACTTTATAATTATCTTACATTAGATTTTCAAAGTTCGTGAAACAAGTAACAGAAACTTGCACATTGCGCGAGGATTACATTTTTATGATTGAAGAAATCCATTATATTACGACGCAATATAAACATGGTTAAAAATAAATAAACTTTTATTTGAAATGAAGAACTATCCAAAAATAAAAATGACGATATTTAGTGATTTGGAATTAGAAGACTTGGATATCTTCTTAAAATCATAAACTAATTAGCAGATGAATTTATTTTTTTTTCACATAACGAGAACTTAAGAAATTCAGCTTAATATTATTATTCATTTTGGCCCGCTTGTAATGGTAAATTTCAGTTTAATTGCGAGAAGAATTATTCGAACTTCAGATCTGGTACTTCCATAATCGTCAGTTGGTAAAATGCTTCGTTCTGACTTGTCAAAAAAACTTGTAAGCAACACGTGAAAACGCGTTGGAAACTGCGATCGCCCAGTGTAACACGTATGTAACGCTTTTTGCTAACTTTCGTAAAACTCAGCAGAATCCCTTGAAGATGTCGCGAAATATAAGCACAAATAATAACGCATAATAAGCACTAAAACGCTTCTTTTGCATCAGTCAGCACAGTAGAAGAAAAGATAACGACACCACCATCGTTGCATATTTGTAACGCTGGGCAGAAGCGGGTTAAATGAGTCCATTCCTAAGGTAGAAAGGAAATAAGCAAGCAAGGGCCATAGTTGCATTGTTGTAGAAGTACGAGTGTCTCGCACATGCGAACCTACAGCATGATCCATGCAGTACATTTAAATTCATAACTAACACCAGCTCAGACTTGTTACCTGCATAGAACATAAGCTTGCCGCCACCCGCTCTTACCACTCCACTGATACCACTTCGTCTCCTTCTGCAGTGCATCTCCCGGCAAGCAACAGCTGTCGCCTAACCACCAATGTTCGCACCAGGTGGGCGGTGATGGCGCTGCAGGCGCGCCCTCACCAACGACTCCCGTTAGCGGCGGGTCGCCGTACAATGGATCTCAAGCTGGCGGCAGCAGCGGCGGCGTCTCGCCCAACGCTGGCTCAGGAATTTCGCCGAATAAGTATCGCCGTAGCATCTCGTTTCCAGGCAAAGCTGGTTGCTCGCCCACTCCGGGATACACGTTGGACGTATGCGCCGGCCGTGGCATGGCAGTGGGAAATGGTGGCAATAGCGCTGGTGCCACAGGTGGCGGCGACGCACCCTTTTTGGGCGCCGGCTACACGTCTGAGCGCCTGGTTGGCAATGGGCTAGATATGCGCACTATGGATCACTGTCTCAATGACCTCATACGTAACATATCCGTGGGTGGCGGTGCAGGCGGTGACAACAATGCTGCTGCTTCACTCGTGGAGCGCATGCGCAACAAGGCACTTGGCGAGCATCACTTGAGCGAAGCTGATGCGGTCGCCATTGCAGGCGGTAATGGCACCGGCAGTTACTTGGACGTTGGCGTAATGAAACTGAATTCACCCGTACGTGTAGCGCCCCATTCACAAGGCTCCGAGACTGCAGCTCGTTACTCGCGCAAGGTCTTCGTCGGTGGTTTGCCGCCTGACATTGACGAGGATGAGATTACAACATCCTTCCGACGCTTCGGACCCCTGGTCGTCGATTGGCCGCATAAAGCTGAGTCAAAATCGTATTTCCCACCCAAGGGTTATGCGTTCTTGCTCTTCCAGGATGAGAACAGCGTGCAGCAACTAATCGATTCATGCATCACGGACGAGGAGAAGCTCTATCTGTGCGTCTCGTCGCCCACCATAAAAGACAAACCGGTGCAAATACGCCCTTGGCGTCTTGCAGATGCTGACTACGTGTTGGATGCAACGATGTCGTTGGACCCTCGCAAGACCGTATTCGTGGGAGGTGTGCCACGTCCCCTCAAGGCTATCGAACTGGCCATGATCATGGATCGACTCTATGGTGGCGTGTGCTACGCAGGTATCGACACCGATCCCGAGCTTAAGTATCCGAAGGGCGCAGGCCGAGTAGCCTTTTCCAACCAGCAGAGCTATATTGCAGCGATATCGGCGCGCTTCGTGCAGCTGCAGCATGCAGACATAGACAAACGCGTCGAGGTGAAGCCGTACGTATTGGACGACCAGATGTGTGACGAGTGCGAGGGCCAGCGTTGTGGTGGGAAGTTCGCACCATTCTTTTGCGCCAACGTGACCTGTTTGCAGTACTACTGTGAGCATTGCTGGGCCGGCATACACTCGCGTCCCGGGCGTGAGTACCACAAACCTCTAGTCAAGGAAGGTGCCGATCGGCCACGTGCGGTGCCCTTCCGCTGGTGTTAACGCTGAAGACGCAGGTTGGTGTTGGACGGTGGAACCGATTTGTAATATCGGTGTCGCCGCAACCCTACATGTCAGTACGCAAGAAGTTTTACAACGAGGAGCATATTGAGTTTGTTGTTTTGTTTTTAACGAGGTAAAAGCGTTTGAATATCTGAATAGGAAATCGCTGATGTTCTTTCCACTCTAATTCTACTTTTAAATAGTCTAGAAGCCACGTTTGAAGGCAAGTTTTTTCATTTTTATATATAGTTTTTGACGAGTTGCAAGCTAACGAAGCCAACATGTCAAAACTAACATTAAAACCCCAAACTTCCAAGAATACTTAACATTTTCGAGGAATATTTGCTTATTTTGTTTGTATTTAGTTTCGAGCCCAGCAACTGCATTCCCATTGCATCGGAGACTCTCTAACTCACGAAATACAAATTAGTTTAAATCAGCTTCTTTTCCGGCGACTAGGTAACAATCCGTAGACCACTGAGGTGCAAAATCACTCTGCAATAATCCTATTTATTTTAGAGCAGCTACAAGAATCCTACGATCTTTCCACACTACTAAAACACCCTTGTGGTTTCCTCAGGATTTCTTCTTATCTTCTCCATCCTTAATTATAAGTAACCTTGCACACTTCTCTTTTCTGTAGAGCTTGTTCGAACTTAGCCGATTAACTTGTAATTTAATTCATCGCTTCATACTTCGCTTCATACTTTTTTCACCTCACCTAACGCATCGGAATCAAGCACCTGTTCAAGTATGATTGTTAACCAACACCAACAACCAGTATTGTTTTGTTTGACGTTTGCTACCTTTTTGGACCGACTTTCGTCGCTAGTTTAAGGTTTTGTCAATTTCCTGCTTTCTCAAGTACAATTTTGTATATCAGCTAATTAGTGATTTATGTGAAATTTCATTGTCGTTGATCTTGTCAATCCTCGCGAAACCCAAAAAATGCCAAATACGAGAATGAACACTGAAGACGATTGAAATCATATATTTTAATATAAATCTTCCACCAATTGTTCCTATGTATTAAAAATGTTAGAAGAATTTCCACAAAAATCATAAGAAAACCAATTTTCAATCAATTGTTTATCATTTGAAACCGGTACAAATTTATTACATTGATTCATTAAATGCTCGCAGATGTGGAGAAATTCTTTTGATGTTTTTAAACCTTTAAAACCAAAAAATATTTAATATTTTATAAATATGTGCAATCTGGTCAAAGAACCTCAATTAAATTTAATATTTTAAAATTTATTTATAAATGTAAAACACACTTAAAATATGAATATTAATTTATATACTTGTTACCTTTCATATTGAATTGTATTGTTTGTGATTTATTTTAAACATTATTGGCTCTTTATTTAAGGACTTGTAAGTCCTTTGTAACCCAAACAATTAAAAGCTTGATTTAATTGCTAGATTAGTTATTGCAACCGCGGACGTTTGACGTTTCCGCACATGGATTAAGTACTTTATAAATAACTTCATAATCTTCTTGCTTTGTTAAATTTGAATATTTTATCACAGCTTTCTGCTGAAAGACGCATGCGAAATATTTCAGAACTCAAGTTTCTTCGCTTCAATCAGATACAAATCGCCACTAATCTTTATGGTTCACTCAAGCTTTTTTGTTTCGGTTAGCACCAACAAAAAGCCGAAACACTTGTAAAACAATTATAATTTGTTAAAGAGCAAAAAGCACCTGTAATTGCAATTGTATTGTTTTTATAAATATTGTAGTGAACTTTTAATATAGAAGATTTTGTATTCATTTTGAATAAAACGAATTTGCGAAAAGTTTATAAACACATGTATAAAATCTACTCATACATACGAATCTACACACATAATGTGCAATAAAACAAACAAGATTCTGAATCTTGTTCAGAACTGAACAACTTGAACTGAACTTGCAGAACTGCAAGTTCGATTTTAAAAATTCGAAAATTTGAAATGGAAAAAAGTATCAAACTGAAAGATTTTGTAAAATATTTTTGATGCATTTTCACATGAGTACCTACATTTCTCATATTTCTATACCATGTGAAATCTTATTGACTTTTAAATAACAATTTTTGTAGATTTACAACCTGCCGTATTTTCATTTACTTTAGGTACGTGAGGTCTTAACATTAATAATCTTCTTAAAAACCGAGGAGTACAATGCACAAGTACCAGGCGATGAACTGGTTTGTGTATTCAAACAAACAGGCAAAGCATTTTGTAATCGAATGTCTGCGAAAGTGTGAGATTCGTAGTGCACTTTATAATGGAAAAAAAGTTAAGGACTGACAATTCGTGAATAACATTCGCCTTTTTAGTGTGAACTCACCCAATTGTAAAATGAGAAGAAAGTTGTTTAAAAATCTAAACTTCCTTTTTAAATACTGCAAGCTAATTGTAAGAAGCCAGTTAGAACCTTAGCATATCCAATTCAGTTGTACATTTTATACAAGCGATATTTTTATATTCTTTAGCATTAAAAATTAAAAACACGAACCTACAGCTTTACTAATTTGCGAGTTAATTGTAATTTTGGTATATTAAGGTGTGAGCACTTCAAGTAGCGTGTAGAGGCAAAGTATTTATTTTAGAAACTCCTTTCTCGCAAAGGATATTTTGACCCGCAGCGTCCTCTTTTGTAATACCTTTCAGAACACAAAATGCTAGGACTTTGAAACGTATGGATTAATTAACTCTAGTGGAATATACTTGCCTTAATAGTCTATTTAAATGAATTTTAATAATCTCAGACCTTATATTAGCCGAAGCCGAGCCTTGATATGGTGATTCGGCGACTTTATTATTCGTTGCGCATACTGTAAGTGATTAAAAGGAGTTCAACAAAAACAGATTAATTAGTATATATATCAAGAACTTACGAATTACAGCATGATACGAATAACTTTTACCAAATCAAATTTACTACGTACGCATAAGAATTATATATAGCCCTCTTCCTCTTACCAATAACAACTTCGTGCATACATTCATACATAAATAGACATGATATACTGGTATCTAAAAATTATGTTCAGTGCTCTTCTGACCAAAATGAAATATCTGCGATTACTGCGAGAAAATTTAGATCTGCTCTTTATTTTGTTGATTTGAGTTCTGTCAGTCCACATTACAAAATTTCCCGATTCTTTAAATAGGTTGTGCGTTCAGCGCACTTTGTAGTTTAGGAGCTGCAAAAAGATCTACTCCGAGGTAATCGGAGCAGGATCGACAGGATTAACACGATATAAATTAGAAACTTGCAAATATTAGGCTGGCATTGTTTTCAAATGTTTTGTTATATGCAATTTTCCCCTCTTAGCATAACTGAGAGCAGGTAACCGAGTGGAAATATAGCCTGTTTTTTGAAGAACTGGCTTGAAACGTGAGGCATGTCCGAATATCTGCCCTGATTGCTGATGGCCGTTCGCACTGAAGGCAGTGATTGCTATTGGCTGTTGTGAGAATTTCCACTCAGGTAGCGGTTCAGTTAATATGAAAACGAGCAGTATAAAAATAAGCATTCTTGCCAGAGAAGCTCCAAGTTGATCTGAATTGTCTTAGTTGTTGATCGTGAATCTATGTCTGAAGTACTTGCTCAAGAAAGCACCAATAGTGCGAGTGATTGCAGTCAAACAAAGCCCAAGGTGCTAAAGCTTGACTCTAGTTTCGTAAATCCGAAGAGTCAGTTAAGTACTTGCTTGAAGTACGTAATACATGTTGCCATGAGAACCTTAGTAGATATTTTTTACCCTTTTTCGACACGTGCGAGTAGCTAGTTACCTTACAATTGTAGTCATTGGATATAAATATAGTACCTTTCTAGGAGTTCTAGCAGACCCCTATTGTATGCACTGCAATCCTGCATGTAAACGGATGGAAATAGAGTTTTCGTTGGTTTGCATTGCAATGGGATCGTAGACCCCGGTAGCGGGTACTACGGATGTGCATGTTAGAGCTAAAGTTAGGCGAAGTACCTTAGTTTCTTATAAGTAACACACAGATCCAAAAAGCAGAGCGAGGAGTGTCCCCGAACTCATCCTTCCAAAGCATCGCGCAAACATCTGTAGTGAAAGTGCAAATGCACCAAATTATGAAGCTTACACCCATTCACAGTATACACACACACACACACACACACACACAATAAACTCTATGGTGACCCTTTAAGATTCCTTTAGCAAAATATTTATAAATACCAACAAATTAAAGACGTATTAAAACATTGAATTGTGTATTAGTAAAATCTTTTTAATATTTTATATACATATATGATATATACTATTATATATTTCATAAAATAAAACAATGTAAACAACACTTATAAGGAAATTTTATAATTTTTTATTGACTTAACGTATAAAAATCTCAGAAAATGCATATTTTGTAGTTTGTTTTTCAAATAAAGAAACTTTCTAAAATGTAACTTTACAAGATAAGAAGTTTTACATACAATTTTTAAATAATATAACGAAGTAACAGCAGCCGGTGGCTGCAAAACAGCAAGTATTGAACGAAGCAACAAACATTGCGGCCGGTAGGCTTCTAAGAATGCTGAATAGTTGAATACATTACGTTGAAAGTGCAACAAAATTTCACATATTAGCAAGCAAAGGGCATACCAAACTTACTACTTGAAAACATTAAGCGAAAATGCAGAACATACTAGAGCAGTGTTTGTAATGTTTACCCAGTCAGATAAAGGTTAAATAATGCGAATTCAGTAAATCCACTGACTTAAACAATTAAAACATACATATACATATATCTTCACTTTAATAAAGTTAATAAACTCTTTTCTGATATAACAAAAGCTTGTTTAAACTTGATACGGCACGATCAGCCGGGAGGGAAAAGTAGCGTAACTCTATGTTCGTTTTGAGCCATAATTCTTCATTTCAGCCTCTTTCCCCACTTCAGTTACATTGACTTCATGAAATTTAGTCACTCCGAGTCAGTGCGAATATACCATAATGCAATGTTCGGACCGAATCAAATTTTGCTCTGTTTTACTCTGCTCTCTCTTGTAATTACAGTCCCATTAACATTTCTAAAGATTCCAATCAATTCACGAAATTACAATATTTCGAATTATTGTGGACTTAGCATAACTACAACGATCCTAATTTTGCTTAAGGTTGCTTCTTATGGAAATTCGGCTATAGTCTATAATTCTAATATTCATATGCAGCCATTCGAGTTATGTTACAAATCCAGATTGCTAAACGAAGTCAAGAGGCATTTTTGAAGTCGTGGGTCGTGCTTTGAAGTCAAACCGATAAGTTAAGACGATCTAGTTTCGCATGGTTTCCAGGGCAAGATTATACTGTACTCGTAACTCTTGCCTTGGGGCTATTTTCTTCAGTAAACCAAGATTTATACTGAGCCAGAGAAATTGGATACACTGATATGTGTGAACACACCATTTTATATCCCAAACAAGGAAGGAAATTTTCTTCCTGTCGATCGCCTTCTACTCGTATAATTCGCGCTTTCATGCCCCTGTTTTCACCCAGTAATTGCGCCAACTTTAGATCGGGCAGTAGTGAGGGAGGCTCACCCATATCACTTGGCCCCAACCTGATTACGGCCTTTGCCAGTGGCAGTGAAACGAACTCAGTAGGCACCTGGCAACTAATCAAGGGAAAAGTTTCTCAAACAATCGAAGATATTAAAGCGTCTAAGAATAATACGTCGACCTGCGTAACAACTGGGGGTGAGTATATCGTGGGTTAAGTGAGAGAAATAAACAAGCCATTTATCCTGCTAACAATTCAACCTCTTCAGGCGACTCGCAAGAACTAGATTCAGATTGGGAGATTGAGGCAATTCAACCGTCGATTAGTGACGAGCCTCCGGTGGAGCAGGGACCCCTACGCAAATCGGACTGCCCTCCAGATGCCGAGTGCGACCCGCAGTACGAAGCCGTTAGCGACAAAGACGGTTCGCATTTGCATCGTAGCCGCACCAATTTAAAATCAAAAGTCAAAGTAAAGCCTTTTGCCTTACATCCAAACTACCGCCAACACCACTCGCCCAAAACCTCGGTAGTCGCTGGCAGTGTAGCCTCAGCAAAAGACATGGATCAGAGCAACAAGGTCGTTACGCACAGACGACCTCTTGACAAGAAATGGGATAAAAGGAGCCCGCAGGAAATCGAATCTGGCGTGGAAATGCTGGAAGATATGGTTCCTGGTGGGTCAGAAAGGGGGCCGACGACAAATCTTAGGCCGGGTTCCCAACAAAATAACTCTGTTGAGCTTCATGGCTCCTCTACCATGCAGCGGGGAACTACTGATGTTTACAGCCTCCGACCGACAGAACAACAGTCAGTTATTAAAGATTTACTGTCGCGCTACGGCTCCAAAGTTATGGCCACAGTGGAACGTCTTCCTTACTACAGTATTTTGGGTCTGGTGCTCGTGATGACGTTGTCAATGCCAGGATTCGTGCGTGGCGTGTTGGCTTGTTTGCTGGCGTCGTCAGTGCTGGGCTCGACATGGACGCTACTGCTAGAAGCAATAACCGATGCATCCCCAGAGAGGTCCGCATTTAAGATGCCCACCTTCAGACGTACGTCCATATTTGAAATTCCTGCTGTGGAGGAGCACAAAACAGTGAAGTCGTACACGGTAAGTGAAGGACCGGGACCTGCTATTATATGGGAATGAAATTATCTTGCTGCAGGACCATTAACAATTTCTTCCTCTACCAATCAGGGTTGGATGAACGAGATACGTAGCTACGATCCCCAAACCTACCACATCTCCATGACCGAATCAGTGTATGTTAGACTCGATGGTATGCAACCTAATGCAATCGCACGCTTGCCACACTATCTTAACCATATTTGGTGCTTTCAGGCACTATATTACGCGTTTCCAATACAACAGCGCGTATACCTAAGCGTCTCGTTTGGAACGAGAAACCAATTGATTTGAATTCCCTGACATTCACGCAGCATCGCACTTACGACCTGTTCGGCTGTCGAGTGGATTTGCTGCCTATTGGCTTGGCACAGAAAAGGTGAGTGTTTAGAAGTCGTTGCCAACGTTACACCTATTCACCCTGAAGTTGCTTCCAGGTACTTCAATCGAAAGTATCCCATACAACTGATTGTTAAGCGCCCATGCGTCAAAACAATCGTAACCGTCAATCCAGGTGCACAGAATTCTGCTCCCGTTTCCAAAGATACCGACGATACCGAGAAATTCTACGACGCCAGAGGTAGCGACGTCTCCCTAACATCGCTTGTTGCGGTTGAGGATTATATCTCACGCGTACCTACGGCAAAAGTGGGCGGATCACTGGATTTTGGTGGCACAATAATGAATGCTGATGTAGGGAAACTTTATTCCGAACCTATTTATTAGTTTTATTTACTTATTATGAGTATTATTTACGTAAACCAAACTTTAGTAATTATGTGAGGTTATGAATTATGGACTTAAGTAAGATTGGTTTTCGGGCAAGACAATTTCAACCGAGGTGGGTCACAAGTGGCAGTAGGAATTTGTAAAAATCTAATAAATTTTTCATGGCTGTTGGATTTTGTGTGGGGGATTTTATAACATTGAGAGCATTTGAATAAAATACTCTAAATTTTATTTTATGTGTCGTAGAATATTCTAAAAATGACTGTATTTCAGCTTGAAGTTGGACATAGGACAGAAAAATAATTATTTTAGTAATTTAGTTTTTTAAGTCTGCTATTAAACTTCCTAATTTGCTTGTGTCTTTAAAGCTGCAAACTCTGCAAACATCCAACACAGGCGTGAAACAGATGACTGTACCTTTCGGAGACGAAACCAGACTTCTACTATTTTCACGCGGACCACGTGAGAAAGAGGACTGGTAATTCGTACGATGGACTCGGGGATATACAATACTTAATAAGCATCTTGTCCGAAATCATTTTCTTAATTTCATGTTTATGTGTTTATATAAGATTTTACGAAGTTGTTTTCCCGCCTTGATTCTACTGGACGCGGTGCTTGTCGTGTTTAGAAATCCCTAAATGCTTTATTTTGCACAAGTTTTAAGTTTAAGACCCGTAGGTACCGACGGTTTGTGGCTGCGAGTAAGGGTGAGGTGCACGACAAGGAGTTGAAGTTGCCGAATGCGCTCTTAATAGACGACAGTAGTTTGCAAGAGGCAGCGGATAAGGAAACGTTGCGAATGAGGAATCAAAATTCGCCCGTCACAAAACCCACAACGTCCAGCAGCGCAGCGTACCCAACACCGAGCGAAAACGCGCCCGAATTGCCAGGCGAGGATTTTGACGACGACACATTCGCAGGGCTGGTGTTCAGCTCAACTGCGGGCCGGAATCCCAAGGACTACATACGTTTCATGGCTTTGTACCAGGTACGAATATTTTCTGGTTGCAGTGGTATTTTCTGTTTTTATGGCTTTATTTTCTCCATGTTACGCTTGGTTTAGAAAGCTTGCAATCAAACTACGATCCCAGTTTATAGAAATGTGGTCTCCCCGACAAAACCTGCCAAAAGGACTGTATGTTTTGAGTTACTTTTTTTGCGTTCTTCAACTTAACACTAAATTTTTAGTTAAGGCGGGCAAAATAGTTACAAAGCGTTTCATAGTTCATTCAGCAAATCCATGGATCTATGGCTTACAAAAATAACTTGCACATTCGTCCGTTATGTAACTCTTTCGCCCAGCCGTTTTACAGCTCGTTCCAGATTTCTAATTATTATTTCCTCTGACTTTGTCAGTTCCGCCGCGCTAGGAAGCGAGAGGACGAAGTCTGGAAGGGAATCGACCAATCCTTGTTTCTAGGGCCTTCCGGAAGCATGGTCTGGTTTAATGTAATAATTGGTCGCTTCATATACAGCTTTCTACATAACCCCATGATGAAGACTCTGGTTCATGAGCAGATACAGAAGAAGATAGCCACAATTAAGGTGCAGAAAACATTCTAACGTGGTGTAGCTTTCTTAGCTTACTGTTTTCTGGTTTTCTGCAGCTTCCCAGCTTCATAGAGGATGTTACCATTACTGACGTCAACTTAGGTGACACTCCGCCTCTCATTCACCGAACGTCGCGCGCCATGCTAGACGAACGTGGCATCTGGGTCGATGCTGACGTCACGTACGAAGGCTTGCTGTCCTTCACGGTGTCAACAAAACTTAATCTGATGCGGCTCAAATCTCAAGGCGGCGGAGTGGAAGCAACTCATCGAGCCGGCACACCTGCCGAAGGCATACCCCGGGCCCCCGGCACAGCCACTCCTCTCAATCCCTACCCTGACGTTCTGGAAGGCATTTCCAGCTCAAATACATTGCGAACGTTTTATTTGGATAGAAGATTAAGCGGAGGCGTTATTTATGATAGCGATGCCGAAAGTATGGGCAGCTCAAGTTCAGAGAGCGACTTAGAGTCTGACGCCAATCCACTCTCGCGGCCGAACTTAGCACCTCCCACAGCAGCCGCCCAACATACGAGTGCAGCTTCAGTTCAGGCGAGGAGTGCCGAGTGCGTTTGCCAAGCAGTGGTGCTTCGACCAAAGCTAAAGTTTTGCTCTCATATTACAGAGCCACCACCAACAAGTCCCAGACTGCTTTTAAGAAAGGTCCGCAGACAATTCTGAGGCTTGTAGATCGCCTTGCGGCTTCTAATTTCTTTCAGTATGCCACCGATCTGCCGTACATACAACGCGCAATAGAAAACATGAACTCCAACATAACTTTGGGCCTGGAGATCAAAGGCGTGGTGGCACGTGTGGTCATCAACCTGCCTCCGCCTCCTTCGGACCGCATCTGGATAGGGTGAGTCTGTCGGAAGCGATCTCAGAGTACAGCACTTAAATACTCCACAGGTTTCGTGGACCCCCACGTCTTTGGCTCCAAGCGAAGCCAACTTTTGGCGAGAAATCCGTCGACTGGAGCTTCCTAACGAGTGTTATTGAGACGAAGATATGTGAGCAAATCAACAAAATGTTGGTGTATCCGAATATGGTCGACATAATGGTGAACATCCTTGGTCAGCCCACAACCAAATAGAACCTTTTAAAAAGGAAGTTTGCTCTTCCCTCCCCCCGCTCCTTCTCCTGCTATCATTCCCATTCTGTCTCAAACGAACAATACAAGAATGCTGTAACAAGTAGTTTTCAAGCATTCCGGCCAAATAATCGTGTCTAAGATGAGCACATTTTAAATTGCAAAGATAACTTTCAAAATTAGCTGACAGTACTTGAAGCTTACGTCTGGGTACAGGTGTGCGCTTTTCATACCGATGATTTTCTTTCCATGCAGATTTCGTTGAGGAACTCTGTCCATATATAGTCCAGCTCTAGTAGTTAAGTCAGCGTATTACGAACTGAATTTACACGTATAAATTTTGCATTTCATTTACTTGGTATTTACCATACATTCCCAAAGGGTAAAAAGTACTTGTCATCTGGTTATATTGTTTCTTGGCATAGCTTTTTAATATACTATACATATATTGCTCGCTATTTTATTTTAGTTTGCTAAGTCTGTTTCCGATCGCTCAAATTAAGCAGGTTTCTATACAAAAATAGTACTCAATAAATGCATACTAGAGATGTAAACAAAAAAGTCACATTGTTATTTTATTCCGGCCTTAACCACTCAACAAATTCAAAAAGGTTCTTGAGCCGTACTGTTGGCCTTGGGTCTTCATTGTCCCTGTGAGTGCAATTTGCGATGAAACACCTTAATCCGAATTTATATAGTAATTCGTGTATTTCATCATTAACAAATTATTATAAACACAAGTAATTTACAATAGTTAACAGTAGTGGTCTTAGCAACTAGTATAAACATCTAGAAACAAATTAATGATTCCTCGAGTTTCGAATTCTACATGTCGAATATACGTACACAGATTTCTCGGATCTGATGCGTGATGTGACCGAGTGGTCGATCAAGAAAACCAAAATTTGGAGTTTTGATCAAGTAAAATCGGACACAATTTTAGATCAAAGGGAAGACGGAGACGAAAATACGGGTTTCCTGAAAAATACCTCCATTCATGTACACCTCGTAGGTATGTGTACACATTTACGAGTTTTATTTAAGATGCTGCTTAAAATTTGAACGGAAAGTAGTTCTCACTTATATACACGCTTAAGTATGTACGGTTGCAAGTGGTCGAGTGCTGATATTACAGTCTCATCTCGTGGTATTTACTAAACGACTTGCAGAGGCAGAAAGCCAAGAAGATGGTGAGCAAGTGGATGAGGCCCACGCAGCACAAAACGGCGATGATTACTTCACGATGCGAGATGATCCAGTCGGCAAGCGCGTCATAACAACCCTGCGGGGAAGAGACAGGAATATCGTATCGAAAACGTCGCTTTCAAGGAGCTACTTACTCTCTGGAGAAAGCTATTTTGCTCCGTTGGTTTCGTTACGCAATCCGCGTCGCGAGGCAAGAGTTGCTCTACATCTTTAAGCACACAGCATGCTTCCGGCAAAGTGCGGTTGCCCTTGTTGGCCGTCCAGACTGCAGACTTCTCGAAGTCTCGATAGTCGTTGACGCCACAGCAGCCGAACGATCCCATCATCTGGTTCCACATCAGGGTGATGGCATCGAGCTGCTCAGCGCTGGTATAGTAACGGGATATGGTGGACTCCAAGAAGGATTTTGTTTCTGCGCGTGCCTGGAAAATTAATGTCGACAGGACGGCTAAGTACGATATGAGCCGTCTGAGTCAAGAACGGCTTGCTCACCTTATCTTTGAAGAATGCAGCGAGGCCACCTGACACAATTTCAGCAATCAACAGCAGAATCATGAAGACGGCGTACTGTGAAGTATATGTAGAGTTTGTCATGAAATATTCCTCGACGGTTATTTCTAAGCTGCCACACGTTAGCTTCGAAAGGTGTGCGACGGCGCGACTTTTTTGCTCCATGATTTGCAGCAGTACGTAACTGGACCGCAGTTGAAATGCGCCTGCACTGCGAAAATCAGGTTTCATTACGAAAGCATTCATCTTTCACCTGTTTCACGTCGAAAACGCGTAGACTACAAGGGGCCTGTTGGGGCAACAACAGCGAATAAGAGCGTCAAGTAATTTATGAAGAATGAGTGATTCTCAAGAGAGAGGGAAACGGTGACAAGTCTAGATGCGCTTTACTGTTGGACGAGCATAGAAAAGATACCTCTAGGCTGATAACAGTCATGCCGGACGGATTGCCGGAAATGCAGCTAGAGTGGGCACACCTTCTAATCAATGTTGGAGTTGCCACTTTTGAGGAAAACATTTCCGTGAATTGCTTGGCATTATCGGATGCTAGATACAAAACCCTCCTAGAACCTCGCCAGGACTAATAATTACGTTACAGAACGCTACGAAATGCTTACAGGGACTCGTTGCATACATTGTTTGGTGGATCCCTAATGTTGGTGGCGCCTTTTCCTGATAGTTGAATCGAGGACTGAATGACTTAGAAAACGATACAATCCGATGCTGATTCAGTGTTCTCAATTTCTTCTTTTCATCTGCTATTTGTTACGGCTTCGCGGGATAAATCCAAACTTTTTACAAACTAGTTTGCTAGATACATTCACTAAAGTTGGTGTAGACTTGTAATTGTCTCGGAATGTGAATTATTTTTTACGTAAAACACGTACAAGCAATGAATTCCGAATTCTGTCCGCAAGCTCGTTCCCAATGTTCGAGACGCACCCTTCGAAGCAACGTGTTTGGTCAGCTGACTTGTGTTTGGTAACACTTACCGTTGTGAGCAAACATTTGGATTCCCGTATCGCGCCGCAGTAGCCCAGAAAACTCAGGATGAACATGACAGCGCCGATAACGATGAGCACGTAGGCCAGTTGCTCGATGACTTGAGGCTGAGTGAATTTCTGGTTAAGAGGAGAAAACAGAGCTAATTAAATGAACAAAGAACGATTTGCTACATTTGAACGCTTGTAGAGTATAGACGGAAGCGTGGTTGAACTTCGCAAAAACCCCGTGTCTCGATGCTGGCAAGGGATTTAAGAACTTGTCTTGAATATGAGACAATATACTCATGGAAAGAATCGAGAGAATTGGCGAGACAGCATTCGATATCGAGACAGTATTCGAATTCGAGGCTTTTAGTTGGACGACATAAGAGTCGATTTTGAGTAATCGAAGTCAAGATAGTCGAATGTAGACTCAAGCACCCGAATCGACAGAGTCGTTTTAAGTCGTCTGCAGACCTCTTTTAGTCGAGGAACTCCTGAACTCAAATCAAGAGAGTCGTTTTTAGTCGGCTGCAGTCCTCTTTTAGTCGAGGAACTCCTGAACTCAAATCAAGAGAGTCGTTTTTAGTCGGCTGCAGTCCTCTTTCAGTCGAGGAACTCTTGAAAAAATGTCCCAAACAATCTTCAGGAGATGCTTTATTGCCAAAATGAACAATTCTAAATGAGCAAGATTGTTTTCAGTGTTTTAACAAAGCTGAAGAGGGGTACGCGGGGCCCCGTAAAAGTTTACGGTCGTGCTAAAGTAATGTAAAGCTGTTAGTTATCTACTATTGGTTCCGAAATTATTTTCTGGCTACTACACCGACCGTCTTTGGTTGTTTCAAAGTAATTTAGTGTTCTTTGCCCTTAGAAATTCGACTTGGCCGCTTGGTCGTCTTTGCTTTCGACCATGAACACGAAAATTCGAGCTCATCACCGCCCGTGTCTTCTTACTCACATTTATGTGCTCGCTGTCGACCATTTTCAGCAGCGCTATCAGCGAAGCTTTGTCAACCGCCAGCCAGATGCCAATTCCGAGTACCAGAGTGCCGAGTACCTGCAAGAAATGTGCGCCGAAATTAATGGCCATAATGAAAGCAGTGAAAGCGCGTAATTGTCGTAAACGATAGTGATGCATTAAAAGGGAAAGTGCAACTGCCGTAGAGCTTCCAGAAGTTATCGAACGTGCTTCGGACTGACTTGCACCTTCAATTGCTGCTGAAAGGGGGATCTAGGGCAACCTCCCCTCTTTCCTTTGGGATTTTTAATGCTGCAAGTAGGTACTTACGAAGAAGAGAAAATTAAATATACAGAGCACATATTTGGCTATCCAGACGCCGCAATCGGAGCTCATCTTGTGAGGTGTCTATTATTTGGTCTTCAGTGATCTATGGAAGAGAATTAATTTAATTATTAGAATTTATTAGAATTAGAACTATTAGAATTAACCTAAAATATCAGATGTGTTTATTGTGATGTGTATATGATGTATAGATGTGATTCCAAGACATGACTTGATTTCATTAGAACTCTTAAGATGTATTTTCATTAAAGAGATACAGATGAACATAATGCAACATAAGTTGTGCATTTAAGTTTGAAACTTGAAACACAACTTCTAAAGAGTTAGAATTACGAGTAGTAGAGTTATGTGTTTCTTGTAAAATAATGTTAGAAAATTACCAGATAAGAGTCTGTGATGGGTTTGCATTTTTACCTATTTTCTCAAGCACTTCAATACACCTTCGGTTTTCACCGGCAAGCTTTAGAAAAAAGGTACATTTGATTAAATAGCTGTATGTACATTTCTATGGGAGTTTTTCTGAAGGTAAATATTAGTCACTACTAATAGCAACATCTGGAGTTCTGGTTCTGCCGGGAAGCCTGAAACCTACTTGTCAAATCCACACCCTATCAAGAGCAGCCAATAGTTATTAGCCAAGTAATGGACTTTCGCCTTGTATTTGCACTTATTTAGTGAGCACCCGCGAACTCTTCAGGAAGACGTTCGAAAAGCATGAGAGAACTACATGCGGCTCACAGCCACACTAAAAATTTCAGAAATGCCTTTACTGAACGTAACAACGGACATTTGGTTTGGTTTGCAGCTGGTTTCTGTGGTATTTCGTTGTTGTAGCCGCGCCACGGGCGTAGCTATGATTTTTTCGGGGGGCGAGATTATTCCCTAATTAGGAGTCAATGCCGAGGCAAAAAATGGTACTCAAGTTGGTCATTTAACTAGACACTGGAGTTTATGCAACGTTTGCGAATCTTCGACTTTTCGATTTACAAGAACTTAATAGGTCTTCCAAGGCTTAGAGCCGCACACTTGTTAAAATCCAGGCGACCCTAAAGCAACAATTATTCGAAATTGCTTATGTTTCTGAGTGTGAAGGCGAGCATTTTTAGCACTTTCAATTTCAGCGAGAAATCCCCAATTCACTACGCCCCTGGTACTTGCTGTAGTTTTATAAACAGGTTTTAAAAATATGACGGGTTCAAAAGCTGTTCGAGCTTTTCCAGGCCACTTGTTTCGAGTAACTTGATTCCTCCTCTCACGCTTGGCGCGAGCAGACTGCAGTTCGCGAGACATGAATACCAGTGGTCTGGCTTCTGCTTTTCGTTTCTTAACTGTCGCTTATTCAAACCAAACTCCTAAGCCAGCCCCTAACCCAATATAATTAGGATTACTCGTGTTTAAATTGCCACGCCGAACTAGTTAAATTTAAAACATGGCCAAGATATTCACTTCCGGCCTTTTTCCTCATAAAGAACTCCATTTATCTAGCTGATACCACTGCTGAACGGATAAGTTTTATCGAAAATACGGGCAAATTTTGTTTTATTAATCAATTCTGAATCCGTTTTGCCCTTCAAATCCCAAATCGTTACCCAAAAACCAACCCAAAGCGCTCCTCAACAATCTAAAGTTAAGGAAGTCGACGAAATAAAGCCGAAATTCTGTTAATTTTAATTCAAAAGAGGTCGTCGAGGAGACGAAGGTCGGTCAGTTAGATATGTAGAAGGAAAGAAGGCAGAAGCGAATGGCTGATGTAGTGCCAGTTAATTGATAAGCGTAGGGATGTGAGGAGGAGGCAATGCTACGGGGTGTTGCAGCCTACACTGCGATCGTACCATGCAAGTGCAGAACGAACTCATTGTTTCATGGTGGAACACGAAAGCGTCCGTCTTTACTTAATTTATTTCTTCCCCTTTCACTTTTTATGTAGTGTTGTTGTATGTGCGTAATGAATCGCTTATGTGTTGAGCTGTGAGCGTCTAAATTTTAGCCACTGAAGAGCTCCACTCATGACCCACGTGCGTGGGTGGTAGAAAAACAAGTAATTTAATAACGGATGCGAGAGTAACAATTCTGGAAGGCACGCACTATGATGCGAGTACAGCTCGCAACTAGTTCGCAACTAATCTCAGCATGAACTGATGCTAATCAGGAGTTACGAGTACCCTCTGGTGGAAACCCACGAGTTCAATGAAGGCAGGAAACCCAGAAGGGGTAGCAAGGCCGCAGGGCAGCTGAGTGAGAACGGCAGAACACGATGCTGCTTGTAGACCAACCTACGCAACTACAAGTACAGAAGATCTACGCGATAATCTAAGCTTGGACTAGTTCATCCTGCACTCCTCCCACCCTCTACGTCGCAGATTTCCACATCATACGGATGTATTGTCGTGCACGACGTCCGTGTGGTGGAGACACGATATGTGTGACGAAGCCGCGACAGCTATGCTGCGTGGTTGAGAGTGATGAGAGTGTTGAGAGTGATGCGCACGCTTCAGTTTTATCGAGATTTGAGGGTTCTCTCGATTATTATCTCGACTCGCGCTTGAACACTGCCAGCTGGAAAGAGTCGGCGAAAAGCTGCAAAGTCTTACAAGATCAGCGACCTGAGTTCATGCCGAAGCCGTTGGAAACTTCATCGCTATCATCGCAACGAGTTGCCATTTGTGCATTTAGTAGCTGCCGCATGGAAACTTGGCAACGTGTAGCCACCTGAACGGCGCTTGCATTTAAGTGTATTGGAACGAATTACAATATCAACCGCGAGAGCAACTTTCCTTTTAGGATGCGCTGCAGCGGCTAGCCGAGTGGAACCCATCGATGTACAAACCGGCATTGAGTCGCAAAGTGGTGCTGTAATTGCGCCCGTTCGCGTCGCAAAAACAGCTGCAGTGGGTCATTCCAGAGACTTCTCTTGAGTGTCTCGATAATATGAATTTGAGCAGACCAATAAATGTAACTTAACACACAGATTTTGAGATCCAAAGCAAACGTGGATAAATGAAGCGAATCGAAAGTATAAAAAGCGTTTGTCTATCTCGGGTCTGGAATTAACGCTCTCTAGGTTTTGACGGGACAGATTTTAATTTATCAATCATACAGATACAATTTTAGTGAGACTAAAATTATAACTTTAAGTCGACAGTGGGCTTAATTTTAACATTAAAACATTTGGCTGTAGCGTTAAAAATCCTAAGAAAGCATAAACAGTCGTAAGGTTTCGTCTGCGTTGATCATCCTCCCGACTACGCCTCCGTTTTGTGCTGAGTGCACAACCTGGCGGCGCCGTGCTTCGACGTACACACATACATACATGCGTATGCAGCTGGCGGCGAAGCTTGCAGCCGCAGTAGCCTGAAATGCACACAGCGTTGCCTTGGCGCGTTGCAACTGGTTGCAGATGCCTTGCAGTGTGTTTCTCCATCGTCGCGCAACGCTCGCAATGTTACTTGTTGCAAATGTGTTATTAAGTTGAACAAACCTTCCGTCAGCAGCGGAACTTGCAGAGTGGAAAAGGCGGAAATGCATCTTATTTCACTTCCATTCACCGGGAATTCACTTCTCTTTTCCGGGTTTTTTGACAGAGAAAACTCGATCGCATTCTCGAAGCGTCTGCCCTTCTTTTTTACATGAAAACATTATCTCGAATTACAAAAACGAGATCACGGAGAGGAACCCATCTTCATGCTGTTGTACGCTTACGAGATTGTCAAATGTAAACAAGAAAGTAGGGCGAATAGAGAGAGAGCGAGAGAGAAAAAGAGATCTTAATAATTCTACGTTCGTCCGTTCTCGCGAGTTACAGGTGGTTGGCAAGGCGAAGAGGAACAGAGACGGACACACTACATGTACAGTTGGAGGACAAAACTGCGTCTAAAAACTAGCTAATAAATAGCGACGGAGTTGAAGACGATCGGAGTTGCATGGTGACGACACAATTCATTGTCGAGAGGTGTCGAACTAAATCACTCACCTGATGAAGCTTCGCTCTTGTAAGAGACGCTTTCTTCGCCGAATGTAAGTATTTGACGTGGGCAAATCTCGGTAAGGCTAATGGTTTCTAAGCAAAATAATTTCTTATTTTATTCATTTATTGCACTTTTAGCAAATCACTGCACTTCAACGATGCTGCCAAATGTAGAGCGTTATTTTTCACGTCCAGCGAAATTATTCATGCGATTTACGCGTTTCGGTCCTCGAACACAAGCACTCGTTACTTCGACAGTAGCGGATAGTGTTGTAGGTCGCACTAACTTTCTTCGGTCTCGTCCCAGTCCTTCAAGCCTCCCAGTCCTTCAAGACCCGCCCAACTTTAACAAACGTTCCACACGAAAACTGCCTGCGACTGTGCGACGCGCCGCCTCTCAACACAAGTTACGAAAGCGAATTGAGCGCGGCACCCGCTTGTGTGGGGCTTTGGAGTCATCCAGAGATTTTCTACCTACGTTCTCAGCGCACAGCTCATGTATCGTGCTCTCCGTGTTCTTCTTTCGACTTGTTTCACATTTATCCAGTTTTCTCTCCGTCAGCAGTTGGAAGCAGTGATGTTAACTCTTTTCCGAGCTTTTTGGCACAAGTTATTTTATTGCACGGCGCGATATAGCTTGTGCACATTTTGAAGAGGTTCACAACTTCTTACCTCTCTTGAGAGAGAGAATTCCGAATGTTGAGCAACGATTTCTTACAACGATGCTATTTCTTTAATTTTGTAGTTTAATTAACTAATTGATGACATTTCAATGTTTGATATACCCGGTCCCGCCCCAAAATATCTTAATTAAATTAAATTAAGGGTCGGATGCCAATTGCTGTATTTATCATTTCGTTTTAGTATCCAACAACAACGAGCCGTCTATAGCGTAGAAAAGAGGGAGGCTTTCAGGTGACTGCTGATATTAAAGGAATGCTTAAAGTTGTAGTTACGGGCGTTCAAGTGGTACACCGACTGCCCCCTTCTGGTCTGTCCGGAAGACATAGCGTGTAGTTCCATGTCCTATACGTATATTTCCAAACTAATTCTGGAACCAAATCCAAGTCGGGCGTTAAAGATTACAACCGGCAGCTTTCAGGTGGCGAACCAAGTGCCCCTTGTGGTGAATTATCGAAGCTTTGCTATAGCAGGGAAGGAAACAAATGTTAGAAACTGTTTCCAAATTAGACCCGTCGAAAAATTGCAGTTAAGAGCAGCATGTAAGTGTGTAAACTTGTCCTTCTGGGTTGCCTGTTTTGACGGGGAGGCCAAGTTCCATCCAAATACAAAGTAAAATCACCCAACAAACACTTTCATCTTTGAGGGCTACTCTTCAAAAAAAGAAAAAACGAAAAAGTTTTTTCCTTTCACGAAATCTGACAACTGATTACGTTGTTGTGCTGACTTCGTAGCGAGAATCGGCAGCGGATAATTGAATCAGGTGGAGAAGATGTTTGCAGGCGATCAGACCGATTGCTTCCTAAACGTCTGCCAGGACTTCCTTGTCTGCAGTACGGTTCACAAAGCGTACCAACTTGGCGTCTTCACGGGCGACACTTACGTGCGTCTGTCGCTGGGCAAGGCGGCCAAGAACACAAAGACGTTCGCCAACTCCGAAAATCCCTTCTACAATGAGGTAGGAGTGTCGCTTATGAGTGCCCTCTACGGCTGAACCCTTTATTCGGCAGTATTTCGTTTTCGAGCTGCGGTGCAAGCTGGAGGAGCTGACGCGCCTCACGATTCTGTACGAAGTGCGGAAGCGCACAACATGCAAGAAGGACGTCCTCGGAACGCTGCTCATTGATCTACAGAGCGTCTGGAACCAGCCCCACCACTGCTTCTTCAAGAAGTGGGGTCGTCTCGAGGGCGCCGTCGGAGACAAGAAGTCAGCGACGCAGAGCCGCGGATATCTCCAAATCGATCTAGCGATTGTCTCGAAGGCCAGTCATGTCGATGTGCTGCAGGCGGAGGTCGGATCGCCAAACGGAGTCCGCTCAAGCGTTGGTGCTACTGGCCCGAGCGGTGGCGAGGAGTCCTACTGCGTAGATAGGGACGCCATGTCGCGGTGGCAGATAAACGCCGACTTTGACGACATTGATAAGTAAGCCCCGACCTCTTTTGCAGTAACGCAGTTTGTGTGCTTTAGCCGAAGGGAACCTCGAACTCCCCTCTCTATCCACACTATTTACATTCTACAGAAACCTGCTTCAAGGCGTCGAGGCTTCCGCCCAATGCAACATGCACTACAGCATTACCTTCTTCAAGGCGGTCCTAGTTAGGAAGGGAGACTACATGATACAAGTAATACAATACATGGCATCTGCCTCGAGTTCTCTGCTTCGCTTAACCGAGTTTCTCGCCCCAAAGTACAGGTTCCACCCCTTCAAAGGCAAGACCCCCGTCTGCAAAGGAACCACGCAACCTACATGGGACCAGGAGGCGTCTTTTGCCTGGACCTACCCGTCGCTCTCACAAACGCTCTGCATACAACTGCTAATGCACGAGCACCTGACGTGGAAGTGCGTTGCAGAGACGGAGTTGTACTTTGACGACATTGCTTTCAAAGGTTTCTTAGATTTCGAACGTTGTCCGGTTTTCTGTCTGATTGTGCAGCGTGTCTGTGCACTCAGCCTTACAGAAAAATATACATATGTGCGAAGGGGTATCCAGGCGCGGATTGGTAGTCGTAGTCATTCCTAACATGCCCCAGACCAAACGTCAGGATATGAGGCATTTGAGAATCCGCGCCTGGTTTCGCGTGGTCTTTACTGCTCAATTCATAGCTACTTCTTTCAAGATAAACCGCTGCTGGGGCCCACGTTCTTGCACCTGTACGACCCTCTGCATACACTGCAATACATCGGCCGCCTTCTCATCGAGATCAGGTCGGAGTGTCCTGCCACCGAAGTACATCGGCAGCTGACCACCAAGAAGGTTCCCCCTTTCGATCAGCAACGTTGGTGGCAAAATGAGAACTTCTTGGTCGAATTCATAGCGCTACAGGGCGATTTCCTGCGCGGCAACTTGAGCAACGTGAAGGTCTCCTTAAATCTGGGAGGTACTTCACTTGGTGACGGGCTATGGCAACGGCATTGAAATTCTGATTCCAGAAAAATCGTCCAACCACGTCGAGTGCTTCCTGAAAAACTACACCTGCCCCTCAAAAACGTCCAAAGGACTCAAGTTCTTCAAACAGGCGCCGCCGTACAAAGCCGCGTACCTAAGAGTCCAACTGCCGGACAACAGCCTCAAGTTCGACAGCGACATATTTATGCACGAAGTCGTCAACTACATGGTGGGTTGGCGGTAGAACTCTCAATTTTGTCACCTCGAGCGCCTGGCTTTCTCTTGCTTTGCAGAAAACTAAAATCGAATACTTTAAAATGTTCCAACTTAAGTACTGCGGCGAACTTCAAATTCAAGCCAAGTGTTTGCACGCCCTGATTTCGGATGCACTTGCCAGAATTGAGGAGGGAGTCGATGCAAAGCGGCTGGAATATGCTGACCACACAGTTCAGACACCTTGGGATGTCAACCGCCTGGCTTATTTACAGCAGTTCTTCGTAAGTCCCGACGCCGCGCCCTACATCCGTTTCCTGTACTCAGATCTTCTCCAGAACCAACTAATAGATACGCTCCGCCACATGCGCCAGAGGGTGAAATTCTGCAGCGCCAAATACATTGGGAACACTGTGGAGGAGGTTGTCCAGGAACTCATAAAATGCACCAATGACTTGTTCGGCATGTTGATTGCTGCGCGCGTTCAGGACGAGTGGCCCGATTTGCTGGTCATACTGAGTACGGGTAACAAGAACTTGGCGGTGTGCAAGTTGAGTGCCAAATTCTTTCTCTACCCGTTCAGGAAGGCCGCAAGTGAGGGGATCGGCGGCTGGAAAGTTCGAAATTTCGTCTTCAAGGTGAGGAAGTCTTTTGAAGTCTCCTGGCTCACTCTTCCTTATAGAATCCTTCAGGATGTTCAATGCAGTCACACTTGCATGAATTGCGGCTGTATAGTCGGCACGCTTCAGGGCTGCCTTGGCGTTGTCGCTGAAGCGGAACGCAGTGACGTATTCAGTAGAAAACTAGACGACTGGCAGCAACCCGAAGAGTTCTACTGGACTCCATCCGTTCCATTTACCTTATTCAAGTGCTGCATCTTCATTCATCAAGCCAAAGTGCGGCCGGGCAATGACCGGGCCGGCATTTGTGATCCTTACGTTCGCGTCCTCTTCGCCGGTCAGTGCGCGGAGACGCACGTTGTACGAAAGACACTCTCCCCAATTTGGAACGTAATCATCTGCTTCGAGCGCGTCTCCCTGCCTGGGAGAGCAGAGTGGTACACGCTCAATCCGCCAGTCGTAGCCGTTGAAATGTACGAATCTGACAAACACACTTCCGACGATTACTGTGGCAGCGGCCTTCTGCCGATGTCCGTGCTGAGTAACTTCAAAACGGACGAGCAAACGCCCACGTCCGGAAGGGCGAAGAGGAAATTAGCAGTTCAGAAGTTCCAGCAACTGAGTAACCTGTCGCCTCCTCCACTGAAGTGGGTGCCGATGGCTACGAGTGGCGCCGTGCGCTCCGAAGTGCTGATGTCGGCCGAACTGGTGGAGTTGGTGGGAGACACAGAGCGGGTGTCATCCACTGCGCTTACAGTCACACAAGGGATTCCGAGTGGCGTGCGACCGGTTATGCGTAACTATGTGTGAGTAGCTAAAGCACCATCAATGACCACAGCGTACGTCCAGCGGCTAGAAACCCTTGCGAAGCTTCCTTCGAAGGAATATAAGTCTTCCGTTGTCCCTTTCAAGTTTACTTTCACACATTTAATTGGAGGCCCTAATTTTAATCTCATTCCAGCGTAGAGGCCGTATTTGCTGGTTTCCGGAACTACTTGAAGGGCGGCAGACACCGCGTCAAAATAATTATGGGTGATCTCCAGCTGAGCAGCGGTCTCTCGGGTTCTCGAATTAAGAACAGCGTCAATTTTCTGGTGTTGTATGCGTCCGGCGTTCTGGTGGGACTCTGCTATTTTGGGCCTACAGGTCTTTTAATCTTTGATTTACAGGCTCTTCCTGAACAACTCGAGTACTGGCCCGCAATAATCGCCAAGGACGTTCTGGTCTCGGCACGCGGTGCCGAAACCACAGTGGGCGCTATACTCATCAGCAACACAAAACGCTTTTTTCAGAAGGAAAAGACAGCCAAATGCTTGAATCCTAAAGTACAGCCAGGTGCGGCCTTCAGCACTGTGTCCACCACGGTGCAACTCGAAGACGACAACGAGGAATCTCCTCTGATAGAGAAGCGTTCCGTAAGGAAAAAAATATGGGAACTCTTCTTGTACATCACAGGCCTGTTTAAATGGATCGTCATAGAGCACAAGAACGACCCTCCGACGGTAGCTGAGCACCCCGGAAAAATAGACGACGGCGAGTTTAATTGGTGGACCAAATTTTACAACTCCCTCCATACTGTTAGTATGACCCATGGCTGGATCGCAAGAATATTGAAAAATCTGCTCTTCTAGAACTCAAACGAGAGTCGACACAAACACAAACTGGTGATCTACCAGCAGGAGCTGGAAAAACAAGTCGAATTCAGCTACCTGCAAGACTGGGCTGAGCCCATGAAACTGGTGCACGGACTGAAGTACAGGAAGAATGCCTTACCTAAAGAAGAAGTGTACGGCACGTTGAAGCTACAGCTCAAGGTGACGGCGTGTCAGTGCAGGACTGGTGAGGGAGGCGATGCCGACTTATTGCGGCCAATGGTGTTGGCCCTCAACCCCAAGTTCCAGTCCCGATTGCAGACCCTGGCAGAACAGTGCAAGATTGTGGCACGCGTCTACGTGGTGCAGGGTTTACAGATCCGACCGAAGGACAAACACAGCCAATCGGACTCGTACGTGAAGGTGCAGTTCGGCCCGAAAGTGACCACGAACCGTGCCCAATATGTGCAGAACCAATCTAATCCCATTTTCGGCAAACTCTTTCAGTTGGATGGAATTATGCCCAGGTTGCGTGACTCCCACAAAAAGCCGCCATATATCGTCATATATCGTTTCACTTGCAGGGAGCACGTGTTGGAAGTCTCCGTGTTCGACCGCAGTCGTTGCTGTGACGAACTCATCGGCAGCACCAAAATTGACTTGGAGGACCGTTGGCGCAGTAGACATCGCGCCACTGTGGGCCTGGCGCTTGAATACTCCAAGTGAGCCAGTAAAGCTAATTAGAATGACTTGGACATTCACGCTTTAATACCCACAGAGGTGGATACAACCAATGGCGCGATATAACTACACCACACGAGACATTGTTGGACCTGTGCAGAGAACACGGCATCAAAAATCCTGTGTTCGTTGGAGACGCTATTGAGATTGATGGGGAAGTCTTCCTGGATGGAACAGAAATCTCAACTGGTACTTGGATCTTTTTCTGCGCCTGCCATAACCCATGGCATCCTTACATCCAAACAATCTTTACAGGAGAAGATCCCCAAGAGCGCCTTAGTCTCACTGCCCTGCATAACTTGGACAAACTGCACTCGTTCGGCTATAAACTCGTCCCGGAGCACGTCGAAACTCGCTCCCTGTATCGAAAAGACTACCCTGGTATCGAGCAGGTAAGAAAATCCGATATTTGCGCAAATCGACTTAATTAAAATTAAAAGGGCAAAATTCAACTTTGGGTCGAGGTGTACGGAGGCAATGTGACCATACCGCCCGCCATCAACATCACGCCCCAGGTGCCGAAGGCGTTCGAGCTGCGAGCTGTCATCTACGACTGCTCCGCAGTGGTGCTGCAGGAGAAGAACCTGTTCGGCAGCCGCATGAGCGACGTCTACGTTAAGGGGTGAGTCCGCAAGACGGCCCGCTGATGAACAACCGCGCACTTACAGTCTCGTCTTCCCTGTGCTTTCTCACGGCTGCTCCAGATGGTGCTCCGATGAAAGCCAAGCGCAATACACAGATATCCACTACCGCTCATTAAACGGAGAAGCAAACTTTAATTGGCGCATGATATTTCCACTGCAGTACTCCAAGAACGACGACATGGTAAGGGCGCTAGTTGCAAGAATTTTGCGGAGTTTATTAAAGTTTCGTGATTAATGACAGGGGCGTACATGGGTGAGGTCTATCGGGGGCTAAACTCTTTTCGAAGCCAGACTATGTTATCCATACCAAATCCATGTTGGATTCACTGCCAAAATGTTTGCGTTCCCCTCTAATTAATTAAACATCGTATCGATTTCGTTCATTAAAATACGTACACAATTTTCGCTATTAAAATCGACGTTTTAAATCTCGAAAAACGCCGAGATTGCCAGCGGCAACCGTAATGCAAAGAAAGAGTATAAATATCAGGAAAAAAACTAGTTTTTTCTCAGTCTGCCTTCGACTCTCCCCATACGGATGCCGTGTATTAATGAAACACTTGCACTTTGCGAGTTGTGCTGTCCTGTACTACTAAGCATCCATCTTACACTTGCTCATCTGTAGCCGTGGCAACCTCCAGACCCCTCAAATGCTACCTATTATAATTAGAAACTAAATGAGTTGGTTAAAATCCGCCGCCCCTGTCAAGTTCTCGGTTATGAAGCTCTTTTTTCATTTCTACTCTTTTTTCATTCCTACTTAATTTACACTGCGCGTCTGAACCTCGCTTCGTCTAAACACGTTCTGCCACGAGATGGTCGTCAAACGTCAAAGCGGCAGGGATGCTTACGACACCAAGGAACCACCCGTGCTGGTGCTGCAGATCTGGGACGAAGACAAAATATCGAGCGACGACTTTCTGGGCACCATCGAAATCAATCTGTCGAACTTTCCCGAACCTTTCAACAGCGTGGCCGCCTGCAAGCTGCCCAGAAGGACCAAGTCGAAGCTCGCATTGCCCTTCGGAGACAAGGGGCTGTTGAGGGCACCGGTCAACCTCTTTCAGAAACGCAATATCAGAGGCTGGTTTCCACTTGTTGGCCCAACGCACAAGAAGTCCGATTCCTGTAGGGTGCCCAAGACTACCATGACGGTAAGTGCTATCTTGACAGAAAACAGAAGCTTTAAATCGCCAAATTACCTCCCTCCACGCGAAGGGCAAAATTGAGCTGGAGCTAGAACTGCTTCCGCAGGCTGAGGCGGCTGCGAATCCCTGCGGACTCGGTCGTGATCCACCACGGGCGCTTTCCGTGCCAGTGTAAGCTGCAAGTACTCGTACTTTACAAGGACTCCTCTGCACTTCCTTTATAGGCGACCGGATACCTCTTTCAATCCATTCACGAATCCTTGGAAAGGCTGCACAAAAATCGTGTTGCCGTTTTGTAGAAAGGTGTTGCTCTGGATCGCCTGCATTTTGGTGGTGGCATTGGTGGTGGCGGCTTTTGTCTTCGACGTTCCCGCAAAAATAGGAAGGGTGTTCGTGGCCTGATCGCAGAAGGTGCTTGCTGAATCAAGAGCTAACTTAGAATGAATGTATTTATTTCGAATTATGTATTTATGACTCGTTTTGTTGCTTTGTTTATACTCCTTAAACCTTAAACCTTAAACTTCGTGAATGAAATAGTGATTAAATTCTAATTTTCATACAAACACTGGCATCTTCATATAATTGCCAAAATAATGGCTCTTCACTAGTCGCGTCTCTAAATAAAAAGCCCGAATCCACGTCTACAAACTCATCGATTCGTCAAAACATATAAGGGTTTCCCGATATGGTTACCACGTCTGCAGGGAAAAGAATGCAGCAAACTTTAATGTAGCTTAATTGCTTATAACGTAAGTGTTGCTTAGTTCTGATTGAGGAAGAGCCTGCCTTTCATGCACTTAATTAGACACTTATATGATAAATACGTTTGCTCAGTGGCGTAATCAGACCACCCACACAATTCTCCCAGCCCTTACCACGGGCCAGTGTCACCCCATCTGCCTTCCGTCAAATGCGGATAAGAACGCCCGGCGAAACAATGGGTTGGGGAGAGCAAGCGCATGCATGCAGATCCAGCGGAGGCGAAAATGCGTTAACATGTTGACGTGGTCGGTCATTAATTAACCGCGCAAACGCACGCATAAAGTGCCACCAACCTAATTGAATTCAGAAGCCCGCCCAGCGACTTCAGTCGGGCATATGAGGCGGCTTCCTGTGGCCCGACAACTTGTTGACACTCCAGTGCGGTGACGGCTGGCAGCCGAAAAAGTTGTACATGGTGCAGTAACGTGTGTTTTAGGTGACTGAAGGCTGGACTGAGGTCCGTTTTTGTGGACACACAATGTAATTTATTCCCTCTCGATCTTGAGATCCCCTCCAAAGGGTTGTTAATAACGCAAAGCGACTTTTGTGAAACGAGAACAAGACAGCTGTGATAATTTGGTGTGTTTCACCGCATTTTGGGAACATCAGATCTTTTGGGGGTCTCGACTAGAGATGGGATAGAAACGTGACACAACGTTTTCACGCGTAATCGTGAGTAATTTCAAGAAAATATTACAAAAATGTCATAAGTGTGAGCGAAGGACCGCGAGAACCTCGTGAGTTCCGTGACTGGATCTCTTTCATGAATCACGGACCTTATGAGAAGTACGACGCCTTGAGAGTCACCAAGGAGATCATGATTTGCTTGTAATCGTGACTCACGGAATTCGCTTGTGCGCGTGCGTGATCATGAGTTATCTACACTGAAGCAACCATTTTTAGCTTAGACGTTCGTCTCTCACCTCTCCACTGCAACAGCGGAAAGGAGAACCAAAAAGCGGAACCGGAATCGGAACATATTTGCTAAACACCGATCCTTGCGAGGCTCATAACGCGTCGCGACGGAAATTTCATTACCGTTGCTATTGTTTGAGTGCGCTCTCGTGCCGCGTGGCTTTTGAGTGACATAATTCGCGTTTATGACGCGTCGCGCCACAAAGCTGTAAACAATAATGCGGCTATAAAATAATTCAGTTCATTAGTGGGACAAGAGGCACTCCTAACGCCTCGCTTTTGTCACAAAATCGCGTCGAGTTCTTCCTGAATTCAGCCACAGGAAGCGTGTGAAGCATCTCGTGTGCCGCCAATTCGTGGCCTGCTTCGACGCCACACGCCCTTCCGCCCCTCCCGCAAGTGGAAAATTAATTGGAAACCTTATAAGTCATCATTGATGGCGTCAGCACAAGGACTTCATTTAACAGAAGCATTTTATAAGTCCAGCCGGCAGGTCGGCCGCGGCGGGAGGAATTAAATTTTATTGCTCAGCTCATAACTCTTCAGTATCTGATCTTCAGACGACCTGATTTGCTGCAACGCCGCCGTGAGCACCATCAACATGCCGAACCTGCTCAACGGCTTCCACGCCGGAAGTAGGACAATCTCTCCGGAACTCATAGTCTCCTCGCCCGGCCTGAAGATGAACACATTGCGTTCCCAGCGTCGCGACGGAAAGGTTCGGCCAGTCACGTACAAGCTTCTTTTTTAACAAACGACATGAAAAGACGGCATTCGCAATAGTAATGCGCACGGTAGAGAAGATTTAGCTGAAAAAGGATGTCGCCACCTTACCTCAGCTGAACAAACTGCGACCTCAGTTCCCGTCGACCATCGCGGATGGTCTTCTTTCGTGCGCATCACGAATTCGCGAGCATTCGATTCACTCTGCCGTCGAGTCGTTCCATTCCTTTGATTGACTGGCTAACGTGCAATCCACTTACTTCTCGCAACCAGTTCTGGCTGCCTTCCATGAGGTTCGAGCGTGCACTGACTCCCAAGGGACTCGACGTGGAGGAGGAAGCAGAGACGCCGCTGGAATCAATCCCGCCAGCCGAGCCTGTGGACGAGCAGGTCTGTCTGTTGCGTGACAGTCCTTTCAGGATTTTGCGGGTGAGTGTGGAAATTAGGGAAGGCACTGAACTTGGACCACTACATGCACGAGTGGAATATCCTTTGGGGTCAGAGTAGTCTTCCTGACTTGGCTTTTAAGTTAATTTAAATCCTTCACACTCTCCGGAGGTTTGCTAAATCGGTTGTGATATTGGCGTGCCAGAGCCGTCGCCTTGATGTTTTCTACTTTCATTAAATTGCACTTCATCCTGGCTACACGCGGTTCCCTTCTGCTTCTGGGCAAGAGGGCTGTGGAGAAGGAAAAGCCTCCACTCTCCTTAAAGTCGAGCAAATTTTTGGAGAGACATTATCCTTTGTCATGGTGAAATGGTGATTACTAGGTGACCCAGCCATGTTCCTGGATTTTATCAAATATCTGCAATAGATCGTGGTGCAGGTATTCAGAGTTGATTCAGCCGCCGCCCTTCGTTTGATAATGTTGGTATCACATGAACAATCGATGCTTTTAGGTGTTTAAAATCATGATATAGAAAGGCATTATAAAGATTCAGAAGATCTCGTCACACGCTTTGAAATTTCCCCCTGGAGTTATGGTGAAATTTAAGGTTACTGAAGCAAGCCAGAACCGAATGAGGCTTCTCTTCACAAGACTGCGCATGTCTACGCTTCGCACAAATCGTAGCTGTTGCACGAACTCGATTCTCCACCTACAAGAGTCGTGATGTGAGGAGCGTGTTCTTCAGATTTGCTGGCTTTAAACTCTCCTCAATCCAACAACTTTTCCATTATTCTTCTCGATGTCCGACTGCAGTGAATCCTATAAAAGGGCTCAGCAAAACAAATTTCAATTTAGTTCTTATTCGCGGGCGAGTGCAAGAATCCTTAATCTAAATCTCATTAAGTAACTGAAATCTTCAATTTCCTGTGGAAATTTGAACAGAGTTCACCGCAGAACATAAAACGTGGAGAGCTTTGGAAGAACGCAAGCTTTTGTATCCTAAGGAGCGTTTCAAAACAGGAGCATTTCAAATTTTGTAAACTGAGTGAAGTCAAGTGAAAGAGAATAAATTTAGATTCAATTTTTTAAATACTACGGACTGAATTTGTACAAGAAATTCCAACGATACAAAGCCTGGCTGAGAGTTTTCAGGAATTGCAAACGGATTTCAGTTTCAAAATTGTATGAAATTTGCTCTGTAAATCCCCAAATTGAATCTGTAAATCCCCCAATCTTATTGAAAGGATGAAGTGCAGCTTTTATTTAATGCTTTCCATACTCGGGTAAAAAAAGTATTAAGATGTGAAAACCTTGAAATCAATAAGGAGAAAATTTGTCCCGAATCAGTAACTTTATAATTACTAAAAAATAAAATTAACTAAGGCATAGGAAGAATCTTAACTTATATTCAGGAAAACTAACATGAAAAAAAACCCATCTAAGCGCGATACGGTAGTTCGTCCGCTGCGGTACCTAATCGACGGCTGCGCACGCGGCGCTGAACTCACAAGCGCGCCGCTTAAGCTACCCACACGGTGGAGCCGAATGTTGCGCATGTCGCACACACCGAAAGTGCGGATCGACGACCTGCTGCAGGTAAAAAGTTTGAAGAGGTCATAACAATTTCATTAGCGGGATTCCGGAACCCGTATTTTGCGGTCTAAGCGAAAATCCGATCCGCCAAAGCGATCCTCCAAAGTAACATGCTAGGAATTTTCTTAACAGAAGAACTCGCTTCTTTCTTTCTTGCTTCCGCTCGCAGGCCGCGGAGGCTGGTAACTTGGACGATTTCAAGCGGCTGTATCAGGCAGACAGCACGCGATTAGGGGTCAAGGATGGCAGAGGACGCAGTGCGGCGCATCAGGCAGCAGCGCGGAATCGCGTCACCATCTTGCGCTATATTCGTGACCAAAATGGAGGTGAGTATCGCGCAGGAGCAGCCGCCCAGCACCAGTTTCTCGCACTTTGGTCTCTCCTGCAGATTTCAATGCGCAGGACAACGCAGGCAACACACCGCTGCACATGGCCGTGGAGTGCGACTCTCATGAGTCCCTTGATTACTTGTTGTCGATGTAAGTTTCTCTGAGACCGGACTGCTATTCCGTTTTCTGACCTGAATGACCTCCTTTTACATTGTTCCTGTCTTTGTCCGACCGCAGCCCCGTGGACACCACCATTCTCAATGAGAAGAAGCAAGCAGCCGTTCATTTGGCGACCGAGCTTAACAAGGTGAAGTCCTTGCGTATCATGGGCCAACATCGTGGAGTCATCGACATCCAGCAGGGCGGCGAGCACGGACGCACCGCACTGCACTTGGCTGCCATCTACGACCACGAGGAATGCGCCCGGATACTGGTAGGCATGAATACTCCTGCGAAAGTCTACCGCTGCCTACCTAGTCGTCCTCACTCCACGATTCTCGCTGTTTGAACTTTAGTAGTAACAGTGCGGGAGGTGATTTAGCAAATAATGATAATTGTGTGATGTTGTAGGGTGTTCGCAGTGGCCACATTTGGCCTGTCGTTCGGGGGATCTGCGAAAGGCTTTGCTGATGTTTTGCATGTCAACTGGATACTAGTACCGCACAAATAGATATAACATACATTAATACCTGCATATACGTATCTCGTAAATCGCCAGGTGGTGGGCAAGTGTGGCTGTGGGCAAGTGTGGCTGTGGGCAGATATGACACGGTATGTACATGCGGATGCAGTGGCGTAACCAGAACTTTCTACTCACGTTCTTGTGGAACAGTTTGACTGGATACTCCGCTGTGCGCATGTTTATCGAAGCAAAATATGTGAAAAAGCTACATGCAGGATAGATGTGTATAAATCTATGCAAATCATATCGAAATTAATAAGTCTTTGTGACGGAATCGTAGAGGACTGAGAAGGTAAGAAAGGACCAGGGAAACTTCCCGAATGTATCTCTTGTTTCTAGATGTTTTGTAGCTAGACGACAGATTGGCTTAGCCTTTAATTCTGATTTTTCAAGTTTTTCAACTGATTTCTACAGTATTATATTGCCATCTTTCAGTTCAATTTCGTTAATTGCGAACAGTTTATAGTTTTATCAGCCATTTTGCCAGACGGTAGCACTTTGTAATAGAAGACACTCTCGAAATCCCAGCATCGGAGAGCATTGTGTTCTTCAGATGCAATCCCGCTTTCGAAGTTTTTTTGGGGTGGATCGCTGCTGTGCCGCTTCATTTTTTACGCGTTACATTATCGTAGACGACCCTTTTTTCGTCAGCCGTCCTCATTCGTTTTAAAAATGGGTCGTTTTCTTGGCGCTTCCGAAGCTAATCGCCATGTGGTCAGGTTATCCTCGGTGGTCAAGTTAGCCAAACATTAAACCGAGAAACATATCCCATCTGACGCAAATACTTCTCTGCGCTTGTGTGCGATATATTTTCTAGGTATTTTATTTTTGTGTATGTAATCTGTGTATACCATGTGTACGATATCGTACGATTGTACGATATATATCATGCAAAATGTGCGTTTATCATAACATATATGTATATCATAACGATTGCCTTTTATTAAATTGATTTTTCACCTTCAGAACTTACAGGTTAAACATTTTTCCATAGGCTTCATTTTTCTTCAAAAGATTGTAAACTTTTTCGAAGATCTTTCTATATACGTCTGTATGTACGTAGAAAACGTGTAGTGCGCATGAGTGTTTTCCGTAGGCTTAGACATGCTGAATTGGTCAGCGAAATCCAGTTCGTTATTGGGGAAGGTCTTTTCCTTACTATTAACTGCTCACCCCACTACTTTACACTTGCAGCGACCCCGTACGGAGATCGACCGCGTTCTGTACGAAAACTCTAATATGTTCTTGCAGATAACCGAGTTCGATGCTTGCCCTCGTAGACCCTGCAATAACGGCTACTATCCCATACACGAAGCGGCCAAGAACGCCAGCTCCAAGACCATGGAGGTTTTCTTCCAGGCGAGTATTCAAATATCAGCGGGACTCGCTGTTGGTGTGTTTGTATTCTAGGAATTGCCATAATCTGTCCGAATCTGTCGGTGCAATGACCAGCTCGTAAGTATTTGGTACATGGCATGGTTAAATCGCATCTCTTTTATTGGCCTTGCATGATACAAGGTGATTTCAGTCACCAATGTACGGAATGGTGTTAAACCATGTTTTGTGTCAATTAACATAGAATTATATTAGTTGTAATGAACCCGTAGCTGCGTGCATTTAAGGACTCTTAGAACTTTTAAAGCGGCCGTCTTAATCCCGGCAAAAACCTTCTTTTATCTACAGTGGGGCGAATCGCGTGGCTGCACTCGCGAAGAGATGATCTCCTTCTACGATTCGGAAGGGAACGTTCCTCTGCATTCAGCTGTGCATGGCGGTGACATCAAAGCCGTCGAATTATGTCTAAAATCAGGTGCAAAAATATCCACGCAGCAGCATGACCTGTCGACCCCGGTCCACTTAGCTTGCGCTCAGGTAGGTTTAACTGACGCGAGGACTTGGGTTTATCTAAAGCAGAAATAGAGAATTGCTTGGAACTGGAGGAGTATGGGGGTTTCCCAAAGTCTACTTTATCCGCTCTAATAAACACACTCTTTCCGCTGTATAACTTATTAAAAGAGTGCAACTATTAACAACTTAACTTGTCGCCATAAAGGGTGCCATCGAAATCGTCAAGCTCATGTTTACCATGCAACCTTCCGAAAAGAAGATTTGCCTCGGATGCATTGATGTTCAGAAAATGACCCCTCTTCATTGCGCCTCCATGTTCGACCATCCGGACATTGTCGAGTATCTCATTGGCGAGGGCTCCGATATCAACGCCCTCGACAGAGAGCACCGCTCACCTCTGCTGCTGGCTGCTTCGCGCAGTGGCTGGAAGACGGTATACGTACTAATTCGCCTGGGCGCCAACATCAGCATCAAGGACGCCACATCTCGCAACGTACTGCACTTTGTCATCATGAATGGCGGACGTTTGCCAGAGTTCGCCGAAGAAGTAACGAGGGCGAAGTCACACCAGCAACTGGAGCAGCTCTTGAACGAAAAGGACATCAGTGGCTGCGCGCCTCTGCACTACGCGAGTCGTGATGGTCACATTCGTTCCCTTGAGAACCTCATACGCCTCGGAGCGTGTGTCAACCTGAAGAACAACAATAACGAGAGTCCACTGCACTTCGCCGCCCGCTACGGACGGTACAACACCGTGCGTCAGCTGCTGGACTCTGAGAAGGGATCATTTATCATCAACGAGAGCGATGGCGAGGGTCTTACGCCACTCCATATCGCCTCACAGCAGGGGCACACGCGCGTGGTCCAACTGCTGTTGAACCGTGGTGCTCTGTTGCACCGCGACCACAACGGCCGAAACCCTTTACAACTGGCCGCGATGTCGGGCTACACGCTGACGATCGAGCTCCTGCACTCGGTACATTCGCACCTGCTGGACCAAGTAGACAAGGACGGTGTAAGTAGGTCGCTTGAGTTGTCGTCCTGTCAGCCAATGCTTTTCTTTTCTTCCCATTACCCAGAACACAGCTCTTCATCTGGCCACCATGGAGAACAAGCCGAATTCCATCGCTGTGCTTTTATCAATGGGCTGCAAACTACTCTACAACTACATGGACAAGAGCGCCATCGACTACGCCATTTATTATAAATACCCGGAAGCAGCGCTCGCCATGGTTACTCACGAGGAGCGCGCCGAAGAGGTGATGGCGCTGAAGTCAGACAAACACCCGTGCGTCACCCTGGCACTCATTGCATCCATGCCGAAGGTGTTCGAGGCGGTGCAGGACAAGTGCATCACGAAAGCTAACTGCAAGAAGGACTCAAAGAGCTTTTACGTAAGTAGATGCGTCCAGAAGATGCCGAATGCCAACTGCGACATTAATTTTTATCCTTCTCCGGCATTTTTTCGCGCATGCAAACACTACCGTCGATATGCGAACGCATCCCACAACCAATCGCCTCGCCTTCAGATAAAATACTCATTCGCGTTCCTGCAGTGTCCCTTCATGTTCGCTAAAATTGACGAAAATACTGGCGAGCCGATTTCACTAGCAAACTCGGTTCCACTGCCAGCACTAAATGTAAGCAGCTGAGTCATTCCGACAGTGTAATCCTAAACCACCTTCTTTCAGACCATGGTGAACCATGGACGCGTAGAGCTTCTAGCACATCCACTGAGTCAGAAGTACCTGCAAATGAAATGGAACTCTTACGGCAAGTACTTCCACCTGGCCAACCTACTGATTTACTCTATATTCCTACTCTTCGTCACGATCTATTCGTCGCTCATGATGAATGCCATCGAACTGCGTACGGAATTCGACGGGTAGGTTCGAAAGGCAAAGAGGACCTACCCTATAAACTAATGTGTCGACTGCTTATTTACATCGGTCGAGACTCATGATTACACACTTTTGAAAACCTTTCACTTTCCTCATATGTCACTCAGCTTCGCGGAACCCAATCGAACGCTCTGGCTCCAACCGTCGTCGGATGCGCCGACTCTTGGAACGATTTCTGAGCACATTACGGGCTCCACCACCATCGTAGTTTGTGCCGTCACCATATTGGTCTACATCGCGCTGAACTCTCTGCGCGAATTCATTCAGATGTACCAACAACGCCTCCACTACATGCTGGAAATCGTCAACCTGATATCGTGGGTGTTGTACATCTCTGCATTGATAATGGTGGCGCCTGTGTTGCAGGCGGAGGGTAACATCACCACGGTGCACTACTCAGCTGCCTCCATCGCCGTGTTTCTTTCATGGTTCAGACTCCTTTTGTTCTTACAACGCTTCGACCAGGTTTGTGGATCCATTCATTCACGCGGCCTTAGACTGCGCAGCTGTTTGGATGAATAGATTTGCTGTCTCTTTTCAGGTGGGCATTTATGTGGTTATGTTCCTCGAGATTCTACAGACCCTCATCAAGGTACTACTTGTTTTCTCCATACTTATCATTGCTTTCGGGTTGGCTTTCTACATCCTGCTTTCCAAAGTAAGTTCTGAGCTTCTACCTTTTACCTTCTTCCTTTAATCAGTAATGCCTTTTGCCTTTCAGATCGTTGACCCACAGCCGAACCACCTATCCTTCTCGAACATACCCATGTCTCTACTGCGCACATTCTCAATGATGCTGGGCGAGTTGGACTTCGTGGGCACCTACGTCAACACCTATTATCGCGACCAGTTAAAGGTGCCTGTGACATCCTTCCTCATTCTGAGTAAGTCAGGATATCGTAGCCACCTGCTCAGGCATGCCCTTTACAGGCTGTGTTGCCGGAATTTTATTCGCATCACTCTAACAAGCCTAACTTGACTACTTTTCCAGGCGTCTTCATGCTCCTGATGCCGATTCTATTGATGAATCTGCTGATCGGCTTGGCGGTAGGTGACATTGAATCTGTACGTAGAAATGCGCAGCTGAAACGTCTAGCTATGCAGGTATCTATGAACCTTCTAACCAACCATAAAGCGCCTCAAATGGACACGATTTGTAGTCTATCTTCCGCCCCTTCCAGGTTGTCCTCCATACCGAACTCGAGCGCAAGTTGCCCCAGATGTGGCTGCAGAAAATTGACAAAATGGAGCTTATCGAGTACCCCAACGACACCAAGTGTGAGCTAGGATTCTTCGACTTCATTTTGCGGAAGTGGTTTTCGAACCCTTTCTCTGAGGACGGTGCGTATCCGCTCGCAAATGCACACGTAACCCTCATCCATTGCCTCCCTCACCCAATCAAAGCAGCTGCCGCCTTGGAACCTTTTGAGAGCAACGACGACAACGTGAATGCCGAGTTAGTGAAGCAGAAGCGCAAACTGCGTGACATCAGCCACAGCCTGGAACAGCAGCACAGGCTACTACGCCTGATCGTCCAGAAAATGGAGATCAAGACGGAGGCCGACGACGTAGACGAAGGAATTTCGCCAAATGACTTACACGCCTCGTACAGCTACAACCATGGCAAAGCCTCAGGCTCTCGCTGGACATCGCCAAGAATCCGCAACAAATTGCGCGCCACACTGAGCTTCAATAAAGTGTGCAGGCCTTAAGGGAAGTAAACCATCGCGATAAGAGGTGCGCACGGCACGCGAAATTGAGATACGTGCAGCCGCGAAGCTTCAGTTCATCATTATATATAGATATAAAAATTCTTGCTACGTAGTAAATCTATGTTATGTTTCTGAAATCTATGTTAAAAAACAGAGCCAAGGATCTGGAACAGAATATATAAAAAAACAAAAAACTTAAAGTTCTCGTTGAAGCCGATACACAATTTAGATCGCGAAATATTCAATTTCAGTTTTACGATCTCAAAACAATGGAACGAGAATACCATTTTTAAAAATTTTACGTACGCTCACCGAATGCGAAAATTAAATTTTAACTGTTAATCACTTTATACTTTCAAATAAAATCATTTTGTCACCAGAGCTGTTGCTACTTTTGCCAGTAGGGATTCGGGCACAAATATTATCCCTTCAAGTGAAAATCCTTGTCAATTATTAAGCGCAATAGTTTGAAGTAATAACATAGTTATATTTATAATCAAACCTTTTGCAAATAATCACAAGTTCATCAATCGATGTGATTTCGTTTGAATGAGTTTGAAAATTTGGAAGTGGGGGCCAGTTGTGTACCAAACCTGGCTTCAGTTTCCATGATTGCATTCGGATAAACAGAATTTTGGAAACTATTGGAAATGGGGATCGTAAAGCCTGTCGGTCAACTTTTTTTTTAAATTTATGCTTCATAAATTATAAAAAACAGAGCTCCAGAGGAGCATTTATTATTTATTTTGCCGAAAAAAAGTAGTAATTTTTATTTAATTAAAATTAAAAATAATACGAATATGTTAGATAGCTGTTCATGAGTTTACAAAGAAAATATTTGGTATTTGAGAGAAATTCCTCAAATTAAAAATATACCCTATCCCCTTCGGGTGACGGATATAATGATGAAGTGTACAGACGAGAAAAAGTAAGATGAAAAGTTAACTGAGATCTGAATTGAATATTAAATGGCGGCTGCAATTACAATAACACAACTAGTAGGAGTGGATCACACAACACGAACATTTGTTCGATAAACCAATTCTAATCTTCCTTCATCTCAATTTCGGTTTTTTTGCCTGAAGAAGCAACAATTTATTTTCGTGTGTGTTGTGCGATTTTGTAGATTTTCCAAAGACGGAACAATTTATTGGTTTTCGTTTTCCAACATAAACTTATGAGTAAAAGACCAAACATAAAGTCCACAAAACTTTTCGGCCGCTCCGCCTCAGATTAGTTCGGCTTAGTAATCTGGAAATAAAATTCGTGTAGTATCTCCACAATTTTTTACTGTGGAAAGATGTGAGGTTTCTGCCCAAGCAAAGTGTATCATAAATCCGATTTAGTATTGTTTGTAAATGCACACATCTGCACATTTAATACATAACTCTGTACATATGCATGAGGGTATATCGGAGGACGACTAGTGAATGAATTGAGCGCACAGCTGCACGAAATTAATTTTTGTAAATGGTGAAAGAGGAGAACCTAACAACGATTCTAATAAACGAAAACAAACAACTGCCTTTACACACTCGCGGAGACGGTGCCCAATGAAGTTCCAAGCCAATTATTTTTTTCGAGATGTTAGTGCAAATATTGGATGAAGAAGCAGATGAAGCGGTCGCCCCCACTTTTCTTCTGCTTTCCTGGATGTCAAGAATTAACATTCCTCGTTATCAGGGAGCTCGTACCACATAGCACGAACTGAAGCGTTAAACGCGGTTTTAAGCTCAATTTTTCTAGTAATGTGAGAAGTCTTCAGAATAAATTGTCCGTTAATAAATTGTCCATTTGAAGGAGTGGCTACACTTAGAGCCCTACGCCGATCTTTTTACAAGGGCGGCCTTAGCAACACGTAGTAACTGGCAATTGAATAATAGTAGTAACTGGCAATTGAAACTAGTACGGCAATTGAATAATAATGAATGTAAAATCTGTGTAATTGGTTACATCACGAGGAGCCTTATTGCCACGCCCCGACATTTGCTGATGGAACTGCTGCCATAAATTTTTATTTACACCATAACTAGGTTGCCAACTTTGTAGGAAATATCTGATCTGTGGTTTTCATGCTAATACAGATCCATTTGTTTTTAATTGAACCCTCCGTCTACGAGCAACCATGCAGAAGCAAGTAACGTCTTACCATGGTTTTAATCATTGCAGTTGGATGTAAAAGAAGTGTATCTTGCACGTGTAAATAAGAGGACCGTTCTTATTTACACATTTTCAACTTTACGACTTTACCATGGTATGTTAACAATTTAATATCAAGACGTCTAATTTCTCACATTTGGATTACAATAACAAACCAAAGATGTTCACACATTTCTCTTTACATATTTACTTTCAGGAGGCCGAAAACAATCTCAAAAAAAATAAATTTTTAAGAGCGGAGCTGACACTCAATTCAACATATTTAATTGATGGCAGATTTGCCTTACGTGAGGTTTTTAAATAGGGCTATAAGAAAAAAAACTATTTTTTTACCGTCAATTCAATGTAGGGATGGCAACCCTAAATGGCGTGCTCGCCTTTATAATGAATGTTGTCAAAATCTAGGAGTGCAGCAATAAAATTTCATAGAAAGATTGAAAATAATTAACGGCACCGCCCAACGGATAACTTTAGAAATGTCGATGCATAAGAATAAGTTAACGAGTCAGAGCAGTTTCCAGCCATCATCACCGCAATTGCACCAGCAGCGTCAACATTCCCAGCCGATTCTCGCCGTTACTCCGTCCATACAGGTGCAGCAGCAACAACACCAACTGGTGCAGCAGTTGCAGCAACAACACCAGCAACAAGCAACTTTGCCACCACATGGCATTACTAGCGGTCGCAATAATTTCGTATCACTGGTGGGAGCCATCAGCAATGACAATTGCTACAATTTGACAACAGCAGCGACATTGCCCGCAAAATCGCCGCCCTCGTACTCAGCAGCTGTTGCTGGACCTACGTTGACAGTAAGCGGCAAGCAACCTCAACCGACCCTTAAGTATATTAATCAGTTCCAGACGCAGAAGCAGACAACCCCGAACGGTTTGATACCCGTGAATATTTCTGGTATCAAGGACTACGACGTATACAACGATACAAATTTTGAGCTGGATACCTCGAAACAGCAACAACTTTGTGTTGTTGCAAAAATGCAGAAATCGGTAACGATTACCGTCACGCCGCAACGCAGCAATTCCATGGATTACTTAAATTTCGAGGAAAAACGGCAGCTTATTGCTTCGTCGTTGTCCCTGTCCGATATCCTCCACTGTAATGCATCAACAGCTACGGCCAAGGAGGTCGTAACAAATACAAATTGTGAGTTAAAGCTTTATTTTTCATACAAAGCTGTGGAAATCACAATTATTTTTGCAAACATTACTTTCAAATCATGACTTCAAGTGACTTTCAAATTACTACGGCTTAAAGCATTTTCAGTACCTGGTACGTGGTCTGTTTGATTTTGCATTCGATATTGAATGCGAGATATGCAGCTTAAAGCACCGGGTTAATTTTTATTACCTCCGTTTCCCGCGTGACCTTCCCTACTGATCAACAGAAATTAATTTTAAGCCCCAGTACAATTTAAATTTAATTTGCGTTAAATTGTTCTATTCTTTTTGTTTCCCTTTTAAGCTAAAAAACAAACTTGTACGGCTCTGAATAAAATTAGTCTGGGTTCCGGCAGACGCACTCCACCACTTGAGCGCAAGAGCAAACTTAGTGCATTAGGAAGATTCTTTAAGCCCTGGAAATGGCGACGGAAAAAGAAAAGCGAAAAATTTGAAGCTGCGTCAAAATGTAAGTACATTTCGGTCTAATTCTATAATGTAAGTTCGCATAATTATTTTTTAATCTTGCAGCACTTGAGCGGAAAATATCAATTCGTGCCAATAGAGAGGAACTCGTTCAGAAAGGCATTTTAATGCCAGAGAGTCCGCTAGAGAACATTCCCAAAAGTAAGCTCAGTATTTGCTTTAAACGGAACGTCGGCTCTTTCGTTGACACTATAGTTTCTTTTACATTTTTTGACAGCGAAAGTTGTCCTAGTAATTTGGCAAAGAAATAAAAAAGTGTCCACGCATTTTAAAGATTTATGCTAAAATATAACAACTGCTGTCTCTGAAAGAAAAGATTTTTGGCTTGAAGATTTTCGTTAATTCAAACTTTGTTCGTTAATAAAACTTGGAATTAAATAAATCTAAGAGCAATTACAATTATGATTTCTTTGAAAATCAGGTATTCGCGATTTTAATCTCTTCTCTCATATTATTTCTAGCTGAGAGCTACTACAACACATCTTCGACAAACATTACCAATTCCATTCCTTCGGCCGTTCTCAGTGCTTCCGCTACTGGTTCGAATATCACTTCCAAAACTGTAACCTCTAACACTTCTACCATCACCAACACCTGCAATAGCGATACACACATCACACAGCAGCAGGATCAACTTGGAGGTTTAAGCGTTCCCGCGTTAGACTCAGGGCAGGACTTTGTGAATGTTGGTAGTACTAATGGCGTCCCCAGTTCCACTAGACAACATGAAAATAGTTTCATCTCGGCTGTTAGTGGTGGAGCCGTAGATTCCAACAATACAGTGACAACGGCGAACACAAATCCCAGTGTTGCTGTGTCGCATTTACAGTCTGGTTCACATCAGCTTGGACAACCGCTGCCTGTGTCGGTATTAACGCAGCATCAGCAAGCGCTGACGCAACAGTTGCAGCAATTATTTGCAGTCAGCAGTAATAACGGTAAGTAACTAAATTACGGCACCAGTCATCTTCGTCTTGTTCCTTTAGTTCTTGTTTATTGTATTTATAAGTCCGCGCCAATATTTCAGCGTTTCCTGAATGCAGGGATATATATTTAGAGTTTGAGCTACTACCATGAGCATTCCTGACAAAAGCCTCAAAACTACTAACTTCTGCCTTTTAAAAGTTTTAAACATAATTTTGAAAGAAATTGATGTTTTCTTGTTATTTTTTTGCGAAATGTAGTAGTAGAAAGCTTGTGTAAATGCGAAGTAGAAACAAATCGAATCACTTATTTAATGAAACCGATTATATTAAGGCAATTTATTGTCTGGAATGGAATGGGATAAACGTAATGCGCTTAAAGCTTAAATTCCTTAAAAAGTAGGCTTATTTACTTAATGTTATTTATTTATATGATCTCACTGATTGTTTGTGGACACGTAGAAGAAAGCATTCTAAGATAATGTACATTCTTTAATAACATTCCAAGATAATCTATCGCCTTTTGCTTACTTCGAAAATGCTGGTTTTTAAAATTTACTCTTTCGTTCTTTTTTGAAATCAAATTCAAGTATACTATCATTACATTTCTCACTGTATAACCTAAAGGAAAACTTTTAAAGATACAAATACAATACTATATCAGCTGTTATTTTTAAAAACGAATTTTCTGTTATTTTCAACTATGAAGTGCTTTTTATTATGCTGACTTCCATGAAAATAATGATTTTTTTGTTGGCTATGTTATACTACTTTTCGGACTTTCTAAACGTCGGTTCTAAACGCGATACAGTACCTTATAACTTTGGCACGTCTTGATCTCTGCATACATTGGGGTTAATTTAAACCGGGTCTTCAATACCTGTGCAGGCAAACAACGACAAGGCGAAGGTACGTAACTGCAGTGTAATCTGGGGGTAAGTAATGTCTTTCCGCCGCGCACTTTCCACTCTCCATTTTATCAATCTTCTCGGCGAACTTCTACTTTATTTTCCATAAAATTTCTCTTACTGCGGCGCAACTTCCACAGTTGGAAGCTTTGCATAAGCTGTTCATCCCCTAATCAAAGAGCGTTGCCAGAGTGGGGAACTTTCAGTTCTGGATATTCTGGTCAGTTCTGGAGAGGTGTTCTAAGAATTATTTTCATTGAAATTATAGTTTATTGTTATTTCTATAGGAGAGTTTATTGTTATCGTTTCTATAGGAGAGAAAAATTCTAAATATTATACATCTCGGTTTTCGAAGCTACCCAACAGTAATTATCGCTCAAACGCAGCAATTTCAAAGGTACAGGACCGGTTTAGTGTCACACCGGGTTTAAAAAATTTATCAATTTTTTCTTTATACCTTCAGCGTTCTGTATTTTCTGTGATCTAATTTGTTTAATGATCGAAACTTTCTTTGGGATATTTGGAGAAGAAGTTGCAAGGTGTCGCAGAATCCTTAAAAATGTGGCAGCTTTGTTATAGGAACTTGTACAATTTCTCCTGGAAGTAGCATCTCGCCTCTTTTTTCGCAATGCTTTAGTCAATTGGTAAAGTTTTCCAAAGCACAGCAGTCTATAATATGGACTTCTTATTGAAAATGTGTCTGTTTTGCAAAAAACGTGGTTTGTTTCTCATTGCGGAACCAATATCGACTAGGTTGCCGAAAGTTAATATCATAAAAGCCTTCTCGAACGTCGTAACTTGTGCGAGGTCATGAACCCCAGCTGTATTCGTCATAGAGCGTCATCGTCGTCGTCCTCGTCTTCTTTTGCATAATTACGCCTGTGTTGGTCTATCCAAAAGCTTAAACGTGCTCATGTGTGTACGAAGGCAGTGCATGTGTGTGAACTGCAGGACGTATGACAAAAGGAAGAAGTGTACCATAAAAAAGAAATGTACAATCAGAAATTAATTCCTGTGGATAATAGGAAGATTTAATTTGGTAAAAATTGGTGCACAACCCAGCCAGAGATGTCAACAAATATTATCTGCATAATTGTTACAGCTTGTTTTGCAACATAAGAAATCGCCCCGACTACGGACCTTTTCTTTCATCCAAGCATTTTGTCGAATAGGACACCTGTCTACAAAATGACACTGATTTACGACTGTTCTCATGTCATTTACCTGGATAGGTTAAAAACTGACACTTAAAACTTTTTTCTTTATTAATAAGAACTCTTCTATACTCAGATGATTCTAAGACACATATAATATTATAATCGGATTCAAAATTCTAACTTAAGAGGTATGGTAGTTATCAGCCGTTGTTGATAAATAAAGGGATTTTTTCAACAGAGTTTTTACAACGGAGTTTTTGCGGGTCCGTAGTGAGGACCGAATCAAGTTGCTGTCACGGCTGTTGGTCACACAACTCACCTGTTGTAAGGCAGAACATACGTATATATCGTCAAATAAAATTTTGTCTTAAAGAATTTGATGCACATAAATGAGTGTCACCGTCAGAAAGATGCCAAATTAAATTAGAAAAACTGCAGTTGCCCAGCAATAAAATATCATAATCTGCTGTAAATAATTTGGTGATATAGCCAGGGAAAGAGCTAAGTATTGATTAACCTCTACACTGCTTTTGGGAGGAATTTAAGTATTAACACAAGTGTTAAAATTCTAATCAACGATTTTAACACAACAGTTCCGAACGATTCTTTCTATAAGAACGCTGTAACTAGTCAAAAAACGAAACTGGTAAACTTATGTTAAACATTCATAGACCGTTAATTGGTCAATATTAATAAGTTATTGCACACTGCAGGACTAAATACACCACATCATAATGAAAAAAAATTTTCTATAATTAAAAATTTGTCTATCTGACTTGAGTATTGAGGAGTATGTGTCAACTCCCGGTTTCTCTCTGAATATAAATCTTAGTGCTATTATTTATTCGCCGTAAATGTTTATTTTCAAAGCTAACTCCGACCGGTATTAAATTCTTGGTTTATATTTTGCTCAACACGACTTAATTTCTATTGAGCTGATTTCGAATCTATAGCGGAAGATCTATCACAGCGCCGAATTTCCCAGTTTTATCGTCCCTAGCTTTATAATCAGGAAGCTCCATTCAGCATCCTGCATTTCGAGTCGTAGATGTAAATAAAATTTGTAATTAAATGAGCAGCTTACTGCCATTCGCAGCATAAACCTTAAGAGGCAACGACAACAGTAACGACTTTCAACATCACCGAACTCGGCTAAAGCAAGCTGTGCTGATGATGGGATACATAATGGGTTGCACGTGCTTTAAAGGTAAGATTGCTATAGTATTTGAGCTGTCCTATTTGTATCACTTCTCATTCTAACTACTGTCGTCACCCAGAGAAAACATCGGATGTTGATTCGATTAATTCGGATTCTGTTTAAATCGGATGCTGATTCGATTTATCATAAGCAATGCCAGAGATTTCGCTCCTCCCTTAATTTTGCTCCACTCGAATGCTGCATTGTAATCGCTGCAGAGATCGAAATGCTAAATTCCTTAACTCTAATTTTATGTCGGTTTCAGGATATTTATTCCCTATTTAAAGGCGCAGTTTTGCGTAAAAAGTATGAATATGCGTACGTCATAGGTTTCCAATTTTTGTTTGTAAGTTGGGTAGCAGTCTATTTTTGCACATCACTTGTGCACTTTAGCATACGTAACTATAGTTTCATACTATGAATTAGTTCTAAAAAAAATTTGCAAACTAGTAATTTATTGAGTACGAGCAAAAATTTAATTTTCGACACTTTTATCTTGGATACTTTGAGAAACTTACGTGCTACGAAAATTCTCCTGACAGTCATGGTGCCAACACACTAAAATACATAGAAAATATTATAACTTTTCATAAAAGTCTCTGCCGGCCTGTCATAGTTTATTGAATGTGGCAGTTTACCTATGCTTGTCAAGATCTTTTACATCTTAAATGAAATCCATTGTTCATCGTATATATTTTTCGACTTAGGTGTTCTGACCGCTTGCCTCGCACTAATCGCATTCATTTGGCCGCGTCTTTGATAGTGTCCCCTTTTTGGAACCTAATGCCTCCGCCTCTGATTTTTCGAGTTCCTTTTTCCGTTCGTCGCTTTGTGTTCACGGGGCCATTGCCGCTAGAAATTTACGTAAAATTCTAAAATTCTTCCGACCCTATTTACCATTTCTGGTAGAATCCCGTAGAAGACCGCAGCAGGATGGGTTGCGATAGCAAAGAAATTTTTAAAAATTTTTTTTTCTCACGTAAAAACCAAAACGAAAACAAAGCGTCAAATGAAATAATATCAACAAATTCTGTTGTTCGAATTGTGGACAACACTGATATTATTTGACAACTGAAAAATTATTACGACAATTTCTTTAAAATGTATCTATTGCGCCAAAATCGCCTATTGCGCCAATGATCTCAACTTATACGGCAGGGAAGTATTTTCGTAACGAAGATAGCCTGATAATGGCCTTTGATTTTCATACATACGTTGATTTTGACGTTGATTTCATACATACGTTTTACGTTGATTTCATACATACGTTTGATTTTCATGCGTACGTTGTGTCTCTACGTCCTCAAATTGCATTTCTCTATTCTCTGTTTGAGTCATTTTCTCACTTCTAGTAAAATCAAGTTCAAGTTCAGCGTCAAGTAAATCGCCTTCATATGCACACGCAAACCGCTTTAAAAGCTTGCTGTGTACCAACCCACAGCTTCCCCAAAAGTCCCCAAAAGCTGCTAACTACCGCCTCATACTTTCCAAAAGTTTAACGCTTCGTTCTTAGCAGCAATTATGTAATTTATATTGCAAATTCTCTCCAACTAACTTTTACTGAAGTAATTTTAATTGCAAGCTTGCAGTCAGGTTAAGTTTACAAAAGTTATTTTAATTTTATTCAGTGTTTATTTTTTGGATCATTAATTTAAATAATAAAAATTGAATTTCATAAATCAAACTAAAATTTGGTCGAGTTTTTGTCCTTCAGTCCGTGAATAGTTTTTTACCTTGCATTTCACTATAGTTGTCAGTTCCTATTTTCAATATTTGAAACGATATACAAGTACATAAAGTCCAGACAATAAGTTATAATTTTTAGCCAGGAACTGGAAATTTTCTATGATAAAATAGGAAATTGCATATTCTATGATAAAGTAGGAAATTGCATATTCTATGATAAAATAGGAATTTGTTATTTAAATCGAAACCTTCGTTTTTTAATATGACGATACATATTGCGGCATAAATCACCCAAAATCCGATATGAAAAACCCTAAATTTTGAGCGATGATAGGTGTTGTCTTCGGCCAGGCCAAAGTCTAAGTACCCTACCTGAGTACCTACACCCGAGTAGCAAAAAAATAATAATTTCTCCAGTTGACAACTTTTTTATAAGTGGGCGGACCACGTCCATTTTTTGGCAAACAACTTGCTAGTTTCTAGGTACTTCGGGATAATAATAACGTATTAATATCGTATACCGTTTTTGAGATATTGACAACCTTTTTTATGAGTGAGCATGCCACGCCCATTTTTGGCAAACAGATAGGTAATGTCTCCAGATACCGCGCCATAAAATTACGTCTTCATATCCTCTACCGTTCATGAGATATTGCCAAAAACTCAACCGACTGAAGCCCATTCTTCTTTCTTTTCTCTTAATTTCCAACTTCATTTAAATACACCAGTTATTTGCTGGGACTGGCTGTAGGGGTCTACACTTATCCGAACTTCAGGGATTAAACCCTTGTAGACCCCTACAACTCTAATATAAGAAGCATTATGTGCTTACATGTTGTAATCAGTATGTGATTACGTATGCAACCAATATAATAATTCGCTCTCTAGAGCCCAACTTCTTTCTTCCGCCACCGTTGCAGATGGGGCTAGTGGAGGCTACCTTATTACCACACACTGCCATTAAATACATGGAGCTTTACGTTCACGTTTCAGTTCAGTTTTGCCAAACATGCGTACAAATTGGAAGCGAATTTCCCCAACTAACAAGGTCAAAGCGCTCTCGAGAATCTACTTGTTGGTGCTCACGAATACCATCAATAGATATGGCCTGAGCTCTTCGATATTTATTTACATACGTCTAGTGTTAACGCGCCCTTGCAAGTTACGGAGAAATGTACAGAACGGTCGAAAATACAGCATCCTGAGTGAAATCAGACGACAAAGGCCTATGAATTCGGAGGACGGTGTGCAGATCCATACAGAACTGTTAACAGACTTTGCGTAGCTAGTCAGGTTCTCCAGATGTTTGAGGTCAAAGTGTCACATTTATCAGCACACCAAAATGCAAAACATACACCAAAAGGCCCCCAAATTTGCAAGGATCTACAAGTCATATAGTTTCCATATGTTCCGTGTTGCTTCAGCGTTGTTCTGTGTAGCAAGCCAGAACAAAACGATGTGTGACAGTATTTACTCAAATTATTCATCTTATTTATGTAATTTGTTGTGATTTTGTTGTTCTCCGAAAAAAAAGCTCTCGCAAGTATTGCGAGCAACATCTTAGTAACAATGCTTAAGTACTTTTCCTCTCCCAGCTGCTCTCGTCTTCTCTTTCTCCCATTTACTCCCACGGATTCATTTCATCCCTTCTGAATAGGCGTCATAGCAAAAAAAAGTTAATAGAAAAGTTTGGTAATCTATACAAATATCAAGATGACATTGCAAAACAGCTCATTCGCGATGCTGCAAGAGTGGCAATGGCGGTTGCTGGCAGCGCTTTGATCTGCAAATCATTTTAAGAAAATATTGAAACAGTTTATTAATCGCGTTCAAACGGAACGGAGGTGGTGCGTAAAAGTAGAAATGCAAAATTTGAGGCAACAGCATTTTATATTAAAGCTTTGGAGCCTCAAAGATAGCGCAAATAAAAAAAAAGAAACCCGGAACAAACTTGAGAAATTATTGGTAGCATTGAATTTTGTTTTTCGTTTATTTGTATAGTATAATTCAGTGTGTAACAGTATTCACTAAGCGCCTAAATTAAAGATAGAAATCAGCGACAATGAAGAACAAGAACAGTGGAATGTGTTGTTCAGTATAATAGTGGTTGGTGTATTTACACAACTGAATTTATTGATATATAAAAGGTAGCGCGAAATACCTTTTTGTTCTGGCCTAACGTCACGTAGGAGCGCCACGGTATTTCGCACAAATTAATTTTTTCTTCGATGACTCTAATTTGGGATGACTGTAATTGATCAGATCTAAAAAACGTATGTGGAATACATATCAAAGAAAAAATTCGTTTATGTATGATAACTTTTTAAAAAGTTCGCAGTACAAGGATAATTTTAGTTACATTAAAATTAACAAAAAATTGTAAGAGTACAAAGATTACCAGAGTAACAGTAACTAGTAACGCATCCGCGAAAAAACACGAAATATAAGTTAAGACTCCTCACTAGGAGTGTATATACCAACTAATTCAAGCAATGGCTCGAGATCAAAATGAAATCTCAGAAGATTCGGCAACGCCATAATCTGGAGTTGAGTAGAGGGAGGAGTGTATCCGCACAGCCCTCTTCTCTTGCCTCTACCGCATCGTCGTTTACAGCAACAAAGCCAGTAACATTTTTTGATGGTGTCTCTGCACCCCCCATAACACCCCCGCCCGCATTTCAGCCCAGCGGTTATAAACGCTCGACGACCAGTGGCGTCACTACAAAATGTTGCGTAGGTGAGTCTCGGGTTTCTGATAGTGTTGCCACTTCATTAAAAATAAGAAATGGCCATTAAATGTTGTGCGTATTTGGTTTCTTTTCCTGAAGTGGTTCTTTTCTGCTTCGTTATTAATTGAAATCGTTGTCATGTTAAGTTTTTTCGACAACTTTTGTAACTCACTAATTTCAATCAGTCTCACATCTGCATAGATGTGATAGATAAAGATAAATACCATTATTTAAAAGATTCCATCTCTGAAAGACCGTTATTTAAAAGATTCTTTCATTCCATAGTCAGACAAGTCTTCGACCGCATGTGATGGCTATCCTCTTTGTATGGAATCAACCCTGTTGGGAACTCCTAAAAGATTTCTCTTTAACAAACGCTCGAATTCAAATGAAGGAGAAGCTTGCGGATTATTGTTCTCCGTAAAGTTGCACGGCTTTTATTCTTACTTTTAGTTGTTTCACAAACATTTTGTTTGTTGAAGAGCTACTATAATATATAATTATAACAATATTTTCCAAGCATTGTAGACAGGCATCAAAAATTTATCGGCATAATGTAAGGAAAGGAGCTTCCGATAAAAATCGGGCTTAAATCCAGACGGGGTTAAAAAATTGTTTATTTATTTTTTTGAAGTCGGTTTGAATGACTTTTCGTTTCTCACCTGTAAGAAATAATAGTGAAAGCCCTTCGTCGTGATATATGTCCAAGAACGCCTAGGGTGTTTTCAAAAATCTACCAAAACTGTAAATTGCTTCTATCATGTTCGAATTCTCTCTCAGATTATTGGCGAATGTATGGGCTACATAAATTCTTTGGGCTTTCGTGTTTATTCTCTTTGTTAATTATGCAGTTTTGCTGAATTTACGTTTTACTAAACTTCTAGAACCCAGAAAAGAAAAGACTGATGCATCAAACAGCGGTAATGGTGGGATGTCGGCCAATAGCGACCCATCGCCATGTCAGAGTTTGATACTACCACCACTAGGCGGCGGTTCAACACAGAACGCAGCCGGACAACATAATCAGAACGATGTACATTCACTACATCCCAAAATTGAGCGCCCAAGTACTCTCGGTAGCTGCGCAAAGAAAGTATCGGGCCGTTCCAAAATATGCTTTCACAGTGAGCAATGTAAGTGTCCAAATATTACATAGTAATAAGAATTTCTACATAAACTTGCGGCAGAGGGTCTCAGGCAATCGATGGTCATGGTGGTCCATAGAAAAAATTCTGATAAAATTGTCTTAATACGGCGTACGTAAGACCTAGTTTTAGTGTTTCGATTATCCCTAAATTTGTTGTGGAGTTTTAGTTGTTTTCACTTATTCTGCGGAACCAAAGTGAGAAAACAACTTAATTTTTCATAAATTTTAGATTTTGCTTTTACTCCTATCTTAAGTTACCAAGATTTCTTCTTTGAAAGTTGCTTATTCAGCAGTGTATTTTTAATATAACAATATAATAAATTTACAGTATAGTATTTTATTATTTAAGGTATGTTATATGATCTCGTCTCCTCACAGGACCATAGATATTTTATAGATGAAGGAAATCAAATGTAATTTAATTTTTGTAGGTGCTCAGAAAGTGGAGGTGTAGGTTCAGTTGGGTTAAATGTGTACACTTTGGGTACGTTCAGTGACAGCCATTTGTTAGAAGTAAGAAATTTTAGAAACATTAAGGTATATGAGTGCGGTTTTTTCTTTTGAAAAAATCCCTAAGCTTTAAGAATAAAGAACTTTTATGTCTTGTTTTAATTCTTTGTCATCTTGCATCCACAATTATTTTAACGAAATGCCTGCACTTTTTCACAGATTCGGATGGTGCTTCAAATACTGCAAATACTGCGAACTCAAATATTGGATTTGGCCCATCAGACAGAACGCCCTCGGCTTATGCCGATGCTCACCAGCAGCAATACACCCATCAGCAGGGTCATAAACATTCTAATCAGGTGCTTTTATCGGAGCTCCCTGAGCCGCCGATACCTTTGTCAGAGATTGGGCCAATACCACCCCCTCCGATGTTCTCTACACCGAGCCCTACATTGATCGCTGGGCGACCGCACGGCCCGGGGGCTGTGGATGATCAGGATTATCAGGATTACGATTACGGTAGTATGCTATATGCAAACCGATCAGCAGTAAAGTTCAGTCATTTATAAGTTACCTGATTTCACGCGAAAAACTTTTGTAATTTTTTAGATAAAGATTCTATCTAGCCATTTAAAGATATTCGGCCCTATTCTGAATTCCTGTGGGGAAGTTTTTAAGTGAAAATCTTCGGGGAGATTCAGATTATTACTTTGAAATTACTTTTTCAAAGCAATAACTTGATATTAAAGTAGTAGTAGGATAACACTAGGTATATAATGTTTTTAATTTTGAAGTTTATTTATAATTTTGATAAATCCGTTGTTCTTATATAGTAGAGCAGCATTTCCAAATAGCTGCAAAATTATGCAGTTGTAAACATTCATACTCTTCATAAAGCTTTATTTTCTATAGATCAAGATGTCGACCAGAATGAGCTCGATTCCGATGAGGAGTACATATTCCAAATTCCATACCAGTACCAACAAACACAACAACATTCTACCCAAATCGACACGCAGCGTATTGAGGAAATTCCAGCCAAAGAGCCCAAGCCAAATGCAGTTCCCCTCAAGTCGGCATTGAAAAAGAAGCCCGGCCAAGCGACATCCTCTCCAGGAACGCCCACCCAAGATCACGGAAACGCTAATAGCACTCCGTTCAATAGCGGTCCGACTAACCAGCGTCCTCTGGTGGTGCGACAGGATGCAAGTAATTATACGATTAAGTAAGTAAGCAAAGTTACTTGCGGCGTTAGCGTAGTTATTCCTTATTAAAGTTAGTTAGCTTCAACATAGTTTTAGTTATTTCAAATTAAAACTTCAACATTTTTTCTTCCTCTCTTCTTCTGGTCCTTGCGTTCGTTTTCTAAATATTTTCATACTACACCGAATTAGGCCAATACGCCCACGGATTAGAATATGGTAAAAATTTTTATATACATACATATGTACGTTATGCAAATCCTAATTAATTCATTAAGTTGCCTGTAAATCCCTAGCATTTGTTTTGTTTGCTGTAGCTGTTGAAATTTTGGGAAATGAAAAGTAGAGTGGGTCATTTGTTGGTTTCTTCTTGAATCATGTGTAAATTCGCCATGTCAACACTAAGGTTTTTGAAATATTGAAAGAAAGTTAATGTCAAAGTGGAAAGTTAATGTCAAACATCAGTTCATGTTAAAGCAACGCTGGAAAATATTGGAAAACTATTTTCAAAGTAAGTGATGTGTTGCAAGAAATTGAGAAGAACTTTTGGTCGAAATCAAGGTCCTTCAGTGGCTTGTGTGAGGAAATTTGTAATAAAGCTTTTCAAACATTATCCCGGAGTCGGGGCTGTTAGTGAAATTAATATTCGTAAAAAACGGTAGGTTTAATAAACAAAAAAAACTTGAAAAATATTGAGCATTTATATTTATTTATTTATAGCAGTTATTTTTTATAGCAGTTTTATGTAGAACTATAACAGATGACCCACCCTGCCTAAAAGTTAGCATGATAAAGCCTTCCACACACCATACAAGTCATATAAGAACTTGTGATTTGAATATATGTCGTAGAAAACAAATTCTACACAACTGTTTTCATTTAGCAAATGTAGTTTTTCTGTACAATTTAAATACAAATACACGATACAGGTATATATACACTTACATACTATGTACATATAGGAGACAATTTTGGACAGTAAAGTAATATCACTTTAAACTGTCCAAAACTATCTCCAAAGATATGTCCAAAGGTATATAATTGATATGTCCAAAGGTGAAATTGGTGATATGATATCTTATCATAGTTGGTGATATGAGATCTTATCATGCCTACAATTCTCGCGGAAAATTCTCATTTACTCACACACAATCACAAAAAATATAACACACAATATCACAGTAATCAAAAAATCTTATACAATATATAACAGTAATTAAAAAATCTCACGCAAAATCTCACAGTATTTAAAAATGTCATACAAAGTTTCACAGTAAATAAGCACAATGAGATGATTCCGCAAAACTGCACTATGTGATTTTCTTTTACAAACCCACGATAGTTTCCACATCTGTTCCTTGTGATAAAAAAGACTAATAAGTGCTTATAGAGTGGTTCACTGATCACATATACACTCATTGTGTGCACCAGATTCTTCCTGGTCATGAAGAATTTATTCACGTCACACTTTCAATTCTAATTCACTACCACGCATCGAAACTCTTCTTGCAGCAGGCAGCAAATGCTCAATATTCAGTTCCCGTGCACTACTGAGAACAAGGAAAATGCTCATCCATTTGTGATACAGGAGAGTGTCAGCGACAGTGACGAAAGCGACTCACGTGTTCAGTACAGGAACGATGATGAAAACGATCGGCAGGCCAAAATCGCTCGCAAAGAGTCGCTCTCGCTGAAGCTGCAGTTACGCCCCGACAAGCAGGACCTTATCAACCGGAACATATTGCACCAGGTAACGGACAATGAAATCAAAGAGACAAAGGAAGCAATCGGTGCGCGACTCATAAGACGTCTATCTATGCGACCCACCGCCGAGGAGCTGGTGGAGCGCAACATCTTAAAGAGTGAGCCAGATCTTGTCTAAATAATTACTTTTCATCCCATGTATTTCACTTCTTTTTTTCTTACATTCAAGCAGCACAGTCACCCGCCGAAGAGAAAAAGCAGAGAGAAGAGAAGAAGAGTTATTTGCTACGCAAACTCAGTTTTCGACCCACCGTCGAGGAGTTGAAAGAGAAGAAGATCATTCGTTTCAACGACTATATTGAAGTGACTCAGGCACACGACTACGACAGGCGCGCGGATAAGCCGTGGACAAGACTGACGCCGAAAGATAAGGCTGCCATCCGCAAGGAATTGAACGAGTTCAAATCCTCCGAAATGACGGTACACGAGGGTAGTCGACACTTAACAAGGTAATCCCATATGTATTTATACATTTTATTTGCTCCCCAATCCACTGCGATCTCTCAGTGGTGAAACCACCTGTGTACCCGATTGCATATGATTGAGTGAGCTCCAGTTTAAACGATGCTTTCCATCATCGCTCCAATCGAAAAGCTTCTTCATACAGCTGCTACTATATCACGCCCCGTTTTAATCGCTCTTTCATTTCTCTAGATTCCATAGGCCATGACAGTTGCAATGCAAAGCACTTCCGGACTTCAGCTTATCGCTGGTTATATTGTTACACCATCACAACAAAAAGCTTATAATTATATAAACAAATATTCATCAGAACTAAGAATTCTAATTGCAAATTGAAAGAACTTATTTAAACAAAACCTGTTGAACGCTAAACATAAGTTAGTTGATAACGTAACCAGCAACTCCAAAAATAACAATGAAGGTTTTTCGAACAGAAATACGCCTGCAACAATCAGAAAAATACCAACAGGAACAAAAGCAATTGCTCTCTGTCTACTCAGAATAAGCTCAAATGAGGAGTTTAAACGCGACAGCAGCAACGAAAGCAATGGTTTGCTATTTCAATTATCAGGAAATATAATACCACTATTATTTCACCACCTCAGCAACGGAAACGGTGAGGAACATATCTAGCCATGCTACAGAGTTGTCAGAAGCTACAAGTTTACATTTTTACAAGAGCTTTTTTGTTTCCTTTTATATCCGGGTTACAGAAGATGCAAAAATTTTATATCGCACGTGGCAAAAGTCGGAATTAGTTTCCTCGCTTATACTTGTTTACAGTGAAGAAAAAAAATTCTTCCTCCATAAAATTACTTTTTCCAAAGTAAAGTTGCCGCAGATCCCGAAAATCATGCTACTTTTTGAAGTCTGTATTTGCCAAGATGTATGCAAGCAATAAGAGTCGTAGTCTTACAATGTTAAATTCTCCATAATCGGCAAGAATTATGAAGGGTATTTTTGTATGTTTTGTAAGAATTTCAGTTCAGAATGTTTGTAACCCAATATCGTTAACAATGTTGTATCTGTGTCTGAGTATTAATGTTTCGGGTTTACCGACATCTGATCGGGAAGAAATGTTTCCCGAAATAACCGGATCCTGCAAATAATTTTACTTTAGAAAATGCATTTCTATTGCTGGAGAAAAGCCTTGTAGACTAGAGTTGTTGTTAAAGTCAAGGTTGATAAAATACAAGGGCATTTTGAGCTTCCTTACCATTAAGTGCATAGCAAAAGCGTTCATATTCAGGGTGTAAGTAGGATTTTTCTCAGAGAGGAGAAGAATTTTTAGAGAAATCTCCGCTTAGTGTTAAAAATTGGATTTGCATTTAGTTACTTAAAATAAATTAGAGAAAGTACTAATTTCTAACCGCAATATTTTTTATTAAGAAACATTTATTTAAAACTGGTTAGATACCTAGGATGATATTTTTATTAAAACTATTAGGATGCTAAATTCTTAAAGTTGTGAAATATTGTATTACAAATAAGCTTTAGAGATCAAATTGGTTCTTAAAATTGTGAAATAAATTTATTCAGTTGTAAAATTGATATGTTCCCATTTTCTAGTTATTCAAGCACTGATTTACTTGTCACCTTTTGGTTTTATCTTGTTTTAGAAAAATATGCACGCTATGTATATGTCAAAATGTCTGTGCAAAGTGTACATCTAGCTACGGCCATCATACGTTGCCAATATCTTAAGCGTTCAGGTCTTTCTTTAAGCAAAATACGAGATTTACTACTTTTATTAAAAACTAGTAATTTCGTTCCCAAGCGTTAGAAGCAGAATTTTTTGCACTACTATTAAACTGATGGAGCAGCTCGGTCGGGAACGTCTTCCAGAATTCTGAGTGGTGTGACCTCCTCATCTTGCATTTAAAAGAATTAATTAGGAGTGCTAGACACACCCGTCTTTGCAAGCCTTGAGCACGCAAGTTGTCCATAAACAGTGTTGTATAAGTTTATAATAAATTCAATATATTCGTATACTGAGTATACTCACACGTTGTATTCTATCAACCACGGCTTGTATTCTATCAACCTAGATTTATTGTTGTCGTTCAGTTTGGGGCAAGGACATTTTTGGAAGAAATCAGTTATAATAAGTTGAGTGTGTCTCGATATGTGAATGTGGTATAGTTTTACCGCAATTATTAGAATATGTATTTGCGTATGGAAGTTTCGATTTTAGACAGAAGAAAACAATAATGTTTAATTAATTTTTGCAGTGTCTAAGTACGTATTAAGTAACTAAATTTCTTGTAATGGCAAACGTTTTAAATAAATAGTTAACATACCAAAACACTTATTTCCCTTTTAAGGATTTTAGCACAAGAGAATTTGTCTTGGTTGTTAAATATAATGCTTTTATGATAGCAGAAACACATTTCAGGGAAAACAATTTAAAAAATCCAGAGAGATCGATATTAAGATGGCATTAAAAGCAGATTTCTTGAACAAGTCTACAACATAATTCATAGAAAAGCCTGTAGGATTTCCTTCTGTTTCGCTTTCGTTCCATTTCGTTAAGTAAAATCCCATGAAAAGGCATCTCACGTGGTTTGAAGCAGCAGAATAAGTATTTATGATGACTTGCGAGCCATGTACGTATAACGGGTCTACAAATATAGGAAGACCTATAAGGTGGGTATGCAACTATTAACACTAATTGTGTTTTAGTAGCGGCGAAGATTCCAGTTACCAGTAGCAGAATTTTTTTTTGAGAAATTGGAAAATAAGTCAATCTCAAACGATGACAAAGCAGAAATGGGATAAGCATTTGCCATTACTGCAAAATTGGTTTGAATCAAATCGAAACGTTCTGTAAACGATATTACAAAATTCTGATTTTTGCTTTATGACAAACGGATTTAAGTACAATATTTAATTTACGAAATAAACAATATGAGGCAAACACTGGTGTCAATAGTGTAACTCATTATTTTAGTGAAAACCCGAGGAAATAAGTGAAATTTGATTAAAATGTAACTCAGGCCTTCAGAGTTTACACCGGATGCGGTAACGGTTTCTTATGTAAGAAAAGCTGACTATTGAAACGCAGTCTTCACTGTTGTGTACATTAAAAACAGATTATTGACCAGTACGTAGTTTTAGTAAGCAAAATATATATATTTACTTACACAATAACTTCAAGGCAAGCAAGAAACTTTAATACCATTAGTTGACAATGGATGTACGAAGAATGTCGTTTTTTACATAAAACCAAGCATTACAATTTTCTATGAGAATTGTAGAAGTAAACAGATGAGAGAGCAAAGGTAATGCACTTAAGATCGGTACACTAGGCAACACAGTAGAAATAAATCCTTGGAAATATTCAGCAAAAGTATAAAAAACTTTCACAAACTTAATATAACCAATGACCATTAAGAAAGAGGCTTGAATTGTCGCCGTTAGTAAAACCAAGCTCAAGTGCTTCCCATTTTGAAACTAAAATTAAAAATATGTTAATTTGTAACTGAACCGAACATAAAGGAGTCGTTGGCACCAAACGCGAGTGCAGAAAATTAAGTTAATGGTAAGGAAAACCAAGCAAAATCTAGAAAGTGAGAAAGTTCGTATTTATGTAGTACTTATATATGCCGTATACTCATACTGCAGATTTTAACGCCTGCAACTAATATGTAATCACATGCATTCCTACACAACCCTTCAAAATATGTAATTCAAATATCGTTGAAACCACATCACTCATAATTGTCGACATACATAAATTTGGATAAAAATAAAACTTTACTTTTCTAAGAAAGGCCTCAACATAAATACTCGATATAAATAAAATATAACAAGCCATCTTTCTGACGTGAGGGTAGCCTGCGTCAGATTATTAAAATGAGAGAATAGATATACACCAATGCATGGAAATGGTGACTAGTTTTTATATATTGCACCCTTGTTGATGCTAGATAATTCTTCGGATAGAACATAATCACTTTCCTATTGTTTGCAGACTTAGTAATGAATCATACGTGTGTAATTTATTTAAGTATTATACCACCGCTTACAGTCCAACATTGTATTTCTAGGCTTTTATTGTGCATTTACAACATTACTATTTGTTTGAACGCCTATATCATGCGATATATAATGTACATGGTCCGTATATATCTTCAGATGTACATATATATTAACAATAAATCAAATTCTTACCTTTTTCCCGCACTATTTTTATTCACAGATTCGATTCGATAAATCAGCTGCGAATGAGCGCAGTATTGGCATTATTAACTGCGCAATCAATTAGCGCTTCATACAAAATTTTTTACTCTATGTTCTGGGTAAATGTTCCGGAGGTCGTCCGGATAATTTTGTTTAAACCAGTGTTGTATTTCAATATTTAAAACAAGTAAAAGTGTTGTCTTTGGCCAGCCCGATATCTAAATACTATCGTATTTAGCTAAAAAAATAATAATTTCTCCAGTTGACACCTTTTGTATAAGTAGGCGGACCACGACCATTTTTTACAAACATTTTGATAATGTCTAGGTACCCCAGGATAAAATCGCGTACGATATTAAGATTTTGCACCGTTTGTGCGATATTGACAACTTTTGTATGAGTGGGGGCCATGCCCATATTTTGCAAAAATTTTTTTAATATATACTCCGAAATAGAATTATGCCTCTATATCTAACACTGTATGAGATAGTCATCTTATAACATTTTTTAAATCGAGGTGCTCAGGTGCTTTACTTTTCCGTTTGTAAAGTAGGTGTGTGTACGCACTTCACTGATTTCTTTAAAGACGAGATCCAGAATGCGTCCATGTCTAGTTTTTGAGAGCTGTGCACTTCTTTATGGGAGCAAAATAAAGCATCATTATAAATTATGTAAAATAACGTCGAAACTTTTAAAAGGAGTGTAAACCGACACTACTCTCCTTCCCACTAACCTATCTTCCTCTCTGAACCATCGAATGCTTTGCATGGATAGGGGGCATCCACTGAGTGTGGTTCTATCTGCCATAAAATAATTAAGCATTATAGTAGAAATATCTGATCAGTGGCACATAAAATCGCCTTTGTTTCGAGCTTCACATTAATATTGGGTTGGCAAATTATTTCCTCCGGTTTTTGACAGTAGACTAAAACAAATTTTTTATGCACAATATCAATTTTAATTAATTATATATTGGCCACCTTTATCGATGACCTCTTGCCATTTTTCCACCAACTTTCCTTATGCCGCGTTTGTAAAACGCCTGATGCTTTTAGCCGAAAAACCAGTCCATGTGGTTTTTTACAGCGATCGGAATAAATGATAATCACAAGCCGCAAGATACGGTGAATACAGAGGTTGTGACAATTCATCCCTGCCAAGCCTGACCAATTTGTTTCGAGTGGTCAACGATGTATGAGGTCTGGCGTTGTCGTTGTGGAAGACGACACCCTTACAATTAGCAAATTCTGAACGTTTTGTGCGGATTGCATGCGAGCACTATATAGTAGACGGTAGCACTTTGTAATGGATGACAACCTTGGAATCCCACCATATGGAGGACATTATTTTCTTCGGATAGAATACCGCTCTCGAAGTTGTTTTGGGGTGGACGAAATATTTGTTTAATGTGAAGCGTAATTCAACAAAGCGAACTGACTTCAACTATGTACTAAAGAGTGTTTTATGTCTAACCAATAATTGAATGTGCATTATCTTCCTTCAGTTTCAAAATAGAAATATGTTCCTTTTTTTTAAATAGTCGAATATATGCATAAGTGATTTGAATTATTTAGAGGTTGTTTATTTGCCTGTTTTTGTTAGTCTTATAAAGAAGCAAAGTTTGTTTACTTTGTAGTAAATAATCGACAGCTTCGTTTAGAATGCAAACGTACGACAGTAATTTTAAATTAATAGCAATACGTTGAATAGTGTCGTGAATTTGTAATGCATACATTTATTTCAGAGCATACTAATTTTACTACAATACTTTTTATCTTATACATAAATATTTTACTGCAATCATATGCTAATATGCAATACTGAATATAAACGTATGTAAGTAATATACTAGTTAGTAGGTACATAACTTTAATTTCGGTTGAGTATCATATGTAACGAGTCCAATTATTGAGTCAACGGTAAAAAGAGCTTAATTGGCATAAACATAATTATTTACAACATAAATACATAATTTGCACAAGCAAGAGGGTACAATTGAGACGCTTTAATCACCTTCCGTTCAGTAATAGCTCATTGCTTACATACTTACATTGGTTCTGAAGTTATTTGCCACTTAATGCTTAGTCAGAGCTTTGATGGAGATTGATAGCATTCTTAAGAAAAAAGTTACAATAAAGTTAACGAACTCTAAAATAAAATAAATGCACGTATTCCTGCCTTTTGTAGAAACTGGCGGTGAGATTCATTCGATGCACATTCTCTCACTTTTTTAATTAAAGGCATGTTTAAAAACAAAAGGAATGAATGCAGTAAAGGTTGACCGAGGGAGAAATACAGTGATCAAAGGTGAATGCATGTTGGGAATAATGCTAATACTATGCCTATATCTGACGTAACGTAGTTATAATTAGATTTACTATTCCGCATTTTAAATGCTAGGTACCCAGGAGCTTAAAAAACTGATTCCCCTAAAGGTATTAAAATTTTTTAACAGCATCTTTGCGCCTCTTGGATACCTCTAGGTAAATCTAAATCCGGAAAACAGGAGCTCGGATGCAGGAAAAGCTCACTTTTCTGCAATTAAAATTTGAAAAATCTAATTCTTTAAATAAGTTTAGCAACAATAAACTAATTGTTTACAGTTATATCATAACGATTTACGTGATTATTGCTTTACGCTGTTTATGTGCATAATTTCGATAATAATTACTGGGGGAGGGAAAATATCGAACGCACCGTGTATTGTTCATTAACTAAACCAACTTAACTCTTAAAATAAATTAACCTTTACAAAATGTTGTATTTAAAGCGACAAGTCATGAAGTTCTTTAATAAGAAAGCAACGGGAATCAACTTACGCCTACACCTTTTAAAAAATATTCCCTTGGTTGTTGTTTGATGCTTCATGTGCTTGGAGCTGTAGTTGTCGGCGATACAACTCTGATCTGTCAAGATACAACAACCATGACGTGAGTAGGCTTTTGAAGATTTCCGGTGCTGTTGAATATCATGCGCATTCTGTAGGTTTTCCTGATAGAAGGAATTTAAATTTGTTAAGCAATAATTTTTAATCTCATCGTAACATTGAATATCTTTGTAGTTTCTAATGAATAATTGGTCGAATCACATATTTTCTTCAAATTTTGCAAAGTTGTTTTCACACTCGTCCCACTGTTCGAAGTTAGCGTCGGTAGAGTCTGCAACACTTTGGTTTTTGTCAGAAACATCAACCGATGTAAGTGACTCCGGCGCATTAAAGAACTCATCATCCTCAAACGGGTCCTCCGACTTCCGACGAGCGAATATATTGACTGATTCAGACTTTTTAATCTGATCCTGACGTTGCTGTAGCTTATTATTGCGCACGTGATTTTTCTTTACCGACATCACCGTATGAATCGAGTGATCCGTCGCCTCAAAATCTAATTCCGCTCTAGCGAATTCATCTTCAAAAGTACAGCTCGTATTATCATTAAATTTTGAAACTTTTACATTGTCATCGAAGCGCAATCTTTGTGTGATTGCGGGAGCTGCGACATGCTCTGTTGTTGCTGGGGACACAGATTCTCTGCTTGTCAGTTCTATCTGTTGCAAGGAACTGCCCTGTTTGCCGGTATGTAATTTCGCGCGTTCAGAAAAATCGTTCGAAAATCGAAACGAAGAGTCGCTGGTCGCCGTTACTGTTGCGACATGCCCTGAGCTACAACTTGACGCCATACCAGCCAGTGGGTGTGGTGGGGGCGAGGAACTTTGATTGAAATCGGACTCAAAACCACCTTGATCATCGAGGTTGAATTTTGCTACCTCCCCCGTGATTGCTAAAACCTTACTAGGGCCATCCCGGCTACGTGGTGTAATATCCAATTCAGATGGTGATTCCTGATACTTCCTACTTCCCACATTCGCTGCCGCCTCTGCTACTGCCGCTTTACAACTGGAGTAATGTTGATGACGCTGCTCATTTTCCAGAAGACGTTGGTGCATTTCGTGTCGCCGCCGATTAATCCGTTCAAATTTGTCCTCGTCTGTTGGTGCCTCGTCGTATTCATCGTCGACGTAAGGTGCCGGATCATCAATATCGTCATCATCGTTATCGTCATCATCATCATCATCATCATTTGCATACGTAATGTAATCATAGTTGTCTGGCACGATTGCAGCACTTTGATTTGCACCAACAAAACGTGAAGTTGCCCTGATGCATGGTGGCGGCAACTCTTTTCGCAAACGTTGCTTTTTTCGAAATCTTCAAAGAGAAGTTGATTTATGTGTATTAGATGAAATCTACTTGGCTTTTCGTTGGCTTTGCTGATTTACTGGTAAGAGTAAAAAGACCACTAAATATTCTTTAGTATTTGGCAATAAATCAGACCCGAGAGAATCCACATCATGGTTGCCACAAGTGTGAAAAGGAACAAGGCAAAAATTAATCACAGATAATATTTTTTGTATTTAATTAACAAGCCTGGGGATGTGAAAACGATGCATTTTCTGGGATTCTCTAGGTCTACGGAAATTTTTAACCTACTGCTACCACTTCTGTTATCATACTGTTACCAACTACTGTTATCCTAAAGTGCTAAACCACATATATTTGTGTATACCTATGTGTATGCATATATATATGTATATCTGGTAATTACCGTCGATCTCTTTCGCCGTCACAACCTAACGGTGTCTGCTCCAGTCCAGCTGAGCGTCTATTTTCAGGCAGACGGCGCTCTGGTTCAGCGACACTCGATGAACGTTTCCATGGCTTCTGACTATATATAGCAGTTGTGATAGTGCTTTCTTCCATATGAGGCACGGCTTCTAATAATTAGTCGGATAATGCATATTAATAAATTAAAGAAAACAACCCGAACCTTCGCCATCCCACGGACTTGAGCCACTGCTTTTTCGTGCTCGTTGCTGGCCGGTACTACCCAATTGGTTAGGACGCTGCAGACTTCTTGTTTCTACAGATGCCCCATACAAACTGCGTTCCTGTCGATATAAATCATTGACATCTGAGTTCTGTTCATAATCTACATCAGGCTTGGCGTTGCGTAACATCTTCACACCACCCTTCCTTAGTGATCGCGTTATTTTTTGGTCTGAGCCTGCGTCTATGTATCGCTCACGAAACTCTTCGCGAATATCGAAACCGTCATAAATATTGCCGCTGCCAAAACTGCGCTGTTTATGCTTTGTACTCTCGAAGGAATCAATACTCTCACGGTCGAAAGATTTGCCTTCACACTCATAAAGGAAGCCGTCACCACGTGAAACCTTACTTCCATATACCATTGGCGAACGATTACCGACATCGTAAATATTTTCGTAGTCCCAACGACCAAGACGCTCTGAATGCGGTTCGTCATACCGCTCATCATATCCCTCAAAGTCGTAGCCTGGTCTGCAAAAATCACGATAATATTTACGCTTATCATAGTCACTACCAGTACGTCGATCAAAACTTGATATAGAAGCTGCCGTAAGTGCGACTCCTCGTTTGTCGTAAGTTGGTGGGCCGTATGTACTGCGTTCGTACGCACTACGATCAAAAGATCGCGCACGGGAGTTAGCATTAAAGGAAGAAGAATCATTCGATGGCGACCATGCAGGATGTGGATGATGATACGAATTCGTTGAATCTGAAAAGTAACTCCGAATATATGTCATTTCCATGGCTGAGTATTCATATAATTCTATATGCACAATACTTACCGAACTCAAAATCGTCCCTGCTACGTAAAATCGCTTCCTTTTGCTTACGTTGATCGCGTCGTTTGTTCAGTTCATCGGCGTAACTATTGTAGAAATATGTAACATTTAAATGTTCCTTAGAGCTTAATAATTAAGTCTTACTTGTAATCCTCTTCACAAGAGTTCATCCGCCTGGTGTATCGCATGTAACAACCATGACGATCGGGGTGTGAATGTAGCTGATGTGCGTAAACAACTCCTCGCTTTTTTTGATAAGCAGTATGAGCCTCTTCATCGTCCCAAGGACTTGCATCACGCGAGGAAGAAGATGTTTGTTGAGCGTTACTTCCTCCACTTCCTCGGTCTCGCCTTGGCCAACGCCGTTCATATTTGCTCCAGCCATCTTCACGCGCATCCGATGAGCAAGGTGATTCTGCGGTATCATTTTGTGAAGCATTTGATGGAAATGGCGGAGGTAGACTCGAAAGTTTGGCTTTAGGCGATTTAGACCGACGGCGTGAAATATTTTTCTGAGAACGCGCTGACTTCTTCGTTCCCCCAGCAGTAGCTAAGGACCTCGTTGGTTTTGGTGAATCAAATGTTGCCCAAGACTCTGGGGATAGGACAGACTTTAGATCAGCTGATATCTCCTTGGCAGCTGTATCAATTAGATCCGACACTGCGCTAAGTTGTGTGGGGATAGGCGACTTCTGAGGAGCTTTATTTTTGATAGTTGATAAAGCAATGGGAGAAGTACTGACATCATTAAATTCAATTTTTTCCGCAGGTGAGCAGGTGGATACAGGCGTGATTGCCGTAGTTAGTAATGGATCACTTTTCAATAAAGTTGTAAAAGGTGTCGCTGAAACTGGTGTTGTACGTTCGCGACTTTCCAGCGAGAGGTTAGAGAGGGCACGCTGCATCAGCACATCGATTTCTAAATCATCTTTGGTTGCTTCCGTAACGGTTATGAACTGACTATCTGGCAGCACATTTTCTTCACCGTTGAGCTCTGTTTTCTCCATTGCAAGTTGTTGTGTCGAGACCTTTTCACCCTGATCACTTAGGAGTCCGCGAGCTTGACTAACATCGGAGTCTAATATTTGTTTTACGCTATCATCGAGCCCACTTCCGCCATCACCGTTACCATCGTCGTTATCACTTTCTTTAACGCCGTCACCGTCCTCATCATAATCTTCAATGGGAGGCGATGAAAAACTCACTTCTGCAGGACGAAGTATAAGACTATTTGTTCGTTCAGGATGGTGTGTTAACGGTTTAAAATGTATTTTTCCATTCTCGAATTCAGTCAGTTCTTGTATGGTTTCGGATTCAGAGCCAACCGTTTTCGCTTGACTCTCGAAAAGATTTTCGACCAAGATAATGTCTCGCAACGCAGCATAACGATCTTTGGCTTGTGCTACAACTTCTGTAATCTTTGTGTCTATTTTAACTGGAGGAACTACCGAACTCTCCAGCGACTGCGTGTCTTCGCGAACTACCGACTGATCCAACGATGGTAAATTATTCTCAGCAATTGCGCTTGAATCCTCTGGTAGTATATGGCCAAGCAAGTCTTTCTCCTGTTTCAACTGTTGTAACTCCTGATCAATAATCTCTCTGAATACTGCATATCGATCAGGGGGGGGCACCGCCGCGATAACGTTGGCAGGACATTCTGAAACCGCAGCTGACTCGTTGAAATTTGCGAAATTGACAGCAAATGCCGGATATTCTGTACACTGGTTTTCGCCAAAATTGTCATCAAATGTGGCAACGAAAGTAGCCTCCTGGTCAAAGTTAACCTTGAAAACTGCTGTCATATCTTCCTGTTTTGCAGCCTCTATGATAGGATTTGGTGAAGCTCCTGAAGGTGCATGTGTTGGGTTAATCTGAGACGATTTCGATTTCTCTATAAACTCGGTTAGATATGCAGTTAACTCGACTAGAGTCATAGTGTTCAGCTTGCTAGAGGGCACATTTAGTTTAATTGCTAGTTCGTCGATACCTAAAGTGAGCAACTGACTCAAAGTCATATCGGCAATTACTGGTGACGGTGAAGTTATTTCTGATCTTGTTTTGGTTCTTTGCTGTTGCATTATTTCCAGTTTGTTTTCGTAGATATCCTGCGATCTCGATGTCTGCTGCCGTTGTGCACGTGGTAACCGCGTTGAAGACTGTGTTGGGGGCGGGAGCAATGGTGGCACGTCAGATGGCATGCTACTTGATACGGTACTACCACTGCTGTCGAACGGTGCCAGATAATCGTCTTCAGTATATCCTGGCTTTCGGGGGCGGCCTGGACCTGGATACGTCCCATCCGAGCGACCTAAACGACGCGAAGGCAGTGGTATAGGAGGCACATCACCACCAAATCGATCCAAATGCGAGATTTTTGTTGTTTTAGTCAGGCTCTCGGAGCGATTTGTAGTGCTAGCAGTGGCAACGCATGTAACATTATGCGGTCGTATGACTATGTCAGAAAACTGTTTTTTCGGCGGCAAGGGCGGTGGTTCGGAATGTAATGCCAGATCTGGTCTGGGTGGCGGCTCGGGAGCCGCCTCATTTTCACTGAACGAATCGCTCTCCTGCAAGCGGCGCATGGTGATTACATTTGAATCGCGTTTTGAAAAGCGTGCTGCCTGGCCAAACAGGTGCGGCATCTTTTTGCTGCTTATACTGGAGATCACATCAGCTGTTTGTTGCCTAAAAGCAGATTGCGGTGATGTCGCTGATATATTGGTAGTGTTTTGCCTATAAACACCGGAAGAGAGAGTGGGACGTGACCGCACACTTGTGTTATTTTCTACTGACGGCAAGCCTTCTTTTCTCTGACCATGATTTCGAGGAGGGTTAGTAGTTGAAAACGTAGAGCTGTTATTTTCCGGCGGCAGACTTACTTGCAGAGGACCGTTGAAAACATCCACTGGCTTTCGCCCTTCCGCCTTAGCCGGAGAACTCCATTGCGGCTGTTGCTCCTGCTGTTTTGCATTCACTGTCAATTCATTCGAAACTGGAAACTCAAACTCAAAAGGATCCATGTTGGAAAAGAGGTCAGATTCGTCGAACGGGTCGCTTTTCTTGCGGGTTGGTGAAAACGGATCAGTATCGCATGGCAATAAGACGGGATTAGCGTCATTCGTTGTTCCAAAAGAAGTATCAGTTTCTCCTCCTGCATCAGAACAATTTTTTAAATTGTAATCATTTGAATTTGCATTGGAGATCAAAGAAGTCGTAGGAATCTTCAATGTTATGGGTTTATTAGTAACAATGGCAGAAGTGGTAGTCGAGCTAATTAAGTCGCTGTTAGTCAAGACGATAGAAGTAGTTGTTGTGGTCGAAGTACTCATGGGGCTGCTATTTTCAGTAGGAAAACCTATTACTTTGCTAGAAGCTTTGTTTGTGGGTTGAAGAAGAGGATTCTGAATGTAACTTGACTGATCCGAAGCACTTGTAAGATCATACTTTTTAACTTTCAATGCTTTGTTTTCTTCTGGAGCACTTAATTCTTCGAAAAACTCAGTTATTTTCACGCTCCCGAAAGAACCATTATTATCACTGCTAGTAGTGCTTACGAAGGATGCTGCAGACAAATCCTTGAGAACCTTTTTTGGTGGGTTCTTAAGATCTTGAAAGAAATATTTTTTGTCAATGTAGGGACGTGTGCGTCCTGTGCCAAGTGGATCAAGATCTGTAAAAGCATCTGTAGCATCGAGACATATATCAGTGAAGTTCTTGGCACAGATTTAATTTTTAGCGTGGAATTTGAGGTAGTGTGTACATAAAAACAGTTTTAAGCAGTGCAAATACCATAAACGAAAAGATTTTTCAATCTAAAAAATAGCACAGTGCAGAATTTCTAAAGAAAAACAAATTAGGTAAGCAAAAAAAAGTAACGGAGAAGCAAAATATAATCTACAAACATCATAAAAACAATACGCATGTATAAACACCTGATTTTATTATTTGTGTCTGGTCTGGTTCCACAGAGGTAACCATTAGATGGGAGGTTTTCGAAGAGCCAACAGCTTCCAAACTCGATGGTTCAAGGTTTTTCACGTCAGTAACTAGTTGATTTGTAGGTGTTGAAAGCGTTTCACATGGAGCAGAAGATAACGACGACACACCAGCATGCGCACCGATAAAGTCGCTTCTGGGGATTTCGAAGAAGTCTTGTTGGACACACTCAGGCACCCAACTACCACCGCTGTCCTGGTAAACATTGGCTGTTGAATGAATGTCACTTGAATCTAAGTTAGCAATTGGAGGAAACTTCGCAATTTTTGGCACATTTGATGTATGGCTGCTGCGATCTATTGTTTCTGTTGTTGACGCCGTGCCTGTTTTGCCAACACTGTCGACTGGCTTGTTAGGCTTAGTACGTGAACGTGAAGATTCTGGAGGTGGCAACAGCTTGTATGCCTGAAATAAAGTATGTAAAACACAAGAAGCAACTTTTTGGTTTTCGCATACGGGAACATTTGTAAATGAATCGCCGAAAGGGTCTTCGTCAGTGCCGACTATTCTACCACTGCTAACCATATTTGGTGTGGGTTCATTTGGCGTAATGCGCTCCATTTGAGTGATTCCCCGCTGAATTGAGCTCAGCTCTTGCTCCAAATCAACAAGATCTGCCACATATTCTGAGGACATCTAGGAGAATTCTTCGTTATATTTAAAATGTGCATTTATATAAAAGTCAGTTATTAACTATTTCTTTAAAAATGTTTCCATATGACAACTGTTAAGCAGGCGGACGACAACCATTCTTGCAAATATTTTTGAATGGCTCACTATGTCTATTATTATTATTATTACTGGGTGCATAACTTAAAAACCGGAATTTGACACTAGATGGCAACACTTGTATTTGCGCTATAGCAAATCATTGACATTTTTAAGCTCTATTCATAACCTATCCAAATCAGTCAACAGTGTTTGATTTGCCTGTGCGCATCATATTTTTTTGAATCATGGAAAATTTTGAATATTGCCCAGCATTTGCGCGAAGTTTTGCTGAGTCACTTCTTTGCAAAGAAAACTGCAGCCGAAAGTCATCGTTTGCTCGTGGATTTGTATGGCGAACATGATCTTGCGAAAACACAGTGTTTCGAATGGTTTCAAAGCTTTAAAAGTGTCGATTTTGACATTAAAGACAAAGAGCAGCCTGGACAGCCGAAAAAGTTTGAAGATTAAAAATTGGAAGATTAAGAATTGGAAGTTTGAAGATTAAGAATTGGAAAGTACTCGATCAAGACTCGTGTCGAACACAAGAAGAGTTTGGGGAATCATTGAGCGCGACTCAAGCAGCCATTTCCAAGCGCCTAAAAGCATTGGGATTCATCCAAAGGCAAGTGCCATACGAGTTGAAGCCGAGAGACGTGGAAAGGCGATTTTGCATATCTGAAATACTGCTCCAGCGTCATAAAAAGAAGTCATTTTTGCATCGAATTGTTACCGGCGACTAAAAATGTGAATTCACGCTTCCAAGATAGTGCTTTGTATTTGGTGGGATCAGAAGGGAGTAGTGCATTATGAGCTTCTAAAACCGGGTGAAACCATTACTGGAGAGTTGTACCGAAAACAACTGATTTGTTTCGATCAATGCAGAATGCACTTTCCGGAATACGATTGACTTCAGTCCAAGACATCAAAAATTGGCTCGATTCGTCCTTTGCTTCAAAAGATTAACGGTTTTTTGGGATGGCATCCGCAAATTACCAGAAGGATGGGGAAATGTTGTAACTTCCGATGGAGAATACTTTGAATAACAGTATTGTACAAGATTTTCTTTAATAAACTCTTATATTTCCTACAAATATTTTTTAAGTTATACACCCGATAATTAATTTATTAACACGTTGCCGCACACTTTTAATTTAACGATCGTGCTCAGAAACACATTTTTTTTTCAATTGTTTATGACTGCCAGATGAAATCAAATGTAAGTTGTATGATTTATTGATTAAAAGGTGCACGATGGCTATAGCCGTCGTTTGCCTACATATCGCAAAGATCGGACGGCTATAGCTATCATTTGCGGCAACGCGTTAATTACAGTAAATCAAGTATTCCTAATCTAAAAGTTTAAAACTTCTACTACTAGTTCTACTACCTAAAATATTATACACACGACGAACAAAGTAATTTAATTTGATATTCGGATTCAGCTCCTTACCTCCTTTACATTACTGCTTATTACAGTTTTAACTTCAGTGGTACCGTAGCCTATATTGGCGTTGCTTCCTGTTGCCCCTGCGTCGAAATTGCACCGTACTGATGACGAACTAGCTTCACCACCACCGTTTAAGTCGTTTAGTTCACCAGTTTTTATTAATGACAGAGAAGATAACGTTGGATTATCATGTGTCGATTTTGATTGAATCTGTTGACGTGCCAATTCAATTTCCTCTTTTTTCAACTCAAAAACCACTTGAAACAGATCTCGCATAGCCAGAACAACCTAAATTTCGGGTTACATATTATAATATTTTATTAGAAATAAACCGGAGAATTCTACTTAATCTGATGAGATTTACTGTATGTATTGAATTGGCAAATAAGTTTGTTTGATTTTTTAGAGTGCAATAAATAAAATTTTTGGATACGCAGGATCAATTTTAATTAATTATATATTGATTAAAATTTACACCTTTATCGATGACCTCTTCCACCAACTGTTTTCAGACAAAATATCCCAAGCCACGCTTAAGAAATTTGTTTCGATTGGTCAACGATGTATAAGGTCTGGCGTTGTCGTGGTGGAACCATTACGATTTGCCGATCCTGAATGGTTTGTGTTGATTGCTTGGTTTAATTTTGTTAATTGCGAACAGCATATGGTTGAATCTATCGTTTTGCCAGACGGTAGAACTTCGTAATAGATGACACCCTTAAAATCCCACCATACGGATTATTTTCTTCGGAAGCAATCCCGCTTTTGAAGTTGTTTGGGGAGGCTCGCTGCTGTGCCCCCATGATCTTTTACGCGTTACACTATCATAGACGCCTAATTTTTCGTCACTCATCACCATTCGTTTCAACAATGGGACGTTTTCTTGGCGTTTGCGTAGCGAATCGCAGATGGATATGCGCGTTCGCCTAATTTAAAATAATAGAGCAAAAAGTGACGATTATGCAAAGTACTTATTTCATTGTTCCCGGCTACGCAGCACACACAATAATGATATTAGCCACACCAAACGCAGCACAATATAAACAGTGAAACCTTCTGAATGTGCATTCAAATTGCACAACAGCGCTGAGAAAACAAAAGCGAATACGCACGAAACACACTGAAACAGAAACCTTATTTGCCGAACCAATATTTAACAGCCCACGGCGTGTCTACGGCTTTTATAAAATTAAAGTTTTCTACGAAAGTTATTTTTTATAGAAGCCGTTGACTTCCATAAGACTTAACACGCTGTGGCGGATCACCTGTTTTCCGCATTTATTGTACCGAACGCAATGGAGCTAATTTACGCACCTGGCTTGCTGCCTTATCAGTCTTTATACCAAAGAAGCGATGTCCACTATCCGGTGAACCAAAAATATAACCAAACGCCCGAGAGTCAGTCATATCTTGTGCAATAAAGGATATCTTATGCACGGGATGGTGGTAAAGTGAGTCGCCACTTTTCTCATCACGCAATCGCAAGCCCTCTATGGTGACGTGAATAGTAATACGTTGTTTGTGTTCACCAGCAGCACGTATTGCCATTTTAAGGTCCTGCAAAGCCTCCTGGCACATACGATCACCTCGTGCCTCGCCCACCTCCAGAATTCCAATGAGTTTAGCCTTGAATTGCACGCCATCGCCGAAAAAGCGACCGGGATCATTGCGATCTACGAACCATGCATGGAAAAAGATATAGATATAGTTAGAGCAGCAATAAATTTTGGGAGGCGTAGCAAAGAATGCATAAACGAACGTTTCAAGTAATTTATCTCCTGCGCACCAGCAACCCCTGAACCGTACAACCTTGCTGACATAGATGAAAGCAGTATATGCGATGAGGCTGAAGACAGCAGTGATGGGAGGTATTTTAACCATTTGTTTGCAATCAGAATAGTAACACTACAATTGATGAATACCACATAGAAGTTACTAAACCATCCCAGTGCACTTCTAACCAGAGATGCCAGTTTTGATTTCTAAAAACCCATTTTCCCCATGGAATTTTTAAATAACGAGGTATTTTACATATGTATACATTTTTTCTTTTACATTAAAGCAATTATTTGACTCAAGTACAGTTTCTTAACCTTTATCATTTATAAGCGTTTGTACGTTTTTCGCTATAATGATATTTTTTATTTTGTCTAAAATAAGCCACGACCACGTAATTTAACTTCATAAAAAATTTTTGATATAAAAATGCCGTCCGGAAATGACTGAGGTTAACAAGATATTTCAACAAGTAAAAGTGTTGTCTTTGGCCTGGCCGAAGTCTAAATGCTCTACACCCGAGTAACTAAAAAATTATAATTTCGCCAGTTAACAACTTTTGTGTAAGTAGGCGGACCACGCCCATTTTTGGCAAATATTTTTGTAATGTCTCTAGGTACTGCTGGATAGAATCACGTATTAATATTTTGATCCGTTTATGGAGTATTGACAACTTTTGTATTACTGGGAGGACCACGCCCATTTTTGGTATACAAATTGTTAATACCTGTAGATAACTCGTGATAATTTAATTACGTGGTAATATCTTATTTCGTTTACAAGATATTGACAACTTTTGTGTGGGTGGGTGTGGCACGCCGATTTTTGGGAACCTTATTGATAATGCTGCCGGATACATCGTGATAAAATTACGTCTCAATATTTTATACCGTTCATGAGTTATGCCAACTTTGTTATGAGTGGGCGTGACACGTCCATTTTTTGCAAAAATTTTAGTAATGGTGCTGTATGTTTCGGAATAAAATTATACCTTAAAATCTGGAACGGTTTATGAGATATTCACATTATAAAATTTTTTTTAACGAGGCGCCTTTATCTTCCGCATATAAAGTGGGCGAGGTTGTTAACCGAACTCGCCTATTTTTAATCCCAAACTGCCCTACATAAAAGAACATTTGTGCCAATTTTCATTGCGATTTCTCTTTTCGTTACTCCGTAATCGTGATTTCAACAGACAGACAGACAGACAGGACGGACATCGCTAAATTCAGGAGGTGACGCTGAGGAAGAATATATATACTTTTCTATATCTATCTCGTCTCCTTCTCTGCGTTACAAACGGAAGAACAAAGTGAATATACCTTTGTATATATGTACATTTAAAATATATATGTATATTAAAATAGTCAAAACGTTATGGAAATTTCCTTGTTTATTAATTTTAGACAACTATTTCTTATTTTTTAGATAATTTAAATACAAATAAAGATAAAGTACTCAAACAATCACAAATCACCAAAACAACGTTTCTCACATGTTGTCAGCTCTAAAATTGTTTACGGTTATATTCGCTTAAAACTATAGGATGCCTCTTTTACTATGTAGAGCTTCAAGCAAGTCGCTATAATAAACACCCGCAGTAAATTCATGTCTTTTTATATTCACAAAGTGTCTTTTTCTTGCTGTTCCGTTTCTAACCAAAAAATTGAAATAATAAAATACATTTTAAAATCGTTACTTTTACTTACACTTGTAAGGACTTGTTTTCCTTCTTAAAGTTTGCATGCTTCCGGCTTTGGAGTATTATTTAAGTCTTCTTTATTTCATATACTGTCTCGAATGTATTATTTGTATGGAAATTCATAAACGTTTATATTCTCAATACAACACAAGGATAATATTATCGTAATCTCGGGTTGATAGTCCTTGCGCTTTTATATTTGCTTTCACCAAACTGTAAACCAAATATATGAAAAAAGTATGGCATAAAGAATTTTTGGCTTAAAAAAAGAGAATGATGATCGCTCCCGGAACATATTCCAAAAAACCTTTCTGTCAAAAATGCGAAACCTGTCCTCATCGTGGCAAGCGTGTATCAAAGTATTTGCTAATTAATTTATTGCTAAATATGAACGTCCATTTCAAAAAACATCGTTCATATTTAGGAAAAATATATCTTAGTAATTCATGAAGATGGTTCTTCGGTAGATTGTATAATCTCAAATTTTTCACACTCTTCAGAATGTTGTAAAAATTACTAAAGTCAGTGCTGTAGCTTGACGAGAGGGCCATTGGAGACCAAAGGTCGCCTTCATAAAGGCAAATTGGAAACCACCGCTAGCAAAGCTAGTGTTCTGCTTACTATGAGATTAAACCCCGAGAGTGTCCACAAAGCTCTGACGAGAGCTAAAAATTTCCGGAGATATTACCATTTTAGGATTAATGGGCACATAATAGGATAGGAGAAAAGTAATCCGAGAATTTTAGACATATTCAGTTATTTAGTTTACTATATGCCAGAGTATGATATTCGATTTAATTTGACGGAGAACACGATCCACACACTTAACTATTTCAAAATAAACGACTAAAATTTAATAAGTCGTACCCTCTGAAACCCACTGTTTAATGTACAACACATAATATTAATGGTTTGCTCTGCAATCGATATTTTTCTGAAGTACCGGTATTGAGAATACAGCACCGTTTATTGATTTTTCAAAATGTACCTCTTCTCAAACTTTATCACTTTAAGATATTTAAGATATTAGTTTACTACTCTTCATGAATGTAGTTTTTATCAATTTCTATCACACTGTAAAATAAATAATATTTTATATTAGTTTACCACATAGTAGATCTTTTAATTTAAACCCTGCTAAATTACAATAATTTTATAACCATAGCAATGAAATTACTGTTGCTACTTATATACACATATAAACAGTAACTTTATGATGTATTATTTTCCATTTTTTTCCATTTAATATTGTACACTTCGTTATTTCTAAAAAAACTTTTCTATTAAACCACGGATCAAATAACTTTCCCTAATCTTATGTGACGCCCTTCATGGAGCTCTGATATTTTTCAAAATATGGCGGTGCCACATTCACGCACATGTTAGAGTGCAATAAAGAATGACAGAAGTCAGAGATAAACAGATTCAAAATTTTTCTGCAGGAAGAACCTCTATTTCCGTATGAAAACATAATAGCTACAGAAGCACCAAATATATTTGAAGTTCTAAACTTCACTTATTCACTTAGTTTTTGAACTTATCAGTTCCTCTTATCAGTTCAAAAACTGATAAATTTTAAAAATGCTAAGTTAATCCAAATATTAAATAATTATTTTATTTTTTTTTTAGTATTTTACTTTTTTTGTTTTCTCTTGTGAGGCTTAAAAGCACACAATTTAAAGCCTAGAAGTATGAAGGTGAGTTTTATAAATTATAGTTGTAAAAATGTATTTACATTTTCAAACGTTTTTATTAGGTCGCTTTCTTGTCTGTCTGTTCGGATACAAATTTTGTAATTGATTTTAAACTAACTTCCCTATGAGCTAAATACTTGAAACTTTAAACACAGCTGAAAACTGTGATAACGCAATATTAGGTATAAACTGACCATCGACGACCGCTTTGAGACAGGACATTTTTAAATGAAAATTTGCACCTCATAGCATTTAACGCAATATTAGGTATAAACTGACCACCGACGCCCGCTTTGAGACAGGAAATTTTTAAATGAAAATTTGCGCCTCATAGCATTTAACACAAAGTTCCGAGGATTTAAGTTTTTGTATTTACTAAATTGCTTCATGATTAAGAATTCAGATGAAGAGAAATTGAAATAAACATGATATTGACCACATGTCGCTGTTATAAACTCATCAAATCGTTTAAAATCGAATGAAAATTTTCACGCACTCAAGACTAAATATAAAAGATTTATATACCAAGTTTTTGAGACGGACTAAGAAGTTTGAAATAATTTTTCCTAGTCCCCTACAGATTTAAACGAAAAACGTGATTGCGCTCCACGGTTTTCGTTTTAAATCTGTATAGGGCTAGGAAAAATTATTTCTAACTTTTAGTCTTCAAAATGTGGTATTTAAAAATATATTTTTATTTAATCATTCATTAAATTTAATTTGTCTTTTTTTTATATTAAATTTTTTGATCAATTTAAAATTAGTTTAAGAATATAAATTATTTGTAATTTGAGATAAAATTTCAACATAGTTTAAAACAATGAATACAGATGGGCCAGCACTGTAAACCCAGATATTATGTGCAGGACACATCTAGCTAGCACATTTTAAAATATATTTTCTTATTTTGGTGCAAAAGGAAATTTTAATGTGGCAATCCTGCTTGAGAAGTAAACTCCTCAACTAGTCTGACAGCTCCGTATTTGTCTACACTTAAGCAAAATCACTTATCGTTCATACCTGTTCTTTTATGAACTATACATTCTGATTTAGGTTTTATACAGTTTTCTGTACAGGTCGCAATATAGGTAACTGGATATTTAGTTCATTAATTGTACCAACTAATTTTATTAACAAAGGCTTGTACTTTTGCCAAATGCGAACATTGGGATAGTAAAATTATTACCCTGATCAAACTAAGGTGAAATATTTTTTTGTTGTTTTTAAGCCAAGATTTTTCAAATTACAGTAAATCTTGTTCGAAAACTACAAAGACTGAAATTTTCCACCAGTGTCAGTAGGCCTTAGACATATTTGGCTGATGTAACATTACCTTTTGACTATCTGTTATGTTGTGTTGTTGCTTTTTCAGATGATCTGACCTAAATTAATAGTAATTATGGTCTTACCCAAGGAAAGTGCTTCGAAGGGAGATAAATAAAGGCTTGTATGAAAAACTGACGTTTCTTCCATAACTATAAGCTCTGTTGTAAAGCTCTGTTAAAATTTTGAATTGGTTCGCGGCAGCCATTTCTCTACTAAGGCAAAGTACTCGAAAAACTTGTTATAATAGTTAATAGTATAAACTTTGGATACTCTCTGCAAAGTGTCTCTCTGCTCTAATTTTTATATTGACCTTCGTTATTATTTATATGGTTGGCTACGAGCAGGTGGTATAAAACAAATTTTTTATTAATGATAAATGCAATAAACTACCGCACAATCCTTTTGAACAGGAGCAATCAGATGTTAATTTTTTATTTATTATTATAGTTTATTTATATTATATAAAAGATTATAATGCAATTATACAAGTTATTTTTTTGCTAAGAGCAAAACTATCTACTAAAAAGTAAGCAAAAAAACAGTAACTTGAGTTAGTTTAAGTTCTCTGGCCACACTGTTTTCCAGTAGCAGAGATCTACAAGTGGTTCCAACACATGGGCCCCCATCGTTTTCTCCACTTATTCGGTTGTTCAAAAGGTGCGATTAAAACGAAAAAGTAAGATAGCAAATAAACATCGTGCCGAGCTGAATGTCAATTTTGCTGCAGTTTCTATGAATCTTGGTCCGTTGCAAGAGGTTAATGAAAATTACAAAACACGGACACTTAAAACTAGATTTAGTTGAAACGAAAAGTAGTGAAAACTCTTAGATCAAATGATCCTGAAGTTCTTCTGCTTGTAAGTTTTTACATGAAATTCCTACCAAAAATTTTGTCGTGTACATTTGAGAAATCTATCAAAATTTTCAGTTCAAAAATTCTCAATAAGTAATAAGCCGGAAGAAAAATATAAAAAAGGGCAAAACCGAAGCAGCGAAAGTATTACAAAAGTGGTGAACTGTAAACTCGTAAACTGTGGAGGGATTGCCTAGTGAGCTGCCAGCAAATACAGCAAAATGAACAAAGCCTGCGCTCGGTGCAACAAGATCGTTTATCCCATCGAGGAGCTGAAGTGTTTGGATAAGGTGAGTAACATGTTGCGATCCCTTAAACATTTTTATTTTAATAAGCGGTAAAGGTTTACTTATGATTGTGCAAAAATTATTTAACTTTGGGAAATTATTCACGTAAGCCAGAACCCGATTCTAAGCTTCGGTATTGGGCTAGTCATACTTCCACAAGCTAGAGCGTGACGACAAGAGCTCTGACCGAGTTTCGGTACAGGTTCACAACGAAGTCTCCCAAGTAGTTTCACCAAAAGTTGTAGACACAAGATTCAAACGAAATTTTTAAATTTTGTCAGACATTGGGAGATCAAAATGTTCACTTAATTGCTCCAATTTAAATATTACTCAGGCGCATAGAGGGCACAGAGTGCTCACTGCACTCTCCCCTTCACAAATCTTTATGTCCATACAACGTTATGTATGGAATTTGTTGGATGACCTCATCCCATGAAGAATGACTTCACATCTCCACCTTTCCTCTTTTTAATAACATGTTGTGTTGCAGTGTTAGGTTGTTTATAAAATTTAACAGAGTCTTATAAAATTTAACTAATCTTCTCAGATTAGTTAGAAGTTTAACAAACCTTTTTTACCAGCTTCAAGTTCTTTATTTCTTATTATTACTTATAAGTTTGTTTTAAATATAGGTTTTATAGGAAAAAAATTCACTATCTTTAATTTGAAATTACGATTATGTGATATTTACACTTGTCATATTTGTAAAAGATATGTGTTTAATGGAATCCTCTTGAAAATTTTCAGATTTTTACATAATAGAATTAGCTTTTAAGTTTCGGCCTTCATATTCTTTATTATAACTTTATTTGGTTCGCATACCATATGTTTATGTGGATACATCGATAACTAATCAATAATGCAAAACATTCCTTTTACGTCTGTTTTTCGCCTTAAGTAAAAATAACAAAAAGTTCATGGCAAAATTACGCTTCAATAGCCATAAAAGAAAGTGAAAACGTAGACGCTGAAATTGAGCATGATACAGTTCAGCGACAAAAAAATGTGGGTATGCTTATATACGCAGTTGATAATTAATTTTCAGGAAATTATATTTTACGTCTGATTTATGTTCCAATTCCCCGTAGTTGTTAATAGAAATGAAATTTGTTGTGCAGTGCAATTTGGCAGAAAATTGTCCGTAGCTTCGGCCAATATATGTGTTGCTACAAGATTTTTTGATTTGGTTAAACGTAGTAAACCCAAATCGAAGACCTGATTCGAGATACTATCCCATGATTTCCCGTAGCAGAAATTTCACTGTTTCACGCATCGGAGAACTTTTCACAAAATAAACTTTTAAAGCTTTTTAAAAAAATTGGTTGTATATGCGCATTTTTAAGAAAATTGAATGCGAAAATGCTGAATTAAATTATATGGCGTTTCGGAATTGTGCTTATACAACCTAATTAGGACAATGCGGTTAGACTTGAGCAGTTTAACTTTGCATATAATGAGGTATATTCAAATAGGGCATATTTAATTTACGATGTATATGTATACTAGAGTTAAGAAAACGTATATCTGATTTCTTCTTTTTTTCTATTTTGTAGACATGGCATAAGACATGTTTCAAATGTACAGAATGTGGCATGACTTTAAATATGAAAACTTATAAGGGTTACAATAAATTGCCGTATTGCGAGGCGTAAGTATAACAACTCCTAATGGAATGTCAGAATGAATGTTAAATTTAATTTATACTGAAGCTGAACTTAATATTAAACATTTAACCAAAATTAAGTAGATTTTATTGCAGAGAAGATTATTTGTGCAGGAAAACTTTCCAATGAAATCAGTACACGTAAAGTTTTATAGAGGAAGATCTTAACGGTAAGCGGTAGTAGGAGTATTAGCGAGTAGAATTATATACTTTGTCAGGGTGGCCCGAGGGGATCTCAATTCTTATTTTTGGAACCAAGGGAAAAGCTTCGAAAAGAATTTTATTGATGGTCGGCGATGTAGTCGGTTATCAGTAATCAAAAGGGGGAGTTTTTTTAACAAAATTGCTACGACGGAAGAGCAAATATTCGTAACACCTATTCCTAGTTAGGACTAACTAGAATAAATGGAATTTTTTATCTTTCTCCCGAATAGAGAAAGGTAATAGTGCTGTGCGAGAAAATAACAAGTGCTCCGCGAAAACAATTATAATAACAAAGCTGGTTTTCTACGTAGATATTTGGAACGAATTCCCGTCATCCCTTGTCAAGTTCGGTTGGTAGACAAACCGGTTTCAGCGATGTGCCATCTTCAGTTTACTACATTTTAACAATAATTTTACGTATGAATAATGAATGACATGAATGTTGGCTCCACAAAACGTTACGCACGTTTAAAAACCAATTACGACAGACACGGACAGGTAGTTCTCAGTAGCGCCGTGGCATTAGGGTGACCAACCGTCCCTCAAAATGTAGAACGAATTTTCGTGTTACTGTCATCGGTACGAATTTTTACAATACATAACTGTCCTGCTATCTAGCTTGAACTAAACATAGCGTAACCGCTGCCAATAGTATGGCTTGAATAATCAAAGAAGCAGGTTATAGCATCTTCGGAGAAGCGATCCGCGTGCGTCTTCCGACTTTTGAGTCTCCCAAAATTGTGGAATATCTCCCTTTTCAACAAATGAGCTGTGGATAAGACAAAATCAAGCCTGCATAAATTTTTATACCCTACAGCCGAAAGGAGTTGGGTATATTTGTTCTTCCGTTTGTAACGCAGAGAAGGAGACGAGATAGATATAGAAAAGTATATATATATATATATATATATATATATATATATATATATATATATATATATATATATATATATATATATATATATATATATTCTTGCTCAACATCTGTCTGTCTCTTGAAATCACGATTACGAGAGAGCGAAAAGAGGTATCGCGATGAAATTTGGTACAAATATTCTTTGTTATAGAGGGCTGTTTGGAATTGAAAAAGCCACATACAAAAGTTGTCAATATCTCATGAACGGTATATGATATTAAGACGTAGTTTTATCATGACGTATCCGGAGGCATTAAATATCTGTTTGCCTAAAATGGGCGTGGCACGCCCACTCATACAAAAGTTGTCAATATCTCATAAACGTTTCAAGATATTAATACGTTATTTTATCCCGGGGTACCTAGAGACATTGGCAATTTGTTTGCCGAAATCGGCGTGATCCGCCTACTTATACAAAAGTTGTCAACTGGAGAAATTATTATGTTTTTAGCTACTCAGGTGTAGGGTACTTCGACTTCGCCCTGGCCGAAGACAACATCTTTACTTATTAAATTTTTTGTAAGGAAGACTTTGTAACCAATATCAGTTCAGTTCCCAAAAATATACGAGTGAGAAATTCGTGTGTATAAAATTACACACGGATAAAATTACACGGATTGAAATTCCGTTAATGCGAAACCAAACTTTGTTAAAAATCGAGAAACAAAACCATATGGACAGAGTTTTTATGTAAGGGAAGACTGCCCTTGAGCAAAAGGAACTCAAGGCGCTCTCTTAAAATTTAGAGCCACCATAGGAAAAGTTTGGAAAGCACCGGTCTTAGGCATAGTGTCGTCAGGGGCGATTTAATTTATATCAAATCTTGTTAACTCATCCTTCTAAGGAAAATATTTTAATCTTTACTTGTTCTGCAGTCACATTCCAAAAGCAAAAGCCACAGCCATTGCAGATACCCCCGAATTGAAGAGGATTGCAGAAAATACGAAAATCCAATCAAACGTAAAGTACCACGCTGACTTCGAGAAGGCCAAGGGCAAATTTACACAGGTCAGCACCATATTAATTCAAAACATTCTGCGAATTTCTAAGCATTCTTAAGGTTATGTCGAAAACATGATTTTTTTCTGTATTTTCTCACATTTTCGGCTTTCCTCATCTGTTTCGACGACAATGTCACAAACACCGACCGACAGGTTGCTGACGATCCTGAAACATTGCGTATCAAGCAAAATACGAAAATTATTTCGAATGTTGCTTACCATGGAGACTTAGAAAAAAAAGCTGCAATGGAAAAGCAACGCGAAGTGGCAGAAGTAGCCGACGGTCATGGCGGTAAGTAAGGTACCATATTCCACTGCTTTAATTCCGACTTCTCTTAATAAACTTGTTACTAAGAAAACGTTAGAAGCGCCTATTTTTATCTATTTGTATTTTACAAATTTTATGGATTTAGATTTATCTAGTACCACAAAAATTCAAATTACAAAAGATCACAAGGTTTAAGTTATGGCAGTAATACAAATTTGTGTTGTGAATTGTCTTTAAAACATTTATAGTGAAGTATAGATTATTTTAGCAAGATTCTAAGGTAAACTTACACCATTACCGAATTTTGAAATTAATCCGTCGAGAATTATAATTGCTTGGGGAATTTAAATGAGATGTGTGTACGTATTTTGAAAGCTTAATGTTTCGGTGTCATTAAACTTCTCTCCAGGCGCTTTCAGCAAAAACACCCAGAAAACAGAAAATATTTACAAAGAAGAAAACCATTGATGGAAAAGATAATTGTACCATCAATTTAGCATGCAATACAAACGCCAAAACTTCTACTTTTGCCTTACATAATTTAAATAATCCAAAAAGAAACACTGCCTTAGGACAAAAGGCTAGATCATTCACTGCGAGAGTAAACAATAACAAAAACATGCGTGAAATGTGTTGGAGGGGATATCCGTATAGCTTCGACGTGATATTCACCTTGAATAATACCCGTAGAGAAATCTTAATGCTTTTCTTGGTTTGATTTCTTCACCTATATCCCTCTTATTGGCGCCTTTACTAATTTGCTTTCTTAACTCACAATGCCACCTTTCCATGATATTTTGTGTTGATGCATTTACGCACCACTTCATATGATGACTAACCATTCATTAACGTTCATCCTATCTTCGGAATTCGAACCGTAGAAGAGTCGGAGTATTTCTCTGAGACACTCGCTGCTGAGCAGTTTTCCCAGTACGAACCCATTGCACCAACAAAGACATCAACAACACATCCACCGCCCAGCACAGCAACTGCACATCCACTGCCTCAGCAGCTTACACCAGCTCTGTCTGCAATGCAGCACCAGCAATATTATGAGCAGCACACACCCTCTTCGCTTTCCATACAGCACCAACAAGAAAACACAGCGGCTATTATTACCAGTAGCCAGGCGCCTACCACACACATATACGCACAAAATAACAGACATCAGCAACAGCACCACATGGAACAACCACAATTGCAACAGCACTATCAACAGCCACAAGCTCTGAAGAAGCATTATCAAAAACTAGAAAAACCGTTACAATCGCCGATAAAATCTACAATATTAGCAACTAATCAGACATCACACTTATATCCAGTAGCGTCATCAATTCAGCACCAGTTGCAACCGCAACAGCAAAAGCTTCAGAGCAACGAGCAGCAACAACAGCAGAAGCAAGTATTAGCAGGACAGCATCAACAAACGCGACTGCAGCAACCGCTCAGCAACAGCTCCAGTCAGTTGCGTACTGCCATTTTGCAGAACTCACATCATCCCACAGGTGCCGCTATAACGTCTGACGCCAGTACTACTTCTTCCGCATTTACAGCCAATCCTTACGACCACTACGACAGTTATGCTCGGCCAGCGCCATCGCAACATAGTGTCAATAACAGTCCGGCGTTATGCCAGCAGCAGCAGCAAAAGCCATTTATTGCCTCAGAAGTAGACGCGGAATCGGCTGCGGCACACCCAACTCACCAACTATATGCCAGCAGCAGCTACTACAATCACCCATCGGCAACATCTCTCTCAAAAACCTTTGATCGGCAACCGTTACATCATAGCAACGGCGGCTTGGTCATCAGTGCATGCAGTAGCACCGCGTCCATGCATAACAATAGCATCACAGGTACTGTTACAGGAGGCTTCGATGCGGGAATGGGTAGTGGCGGCAGTATTTCGAGCAACATTGGCAGAATCGCAGACTACGATCCGTTAACTGATGGACCACGTCAAATACTTAGCACTTCAAAGCCGAGCACCACGCTAATCTATAGTTCTGAAAGCCGCAGTTCTGGTAAGTACCATTCATAACGCATTGCTTGTGCCCGTTACAATGGATGCATAAAAATTAGGCTCCCGTTGTTGTATTGCTATCTATTGAGTTTAAAGTAAATAGTATAATTATACTTGCTGCCCCTGTACCGAGTAATATGGAGTCAATATTTCTAACCTTAATTCGGTTTTTATTTGGAATTCATTCATCCATTCAAACGTTTCATTCAGATACCCATGCTTAAATCAGGGTTTTCATCAAATCATTCTCCCGTAGTTATTTATTTATTTATTTTTTTAGTTATTTTATCTAGCGTCACAGAGAATTGTACGCCATTTCTTCAGTAATTTCAACACATTTTTGTTTGCGGTGTATTACCGCAAACGAAAATATCGTGTATCGGTATTTTTTGTTTTCTTGGCCTACTCGCACATGAGAAATATAAATTGAAATTAAAACAAGATGGTCATTGTCAAAAACATCTCGATATTTTTGGAAAGCTTTCAAAATATAAATGCAAAAACAAACAACTACGAAAGTTATAGTCGGTCTAGTACACCTGTGAGATACTCTACATATGTCTAATCTGAGGACTTCTTAGGACACCTTTGTTATATAAAAAGTGTTAATAAAAAGCAAAACTTCCCATTAGTTTAATTTATGGGAGGCTCTTCTACCTTAGTCATCTATTTTTCACTATTGACGTCAACAACGCTTTCGTCACAAGCACTGACCCCAGCTTCGTTTCGTTGTCCCATGATTGTTGATTTTTAAAAGTTGCACCATGAATTTACACAGGACTGATGTACTCTACATTATGTTTAGAGTATAAAAAGTAAAATTAAACTTCAAATGTGTAATTCTGTTAAACTTAAATAATATGTAGATCTTCATTCGCACTTTCCATTTTTACTTTTTCCTTGCTCGAAAAATTAGCTCTAAGTTTACCCGAAATTTACTGGAAAAATGTACGACTACAGAACATATAGTCAGTTTACAAATTTAACTGTATAATATTAACATAACAAAGAGATAATAGCATTCAATTATCTGGTTTAGGTAACAGCTGCTATCCAAAACGTGTGGGATCCATCGCTGATATTGATCCAGCCAATGGTATCTACGGATCCATTGCTGCCGACAACAATGTGCCAACACAGCCACAACAATACTCTCAGCAAATGCACATGATGCAGCAACAACACAGGCAAGAAGAATTTCAAATCCAACAACTGCAACTGCAACAGAAGCAACAGCAATCGTCACAAATCAAATCGAGTATGGTGAGGAAATAAATGTCTTGTTATTGTTTGATTTCTGTTCTTTTATTCTGCGTCGTTTTAATTTCAGCGAGTCTATCGCGCCCTTTACGATTACGTTGCACAAGACGTAGATGAGGTTAGTTTCCGTGAAGGCGATGTTATTTTCGAAGTGGATTCCATTGATTCCGGCTGGATGACCGGCAGAGTGGAGCGCACTGGCAAGACCGGCATGTTGCCCGCCAACTACGTTGAGCAGACGACTATATAATAAAATATATTTTACTATTTTATCTTCACGTCATAAAACTCTTCCGTATTTTACACATAATAATTGCAATAATTTTAAACACTAAAATTATTTTAGACGGAGACAAATGAAGTGTGGTAGTAAACCTTAAAATTATCTGTAATACTTCTGCAATAGGAAAGGCAAAAACAGCAACAATGTTTTGAAGTAGAAAACACAATAACAAGGAAGTCACAAAAATTGGTCTCGATTTTTTATTTAAGTTTACAAGCATGCAAACAATGCCCTAAAGCACGCTCTTTTTGAGCACATTGAAGATATGACACAAAGAAGGAAAAAAGACAGACTAATACAATTAGCAATCATTGATATTATAATATAAATATTCCTAAAACTAAGTAGAAGAAACAAGAAGAAGGAAAAAAAAAAGGGGAGATATAGAAAGAAGAAGAAGAGAAGACAAATACACTAGAATAGAAGATGAAGAAAAGTAGTGAGATATTGGTGTTGAATTTGTAAGTTTCCAGTGAGAGTTCAATAGGAGTAATATTTCATGACAAGCTTGTTAAAGCGCCTTCCCTCCTTTATATTTTAAATGTATTGGGCAAGCTACTCCAAAGTCTAATTGTATTGATGAAAAAAAAATCGTCCACTATTCATGTATTTAAAACCAAGAACGACAAACGAAATGTACTGTCATGTTATTTAACTATTAAGTCAATTGAAACTGGCGAAGATGGTGTTTCTATTAAATTTTTAAAAATTATCTTGTCCCATATTATGTCCCAACTTATATATATAGCATTTGTTAGTTCTGATGGGATAATTGGTTAGCGGGACGGGGAAAAGAGGGAGTAGTGACGGCTTACACTTCGCTTAAAGGTTTCGATACTGTAAGTGGGCGGGAAGACATTCGCAGGGAGATTATTCCACAATCTAACGACGCGACCGAAAAACGAATTCTCACGATAATGCGTGGTTCGTTGGAACGGAATCGCGACATAAAAGGGGTGCACCACTCTGGAAAGCCGAGTAGTTCTGCTAAATACCTGAACCGGAGGAATCAGGCTGGCTACTTCAGAGGAACATTTACCATGAAAGTAACGGTAAAATTATACACACCCTACATCACGACGACGCTCCAGTGTTTCAATAAAGCTGGATACCCTACTGTCCCCTATAAGTTTTAACGCACGACATTGGACACGGTTTAGGAGCTGAAGCGAAGTCTAGGTCTAGGCGAAGCTCCCGACCATATATGCTAATTGTACTCCATTTTCGGACGGATATAGGTGGTGTAGATACAATGAAGATCGGTTGGAGTGAAGTATTTCTTACACCGCTTAAGCCTAAGCACTTGGCTGCTTCTTTCGACACGTCAAAAATCGCATTGGATGATGAAAACATCAAAAAGACTAGGACGTTATTGCCAAACGTATGCCCTAGTCTTCTTAATCCTAGAGTTAGATTAAATTTATGAAAGACCAGATAAAGGAACTAGGTCACAAAACTGTTAAGATTTAGCATCATTAGACAAAAGATTCACATTAAAATCATCACATACTGCGACGAAGTCATAATTTAGAGACAATCCCGTCAAATACATAAAAAACGGCTCAAGACCACAAACCTCTATTTCATCAAATCGCAGCTAGACTGTAACTAACATCTTGTTCACTTATAGTGTGTTCAAGTCGCATAAGCGAAACACTGGAGGTTTTCGATCAATAAATACATTTCCACAACTTTCAAAGAATCAAGATTTCTATAAAGAGATATTAAAAGTTTTCGTTTACACGATTATCTCTCTGTTCTGTATTTCTATTTCATCCGAAATTGCAATTAACACGACTCAACCTCTGCTTTCCCAAGTCCTGCATTTCACTTTGGAAATGCAATAGCGCCAATAATACTATAAGGATATAAATTTGTACTGAAATATATTTATTTGATTAAGTTTCTTTTTAATATTGCGTTAGTAATTCTGTTTCAGCATTCCGTAAGGGATGTGCTGCTTTCGTTTAGAATTGTGAAATAAACTAAAGCACTACACCCTCCACAAGTTACTAATACATGCAGTTTCTATACGCGTTTAATTTAATTTGTTTTAATTTGTATATTTTTAATTTTGCTGCTCCTGTGCAGTCGTTTCACTATCGACGTCGACAACGCCTTCGCCACAAATACTGACCCCACCTCCGTTTCGTAGCGCCATGATTGCTTCCAGAATTATGTATTTCGTCTTTGCAATAATTTCAGAAAAGGTTTTGGCATCCTGTTCCTTTTCTAGTGTAATATTGGCAATTTTCTCCTCCAACAAATTGATTTTCTCACCGGTAAATTCAAGCCTGAAATTTTTAATGAGAAGAATTTAATTCACAGGATTACAAAGCTTTTAAACCTCATAGAGGCAAGCAAGCATAGAGACCGTTTTTGATTATTCAGCCCAGTGTCTAAGTGGAAACAGACCTGTTTACAGGTGTTTTAAAGTTGGATTTCTTGCATGTCTTTAACCTTTTTAACTTCGCTTTCTAGGCTTTCTTGAAGCTTAACATTTCTTACGTCTAACTTAAAGGTTTTCAAAACAAGATCTTTATAACTTACTGATTTTTCAAATCATCTGCTCTTGACTGCAGCTTGTCATCACTTGTAATTGCACCAAATTTGCGGATCGAAGAAGAATTCTCAAAGGTAAAGGAATTTAGAGAGGTGCTACTAACGCTGTTAGCGTACTCAGCAATGCGTTGGGTGCGTTTCTTGCGTTCGTTTTGTACGTCGAGTTCCCGTTCGAGATCACCTGCAAGGAATCTTGTTTAAAATTATAATCAACAAATAGTAAAAGTTCTCACGTATTCTTGCTTCCAAGCGACAAATTCGTGTTTTCTGTTTAGACAACTGCTCGACAAGATTCTCATTTTTGGTGCGTTCCTGTTCCACTCGACCGTCAAGTGTTTTGGTGTGCTCTAGCAACATGTTCTTCTCTGCTTCTAGGGAGTCCAAAATTGCAATGAACTCTTCCTATAAATATCAAGTAATATGCACAGTGAGACATAAGATATCTGCCTCTGAATTAACCTTTCTCAATTCTCTGCACGAGAACAAAAATCCACCACACACTGCCTTCAGATCCATTTCCAAGCGCCGGATGGCGTTATGCTGTTCTTCAATGAATTCGTCCTTGCTGCTAATCAATTCCTCCAAATTTTCTACCTTGTTGCGCATTTCTTCCTCCTTGTATTCGGCTTCCTCCCGCTTACGTACAACAGTCGCCATTTCGCGACAAATTTCATCAATGCGTTGCTCAAACTGACGCTTCTGTGTGTTCAGCTTCTCGTTCATGTTCGCCATATTGAGCCCATTATAATCATCTTTTTCTGCTATTGAGCACGCTTTGGTCTTATACTTAACCACCTCATCGTTGAGTGTTTTGTTGCGTACTTTAAGAGCCAAAATTTTGTCACGCTGCTCTTCCAACTGCGTTCTTAAGGCAGTGATTTCGCCATCCAACGCTTCTACTTTGGCGCGGTGAAGTAATTCACTCTTTCGAACGCCAGGTGAAAAGCGATCCACATTGCTGCTACCGCAGTTGGTAAGTAGTTTCGAAGGTACTGTCGCACCTTTCCTGGGCGATCCAGAAGAACGATTTGAGTTGTTTGCAACAGCACCACAAACTTCTCCGTTCACATCTTGATATGCATATCCGCCGGGTAGGCGTCCTGAGGCCAGACCTTCGTGCATTTGGAGGCGTTCCTTTAAATCAAGAATACGTTGTTGCAAGCACAAAATTTGCTGAGCACGTCCTCTCCAGTTAGATTGTGTAGACGATGAAGCTAAGTTATTCAAATTAAAACCTTCTCCAACCTCCTGTTGCAAGCACTTAAGAGCAAGTTTAAGCTGAGCCTGCAGTTCTATGTTTTTGTTGCGACTTTCAAAAAGTTTCTGCTGCGTGCTGTTTAGTCTACCCTGCATCTCATCGGCAGGAGCAACATTCTGAAGGAGAACAAGAAATGAGGCTTTGAATCATAGTCATATCTTGCTTTCCCAAAACTTACCCCTTTGCGTCTCGTATCGGTCTGTCGTTCTTTATCATGCGCTACTTTTAACTCCAGCTCTAGCTTTTGAACTTCCATTTCTTTCTTGGATACACGGTTCTTCGTAGTCTCCAACTCTGCGCGCAGTATTCTATTCTTTTTGCTTAACTCGAGTATCTTACTTCCCGCAATCGAAGAGTTGCATCGCAGCTCGTCGATGGGCACTGAGTTGAGTACCTCATTGAGTGATTGCACCGAGCGCTTCAAGTCTGATATCTCTTGGTTTCTATCGATGATCGTTTTGGCCAGAGATTCGTTCTTTTCAGCCACTTCCTGTCCAAATAGAAAGAGGTGAGCGCTGCAATGAACAGAACACCCACCTTTAGGTGACACTTACCAATAAGCGCTTTTTTAGCTTCCTAGCTTCCGCTTTTTTCTCCTTGGATGGTACAGAATTTAGGTCTTCCGTTATCTTAGCTAGATTAAGTGATGCTCGATTTGCTCCATGAGAACGGACACGACGTATTTTTCCCTTTTCGGTGATTGTGGCACGATCTTCTTTCTGAATAACATCCATTTCATATTTTTTCTTTATATACGTAAAAAATATATTTTTATAATTTTAAATATTCGTTGGAAACACTCTTTTCACAACATTCACAATAAGCCTTTCTATTTTGAAATGAAATAAAGCCAGTTTGCAAATCAATTGTGAATTCAAATAACGCTGCTGCCAGCGAAAGAGTCTGTATTGTACTCAGGTATTTTTGGCGCTTAAAAATATGAAAAGTAGTTATTCTCTGGTGCACCATTGCAATTATTATGATATTAAAGCGGGCGGTATATAGAACTTAGTTTATAATAATAATAAGGCTTGACAAATAAGTACGTTCGATTTTTTAGGTTAGAACTTTTTGATACACAAGATATTTTTAATTAATTATGTATTTCCTTACCAGGGGTCACCTTTATCGATGACCCCTTGCCAACTGTCCTCCAATTATATTATGCCGCGTAAAACGTCGGGGCTTATCGGTGAAAAACCGGTCCAGGTGGTTTTCATTGGCCTTCATTCTTCATCTTTGAAGGTTTTCTCGTTCATAGAGTTCTGCAGCGATCGGGATAAATGATAACCAAGAAGCGCAAGATGCGGCGAATACGGAGGATGAGATCCCAAGCCAAGCCTCAGCAATTTGTTTCGAGCGGTAAACGATGTATGAGGTCTGGCGTTATCGTGGTGGAAGACAAGACCCTTACGATTTGCCAATTCTGGACGTTTTGCCCGGATTACTTGGTTCAATTTCGTAAATTGTGAACAGTATTTAGTTAAATCTATTGTTTTGCCAGATGGTAGCACTTCGTAATAGATGACACCCTTAAAATCCCACCATACGAAGAGCATTATTTTCTTTGTTTTTGTTTTACAACAAAAAAATCGTCTTTTCAAATGCAATTATTATTTTTGAACAGCCGCTGTGCTTAAATTAACCGTAAATGTGTACTCACTTGCGAGACTCGGCGTGCATTCTAAAAAAGGATTCTCTGAATTTCCAGAATCCAGAAATTAAATTGATGGCAATTCTCAACGGAGTTTCCAGGGTCAAACATTAGACAGAGAAAGAATCCCTTACAGATGAGGATGCGTACTAAAAGTGTTATATTGTTTCAAAACTCAGGCGTTAGTTACGGTACATATAACATAGCCTCATTCATAGCATGAAAGAAGAAGAAGAAGAAGTCCATGTAGTTCACAGGTCGCTTTTTACCACGGTTGCAGCTAAAAAAGGTTCCCTTTGTTTAAAAAGGAATAGTGACGTTGCGCACTCAGATAAGATAAAAAACGTTGCCACAATTGTAAATAGACTTGTTGACAACAACAAAATAGACTTATTTACAACTCAGGATGAAACAAATAAAATGTATGTCCTCTTGTGTCAGCACATTAAAAATCTCACAAAACTGATTACCTAAAAAACTCAAATTTGGGATTTTTACAGAACTCATAACTATGCATGGAAAGGAATAGAGGCATTATAATCGATTATAGTCTTAAACGGAAATCAATTTACCCAACACTAGTTGCTGACACAAAAAACTATGGATGGGTTTACGCTGGTAGAGTTTTATTTTGATGGATTTACCTAATAAAGTACTAATGATTGTGTTCTTTACTTTTGGCAGGAACCCACACTTAACATAATTAAGGGCATGTGCATCATTGATAATGACGGCAACCGCATTCTTGCAAAGTACTATGATAAGAGTCTGCTGCCGACGACCAAAGAGCAGAAAAATTTTGAAAAGAATCTCTTTAGTAAGACGCATCGTTCCAATACAGAGATTATTATGTTAGATGGTTTAACATGTGTATATAAAAGCAATGTGGATCTATTTTTCTACGTCATGGGTAGCACCTACGAAAACGAATTAATATTACTGTCTGTGCTAAACTGCCTTTTTGATTCGATCAGTTTGATTCTGAAGAAGAATGTTGAAAAACGTTTAGTTCTGGACAATCTGGAAATCATAATGCTGGCATTGGATGAAATTTGTGACGGAGGGTAAGTGGACGTGATCTGTGGTACGAATAGCCTAACTATTAAAAGACATTAAGATAGATAGCCACGTCCATGATAACTAAAGTATGGTATACGAACATGGATATGAATATTGCCTTTCCAACAAAAGAGTGAGACAAATGCTTTTAACACATAAGCGACTGTGACCGCTCGACAAATGTCAAAATTTCTATCACATATTTTGATTAAACTGGACCCAACGGAACTTTTCGATATTATACTTAGAACACAGTATGCTTTTAGTATCAAGATGTTTATTTTAATGGAGCTCATATGGGATTAGCGTAAAATAATTACTTATGCAGTTTTTAGTAACAAGTTTTGTGCAGTTAAAAAATTAATTCCGTCACATGAAGATTTACTTGGAATCTCGACTCAGCCGTTTGGAGCAATTAAAGAGCTGTCTGGAGCAATTACAGTACTGTTTGAACGAGCTCTATTAGAGATAACGTCCCTATCCAATCCTGTCATTCTTTAACGTAAAAAAGCTAAAACCAATTCACGAATTTAATTTTATTTACAGGATTATATTGGATGCTGATCCGTCATCAGTAGTGAAACGTGTTGACTTGCGCAACGATGACATCCCAATTGCTGAACAAACCGTAGCCCAGGTAATTAACAAAATAAATGGGCTCTTTTGGTAGTAAGCGCAAGCAAACCCAACTTTAAGCCAATATATATATGTAGATATATATATATTACAGAGATTATTATGTAATTATGGTAAGCTGGAGAATTTTAAATTTGTTAAGGAAAAAATTAAAGGTAAACGAGATTTCATTTACAATAGGAGCTAATTTGAATAAGCAAGTCTTTCTCACAACAAAAAAAAAACAAGAATTTTTAAGATAAATCAAATTCAAAACAATTCAAGTTAACCTTAAACAGGGAGTTCCTTGGTTGAAAAATACAGAATCTGAAATATCTTTAATTTTTGATAACAGCTGTTGAAAACGGCCTTCGTTATTTATAACTTAATATAAGTTTTCGTTGGTGTTATTACTAGAAGTAGTTAAAGAAATTTGTTCTATCCCATTTCAAAACATTTATTAATAATTTTCTAGTATTTGAAAGTTGTAATCAGAACGTATGCTTGCAACGTTAAGGCTGTATAATACTTGTTAATTTTCAATCCTTAGGTTATCGCCTGGCTTAATGTAGCTAAATGCGAAATCGAAATGACTTGAGTAGGTCGCTGCAGTATAAATTGTGACGGATTCACTAGAAAAATAACTGCTTTATATCCTTCTCCTTAGTCTTTAAAATTTCCAATTCGGTCTTCTATTGTAGGTTTTGCAGTCGGCGCGTGAGCAGCTGAAGTGGTCCATCCTGAAGTGACTGTCATAATACTTTTGCAGTGTTTTATAACTTTCTAAGTATGTCTTGCAAAAAGAACTTTACAACTGTAAATCAGTCATTTTTGTTACTTTTTCAAAAAAGTTATATCTAAGTATAAATGTTCTCTTTGAATTGTAACGGTTTTATTGCAAATTTTGTAACCTAATTATAAAATAAATGAGACATAAATATGAATACGTTATCTGTAAATAAGTCAGTTGGATACTTATTTTGATTTCTCAGTACAGGAAAAGGGAAGTACGACTATCCCAATATATATAGCTAGCTAGTATTTACTTCAGCTGCTATATATATATATATATATATATATATATATATATATATATATATATATATATATATATATATATATATATATATATATATATATATATATATATATATATATATATATATATATATATATATATATATATATATATATATATATATAGCAGCTGAAATAAATACTAGCTAGCTTCTAAGCAAAAGAGTGCGCTACAAATTTTTAGGATGCGATCCGGTGGTTGATTGTTGATGACGGGGACAAAAGATCAGATACTAAAACAAATTGAAGGCAAGAATTCTATCGCATACACGAATAAGTAAAATTAAGATAAATTAGTGATTCTAGTGAACTTGCGGCCTCAAAACGATAGGATTCTTCACAATTCCAAAAATTATTAGTGGAAATCCATACAATTTCAACACATATTTACTTATAATTTATTAACTTCTTTCCAGTAATTCTCGTCATCATTTTGCTTCAAATCGTGAGTAATTTCTTGCATTAGAAACTTTTGTGTAGAAAAAAGTATGACTCTTGACATTTCCTGCCCAATATTATTCATTGGCCGATGTATTTGAAAATCGCCATGTATTGCCTGCTTTTATTACAATGCTCGCGTGTTAATTTGGACGCTTTTTGATTAACTTGAAAAATGTAGTGTGGCTAAACTTAAAGTTCAACTAAATCGAGGTGAGATTTGTCCACCTCTAGCTCTTGGAGAGATGAACTCGATTGTATTTTTCCTTTGTATGTCAATCGAAAACGTTCGGTATTAGCATGGGGCCGTTTTGGAATTAATAAGAACATCCCACGAATCAGAAATTTGATGACGTCCTATGAACTCTTTGGATTAGCTAAAGTGCCAACAAAAATACATGTAGTATTTTTTTTTAATTACACAATTCTGCGAACATTTCTGAAAATAATAACATCAATTAAATTATCCATTATCAAAATTAAATCTAATTTTCTAAACCTAAAAATGTCGACAGAACCAAAAATTTAAACAACTATACGACTGGAAGACACATCTTACAGAAAATTTGAAATTAGAGCAACGCATAACAACACTGCTTTTAGCGAAAATTCTTTAGTTTTTGGTTGCCGACATTTGTAGGCATAATTTTCACGTTACATCAAAACGTCAAAATTTCTAGTGCCAGTGAGACGTTTTTGAAATTTCTGTCGGGATTCTATTGTGGCCTTCTGGTTTATATTTGCACTAGCCACTGGAGCTAGTAGATATTTTGACAATCATCACTGCAGTCTTGCCAAATCTTCTCTCCACTTGTCAAATTTTTTACATTGAGCGGAAAGTTTCCGATTAAAATACAACAGGAAGGGCCCTACTTTATTTTAATTTAATAAAGTAATATTTCATTTTTTCTTAACTTGAATATTGTCTAAAAAATCCACATGTGGCCACGTTTTGGTATAAAAATTGGAAATAGTACCTTATGCATTGCTTCGGTGAAAGATGATGGTAAGGTTGAAGTCATAGCAAATAAGCAGGGAGATCGTGCATCACAGGCATGCCTATTTTGGGATGGCAAAGATGAAATAGAATGTGGACTTACGGCACAGCAGAAGATGGCGTCACATCCTACTCAAGGCATAGCTAACAGCTTTCAGTTTCTTGTACCTTGTGATGAATTAACTCCTGAGAAAATTGAGCTCGCAACCCAAGAAATTAGTGGCGTATACGACGTCGACAGCCATAAATTCCATCTAAAGGTTAATGGAAGTCAGTCCGGTGAATCACTTAAGATTTCACCTTTTGATGTACACGTACATCTTTTCAAGGCAGAACTTCAGCTCGCCCGTCAGTTTATAGGCACAAGTACTCAGAAACCAAGCGTAGTGCTGTCCATTCCTAGCTACTACACGGCGCCTTCGTGGCCGCTCGTGGCCCGAGCTGCTGAAGAGGCAGGATTTCACGTTGCACAAATTATAACCGAACCCACTGCTGCCATTCTTGCATACGCCATCGGTGAGAACAACGCCACAAATGATTCGCTGCTGACCTCAAGCAAGTTTGTATTGACCATTAAATGTGGAGGACTCTTTAGTCATTTTGGATTATATGAAGTTACAAATGGTCTATACGTACTTTTAGACAGCAAAGGTCCCTTTAGAATTGGTGGGAAGCAGTTTACGGAGATATTAACGCAGTTTATTGGTGAAGAATTTTACAAAAAGTACAAACTAAACCCGCAGGAAAGTCGCCGTTCCATGGCCAAAATACGAGCTTCCGCAAAAAATTGCAAGCATATCCTGACTACGTTGCAGTCGACGCAAATATATATCGATTCCTTAATGGATGGCATCGATTTCAATATGCAAATAACGCGTGCCCGCTTCGAAAGTCTTATTCAGCCAGTCGTAACGAATTTTCTACAAACTCTGAACGAAGCTGTTGAACAGATGTTACAGCACCATACGAATGTGAAAAAATTCGATGAGGTTGTACTGCTTGGCGGTACTATGCGGATTCCAAAACTGCAATCTGCAATTAGTATTGCTTGTCCGGAAACCAATCAGAACTGCACGTTGATTGCAGACGAAGTTGTAGCTACCGGTTGCGCGCGTCAGGCCACGTTCCTAGTCGACCCCGACGGTCAAGACTTACAAGCAACAGAGGAATGCATTTGTTTGGACAACGACGCTATTATATGGCACGAGAAGAATGAAACGAATGCAAAAGTACTGCTTCGCAAGGGTACACTGTTGCCAAATGTAGCTGTTGTAGATATTCCAGCTGATACCGCGAAGACAGAAGTCGAGACTCAAAACATATTTCATATTAAAGTGGGCAACGAAGTGAACGATGTTTGTGTAAAGGAAGCAACGGCTACGCCAGATGGTGTATTTAGAATTGAAGCGAACGTGAGCTTGGACGGTGAAGACGGCGACAGCAATAGTATGCCGGTTATTAAGTTACGCTGTTTAAAGAAACTGTAAATCAGAACGTTGAGAATGTGTTAAATGAGAAATAATAATTTGAATTATTTTTAATTAAAACTTTTTAGTTCACTTTTCGTTCTTAAAACTCTATTTCGAGCTTATATTTTTAGATTTTAAAAGTTTGTAATTCTTGTAGTTTCATTTTTTTCTAAGATTTCTCTGGTAAAATTTGCTGCTTAATTTCCCAAGTTTCGTTCCCTTGTCGTCTGGTAGGAGCCGTTGACACGAAGATTTAAGGTTGGTGGGTAAGATTGTTTTTAAACTACCTAAAAAGTTACTCTATGTCCTTTAGTATAAATAAAAGCTTTATATTTTAGGTAATCATTTCTTAACAATCAATTAAAATTAAAATTCGAATTTTTTATTGGGTTCGATTGCCTTTGCCTTAAAACTGTGTTCTAATTTTCGCAAAAATTCTTCAAATACAACTACGCCCTTAAACATGCTAGTTTTCTTATAATCCTTTATGCGATTTTTCTCCTCTGGAATCTCTAAATTTTGCATCTTGACGTCAAAAACGTTGATTTCATGCAACAACTTTACGATGGTTGGTACCGTTGTTGGATCAAATTTGTTAACAGCGCTGACACTAAACGGTACACACACCTTGCCGGATACTGGATGTATGCAAAATGGTGCTTTTAGCAAATGATTAAATCCTTTCGTTACATTTATATCCAGCCTAGGATACATGATACCTAACTGTATCTCTTCCGCTATACTGCGTAACTTGCGACTCCACACACTTGCCGCTGTGGTTCGCATTGAAGTTGCATAGCGTGTAAATGAGGCCCACACTGCCTTCGATGTAGCGCCAATTTCAACGTTCTTCCTAAGATAATCTTCCATGTCCCGCCGCGCGATCTCATCAGGTATCATATTAATCAGCTTGGTAACACCCTGCGGTGTGCCAAACAGATTTTGATCTTCCAATACTACCTCCTCGAATAAGGGTTCGATATATTTTAAAGCTCGCTTTACGCTATGATGTAACCGTTCACCTATGCTCACTCGAGGTATGGTCACGCCATTTACCATTATAGGTGTCATCACCTGCAAGTACTCCGCCACAGCAGTACGCGCACGTGAATCCAAGTGGCGGGCTCCGTGATCACATACCCAGCAATGAATACCACGGCGACCAGAGAAGACCCATAAAATGTGTTCGAAACCGAAATCCTCCCGTAGCGCAACGTCTAATATGCGGGCAGCAACTACCATGAATTTCCAGCATTTCGAACAGATTTCAGCACCATTGCAACACGTGCGTACATCATCGTAATCAGTCATATCTATATCAAAGACGAGCTCGCGCTGTATAGGCACCATTGCACTTGAGGACGTTCGAAAGTTTTTGGGCCTGGAAACAAAATCAATTTAGCCGCTCAAAGATGTCAAGAAGGATAAAGGCGAAACTCTCTTCTAAGTGATGAGATAACGCTGCTCTCAAACGCACCGCTATTTTAAGGAATTTGTAGAAATCCGCACTTTCTGCGCCAGTTTACGAGAAATATTCCTTTGCGCCTTTTTCAAATCTGGGCGTTTACAACTCCTAAACCAACGGCGTTTGAACCTTTTTTATATTTTGTACTATTGAGATCGATTTACCTGCTCGTCATAACAGCACCAATATCAATTTTGAATGGATTTTTGGCACATATCTCTTTCTCCATTTCATTTTGGTTTTCAAAACATAAATAACGTATATAAATATCATCTTGTAGAGTAAAAGAAATTTCACGATTGGTAAATATGCTTTCCTCAGCTATAAAGATTAATTGTTAATACGACAAAATGAAATTCTGAAAACGTATATACAAAGTCCATATGCGAGCCATTTATAAAAAGGTTTGTGCGGAAAAAGGCGCCTGTAATAAACTGGCAACATATCTGGCAGGAAGGTAGCGTCGTACATATCTTCTGTATCGTGTCCTCCTAATTCGGTCATTTTACAAGACACAGGTCGTTCCAACTGAATGTATAAACTAAGAAAATACAACGTTAACCACAGAACCAAAAATAACCACCTTATTACCTGCCAAAGACTTGTCTTTGTTACCTGCCGCTGGCGAGGACGTGAAATCAAAGACTTGTCTTTGCGTGAAATAGTGACTGTGAATTTGGAATCGATTTCAGTTGAAAATCGATTTCTTGAAGAAAGCTTTTTTTATTCTACTTACAATACATTTACGGTGTTTGGTTACGCTACCATAATAGTGTATTAAGGAATCACTTTTTTGCAACGTTCCCCCGATTCCTTGTGCTTCCCTTCACCAATTTTTTAAACTTCATAACAGCTTAAAAAGAACGAAATAGTGAATCTTGCTCGTAGTGTAGTCAAGGAAATAATACAGTTACTAAGTTTTTATGTGTGTAAAAGGCAAAATTACGACTTATCGTTATCAACAATTCGTTTCAATTTGAGTGGTATAATTCTAGTGTAAAGACCCTTAGAAACTTATTGAAATTGAAAAATTAAAATCTCCAAACAGAATGCTCTCGCTTTTTCTCCACCATCACCTTATGCACGTGTAAGCAATATGATAATAATTACAAGCATATATAAACATGTAAGCAGGCCAGATGTAATTCCAAGCCACAGATTGTTGTGGATTTCAGCTATTATGTAACAACAAAATGCCTGCAATATATCTTGTAAATGTATCGTTATTTCACGCCTTAAATATCGCCTTGAAATTAAGTAATTTGTTTGATCTCTTTTGTGTTTTACACTTAGAAATTTATTTAAGCTGCCATTTTGACCTATACCGAATATCTTAACGTTATTAGAACTCCTAACTTGTATAGATATATATAGTTTATTTCAACTATTTAAGCTTATATTGGAGATTAAAAGCGTTTAATTAGGCTGATCTCTCTAATTTTCATAAACCGTTTCTGTATATAAAAGTTTTTAAAATATTTACTAAACTTGCAAACGAAATTGATATATCACATTTTTCATTTATTCATATAGGTTTTGATACATAATTAAGGTTTTAAGCTTATCAAGATTTAAATTCAGGCTAACGTATTTTTGCATATGTATGAATGTTAGATTTAATAGTTAAATTTTTCATAACATATTCATATTTTTTTTCAAGAAAAGCATATGTATGTATATATATATGATTCACAGATATTACGAGTATATACGGCAAAGGACCTCAGCAGTTTATAGCATATTTCTAGCACTAGATCGAAATTTACATGAATTTCTACATGATAACCACGATTGTTTCAGTTTCGCTGGGATCTAACAATTAATTTTAAAACGTTGTGGTATTAGTTAATTTTTCTATTTTTGTTTGAGGGAAATCGCGGCCACGATCAATTATTATACTAAATTATCCAAGTAAATTGCAATGTATTGCTAAAGTACCGACAGGCTCCGTTGTCTTTTTTTACTATAAATATGCACATCAGTAGTTTCTAGACAATGATTCCTTTAACTGAAAGGCCAACTTTAACAAAGATTTTAAATATTTTGGGAAATGGTTAAACGAATATCCTCCATGTTATGTTGTACCCACAAACTCTCTGGATTTGTCTGTGGTGACGTACTATAGAGTGTCACTGAAGCAATATGGTTGTTAGGCATGACCTCGAATATGATGTCTTGATACCCGTAGCAAAAAGTGGAGCCAAATGGATTTGCGGTGTTAGTTGAACTTGCACGATGCAGAACCACTGGACGCTCTGACGACAACATAGCAGAGCTAATTTCGTCCCATTTCGTATAAGCAGTTATCTTCAAAGCTTTGCCCATGTAAGCTACATTGTCATTTACAGAAGATCCCTCTCCATGCACCCGATCCGGTGTCAAACGAAACTGGAATTCACACCGGTGGTACATATTAAAGTTAAAGTGTCCGGGGTAGTTGGTGTGTAGTATGAATTTCTTGCAAGTTTGTGTGCGAGCATCGAACAGCACATCGATACCAAGTGTGAAATAATTGAAAAATATATCGCTGCGCTTGTTGTGCGCTTGGCGATTCACATTAGAAGAATGAATTTTCATTTTATCCTCACTCTTGAAGAAAATACGATTTGGTGTTCCCAGATTAGTAGTAACATCCTGACAGCTGTCTCCGAAGAGTATCTCTTTGGTAAAACACATGCGACGTGGTTCTAGTGCGCGTCCGCTTCCTTCCGTAAACAGTTTAAGCTTCAGACCTTTAGTTTGACCACTCGAACTACGCAAAACATTCGCTGAATCCAAATACATCTGCCGATTATAGCAAGACAAAGGCAATGCGGGCGGTCGGTTCTCTGTCACATTGTTACCAGAGTAAAGAGCCATTTTAGATACGACCGGAGAGGCACCACTGAGAAATACCAACGAACCTAGGCCATGTGCATAACCTGCGTGCAACTTGCTGTCTACAGGAAAATAAAAACTCAAGCCCCGAAAATGTAAAGCAAACAACTGCTTTGCAGCATCATAGACACCTGGGTGGGTGGCACCAAAAGAGTGCTCAATCTGTTCGATGGAGGGAACAACTTCTGGTGAGTTAAAATGAATTCCACAATACTTGAGTTTTACAAGTTTCATGTTAAAAACTTCCACAGTTTTCAGGCGCTGAACAACTGGATCGAACATTAAGCGTATACCGTCCTGCGGCAAATTTATGATAATATCCACCCCGAGAGGACTGGCGTCAGAATAAAGCACCTGAACTCCTTTGATGATTCCGACTTGCGACTGTATGATAGCAATGGCCTGAGAAAAGTGCATACCAAGTACGAATTCCCAGTTTTCAGAACCAAGCGAAATTTCGGGTACAATTTCTAAATCCAGCATGTTTGTTGCCAATCTGGAATAAGGATGTTTTGCAATTCAAACCCTCTTCGAGGAAAATACAAACGTATAACTCACACGGTTAAGCAGGATAAACTTTATTTATGTAGAGCTATGAGGGACTGACCAATATGATGTCCTCTATCTGTAGAATAGGTATTGTTTTCCTTTTTTTTTGCGATGACTGAGTTGAAGACTACATATAAATAAATCTAAGACGCAGATTATTTGTTGAGCTCCGGTTAGATAATACACAATTTATTTTCACAGAGGAATATTTCTTTAGAGATGCTTATATTTTAGAAAAAAATCAACAGAAATTTATTTTTTGCAAGTTTACACTTTAGACTTTCGTTTTAAATATAAATATTTTGAGCAAAATTATCTTGGAGTAAAAGAAAAAGCCATATGATAGCAGTGTTGCCGGACTCTATGTGAATTCATCGTTTGACAAAGAAACCTTTTCTCCCGGAAAATTACTTAAAGAAATCCTAAAATAAATAACTTTAAACCAAGAGGTCATATATTTTAGCAATATTGTCAGTAACGGTACAAAAATGTGAAATCCCCTGAATCTATTTAAAAATTCACGTGAAAAACACGTAAATTTTCTCTTGGTCAGATTTTTTTCAACAAGTTACTCACAATTTCGTGAGGAAGCACAATATTTTGCATTTATTAATTTTAATACATAGAAGTGAACGTTTTCTATTATATTCTACTAACCTCTTAAGTAATTTTCGAAGTGCTTAAATGACTGCTACCTGTGCTGCTACCTTATATTACCATTATATGTACGTATGGGAAATTAACTTGCAAATACAACATACCTTCATTTATTCAACTGAATACTTACATCTACAGACATTATTTTCGTTACATTTAAAACAGTCTATGCAGGCATTATCTTCGTCACGTTTGCACCACATTTTGTGCATGTAAAATTTGTGTCGGTACAAACGTTTGCGCTTAGGCAGTAGTAACAATATATGTGACCGCATTCCATATGATGAGGTAGAGTAGGGCGATTACCACAATATACACACATAGTTTGTAGCGTCAACTTGTATTCCGATGTTGCAAACCTTGTATCCTTAACTTTTTCCTTATCCACTAAACTTGATGACTTAAATGATGGCAAAAATGTTAACTTAAGAAGTTTTTGAACTTTTCTAAAATTAATAACCGGCAAAACCAATCCGAGAATTTCCTAAAAAGACTTAAATGAATATCAAATTTATAAAGAGACCATCACAAACCATGAAACCGGCCCACAGTAATTCGCGTGTAAGGTATTTGCTGCCAATATCGCGCCGTTGGTTGTTGCGCAAACTTATATAATCCAAACCCAAAATATAATCGACGAGGCTAGGATTATGACCAGTTTTAAGGAACCGAAAAAAATTAAATAGCGACAGGACAAGTGCAATATTTTCACAACGTTCAATAATCTTGTGTATCCATTCCGAACTTTCGGACAATCTCTGCTCATCGATAGTTTTTAAATAATTGGGTAATACGGAAAGCACAAAATGGAGAAAGAGTCGTGGAGTACTTCGTTTCTCTGGATCGTATGCCAGTATCAATTGCTGCTGTCCAAATGAAGACCATTCCTTTCCAACAGAACCAGCCCAGATTGCAGATTGGATAAGTAAATCGAATTCTGGTTGAATTCTCGCAAAAATTGGCTGAAGAAAACAATGATTTTAACTTAGTAAATTTAGAATTTTTCGTAGTCTTTTTTTTTTCACAAATTCATATAATATAAAATTCAAAATAAAATAATAATGAAAAAATAAGAAAGAGGAACTATTGAAAAAAATTAAAATATAAAATAGAATAAAGTTATCACCGTAAAATAAATTTGAAGGGTTCGTTATATGAGTACAATTTTTTACTCTAATAACTCTGCAAAACTGAATGCAATTATATTTTTTGCTATTTTCGATAAAATCCATAAAGGCATATTTCTTTAGAACAGAAATGGATACGACGTTAATAACTGCTTAAAACAGGTATAAAGATTTGCATATATGTGAGTGCACTGTGGTATGTGTACCTTTATACAGTTATTTTTGTTTATCTTTACAACATAATTTCGTGCAAAGACGCACAAAATAATTTCACCACATTGATTGGAAGTACCGTCTAGTACAAAAACCAACGGTTAAAGTTGGTATTTGCTTTCTCCAATATATAAATTAAAAGCCGATTTCGTGTTTTTTGTTAAAGATTTAACAGAAAAATCATCATATGCAAACATCGATTTCCATCAAATCGACTCCTATTTTAGAATCACTAATGGACAATTATGAACTAGACATACCGATAGGAGGTTGAGGTTTTCCAGCAAGTTCTCTCGGAGGAATCGGTTAAAATCCTTTTCCAAATAAATGGCGTCAATCTAAAAGAGCATTTCGATAGTCATTTAGCTAAATAATTGCAAGCTTACCTGATTAACGCGCGATACATATTTTGTTACAACCATCGCGTAGAGGCGAATATTAGTGACTATAAAATCGGAATTATCGTTGAAAATCAATTTGGCCCAACAATTCATGAAGTTTTAACGGAACCCACATAATTTGCAACGAAATTAATTTTGAAACATTTTTGTTTCATATATATACTCCTTTCGGGTGTAGGGTATATTCACTTTGTTCTTCCGTTTGTAACGCAGAGAAGGAGATGAGATAGATATACAAAAGTATATATATTCTTGCTCAGCGTCACCTCCTGAATCGATTTTGCACTGTCCGTCCGTCTGTCTATCCGTTGATGTCACGATTACGGGAGAACGAAAAGAGATATCGCAATGAAATTGGGACAACATTTTCTTTGTTATGTAGGGCAGTTTGGGATTGGCGATCGGTTAACAACCACGCCTACTTTGCATACGGAAGGTAAAGGCGCCTCGTTTAAAAAATGTTATAATGTTAATATCTCATAAACCGTGCGAGATATTAAGGTATAATTTTATTCCGGAACATATAGCCCCAGTCCTAAAATTTTTGAAAAGAATGGGAGTGCCACGCCCACTCATAACAAAGTTGCCAATATCTCATGAACGGTATAAGATGCTGAGACGTAATTGTATCACGTTGTATCCGGAAGCATTACCAATAAGCTTGCCAAAAATGGGCGAGCCACGCCCACTCAAAAAAGTGTATATATATAAAATTATTATATATCATATATATATATAAAATTATTATATAAAATGGGCGAGCCACGCCCACTCAAAAAAGTGTATATATATAAAATTATTATATATATATATGTGGGCCACGCCCACTCAAAAAAGTGTATATATATAAAATTATTATATATATATATATATATATATATATGATATATAATAATTTTATATATATACACTTTTTTGAGTGGGCGTGGCTCGCCCATTTTTGGCAAGCTTATTGGTAATGCTTCCGGACAGTAGCAACGCGATGGGAGTTGTCAACGATTTTCTTTCGAAGGGCCGGCTCACATTTGTGAAAAGCCTCCTGTTCATTTTGTCTTTTTCAAGTTTCACCCCGAAGGTGATCAAACATGTGAGTTTGACACTTAAAGAAACTAAGTGCTTTTGAACCTATTTTATTACCTTATATATATATATATATATATATATATATATATATATATATATATATATATATATATATATATATATATATATATATATATATATATATATATATATATATATATATATATTTATATATATATATATTAAGCTTGCCAAAAATGGGCGAGCCACGCCCACTCAAAAAAGTGTATATATAAAATTATTATATATATATATATAATAATTTTATATATATACACTTTTTTGAGTGGGCGTGGCTCGCCCATTTTTGGCAAGCTTATTATATATATATATATATATATATATATATATATATATATATATATATATATATATATACACTTTTTTGAGTGGGCGTGGCCCACATATATATATATAATAATTTTATATATATACACTTTTTTGAGTGGGCGTGGCTCGCCCATTTTATATAATAATTTTATATATATATATGATATATAATAATTTTATATATATACACTTTTTTGAGTGGGCGTGGCTCGCCCATTTTTGGCAAGCTTATTGGTAATGCTTCCGGACAGTAGCAACGCGATGGGAGTTGTCAACGATTTTCTTTCGAAGGGCCGGCTCACATTTGTGAAAAGCCTCCTGTTCATTTTGTCTTTTTCAAGTTTCACCCCGAAGGTGATCAAACATGTGAGTTTGACACTTAAAGAAACTAAGTGCTTTTGAACCTATTTTATTACCTTATATATATATATATATATATATATATATATATATATATATATATATATATATATATATATATATATATATATATATATATATATATATATATATATATATATATATATATATATATATATATATATATATATATAATAAGCTGAAATATATATATATATATATAATAAGCTTGCGTGACTCGCCCATTTTTGGCAAGCTTATTATATATATATATATATATATATATATATAGGTATAGGTATATATATATAGGTAATAAAATAGGTTCAAAAGCAGTTAGTTTCTTTAAGTGTCAAACTCACATGTTTGATCACCTTCGGGGTGAAACTTGAAAAAGACAAAATGAACAGGAGGCTTTTCACAAATGTGAGCCGGCCCTTCGAAAGAAAATCGTTGACAACTCCCATCGCGTTGCTACTGCGTCAACGTTGCGTCGCTAGTGAGTTGGCTAATGTGAAAATGGTAAAATGGCTCTGACTCATACTTCTGTATAAATTCTGCAATTTAAGTAATTTTTCGTAGAGTGCGAGAACAAATGGCTGCGTCGAACTTCTATCAAAAGAATTATCGTGCCAACGGCGTGGGTCTCGTGAACTTAGCTGCGCTCGGGCTTTCCGAAAATATTAAAGGTGTTAATCCCAACAATACTGGTCTCTACCCTGCTTTGCCTTATCCAACGGCTCCATCCGGAGTAGACCTGTCGTATGGATATAATAATGCGCCAACGCAGTTACCATATCCAACAAGTGGTGCGCCCTATCCAACAGGAATGCCGCAGTCATATTCAACGCCATATGCCGCACCATATCCAACCGTACCACCAGGGCTGCCCTATCCATCATATGGCTCCGGAATGCCAATGCCATATGATGGAGTACAAAACCGAGGCTTGTATCCATCAATTCCGCAACTTCCTTCTCTGCCAGCTGGCATTGTGCCCACATATGGTGCAGAAGGTCGGCCAGCTCCAGACATGTATCCAAACTTACCAGATATCCCATCTGCTCCCAACGAAGAAGTTCCGACCAACGAGGAAGAGCCCTCGATAGGAGTTGCTGAAATTGCCTTTTCAGCCGTGAAGGTTCCTGAGAGTGAGAACATGTTTTGGCTTGGTGAGAAAGCCAGAAGTGTACAACCACATTTTGAAGAACAAGATTTTAACGTTATACGAGACTCTTGTCTGGAAAATGGGGTTCTTTTCGAGGATGAAGTGTTCCCCGCCAGAAATGAATCACTTATGTTCTCGCGCGAACCAGACAGGCACATTGAGTGGTTGCGGCCACATGAAATCGTGGAAGATCCACAATTTTTTGTAGAAGGGTATTCGCGATTTGATGTGCAGCAGGGTGAATTGGGTGATTGCTGGTTGATAGCTGCAGCTGCAAATTTGACGCATGATGCCAACTTATTTTTTCGGGTTGTGCCCCCAGACCAAAGCTTCGAAGAAAATTATGCAGGTGTATTTCACTTCTGCTTCTGGCAGTACGGTAAGTGGGTTGATGTGGTAATTGACGATCGACTGCCAACATGTCGCGGAGAACTACTCTACATGCACTCAACAGAAAAGAATGAATTTTGGAGTGCCTTGCTAGAAAAAGCTTATGCTAAACTTCATGGGTCCTACGAGGCTCTGAAGGGTGGTACTACCTGTGAAGCTATGGAGGATTTTACAGGAGGTGTGACGGAATGGTATGAGATGAAGGAGGCGCCACCAAATCTTTTTAGTATCTTACATAAAGCTGCTGAGCGTGGTTCGATGATGGGTTGTTCATTACATCCCGATCCAAACGTTTTCGAAGCAGAAACTTCAGAGGGCTTAATACGAGGACACGCTTATTCTATCACTAAAGTATGTCTCGTTAATATATCTACACCAAATCGTCAGGGGAAAATTCCTCTTATACGTCTACGTAACCCTTGGGGTAATGAAGCTGAATGGAGTGGTGCATGGAGCGACGGGTCACCAGAGTGGCGTTTTATTCCAGAAGAAGAAAAGGCTGAGATTGGCTTAAATTTTGATCAAGACGGTGAATTCTGGATGTCATTCCAAGATTTTTGTAACTACTTCGATAGTGTTGATATCTGTAATTTATCACCAGATTCCCTTACTGAAGATCAGCATATGAATGGAAAAACAAAGTGGGCAATGTCAATGTTTGAAGGTGAATGGACACCTGGTGCAACTGCTGGTGGTTGTCGTAATTTTCTTGAAACTTTCTGGCATAACCCACAGTACGTTATAAGTCTCGTCGACCCCGACGAAGAGGACGACGACGGAAAATGCACTATTATTGTTGCTTTGATGCAAAAAAACCGCCGCTCCAGGCGTAATATGGGTATGGAATGCCTCACAATTGGCTTTGCAATTTACCACTTGACAGAGCGTGATTTGCAGACAAGGCCACAAGGACTAGGTTTTTTTAAATATCGTGCTTCGGTGGCACGATCTCCACATTTCATTAATACTCGCGAGGTCTGCGCACGCTTCAAGCTGCCGCCTGGACATTATTTAATTGTACCATCAACATTCGACCCAAACGAAGCGGGCGAATTCATAATACGCGTCTTTTCTGAGACTCAAAATAATATGCAAGAAAACGACGACAGTGTTGGGTATGGTGATGTGGATAACAGAATCGCTCCAAACATCCCCCAACCTGTTGAGCCCAGTGATCCCCAACGCGAAGGGCTTCGTCGTCTATTTAACAGCATTGCTGGCTCCGATAATGAAGTTGATTGGATGGAACTGAAGCGAATTCTAGATCATTCATTGAAAGATGTTATGGTCGAAAATAACAACTTTTCAAAAGATATTTGCCGTTCCATGGTGGCCATGTTAGATACAGATCAGTCCGGAAAACTAAATTTTGAAGAATTTGAAACTCTGCTCACGGACATTGCCAAATGGAAAGCTGTCTTCAAGTTATATGACAATAATCACGTTGGAACAATGGACGGTTTCCAATTACGTTCTGCCCTCAAGTCGGCCGGTTATCACTTAAATAATAAAATTCTCAACGCGTTAGCACATCGTTATGGCTCACCAGAGGGAAAAATTACTTTCGACGATTTCCTAATGTGCACCATAAAAGTTAAAACTTACATTGAGTTCTTTAAGGAACGAAATGGCGATACTGGCTCAGCTACCTTTAATATGGACGAATGGATAGAAAGAACAATTTATTCTTAATGCGTAGTAAAGTAGGAAGCTTTGTCAAAATGGTTAACTTTTAAAAATTAGAATCTCTTATTAGTATTCATATATATTAATACTCTTATAGGGTTATGCAAGGTTATGGCTTTCTTGCAGCTTTCAAATATATTTTTGGTGTACTACTGATGCATGCATAATGTGTTACACGGCTATTAAAATTTGCATTTGCACTTGCTTTGTGAAATAGGTTTTTCTATATTGTGCATTATTCTATATTATATGTTATTGTAAAAATGTCTATTATACGTTACTGCAACTCAAGTACGATTTCAGTTGAGAATTTATTGTTATTAGAAGTAAAATAAAGTGTTTTTACACATCAGTACACATTCTTTTAAACTAAATAATTAATTAATAAATTTTTAAACTATTTAAACTATCATTCATTCATCAATTATTCATGCATCAATTGTCTATCGCCCTACGTTTTTGGTTTGAAATGTTACGAGTATTTTCCCAGCTATTAAAAATTCACAATCCCAAATTTTCAGAACAATCTGCATAAAGTTAGGAATCTGTTCGGGTCAGATGTATTTTTTCCGGCAGTTCATTTTTTAGAAACGTATTGATGGTCGGCGTTTGCCTCGGTGAAATTTGACCCAGCGAATTCATATTTTATCCTAGCGAATTTTCCATATTGTCTCTAACGCGCGGAAATAATAATTCTGCCGTGGACGCAGTCAAATACTTTATGATTGTTTACATTATAGATTGTTTATATTATAGATAGATTATAAGGAAATATTATGGATTATAAAGAATTTCAGAGCCTTTAAGTGCTCGAAGACATATTTTTAACTTTACAAGTGTAGGGTATTTAGATTTTGACTGGCACAGCCCTTTACGATTGAGATACGGATATAAACTTTGGTATTTAGACGTAAAAAATGGGCTCAAACTGAGAGGACACAGATACTTTTACATAGCCAAGGTTTGAATTCTAGAACGTGAAAACTCATCGGATTGACATGCAGCTATTTGGTAATTGTTCGCGTAATTGTGTTCAATCATACAGTAAAATTTTAGGCTTACAAATTAGGTATGAGTGCATTGTATGTCCAGGACAACTTTTATTTATAAGGAGTAATACGGAAATATACATTAATATGGTTAAAAGTTGTACCAAAACAAATTGCTGTTGCTTTTAATATGCATTTAGTGTCCACGACTTAAGAGAGCTTGCCGCGACTGTGAGAGCGCAGGCGACAACTTCAAGCTCGTTTACGGCGCCCTCGTAGCCGACTCACTCTATCATTTTGCTCGACCGTATAGAATTCGTCAGACTCGTCAATATCGGACTCACTAATGCCGAACTCGCCAAAGACACCTTCCGATTCCCTGTTCGCTGAAAAGTCATCCAGCATAACGGGGTCTACGTAGTATTTGCGCCGGTAGCGCTGAATGTATCCATACAGCCCGCGTTTATCGTCTCCTCCTTGCTGGAGTGCACCTGCAAAAGGAATCAATAAATTTATTTTGCGAGCTTTGGATGCATTATTTCTATACCCTACACCAGAAGGGAGTAGGGTATATTCACATTGTTTTTTTTTCATTACCTACTCGCACTTCTTGCAATTTGAGTTACAATTTTCGATGTTTGATATTGGTTGGGCCATTTTGAATTCTGATCAAGAAAAATCCACGAGAAAGCTTGCTGCACTCGTATTTCTTGAATTCTTTACAGAGATAACAAGACTTACGTTAAGATAGCAACGTTGTTGGAACTGTCAAAAGAGAATTGAAATACAGAGCCGCTCAGAGCATTGAGAAGTCTTATTTACCTTCAAGTAAATAAGCCAGCACCATTGCTGTAAATTATTCGGTTATAGGGATAAATTCTTGTAAAAAAATTATTCAATGTAAACAGATTTACGTGATTTTTGTTGAGTTGGAGCGTCTCAAGGTGCTGCGTATATATAGTCAGGCCAACTCGAAGTGCTTGCGTTTCCTCTCTGAAAAGAGTTCATCAGCACCGAACCGATACGTGACGGCTTCAAAGTGCAGCAGCACTAGTGGAGCAAAGAAGTAATTTGATCTTCACGCCAGACGGAGACACCACATATCGCACTTAATTTAATGCCAACATACTGCCGAACGGAGGACCTTCGTCGGTAAATTGTAGCATTGGACACAGGAATTGCTTCTGCTTCAATTTCAAGAGTTCCTATCGAGTCTCATGATATGCTATCGAAGAAGTCCTTCCTAGAAAGGCCATACATCCACCAAATTGGAAAAGAAACGAATCCGATCTTTTCATGCTCAAATTAGGCTCGACTAATTTTTCCAACTGAATTACAAATTTATGCATTGGAAAAACTTGATCGTTACATCTTATGTGAGTTTTCTGGTACAATAAAAGAAAGTTTACCTTTTTGAAGCTATAATAACTCGGACAAAGGGTTATTCGCGGAGAAATGATAGGTATAAAATAATTAAAACACCTTTCCTTTATTTCTACATCTCCGCATATTTTATTTCCATATACAGAAGTATCCTAATATATTTTGTTTTACATACATAACGCGGAATAGTTGACTTTTAATTCGTCTTTTATTACTTGGATTAAACCACACAAATGCGTCTTCTATTCTCTAAATACATATGTATTTGAAATTTTAAAACATATCTGTACTACAATAGAGAAAGTAAACATTGCAATATTCTACTCATTTCAAAATATATCCCTATTAGTTTTTTTTACATATTAGATTACTGACAATATAAATTACAGATGCAAATATATGTAATACCCAACACAATTTATATAATCATTTTGTAAAAATATTCTATTTCAGAGCGTGTTAAATAAATTTTGTCATCATGTCGGAATGTCATTTCGACGACCAAGTGGCATTGTTTCTAGTGTTTCATTCATTTTTAATTTGTATGCATTTTGTATATGTACGTATATCTTAATGTGTATATATTTATGTCAGTTTGTAACACGAAAAACAACATATATAATAGATTATACTTTAATTAAGATTGTCCAAGTCAGTATAACGTAGGCTTCGAAAAAGGATATGAATTCTAAAGTGAAAATAAAACTATTTTTGTTCTGCAAGCACTAGAGCCAAGAGATTGCAATGGATACGACGGAAAATAAAGAATTTTACATCGATTTCAAAATTTTTTAATTATTTACATTGATGTTTTCCAAACAATTTATTAAAAATATATTCATTTATTAACTAATTTTTATATATTTTTAAATATTATTTCGGTTACCAAATAAAAAATATACTGTGAACATTATTTTTCATTGACAAAAAAGGAATATTTTATGGCGATTTGTACTGAGGCATTGAAAACAAAAGAATAATAAATAGGAGCGGAAAAACATTATATGAAGATAATTTGGCAAAATACGCCTTCGAATAAATTAATGGTAAAATCTATGAATTTTTAGAGGTTTTAAATTTAAAGTCCAATATATCTTTAGGGAAAACATTACACTCAACCAGTTTGAAACGAAAATAAAAAACTAGAGGTGCGAGAATGACAATCTACGAAACAACAGCAATTAAGTATATCTCATTGTCAAACACCTCCGACAATTTCGTCTTTCCGATTTTCTTATTTCCACCATTTTCGAAATTAGTTCTTAAATTCTTTCAATTTACCCCTCGAACATCTGACTTGGACCACAGTACAGCATTAATTAAATCGTTTTTAAATTTATTTTTAACAGCTTACTAATGCTGTGAATTGTGTTGGTTTAGCCGCCCATTCCACGTGAAATTATAGCTAATATTTGCAGATGAATTACTGCCTCTTAAAGTCGATGTATGCAGACTTAACAAATAATTTTACAAAACTAGGTTCTTTAAATAAGAGGAATAAAATAACTTTTTAAGCAATGAAACTAAAATGTGTACTTCAATATGATTTTTGTATTAAATGTATTTTAATCGTTGCTTTTATACTAAAACTAAACCCTATTTAAGATTTAATTTAATATCTAAACGTTATGTTAATATAATCACCCGAGTTATAAACGCGAACGCGACCAAATTCCGCGGTGAATTTGGTTTAGGTACATACGAAATCACGATTTTATATTTAATTATTATACGCCCTACATGTAGGGTGTGACGGTTAGAAGAAACTATAACTTTTAGTAATCGACTTAAAGATCAATTGACCAATGGACTAATGGTTCGTTTTCGATTAAAACTCTTCTTCGATCAGAGCTAGGTATTAATAAAACCTCCTCGAAGTATAACTCCCTTGAATTGGCAGTGGAAGCTTATCGGAGCAAAAGAATTGGAAATGAGTCTTTCGGAGATGGGCGTCTTAATCTCTTGGCCTCTGGCTGGTGCAGTGGATAACTTTTGGTAGTTGAGCATACTCCGATATATAGGCGTTTAGGGCTTTCTTACGTAAATCAAAAGTAGAGATTTTTAACGACGTATTATCGAGACAAAACGTCCACAATTCAAGTAAAACTATCAAACGTATAATCCATGAAAATGCTCCACAAGGTAGCAAACTCACCCACTATAATTCATCTGAGTCTGATCGACTTTGAGTTTTTTATCGACAGTGAACCACTGTGGTCGATTAATCGCTTATTGGATTATACGAGTATATATTGAACGCTTTACGCTTAATCGAATATGCGGTTAAAATCGAGAGCCGGCCATAATCGATAATAGTAAAAGATGAGTACATTGGTGGTAGCAGTCATATTAAGGCAATATTGTTTTTTTATATTTATGCTTCACGGACATTTTTTACAGTAAATAGTTTTTTAATTCATTTAGAAATGGTTAGAAATAAGCAGGGGTATTATAACAAATACTTGTTCTGCAAGGAAAGATACCTTACTACCGTCAAAACCCTATCGCAGTAGTTCTGGCGCATTTTAACTTGTTTAAATACCTTACGGAAATGTTATTAGTTTTTTGTTTGGTTCTGTTCCGTATAAGACCTTTGTAAGTTCACAATTTTATTTACACGTCAAATTATTGTTTTTCCACAAAAATATGAGTGCGTATATATATATATATATATATATATATATTTACGCATATATATATATATATATATATATATATTTTTTTTTTTCAACTGCGATCGAATTGCAACTGCAGCTGAGACCGAATTGCAAATTTGCAAAAATATATATATTTATATATATATTTTTTTACAGATCCCTTTAGTTTGAGTTGTAATTGAATTATTAAAATTAAATATTACATTTAGTAATATTTCGATTTCTGTGGAAGAAACGGCAATAATTTTATCTTTATTCAAGTAACCGAACGGACGATACCGAGTATGACGAATTTAGTCTAGCATTAATTTAGATCCGGGGGCGGAGATCCTTTAAAGGTGCAAAGATTACGCGACGACACGAGACCGGATTTTTATCACACGAACTGCTTCCCCTACATAGCTACATTTCGTTATTTATATAGTTATCGTTTTAGGATTTAGTCCATTTTTATTATTTTAAAAAAATACCAAAATAGTAGATCAGCGTATACGTAATATACAATATTAGCGTATATAAACGATTCTGCATTTTAATCAGCAATCAAAACTATTGCAGAAGAACTACTCAAAAATAATCAATATCCTGTAAAAGCAGTTTTAGCTAACAAAACAGCGGAAGGTTTTTATATAAACATATAAAAAGGATTAAATAATGTAAAATTATTAAACTTGAAGCCTAATCTATGAAAATATTTTATGGTTACGTTAGTTGATTTATTTTGACCTTTGTTAATGTAACGGGTATCGTAAATATTGCTTAACAATATTGTAATTCCAGAGGCACTGGAAATCAAAGTAATTAAGGTGGACGCGTTAAAACCGTGTGAAATAACTTACTTTGGAAGACCAAAGGAATTTATAGTTTAAGCACAGAATGTTATTAAAATTCATATTTGATAGTTTCATAATAAGAAAAATAATTTATCCACATAATTATTAAAACTTTAAAATTAAATTTTAAAACCTTCGAAGACTGTGATAACATGATCGATTGATTAATTGTGAAGTACACTGACACATTAGTAAAAAATTCAGTGCAGTATACAAGTTATGCAAAACTGAGTAATGTAATTTCTGATTAATAAAACGCTAACTTAGCCAAACTACTTAACATACTTTGATAATACTTAAATAAACTTGATAGATATTTTCATCAACAAACACAATTTGAAGCGATACCGAGAGATTTGTTTAGACTGAATAAATAACCTAATGAATAAACGATGTTGAGCGCGACTGCCAGCCACAACGCCACATACGAGTCAAGACGAGTGTCTTAAGCAATTATTCGCAGAAAAAAATTGTCCGAAAAATTTAAACTTCTTAAAAGTAATTTACTATCTGTTTCTTGTTTCCAATAAAGTTAAGTTTTTGATTTTTAGTTACTTCTGATGTAAGTATGTCAATTAGCCAATTAAGTTTTATATTAGGATTTGAAATACGAATAAACTGGATAACTGTAAATTAAGTAATATAAGTAAAATATACGGGCTAATGGAAATTGTCTTTCAGAGCAGAATGTAAAAGCTGTTAATTTCTACATTTTGTTATTTGTTGGATTCGTGTTACCGCTCTCATCCACAAAAATTAGTAAGGTGAATAAAGCAGAAACTATAGATTTAAATAAAATAGAGAATTCCTACATACAATGATGTATTCTGCATACATTATTAAAGAGTAAAATTTTTTCCAGAATCATTCTAAGAACTATTCCTAAAATATTTTCTTTCAAAATTACAGTACTTTAAGTGATGTATAAAACATACAAAGTTTTTGCCTGACATTTACAAAATCATCTCTAATCTAACTGATGAAATAGATTAGTTTTCATATTTTGATTTATCCATAATTTTTCTGTTTTAAAATTTTTTAATCTTTTCTAATAATACATTTTAAAATATCGAGCTTTGAGAAAAATACCATAAGTGTAATAGTGACTCTAATGTTACCATTACGACGCAGTCGAGAACAAATACAATTATATATGTATCAATTGGTATAAGATGATTGTGAATTCAGATTCAAATAAAACAGATAAAGTTGTTGGCATGATGATAAAGAAGACAGCCTTAGGATGAGAAAGCCCGCATCGGAATTCTATGGTGAATCCATATTTAATTCTCCGAAGTTTTCGAAGATGCGTGAAGATGTATGAAGACTGAATTAAAAATGTCGCTATCGATTTCGTTAGCGCACATTGTATTGAATAATAAATAACTGAAACGATGGGATAATGATACCTAATATTTTCTCACTAACGAACAACCCAAGTGCATATATAACGATGTTAGCGGATTTTTTTTCAATAATTCAAATATTTCATCTTCAAAAAGTATTTTTTCTGGAAATTCACTTGATGTGGCTTGAATTGTGAAGAAACAAAAGTGATAATTTTAACTTGAGTATGTTATATACTTCGCACAGACCATCGTTTCATTTCAAGGCCATTCGAAGCAGCCCTTAGTTAGAATATTTAAAACCTCTTTTCAAAAGAAAGCAACGTAATCAAGTAAAATTGTTTGCGTTTAAGCGAAAATGCACCAAATAATTGATATAAATAAAGTCAGTGCACTCAGAGTAGAAATATGCCTAAAAATTAAAAATATTTAGAAGGTGCCCTTTTATTACTGTTATCAATGAAACCTCTGTTCAACGCACTTTTCAAGCGTTTGGAAAAGTAAAATAAAATCTGACAACCAGATTTCTATGGCAAATTTTTTCAAGCTGTAAAATTTACAAAACCCTACTCACAAAAAAAAAATTGCTTAAGCCTACAGTAATAACAGTTGAAATTTAAGGGCATACATCAATAGGCTGATCGTATGAAATTATTTGTAATATAAGGTGAATTTTTTTATTTTAACTTAGTTAAAATTTTAGTTTAAATTTTCTGATTTTTATAATGGATGTAAGACAGATTATACTTCCTAATAATTAATCCGTGTTGTAGAAAGTGACACCTTTCAAAATGTATGTTTTACAATTACAGCCTTTGCATTATATCTGTAATTTAAAAGTCGTCATTGCTATATGTTCAACTCAAAATGTTGAGCGATTTTAATATTTTAAGTCATCTCCAGTTGTTTAATTTTTAAGTTTCTTGTTTTCCATCTTTTTTTACTAAGCTGAAGTTCAATGCGATTTAAAAAGTGTCAAACTCATTAGTGGTGATAGTCTTTTAGCTGCTATTCCATACCATGTGAACGTGTGGCTTAGATGTTGTACATTGTGACTAAGCGTTCAGAAAGATTCGGTGGAAATTGATCGACAAATCTGCGCCAATTTTCCTCACCCACTTGTGTTTTGAATCCATGTAATATCTACACAAATAAATTTACCATAAACAATATTAAGGTTTTCTACTATTTGGAATAATTTCACAATTTGGAAAAAATCTCAAACAAATTAACTGCAGTTTTTTAGAACCCATCGCATATAATAAACTTCACGGAGGGGACTTTTCAAATCGATTTTTCTAAATTCAATTCATTCTGGAGATTTTTCATTTACCTCGACTGAGACCTTTTTCATTCTGGAGTTTTTCATTTAAAAGATTATCAATATTTTCGGTCGCTCTTAATTTTTGCATTGAAATTAAAAAAATCAATCATTCTTTGAGGAACAAATAATTTTCTTTTTGTTTTTTTTGAGTCGTTTTGTTTCCGGGCCATTTTTTAAAAGGACTAGTTTTTTTAAGCTTTGGCAAATTAAAAAATTTCTTTTCTACCCCGCTAATCGAAATTTTACTGCAGTCAGGAACCTTATAATTAAGAAAAAATTCAGCATAATTTAGGATCATACGGACCTTCTGTATCATTTGATGCAAATCTTGCGGTGGATTTACCCACGAAGCTATGGCATCGCAAAAGAAAATGAAATCAGGAACCACTCCAGCCGGATTTACGGTTATCATATGACACATGCCACGAAAAGCGGAATCCTTTTCGCCATTGTCTCTAATATGTCGCAGAGAAGTGCACCTGTATATTATAAGAAGTATAATATAAGAACTTTTCGACATACAATGTATTTTTGTTTGTGTTCTCAGCAGAAAATTGCAGAGCTTTAAGCTCGAAAAAGGATATCAAAGGTCAGAACTTACCCTGAAATCAGGACTGAATGTTTCCATAAATCCCTGGCTTCTAGGCCTGAACTAGAAATCAGTCCTGGTTTCAGACCAAAATTTGCTTAACTACAATGGATTTGGACTAACTTTTTCAGCCGATTCATGCCTACATTTTGCATGAGTGACGAGTGTTCTCATACGGCCGCTACTTCTCTTCAACTTTAGAGAAAGTTGATTCTGCGATCTTCGAAATTTCGTTAAGCTCCGAACGAAAAAAGATTATACATCAAACTTCATGTCCAGCTTTAACTAATGCGTGAAATTTATGAAACTTAAGTTCGCCTGTGTTCTTTAACGGTTTTCACGTCTGTTTGTGTATTTCTTTTACAAAATATACAGGCATGCAAATAAGCATTTATTCTATTTACTGGTCTGAATAGATGCATAGAGCGTAGGAGACTCGTTACTGATCTACATACGAACTGCTTTTTACTGTTACTATTTAAGGATGATTTAACTTCCGGAACTCTTACATAATTTTCCTGTTTCATATAACTCCATGACAAGTACTACATATTAGTACATAATTAATGTATGTACATGTAAATTTAGCGGTTAGCTAGATATCACTAAATTTTACTCGATTTTGTTAAGGTTATCGAGCTAAAAACAGTTTGATCCTCACGTGAGAGTTTAACTAGATATCTGTGTTTGTTTTACGGGAGAACGGTTTACACTGGAACTTCAATTGATATCGATAAGAGATTCAATTCACGTGATTATTTACTAGGTTTTTATTTATATATAAAACTTCAGCATAATTAAGGCATGAATTGAAGGCTGGCTGAGAAACACAAATTATACTTATGTATATATACGATTTCATATAAAAAATTTTATAATTGTTACAAACCACTGCCGTACAAATTCTGGCAAATAAGGAGCCACTTCAACTGGGCACACGTAACCCAGACGACCGATTGTTATAGCTAAAAACACAAAAGGAGAAAAAGAAATAGTCAAAACCGAAATAAATAACAGTAGGATTCGGTAAATATTTAGCAAAAAGTTTTTGGTATACATTATTGATTTACGCTAGATAAAGCAGATATGGGTATGAATTTTTATGCATTTGCTATGAATTTTTCTAAAATAAAGTTTATAATTGCTATTAGCGTAGCAGATAATTTGAGGTCGTACTTATACAATCTGAAGAAACCAATATAGTTGGAAGAGAAATCTTCCAGTATACGAATCAATATTACGTCCCTATTTTTCTCTCGGGGGTATTTGAAAGGGAAATTCTTCATTGAAGTATGAAGTATAGCATTAGTTCCAATACACGCTGTTTCTTCCTTACAACAACAATTTAGAGTATTAAAAAATCTAAAAAATAAGGCCCTATTCTACGGGAACAGTTAGTTGATTAAAATTAAGAAACCACCGGCGAATAAAAAGCAACAGTAGCCGGGAAGCTGCCTTCCCAGCTTTTATTCTTTCGTGAATAGAATGTTAAGTACCTGTACTTAAGGTATATTTAGCTTATTGAAATTCTATTTAAGCCTGAAACATGCTGTGAACATTTTACTAACCAAAAAATGATTAAGGATTAGTAAATTTCTTACCTGTATTTTCCAAGAGCGTTTTAGGTGTGTTTGGCCGATTGATGATAATAAATAATTCTTTTAACACAAGATGAATGTACTGTCGCGTGTCCTCGCCTGCAAAGCAGTCGAATTATAGAAATGTTTAATTAAGCATCGAAAAATATAAATTATTGATATATTCAATATTGGTATGGATTACTTCCATATACAATATAGGTATATATATTATAATTGATATTATTACTACCGAAGCATACATTTTCTATTCTTGAAACAAATATTACTTACCAAGTTTCATACTAATTTCACCAATCGCCCAGGTGGCATTGTTGCAAACTGATATAAAGTCCGGGTTCAAGTTTTGTCCCAAAATAGGGAAGAATTCTGACATGAACGGATGGACATGTTGGAAGCAAGCTTTGGTCAAATCACCCAACAGCGCAAATGAGGACTGCCGCACCTATCGAGATTCGGAATGAAAACAGGTATTAAGTACTCATTCGGAACGGAAATAGATATTATGTTCTGCAACGCACTGTTGCCAATAGTTACCTCGGGAAGCGCATCTTGCATGCACTGGTAAAGCAATTGCATAATGTTACTGTTAGCAACCAGAGATTCAATATGACCGTCGAGGCCTTCTGCCAATCCTGACAGCAAATCCAATGCCACTATCATGCGCTCCTTGTCAGGATTATCGAAACCAGGATTTGCTTTACATGCCTTAATACAATTATACGTATACTTTTTGAGGATTTTCCTATTTATTATGACTACTAACCAGATCCTGATTAATTGTCTGCTCTATCAACGATATGCATCTTCTATAAACAGGATCGCAATAAGGAAGAAAGCCAGATTGGAGAGCTGTGGCTATACTAGACAAACACTCCAATAGCGGGAACAGATCTTTTTCGTCATCTTTCAACAGGTTCCACTTCTCAATCAGGGGAGGCATTAAAATATCAATATACTGTGGCTTATTTAAGTGGTGACCCACGGAATCTGCCAGGGTACCGACTGCATCGTACAATATCAAGAGATTTTTGTGTTGATATTTTGAAAAAGCAAAAACCAATGTTTTTAGAATGTATTCCAGATACGGCACTAGCTCGGTGCAGGCCTCTTCCTCCAAAGTGGCGAATGCTGAACAAGCAGCCTCCTGAACGCGTTTATTTGAGTCTAGTATGCGTTTGAGTAGTTCTTCCATAAGTGGCTTCAAATACTGATCATGTGGTTGGCTTACAACCCAATTGGCGTAACGCGATAATGTCCAACAGGTTATCGAGCGCACGAGAGCCTTTTTGTCAGAGAGACAACTGACCAAATACGGAATTAACTCAGGCAAATGTGGAATCATTCCTTGCATGCATCCTTCTGCAATAGCACCCAAGGCGAGCACACCGCTTTCCTTTATAACCCATTCCTGATGGAAGAGGGTATCCTTTAGAATTGGCAATACAATGGGCAGGCATTCTTCGCGGAACACATTGGCGAGCACATCCAGAGCGGCCGCACTACACTTCCTTAGATTCCATTCAGACAGCGAACCGTCATCATCAAGACCAGAGTCAAATTCGTCATCATCATCTTCAGCACCCGTTCCTTCGCCTGACTTGATAGTGTGCGTGCGAGACTTGTGGAAACGTGGTCGTATGTCTTCCTCACGATCTGGCACCATGTCATCCTCTTCAATGTTGCCCTTTAGCAGTATAATGTCGACTTCAGAATAACGCATACCGCGAACCAAAATAGGTGCGAGTTGTGCTAAATAAGGTGCCAATACATCCTTACAAATGTTTTGCTCGGCCAGAGAGAGCCAAAACTCGGACGCCTCTAAAGAAACACCTACGTCTGGATCCTGTGTCCGCATAAGCATATACTGTGGTGCAAAAGAAGTCAGCACATATCTTTACAAAGGTTAAAACACAATTACCTCTATTATTTGCGGCATATGCGGCATCAAGCGGTCCATTCTAACTTCCAACAGCATTGCCAGACCACGGCACACATTTTTGCGAACCTCGTGATCGTCATCCGAAGACAAGTTAAATAAACTCTCGATAAAGCTATCGATGTGCAGCATTAGTGAAGGTGAGCGGTTAATAATGAATTGGTTAATGCACGCTATAGCGTGGGAACGTATTTTGGGACTCGTGTGACTGAAGTATTGCAAGAATTTCGGAATCATGATATTCAGAGGACGATTTAATCCTGCAGAGTCTAAAACCTCAGCAGAATCTTCGCAAATTTTTTGTAACGCGCTGAATGCACCTTCGCACACATTGTAATCCTGTGAATCAAGCATGTCACACAGCGAAGGCAGCAGCTGTGGCCAGTTTTGCAGACCGCCATGACTTGCAATTGTTGTAATAAGGATACCCACCGTAGCGCGAATAAGAGGTGATGGATCACCGATGGCTTGTAAGCACTCATGTTTTATATACTCTAAAATTTCTGGCTGCAAGTTATTTAGGTGAATGCGTACATTGTTCTTCAGTATTAGTCCACTAAGAGAACGAGTGGGTTCGTCTTCGGAGTTTAATTTGGTCAATACGTAGATGAGATAATTATTGAAGTCTGGGTACTGATTAAGTTCCTCTAATTTCTGCCGGATAAAAAGTAAGGAATTTATTAATTTATCTGCACGGTAACATCCTTAGGGAATATGTTTGCACAGGAATAGTAACACCCAATATTGAATATATACGTTATTCATTCTTTTCTCCCTAAGAGCATTTCTCACAGGAGCATTTGAGTGTCGTGGGTTATTTATATTAAGAGCACAGTGTGTTTACTGCTTTACCAACGTGCATATCCTTTGGACTAAGCACAATAGTGCGCACTGGTACTATTTTCTGGTTGTTTTTATTTATACAAAAAATTTCAACCCAATGCTGCTCCGCCGAAAATTATTAACCTCGCAAATATGAAATCTATGTATTACTTTGAAACAAGCCAGTGCATTTGCCGTATTGACTGCTAACTGAAGCAATGCTTGCAAACGTCTACAGGCGCCATGTAAGTACTTCAATCTCAAAGATTCTAAATTTTTCAAATTAATTTCTATTTTCAACTTTTCTACAACTAAAAGACATAACATTTTTCTTCAACCTGTTCACACAAAATATCCACAATTTTCTTCTGACAATGTTGCTTAAACTTTTTTAGGAAATTTACTGACTGGAATATACAATCTAATCTTGTAGCACTCTTTGCAAAAGTTTATTTTTGATCTACGTTCGCTTTGCTGAAGCATAAAGATTTCTGCAATATTTATAATTTTTTAACTGAAAGCAAAAGGCCAACATTTCTGCTACCATTTAACTAACAACATTTCTGCTACTATCTGACTGACCATTTTTAGAGTCCCAAAAGTGTTTCACTAAATAAATGTTATTTTATTACACAAAACAATTAAATGCTGCTTCCTGATTTTCATATTTAAACGTCGCGCACACCAACGCAACGCAGTAGTATTCAGTTTCACCGCGGCTTGTTTTGAGTTTTTAGTTGGTTTTCTTAAGGGAAAGTGAAAACACGTATTAAAATTATATAAAGGCGCCACTTTGTTCCCCATTATTAAATGAAGATGAAAATAGATAATCTAATGGATATCTTTAACAACTCTATTGCAATATAATAAAACGTTTCTTTTTACTTTTTTAGAATAACTTTATTTCATGTTGTGCACAGAAAATGGGTGCAAAAATTAATCTTAAAGCGAGAAAACCCAGAGAAACCCTAAATATGATATTTCTTCGGGTTTTCAATAGTCTTTTCCATGTTTGACACATCCGATGGTAGCTGTCCTGTTCATTAAGTTAACGTGACGTTACTGCTACCGCTACCAAACCGCTTCGGTGTGCGCGTGTCATTAAATATTACGTGTTGCGTTAGACCACGAGCGCTACCGTATATCATAATAGGCAGACACACTTGCAGATTGAAATACCTTACCGCAAGGGTATGGAGCATTATAACTTTTAAATCCAAAATTTGCAATCCATACACTTTAAACACAACGCATAGTGTGTTTAACACAATTCTGCATTGAAGGTCGTTCAATAGACACATTAAATATAGAACAGCATTAGAGGCGCTAACTGATAAAAAAACTCACCATCTGGACAGCCATTTGAATTGCAGTATCAGGAGACTGTGACTCCTTCAGAATCGTTATTATCTGTTGTAAACCTTCGGCCTGTGGTTCCCACGTCATTTTAATAGAATTATTCCTTTCGAAATGCTTTAATACGAAAAGATATACATTATGACTGAAAATATCACTTAAATGATATTTCTACACACATTACAATTAGTGTTTGCTTAAACCGATATCAATGAATGGAAGTTTTAGTTGGACTGAAGAGTAAAGCAAATTTAATGGCTTATAAAAATTTATATATGTATAGGAAGTCCAAAAAGGATGAAAACAAGAATTTAGGATTTCATGATGGATCTAGTATAACCTGGTGGTATAACCAATGTGGTTATTCATGGTTTAATTTCCCCTAGACTTTTATAGAATTATTTCGCCAGAAGTACAACTCTTGATCGGCTTATACAAATTTACTAAAACTCCATGGCCAATGACCGATAACATGAATCAAAATTCTCCGAGCTTTGCCTTCCCATCAAGCACCAGCTTTTCCGACTTTTTATGTTGCAGTCTACATAATCATTCAAATTATCATGTCAGTCATGGTGCTCTGCTGTTGCTTTAGTTCGGTTCTACTGTAAAAGCAACAACAAACCGTTTCTGTTCATCCTATGAATGATAATGTAAACTGCTACTGCCTTTTTATTCATTGCAAATTCGGAACACAGAAGGCGAAATATTGCCTTAGCTTTGACAAAACTTCAATTCAAATGTTCATAAAAGTATGCTAAATAGCACTTACCCTTATAGTAAAATGTTGTAAGATATATAAAACTTTTATTCAGTAAATTTGGACTAGGCCTCCGCTGTTTGAAGGTTCTTCTCCACAAAATTTTCCTTATCCATGCTTTGGTTGCCAACTCTTCAGAATAACCACTTTTGAGGGATTTGTATGAGCAAAGGGATTAAAATAATCATTAACGCCTAGATACTGATACCACAACTCTGAGTAAAAAAAAATTTGTTTAACTTTTTGTACCATATATTACAAGCAGGATTTTTAAAAATTATTAAAATATTTTATATGCGGTATGAGATATCAGAACCAAATTTTATTACTCATAATGTAATAAAAGGAAATTTATTACATTAACCTAATATCCGCCAAAATAAGTATGCTAACTTTAACTGTTATAACATATTCTGAGTCTTTAAAAGCTCTTTAAGGCATGTATGAACATTACAAGTTTAGGGTTTTAGGTATAAAATTGATATTTTAACAGTTTTTCATAACTCCATGCCGGCACAGAACAAATCCGAAAGTACTTTTAGAATTATTCTTTACCTTGTGAGTACAAAGTGTCCCGCGATAAATCTATTCGCTACCTGTTACAATGCTCCACTATGTATTTATTACGTCTTAGTTTTTACTTGGGGATAATAAAGACAAAAATGTTCCCTTTTAATTTTTGCCCGTTAATGCAGCACACTGCCACATCATATATTGTGAATAACACATAGGATTTCTTGGAGTTCACACGCCAATCATACCACCGTCGTAGGGAATGTATTGAGGAATGATAAAAAGGGAAAACCAAAAAAGGCAATGCATAGACTGGAAGTGGTCCTGTGAAATTTAAAAAATTACACCAAACATGCGTTAAGGAACAAATAAGATACGTTCATTACTAAATTCAGCTATTATTACAATCTATAATTTAGTAGTAAATGTTAAAAATGGTAATGGAGTGGCGTTATGTGTTTAGGATATTTTTATATGCTTGCAACACTTGTCAACTTGATGCCACTCATCAAGAATCCAACAGAATTTGGGCTTCAAATAATCTCTCTACTTGAAGAATGTGTGGAGACTTTTCTCTCCTCACCCCCCTCTCTTTCCGGAACCTTTTGAAGAAAGAAGCCTTAATGTGGCCATCCGGATAAAGTAAGTTCAAATTTTAGTAACTTTTATAATAGTACCTATACTTTAGTAGTGCCTGGGAACCCTTTTGACCGCGTGCATTGAGTGTCCGTGTGACTAATAAAAGCCCAAGAATTAAAAACGAAAAAATTAAATTTCTCTTTCGAAATGGAGTTATAGGAAACTAGTGTTAATTTCAGTCCACTCGGTTGAATCGGGTATGAGTATCACCTTTGCTGGAAGAAGACCATGTCAAAAGCACCTACCAGGCAGCAAACTCGCTTTTGAAATCGTAACGCCGTTATCCGGCACCGCTCATTCAAAAATTATTATGGTTGACTGTGCTAAAGTTTAAGAGCCTAACCGCCTAGATTTGAGTAAATCCTATGTCAGCCGCGTTGCCACGCTGAGATTTAAGTGATTCTATATAATCGTTGAAGGCACCACATAGCATTACCAAAATCCATATCTAAATTCGCTTTCCGTTTCTTGGAGTAGGACGACGGCAATGGTACTCAACTGTGTCCTCGGTGACTTTAGTAATTTAGTAATCCATTTCCAATAGTTGGTTTTCAATTTAGTTAAACTTGTCAACTAAATTGTCACAAAAGCGGAACCAAAATCAGCTGTTTAACGGAGGAGAACTTGACTTCAATAGTTTTGGCCGCAACGTCACGCTACGATACGATATGAATTGACTAAGAGCAGCTTTAATGGACGATTAAGAGTTGTTTGCACTACGTCTAAATGTTTTTACTTTGTAACTGAGCCAGGAACACATGTCACTAATATCTTTATACATTTAAAATTTCGTGCTGCAACGGATAATGATGAGTGCATGATGACGAGGGCTATAGAGCTATTATTTTCTTTGCGATATATATAGATATATATATTTCTTTTCAATATATATATATATATTGAGTAATATAAAGAAAATAATAATTTAATATTATATCAAACTCTACATTTTGTTCTATATAATCTAGTTTTATATCAAGAATTTAATACTTTCTTGATTTTCTTAAGCTGCAAACCAACTCTCATTTATCTCTGGTTTACTTTTGGTTTATGTTTTTTATTAATTTCGTTACTGAAGTTATTTATTTTCTTAATTATAACTTAATATTGTATTATTTACTTCATCGCGCTCGGACTATTCCAAAAACCAGTCTGTGAATCTGACATTCCTATAAAGCCAGCGAGTTAAGCCGAAGCTCTCAGTTTAGTCGTGATTTGTAGTTTGCCTTGTATGGTTAGGTTAGGAATTGTTGCATCGAAAAGGATTATGTCTATTGGTCGTGTACTTATCTACGGTGGGAAGGGAGCCTTGGGAGCGACCTGCGTTTCACATTTCAAGGCTAATAATTATGTGAGTATTATTAGCTAAACTCAAATAATGCATGTGTTTCACTCATTCTTATAACTACACAGTGGGTTGGTAGCATCGACTTCAGTGAAAACGAGAGTTCCGATGTCAGCATCATTGTGACGCGTAACAGCACTTGGGTTGAGCAGGAATCTTATGTTATCGAGAAGGTTGGTGAGGCATTGAAAGGTGAGAAGTTAGATGCCGTAATTTGTGTGGCCGGTGGTTGGGCCGGTGGAAATGCAAAAAAGGACTTGGCTAAAAATGCCGATTTAATGTGGCGTCAAAGTGTTTGGACTTCCACGAACTCTGCAGCGTTAGCAGCACACTACCTTAAGAATGGGGGGATTCTGGTGTTAACTGGTGCTAAGCCTGCACTTAAGGGAACTCCTGGTATGGTAGGTTACGGCATGGCCAAGGCTGCGGTGCACCAACTGACACAGTCGTTGGCTGAAACGGATTCGGGCCTGCCGCATGACGCTCTGGTGGTGTCCATTCTACCTACGACCTTAGACACTCCAATGAATCGCAAATGGATGCCTAAAGCGGACTTTACGACGTGGACACCGCTTGCAGAAGTTGCTGAGTAAAGACGTTTGTATTTTTTAACGCATTTTAGTTTCAAATGGAAGTTATATTTTTAGCTTGTTGCTACAATGGACAAGAAGTGAAAATCGGCCTAAGTCAGGAGCACTTCTGCAGCTGATCACAAAAGATTCCATTACTAAACTTTTGGAGGAGCATTAAGCAGTATATAGAGCATAACATCGAACTGTTACATGTAGAAGTCGACGGTTCAAAAATTTAATAAAGCAGACGAGAGTAAATAAATTGTGGCTTCGCGATTTTATAGTTTTTCTTTTCAGGACATAGAGCGAATATAATAGAAACTTCGTACACTTATTTTGCCTTAAAAAGGAGCGGGGACATAATTAAACTGATTATACAATACTTAATCAGATAACGAGATAAGAAACTCGAAACAAGTCAACAAAAATGTATCTCTTAATATATTTTGAATATTGTAGAAGATATTGTACTTTAAATTTCATTTTTCTGTAATGAAATATTTTCCTGCTGTAATATAACAAACTTTATTTTCTTGGGTATAAAATTAGCCTGTTTAAAGTTCTACACTTATGTACATATTAAATAAATGCAGCAGAGCATGAGAGGTTTTAATATCCAATCTCTTAAGAAAAATAAATTTATAAAATATAAAAAATTTATTTTTATGATCTATTAAATCTACAAATGGGGTTTATGTACTTCTGAAGCTTTTAACTTATTTAAAGATAAAAATTAATCTTATTTTAAGATAATGTAATTGAAATGGAAAGTATGAACAAATTTGTAAGTAATAATATGTGAGCTATCGGGAAGATGGTGAAGAACAAGAAAGAAAAGAAAAGAAGGAAGTCTAAAGAACCTTCCTTCTTTTTCTTTTCTTTCTTGTTTTTCGGGATAAATTAGTTATTTCTGGCCGGTAGTACGTTTCGTTAGCGAACAGTACGTTTTTCTGTACTATAATACCATAAGGCGACCGTTGCAACCATGTTAGGCGGCAGTGGTCAGTAGTGGTTGTCTTTGGTGAGTTGTGCTGTAAGGCAAGCAATTCTCGACTTGATATTAGCTGATGTTTTGTTTGATTCTTCGAAAATGAATAAGCGAAACAATGTAAGATACACGGTTTATTTATTATTTCATAATTAATAACCCAAGAAAATAGATACGTCTACCCCCAGAAGTCAACCGTCTGCTGTACGTCCGGAACCTTCCGTACAAAATCACATCGGATGAAATGTACGATATTTTTGGAAAGTTTGGGGCCATTCGTCAGATTAGGGTGTAAGTTTGGCGTGAGGTGGTAAAATTTAACGACTTTGAAGTTAGTTTCTAAATAATTCAATTTTTATTTAGGGGGAATACACCAGAAACTCGTGGAACAGCATTTGTGGTCTATGAAGATATTTTCGACGCCAAGAATGCGTGTGACCATTTGTCTGGATTTAATGTTTGCAATCGGTACTTGGTAGTACTATACTACCAGTCCAATAAAGCATTCAAACGAGTGGACGTAGACAAGAAGCAGGAGGAGTTAAACAACATCAAATCTAAATACAATTTAAAAACGCCTGATGGTCTTTAATGGGCGGCAGAAAGTTTAGGATGCAACTTTTCGGTTTCGCATAATAAAAGAGCACGTCATCATATCGCACTGATGTTTAAGCAATTTTTGTGTTTTACTATGAGCGTGAATTTATCAACAACAGGTTCAATTAACGGATTATATCAGTTTTTACAGTCAGTGAAAAGTGTTTAACTGAAATGGAATATACTAAATGGAAGAGCCTAAAGAAATTATTTACTATATGATATTGGAAAATGTTTACTCGTTCCACGTTTTTTTATGATAATGAACACATTGTGTGCATTATTGACCTCACGGAATGTTAAAAATTCTCATCAAGCCTAAAATTTCTAAAGAAAAATCGGAATTAATTGAAGGACATCCAAGACTTTTAAAGAATTGTTTTTCTAAATGATTAGGACTTCGAAAGGAAACCGATTAATGAAAAAATATGGTCACTCGTCTGGTTTCGGGGTTATGGAAATGTTCAGGCCTACATCTCAGAAACTACAAGTTTTAAAATAACGCATGTTACTGATATTGTATAAAGCTCTTAAATATATTTGATTAATATAATATAGTATTTAGAAATTCAAATTCAGTAAATGAGTATTTTCCTAATTTCTTAGCAAAATACTTTTTTCCTTGCTTTTTCATTTTTTTCTAAATTCTAAAATTAAAAATAATTAATCTTCATAAGTGGTGCAAAAATTCAGGAAAAATTGCATTTTAAGCTTGGGAACCATGTAAGTACAAACTCAAACTTTGGCGGAATTTTGCGGAATCCAGTTTCTTAATGATCCAGTTTCTTCATAAAAACGTTCCTTAGCCATTTAGATGTCACGTTTCCTAAATGTCAAAGCGTTTCCTCTGGTTGTACCTCCGGCGAAACCAAATCATCAACCGAATCAAAAATGTAAGAAAATTTCGACTCAAACTGCAGGTGATTCATCTACTGAATTAATAAATTTATTAAGTCCGAACATGGACGCTCCAGCAGATCGTAACCCATCAGTTGAGCCGTTTTCGGTGGTTCAGGCTGACATTGTGGATAACAAGCCGATTTATCAGAATATGGTGATTGCAGCTTCTCCAATACAGGAGCTCTATTGTGACGCGGTAGTCGGACCCAGCATAAATAGTACCGGAGACATATGTACCTAAATCGAAGCAGTCTCCCTACTTTTAATAAACTTGTAGTTCAACTTACAAAATCTACTTTTGCTTTTCCCTTTGTCCCTCAAACTTCTGAGGAGGATGTGCGTCCGCACATTAATTTAAACTTGGGATTCAAGAATTCATCTATCTCTGTCCGCAAATATAAGATCAAACTTCCTAGGAAAATTTCTTCGTTTAAAATTGTCGTACCACATCATATCTTTAATCGCGTGGTTGGCCCAAAGTTTTGGCCTGATAACGGTGTTATCCATAAATTTGTGCACAACACTAAACGAAATCCCACCAATAATAATATCTCCTCACGAGCCACTGCTTCAAAGAAACTAATTCGTGACTTTTCCTTTATAATTCTATATATACCGTCATCGGATTTCGCAAAATTCGGCTAAAATTTAAATTTGTCCTTACATGCTTCCCAAGTTTAAAATGCAATTTCTCCTGATACCCAATTTTATCCATAACATGCTCATAACTTGTACAGCTTCCAAAATATAGGCCTGAAAATTACAAACTTTAAAGGTCCATAACTCGGAAACCAGACAGGGTTGACAATTACATTTTCATTGATCGGCTTCTTATCGAAAACATTAAAAAAAATGTTTAAGGGTCTGCTGCCCTTCAATTATGCCGAAAAACCCAACGTTAGACGTAAGTAAGAACAGTTAATTATTGTAGTTGTATTTATACCCCACACCAAAGGCAACTGTCTTTGCCCCACACGCGAAAGGAAAGGCTATATTCATTTTGGTCCTCCGTTTGCAACGCAGATAAGGTGGATATAGAAAAGCGTCACTTCTTGAGTCGATTTAACCCTGTACTCCATCTTTTGAAATCACAATTACACAAATATGTATTAGTATAATAGTAGAATATTATAATAATAATAGAAGAAAATTTTCACACAAATATCTTATTAGAATAATAGTAGAAGTATAGTACTTCTGGTGGTAATTCTTTAAAATAACAGACTTGCAAATGTATTAGTTTATAAATTTAACAGTAGTTTGGTTACATAGAATTTTCAACTCCTTGTTAAAACCTAGTAACCGATAGGGATAAGATTTGTCGGTGTACCTGCTTGTAAATATCACGAATTCCTACACGTCAGTTTAATATACATTTATTGGAAACAAAAAATTACCACAAAAAATGTACATTAGCATAAATCCGCTTAATTAGCTAATTTAATCATATGAATTAATTTTAATATATCGTAATTAATTAATTATAGACGGTTGCATTAACTTACATCTCCAATAATTTTTTATATATTTATTACGTACATATTTACATATATAAAACACCTAAAACTTTAAACGATCTCTTTTAGTGTAATTGCATTTAGAATCTGATTAAATTAAATAACTGGTTTTATGAATGGTTTGCATCTATCCCTTGTATGTTCTCTGAACTCGTATTCGCATGTGGAAAGTTTCCAAGACGTGCCTCTTTGTTAATTTCTTCTTGCAGTTTTTGCATAGCCAACTCTTGCTGTTGCATTTCTTTTAACTGCTCCTTTGCAGCTGCTGCCACAACTGCACGTTCAGCTTCTGCCTTGCATTTGGCTGCCTGCTTTTCTTGCTGCTGTACGGCAAGACCTTCAGCCGCTTCGTAGTCCGCTGCTGAGATCTCAGTTGGTGGCCTATTATGAACCTTCATGTGTCGTTTCAAAGCTACGTATTGTATGAAGCGTTTTCCACACTGATTGCATTCGTGTGGCTTTTCACCTGTGTGCGTCATTTCATGATGCTTCAAAGTTTGTGCCTTGGCGAAGCGACGATGGCAAAAACGGCAGGCGAAGTCCTTGACGCCTTCATGCACGATACGGTGGTGTCGCTTCAAGTTTCCGGGTCCATTGAAGCCTTGTCCGCAATCAGGGCAAACATATGGGCCCTCCTTCATCATAAAGTTTATTGCTGGACTCCAAGAAGGTACGGCAACTTCCGGAATGGGATTAACTGCAGTGCCTGCGAGTTCAGACATGTCAACACGTTTGACACTGCGCGGGTTTTCGGGAATGGTAGCCGTTGATTCTGCAACAGCTTTCAATATCTCCTCAGCCACCATCTGATGACACTCTTTCGAGTTGTTAGTCGGTATCGGTAACGCAGGTAATGATGGCTTTTGTTCGGTCGAAATCACACCAACTTCCAGTTGCCGTTTGCGATGCACCTCCATAGCTCGCATAACGCGTTTTTCGTGGGTCTTTAAATGCTTGGTCAGCCCCTTAGGATGTATAAACTTCTTGCCACAGACTTTGCACTCGCAACGCTTTTCGCCGGTGTGTGTCATTTCGTGCATCTTACAAGCATTTGATTTGCCAAATGTCTTGCCACAATACTGACACGCGTAGTCCTTGATTTTGTCATGCACGATTTTGACGTGCATTCGAAGATTCTGTTTGTTGTGCGAAGCATGTGGACACAATTGACATTGAAATTTGCGTTCCTGCGTATGCGTGTTAATGTGCGTGTTCCACTCCTGACGAGTTGTCTTGCCTACGCCGCAGTAGGGACAAACGTAATTCTTAATGCCTGCATGTCGCATAAGATGATCCTTCAAAGCCGAATTGATGACAAATCGTTTACCGCAGATGTTGCATGGGAAAGGTAGCTCCTTACCGTCGTGTTTATACATGTGCTTTTTGAGAGCCATGGGACAACGAAAGACTTTATCACACTCCGTGCATGGATAACACTTAGGCTCATTGAGCTCTTTAACTTTGTTATGTACCTTTTTTAAGTGCCAGTTTAGCTGGCGAGTTCGTGCGAAAGAACGCTCGCAGCCTTCCTCCGGACACTTGCGCATCTCTATAGTCTCAGCGTGGCAGTGCTCAACGTGAAGACGAAGCCCGTTTGCTGTTGTGAATCCTTTCAAGCAAGTTGCCACTGTGCATTGGTGCGGCAACTTATCGTTGTGGTATGTCATGTGCTTCTGATAGCACTCTAGTTTCTTAAACTTCTTGTGGCAGATGTGACAATCTATGATGCGATGCAAATGCCTCTCAGAAACTGGGATGCGTTTGCGCTTTGTCTTCGGTTTACTTCCAGATTTCTTATTGCGCAAACGCTGCGCTAGGGGTTTGTCATCGTCACTCTCACTATCATTGACCTTTGTCTTTGAACATAATTGAAACTCTTCATCATTGTCACCCCATTCAGAATCACTCGAGATGTACTTGTCCTGGTCAAGCTTGATATCGACTTCGTCCAACTGCACTGCTTCTGCAGCTTTATTTACGGTTTCCAGCATCTTGAAGACCTCTTCCTCATTTTCTATTAGTTCAAACTTATTATTTAGCAGCGGGTCGTAACTGACTGGTTCATCGTCGTCAACACTCGGAAGATTTGTCTCTTGTGCACTTTCTTCGAGATCAAATTCTTTTATATGCTCGGGAATAGATGGCTCAGCTTCCATAAGAGCATTGGCGCTCATCCACTCCTGAAATTTCTGCACAGAATCGACACACTGCTTTTGAAACTCGTGCAAGTCGTTGAGACGCGTATAGCAACCATCGCAGATGTTCTTGGGGAAACCGTCTTGAGGCTCCACTGACAATGAAGTGCACACAATAAGCTTTTTTGCTAGCCCGGGCACGAGAAACAAATCGTACACATCTTCCCCGTTTAGCTGTTCCAGACAAATTCGACAAATGGAGTGAATACTGCATAAACCTTTAATATCCATTTTAATACACTAGGCCTTGTGGATCTTTACAAAGAAAACACTGCGCCAGTTAATTCCTCTCCGGCTCAGAATCATCACCAATCGGCCTGGCGACACTACGGCTTCTTTCTTCAAAAGTTTTTAGGAAAGAGAGGGGATGTGAGGAGAGAAAAGTCTACACACATTCTTCAAGTGGAGAGATTTTTTGAAGCCCAAATTCTGTTGGATTCTCGGTTCTTCTTACGCACACAAACAGTTGTCGTCCGAACAAGTTCCGAAGAGGTTTCCCGAAGATTTGTTTACATTTTTATACTGTGCTTTGGAAGTGAAAATAAAGAGTTAAATAAAGTGAAAGTTGAAAAATATCATTAAAAAACAATAAAGGAAGTAAAATAAATATATTTAATGTAATAAAGTATTGATATAAAATAAAAACAAGTAAGTATAAAACTGAAGAACAAAAGAACAACAAACGAAGTGTCCGCAATCATGAAATTGTATGATTGCCATACCGAAGTTCTTTGTAAAAATTGTATTTTTTTAGAAATTTAGTTTACTTATCCTGTTTTGACCACGAATACGGCCGTATTTTGCAACTATGCAATTCATTTTAATTTAAAAGAAGTTATACACACATAGAAATTCCTTTTTCTTTAATTGTTAATCATCATGCAATATAATTATGGCAACTCTGGCGAACATTCCGAAATTCAGTAAATTTCACTCAACACATTTAGGAATCACACGTTTATGAATTTTAACATCAAAAAAGAAACGTAGTGTAGCCACGCCTTCTTCTCGAAGCCGGCTTCAAGAACCCGCTTCAAGAAGAGAGGGTTCTCCAGGGCCAATTGTTGTAGATGCAGGTCAGCCGGCACGCAAAACACCGCCGCAGAGGAATTGAGTAGTAGGTTATTCACACAATATGCAACTCATAGTACTAACTCAATAGCGTTGAATGTATGAACAACTCCATAATATCTTTGTCACAACTCATTATGTACACAACTCTATTTGCACCAATTCTTTTTTCACAAACTTACAGCCAGGTTCTGAAAAGTCACGGTGTGTGAGTCCAAACTTTCGTCTCAAGTCACTACCAGCCAGATTCTGAAAAGTCACTTTCGTCTGGTTTCGTCTACTTTCGCCCTAAAATCAGCTGATTTTCGTCTTTTAGTATTCTGAGAGACGAGCCAAACGTCTTTGCAAAGAGCTTACGTCGTTTTGCCCATTTTGTCAAGTAAGAAATTCCGAAAGACGAAAGCAGGCGTTCGCAGCTGATAAATGAGACGGTAAAGAACAAGTTGTCGTCAGGAGGTTTTTTGTTTTGAATGTGCGGTAACTGAAACGAAATTTATTTTCGAAATTTAGAATTTATATCAGCTTTTAATAATTCGATATGCCTTGAAGAAGAAACCGTGTTTATTTCGTTCCTTCACTGAGTATATTTCTTTGCTCAAAATTCTAGAACTTTGTATTCTTTTGAACTTTTATACGCCAAGTACAATTTGAGAACTTGAATTAATTCTTGTTGAAATAGTAAAGACATTTTAACCAAATGGGAAAAAAGCTAAAAACCAAAATGCCAAAATATACTGCCACTGCCACTACCACAATGTAAATACTACGGCATTGAACAGCGAAGTCAACAACTGATCGTTTTCACTGCCAAAGTTGTTTTGTAATTTGGGCTTTAGTGTAATTTTCTTCCCATTCTAACACGGCGAAATTTTGGCGAATTCTCTGCCTTCAGCCAGCAACAAATACGTGTGTCCACTGTGATCCCTAATAATAATTCTTCGTGGTATAAACCGATATGACCTCAGAATGACATAAACAGCTGGTTCTAAGATCCAGAGAAGGCATAGAACCAAGGCAACGTTGGCTTTGGTAACTAATAGAAGTAAATCTCAGTCGTTTCCTCTCATGAAACAAAAAATTGCTTAAAATATCCTTTTTTTACTTTGCGCGTATAATTAAGTATACGAACACAAAGCTCTGTATATTTTAAAATAATAAACAGTAAAAAAAAAGTCAAGACTCTTCGGACAGCGATGAATGCTATCATTGCACTCTGCCACTTTTGTGAAACGCATGGCCCGTCGATGATTTTTTGTACCCAGACGCTGCGTGGCAAAACACGGGAATGTATAGAAAAACATTCGACTTCGAATAAAATATGCTCTGCGTGCATCTCTCTTGGTCATACGATCGGTTTGTATAGTACCGACAATGATAGCGAAGCTACATTTTTTAGCACCCAGTTCGCGGCGATTCCTGACATAACTGCGCTGATCCGACAGGCAACTGTAAGGAGTCTTAGCTGCGAGGTCAGCCACAGTAAGGATGGAGGTTTTGTATTTTTTGGAGATTCGTCCCGTGGACATGTTCTCAGCCATACGTTTCACGTCAGTGATTTACAGGTATGAAAACAAGACGTTCCTAACTCTTTCTAAGTGTTTAAATAAAAATTTCAGGCTCGTGGATTCTACCAGCTCTTCTCGATTGTAGTACTTATGAAAGACAAGTATTTCTTGCTTAATATAAAGCCTTTTCTGGCTGAGCATTTAAAAAAAATTTCGTTGGAATTACAAACTCTTGCCGAGAAAGTTGTACACAGGGAAGAAACAAATGGATTGTCGCGGCAACGATGCATACCCAGCACGTTGGTTTCAGAACAAGCATCCCGTTCCCTACAGGAGCTAACTGGCGAGAAGGGTATATACCATATTTTGCATTCTCACTTCGCGTGGTTGCTGCTCGCTGGCTCGCGTTTTCTTACCGAACATGTTACCTTTGGTAATTTGCCATGGTTGACTCTACAAAGTTTCAGGGACCCTCAGCAACTACTAACATACAACGCCGCAACTCTCTCAATGGTAAAAAAGTATGAAGAGTCCGTGTATAATGGAGGATATGAAGAGTGTTTTTCACTGCGATACATTAAAGAAATTGTACGTGAAGAATTTGCTGCTATTTGCTTCTGCGCCCTTACGGGAGTGACGGTAGTTAACAAAACCTGTGCGTAACTCTTTAAAGTTTCACATGTAGAAACTCTCACAGATAATAATACGTGGTGCTCCGGAGTGTACTTTTCACTTCATGCTCTCTCTCAGCATGCTGCTCCCGGAGCAAATGCAAAACTTGATACTTATTGACACCCAGCATCAACATTGTACCAACTCCGACTATAGGATAATATCAGTTCCGAATGACATCGCGGTTCCCATTGCAAGCAGCAAAGTGCTTCGGATTGATTTCGTCAATGGAGACGATCTAAGAAAAGTGTCGGTGAAATGGGCAGGCGAACTGCCAAGCAAATGTAGGAAATAAATTTGTCATTGCCAAAATATTAAATTATACATTTTCAGGGCCTCAGTTATTGACTAAGCTGATAAAGGCTGTGGACGAACCCCTCTTCACAGAATCCGCTTTAAATAAACAGACGAAAGTACTCATTGAAGAGTGGAAGACGTAAGTTATTTTTGTTGGCCTGCTTATCAAATGTTAAATTGCTTTTCCGTTTAGCAAAGTTCTGTGTCTGAATCGCGCCAAATCTTCAAGCACAATATCGAAACTCAGGAATGTGCTAGGCGTACAATCACAAGATCTGCCACTCATTCGTTATTGGTCCACACATTTGCAATCACCAGTCAGAAATATAATCTAGTATAATAATATGCATTATTTTTAACGGCTTATTTCATAAAAATGTAAACATCCCTTATATGAATACATAATGCTAGTTGTCATGGCAACGATAAACATAGCCTAAATCGCTAAACTAGCATTCTTAAAATTTTGTAATAACCTGCTGTAATAATAATTAAATTGCATATAATTCCAATTTTCCAATATTTTTCGATTAACGATTAACTTAGGCTATATCCATATATATAAATGTAGGTGATGAAAGAAAAATTAGAACAGTTTTTTTTTCTTTTTGTGGTATATGAAACCAAGGATAGGGGATGCCCCCTATCCGTGCAAAGTATTTGTTGGTTCCGAAGGGTTGTCCGGTTGTTGGGAAGGGGAAAAGAGGGAGCAGTGACGGTTTACACTTCGCTTAGAGATTTCGACGCTATAAGTGGACGGGAAGGCATGCGCGGGAGATCGAATGATCGAGCGACCGAAAATGAATTCCCACGATAATGTGTGGTTCGTTGGAACGGAATCGAGACATAAAGGGGTGCACCACTCTGGAAAGCCGAGTACTTCTGCTAAATATATCGGAGGAATCAGGATGGCTACTTCAGATTAACATTTCCCATTAAAGTAACGTAAAATAATGATACACACCCTACATCACGATGACGAACCAAGGTTTCAATAGAGCTGGGTACCCTACTGTCCCCTATAAGTTTTAACTTTTAATTGGGCACGGTCTAGAAGCTGAAGATATATTTGGGAAGCTCCCGACCATAAATGCGAATTGTACTCCATTTTCGGACGGATATTGGTGATGTAGATACAATGAAGATGGGTTGGAGTGAAGTATTACACCGCTTGAGAAAGCCCAAGCACTTGGCTGCTTTCGACACGTCAAAAATGTGGTCGTTTCAACGCAGATTACATTGGATTGACATGCCCAGAAAATCAAGAGCTACCGACTCATTAATATCCACACCACCCATATTTAGAGGTGTAAAATTGGCACCCGCTAAACGTTTGTGTGTCAACAGGCAGCATTGGGTTTTCGCGCATCAAAATCCACCCGATTCGCTCGACCCCACTCTTGCATTTTATTGAGGTCAGATTGGAGTGTCATTGATAATTCTGCGTTTTTCAATGATCTCCGTCTTTAATATAAAACAAGTAAGTGTTGTCTTCGATCAGTCCAAGTATCCTACAGTAGCTAAAAAAAATAATTATTTCGCCAGTTGACAACTTCTGTATAAGTAGGCGGACCACGCCCATTTTTGGCTATGTCCCTAGATACCTCGGAATAAAATCGCATTAATATTTTCCACCGTTTATGAGATATTGACAACTTTTGTATGAGTGTCACACCCACTTCTGGCAAACAGATAGGTAATGCCTGAAGATACGTCATGACAAAATCACGTCTTAATATCTTATACCGTTTATAAGATATTGATACCTTTTTTGAGTAGGTGTGGTACGCCCATTTTTTGCTAACAGATTGGTATTGCCTACAGACACCTCGCAGTATAATTTCGTCTTCATATCTTATACCGCTCATGAAATATTGCCAACTTTTGTATGAGTGGGCGGACCGCACCAATTTTTTGCAAAATTTTTTATAATGGCACCATGTGTTCCGGTATAGAATTATACTTCAATATCTCGCACGGTTTATAACATATTTACCCTATAACATTTTTTAAAACGAGGTGTCTTCACATTCCGTATGTAAACTAGGCGTGGTTGTTAACCGATCTGGCCCATTTTCAATCCCAACAAAACAAAGAACATTTGCGCCACATTTCATTACGATATATCTTTTCGTTCTCCCGTAATCGTGATTTCAACAGACAAATAGGGCTAAATCAATTCAGGATGTGGCGCTGAGCAATATATATACTTTTCTATATCTATCTCGCTTCCTTCTGCGTTACAAACGGAAGAACAAAGTGAATATACCCTAATCCCTTCGGGTGTAGGATATAAAAACAAAATAAATCGCATACCAAAAGAAATCTTTCTACAGAATGTAGGTGTAATCCCAAAAGGATACGTTCACTTTGATATTTAGTATTAAGACTCTTACTACTCAGCAGTTCACAAAATTTAGTCCTTTGTTCAACCCCCAAATCATGACAGGATCCTATATTTCTGGCAGTAAACAATCGTTCTTAATTGCGGGATATCCAAACTTGACCGGATAGTAATTTAGCTATCTGAAGTTCTGATTCCAAAAATTTATTTTTCACTACACTGCCTTGGCTTTTTATTTCAATAATGTTGAAGAGAAAATAATGCTTCTAAACGAAACTTCAGAGATTTACTTCTTGTAGCCACAGCTCGTGCGGCGGCCACGGGCACGTTCAAATTTGCGTCCTTTTGATCGCACATATGGACGTGTGTGTGAGTGAGGTACTCCGGGAGCTTTTCCAAAATGCTTACAGGCTGTGCGTGCGGTTCGTTTCCCTTGTAACAACAAAGTGTGTTTGCCAGTTGGTGATTTCAACGCCAACTGGTCGAAAGTCAGCACCTGACCACCAGCCTTAAGGATGCGTTCACGAGCCGTTTCAGTAACATGTAGAGCGCAAACAGTCATCTTCGGCACCTTTAATAGACGAATATCATTTGTTACAGTGCCGACGACGACAACTGTCGAATCAGGTTGAGCAGTTTTCTTGAAAAAGCGGACCACACGCTGAAGCGACATCGGAGGCCTATTAGTTCTACTCATAAACAAACGCTTCAAAACGATTCGGTTGAACTTTTTATTAGTTCGGCGCTGCAAGAAGCGGTACAACTGCAAAAATAGGAAAAATTAAGTAAGTGCAATAGTAGTCACTCTGTCTTATTACCTTGACAAGAAGCCGTAAGTATACATCCTGGGATTTCGGCTCTGTCCTGCGAACTTTTCGATCGTATTTATGACAGATATCTATACCCTATAAAACATAAATTGTGATTAGAGTGCATTGAACACTTAAATTTTAAACTTCTCATTAAAGGTCATTAGTGATTACGTTCAAACATTTTAGATCACTTTGAATTAAGAAATCCGAAAAGTGAAATTAATTGGATCTCACCATTTTAGAAGCCGGAAAAAGAAGGAGTCGTCAAGTTGGCAGCACTTGGTATTAGGGACCAGAGCTGCTCATTACGTGAAAAAAGTCTCTTATATTTATAGGAATTTAGAATTTCTTTGGGAAACTGAAATTCTACGAAATTTTAATATATGAGAGTATCTTTCCTACTTGAAGCATGACATCTACGGGGTGCATAGTGACTACAGTAGAAATAAAATGTGTTTTTTAATACGTGTTTTGATGTGAATGCTTGAAACGAACTTTTTTTTATGAATACTTTAAGCATCTACGAGAACATGTTACAAGCTTTTTGGAAACAGTAAAAATATTTTTTCTACACATAAAAGTATAAAAATTTTTCTTATGTTTGTAGATAACTGGACACATAAAAAGACGACAAAAATATCAAAAAAATATTTTTTCCAAGAAAAATATGTGTAAGTATTTAGGGTAGTGTATAGAGTGAGTTGGGCACATTTTAAAAAACAATGCTGGAACCGTAAGTATTTAATGGATAGTATTTACTAAAAATAATCATCAGCACCGAGGTTTCTACGTGCTTTCTTGCATCAAGAAATTTCCCTTCTACAAATATATCTTAATATCTGTATTATTTAGCTCAACCATTTCTAAAAATTTTAATATAACGATAACTGCTAAATACCGCTGGCCCAACCATGTAGCATAAAATTTTTTAATGAGGATATTTCTTTACATTTGAGAAACCCTAATGTTGGATATATTACTTGTAAATATATATATGTTTACATTTACAAGTAATATATCCAACATTAGGGTTTCTCAAATGTAAAGAAATATCCTCATTAAAAAATTTTATGCTACATGGTATATATATATATATATATATATATATATATGTTCATCATTACATTTATGAATCATTACTTTATATTTGAATTGTTAAAAAGAATTTCAATTAATATGTAATTATTTATATGCTTGGTTTTTATTATCTTAACTTGTAGTTGAAATTACTAGACATTCGCCTTCAGTATTTTTCAAAACTATTTCTTTCTTCCTCTTCGTATGATTTTTTTTTCTTCCTCTTCGTATGAAAAAACCTGGCTTGATTAAACTATCAATTAAATCTGTCTCTCTAGAGAAAAAAATTTTAGAGGACTGTTTTTTCAGTATGTAAAGGTCTTTAAACTTCCTCAGGAATCATCTCAATTACCGAATGTATATTTATTTTAGATATTTATAGTCTCATTAGCTAAATTACCAAATTTAGTTGAAGAGTTTCTGGTAACGCTGGCTATAGGAAAAAGATTTTACCACCGGACGCAAACGAAAAAAGTTTGAAGTGACATGGCAACTCCGTTCTTTTTACTGCCATTTTAATGAGCCTGATCTGCACCAGACATCCGCATCAGTTCTTGCTCGTCTTGCAAAGAAGTTGGTGGTTTGCTTCGTTGTGAACTTGGAGTGAAAAATAATAATTTGCAAGGTACGCCATTTTCTAAAGCATTGAAAGAAGACTTTGTCTTGCATATAGGTTAAATATCGTTTAAACTGGTAAGTGCTAAATTTAGTCCCATGTTGCAAGCAGCATACGTCTTGTCAATGGACAAATACTTTAGCTTTGCAAAGGTAATTTATTTTAATAATTTCTATATTACATAAATTCGCCCATTTAAATTTTTTCTTTGTTGACCTGTTAGAAATTGACGGTCTTTTTGAACAAAAAGTACAGTTTACTTTTGGAGGCATACTCTGTAGTTGTTTTCCGAAGTTTTATACCTTGGATCGTCCAACAAAACCGGCTTAAAAATAATTCTTGCCTTGATATGTATGCATATATTGAATTTCCGTCCACCCTTGGGCGCCATCTTATTTTAGCAGTGAAATCGTTGTGCTGGGTCGCTACATGGTGAAAATTTGCTATTTGGGGAAATTGGCTTGTATACTTAGTGAATTTCTTTATATTTGGACTATTTAACATTCACTTTTGGTTTGAAAATTCCATATGTTGCCAATTTTTTGCTTGGTAGGACCTTTTTAATTTTATGAATTTTGATTTAATATTCTTTAGTTTCGGCTTAAAGCAGTAATTTTTACTGAAGTGAACTGAAAGTAACAAGAAAAATCGATAAGGGCTATATCACACGATCCCTCTTGTCTCTTATTGTGTATATTACATGGTGTTCCTTGTCGCGGTAGCCCGTTTTGTCGTTTGCGAGGTACTGAGAGAATCTACCACCATTTTGGTGTATTCGATGGCGACAAAAATGAAGCGAGTTCGGAGCTAGGTAACATGCTACACACATTGTGTCCTACGTCACATTTATAAAAATTATGCAACTAAACATAGTTTACATAATAAATAAAACAAACAGAAAAAATAGCTTAACAAATATTTGGAACATCAAATCAACAATGTTTCCCGAAGATTTGTTTACATTTTTATACTGCGTTTTGGAAGTGAAAATAAAGGGTTAAATAAAGTGAAAGTTGAAAAATATTATTAAAAAACAATAAAGAAAGTAAAAGAAATATATTTAATATAATAAAGTGTTGATATAAAATAAAAGTTAGTGTAAAACTGAAGAACAAAAGAACAACAAACCGCCATCATGAAATTGTATGATTGCCAAACCCAAGTTCTTTGTAAAAATTCCACGAAAAATTCTATTTTGACCACGAATACGGCCGTATTTTGCAACTATGCGATTCATTTTAATTTAAAAGAATTTATACACATCGAAATTGTTTTTTTTTACGTGTTAATCATCATGCAATATAATTATGGCAACTCTGGCAAACATTCGGAAATTCAATAAATTTCCCTCACACACATTTAGAAATGACACGTATATGAATTTTAACCTCAAAGAAGTAACTAGGCGTAGCCACGCTTTCTTCTCGAAGCCGGCTTCAAGAAGATAGATGTCGCCATCGCCAAAGGCCTTGGCTAGATCTGTCTTCTCGAAGCGGGTACTTGAAGCCGGCTCCTTGAAGAAAGCTTGGCTACACTTAGCTTCTTTGGTGTTACAATTCATATACGTGTGATTCCTAAATGTGTGTGAGTGATCTCTGCTGAATTTCCCAATGTTCGCCAGAGTTGCCTTAATTATATTGCATGACTATTAACACGTAAAAAAAAAAGAATTTCGATGTGTGTATAAATTCTTTTAAATTTAAATGAATCGCATAGTTGCAAAATACGACCGTATTCGTGGCCAAAATAAGATAAGTTTATTAAATTTCTAAAAAGAGACAATTTTTACAAAAAACTTCGGTATGGCAATCACACAATTTCATGATGGCGGACACTTCGTTTGTTGCTCTCTTGTTCCTCAGTTTTATACATACTTGTTTTTATTTTATATCAACACTTTATGATTTTAAATATATTTATTTTATTTTATTTATCGTTTTTTAATCATATTTTTCAATTTTCACTTTATTTAACACTTTATTTTCACTTTCAAAGCGCAGTATAAAAATGTAAACAAATCTTCGGGAAACCTCTTCGGAACTCGTTCGGGCGACAACTTTTTAATTTTTGAGTAAGAACAGAGAATCCAACAGAATTTCCGCCTGGCGAGATCTAGGCTTCTTTCTTCTTTCTTCAAAAGTTTTTCGGTTAGAGAGGGGTTGTGAGGAGAGAAAAGTCTCCACACATTCTTCAAGTGGAGAGTTTTTTTGAAGCCCAAATTCTGTTGGATTCTCGGTTCTTCTTACGCACACAATTAAACAGCTGTCGCCCGAACGAGTTCCGAAGAATTTCCCGAAGATTTGTTTACATTTTTATACTGCGCTTTGGAAGTGAAAATAAAGTGTTAAATAAAGTGAAAATTGAAAAATATGATTAAAAAACAATAAATAAAATAAAATAAATATATTTAAAATCATAAAGTGTTGATATAAAATAAAAACAAGTATGTATAAAACTGAAGAACAAAAGAACAACAAACGAAGTGTCCGCCATAATAAAATTGTATGATTGCCATACCGAAGTTCTTTGTAAAAATTCTATTTTTTTAGAAATTTAGTTTACTTATCCTATTTTGGCCACGAATACGGCCGTATTTTGCAACTATGCGATACATTTTAATTTAAAAGAAATTATGCACACATAGAAATTCCTTTTTTTTAATTCAATAAATCATCATGCAATATAATTATGGCAACTCTGGCGAACATTCGGAAATACAGTAAATTTCACTCACACACATTTAGAAATCACACGTATATGAATTTTATCATGAAAGAAGAAAGTAAGGGCCTGATTCTGTATAGTCACGGTGACTTGAGACGAAGCTTTCGACTCAAGTCACTACGTCATAGTCACGGCATTCTGTAAGACGAAAATTTCGTCTCGTCTGGGCTTTACGTCGCACTCACGATGTCGTTAAAACAGTTGCCGCATGTCGGTAATAGATCTCAAGTTTTAAGTGTTGTGAAAAGCATTTTTGTATATTGCAACTGCCGTGAATTAAGAATATTTAAGTGGAAATTTTTAATCACTCAATAAAATTGCTTTTTGTGCAAATATCTGATGTAGGAACAAAGCTAAACTGAAAAATTATCGAAAGAAAAATGTCAAGATATAAATATACCCGATATCTTATTTTATTTCACTCAGTTTGAATTATCTATATTTTTCTATTCTACGTTGTCCAACACTGAAAACAGCTCTTTTTACTGTATGCTTTTGGTTCTAGCTTCCGATATATAGACATTTTCTGCAGATGTTTCTGCTAAAAGTTCATAAAATGCTTTCTCCATCATTTTCGATTGCAGTGCTACTGAACTTGGCTGTGTAAGTGGAGGTCGTTTCGCCGCTAGTGTCTTCCTGCCTTCTAATTGCTTTCCTTCCTACATCGTAGGAGAAACCATTGGCGAAGCCGATGCTCATAAAAGCAAAATGCTTGCAACGGTTTGCTCCAAAGTAATTGAAGGGCCGCCACCTACTTCAGCCTTTTTAACAAAATTTCTTGAACAAATAAATTTTTCTACTGCTCACAGATACCTCCTCCTTCCTTGCATACAGCAAAATGAAACTGACAACGCGAAATAATGAATGGCGAATAATTGCACTTCTAATTACATATCCATATGCAGACAGAAAGGGTGCTTGTGAGGCTAATGAATGATCCGAGAGAACGAAAATTAACCAAAAAATCACAAGCACTTGGTTAAAATTTCACCGAGCCTGCGTCGCAGATTCATTTTAGGTACCACACATGAATTTCGTTTCATTTACCGCACATTCAAAACAAAAAAACCTCCTGACGGCAGCCTTTTCTTTATCGTCTCATTTATCAGCTGTTCACGCCAGCTTTCGTCTTTCAGAATACACATTTCTTACGACAAAAGACGAAAGCTCTTTGCAGAGACGTGAGTCACGTCTTACAGAATACCAAAAGACGAAAATCAGCTGATTTTCGGACGAAAGTGCACGAAATCAGACGAAAGTGACTATACAGAATCAGGCCCTAAGTCTCGCCACGCGTTCTTCTCGAAGCCGGCTTCAAGAAGCCGCTTCAAGAAGACAGATCTCGCCATCGCGTTTGGGCTTCAAAAAATCTCTCCACTTGATTAATGTGTGGAGACTGTTCTCTCCTCACATCCCCTCTTTCCGAAAAACTTTTGAAGAAAGAAGCCTTGATGTAGCCATCGGGAAATTCTGTCGGATTCTCGGTTCTTACGCATACAATTAAACAGTAGCCGCCCGAACGAGTTCCGACGAGGTTTTCCGAACGTTTGTTTACTTTTGATACTACGCTTTAAAAGTAAAAATAAAGTGTTAAATATTGTGAGATTCAAAAAATATCATTAAAAAATAATAAAGGAAATAAAATAAATATATTTAAAATTATAAAGTGTTAGAACAACAAGCCAAATGTCCGCCATCATGAAGTCGTATGATTGCCATACCGAAGTTCTTTAAAAAATTCCCTTTTTGGGAGAAACTTAGTTTACTTATCCTATTTTGGCTACGAATACGGCCGTATTTTGCAACTGCGATTCAGTTTAATTTAGAAGAAATTATACACACATAGAAATTCCTTTTTTTTAATTGTTAATCATCATGCAATATAATTATGGCAACTCTGGCGAACATTCGGAAATTCAGTAAATTTCACTCACACACATTTAGAAATCACACGTATGTGAATTTTACCATCAAAGAAGAAAGTAAGTGTCGCCACGCGTTCTTCTCGAAGCCGGCTTCAAGAAGACAGATATCTCGCCCTCGCCGATGTGTTGAGTATGATGCTTTTTTACTAACCCATGCCGCCATCGCCAATGTGTTGAGTATGATGCTTTTTTACTAACCCATGCAAAGGTTTTGACAACTGTCAGGCGAAGTTTCGTGTCTCAATGCACATATTACACGGTGACACTTGACCCATTGATAATTCACCGCGATATTATTTGGTTCTCGTTTTGAAGATTACACGATGTCCCTTCACGATCGTCAAAATCTTGCTATTTAGTACTTTTATAATACTTGTACTATTTCTTGATATACCTTTTTGAATATATGTATGTATAAGGTAACCGTGTGAGAAGAGCCATATTTTGTGAAAAGCTTTCTGATATCAATAAAAATTAATAAGCAAAATGGACTCATTTGATGGTGTAGTGATTAAAGTTATAAGGCTAGCCGAAACCTGCGTTAAGCGTATTGTGTTTCTGACGGCACACGATAGAATGGTTTTGCGCAAATTTTGCCAAATATTGGAAAAAATTATTAGAACTAAAAACTCGTCAAAACGAAATCGTATTGGATAAAATTATGGCGCATTAATAGAGATACTGAAGGATGCTTGTATGGGGCGTGTTCACTGCGGGTGAACTGGTAACTGTATTCAGTTAAGAGAAGAAAGAATGTAAGGGTTGCCTGTTACAAAAATAAAACTACACTTTGTAAAGAAACGGAGTAGTTTTAGTCCTATTCTCTACGTTCCCAAATTTTTTAGCAAAGGAACACCGTTTGACCACTAACCACATAACATACAGACCGCTAAAAGTTCCTTTTTTCTGGTCCGCAGAGCTTTCAGTAGCCTGGGTCCCACAAAATTTCTTACTCTCGTTTTCTCTTTACACGAGCAATTGTTTTTGCTTAACGGCTGCTAGGCATCGTCGGTTTTCTCGTTCTCTCACATGTTTAAAATGTGTTCCTACTCATTTCCACAGCTACTGAGATCTAGATTATGCTCGTTATTTGCGTTCGTCATTGCATACTCATATTTTGTATATTTGTTTTTTTCGGTAAGCAGAACATTTCTGTTTGCATTTTTCTTAAGATTTAAGATTTTAGAATTTGTATTTTTCTTATTTTTTTTTGGTTTTCACTTTTACTGCACAATTTCTCGGATAACTAGTAAGTGTTCTTTCTAATAGAAATTAAAACAAATAGATCCCACTTAGAGATCAATAAAATTCGATTTGGCTGTAATGTTACGAATAGTAAAAACTAATCAGTTTATCAATTTTAGTTTGTAATGTTTAAATCGGAATATTGAAATATTGAAAATTTCTTGAATACCTTTTATTAACTAAAAAAAAAAATTAAATAAATTAAATAAAAATTCAGTCTTTTAACAGGAAAATCAAGCCTTAGTGGAACAAATATGGCTTTTCGTGGAAATAATCGCAATCGCAATTATGGCAACAACTACGGCGGTCCCATGGGAGGAGGAAATCGCATGGGTGCCAACATGAATATGTCGCCATGGGACAATCAGAATGTCGGAAACAGCTTCGGTGGTGGCAACATGCGACAAGGTGGAGGCGGACAAGGAATGAATGCTCAAGCCATCAGCTTGGCAAACAATTTACTAAGCAACCTATTTAGAAACCAGAACCCACCGTCATTGTTGGATTTGCCACGCGGTGGTGGCGGCGCTGGTATGGGAAATCGCAACCAACGCGGCGGGCCGGTATGTATATGCTTTAGGTTTTTTGGTGCACATATTTTTATACTTTCCTTTAGTTTTTTTGCATAATCGTCTAACATTTTAAATTAAGGGAAATAATCTTAAAAATATTCACTGTATGCATGCTTGGCCAAAAAGTGCGAAATATAAATCTTTATTTATTCAGAGAAGGTTTGCTTAACGAAGTTGCTTTAATTAAAACTATGCCATTTGTTTTTCGTTTGCAAATTTTTGTTCATGTGTCTCAAAATTGAGGTAGTGTTTAACTTATACGGTGATTAACTTATAACACAAACACCGTGAGAGTCGATGATAAGTCAGTACAAACACGAAAGGAAACTTTTCGTCATCGTGTGATGAAAGCCTGATATACTTCGGGTGTATGCGTTCTAAAAATAGTTTGTTAACTTGTTTTCTGCAGGTTAGTAAAGACAAACTGTCGTTGCAACCACATATAATTTTATGTATGACCTACAGTGGTCAACTGCTTACTTCGATCTTTGTTCTTAAAACCCTCCACTTCTTTTGAGATATAATGAAGCCTAATACTGCTCTTAACGGATTTAAAAAAAAATTTTTTTTATTTAATTCCTCGACAGAGAAAAAAATATGGTGTAAAAAATTGTTAATCCGGAAACTTACGACGGCAGTGTATATGATTAAAAAACCAGCTCACTATAAAATAACCAAATGGTGTCGACACAAAAGGTGCTTTTTCGGTTTTGTGCATCATAACTTGCTTACATATGAAATATTCCTTACATTTTCCTTGCAAAAAATTAGCCATCCTTTGTAAGGTATCAGTAAATATTAAATTTTTATTTGAATCATCATTATTTTCTACTTGCATTTAGAGAAAATGGGGGTATTTTTTTACATAATCCTTTTCTTACGGTGTTTTCTTTTGCCTTTATAAATTCTGTTATTTTGTTTTCTGAACAAGAAAAATCCCTAAGTAATTAATCGCGTTCTTTCTACGAAAAGGCACTGATAGATCTTTTGCATCAGTTTTTACGTTGCGAACGTTCTCAATCATTCGCAATGTGACCACTACGCCTTTCTTCTGTGTTCCAGCCAGTGTAAAATAAATTACGCACTCCTGAAGGTCCCAACTCGAAATTATGCTCTCGTAATAAGCGTCGTTGGATTTATAAAACTTAACATCTGGACCAGATCAGAGTTAATGTGTAGGGAAATTTGTAATATTTGTCAAAACTTAGGAAGGTATGATAACATTCAGGCGGATGGCGGGCGTATTGATTTTTCATTGGAGAAGAAACCTTACATAATTTCATTTTCATACAATTTTGCTTCAGTTTTTTTTATAGATTTCAGATATTTAAGGATATAGGTGCTATTTAGAAAAAAACACTACTATCATGCGTGTTTTCTATTTTTAGAGTTTTGCAAAGAAATATAAATGGAAAATGTATAATAATTTTTCGTAAGTAAAACTTCTCTACTCCGATTTTTTGTTACATGTGTATTTGGAAAATGTGATCAATTTTCGATAAATTCCGAGCTGTTCCACACTTAAAAACAGTACACATCAAACAGCGCCGTAACTTGCGAAGTGTTTTTATAGAAATAAAAGATAGTCGAGTCGAAAAAAGCATGCGTACAGTGAATGTCTCTTCTTAGCTACTATTTTTTTCATTAATTCTAGTTCTTTAAAAAATATAGAAGAATCTTGAATGAATAATTTTTTTTAACGCAACTTTTTGGAAACAAAAAAATTTTAAAACAGTTTTGTCTTATTTTGAAAGGAATTGTGCATTTTTGCTTCTTAACTTTGGCATTAGCTCTTTTTAAATGCTGCTCTTTATTTGTTTCGGTCCGTGCACAATTTTCTAGCAATCGACTATAAAAAGTGTTTGCGTAACTAACCGTAAAATAAATATTTACGTATGATCAGTATGGTTCTAACCTTTTTAGGTATTTTTGTTTCAAGTATTTATATTTACACAGGTATTTAAAAGAGGTATTAAGAAATATACTCCTAAATGTATATTTTTACTTTAAGCTTTTACAGCCTTTTTAAAATAGAATTTCTGGAACTATTCCACATATCTAATTAGCAAATATATTTTTTATTCTCTCTTCTCCATATATTTCGATTGATTGAACCTACGATTTGATTTCATAAACACGTGGTTGTATCTTTCATTACAAATAAAAATGTGCCACCTTAAATTGGTGTTGCCGCTTTGTTGTTGTGTCATCTGGTTTTTAATACTACAAAATAAATCCTTTGCAAAAACCAATAAAAACACAACTTGCGCAACCAAACCACGCACTTGTGAATGAAACGCGCCACTGAAATCAACCACGACCGTCCACCATCTTTAACACTTACTCTGATGCTCCGCAACGAACCGATGAAACTCGGTTTCTGGTCATTACCAATTACTTCTGCGACCGCACGCACACTCATAACTGCTTGTGTTCTTGCTGATCTGGTCCTGCACTCAATCACTTCAACAAATGTGTGCGTCAAAATGTTGTGTTGCCCAACCACGGTCACAACATTTTGGTCTTCATTTTTTTACGCAACAAATGAAAACACCAAACAACAAATGTTGTGTCACCAATGACGCCACAAACCGCCCACTACTACTTGTATCATGTGTTTCACATTCTGCCATCGATTGTCAATTTCACCGCCGATTCCGACCATCTTATAAAAAATATAAAATCTAAACTGTGTAAACACTCTTGCATATGCACTAAATTATATGCTACCAATGTGTTCTATATACGAAATATTTTAATGCATTAACATGTCAAAATGCTTATAAAATTGAACTACAACTCTTTACAAATTGTTGGCAAAATTACGTTCTTCGCTTCAACTTGCAAACGCATATTCTGAACTAATAAAAAATGTGTTCTTACTTACAAACATTGTACGAATCTATTAATCTTCATCCTTTCACTTCGAAAATTGTTATCAATTCCATGACAAACATTGATGTGTTTTAAAACTTAAATGTGTTAAATACGCATATGCGCGATTTCCTTTAAACATACGATGAAAAAACGAAACTTTTATTGTTTATAACAAAAAAATAAAGATGGTCAATCGTGCTGGTCCTAACAATCGCCTAAACAACCGTCGTGTTCAAGGAGGTTTCCAAAACCGTGGTGCTGCTGGTGCCAAACCGGCTCCCAAACAAGCAGCTGGCGGCGGCATTCGCAAGCAGAATGCCTTTGATCGTGCAAAGAAACTTTTGGCTAAAAATGCCACCAATAAAAAAAAGGAATCTGCTTCTGGCGATAAGAAAAACGAGAGGTAAGAAAGTATTCAAAAATCAATTTTCCAATACTACAAAATTTCAAACCAAATATCCTTTCAACATTGAAAATAATAGTATTGTATTTTTAAACTTGCTGAAGTTAAATGGAAGCAACGTCTTAAAATTAAACTGAAGTAAAGCTAGGGTGAACTATAGGCATGAATCCCTGAATCCCTGTAGAAGGAATAATTTGCTAAAAATTACGTTTTAAACATTGAGAAATATCAGTTTTTAACTTTGTTTGCACAAATGGATCGATTTTATATATATTTTAGGTATAGATAAACAGCAAGTACTAAAATAAATAAAATGTGTCTGCAGAAACTGATAACTTCTGATTCTATGTATTATTTATCGCATACTTCTATTATTTAATACGTATTGTTTGAGATTTATTGATCTTGAATTCCGGACTTAACATTTTCATATATTGTATATTTGAAGTTTTTGGAAGATTAATACGAGAGAAAGAGACAAACATAATAAATTAAAAAATGGGACCTTATTGTTGTATACAAATTTTGTCCTCTTTCCCAAATATCATTGATGATTCTTTTGCGTAATGAAGTTTTTTGCGAAGTTTGTATAAAATAAAATTTTAGTTTTGAAAAAGATATGCAATTACAATTAACTGCGTCCATTTTCTAAAGGCTTGCGTTAGATATATTTTACGTGTGTGCTGTTTTTTATAGTGTTAAACATCCGTCCAACGAGATCTCTAGTGAGTTCTTAAACAGATAATTTGCGATGTCCAACCTGATTGAAAATTGATCCTTTTTCTAAATAAAAACCTATACATATCTTTCAAATTCTTTAATATACAATATATTGAACACCAAATTAGTTTAAAAACTGAGGTTATCCGTATTTCTATATGAACGCCTACATTCGGAAGGCACTTGGCTAACACTTTCAAACAGCTTTTTTAAATTAAATTTAAATTTTAGTAAAAATTTAAGTAACACTGAAAAGAATTTGTAATTAAAAGTTAACAGATTTTCTGCTCTTTTTGCAAAATTAAGAATAATACCGCTCGATTATGTGAACTCCTCGAATAGGCTTCTTGATAAGGTAAGGTGCCGAGTATTTGAAGAGCCAAGAAGTGATTCATATCCACAATGTAACTAATGACACACAGATTTCCTCTCTTTTAGCAATATCTGAGAAATTCTAGGGAACATACCAAATTTTATTTCACATTATATACACAGATAATGTAAGAAAATATATTTCAATTTATGATAGTTTTCATGAGTTGGCAAGTTTTTGAGTAACAAAAACTCGCACGATATAACTTTCTGAGGAAAGAAAGATTAAGACGTCGTTTGTAAAATGAAAATGAGAAAAGAAAACACAATACTAAGAGGTGAATTTTTTCGATGAAAACCAAATTTATTTCTAAAATCATTACACTTTGAGGTTCGTAACCTGTTCTCTCTAACTATAATAGTTTCAAAGAAATTGATGAGATTGCTATAACTCGGAAGGTGGCGTGTCAAGGTGGCTTCCAAAAATTTTTTCTTCCTTTAATGTAGGCTATAACAAAGGATTGTTTTGGATTTCAAAGTAAAAAAATGTATGTATATATAAGGCATGCAGAAACAAGCGTGTAATCCGGAAAGTAAACATATACAATTGAGAACAATTAGGAAATGCAGCAGAATTTCATTCACCAGATAGTATTTCACATAATCGAGTGTTCACATCAACGAGAGTTGTTATTCAGGTTCTTTCTAAATATAGGCACAGTGTCATTTGCGAAAAGACGAGGTCATGGTTTCTCCCTTATTAGGCTTATTATTAGGCTTATGAACCTGATCTCATCTTGTTACATACGAACCACTGGTTTGGATAATGGAATAAACGTAATTTTATAAGAGCATAATCTTGCAGCCGTTTTTCATTTGTTTCGAAATACTTCACATTCCATTACTAATACTGGCTTTTTATTTATTTTCTTTAAAAAAATAAAATTCATTTTCAACAAAATGTAGCAAGGAGTCTCCTTATGCTAGCGTTCCGAATGATATGTTCTATTGCCACCTGTGCAAGAAACATATGTGGGACGCTAACTCATTCGAGAACCACATCAAGGGACGAACGCATTTAATGATGCGCGAGGGCATCGAGGAAAGTTACCGCCTTAAGGCTAACATGATTCGCCAGGAAGCCAAGATTGCTGAGCAGCTGAAGTCTATCGAATTGGACCGGTTAAAGCGTATGGGGAAATCAAAACAGCGTCAGCTAGAGTACTGTACTATGTGCGATCTGAATTTCCACGGACATCTGTCGGCTCATCGCAAGTCAGAAGGACACTTGCAGCTGAAAAAGTTCTTGCACCCCAAATGCGTAGAGTGCAACAAAGAGTTCGCCACGCGCATCGACTATGATTCCCACTTGCTGACGGCCGAACATTTAAAAAAAGCAGCTGAGAAGAACACTAAGGTCGGAGAGCGCACACGCAACACCCTGACTATTCTTACGGAAGAGGAGGAGTTGAAGGACGTTCGTCCACCACAGAAGAAGAAGAAGAAGCCCACAAAGAAGACCGATGGCGTTGGTTCTGATGGAGAGAAAAAGGAGGGCGATGATGCTGCAGAAGGGGAAGAAGTCGAGGGGGAGGATGCTGAGAAGAAAGAGGGCGAAGACGGTGGCGATGAGACCAAGGATCCTGATGAATTAAACGAAACGCAAGAAGAGGAGGAAGTTGCTCTACCTGTTGATCCAGAGGATTGCATTGTCGACTACGTTGAAGGTGACGAGGTCCCCACTGAAGTTGATACTCGTTTGCCCAAGTACAACTGGACTCGTCCTGTTGGCAGTGGTCTCATAACTAAATTGGAGTGCTACGAATGTGCTTTGTGCGGCAAGTTCTTGGACACTGAGGCAACTGTTGATGTGCATGCTCGAACAGTGTCGCACCACCGCAATTTCCTAAAGTTCATTAATGAAAAGGCGAGTGACACCAAGATTGCGCAGAAACGCGCCGCTGCTGCTTTGGAAGAGAATGAGCGTAAGAAGCGTAAAGTTGACGAAGCTGAAACTTCTGCAGCTGGTGATGAAGATCACAAAACTGAAGACAAGCCCGAGAACGGCGAAGAGACTGCTCAAGAAGCTGCTGATGGCAACGAAGAGCTCTACGATCCTTCAGAAGCTACCGGAGACGATGAAGACGTGGAAATGGTCGAAAATGGTGAGGGCGCCGAAGAGGAAGCTGCTGAAGAAGAAGAAGCTGAAGCTGCTGCCGAAGACAATGGGGCTGAAGAAATGGAAACTCATGAGGAAGAGGATGAGGAAGAAACCGAACAACAGGAATCCGTTGAACCGGAACCAGAGCCCGAGCCCGTTAAAGCTGAGCCCAAGCCAGAACCCGTAAAGACTCCAGCTAAGCCCGCTCCTGCTGCAACAGTCGAAGCATCACCAGCCAAAAAAGCTACACCTGCGCGTGGTGCAGCTGCTAAAGGGACGCCACGTGGGCGAGGGCGCGGACGCTATAATCGTTATTAAGCGAAGTATGGCCTGCAAAGGATGTGGAAGGTGAACGGGAAATATAAGCGAACGGTGTTTACTTTGTGCAACGAGAATTTTAATAATTTTTTGTCTTAATAACAAATGCCTGGTAGAGCCTCCCGATGATTGAGCATTCCGATGGTTTGCGTTTAATATTTACACATATGTATTACATTTGGCATAATTGTACATTCTGATTAAAATCTCGGTGCACAAAAGTTCTATAGTTCCCAAAGACATTATTGCAACTATAAAATTTACATCATGTATTATGTATGTATTTATTGCACTTCATACAAAATGACGCACTTAATTTAATGACTATAGGCATTGTTCAATAGTATCGAAAAGCTATTCAATTCCCTTAAAAAGTTCTTTAATCGAAACACTGCAAATTTTAAGAAGGGGGTAATCTGGAGGCAGGTTTGTTATAAGATTAATGAACAAATATATATCGAGCATTTTAAATATATAAGAACATTACTAAGTGCGCATATTTAATATTTCAGATCAAAAAAATAATATAATAAAATAATTTTTACGTGTGTAGAAGTTTTCGCTTTTATTTAACAATGGTGAAGTGGTTGGCGGCGGAAAGAAGAATCTTAAGTAATTGGACCAGAGCTATCCTAGTACGAAATCTGATGTCAGCGTAAGTATTACGGGATCGCAATCAAAGCTATAAAATTTAAATAACGACTTTCTAGAGTCAGATTAAACAAACAAACATTGTTTCAGTTCTGCATTAGTTTCCGATTATTACTAGAAAAACAATGGCCTTTATTTACCATTGCAGGGGCTTGGCTGCAATAATGAAATCTTCATATGAGTCTATATATATATAACATTAATTTTCAAAACATTTGGCGCACAATATTGGGATCAGACCCAAACTAGTCAGCGGCTTCGTAAATCTGGCTTTTAATATTGGAAAATATTAGTATTGGGTTGGCAAATAAGTTCTTTGTTTCTTTGAGTGGAATAAAACCAAATTTTTTGATACAATAAATAAATTTTAGTAAATTATATATTGGCATCGTTTATGGATGACCTATTGCCATCTCCCCACCAAGTTCATTATGCCGCGTTCCTAAAACGTGGAGCTTGTCGGCGGAAAACCAGTTCAGATGGTTTTTAATGGCCTCTTCATCATTGATAGCACTTCGTAATAGATGACTCGCACAATACACACAGGCGTTTAGAGGGTGACAATTTTCCACCTCTAAATATGGGTGGTGCGGATGTTAATGAGTCGGAGCCTCTTCATGTTCTGGGCATGTCAATCCAATGCGATCTTCGTTGGAATGATCACATTTTTGACGTGTCGAAAGGAGCAGCCAGGTGCTTAGGCTTTCTTAAGCGGTGTAAGAAATACTTCACTCCAACCGATCTTCGTTGTATCTACACTACCTATATCCGTCCGAAAATGGAGTACAATTCTCATATATGGTCGGGAGCTTAGCGAACATATCTTCAGCTTCTAGACCGTGTCCAATATCGTGCGTTAAAACTTATAGGCGACAGTAGGGTATCCAGCTCTATTGAAACCTTTGAGCATCGTCGTGATGTAGGGTGTGTATCATTATTTTACCGTTACTTTCGTGGTAAATGCTCATCTGAAGTGGCCAGCCTGATTCCTCCGATTCAAGTATTTAGCAGAACTACTCGGCTTTCCAGAATGGTGCACCCCTTTTATGTCGCGATTCCGTTCAAACGAACCACGCATTATCGTGAGAATTCGTTTTTCGGTCGCGTCATTAGATTGTGGAATAATCTCCCTGCGAATGTCTTCCCGCCCACTTACAGCGTCAAAACCTTTAAGCGAAGTATAAACCGTCTCTACTTCCTCTTTCCCCTTCCCACTAACCTGTCATCCCTTCGGAACCAACAAATGCTGTGCATGGATAGGGGGCATCCCGTGAGCTTGGTTTCATCTGCCATAAAAAAAAATACGAATAGCATTATTATCTTCGGATGCAATCCCGAGATTGGTTGGAGTGGCTTGCTGCTGTGACGCCATGATCCTGCGTGTTACATTATCGTAGACGAACCATTATTCGTTATCCGTCACAATTCGTTAAAGAAAAGGGATCGTTTTCTTGGTGTTTCCGTAGCGAGTCGCAGATGGACATGCGTGTGGTCAAGTTAGCCTGGGTTTGCGATGCGGCACGCACACGTTAATGCAAATGGCTTTCTGCACTTGTATGGGATATATTCAATGTTGTAGCAATCTCTCTTACCGATTGGGATGAATTTACTTCGATTATAGCCTTAATGTGTCTTTAGTTAATCTCGGACGGACGATCGGGACCATTGATGTCGAAATCTCCAGAACGGAACTTGGTATACGCGTTCTGTTAAGGCATCATCTCCATACACAAGGCATATCTTTTTATGAGCATCTGCAACTCGCTTACCTTGTTTAAAATAGAGCAAAATGTGACTACAATACAGGTTACTTATTTCCATGTTCACAGTACGCAATAATATTAGCCACACCAAACGCATGCAAAATATACAGCGAAGCATTATCTAAATGTGTATTCGATTTGCACGATAGCGCTGAGAAAACAAGAGAGAACGAAACTCACACCGAAACAAAAACCGAAGGAATATTTGCCATAAAATATTTTCAGATTTTCTGACCATTCCCGCTTTTGTGATTAATAATATCTTATAGATGATACCTTAATTTCTGGCTTTTTCTTTACAAAAGTCTTGTTAAATCTAATTTTTAGAACTACCACGCAACTGGCTGATTAAGGTAGATTAAGGTTTCTTAATTAGGTCACCATATCGGACTTTGATTTTTCTGACTGTTGCTAGCACATGTTTATCAAACTGATTCAAGCCGAATCCCTTAGTGCGTATATAAGTTCAAGATCCTCGCGTATGTATGTACAGCGTCGAGCCCTTGAGTTTGCTCTAGCCGCGATAATAGATTTCGCTTCATTTGGCGTGCCTGAAGTGACCATAAACAACTTGGCGTCATACTATCTATGCTAAATGATATATCTAGCAACAACTACCAAAGTTATAAAATAACAAGTAAGAGTGTTGTCTTCGGCCTGGCCGAAATCTAAATACCCTACACCCGAGTAACTGAAAAAATTATAATTTCGCCACTTAACAACTTTTGTTAGGCGGACCACGCCCATTTCCGGCAAATGTTTTTGTAATGTCTCTAGGTACTGCTAGATAGAATTACGAAGGTATTAATATTTTGAACCGTTTATGGGATATTGACAACTTTTGTATGGGCCCATTTTTTGTATACAAATTGGTTATACGTGTAGTACCTCGTCATAATTTCGTATTAGTGTCTTATACCGTTTACAAGATATTAATAACTTTTGTATGAGTGGGCGTGGCACGCCAATTTTTTCAAAAGTTAGTAATGACGCTATATGTTTCGGAATAAAATTATAGCTTAATATCTCACACGGTTTATGAAATATTCAGATTATAGCATTTTTTGAAACGAGGTGCCTTTACATTCCGTATGTAAAGTAGGCGTGGCTGTTTACCGATCTCGCCCATTTCATTCAATCCCAAACAGCCCTACATAACAAAGTATATTTGTGCCAAATTTCATCGCGATATCTCTTTTAGTTCTCTCGTAATCGTGATTTCAACAGACAGACAGACGGACGGACAGGGATAAATCGATTCAGGAGGTGACGCTGAGCAAGAATATATATACTTTTCTATATCTATCTCGTCTCCTCCTCTGCGTTACAAACGGCTTACAAGGCTCGATTATATTTTATATATAATTTTGATTTCCATTGTGAATAATTACTTTCCCAAAAATTTAAAATTCTCCTTATTACTATATTACTGTCCGTAACTTTCTGGTTCCTATCTTTCGGCTTTGCATTTATGTAGGAGCAGTAAAATAAAACGTGCAAATTTGTGACTTCTTGATAATTAGTTTTCCTCGAAATAAAGTTTTATCTACGCAATTATTACATAAAAATACTTGTACAAAATACCACACACTTACAATACCTTTGAATCTCTTTAAAATCAGAAATACTTTGGCTTAGGTTACATTAAGCACCGTTGTCACTGCATCCACCACTGCATTCAATTTAAACCACAGTCCACTGTGTGCTGTTCTACAGTAGTTCGCAGCCGGCTTTGGTCACTTTGTGATCGCTTAAGTCCGCATCGCCAGCGTTTGATGCATCCGAGCACATATGAATGCTTAGTACGGCTAAGCACGTAAACATATGGATCGGATGTGAAGTGAAGGGCCATAAGGACATCGGCTACAAGGAAGAACGGGTGTGACTTAGGCACGCGGTTGGGTGCGATTGCCATAGGAATTGCAACCTTCATTGGTGAAAAGGAGGGCATGAGATATTGCAAAGAGCGGGTTGAGAGGGGTAAGATGCATCTTTACCATTTGGGGCATCCAACAAATTACGAACGATATGCTAAGGAACGCCATCAGCTTGGCAAACTTGATTTCGTCGGGAGAGGTCGTAGCAGTCGTGGTCACGTTGTTGTGGTGATACAACGAAGATCCGCTATTGCTATCGCCTTCGATGATGGTCGCGCGTGCCTTCTCGCGGTCTACCAGATCGTAGCGCATGTGGCGTTTCGTGGTGCGACTACGGCCGATGAAGCAAAGAACCCTGGTGACGAAGAGGTTACAAGCCACAATAACGACGCACAACAGAGTGCCTGTCGGAATCAAAAATAATTTTAATCGTGTCAGTCGTATGCGGTTATATAAGCTATAAACTAAAGGTATTCAGTTCTTTAACTTACCGAACAGCATGAAGATAATGGCGTACGTCTTATTCCAGAATCCCTCTGCGTCACGGTAGCGTAGGCACCTTGGCTTCTCTCCGCTTTCGTCTATATACGCGCCGAATCCGAAGAAGGGCAAGAAGGTTATGGTAACAGCAATGAGGACCAACGAGTGAATAGTTTTGCGTACGAGTTCATAAGTTATGTGCTGCAAATAATCACTCAGCAATTGTAGCACTTGTTTCCTGCTGCCGACTCACCTTGTGGTAGATAAACGGCCTTGCCAGAGCCATCCAGCGCTCGATTGCCATAACGGCTGCAATGCATCCCGAACTCAGACCGAAGAATCGCCACACGACCTTGCCAGCACAATCCAGCCGTATGTAGGACTGGAAAATTGGCGCGGGTACATACATCTTAAGCAGCTGAGTAGTCAGCATGCCCAGTAGACCGATAAGATTATTAGTCGCCAAACATCTGCAAGCAAGCATTTGTACCACTTAACTCCAGGAAATAACCGAAATACAGACTTAATACCACTTAACTCCAGGAAATAACCGAAATACAGCAATAAAAATTACCACTTAAACAACGCTAACTAAAATAGAGTTACGCCTAAATAATGTATATGTCGGCATACATTACACTTGTTCTTGTTCAATCGATTGAAGTTGGAGAATTATATGCCCATGTTCTTTAATTTACGGATAATTTTTTTCAAATAACTAACCAAATTTCCATTTCTCAACAGATTTTCTCTGGGCTCTGCTTAAAATGTGCGTAATTGTCCCAATCATACAATAACTTAAATTTGGGATAGTTTATCAGGAACATGCTTTTATTATATTACATTATAATATAACGCATAAAAAATAACCATCTTGATAAAAAAATTTACTTAAAAATCATAAAATGCATGAAAAACGTAAATCAAATATAATTCTTAAAACGTGAGTAGTCTAATTGCCAAATCCGACTAACCCCATAATTAAAATGAGTGAAGGTTATAGAAAACACACCATATAATTCGATTAATATGCGACGGTCAAAGAAATTTCCTTGATGGAATTGCTAAAGTACTTTTTTTAAATAAGAAAGTTCATTTTAGTGAACTAATTGGTTTGAAAATTAATCGCCCTGGCTTATGAGTGAGTCATATTTAAATGAATTTGTAAACTGCTTAACTTTTTCAGCAACCTAAAAAAATAAATATTTTGGCCTTCGATTTAGGTGTCCAAATTTAAAGCAAATTTCGTATATATTGGGTTGGAAAATAAGTTCGTTCGGTTTTTAGAGAGGAGTGAAACAATTTTTTGATACACAAGATCAATATTATTCAATTATATACTGCCTGATGCGGCACCCAAACATTAAGCCGAGAAACATATTCTAGCTGTCGCAAATGGTTTTCTGCACTTGTGTGCGATATATTCAATGACGTAGCAATCTCTCGTACCGATTGGGATGGATTACGATTGGATGGATTTTAATGTCTCTTGAGTTAATAGCGAATCCGCACGAAACCTACACTGTAACAAAACCACACCAAAGCGAATCCGCACGAAACCTTCACTGTAACAAAAACCGAACGAACTTACTTGCCAGCCCAATATGTCTTACTTAGTTTAACGATTTACCTTTTTCTGGAAATTGAGTGTTTTAGGAATATATTTGTTTCAAGATTTTTTTCATGGGATCGATTTTTATAAAGTTTTATTACCTGGATTATTTCATTGAGCGAGTGTTGACGAGTGAGTTGGACGACTGGGTATAAATTTTTAAAGATCCTTTTTAAGCGCTGTACGTGATATTTTCTCACATTGTATTAAAAAATTCGAATAGATTTCTTTAGAGTTGATGGATTTTTTGGAAGAAAATAATTACATTTTTTGAGACATATGCAATTAGTAAAAAAAAGTGGGGCTTTTAAGTGTTACGATAGTTTTATGCTACGCTGTAGGATAAAAGATATATTGAAGTTTTAAAATCAATGTAGAGTTACTTATTTGATGAATTACTTGACCTAGTTGGTCGTGTAGCAGCGAATCATTCGATCCAACTGTCCTGATCTCGGGTCTCTTCTTATCCAAGATGGCTTTTACTTGGTTGCATATATCGTCATTTAAAATATTATGTCTGGTTTGTAAAGATAATTTTTTACACTTGAGTTGTTATAACCCCTGATGATGTTATACAATTAAATAAGAAATCAATGACGGGTTGCCGAGAGATGTCCAAATAGCAGGATTTATATACAAAAACTCCAGGCGATAGCAAATTTTTTCATCAATGTCTTGTCCTACTGGAATATCTTTCAACGATAACAAAGTTTTAATAGTATTAATTAAAGGGTAATTTATTGCATTCGAGATCGGCGAAGACTATATCGTGAAAGTCGCACTAAACAAGCATTCTATTTGTCAACTGGAAATTTAAATTGCTGCCGGCTAATTAATTTAACGACTTTAGCGTTCCATAAAGTTCCTGCACACTTACCGCAACATCAGCGAATATTTGCTGTTCTTGGCTTTTTTGCGACCCAGAATTACTAAGGCTAAGAAGTTGCCTATAACACCGAGCACCAGGAGCACACCGGCAACCAAAAAACGCCGCCTACTTGCATACAATGTCATCTGTGCTACAGTAGGTGCCAGCTCCGTGGTCGCCAAGGACACGTGCGAATCTTCAAAGGACCCACTAATATTCAGCATTATTGTTGGAATGCGGGGGTGTTTTCCCAAATTTTTTTAAATTAATTAGCTAACTGATAATTAAGTACAACACTTCACAGATTCGGATGGTTGTTCAGTTAGTGATTACAACCGGCGGAATTTTTATATTTTGTTTCGGAATCGTGTTGAAAAGTGAACGCACAAACTGGTTGCCAATATCTAAAGATCACTTTTCAGCAAGAACTGTTCCGCTGAAGCTCAAATAACGCTGCCAGATTCGCGGTTCGTAACGAATTGCTGGCGAAGTTCACACGCCGCATAGTTAAATTCAAATTGGATTGCTGCTAGTGTGGTGTGTTCCTGCGTCGCCACTATACGTGTGTAGCATTATAATTGCTGCAATCTGTTTCGTGCGGACTGGAGGAACGAAATGCAGTGGCTGTAATAGAAGCTTCTGCTCCTGTAAACGGCTCTACTCGGATGGTAACGATAGCTAAGATGTGGATGGCGTCGTCCACAATCGCTAATTGCGGCTCTCGGCTTTTGCTCGCAGCGGCATTGTTAGCGCGCCCACGTTCTATGCATACAAATTCTAGGTACAAAAGAGGAAGAGAGCGTTCTCTTATTGTGAGCCAGCGGAAGCTGGAATTGAATTGCAATGCCTTGGAGCTCCCCAAATACGAATATGTGTGAGCCCGCGACTGCAATGGCATGCAGCAAATTAACCTTTGTGTAACCCTGGGAAAATGCTACTTATTATTTGCTCTTGGAATTTATTTTTGTTTTTAATAAAATCGTAAATCTCGGCACACATGTCACATCGAAGGCAGGTAATGTGTGTTAATTTGGGATTAAGAGGCAAGGCACCTACATGTGTACTAGATAGTCTTAATCTTCTTTTGTTATTAGAGTAAATTACTACCTCCTACCTAAATTACTACCTTTTAAGAGCAATTCGTGACTTTTTCTGGCGTGGTTATCAACCGATTTCGCCAATTTTAAATTCTTGGTCTACATAAAGAATATTTATGTCGCATTTTTATCTACTCATTCTCTCGTAATCATGATGATGAGCAAGAATATATACAATATATTAGCAATCTTCATTTCTTATCTACGTTGCAAACGAGAAAACGAAATGAATACCCTCTGCCTTCAGGTGTAGGGTGTAAAAAAGCCGCTTAAGATCCCGATTTCGCCATTTCTTCGCGAAAATACTTTCTGCGAATAATTTTTCCATAGTCACATAGGGGTTAATAATCGTTGCATACAAATACGAATTTCTCTTCATGCTACGAGGCGATTGAGTATTTGTTTGTAGTTCGAAAAGGATAGCGCATTAATTGCAGAGAATCTCAATGTATTTTTGAGAAATTTCATTGTTCGTATTTATGTTTTTTTTTTAGAATAGAACGATGCGTATTTTCCATAATCTCTAAATTCCGATGCATATTACTGGGTGTTAAAAGGTGCATGAGTTGGTTCGTAATGGCAGTTTTATTGTTATTGCTTGCATGTGCAATTACGCATCACGGATTTTAATACCTGGAATGCGCCTCTTTGGATCGAAATTGCAAACGATATATTTCGGTGGCGCTTAGTTGGGCGCTCTGCGGATATGGGAAATTTTAAATTTATTTAAATTTATTTAAATTGGTCGTTTTTAATGACTGGATATGCAGTTCACTAAAAAACAGGGGTATATTTTGCAACAATAACCATGATAAACGTTTTACTCTTATGCTTCTTTTATAGTACATATAAATTGGAAAATATAAAAAAATATACCCGAGAATTATTAAAATTAAATTCAATAAAATTAAAAATAGTAACAAAAATAAAACTCAGGATAACAATTATACAAGGTAAACACGTGTTGAAATTACAAATTAATCAAATATTACTAAATTGGAGTTAGATTACTAAATTTTAGAAATTGTTTTTATATTTTCGAAGATGTAAGAAAATGTAAAAATCTACCAAATAAACAAACTGACGAATTCTTTTGCATATCCTAGTCGTGTCGTGTAAATTTTGTAGGTTGTAATGTTAAATTTTTGTAAGTTTAAGTCTTCTTAAGTTTTGTAAGCTTGAGTTTTTCCAAGTGAAATTGGCGTCATTTTTCAACTGGACCACTCAGAGTAGCGATAACGTTGTAGTATTTTTGCTTCAGTTTCTGCGAAATTTGGACCTTGTAAGCTAATAAACCAAAATCTTCATGCAGAATTCTCCTGAGAGTATTGCGGCTAATGTTCAGTTGCAGAGATCTTAGGCGAGCTGGAGTTCTCGGGGTGTCACGTACACTTTCGGCAACTTGTTAATGTTAAAATTTACTTTTTAACTTTAATTTTGTAGCATTTTTTCTTTATTATTCTATCTACAGATTAAATCTTGCATACTATTAACAAATACCAAGGGGAGAATTAATTAAACAATGTAAGAAAATTCAGATGCAGGTAAATTACAATTTAGTTTGGCTATTTAAACTACATTTGGCTATTGATTCGAACATAGCATAAAATTTCGTGCTAATATCTGATGTTTAAAATATTTACTTTTAAATTTTTTAAAGGTTCCTGTATAAATCGGTTGATAACCGCTTATTTTGTATATTTGGTATACAAAGTAGGCGTGGTTACCAAGCGATTTCGCAAATATTCCAAAATTGCATCAATATTTTCGTCTGAGCGCCTTTGGCGAACACAAGGATGACTTTTAAAGCCACGAGCATGTCAGTTCATAACCAGCCGCTGTTGGTTCTTTATTTCTGAATTTTCTTTTCAATTTTCGCAGTATCTGCAACACAACACTTGATTTAAAAATATTTGCTTTAATGAGGTTGAAGAGGAAAAAATGCTCCCTTGTTCATAAAAGCAGACGTGCTTACTTCTTCACGACTAAAAATCTAAACCCTCGTAAAGTGTTACAGCAGCACTTAGAATGCAACAGAAGTAGCTTGTTGCATACTAATCGGAATATTCTATTAGACAAAGTTTGAATATAATCTGAAAGTGTCGCTGACTTCGGCCCTAGAGGATGCGATTAGTTGACTTAAGCTTTGGCTTGTTATGCGCCATTGGTTTTGAGCCAAGGCGTTTAAGCTGCTTATGATGTTTTCTATATTAGGCTTGATCTTTATTATAGATATGTAAATATGATAGAAAATACTTCGCCAAACATCATAATCACGGTGCAAGCGCAAAAGAGAGAGAGAGAGAGAGAGAGAGAGATAAGATACATATATAAATATACATATAAATATATATAGAGATATATATATATATATATATATATATATATATATATATATATATATATATATATATATATATATATATATATATATATATATATATATATATATATATATATATATATATATATATATCCGAAATCATCAATATTTAAGAAAAGAAAAATAGGCCTGCTTAATCAGGAGCAAGTTAATGTCGATTTGCAAATAATAAATGGAATAACTAACAGAACTTAATCCTCTTAATTGTACCTACATTCTAATATTCCATCATGTAAGTGCATCACCTTAAGAACTCTATAAAATGCCGTACAAAATAATTAACCAACAGTTTCGCATGGAAGCATGCTTCTCCTTCCTTATAATCTGCAACAATGAAAAATTAAAAAAGCATTATTCTCATAATGAATAATATTTTCCTGAACGCTTTTTGTGACCAAATTTATTAAACATTTTTACATATTATCGATTTACAGTATTTGCAAGTTTCTGTCTACTTAAAAAGGATACATGATTTCTGAGTTTTACTTGTTCAGAGAATTTTAAATTACTAATTAAGTTCTCCTTTGAAAAATCAACAGTAGCTGTTTTATCACATTTTGCACAAGGAATCTGTCCATAAATACGATCCTTTGGCAAGATATTTTCAGCTGGCTCAAAGATTGCAGAAAAATAAAACGTTTTTTTTCTTATCTGTCTGCAACAAGCCACACGACCTCATTTCAAAAATACCATAATCAAACAAAAAACATACAAAATTCATTTTAATCTTTAGTAATATTTAAAATAAAAATCTTACCAATAATTGTGCTCAGCAATCATTAAGGAAACCAAAAAATATTATAACTAATTTAGGAGTTTTTGTCATGGCTTGAAACGTAACGAGTTGTGGACAAATAGGTCAGCATATTCTTTTTTCAATGATTCTGTATTGCTGTAAATACAATACCCGTAAAACTTCAGCGCCATAGTTCCCCTCCACCTGACAGGGCAAAAGTCCTGACTGCAGCACGCTTACGTTTACATGCAATATTCCTCGTATACAGGAATTAAATCTGCACTCAATTGCCGAACCAATGTTTTATAAATGTTTCTGGAATATAAGGCAAGGCAAGGCCGAACAAGTTCGAGATTTTATTCTAGAATTCATGAAAGGATCAAGGAAAGGTAAATGAGTTTTCTGCTGAGATATTTAAGTTTTGAACGATTTTATTTTCTATTGTTATATATATTCAACATGTTGACTTTTTAAGATGCTTTAAATATGATGCCTGAAACCTAAACGCTACTTCTAAGGCAATTAAATTTTCACCGGACAAAAATAGCTTGATTTTCAATAAAATTTTTATCGCGTGTGGCGTAATGAATTGCTGTGCGATGAATCAGCCGAAAATAAACTCAGCAATTGGGTCTACAATTTTTTAGGTCAACAAGAAACTTTAAGAAGGTATGAACGCGTTTGAAGTTTTAGTGGTTCCTCTCTAATTTTTAGCGCACTGGCTTACAGCTCTTGTTATAAGAAAATATTATATGTCTCAACAGAAGTTTCATTTGAAAATTAACTGGTTTTTAATTTTTGTATAATTCTTATGTTATTAACAAATTACAATCTTTAAAACTTAATACATTTAATATATTAATCGTCCATTGAAGTGATAAAGTATAAGAAGTGATAAATATAAAACCTACTAAAAATAAACAACAACACAAGCATGCGAAATTAGAGCGTTTTTGATAAGACTGTTCGATAAAAAAAATCGGAAATATTCAGCTTGATTATTCGGTAGATAAGCATTTTGGGGCTCTTTTGTGTTTAAAGATTTCATTGCCGGGATTATGGGTTTGGGGATGTGTTTGAGAATACCGAGGGTTTCATTGCAGGGATTATGGGTTTTGGGTTTATATTTGAGGATACCGAGGGTAACCCATCTGGATGATTACAGCTTATAACTTCCAGTATCACTTTTTACTGCTTTCAAATATTTCAATTTTGAAATACGGTACTAATTTAATATTAGTAGTTTATGTGTCACAACTCTCCGTCGATTAATTTTTCTCAAGCTGTGTAGGTACCTATATCGCTGCTAACTAGAAAAGAAAACATTACCCTTTGGGTCTATGTTACAGGAAACAAGTAAATAACACAAATACTTCCTAAAGCTGATTTAAAAAAATTATTCGTTACTACTACATAAACTCTTCCAACAGAATTTAACGCATTTAGTTTTCTTTTATACACAGATGGCTGCCTTAGATAGGAAGTATTGTTAGTGCAAAATACTGACAACAGAACTAACGAAAATCACAGCAACACTTTTAACCTCGCTATCTTTTAGAATTACACTACTAAAACTAGTCTTATATACGACCACAAAAGCTATAAAGCAACTTTTTGTCCTCAAAATGATACACATTATTGATGTGGCGTAGCACGCGGCCATCGACCAAGTGTTTGGCATAGTGGATTGCTTCCAGTCGTTCCTTTGCAAGTCCAACTTCAATAAGCCAGTCGACGAAATTACAACCATAGAAGACCTTTCGGTAGACTTTAATGCGCCACCTAAGAAAAAGTTACGAGAAGTGAATAAGAGATAAAGCTGACATGCGTTCATAGCACCTTATATCCTTCGCTATATCCTTTTTGCAGTTCTCCAGATGGTGATTACGGAACTGCTCACATATATGTTTTGTTTGAGGACTAAGATTGGTCCAGTGTGGCAAAGTAACCACGTTGGCACCATACCTATGGAGTTAAGGAAATGACAGATTAAATTCCACTTCATACGTAATTGAGGACAATACCATAATTTCCGCCAGATTTTCATAAACGGCATGAATAATTCCCATGAGTCTGTAATAAATACGGCCAACACAATTACGCTCTGACCGAAGTTGAGAAAAGCGTCTAAGAAGCTCAGCTCCAAGTAAATTCCAGACATTCCGTCCATTACCAGAGTCCAAATTGATACCGCCAACCCCTTTTGATTTATGTATATGTTGAAAAAAATAAAAATTTTTTATGTAAAACAAACCAGCTATTGAATATTAAAATAATATAAAAGGTTTTAGAAGCCACCGAAAATAATAGTACAGTTCCGTGGAATCAACTTCGAAAATTGGAAATTTCGGTGTGAAAAACATTTAGCGACATCAGGATGCTTGGAAGCTGTAATGGAGTCAACTCCAGCACCATCAAGTAATGCAAATCAAGTAGGAGAATTTAGTAAAGACACCCGAGCACAGGACATCATAATCAGCTTGGTAACCGGGAATATATTCGGGATAAGCTAGCAGCTAAAGAAATTTGGGATGTGCTGTCCAACTAGTGCAGAAGGATATGCTGGTTGGTTTACCAAAGATTACACGAGAATAAATATGTGGAGAGTTCAATCTTTTTAATTTCTTATGTCGATGATCTCTTAATAGCTGGCAATAGAAAATCTGAAATCGAAGATTTAAGAAGAAAATTTTCTTTAACTTTTGAAATGTCAGATTGTGGACTTTTTAAACATTACCTTGGTATTAAATTTGAGTGTATCAAAGCGAAAGCTCAATGACATTATCACAAACTGCATATTTCAATCAAGTGCTGGAGAAATTTGGCATGATAAATTGTAATGATACTCACACGCCAATAGAAAATAATCTACAGTTCCTTATTGGGACTATTGGGTAGTTTCAAGTACATTAGATTACCCAATAGTTCCGATAAGGAACTGTAGATTCTTTGTGTTCGTCCAGATGTAGATGTAGTGTGTTCAGATATATGCTATTCTGTAGGATACTTGGGTAGATTTCAGCAAAGCCTTGGAGAAACTCACTGGACAACACTAAAGAAGATTTTGGGCTACATCAAGGGAACAGAGAATTTAAAACTCCGATTTTCTCGAAATGCTGAAGATAGTTTTGATGGGATATATCGACGTTGACTGGGCAGCAAGCATAGAGGACCAAAAATCTACAAGCGGTTATATCTACTACGTTTATGGATGCCCAATATCATAGTCAAGTAAGAAGCAGACAACAGTAGCAACTTCAATAGTAGCGAAGCAGAATATATCGCCTTAAGTCAAGCAGTTTCTGGAGGTATTTGGATAATTTAGCAGGTAATGTAAGCGACAATGTAAATTCTCAAATATAACTTTATAAGAAGACAATGCGGGATGTCATGGCAAAGAATGTGGAAAGTAAAGAGTATGAAAAGTAAAACACACATAAATATTTCTTTAAAACTCACCACAAACATGGAACACAGCAGCAAGACAAGCAGCACTGTGTGCTTTAATATCTGATATGGGTCCGCATCTGTTGGGTACTCAAGAGGTTCGAGACCACGTCGGGATTGCTCTTCATAGCGTTCTATTGCAGACTGACAATCTTGACGCGCTGGCCCAGCAGCGCAATCGAACGAAGACTTGCACATACTTAAACAAATATCCAAATTTTTGCAAATTTTTAATTCGCCATTGACAAGAAAAAGTAAAAAATACTCACTTGTCCTCGAGGTGATTTTCTGCTGACGACGAAAATGATTTTTCTTTCTCTTTTTTAGCTGCAGCAATATTTCGACGATTTAACAAATCCTCGATATCCACCACCACTGTGATGGCTTGACTTGTTGTAGCAGAACAACTGCTATCACCACAGCCACCATCAACTGAGGCGACTGGGTTATTAGGTCCAACCATTTCCTCATCATCCGACGAAGAGTACGAAATATGACGGTGGCGTATGGGGCAGTTCGTGGTCGGTGTAGTGGCATCCGCATTAGAAAGTAAATTGGTGGTGGAAACCGTGGATTGTAAATCGGATTGTTCTGTACAGAACAAATATAATTTATATGTATAAAACTTTCTTAATAGGATTTACATTCACAACAAACCTGTTTCCGGATTGGACAGCTCGCGTGTATAATTTAAATATTTCTCGTAGCGCTTCCTATAACGTTGAAGCAGAACCAGGCAGCCAACGGTAACTGGAAGTGTTAATGACTTTAGGTTTTAATAATTTAATTAAGTTGAAAATTAAGGTCTTCTCTTATCAGATTGAAAACTTTAAATCAATGCCATGTTTCAAGCCACTTCCCACGAAATTCTCTGAGGGCTTCCAGTGTACCTCTGTAGACTAGAATTTAACTTTTCCATGCCTGTCTGAGGCATAATAACCGCAAAGCACTTCAAGAGACTTTCGAAAGGGAGTAACAAGAAACAGACGCTAACTGTTCAGATATGGCTTTCTCATCATTTAGCTCAAATTATACTACTGATGAAATCTAATTTGTGTCTTGGCTTATCAATAAATGAATCAAATTATTATATATACTTTTTTACATGAATCATGTGATTGATTTAATTCTTAATTTTACCAAAGCGAAGAAGTTGTATGTGAAACGTGGACGATACTAGTATATTTCAAAGGTCCATCGCCGTTATGAAAGCTTCTAGCTTAACATAAATTTTTGATAGGTTTCTGTACAATGTAGGAAAAAATTGCTCTTATGTTGTCCTAGCAATCATCTTAAGTGGATTGCTACAAACTTGTCTGAGCGCCTAATGTTAGTTCTAGTGTTCCACAAGTAAATAATAAACCTATATTCCTCATATTTTCCAATGATTAGCAATAACATTTAAATATACAATATATTATGACGGTATGAAAGGTTTTCTTTTAGATGAAAATACAACTGTATTTGTGTAAATGTATCCAATCCTTTCCAAATAACCTCAATAAAATCGGTGTTAAGAGTGACCGTCCAACTGTTCCGAGTTGCCGTCTCAAAATGTCGTAGTAATTTGTCCGTTATACTGACCTATAAAACACATCACCAAAATAAACACCGATATAGCTGCCTGGGCATTGCCATACTGAAAGCTTGGATTATGTTTATCATGAGACATCACATTTACATCGAACACTATCAGAACAGCAGAGATTAGTGCAGGTGCACCCCAAGCAAAAATAAGCTAAAATTAAGAATTCATTAAGTATAACAAACGAGCTCAGAAATATTAAGGGAATTCATGTTGAAGCTTCAATTGACTATTCTGAATTACATTCGACGTTTCTTGAATATAAAATTGCGCTTTCTGAATTACAACTGGAGAAATAGTAGAATTAAAAAATTATATGCCTTTAAGTTATTTATATATTTGTATGAGTGTAAAAATCAATTTAATATGTTATAATGCTCTCGTTATTATTAAATCTTTCGCAAAGCTGAAATTGATATTTAAAAAACTCAAAAATTAAAATTATCTTTGTTCATATATTATATACACAAGTGTAATAATCAATTTAACGTATTAAAACATATAAAAATTTTTATTTTAAAGTGTTTTGCTTCCTATCATGCGATGAACCTATTTCCTAAGAAATATCTTTCTTTTTCAAGCTCGTTTAAAAACACAACCAAGGCCCTTAACAAACGTCAAACGGAGTTTGTATTTATCCCTGGTGTAACTTATACGTTCCGTTTATGAGTTTTGCGCGTTTGCATGAATCCCCTTAATGGTTAGATACATTTTCACAAAACATACCATGTACGGCCACAACTTCAGTGCAAAGCACAGACTACGACACTGCAAAAAGAGTAAGGAAATCGCAAGTACTGCAGTCCAAAGGCGGCTGCTGTAAGTGCCGACGTTGAAGAGAAAGAACTGTATGTACAGATCCCACTTTTGCACATGCTCCAGCTTAGACCACAGAATTACACCCACGCAGCACATAAGCTAAGTGGAGAGAAATAGCTCTCATAAAACTTCTATTCTTTCATATCAAGGTTAAATAATACCTGTGACAATACTACACAAGCGGTGATTCGATGTGGCATAGATCGAAGACGTTTTGTTGCTGTCAGCCACAGCAGTATCCAAATGCAAGCAGCGACTCCACCCACACTGATGTCGAATGAGAATGCATCCAGCTCGTGTAGGTAATCCTCAGGATTCAAGTTATTTAAGGAGATCATTTTCGCCGATATAAACATCAATGGAGCAGAAATGAAGGTACAGAGCACCATACTTTTAGCAATCTGAAAATCGCAGTCGGAATTTTAATTGTATAAGTTGAGAATCAAACGTACCAATTCCACATCAATATTGTACTGGGTTGAGATGACAAAAGCGCCCGGTGCTGCAGGAAATGTCCCGTAAAGAAACCCGAAAGTGCTCAACTCGGTGGTCTCGTTGAAGTTGGCGCCAGCTTGCATGATATTTATTGTTTGCCGACACACAAGCGGCAGAACAAGACTACAAGAAGAGTTAATTTAATTAAATGAATTCTTATTTTCGAAAGCTCAACGGACACTTTCACCAAAATCAAAATTCCGGGCAATAAGAAGCCAGAGCCGCGTAGGGAAGTGCCCTGGCCGACAATTTTCAGTCCCAGTAAGAAGAGTGCTGTAGCCGCGAAGGAAGAGCCAAAGACGCGTAGTACACTTGCCACCAATTCTGGAAGTCCGTTGGGAAAGACGAAAGCGCCAGCTACTCCTAGAAGCGTCATCAACAGCAAAGGGTTGAAGAACAAAGATTTTGCAATGTTTAGAAATACTATGTACTTCTCCCCAACGCAACGTGAATGGTTCGACAATTGCTCCGTTGGACAGCTTTCAGCGCATGGGGGAGGATTTCGAATCTTTTATAAAGATACATAAATACAAATACCTTCAAATTTAAAAGTATTTTCACAGTACACTATTTCTCACTATTTCTTTCCTGTTTTTGTTTACTTTCGAGATCTCCATTAAAACGAGTCCCACGGGGTTTAATATGGCCAGGGATATGGGCGACATCAGATACAAATAAGAAGCGTACTCAGGGTGTACATTCTTATAAAGCGCCATCACTAAGTTTAAAAAGCATATTCCTTATACGTTTTAGAAACAGGTACTTAGTAATGCTATAAAGATATTCTGTCCTCCAAGGACAACTGACGATAATCAAGAGTTGGTTACAACAAACCTAAAATTGCCCCTCTTTACTATTTAAATAATAATAAGGCCAAGAAAATTCTCTTTTACTTAATAAACCATTCACAAGCCAAATTTATTAACTCCATTTTTAGATCTCCTTTAATTTCAAACAAATTTAATTTAAAAAAATTTCCCTTTTTGTATTCCAAGTATTGTACTTTAGGTATTAATTTTCTATGTTTGATTCCAAAAAATAATAAACGTGGGTGACCCCTGAATAATAAACGAATTATAAGGTGTACTTGTTAAAACCTTCTCGCTCTTTTTAAATATGTAGTTAATTTATTTGGCGATAGATCTGCTTAAATGTTATCTTATTTTTCTAGAAATTGCCTCATATGTTTAAATGTATACTTATATTAATATTTTGTAACTTGTTGTACTCCTAATGTCTTGTAATTTCGCTTCTCTTGTGGCTTCTTGAAATTACTCTTAATAAAAATAAAAAAAAAGAAGTAAAAGTGTTATCTTCGGCCAGGCCGAAGTCTAAATACCCTACACCCGAGTATCTAAAAAACAATAATAATAATTTCGCTAGTTAACAACTTTTGTATAAGTAGGTAGACCATGCCCATTTTTTGCACACATTTTGGTAATGTCTCTAGATATTCCACGATAAAATCACGTATTAATATTTTTCACAGTTTATGAGATATTGACAACTTTTTTATAAGTGCGCGGACTACGTCCATTCTTGATAAAAATACGTGTTAATATCTTGCAGCGTTCATGATATATTGCCAACTTTCGTATGAGTGGTTGGACCCCGCGCATTTTTAAAAAAAAATTTAGTAAAGGTGCTATATGTTCCGGGATAGAATTATGCCTCAATATCCCACACGGTTTATTAGCATGGCTACATTAGGCTTTTTTTCTTCATTCTTCAAAAGTTTGTTAGAAAGAGGAGAGATGAGAGAAGACTCTCCACAACGGCTACAAATGTAGAATTTTTGAAGTCAAAATTCTGTCGGATTCTCGGTTCTTCTTACGCACACATTTAAACAGTTGCCGCACGAACCGGTTTTTCAACCCAGTTTGCCTAACGTAAATTTCACTCACACAAATTGAGGAATCACAAGTAAACGATACTTTTAACATCAAAGAAGAAACTGCTTGTAGCCACGCATTCTTCAAGACGCCAGCTTCACAAAGAATGGTGTAGCCAGACCGTATTCACCTTAGAACATGTTTTAAAAAGAGGTGCCTTTACTTTTTGTATGTAAAGTTAAGTATATATATATATAATAAGTATATATACTTGTCTATATCTACCACGTCTCCTTCAAGGCGTTACAAATGGAAGGATAGATTGAATATAACCTCTTCCTTCGGGTGTAGGGTATAAAAATATAAAATAACAACAATCAAACCACGGGCGATAAACGATGTTGTGGGTTTTCGAAGTATTCTCGCACGCACTTTTTAAACATTAAAATATAAACATTACATAACATAACATTAAAATAGAAATTTTTAATATATTTCATATATAAAAGTATATAATATATTAAAATGTATTTTTTTAGATATAACTTTTTATTTCGCTGCTTTAGGGGAAACAATTTTTATACAAAGCGTTTATGCGTACTCACCGATCGGATATCCAATAGCAAAATCGTTACTTTGTGTGCAAAATATGCCCAATAATCCAGCACGTCCGTATTTAAAAGGACGCGCTATGAGCAATGAAATTATCAAAACAGAAAAAAATACCAATGCTTTGGAAATTAACATAGCCAGCAAAAATGTCCAGTTCACTGTACTCCAGTTCAACTCGACGAGCGAGAGAAAAATCAGTGAGGGTAGAGCAAATGTGCCCACGAATGTGCTCAGACCTTTGGTCTCTGCATTAGAGATGATTTTAAAGCGACCAGCTATATATCTGAAGGAAAATTTGAAACTATTTAGGATATAATTCTTAAAATAAAAGAAATAGGAAGCTATGTCTAAAAACATACAAAAGGCTTAGTGGAATGTCGGAACGAAATCTTCAAACCTTCAATTCCTTTCTTCCTATCTCACTATTTTTGAGATATATTAATTCCTTTAACCTTTAATTTTCAATTAAACAAATAACAATTGAAGGGTTTCACATTTGTAAATTTTTATTAAACTTGTTGAATTTTTCAAAGCTCACAACAACAACATGAACGTGAATACAGAAAACAGTCAATAAGAAACAATATTTGAGGTCAACAGACTTGTTTTAACTGGGAACACCTTTGAAAAAGCCAATGATCGGAATAAATTTAAAACTTTTAAATAATTAGCTTGTATGCGAACGTATTCAAGTCTTAGATGATAATCGGATATAAACATATCCGATCAGATATCCAATGATGATTTATCTTATCTAAGACTTGAATACGTTCACATACAAGCTAATTATTTAAAAGTTTCCGTGCACACTACTCGCACACGCGTGTGAATGTTCGACTGCATTGACTGCAATTGCAAATAGTTGTTCCAATGAAGACAGAACATGTAATATTTAATGAACTATAATTATTTATTATAATTTCTAGTAATTAATATAATCAGTAGCTAGCTTTAAGCGCAAAATCTTCCTATTTTTTAAAGCAACATCTTTAAGCGTTCGTTTCTCCCACTTAAATTTACCACACAGCCGTATTTTTTTGATGACGTTAAAAAACGACAAGGGAAATTTCTAAATTTTTAAGCATTTTTACAACAGATAAAATTTTTTTCTAATTTTTAGGTGCCGTGGGCAACAAATTTTTAATTTTTAAGAGCCAAAGTTAAAAATTGTTTTACCTGCATGAATATATTGTTACACTTATATCATATAAAAGTTAAAATATAGGCGCTTTCTAACGTTAAAGAATTTGTACCCAAACACTTGTTACTTTAAAAGCTCTTTTTAACTTGATAAAAATTTTGCAATTCTTTGGAAAAGGCAATATGCGAAAACAATTACTTTATTAATAGTTCAAAATATATTACATAAGTTGTGGGCATAATAATTGCTTTTTAACGACATCCACTTTTTTCGATATCATGTGTAGTTTATGAAATATCGATGAAACATTTTTCATAAAAATGTCCTCCTCCTCAAATAGCCGTGTAAAATTGTAACTTATACAATTATGCATCAAAGGCCCTAAAATTAATGCATATGCATCGAAGTTATATGCTTATATGATATAAAATTAGTGTAATGACACAAAATAAAAATTTAAAAAAAACCGCAAATTTATATTGTCCCAATCTTTTTGGGAAATAGATTTGTTTGCAAATGTAAAATTAAAACAAATCTTTTCTGGAAAACTAGTGAGTTAATGCGAAAATATTTTATAATGAGAAATTAAGGTAATGAAAAACGCTTTATTATTTTACGCACACGACTTGACTGTCTGCAATTACCAATAGCTGTCCCAAGGTACTATGTAATTTTCACTTTTTACCTATGCGCGCATGAGAGATATGATATTTTTGAAACACCGAATGCTGAACTCCTATACGTATGGTATCTAATTTTCAGTACTAAGTACGTAATTTAAGGGGAAAATCATAACATTACGAAAATTTCAGTAAATTAAGCGCAGGCCATCTAGCGTAAAGCAATACCAGGTCCTTATTCAACTTATTTTTTTTACCTTTGCTTCATCGCCTTTTTACTCACCCACATATTATGATACCGAAGCATTGGACCAAGGCAGGGTAGAAGTTGTTCATTGACACAGATGATCCGTGGTCTTGGACTACTATATTCGTATCTCTTGTTGTAGTATCAGTTGTGGCCACTCCATCGTTGGAATCCAAAAGTTCCAAAAACATGGAGTTCTCCATCTCCACTACTTTAAAACTTTTGTTTTCAAATCCAAGCACTAAACTGCGACGTTCATCATTCACGACCAAATACAACTCTTTGCTCACGACTTCCAAAAGTTCCTACCTACCTTGTTCATATCGTAGTTGCCAGTTTCATAAAATTTCGCCGTCGGGAATTTTTAATTGCTTGCTCAAAAAAACCAACTGACGCTGGTATGGAAAAATGGAAAAATCCCATTTTAGATTTTTAAAAATAAACTTCCCACAGTTTTAATTCAATATTGTTAACATGGATTTTTTATTATGGTCGCAGAAAAAGATTTTTCGGGAAATGAGGCACACAACCTTAGTTTATTTATTTTTACTACCTTCTAAGTCAATAAAGAAACATCTCGATAAAAGCCATAGCGGAAAAGGTAACCTTATTCGTACTTGTAATTTTAAAATCCAAATACCTTGAATTAAAAATCGGTTTGTCTTAAAAAGTGCGTTTTACAACTGTAATTCACACTTATTCAAAAGACGTGTTGCATTTTTTCAAAATGTAATAATTTGGGAAAATATTTTTGTATAATTAAATTTGTACAATATATAAATTTTGGATGTATTCTCTTAACATGGCTAAGTATTTCTACTGTCATCTTTGCAAACGGAACAGCTGCGCTGTAGTGTTGATATTATTTACGAAATTTATTTTCCATTTTTCATTTAATTAAAATTAATTATTAATAGAATTAATGTTTGCGTATTCAGAATAAATATATGTATACAAGAATGTGTACACATAAGGAATTAAGTAAGGAGAACATTTTTCATATTCTCATAACCTCCTTTTTTATAAATTCATAAAATTTCTAAACTCCGTTTTTGTTTATTTTTTTATAGTGTATAATTACAAATTCATTTCAGGCATAATGAAAAAAATATAATTACATTTCGCTAAATGTGGTGATGTTTGTTGCAGATAGTAGGTCAATGTGAAAATACACCTATAACTTAAAAACCTCACAGATGAAATGCAAAATATTTTTTTGTATAGGGTGGCAACCTAGGTTAAAAGTCCATCCGGAAAAATTAATTTTATTTCTGATTTTAGAGTGCTGTTGGTTGTTTAGGTATTTTATTGTTTGGGAATAAGCAACTCTCTTCTCAGAATTCATAACTTGGCATCCCTAAAGCAGAGCATCATCGGTGAAACCTTGACTTAAAGCATTAAGCAAGATTTTTGAAGTGGAAACAAACACATGGCGCATCGAAAAACTTCTGCCTTAGTAGCATCTTCGGACCTGGGAACAGCCTCAACACAGTTCAAAATCGAACAATCAGTGTCTAACAATACTGGAAGAAAAGGGGAGTGCGATGTAGAGAAAGTACTTGACCCCAACGAAGTGGTTATAAAGCGTCGATTTGGTAAATAAAATCATAGCTTGTTCCAAAAATATCTTCAAAAACGTTACCATAAAGCTACATAAGAGCAACAAATTCCAAAGAAAATATGAGAAATATAATGGTTATACTTGGCATCCGGGAACTCCAAAAGCGATCTTCAATCAACACAAACAGCACAACAGGATACCTGAAATCGCAGCCATTTTCAAATCATCAATCAACACAATAAATTTCAATACCAACGCAAAGACCGCATAGGTAATGTGATAACTTTAGGATCGAAGCGATTGTTCTGAAATACTTGCAATATTTTAACTTTATGTCTATATTAGAATGTTTAAGAGAAATTACCATCCATGGGCCGTGACTAGGGAAAGAAGCAGCAAGATTCCATTGGCTTTGTGTTAAAGCAGCCAAAATCTGATATATATGATTTCAGTATTTTTGAGAGCCCTTTTAAGTCACATTCAATTACTGGAGTAATTGAATCCTTCCATTCACGCTGTTTCATGTTTTTTCTTAATGTTTTATATTTTTTACTGGTTGAAAATGTTCAGGCGATATATATTTCTGGATAACAACAATTTTGTTGTTACTCGAGTGAATAAACTCTGTGCTGAACTTTCTCTGAACAAATTCAGCGCTCTCAATAATTGAAGAAGAACTTTGAGAATTAACCTATCGAATTGCTCTATTTTCAAATTCAATATTGCAACAGCGTTGCATTTGCAAATAGAGCACCGTGTTTTTATAAAAATGCGGTGTTTTCATGCTTTTGCTTGAGTCGACTCCGAGCAGACTTTGAAATTAAAAAGAAACGGATTTCCATCGCAAATGACTCATATTAAATTCAAAAGGGTTTTGAGAATGGGATTTAGCCTGAATTCATGACCTGTAACTGGACTGAACAATTTTTTCATTCAGGTCAGATTTCATGATAGTATTTAGTAGAGGTGGTCAAGATCTCCAATGGGTTTGAATTTAATTTAAACGAAACTGTAACATTCCATCGAAAGACTCTTATTTGTAAATAACGTAAATAGGGTTTTTTAGATATTTTTTATACGTTATACTATATTTTTGTCATACATAAGGTGTATTTATTAAAATGCAGGCTTGAGAGCAAAAGCCAGGATATTTAATTTAAGGTGTAAAACTCCCAATAACTCAGAACTGCAATTCTTCTCACACCTCACGCTAAAACTTCCTTCGATCCTAAAGTTACTAATATCATAAGAGTATCAATCATAAGCAGCTATCTGGTCTTTAGTACTCCATCAACAAAAAATAACTTCTATCAACATAGAAAGGACTGCTTCGCTTGAAATGAAAGCATCTTCAATCAACATGAAATGAACTAATCAAGCCGCTTTAAACAATATGGGCACAATCAACAAACACGCACATCCTACTTACATAAAGTCGTAGTCGTTGTCAGTGCAAGTCAACGAAACGCCTCACTTAATTTACATCTACAAAAATGTCGTTTACTTCAATCAACAACAGTCAGTCAGATACACCATTCGACAGCGTTAAGCCGATTGCATTAGGGAATCACAAACTTATGGGGAGTCAAAACACCAATGCATGGAGTCCTACAAAACTACTTGCATATGTACCAGCTTTGTCGCCCGTAAACATCGAGACTAGATTTATCGGAGAACTGATGGAGGATGGATGTCGATTTCAAAGTTGATTAGCAACATAAAAAACTTGATATAAGTGTATTTCCAAAGCACTACAATAGGGAATTCTTTTCTCTCTTAGGTTTTTTATTTTGGTGATTATAGGATGGTGATGTATCTGACACTTAAATTGTAGACTTCAGTCAACAATAAATAAAATCAGAATTAGGAATAGGATTGATAATTAATGAAATACATCTAAGCATTTAGCCAATCAACACAACATAAATCTTCACAGAACACCAATCAACAAAAAGTCATCGACGCAAAAAATTAATTGAGTCAAAAGATTGCAACAACAACTAACGATTCATGTGACTTAAATTTAGTCTTCATAAGCTTCCTCAACACAGCAATCACCACTATGCCACTTAACATCATTGGACAAAAACATTATATTCTTCAAACTGCAACGTACAACGAAATTACAGTTAACACAGGAACGCGTCTCCTCGTTGGCTTTGTAAGAATTCAACAGATTTCAAAAGATTCTACTTAGAGCTGTAAAATATTGCAATCTTTTTGCCTTTAATCGATAGGATGCACCTATACGGATTCTGAATTTAACTAGAATCCGAATACCTGCCTTTTCTAATTCAGTCAGCTTGTCTTAGCAAATTGCTATATATTGATCAATCAATGAATTAATGGTTGATGAAATATATGAATCAATATATCATCGATTTATTCAGTGCATTCGTTTGCAGCTCTGGTTTAAAAAAAAGCAATTGTTTTGAAAAGCCGTTATTTTATTAAATTGCTTAATTTTATTTCTGTTAGCTGCAGTCAACGATTTTCGGATAACGGGAGTCCAAGTCAGGTAATCAGAATGGTTTAACGAGCTTTCAGTAGCTGCCAAAGACGTTCAGCGAACTGCCAGAGGAGTTCATGGCCAGGTTTCTGAAAAAAAAATTATATTAATCAATGCCATTAACACAGTCTTTCAGAAGTGAAGAGTGGACCACGCGGTGTAATATACAGCAATCAACATTCCGCAATAGCCATTTGGAGAGCCACAATCAACATTATTAGCCAAGTCAGCAGTAATTACACTGAAATACGTCTCACTAAAAACAAAATATAGAAACGATAATACAAGCATGCGATTTTTTCACCGTTTTTGTATAAACAAATTTAATATTTTAGCACATAACATTTGAAAAGGTACGCCATTTTTAAGCAGAAAATTTGTTTCTTCCATGGGATTCATGAGTTTACAAGATTAAAAAAATTTTGTTGGAAATTCAGCTTATTTTTCTCTGACCAAATTCAAATTTAAGCCAATTTAAAGCCTATAAAATCTGGTGAAAGGAATGCATAATCTTGCACAGGGATGGCGTACTTTTCTGAATTAAACAGTCGTTTATTAATGTTTGTTTTTCCAAGGTGACGATATAAAGGTAACATATGTCAAGGCAGAAGATGAAGTAACAATCTGGCATCCAGCAAAAAAATGGATTGAGAATACAATTTGCGTGCTCACACCGAAATAAAGCTACTCTACCACTGGTCGAATTCAGTTTGTAACTTTAATAGAAGTCTGTAAAAGATCTTTAAGATAATTTTAAATGCTTAGAAGTTCAATTTTTGAGGGAATTATCAGAAATAAATTCACTAATTGCAGCATCAAGTGACCAAATCGGTACATGTGTTAAATTTATTAACCTGCATCTTTCATTTTATGCAGGTGAGGGATCGAAACCGTTATTCGAACGAGAGGAAATCTGCATTAATCGTGAGAGATCTAGGGACGTCGATGATAGACCCGAAAGCAGACATTCGAAGCGTTCGAGGAGGCGAACGTCCGGCTACAGCTCATCGGTAAATGTCTGAGGAACTATTTTATTCAGATAAGAGTTCCTAATCAAATTTCAAAAAGAATTCCAGCGATTCTGAGTGCTACCGTAAGACTAAGCAGAGCCGGTTTTTTACTAGAACATTGGTAAATCCTAACCTTCCAAAGTTGGAAAACTTGACTCCATTAAAGCGGAGAACTGTTGATAAGGAGCCATATTTCGCCGATGAAAAGCGCGAGAGAGAACGTTTAATTCACAGATATGGATCGGCTGGTGCATATATGCGAGGTCGTGAAAGCCACAGGAATCGCTCTCCGCGTCTTCGTAGACGTAGTTATTCGCGGTCATATAGCAAATCGCCATTGAGAAACAGCACAACTCGTTCAAGTTCAGCCTTCCAAAAACGTAGACGTTCCAAGTCCAAAAGTCTTGAACGTGAGAGACGCTCTTGTCGTCATTCTCCATACGAACCCAGAAGTCGACGACGTCAATCACCGCGATCACCTGAACGACGCTCCAGATCTTGTTCTCGCGACCGCAGGCCTCTGCGCAGCACTAAACACCCAAATTCGGCCACAGACCGTGCGAGCACAACCCAAATTATACCGGTTCCAGTTCCAGTTGATCGATATGGCTTTCCTGCAGGTTGCGTAAGTAAGACTGTACGGCTTTTCCAGTAGTTTCCATAAATGTGCTTCGTATTTGTTTTTGCAGCCTCCGTGGCCACACATGCCTCATTGGTCCCCATCTGCGCAAAGTATACCCCGTTATTCGACGCCCTACGCTCTACCACCAGTTATGCCTCCATGCTTTCCGGACTCATCCATGTTTTCCTCCTATAGGCCGCCTCCACCATTTCGAATGCCTTGTAACTCTTTTCTTTTTAGGCCACGCTTTGTGAGAGCACCGAGAGGACACTTTCATCCAAAAGGCTATTAGACTTGAAGCCGAAGACAATTTAGTTTAATTTTATTCGAATTAGTTTTGACTCTTGTTATATTTAATTCCATTGATATATTTCATAAAGTTTAAATTTGAAACATATTGTAGCATAAATATTCGTGAAATGAATAAAATTTGCTATAAGAGTGGAATACTTTAAGTAAATGAAGAGTGATTCCGAACGTAAAAACATGGTATTGACAGTGCTAGGGAATTTCTAATATTTCAAGTTGAAAACATGGTAGAAGTATGTTTATACTTCTATTGTATATTACAACTATGTATTTATTTGGTATGCAATTCTAAAATTGATATCACGGGTTACAACCTTGAAATATATATAGTTGTATGTTAACCAAGTTGTTTTTCAAGTTTTGTATGTGTTCTGGCATGCACAACGAAACAACCCACTGTCAATTACGTGGCCTGTGAACTGTGCAACTGCTTTCGCTTCGTTTTGCTGTGTGGCTTAAGATGGATAAAAACACTACATAAAGTGTAACTAAATGAAACTAATGCCAATTCCTTTAGGATAATTTCCTATTCGTTTTTTAATTTCCTACTGCGAGTTTTAAATTATTTTTAGTTATTTAAAATGCACATATTTTAAGTTATCAAATGACCGCATACATTAATTAAACGACTAGGTTTTGATCAAGTTTTATGTAACCCCCAAAACGAGCGGAACTACTTTCTCTACTCCGAAGTAGTAATTTTGCACAACGCAAATTAACGTAAACAACTTCTCCAGAGGCACATTTTGGACACTTGAAATAGTTTATATATATCTTGGAAAAATAATCAAGACATGAAACTAGGTGATTTTGAACTTTCCGAGATTAAGAAGGTTTAAAAAATCCTAATTTCTGCTTTGAACCATTTCTATTAAAAATTTAATCCGATATTATTTAGTCCAAATTTATTTCAAATTTCTCCTATATACAAAATATGTATGATCTTACCTTTAATTAAAAAAATTAAATAAATAAACATGCAAAAGAGCCTACATCTAATTTGTAGACGATAATGTTGACGTGTTTAACAGACTTGACAAAGGACACAATGCTGCTATGAATAAAGTCTATTACACTTCCTAATATACTCAAAAATTAAAACTAGTACTAAAGATTAATTAAAATTAAATATATTGTATATTATTTAGAGCACACTAAACTGACAAAAATTGTTTTCTTTTTTATGACGGTCACCGTATATTTATAAATGAATTTTTTTCTTTATAAATTTTAGTGAATCTTAAATAGTTCCCATAATTAATTTTCTTTAAATTTTAACGATTCCTGAGACCTTGATTTCTAGATTTTAATTAACAATTTATAATAATAAATGATTTCTCAATTTAAAATATATATGATGTTCCCGTATAGAAATATTTTTTATTTTCTTTTAAGTTTTATTGGAATCTTGAATAGCTCCCTTAACTATTTTTCCTTTAAATTTCAATGATTTCTGAGACCCGGGTGCAAGGAGTTGTGCTCCGCTCATAAAAATACAATAAAAAACAGTTCTTACGGAGTTACAATTCTACACGGGGTCGGAATTGCAGACGTAGGGGAGGGTCTCTAAATCGCCATCGAGTTACGTAGACGAACTTCAGAGTATGATCCTTGCCCAGCAGCTCCTCATTGCACAATATATCAATCTGCGTACAACATTTTCAGTCACTAAAAAGTTTATGCATAAAAATACACATACCTCTCTGTACTTATCTATGCCATTCAATATCTTTTTTGCTACCAGCTTTTTCAAATGAGTTATTGTTGCTTGCGAGCTACAGCGTATAAACCTTCGCTGCAAGTTCCTGAAGTTGTTACTCATACATTCAAGACAAACATTGACTTGTTCATCCAAGCGGTGGAAGTCTGACTCCGCATGTGCTTCCATGGCTTTCTCGCTGTTGTCATCGTGATTTTGAGGCAAATCTTTGGGACATGGCATGTTACGACTTTTGTAGAAATCACGCTCACGACGCATCTCATCTAAATGGATTAAAAAGAATGAGAGCGGGTACAGGATAGAGACAGCACCCGCAGCTCTGCTTACATACCCTCTTGCAGATTTGGTACCAATTTGTAAACAATGTCCTGCATCGTGCGATCAAAACTGATATACTGCAGGGGATGCGACTGGTGGATTACATTGTCACAGGTGGGGCACGTTTTCTTTTCTTCCAGATGCTTCACTAAACAACTTTTGCAGACTGCAACAATTTTAATTATTATCGGCTCGAGGTGCTAAACTCCGACTCAGAATACTTACAGGTGTGCAAGCACTCTGTTACCGTGGTGGCATCGATAAAGTAGCCACCGCAAATTTTGCACGTTATGTGCGGGTTGATGGTTTTAAGTTTAACACGTCGTTCCATTTTGTAGCAGACCGCCGAATCCTGCAGCCACTACTGACAATGCATAATAATAGCAAAATCCCACAAAAGTGACAGCGGAGGAATTAATATACTCATCATCCGCTCTAATGAAACTGCAACAATTTTGCCATAGTACGCTTCTATACAGGAAAACCTACTCCCACACTCGCTTTTTTATATTGTGCACTGTCTACCAAATCTACAAATATAAATTAATAAATGAAAACAAACAAATTCCCTGAATCATAGTTGCCAGTCTTGTAGAAATGTCAGCACAACTAGGATATTTTTTTACATATGATTAAAAAATTCCCAGGGATCTTTCTATTATCCCACATTTATACAATTTCAACTACGCACATTATCGCTGAGTGTCAATGAGTGTTATTGTCGCGTTATTGTTACCGTTAAGCCGCGGCTTGATTCGATCATAATATGTATTGTAGCAATTTTAATGAAACATTACAACTTTTTTAGAAATAATATATACAACACCTATTTCCAAGGTCATAGCTCGTAGATTTTAGTTTATTTTTACATCTCTTTATTTTTTTTATACTTTCTTTCCGCTTACACGAATAATATTTTAGGTTTTTTACTTTTTAATTTATTAGAGTTTTCATATGTGTTAATTTTTGTGATAAACTTTTAAAGTACCACTTACTGACATTTACTCCACTTTCGTAGATCGTATGCCAGCTATGAAATAATTGACTTAAAAGAAATATACTAAACACATGTGTTTTGAATATATTTTTTCGTATCTCTACTCCTCTAATCTCCCCATTTACAAACTATTTGCTTTCCTGTACTCACTTCAACATTCTGTACCAGTATTAGTAATATTCTCTAATAGTATCTCCTTAAATGTTAAATTAATTAAATTTTATTTGAATTAGTCTGGTGTTATAGTGATGTAATTATAAGGTTTCTTAAGTTATAATGAATGCTCAAATATTCTAATTCTATAATTTAAACTAAAAATAAAGTAATGTGTACTATAAAATACAATTTCTTAATTGTACCAATAATAATGAATAAATGTAACGTGATGTAATGTAATTTAAATATATAATTTTCTCATAACTGTGGGATTTTGCAAGAGTTTAAATAGCAGAGGTTTTCTGTGAGGAAGTTGTTTGCTATGGAATTTTGACACCATAAATATTGCGGGGCAATTTTATACGTTTCCTTATGAAAAAAGATAATTTTTAATGAAAATATGTACATTAGACCTGGGAACCTTGCCCTAAAGTTAATAAAAATCGATACGTGACTTAAGTTGCCATAACTATAGGAAAAATCTCTCATGGGATTTTTTGAGGGAATGAAGATCCGCACGATTTTAAATATGTGTATATATTTTTTTATACATGATTTTACATATGCTGTTTATATATGTAAACCTGTCAGAATAGTTCTGCCTGTTTTGATGAGGTTGAACACTAGCGCAATCTTCTCGCAACACAAGCACATATCTTCTCGCACTTAAACTCAAATGCAGCCCAACTTACTACATCAAACAAGCAATCCTGTGATTTTTGTGGGAACGTACTTGTGCATAAGGTGGTACGGAAGACCTAGGTGTGTGAAATCTGCTCAAACCAACTATGAAATGGGCCATACGGTTTAAATGTGAATGCGCTCTTTTATTAAGATTTGGCAGCACTTCAATTGCTTGTTCGTTTTTTAAGCTGTACAATTGAATGCGGGGACCGTTAATGATGTGCCGGTTTTCTTCGCAGCTGTTTTAAGTGGTAAGAACATTGAGCAATTTAAAAATCAAGTCTTCAATAATTTTCACGCTGAAGATGTGTGAGCAATCCGCTGATAACCACAAATCGTCATCAAGGGGCTCAACTGTCAGAACCTGCTATGGTCCCTGTTTTTGTGGTTTGTTCTCTCCCGTCCAAGTGTCTGTGCCGCGTTTGCCTTCAGTGGACGGTGTTTGTTTCTCGGGATGTTGCGTTCACTGCACTCCCATTAGAAAGGCATTGTGTTTAGTTGAAAATGAGGTTACTACTGCTAAGTAACCTTAAATAAGATGCAATTAAAATGTATTGGTTTCCTAGCGCATACAGAAATCGCACTGGGTCTGTGACTACGCGGACGACATATTCAAAACTCTGCGAGATGCGGAACTCAGACGGTATATGCTTGCATTTCGTTCTGAACAGTGTGGAGATCGACCTGTTCTAGTGAATATTCTCAAGGCTGCCACAGAGAAGTACAATTTGGCCAGAACCACACTTCACCTGGGCAAGTAAAATGTATATGTTATGTTAGACCCCTAAATCCAAACATAAAGGTTAGAAAATGTTAGATGGTTTTTGAACCGACTTAAAGAACCCAATAAATTGTAGGAGTCTTGCGGAAATTACAGATCGCCTGTATGGCAGCTAAAAAGAACTTGAACATAGAACTGGATATATAAGTGATATCAGCTTTGTCGATTCTTTGAAAACAGAATTAAAAAAAAATTAAATTATATTTTTTTAGGAAATGAATTTGTTTGGAATGTTTAACTTGAAATTTTTTTCTGAATAATTGAGAAAATCTTTATACCTTTAACTATTGTTTTTATTTCTTAATTTTTAGTCTGATTTTGAAATGTTTAGTTATACATTAAAGGACTCCAATAATTTACAGTTCGTGAGAGTTTAAACTTTCGTCGCAACACATCCGAAAATTCACTACAAGGCTCGCAATGAAAATTGTCAAAATTTGCTTTCTTGGAACATCAATTATCAAAAGTCACTAAATACCAATACGAAAGCTGTAATTAATTCAGAATATGCTCTTAGAAAATTTTGAAGCAAAATATATTTGCCTGGAAAAGTAAAAGTAACAATTCTTTACTTAAATGCTTAGGTAACATGAAATGTACTTAATTAATATGAAACCATACACTCTAACAGTAACATTTATCTCAAGAAACTAAAAATCCCCTTTATATTAGCTAGTGTTGGCATTTTGTAATTTTGAAATTATATTCCTGTTTTAAGTGACATAGTATTTCGTATTGATTGTATCGTGTCGAAACCCTTGTGTGGTATACAGAAAATTTTAAGTCGAAACATTTTTAAGTCGAAACAGAAATACTCTAATGCTAAAAAGCGGAACCTACTTGCTGTATTGGATGATTATATATCCAAGGACTTAGAGGGGTTTCGTACAGCTTTCAGGTTCTTCAGCTTTGCCACGGCTAGCCATCGTTCGCAGATACTGACAGATCGCTTATAGGCATGACACAGATTATACCGAAGGCAGCATAGCAAGTTTTTGCGTAAAGTGGTGACCGGTTTCAGAAAATTCTGTAAAAGAACTGTCAAGGACGAGGAACCTGGAATGCAAAGATTGATTTTGGAAAATTTTTCACTTTTTGCTTTCATTTAAAAATTTTTGATAGTAAATTCATAATTAAAATGAATTAATTACCTCCAAACATATACTCTTATGGACTGTTTTTAGCTGTGTATCTTCTTGACTGCTTCATGGATCACTGCACAATTCGCCCCGACAAAATGAATCTAACCACAATAACTTGTTTGATGGTGGCGGCAAAAATAGAGGAAGCCGATGCAGTAATGCCGAAATTTGCCCAACTAAACGAAATCGTGGGCAGCATGTACTCGTTGCCCGACTTCAAGAGTGTTGAGACCAAATTACTTGTCACTCTTAACTTTGATTTCCTACGTCCCACGGCAGCGACGTTTGCGGAATATTTTGCCAATTGTTGCCTCACTTTGGACGATTACCACCTTTATATTACAAACTGGCGTAACGGTACGTTGGATTACCGAAAGCAACACCAACCCGGAGAGCTTCAGCTTGCACCTCTCTACACTAATTACGAAGATATGGCGTTGTCGCTGAATAAAGTGATGTTTGCTGTGGTTGATACATCTCTGAATTGTGCGTACCGGTAATAAGCGGACACGTGGTTTCTTGCAAGAGAGTCCAAATGAACCTAAATTAAAGCGATGAGCATGGCCTTGTAATTTCAAACTCTGTGGAAGTGCCTGTATAAACACTTTTATAAAACTGCATGTTTGACTCCAAATTTCACGAAATGCCATGGTAACTGCTCTAATTTAAGTTCTACTTTAATTTATTTTCTAAGTCCATTTAGTCACTGGAAATACTATTTATCGCTTAGCTGGTATACCCTGCACGGCGTAGCCTCTGAATGAGTGCCTTTATTCAGGGTTTCAAAAACTCACCCACGACTCAGGCGTCTGAGCCACAAGAAAGTATCTACCGCAAAAGCCAACTAGCTGAATCAAACAAAAAACTTGTACGTATATAACTTCTTGGCGAGACGTCAAAGAAGCGATTCATACGCTCATTAGTACCTTCGTAAGTCGTTTCGAGAGCTGCTCATGATTAGTTTCGCGAGTCGTTTTGTGCAGTTCAAGTCGGCCGGTTTTTTTAATCTTGGTTTTTGGGTTCCAGAAGGTTCTTAGTGATTGAAATACTCCACTGGATGGGTTTAGGAATTCTCCAGGGGCTTAGCTACCTTCCACTGTGGTGTCTTCCAAGCCGAAATTCTAGCCATCAAAGCGGTGGCTGATTGGATTGGAAGAAACGTGGTGTCAACTACAGGAGTATAAATTTACTCTGAGAGTCAGGCGTCTATGGAGGCACTGGTATCTATGTATCTAAATTCCACTATTGCTCAAAGCAGCAGGGAAGAAGTGGACAGGACGAATATTTCAGTACCCACATAGCTTAGGATCCGGTCACAGCGGGGTGGCAGGAAACAATATGGCAGATGAGCTGGCTAGGGAGGGGTCTGGTAAAGGAGACCCAGGGCGAGAGACGAGAGAATGTACTAGAGCCTCGTTCCACATGTATATGCTTGGATTACACATCCCCTAATAGGTCGCAGATCAATGATTTCTGCTTAGGAAAGATGGTCCAACCTTGATTCTTGTAGGATTGCTCGTATGATCTGGCCGGTACTGCAAATATGCAGAACGAGAGAACTAATATCTCTACACACATCCAAAATATCACAGGTAGTCGCAGTGGTCACTTCACATGGTACGCATGCGGCTAGATTGGGGGTTGCTTCGCATGAGTACTGTAGAAGTTGCCAGGACGAGCAGGAAGAAGATATATGTCATCTCTTATGCGAATTCCCGGCTTTGGCTAATGAAAAATTTCAAGCCTTAGGCTCTTACTTTTCTGAGTCTCTACGTGTCCAAAGGGGCACTAAGTTCGTGCACCGGAGGAACTTTATTGGTGCGTATAACTGGTTTACAGCTCAAACGCACTTCGGTAGGTGATCAACGAGAGGATCAATCGATCCTATGGTATCACAATGGGCCATCGAGGGCCTAAGTGAGTCGATGCTACCGACTGCCACTCCCACATAACCTAATCTAACATAACTACATTCAGGTGTGTCAACGGACTTTTTTTAGTATTGTATAGGTTTCAACATCCTCATCAAGTGTACTGAGATTTGGCTTTCTGGCGGTTTTTTGGGGCTTTTTGAGCTTCTGTAGGAAACTCTAAACTCTGCTCTATAATGATGAGCAGCTTCGTTGAAACTTAGACAGCTGCATGGTATGAGCGACTCACGAAACGACTTGGTCGTTCCTCACCCGATTCTGTAAGTTAGGCACGTTAGAACATTTTTTTGCTGCATTGCTCTCTCGATTATGAGCGTGAGTGAGTCATTGCTAACGCTTTTTAAAAGAGCTTTGGCGAACCCTATCTTACTTTCCCATTAATGGGCTTTCAAGGGCGTACGGTGGCTGAGAAGGGGGGACTCTGCCTCTACTAGGGATTTAAAATATCGTAAAAAACAGTCTGTCACTCTCAACTAGAAAAAGCTGTCTCGTGTCCTTGATGTCGATTATTGCATGAACTCGATACCAGATCGTGGCGTTAATGATCCTTCACACACGAGAACAATTATCCATGCATTAAACTGTCGCTTGCTGGCGAGGGAGCTCTGGGGCATGGTAATTCGTGCATTAAAAATTTTTCACCCTCGGATCTGCATGAACGGTGCACAGAACCAATCCATACACGATTTTACTTAGCGTGGCTTCAAAATTTTTCACTAACATATACAAGACAGTGTTCACGTATACATTTTCTTCATTACTTTTATTCATCTCGTGTGACGATGAAAATAAAAATTGTGCATGCCTAATTGTTCTTGGGTGCGAAGAGCTAATGAGAATTCTTTCATCTCGCGCGATTCGCTGGCATTTTCATATAAGGTTGTTCCCAGGTTTCTATGTTTCAATATTAATTTGTTACTAAAAGTGAAAAAAGAAGAAATTTTCTAGGCCAATACTTTTTTCGCAAAATTAAAAAAATTGCTTATTTTGCTTTCTGGGAATAAAATTTTACTCAATTACAGCTTTGCCTTAAATAGCGAAGAACTTTTATGTGAATTTAAATGTAAAAAAATTGTGAAAGCTAAAAAAGCAATTAAAGAAGTTAGAGTGGATGTAGCCCAGCCATGAAATATTTTATACATATACTAACCGCGTATGCGGATTGTCCTCGGGTAGCCGAATGCGCGGGGTTTTCGAGTATTACCCGGATAACAGTTTCACGTGTGCCTTTTTCTTATGGGCACCCAAATATTGAGTTGGTAAATAAGCACGGTCGGTTTTTGTTTCATGCGGATTCCCTTTTTTTCTCAGTTTTGCCATTTTTGAAACGCATGCCACGAAAAATGCGCCGTCTGCAATAATGTAACGCGTAAAAGATCAGGGGGATAACAGCGAGCTATCCCAAACAACTTCGAAAGCGGGATTGCATCCGAAGAAAATAATGCTCTCCGTATGGTGGGATTTCATCTATTAAGTGCTACCTATTCTCCATATCTATTCTCCGTATTCACCGGATCTTGCGCCTTGCGCCTCATTATCAGTTATTGCGATCCCTGCAGAACTCTATGAACGAAAAAGCCTTTTAGGATGGCAAGAGGTTACCGATAAAGGTGGCCAATGTATAATTGAATAAAATTGATATTGTGTATGAACTAATTGTTTTATACCGTTGTTTTATGCTCTAAAAAACCAAGCGAACTTATTTGCCAACCCAATACTTCGGACACACATATAAATTCTTCAGATATCCATATTTTTCGGATGCACGTTATTTATCAGAAATTGTATTTAACAAAATTCTCACGTACATGGAAATTTTACATGCAATTAAAAGTCTGTAATATATAACAATCATAGGTAACTCACTCACAGCTAATTTAAGAATCCTATGAATAAAAATTTTTTATTAAACTGGCCAATCCTATACTGTTTTTTATAGAAGTAAAAATATGTACAAAGCGATAAAGTTTTGTGAATCTATGGGTCTCCCCTCTCAGAAAAGTTCTGCGTACATCCATATAGGCTTTGCCACAGAAAGGGAAGGATTGTAAATCGTATTTCCATGTGATGCCAATTACTAAGTTCGCTATTGAACCGAACCTAACAAACTGATCTCTTAGATTTAAAATTTGCGAATGTGCGTCCCTCAGTGATAGCAGCTGCCAGCATTGCCGCTGTGCGGCGATTACATTACGTCTTTCCTACATGGACGCCTTATCTGGAAACCCTGACCGGCAGCGCTGCGGAAGTCATTGGGTCATACGTGGATGCCTTACTGGTATTATACAAGCTGCATGGCATTGCTACGCAACGGAAGGAGGAGCTTGCAGCTGCTACGGTGCAGAATTTGTTATACGACAGCCATGATTCTGGCTTCATTTCGAGTGATACAAACTCTAATCATTCATTAGATGCAGGCAAGCCAGATGAAGATGGCGATCCCTATAGCAGCCCAGAATGTTCTCTTCCAAAGAAAAGAAGACTTTTTTGACGGGAATCCAATCTACTATACAAGTTTTCAATTGTTCCTTGTATTTATTTTTAAGTTATCGTACTCTCATCCATTCTTCTGTGGAGCTGTAAGTTAAGAGCTGTCTAAGAGTTTGATTCTTAATAAGCGGTTTATATTTTCCTTTTCTTCTATTGTACTTAGATACAGATTTTCGATTTGTGCAAATAAAACCTTAAATTTCTACTGGTGAATATATTGTATACATATTAAAAATTGGTGTCAAATGTGGTTGTATATTAAGAAGGCTATTTTGAAAACGTCGTATGTCCTCAAACAAAGTTACTTTCGTTATATTTCTTAAAGCTCCTCTTTAAAATTTATTAAAATATTTGATTATTATAATCTTCTATATATATAAAATCCATGAGTTGTTCTGCCTGTTAGCAAAATATGCTACAGGCGTTTCTGGGCACCTGAAGTTGATGAGAAAATCCAAAACGGCTCCACAATTTTTTAAAATTTTAAACCCATGTAACAACCACAATTCAATATACCTTCAATATACATTCAATTTATCAACACACGCTGCGCTTCTCTCGCAGCAAATGAATGTTTGTTTATTTGTTCCGTATACATTCTACAAAATGACCGTTTGTAACTCTCAACGAGCGTGCAAATTCGAGCAAGAAATTTCCTAACTGGAGGCAGAAACAAAGGTAGATTTTTTACAAAACAATCTTTTATATCTTTACAAAGATGGTAGATAATTTTTTTCAACTCTTCGATCATCATTCTTGATGTCATCATATTGCATTATGCACTAATTACAGAGCCTACAAAAAATAGGCAAAAATACGGTAAACAAAGTAAAATTCTAGATAATGTTATAGAAAGTAGTCAGTCGCTTCATTAACGCGGTAAGAAATACGAGAATTTGGTCCATGAAAAAAATTGTTTTTATCCATAATTTTTTGTGGAATTCAACACTAAGGAAGTAAATGTATACTTTAATATATATGTAAAGATTCAGTGTAGTGAACAATTCTATCACTTGAGATGCGATGCTTTATTTTAAACAAGAAAATATACATTTTCACAAGGATTCACATTACTATGTCACGGCGTTTAAGCACATCGAATATAACTTCGGAAGCATCCCGCTCATTGTTGTCACGAATAGAGTCTTCCGAATCTGTGTGCTCTAGCAAGGGAATGTTTTGTGCAGAATGTTTGTCTTGCGGATCACAGGGTGAAATGTTATGGTTTGAACTCCCTTTGCCGCTGCTTACAGCCACGTTTGTTTCTTCACAGAGACTGCCCAACTCCTCTATTTTCTCTAGCGTTAAGTACTTATGTATTACATGGCAAGAAATGCCCGCTAGGCAGACAATTAGACCCAATACATTCATAAGACTCAACTGATCGTCGTTAAGTTCCACTGCAAGTGCTAACTGGCAGATATCTTTGAAGATGCCAGCAATGGACAGTGTTAAGCTGGACGTCTTTGAAAGCACTAAGAATTCACTGACTTCCATAAAAAATGCAAGTACAGCACCAAATGTGATTTTAAATGCAACCATAAGAATAACTTCATTGTAGGTATGATCCAAATCTCGGAGAATATCGTACAATTTTTGACCTAGAAAAAATCTTAGCTATACATAAATTTGAAGCTATTTTTGTAAATAAATTTTAAGACGAAAATGCTCTCGAAATTATGTTTTCAGAACAACAAAAGTTATATAAAAAACACTTTAAAAAGTGAACTGAATCTGACCTTCAAATGCACTCAGGAATGGCAGAATGGACAAAATCATCCATGGCTGCATGTGGTAAATCATATCGATGGGGTTGTGCAATCCCAGCTTGGTTTTCTGCATGACGAACTGAGCTAAGCTCCAGCGCACACCACTGCTCAGTGAGGCCATAAGTATGAAAACAAAACCTAGTGCGTCGAACTGCGTGGACTTGTAGGTGAACATAAACAATCCTGTGGCAATGAGGCTTACAATGAATACTAGGGACCAGCTCTAGAGGCAAGAACTTGGTACAATATTCAAGGGAATCAAAATGTCCAAGATGCAAAATTTAATCTCACCTTTTTTTCAAGACCGAGGAGAATAGCAAAGAAAAGTATAAACACGATTGTGGACGACTTGGTCATTGTGTAAAGCGAAATGGGCACTAGTTCAAGGCCCCAGTTCGAGAAGCCAATGTCGATTCCGCTGGCAATGCCAGTTGGTCCAATTTTCCTTATAGCAGTGCGGAGGTCCAGTTGCACGCGCGTTTTGCCGAAATGACATCTGTAGAGCAAACGAACCAAAGCAGCCAACAAGAACTTGATTACGAGATGGTAAGCAACGATGCATAGAGGGAATTTTAGTTTCTGGAAGTGAAAGTCTTAGAAAGGAGCTTGCAAAGCCATGCATGTACGCCCACCTTGATTAAAGCCTTTTGGTAGAACGTCAAACTAATAGACAGTGTTAGGTACAACAGTATGGTTGCCAGCGTGCCTATGGCCAGCTGCATAAACCTGGTGCCTAATAGCTGGTAATGTTGTCCTGCTGTTGCTGCAGGGTAAGCGTTCGCGTTTGGCGTCGTCGTCGTTCCAGGGCTGTTGGTTTTGTAGTTTGCCTCATCATTGTCAATTTTCAAGTTATACTCATCCGTGTCCAGCTCGATTTCTTCCTCATAGATTTTGTTAGATCGCTTGGAGGTGGGTGCCGAAGGATGTTTCCGGATACGTTTATCGTCCTGACCGCTGGAACTCAAGCGTTCATAACGTGGCTGCGACATTATAAAAGAAATATATCTTTTCCGCAGTGTTCAAATAAGCAGTGGTAGCTTTGAGAGGTAATAATCCAGCGGCGACTAGTTGTAGAAAATCCCTGCTACTGACCACTTTTGTCTTGCATTAAACTATTTTAACTCGCTAACAGACTTCATTACCGATGAGATTGAAAATACATTCCGCATGGTTTTGCAAATAAGCCTGTGGGACGTGTCGCACTTTTTTCCGGTGGCTGTCCTCTGGATGTCTAACACTTGTTTTGAATGGATTGTGCTGCTTCCTGCAATATCGCTCAGCTTTTTCAACGAATTAATTAAAATCTCCGTACATAATTTATAATAATAAATATAATTAAATTTTTATTTGGAATATCCGCAGCGGTGTTATTGTTGACGTTGTCTTTGCCTTGAAAACAGCTGATCACTGCGCGTATCAATAGAGCCCAATTGACATGGATACCGTTTTCATGCCGCATTTGTGGGAGTTCACATTGTGATTGAAATTGTGATTGGCTACGAAAGTAACAACATATTCTAAATCAGTGAAGATATTGATAATGTGAACCGCGGCTTTGTACGGCGTATAATATAGAGAGTCTCGTATAGCAAATATTAACCTGCTAGACTTTATTAGAGTTTATTTCTGGCTGTAAAGTCAAATCGCAGTTTCCATTCCTTGTGAACGAACGAAACAGGGCAGCAGGCAGAGACCTCTCGCCCACTCACAAACGAGCTCTTGTCCCGAGTAAAGGATATGATAGGAGTTGCACATCAAGCAATGGAGTTCTCACGATTTGGTGAGAATCCTGATGAAATTGTCACTTGAAGAAATGATTCAGTCAATAAAAATGCCAAAAAGATGCAGAGCTGAACACTAATACTACCATTCTATTGGGTTGGCAAATAAGTTCGTTCGGTTTTTGTTTCAGCCAAAATTTCGTACGGTTTCGCTTTTATTTTCAGTGTAAGTTTCGTACGGATTTGAAATAAAATCAACCACTCAGCATACCGGTTAACAGATGTTCCGGTTGATGGAGGTCCGGATAATCGAGGTTCAACCAAGTTCCGTTCGGAACATTTCGACATCAACGATGCGCCCTGTTCCGGTCGTCCGACCGAGATCAACCCAAGAGACATTAAGGCTATAATCGAAGGAAATTCATCCCAATCGGCACCAGAGATTGCTACGACATTGAATATATCCCACACAAGCGCAGAAAACCATTTGCGCCAGCTGGGATATGTTTATCGGCTTAATGTTTGGGCGCAGCATCAATTAACACCCGTTTCGGGATTGTATCCGAAGAAAATAATGCTTTCCGTATGGTGGAATTTCAAGGGTGTCATCCATTACGAAGTGCTATTGTCTGGCAAAACGATAGATTCAACTATATACTGTCCGCAATTAACGAAATTGAGCCAAGCAATCCGCACAAAACGTCCAGAATTGGCAAATCGTAAGGGTGTTGTCTTCCACCACGAAGATGTATGCCAGACCTCATACATCGTTGACCACCCGAAACAAAGTGTTTAGGTTTGGATGGGATGTTTTGTCTCATCCTCCGCATTCACCGAACTTGCGCATCGTGATTATCATTTATTACGATCGCTGCATGAACGGACACCTTGAAGGATGAAGAGACTATTAAAAACCACCTGGACTGGTTTTTTACCGATAAACCCCAGACGTTTTACGAACGTGGTATAATGAAGTTGGTGGAAAGATGGCAAGAGGTCATCGATAAAGGCCAACATATAATTTACAATATTAAAATTGATCTTGCGAATCCAAAAATTGTTTTATTTCGCTTTAAAAAACCAAGCGAACTTATTTGCCCCACCCAATATTTCGAGACATCCTTTTTAAGCTGTGTGTCACTGGTATTATAAACATTTTGTGAAATCGATGCTAAAATCGTAACTAATATAGTATGATATCCTTTTTGATATCCCTGCCGGTTATGCGCACTCTGCGTGGATCCACAGCCCACAACTTCCAAATGCCGTCTAGGAATACACAACTGGAGTAAGGATGCTAAGTCCTTGCGATTGCAAACAGTGGTTTAAAACGTGCCCTGCCGGAAGGCTCCAAGCTTCTTTCTAAAGTGGAGCGTCGCCTGCTTGTGGCCACGCATTTCCCTACTATTTTCTGAACCGTCCTACAAGTGCGTTACAAAGAATCGTAGGAGAGCAAGACGAAGTAATTCTTTTAACCGGAGGACCGAATTTGATTCCGCTGACAGAGCTTCCGGCTTGAAGCAGAATCAGATTTCGGTGTAGCTGGATTAGATCTCAATTGCTTACAGCCAAGTGCGAAAAGCTGAACACACGTCCTCGATGAGCGAACAGGTAAAAACGTATTACAGTGGAACAGAAAATTAGTCTGAATTGCTGAAAATGTAAGCCTCTGCGGTTATGAGAGTTTCAGTAGTGTAATACTTGGCACCACACAATTGATTTTTCCACTCCATGAGAGGGGCGCAGAGTGGAGGAAGAATCAGCTGTACGTTGAGTTTCCAGGAACAACAGGAAACCAGTAGTGAGAAGGAGAGTGCAGTCTGTCGGAAAATCTTCGATTTTTTTCCGCAGCGTGTTAAATATGAAATCGGATTGATTTCTAGCATTAAAAAAAACAGGAAAACTTGCTGTGGTCGTTAATTTCTGTGCAGGATAAAAGTAAAGACTGAATTCAGTAAACGCATATGAAATTTTCATTACATTATTTAATGTTAATTTATTAACTTTTCTCTCAGTCGCGACTAATATTTCCCTTAAGAAAGTTTCTAGTTATAGCTTTTAATTATAAAATTTCAACTAGAATTAGCGTTTTTATTCAACTGAAAGGCTGAACGTTCGAAGTGTCAATAGTTGCTTCACAATCTGCATCTGACGGTCGCTTTATTACACCTCTTGCAAAAATTTTGTGTGAGGAAGCGGAACGGGGAGGAAGCAGAATTCGCTACTTGAAAATTCTCTTAGTACGTCACTTTCTGCAAAAACTTGTTGAGGCAGCCTTTTTTGGACATCTGCAGGGATTTGGAAAGTCTGATAAAATGTTAAAATGTTAAAATGTCCAAAGCACCGTTATGTTGGAATTTTTAAGTAAGCGTTTCTGCGAAAGAATCGCGGAAGTTATTAATGCGATCATTCAGTATTTAAACTGTTTTTTTTCCAAATAAATGTAATTTTTCCAATTAATTGCAGTAAAATGGGATTGGTTATTTTTTGTTTTTTATTGCAACGCACAGTGAATCCCTTTTTTGTAAGAAAAAGAGAAATTTCGTGGTTTTTCGGGAATCAAAGGCTGCTGTGATATCTTACGAGTGGGTGCATACGGACTGGACTGTGCTTACGGTTCGGCTTAACGGCTTGGGATCGCCCTACCGTCGCATCATTGCTCGCGTTATCACCGCCAGAGAGTGCAAACAAAATGAACGACTGATTGCGTTGGGGGCGCTTGAGCTTGGGTGCCGAGTACTGCAGATAATCTTCTGTTGTGTTTACTATTAGTTATTGTTATTACTTAATTTCTTGCGCCTTTTGTTTTTTGTTTGTGCTTATTTTCCTAATTATTTTCGCTGAGCACCGTAAGCAGAATCCGTCAGTTTAATGGAATGCTTGTCCCAACACTGTTGGTGCGTTGGTTTCAGTTCGTCTTTCTCTTGAGTTTCGACAAGTCTTAACTTAGCCGTATTTGGCCGTAATCTCCACAATCACCCATTACTGCCTCCTCCACTTGTAGCACAACTGCGACGCGCACCTGCAGGCGGCTGCCGCAGAGATCGAAGCCTTGAAGCGCACTCTCCACGAGAAGCAGCAGCAAATGGCGGCCATGGAGTCGGCCTGCTTACGAGAATCCGAGCACCAGGCCGAGCTGGAAGACAGTGTTATAGCGTGGCAGGACAAATATGAGCGCCTGTACGAGTCCCACAAGCGCGTGCAGAAGGTCAACCAAAGCTTGGAGGACAAGCTGCTGAAGCTCGTGGAGCGCAACACCAGCGAGCGGGCGCAGCTGACTAGTGACGTAGCCACGCTGAGCGTGCGTTTGGCTCAGGCAAACTACAACATCGCCAAACTGCAGCGCGAAATCGTAAGTACAACATTCATTCCTTAAAATAGAAATTGCGGGGAGTTGTAGAGGTGCACAGAAACGCATTTATGCGGCTCTAAGTCGTCTACTTATTCCACTGTTAACACGGTATCAGTGACTTCGATTGATTGAACCATCACAGCGGATTCGCGCAACCTCAACCGACAGTTTGTTGGATTCGGTGAGTCAGGGCGGACTTCTTTCACCGATTTTCGGCTTCTGGTCGAGGAAAATGTGTGCAGGAGAAATAGAGCAAATCGGCCGTACCCGTCAATCTGGGATTTTTTAATAATTTGTGCCCCTTCGATGCTGTGGGAGTCTCGATAGTTCGAACTTCCAACTCATTCCATTTCATGTCACTGGTTGTCTTTAGTTGGATTATTATTAGAACAAAGCAGAGCGAAACACGAAAGGAAGCGAAAGAACAGAAGCAGCAGCGTAAACAAATTATTGCGCTTTTCGCTAGCCTTGTTCGTACTGCTGGGCATTTCATACGTCGTTCTCAGAAGGCCTGTTATTGACTCACTGGTTTGAGAGCGACTTTTGCGGCGTGAACGCGGAATGTTTAATTTGCTCTCTGCATTCAGAATGCATCCACATGGAGCGAAAAGCACGACCTGGAATAAGAAGGCCGTATCGACCTCGGCTGGCGTCCCGGCTGAAAATGACCGTCTCGATCTCGATTATCGCCTCGACTACAAACTATCTTGATCCGGCTGTCGTTGCGGCTGTCGTTGCAATTTTCCACCTCTAAATGTGGGTGGTGTGGATATTAATGAGTCGGAGGGCTCTTGATGTTCTGGGCATGTCAATCTAATGCGATCTTCGTTGGAACGATCACACCTTTGACGTGTCGAAAGAAGCAGCCTAGGCTTTCTTAAGCGGTGTAAGAAATACTTCACTCCAAGCAATTTTTGTTATGTCTACCCCACCTATATCCGTCCGAAAATGGAGTACAATTCGCATATATAGTCGGGAGCTTCCCAAATATATCTTCAGCTTCCAGACCGTATCCAATGTCATGCGCTAAAACTTATAGGGGACAGTAGGGTATCCAACTCTATTCAAACCTTGGAGGTCGTCGTGATGTAGGGTGTGTATCATATTTTACCGTTACTTTCATGGTAAATGCTCATCTGAAGTGTCCAGCCTGATTCCTCCGATTCAGGTATTTAGCAGAACTAATCGGCTTTCCAGAGCGGTGCACCCCTTTTATGTCGCGATTCCGTTCAAACGAATCACGCATTATCGTGAGAATTCGTTTTTCGGTCGCGTCATTAGATTGTGAAATAATCTCCCTGCGCATGTATTCCCGCCCACTTACAGCGTCGAAACCTTTAAGAGAAGTGTAAACCGTCACTACTCCCTCTTTCCCCCTTCCCACTAACCTGTCATCCTTTCGGAACCAACAAATGCTTTGCATGGATATCATAAAAAAAAAAATAAACAGCAACAAATTAACTGCCTCCGTTACGTTTCAGGAACGCTACAAGACGGACATTAATCTGGCCATTCAGCTGCTGCAGTGTAAGCCGGAGAGTTTTGTGCCGCAGAAGGTATCTTCGGTAAGTGTCGAGCTTTTGCTTTGCAACTACATAAACCATTGACGTGAATGTCCATCGCTGAATTCTTAATGTCTCAATGCCATTCATACATTTCAAAATGTTTGCAATTGCCATCTAACTATCGGTATGATATGCGAACCCAACACGCCGGACCGACCGTCACTCTTGCAGCTTCCTATCGAGATTCAGTCCAAAGTTTCGTCTTACATGCGGCTCGAGACGAACTCGCACTCTGACTCGGAGGGTAGCACTAGCGGTGTTGGCGTCGCCACATCGGGCTCGTACAAGGTTGTGCCGGCCTCGGACTCGCCACCAGCAGCGTGCCCCTTCCCGCCCACGGCCATGGTATACTCGATGCGAGGACTCGGTAAGTGTTAGTAGTCCATTCTTTTGTCCCGCTTTGTTTGCTTTATTTTAGTTTAATTTATCAGCTTTGAATTTTTAACAGGCATCTTGACCGGGATCAGGACCGTCTGGTCGACAAAGTGCTGTACAGTTTTATTGCTCGGCTTAGTGGGCCAATTTTGGGAGCAGCATTCGGGATCACGTTTATGTTGTGATTTTCTAAAGCATCAAAAACCTAGTTTCCCGTGTATAAATTTGTTGTTGGAGTCCATCATGATCCCGAAAAACTCTTGAGAATTTCAAATCTGCAACTAGAGATTCGTTGCAGATCTAGAGATCTCGTTATTGTATTGTATTACAGTCCCTTTGTTCATTGAAAATTTAAATTCCAGTTAAAATTCGAAACTAGTGCCAAATTTCATACCTCTGAAATTTGACTGTAATTCAAATGCAACGTGAACTCAACTCAACTCTTTAATATTTTCTGCTTCTTCAGAACCTGCAAGTTTTCCCCGCATTAGAAAATTACATTTATCCCTTTTCCGCCTTTTCAATTAAATCAACGCAAATTTTCGATGCGGTTGCAAGAATCTTTCCTTCGTTTCAGACGGCACAACTAATGACGCAACCAACAACAACCTGCACAACGACCACGCCACCATCAACAGCCCCATTACAAAAAAGACCTTTGCCTACACCGCCAATAGCGTCGTAAACAGCGCTTGCAACAACAACCTCGTCACCGCCAATGGTCCCAGTGCCGGTCATGAGATGATATCCCCCTCCATCGCGGCGAAATTTCTGGAGGAGGAACTCAAGATCAGTGACGTCAAGCACTGTGACACCTGCCAGTGCGCCAGCAAGGACCTGACTGTGCTTCTGGACGTGTCGCGCTCTTACTCCGTCTCCACGCAGACTCCTTTCTCCAGCAGCTTCGCGGCCACCGCCAGTCACAACGAGGCGCTTACGGCGCTGTGTCTGCGCTGCAACAGTAACCTGAACTCGCCCTCGCGCACCAACAGCCCCTACCTGATGAAGCTGCTGAAGTCCAGCGACTCTGTGATCTCGGAGACGAAGAGCTCCGTGTCCGACTTGAACGACGTCGACAAACTGTTTACGCCCGCCAAGCGCGACGATCTGATGGTCAACCCGATTCTAGGTCACCACCGTCTGTGCGGTCGCTCCTCTGGAAGCAGTGCTCTGAATGGTCACAAATCCGCCTGCCTTGTCAACAGTTCATCCTACTACGCAAGCTGCCCGAGCGACTCCGCCACCAAATATATCCTTGAGCCATCCACCACAGCGACCATTTACTTGAATGGCAATGGCTTCCCTCGTAGAATCGCGGATGACGGAAGCATCGCGCTGGAAAGCTTGGACTTGCGAAAAAGGTACGACGCGACGAATCCGTCCAGGCGGCAGCAGGAGGATGATGCTAACGTGTTCGAGCACAGTACGCACGAGGCGAAGCCGCTTTTGAGTGGTGGGACGCAGGTCAATCTGGACGAGTGCGAGAAGAAGGGTGAGCTGGAAGACTGCAGCACACAGGGAACGCCCGGCGCGAGAGACCATGGCGTCAGGGGCCAAAATGGGATGTTGCAGACCACGACATCGGGCAGCGTCCACAGTCTGTGGAGCAGAGCGAGCAGCTGCGAAGGGGCCAAGATGTTCGAGACCTTTAACAGGAATCTCATTAAAACGATTAAGGTGAGTCGCGCGCGGTATCGAGGAGGTTCTACAATAACTGCGTTTCCTTTCTGCACGTAGGCTGAGAACCCCAAGTACCCCGGACCACGTATGTGCGCCATGCGAATCCAGCAGAACGGCCAGGGCAACATCCTTCTTGATAACATAGAGTCCATTGAAGCGGTCGCTCCCACAATTTATACTCGCCGTGAGCGTTTCCTGGACGAGGAATTCGACGACACCGAGGATGTCGTAACGTCGAAAACGTCAGTTACCAGTCGAGCTCAACTGATAGACACTTCTGAAGACGGCACCAACAGCCCTCAATATGTGGGTGAGGGACTGATGACGAAGGAAGGAGAGATCCATGTGGCTCAACGAGTGGCTTTGGACACACTGGACACTGAAGACCATGAAAAGCGTGTCGTCACAGGCAGTGGCGATGGATGTGGGGTTGGGAACTGTGGCGGAGGACATGATAAGACGGCGGTGGTCGTGGAAGCAGGAACGAAACCAGCGCAAACAGACCAAGAGGAAGCGCTTCCACCCAATACCATGGAACCATCTAATGCAGTGGAGTTTACAGCCACCGGGAAAGAAGTCGAGCCGCCGCCAACCAACAACTACAGTGACCAGCGACACAAAATTCACCTTAACAGCGAGCAGCAGCAGCAGTTGTTAGCGGTTTCCTTAAACCACGAGGTACTGCACCAGAACGACGCGAGCTGCAGGAATTCGCAGAAGTCTTACACGCAGTCCAGTTCTGTCAGCGATGCCACAGAATTCCGAGAGAGCATCTTGTTGCGCCGGCAGCAGTTGAGTCGCGTTGCCGAATGGGTGCAGAACTCGCAGCAACTGCAGGAACACCATCAGCAAGCAGCGGCTTGCGCAATCGACTCAGCCAGCCACCGCGTCGCCTCGTCAGGCGCAGCAGACCAGCAGTCCACCCACTCCCTCACGGACCGCTACGTTTCGGTGTCAGTTGAGAAGCCATCGGTGGACTCGGTATGCAAAACCATGCCACAACCTCAGACCAACGGTTTCGTGGAGCACCAACAGAAGGAATCTGCAAGGGCGAAGGATGAACGGCTTGCGGTCAAGAAAAGTCTCACTAACGTCGGCAACCGTAACAAGAGTAGCACCCATTTACGCCGCACCGGGTGCGCCGATCTCCCAGTTGCCCACCCCGTGCCGGACGCGGCTGAGAATTTGAACGCCAATACTTCCATGCCGCTCAATCGACAGTCCAGCTGTGATGTCCTGAATTACAAGTACTACCCCAGCGACTCCGACCGCAGTCTGGCCATCGACGCCGAGTTGCACACTATGACGCAGCACGTCGACATCGCACAAATGGAGTACAACGTGAAGCAGTTCCTGCTGAAGCAGAACGAGTGGTCGATGCGCAACTCGAGGTCAACTGCGTGCTCCGCGACCGCCCAGAAGTACCCAAAGCGCAGCGACGCCCCGGGGAAGCATCATCAACAAAATATTGTAAAGCCTCTGCGGCAGTCGAAGCTCTTCAGCGGCGTCGGCTGTGGGCCCGGTGTAGGAGAGCGCGTTCGAGTGGTAGCAGCAGCGGCGGGCCAAAGCGCGGCCCAGGCCTCTTCGACTGAACCGAACCAGCAGCGACCAACGCCGCAAAGAACTGAAACGAACCTATAAGGACTGTTGCGGGCCGTTCTAGACTGGCGCCGAAAAGCACCGTGAGCGTTACATGATCGTAACCGCGCCGACGGACCCGACGTACTCACCACACTCCTTCCTTGAAATCATGCTGCCGATGCTAGAAGAAACCTTAGATTATTTAGCTTACACCAGCCTGACTGAACCTACTTGTATTTACCGCAGCTACAACTGCTATGCGCACGCTACTGATATATACATACGTACTCACAATACAAACATACATACGATAATGCCAATAAAACCGTTCGCAAGCTTCAACTAAGTATAGGAACTGCTTGCATCTGCTTTAATCCGCGTTATAGATGCACTTCTTGGCACACGCGTGTCTGAGGGCGTAAGGCAAGAAGTGGTCTTCCTATTCATACATAAGTCATACATACGATATCGCGTCATCAGTCTTCAGAGCGAAAAGTAAGTTAAGAGGTGATAGGACAGATGTGACGGGATCTGGAGCATAACGATTTCAATGTTCTAGATGTTTTTGAAATGGTAAACAATTTTTATACTCTCTTAAATATCAAACATCAGAAGCGAGCAAGTAATCAATACGAAGTCTTATAACTTTATAAAGTCAACCATAATTGTTTACAACTTTTCCGTTAACTTAAGCTATGCATGAGAGAGAAAGAGAGAGAGAGAGAGAGAGAGAGAGAGATCGATCAAAGTACTCGTAGATAAACTGCCGTCCTTAAGTGTTTAAAAAAACACTCTTTTGACTACTGATTAACATGTACGATAGCAATGCAAAATTCAAAGTTGATTAAGTATTCATAAAAGCTGTCTTCTATAAACAGAGCTGTAAAACCTAGCTGCGATTACTTTTCCTTAACTCCCTGAATTACAATTACAAACGCAAAAAAGTACTGTGATTATTTTAACCTTTGTTATGGCATGATTATTGAAAAATAACCAAGTAATAATCTGTTGGATTAATATTGTTTATTTGATGAACCTTCATAATCCTTAGGTTGTTGAAAACAATTAAAAAGTAATCCAAACTTCGTTTGTTTATTAGTTTTAGATAACTTAAAATCATGGAAAAGTAATCTAAATAAATCAAAGGACTACTTTTAGTTGACTGCTCTAAGAAACGGAAGAAGCAATAAAGAAAACATGGTAAACTGACTATTTCTCAGATAATATGTAGTGGTATTTTCAAAGTAGTGATTACGAAAATAGAGATTATTTTCACGGGCCTGCTAATAGAGGATATCTAAACATCCTTATGCATAAAACATCATGCAGGCAGGCATTCTCATCTTGGTCGCCGTGCAAAATCTTTCGTGAATGAACTTCTCCTTCTCCTTCTTCATGGCAGGCCTGGAGAGGAGACGGTTTGCCAAAGCCACATAAATGTCCAAGGGAAAACGAAGTGCAGCAAAAACCTCTGGATAATAAAAATCACTAAATCTACACTAAATCTAATGTGATAATATTTGAGGCAGGATTTTTGTTATTTACGCAAATTTGAATTGTTCGTATTATCGCGAGTCATAAGCTGTATTTTCGTAGACGTACATAAATGTTAATCCCACCGCAAGCGCGTTATGATCTTGCCATTGTCAGTATTTGAGAGAGTTTGGTTGTGAATTTAAGAAAAATTGAACTTCTGACTGAAGTCATTTCGAGAAATCCTGGAATCAACTGTTATAACATATTTCTTCGATCCACATCACTGAATAATAAATATTTTGGGAATCTTCGAAAAGCTTTCAGCAGAGGCTGCTAACATCTTTCTATGATGAGGGTTAGTAACAAAAATTTTCGTTAAGAAACCGTCCCAGAGTGTTGTTACGCGACACTCTCCTGTGGCTCAGTCGGGCTTGGAGGTAACAGCAACCTTTAAGGTGTTAATGCTAATCTCTGCATTAATTCACCCGTAAAATCTTTGAGGAAAAGCGAGGAGACTATAAAATAGAGCTAATAATTTTTCATGTAATTAAAATATATTTTGTTTCCCTTTTTCGTGCAATTTCTTTTTGTTTTCTTTCCTTGCTAAAAATACATGAGCGGAATAAATAGCTTATGAGTCGATGAATTGCAAACAAGACGAATTTGCGGTTAAAAATAGCGTAACCTAAAATTTACGCGAAACTTAAATCTACGGCAGACCGCGGTCGTGGGGAATTGGGACTCAAGCTACGACTTCTTCCGTATCGTCATTGACCACAATTATTTCGTCGGGTTGTGACTCCTCGAATGAATCTCCTACCACGTCCCCATCCTCCTCGCCCCTGCGTACTTCGTTGGTCACATCCTGATGGCCTTGTCCTGAAGGATGTTCAGCTGCCCCAATTTTGTCGTCGATCCCATTAGTAGGGTCCGCTGTTGCTGTCTCTACCTTCTGCGGCTGAGTGGTAGAAGTGGGCGCGACTGTACTTTGGGGACGGTTGCCGCCTTGGAAGAAACTTATTATGCCTTGCAGAGGACCTTGTGGTTGGTTGGGTGAATCTGGAGGATTCTGCTGGTTGCCGCCAATCAAGTTTCCCACGATGGATTGGATGGGGCCCGGCGGGCGAGGAGATGTGGAGTCGGCGGTCGATAATTGGCTTTGTTGGCCGCCCAGGCTGGACAGCGTGTTCTGGAACGTGGTGCCGATGTTAGTGGCCAGCTGCTGCAGGCCTTGAAAGGCTTGGGTGGTCGAGTTGACGACGTTTTGAACAGCCTGCTGGGCGGAAGTGATGGCGTTGGCCGGGTTCAGGAAGCCGGGTATGGTGGGCCCAGGGGCAACGGGCTCGTCGTTAGCGACCTGGCTGGGAGGCTTCTGTTGCGCCTGACCTGTGATCTGACTAAAGAGCTGCCCAATAGGTTGGATCAGTTGCTGCACGAAGTTCTGTTGAGTGCTGGTCTGCGTGGGCGCAGCTTGAGTTGCTTGGCGTACCTCATATGAAGGTGCTTCAGTTGGCAGTTGGAGTGATGGCTGGCTGCTTATATCATCTTCAAGAGAAGCTTTCAGCAGCTCAGGTTTGCCGTTGCGGGTTACCAATTCCGGTTCTGACTTCGCACCCAGGCCTTGCTTGCCTGGTTCTTGATCTGCCTTCTCACCTGCTTCGCTAATTTCACTCGTGACGCGCTTTAATTCTTGTTCCAGGTCATTCTTCTCCACTTCACTACCAACTAGCTGCTCGCTTCTGCTGCGTTCCGCTTCGACGATCGTATTTCCTGCGTGCCTCTCTTCGTTCTCAAATGGTGTTGCGATTGCAGATGAGTCCTCGACAGCCTCCTCCCGTTTCAGATGTTCGACTGCCGTCGTAGCTTCCGCATCTTGAACGGGAGCCTCGTCCTTGCGCAGTTCGTAAGCCACTGACTCCTTTGGTAGTGGAGCATCTTCGGAGGCAGGTTGTAGTTCACGATAACGTGGCCCCACCAGGCCCGCTTGGCACAAGTTCAGTGTGAGAAGGCACGCCGTGAAGAAACACACCGCACGCATTTTTGCTGAGTTGCGACCAGCGCGCTATGGAATTTTTACACGAATACGTGGGAAAGAATACGACGACGAAGACTGGCTGAGTGTAAAGCTGAAGCTACTGAAAACCTGGCTTGGCGGCTTTAGTCGGACGACGGAGAATTCAGTTGCTCGCACTGGATTGATTCACTTTCGCCTTACGACTGACGCTGGTCGTTTGGGGCAGAGCATTTATACTCGAGCTGGATGGAAGAGGCGCCGCAGCGGCTCTGTTTACACCGCTGGCTTCGGCCTAAACTACTGCTTCGGCCGAAGGCAGACATGAAGTGTGTGCGCGTGCGTGTCTGCGTGTGCGTATGGGTGGAATCCACCGGGCGCAGTCAGAAGTTAAATCTGCCCTCTCTGGACTCTGGGCTCTGGGCGCACTCTGCGTCCAGTCGCCCCAAATTAAATTACTTTCAAGTTCGAATTTGCACATACGTGTTATTTCTCTACAACTGAATTGTGTTAACCCTTTCAATTAATAGATTCTTCTTGGCAAAAACGAAAACTCAGCTGCTAAGCCAAGAAATATTAATAATTAATAATTTTCACGTGAGTCGCATGTGTTCCAGGCATTTCTACCTCTTCAAGCAAAATGGGGATGGCAAAAGTGTGGGGTTCCTGAACCCGTAGGGCGGACCCACATGCATTTAAGTAAACTGGTCAATTAAATGAAAAGATGCGGCTGTATTCCTTCCAAAGAGGATGGCCTGCCGCTGTGGGATTGTGTACTTCCATCCGAATGCTGTTTTGCAGAACATTTTCTGCAGACGTGTACAGCTGTGCACGATCTCGCGGCATACCAAGCAAGTGGTGACCACTTCGCCACGGTTGGCTCCTACGAGTGTCAGTGACCGCAGTTGGTCTGCAGATGCAACACGAAGACCAGAAGAAGCGACGCAAATTTCTCGGGATGGCAGAAGCGTTCTTGGTCAAACATGTTTGACTGGATTCTGGGCAAACAGGCTGGCGAAAGAGAAACGGCGGCCGGTCCACTTTTGAGGCGCATCACGAATGCATTCAAAAATACACTCCCAGTGGTTGGTCGCTGGCGCTGCTTATTTTCTCTGCTTTCGTTTCTTCAATTGGGGTCAGCAAAGGCGTGGGCGTCGGCTGAACTGGACGGCTTATTCAGGGAGTTTTACACCAATGATCTGCGAAAGCTTGGAATCGATCCATGGTTGGCAAAACTTAAAATATTACTCAAAATTGTGCCTGAGGTGTGTAATGGGATCTCAAATCCTGCTAAGTGTGTCATGGCTGTTGAATTGCTTCCGATGCCCCCTTCGTATAGTAAAAATCGAACGCTTGTGTAATTACGCCAGTCGCTTCGGTCCTGAACTTGGCATTTTAGACGGAAAACAGCGTTGGGTTTCGAAAACTCCAGAAGCTGGAGCCATCAAGCCGCTTGACTGCGCAGGTAGAGTTCGGTTTAAAGGATGTCGACTTCTACCAGCTGCGTTGTTGGTGTAGCAGATGCTGTTGCGGTTGCTGCCATGAAGCGGTACAACACCAGCTGATTGAAAAGTGTTCGCGTTCGATCTCCGACGCCTGATCTAACCTCAAAAAGCACACTCGTGGTCCCCAGCGAAACTCGCTCCAGAAAGAGGGTTTTAGATTTTGTGTGTGCATATATTTTGGCAGTACTTCCACGTCCGCATGCACCTCAATATAAATCTACGATAAGAAATTTGTTGGCAGAACAGCCGTGAAGTCAGTTATCATTAAGCAAGCTGTTCATGTTCGATAAGCAGATAATGTGGTCGCGTGTGTTACGACAGAAGTAGTTTTACCAATTGGTGTGAAATATCCGAAAAACAATTCACGCCTCCGTCACATCCATACTTTCTCTGCGCTAACAAAATCCATTCGCAAATTTGCGCAGATTTCAACTAATATTGCAAAGTAAAACTACTTATATTTTCCACAGAAGCACTAACAGACCTACTTTTTGAGAGCAAATACTTCTACTGTTTCTAAGCATGTTTTAACATGTTCTATAAGCGGATTGTTACGTTTATACATACATATGTATGCACGTCACGAAAATGTAATAGTTTGGGTTAATTGGTTCTCAAGTCTTTTGCTTTTCTCGAATCCAGTTCTTACAAATGAAACCGATATCAATGAAGATAAATCAAATTAGTTTCTTTAAGCGCACCGTGGAGACTCCACGCATTTTTAACGCACACCTTCACAGCCGCTGAAAAGCGTCCCACAAACCTGAGTACGAGCCAGCAAGAAACTACTTACGAATTTAAATAACCGCTGTGAAAATCGTAAATTCGACCGAAGAAAGCAAAATTAAACGAGGCATCAGGTAGATCGTGATTTGTGCACCAAATAAAGAGATCACGCAGTAAGAAAGCACAAGCGATGTCAGCTTCGAGTTGGAGGAAACCGCAGAAAACGAGCTGCAACGACAACGTCAGCAGTACTGTGGAATTAGAAGGCGAAACAGCTACTCGTATGCTACCACCTGTCCTACCTTCACTCCAATTTGTCAAAATAATCAAACCAAAACAAAGCAAGATAAACAAATTTATGGAGTTGGGGAGCTTTATGTTTCGAACTTCTCTAACCGTCTTGAAATTTTAGACTCTAAATTTAGAGTGACCTCAATTCCACGCTGTTTGAAATATAAGTTTTATTAGTCGTGGGACAGAACGAGCAAAATTTTTTGGTTGTTCCCGTCATTTGACCATTTCTTACATAACCAGTTGAACACTTCTGTGCTTCTTATTTCTACACGGGCACCTCATCTTTAAATTGTGTAAATATTCTCTCAACGCAACCCGTTCTACTTCGCACACTCGTACTAGAAAGATTATATAATCTCTTTGAACAACGTATCAATTGATTCGAAGTTGAGAAACCCCAAACCGAATATGGTGTTCGGAGAGAACATTCGAAGATTCGGCGGTGGTTGTCTCGTCTCGATTCCGTGCTCGAGTAAATCCGTCACTGGTGCGTGTATTCACCACCAGCCCACCACAACGAATATAGCACCTACTCGAACCACACACCTCATGGATTGTTTTATTTTCCTCTTTCAACTACGCTAACCATGAATTGCAGCCAACTTCATTGGCCGAGTCAGTTCTTTGCCTGTTGTCTGCTTACGTAGAGCGCATTGACTCAGGGATTTGCGGGATCTGCTTAAATTCTGATTTTTTCATGATGAAAAAGATATTAACGAAGTTAGACGAGTACAACTAAGTTTACTATAGCATCTTGAAAAATCGGTTCTTGCCCGACAGAGTGTTCCGCAGAGGAAGTGACTGCAGTGCTGGTTTTGTGTGGTAGGCCTTCTGTATTTTTTGCTGGATACGTTTTGCACTTCATCCTAAAAAGAGCTGCAAAAAAGTGCTGAACAAAGATCACAACAGAGAACATCAACACGATTTTGCTCCAATTTGTTACGTTCCTTGATCCCTGTTCTGCTAGAAATTTGGTGGATTCTAATGGACACGGACGATGGATGACATTTTACTGGAACAACCCGTTTTTTGCTAATCTGGTAGACAGCTGTTCTTCGTTTCGTTCTCACTCTAGCTGCGGGCCATCGACCACAAGAGTGAAAGAGCCTGCTATAGGTCCGCTCTAGTTCGCTGAGGTTATGTTTTAACGTAAACAAGTTGGTTCTTTACGTTTCTATTCCACTCTTCGGTACGTACTTATCAACGTCCTGCACTTTTTGTGTAAGAATAACAGCAAAACAAAAACGCAGAGTTTTCCAAAGTAATATGTAAAAAATTACTGAATTGTGGAAGCTGAAAATACTGAAACAAAGTTCGGCGAAGCAGAGGTGTGAAATGAGCAAATATTGGTAAAACTAGCAGAGTCGTCCAGGCATTTCTAATTGAAGATTGGATTTGTCACTTCAATTTCATTGGAAATTCAGAACTTGGTCCATGCACTGCGCAATGGAGAGGAGCGCCTCAGCCGGTGGAGCTGACACGTCCTGCCGGACAACCACTACAATTGGTGGAATGCAATCCACCAGAAGCGCTAAAGACGGTGAGTTCAAATGGACGAATTTAATACGATTTGTTCGCTTGGTATCAAATAAAATTTTTCGAATGGCATAGATTACATTTGGGCGAAGTAGCACGCTCCTTTTATCCAGCCAGGATGTTGTAACTTGGGGTGTTTCAGGAGATGCGTTCTACCTCTCCGAATCAGATTTGTAGGAAACAGTTGGGTGCTGGTCATGGTTTAGGAGCTGTAGCGGTGATCTGCTGTTGTAAACTAGTGAAAACAACGTGACAGTTGATACGTGTCATATGAAAAGGTTTTATAGTTTCGAGTTTTATAAATTATCTTCTGTCAACTCACTGCTGGGTGAGTTATTCTATGATTCGTAGAAAGTGCTTGAAATTTGAGAAAAAGAGTTGTAGAGATCTCCTAAACCAGCAGAGATATTACGATTCAGACAAAGATTGTATGGTAGCTCTAAAAACGCACGAGGAAAAGAGCTCGGAATGTAGCTAAATGCGATCCTTTTTAAATCGTTTCCTTAGAACAACTATGCTGAAATAGTTAAGTAGCTGCAGTTAAACTTTGAAATCACTTCAGAGCAATCAGCTTAAAAACGCTCTCGCTTGCTCTCCACACAAGTTAAATCAAAAAGATGTCTACACGAAGGTATTCAGCTAAAATTTGCTGGCGCAGCAGACACAATATTTTGCTTTAATAAATTTGCGGTTGTTAACAAAAAGCAGCCCGCAGCCACACAGGTGTAGATATATAATTCGAGAAGTGCAACGCAACCCATTCCTACTTTTGCTGCTTCATTTGCTGGTTTCGTGTGTCAACAACAGCGTTTTTGAACAACTAAACCCAAAGTGAACCACAAAAAAATCTCACGAGCGTTCTCAGAGGCTAGCTCACGACTTGACTCACGAGCTGGCTCATGGTCTAGCTCATGTGCTGGCTCACAAACGGTCTCATGAACGGGCTTAGAGGCGTGCTTACGAATCTGTTAATGAGCTGGTTTACGAGTTGGCTTACAAGCAGGCCCACGCGGTCTTACGAGCTGGTTTTCGAGCTGGTTATCGAGATTGTTCACGAGTTGACTCATGAGTTGGACCACGGGCTAGAATAAGGACGAATTTTTGCATTACGGTATGAATGTACAATCGAGTTTCAGTAGATGTCATTAATAAAAATAAACATCTAAATTCAAATAGGTGCTACTACATTGCTTAGGTGTAGTTGGTCGAATTGACTGGAAAAGTCTTTTGCAGCAAAACAACTTTATTCTTAATAAGAACAAAAACATTTTTCACAAATAATTTTATAAACTCCAAAAATTCATTAAAACATTTCGAGTTCCGAGTTGTTTATTACGTGCTTTCTTTTTCCCACTTCATGGTATTCTTCAGAATATTTTAGTTTTCTGTTTGCCTGCAAAGTTTTATTACATTTTAGCGAAAAAACTATTTTTAAGTTGCCCGTGCATTTTGTTGCAGCGGAAAGGCATTTTGCGTTGTGTGTATTTTATCGCTTCCTTGCGTCCCGTTCGGCTTCCATTGTGAAATGAACGAGGGAGTTGCGAAATGAATGTATACTGGTAGCTTCTTTCGCTGCTCCTGCTGCGAAATTTCGGCTCGAAACAAGTTGAAAGAGGTATAAAATTTTTCCTCAGCGTTAGCTGCTGTAGTTTTAACACAAAGCTGGTGATGCTTTGCTGTAGTGAGCAATACTGCAGAACAAACTTTTTGAGGAAGATAAGGAAGGCTCGGTAAACTAAATTTTTCACATTGTGGAATATAATTTTGTTTTAGAAATAAAAGAAAATAATTTTGCTATAGAAATAAAAATGCTGAGCGAAAGTCATTCGGATCCAGGAAAATAATCGGGATGTAAGTTGTATTCTGTATACAGGAATTCTTGATCAGCTCAGTCTAAGTCAGCGCTTCTTAGGATGCAAATGACAACTTTTTCAGCCCTTTGTGGCAGCTTTGCGTAAAACTTCCACGTTCATGTGCGGGACTGAAAATATTTGAAGCAGGAGGATTATTCTCTGTGAGTTCCTCAGGTCGACTGTAGCAGCCTCAACGGATTCGGCGTTAATTAAACGCATTAAATATTTACACAGACCGCCAGACCTGTTGTCGCTCCGAGTCGGTGGAAGTTGTTGAGACTGCTGCTGGCTGCTGCAAAGTCTGTGCGTTCGGAGTAGTTGGCAGCACAAATATATGCTTGCGACATCCAATTTAGCCAAAATGCATGCCCAACACGTTTACATGGGAGGACCGATAAGCGAAGGAAGTGCTCTAGTTTGCCAGAGTTGGTAACACATTGTGCCGAGAGATGCACTGGCTGTGGCACGAAGAACTTCTGGTGGCAATCATTCGGGATGCTGCATAAGCCCGCCAAAATCGTATTCGGACGGCACACACACAAGAACCCACTTATTTTCCTGGAACTCCAGAAGACCAATTACGGCCCACTGATAGCTTAAAGACTTTCCCAATACGTTCACGACCAAGGCGATCAGACTAGGGCCAAAAACTATATTATAAATATGCACGAAAGGAGTTAACTATATTATTAGGTTCTTCTTGAATAATAAATTCGAAAACATGTTCCAAATCTAAAACAATCCCTTCATCATTTTCAGAGTCACTGGTAATTATTAGTTCGCCATCATCATCTTCAGTAATTTCTAAGTCTCCTACATCATTTGACAACTATTCATCGCTAGTAGAAAATGGTACAGGTGTACTGTTTTCACTGGTTGCATTTAAAATTTCATTTATTTCCGAGTCCGTTAAATTTTTTGCGCTCGTAACTAGGGAAAATAAACAAAATTTTATTATAAATAAAAAACTCTATTGTACATGTTTTTCATAATAATAATTTTCTTACCTTAATCGTAAATAGTGCCAGTAAAAATTTCCTTTTCAATCCCTTTTTACGTACAACTGTGCTCTAAATTCACATGGGAGACTGAAAATATTTGCGAAATTCTGATATGCTACGATCACATACAGAAAGGAACAACTTGGTACTTCCCCTAAACCGAAAAAAATTCAATAGATCTGTAAACAATATAGAAACTATGATAAACTAAATATACAGGACATATATACAAACATATATGCGTCAAATCACAGGACGCATTAATAGAAAGATTGTAAATGTGCTCATGAAATATAAATCCTTGCTGTTTTTACTTTTATTCAAATTTAGTGGAAGTATATTAGTGTTCGTAGAAAAATCTAAGGCTTCAACTATCCAAACGTTTTGTTTCGCATCGTGAGCGTTGAAGAGATGGGGTGCTTTCATCAGATCGGTCATCCGGTATTACTCAGCTCTTCCAAACAGAGGCAAAAATTAAAATCCTTTCGACTTGAGTTTCACTTAGCTTAAATGACTTCTGAGTTTGTGCGCGTTTTGCACTACAGAATTGTCGCTCAGCCCATTACGCTTCCTTCCTCGCTGGTATGATGAACCAAACGGAAATTCATTTGCCGTCTCCATTTCTGTCGCACCGTCGCTCCGGCTGCCAGAGCATCCAAACCAAGTCAAAAAAGAATGAGAAAAATTTAAAAGGACTTCCAGCACGTGGAAGGTGCATCAGGAACCGCTGCAAAAATAGTTGGCACTTGTTAGTTGAGGGCCATTGTGACAGTTGGTTGAATCCAACTCAGGCTGGCCATGTGAACATTAACGGTTGGAGCAACCAGTGGATCTCCCTTACTTTACTTTTAATGACAGCTCTTGCCGAGCTCAGACATTTTGCTCCTGCTTTTATTTCGAATATTAATTTTGGCTTCAAGCTTTTGGCCTTTGAGCTTGCCGTGAAACACAAGTGGGAGACGCACAACAATACTTTGCTTCTAAATGGCACACTATGCGACCTGTCATTGTGTGACTTTCACCCTGAAGCTAACTTGTGACAGATAACCGGAGAGTTGGTGCTAAAGAAGGTACTAAATAGTGCAGGCGCTCTGAGATCGGAGCTGCCGCTGCACTTGGTGGAGCGGATGTGAAATCTCAGTGGTGCTTTAAAGCATAAAAAAGCTCAAATATCGCTGGCAACAATGTTACACAGACGGGTTGCGACACATTGTGTGCACCTCTTTCTGTCTGACTAGGAAGCTCGAGTTTTTGTTCAGAGCATTCGAGTGCAAGGACCTTGGCGCACAGAAATTGTCAGTTTAATGAAATTCATTCATTACCCGTTAAGAAATTTTTTAGTGTCTGTGAAGTTGGCACCTCATCTTTTAAAAAGGTGACTTTTTTGGAGGTCTAGCTGCACCCCACAGAGCTCTGGAGCTCTCTACCAATTGTGAAATAGTTGTGGCGACACCATAAGCAGCCAGTTTAGACAAGAGTGCTTTATGCCACACCCGATCAAATGCCTTGGATTGGCAATTGATTGGATTGGCAATATCCAAAGCAACAACTTTACTCCTTCAGGGCTAGAAATTTAAAAACCCCTTATTTTTTATGTCCGAGTTATATTAATCAACCTCTCCTTTATTTGAAGAATGTCAGGTTCCACTTGTTAAATGGATCGAAGTGTCGATAAATTTAATTAGAAAATAAGAGAAGCCTGTATTTTGTTTCCAACTCATTGCATTTCGTCTTTAAAGAAGGGGACTTAATAAGCTTTAGGTTTCGGGTCCGAACTCATGAAACTTTAATTCTAGTATTGAAGAACTCATTCAAAGCCTTTCTTCGATTGCTAGCCACTGCAGACCCCGCTCACCACTGCCAGCCAGTGGCCATGCGGCAGCTTCCTCATCGTATTGTACGCGCATGTGTAATAAATCTTAATCGGGGCTTCAACGCTGTGCGCTGTATTCTCATTTCTGCACCGAATGTTTTTCGCTGCATTTCGTTTATATTATTGGTTGCATAATTTTTATTTAAATTAAGATCCAAGGCTTAAGTGTTTTAATTTAATTGAATTTCAAGTCGTTAAAAGATTCACTGCTACTGGAGGATCTGTTGAAGGTATTTCACTGTTACTGACTGCGCGGATGTCCCTGAATGCACGGATGTGCCATTTAGCATTAACTTCATGTTCCCTTTTTTTTTGAAGGAGGAGTGAAGGAGCGTTCCTTTCTCTCAGCTTCACTGTTTTGTCCTCTGAAGTTTTCTCTGATGCTTCCTTGTCTTCTAAGGAGTAATTGGATTTAGTTTTCTGCATCATAAAGAGCTGCTGTAGAATTGAGAATTCGGAGTACAACCAGGTGTGATTCTGTCTTCTCATTAAGAGACGCTAACGAAATAATTAGTTATCCAAGTACCCTTGGGATTTAAGGAGTATTTGAATAACTAAATTTTCCATTATCTTTCTAAAATATCAGTCTCGAAAGTGTTTCAATTTTGAATCTTGTGTTTTGAAGTTTTGTCGTATATAGTATTGAACCTTTTCATATTATTATTACTGATATTCATTCTGCGAGGGTCGAAATATGTTCTTTGGAACGAATTTCCGCCGTCCGTCGTTGTAATTGATTTGGAGACAAACCGGTTTCTCGACAATTCGACCGGTTCCGCATCAGGTCGTTAATACTTACCCGTTTGAAGTAGCTTACCCGTTAATATTTACCCGTTTGAAGCTCATACACCGAAGAACTTACTGTAAGGAGTTGCCTCCCCTTACGAATTCCCTAGCAGTGACTCCATTAGATTGGATAACTACGAAATCGTATTGTAAGTCCTTTTCCAATCTCTGTCTCTCCATTTATGCAGCGCCTTTAAACCGCTGCATTCAATTGCTTTTCTAAGTTTTAGATTCTTGCAACTCCCTTAACGACTGGAGAATCTCGGAGATGCAAACGGGAACCACTCGCAGTCCACGCCATATTCATGTTTCCGTGAATGATTGCATCTCCTCCACAGCATCGGAGCTGTGGGTTTACCGGTTCTCCTGCTTGGTCTGGTTATCGTCGTTGTTCTTGTTGCTTCTGGTGTTGCTTGGTGCGCGATGCAAATACTGCATTTTTAGCGAAAAGGTTGTGAAACCAGTTGTTCTTGTTCACCTTCAACGTCCTTTAAGCCATTTCCAGCTGCAACAATTAGACTTGGAATGCATGCGGGTAGACCTGGAATGCATGCGGTTGGACGCGCGCGATGGGGTGCAAGTGCCGGGAGTCAGTGTGTGTCGGTTGAGCTTCCGGCGTGAGAGGAAGGTGGGCCATGGGACGCAGCGCGCTTGAGTACCTTATTCCCGTCGCGTGCAATTGTCTACAGTGGCAAAAAGTGGTCTGAACGAAGGAAACCCGCACCCGGCTCGCTCTGTAGTCAGAGAGTAGAGCCAAGCACACCGGTACGCACTTCTCACGTATGCGTCCGAATCGCCTGCAAGTTAACGACCGAGGAAGTGCTTCAGCGTATTGCTTTTTTGGCTTTTCTTGTTTTCTTTTGTTGTGACTTGCGTCAAAGTGTTGCATGCATTTCGTCTCGAGACGAGAACTGAGAACGAGAGAGCTTTTTACTTATGTGGAGTTTGAGGCGATAATCGAGATTAAGACGGTTTGCTTATCAGACGAGACGAGAACCAAGACCATGGCGCCGCTAATCTCAGAAAATCTCGCTTCACTACTAACCCTGAAATCCCCTTTTGCGGAGAGAAAATGCTGCGTCAACGTTTCTTACGCGGCATGAAAAGTACCGACGAATATTAGCATCGAGCAAGAGTAGCCGCTATTTGGAACGCCTCTGCAAATGCCGCGTTAAGTGGTTGTTATTTGCTGATGCTTGCAGATGTCAGTCGTAGCTGCTGTGACTCATAAAATTGAAGAGACTGATCGGAATCGCAGTCCTTTGGAAACTACAAGTTGAGGAGACTCAAAGATGTGGCCGCAGTTTTTAAGCGGCAAGTGGAGGAATAAATGAAGTGGGGCATCTAAGGGAACACAGACTTCGAACTCACCCTCCTTGCAGTTCAATTAAGACTTCATGGCAAGAACTACAGCACGAACGGCAGCAACAACGTCAACAATGACAATAAAAAGCAATGCACACAACTTCTCTTGTTAAATTAATTTAAATTACTTACACAACAAATTGTTGTAGCGCGTTGGCACAGTTGAACCGCCCCAAACACTGTGAACACCAAGAGTGGAGTCCACACCAACGTCTTCCGCCTCCTCGTCTTCCTCACTCACTTGTCGTTGGCAACATTGTGCTTGAAAGCGACGACAATAAGGTTGGCGGCGGTATCGCGTTGCCAGCAACGATTTACTAAACTCTTACGCACGAGTAGTTGGAGAAGTACGAAACTAGACAAAAAGTACGCAATAATCTTGTGTTTCTGCACTTTTTGCATTTAAAGTTGAAATAGAAGTCATGAGATTTTCGCTTATTGCTAGCAACAGTATTAAAAACTTATTTGTGTGGGGAGGAATAGAGAAATTTGTTAGACTCAGCAGCGAGTAAATTTTCAGACATCAACAGGAAGTAAGTTCAATCACTTCACCTCATACGCACAAGAGTGATCCTTTGTGCCTCGGGTTGCACACCGAAAGGCAGACTGGCAGTCAGTCGGACGTCTGTCGGGTTGTCGACTGGTCGATAGTGTGATTTGAGCTGTCTTTGTGTGCACGAGGAAGACTTGAAACCTTCTTTGCCTTCGATGAATTTGCGCCAGGACAATTTTTAAAGCTGATAACGTGGCGATCACCAAGTAAAAGAAATTCATTTGCCTAAGAATTGGGCTTTGACAGCTGATGCAGTAGCTTCCTGGCTAGTCAGTCCTCAGTACCTGCGCACGTCATGTGAGTAGGAATTGCAGGACGACCCACGAACACTATACGGCTGATAGCTTTAATGACCTTAAGAGTTGACTTTGTGTTGCGAGGAAGTCACCCATTACTTGCTAATGGGACGACGGAGATGGTAATTGATTCGAATGGCTCGCCATTAAAATCATTCGTTTCTACTTCTTGACAGATGAGCGTTGTTATCTTGACAGACGTCGATATCCGGCTGTCCTTCGCCAAGCAGAGGAGAGGAGAGTTGTGCGAAATTAGCTAAATGCATTCCTTGTTCTAAACCAGAGTTCGGAGAAACTCTCCCATGAGAAAGCACGATGTAAGTAACTCACGATGAAAAGGACACAGAAAAAGGCGAGCAGGGAATGAGTCGCCTCATGAATCGTTTCGTGAGCCGCTTCAGCAATCGTTTTGAAGGGTCATGATAGTCGTTTTTTATGGATGCAGGAACTGCAATTTTTTGTATTCTGTGGGTTCCGTCATAATAGGACTTCTTAAAATTGGGTGTCATCGTGCATATGCTGAACTGAACTGAACTGACAGTTTCATACAGTTCCATCAGGATTGAATTCTTCAGTTGTCTTTTCTTAGTTTTTAGTCTTTTTTCTCTAAACCCAACACACGAAACTTCGTTTAATTCTCAGTGGGAAAGCAGTTCTTTGATAGTTAAGTGAGTAATGTATTCGAAAAGCTACCTTCGCAGCACATTCGCAACAAGCTATTGAAGTGTTTTTATTATATCACGAACCGTCTGCCGTGGAAACACTGTGAAGTCAGACTAGAAGTTCTGGATCGAGCTGGAATAGCCAACAAAACGCAAGACAACGTGCCGTCTGTCATGAGGAATGCGATCAAAAGAATTCAAGTCTCTCGTCGTTTAAATTGGAATTATTAACTGGGTATAACTTTCCAAAATGAACAATAAAGCGAGAATTTTCTATTTTTTTTCTTCGTCGATCCACTAAAAAGTTAGATGGGCAGCAAGGAGTTGGTTAGTTTTGAGACCCAAAAGTTTAGCAAATAGACAAAAGGAAATCTATTCCATAGGTTTGTAGATTAAACTGAAAGCTATAGCGACCACGCCTTTGAATGAACTATAGTATGTTACGGGGTGGCCAGCGTTATCACAGACGCAATACGCCTACTCCATCTAGTCGTTTACAGTTTTATCCCAATATTTCAAAAAGCTATCACGTTGAAATGCTGCGAAATCCACCGTCCAAACTTTTAGCACCCACGAACCTTCCATAGGGACCAACAAAGTCGCAATGAAAACCACTTCAGTGAGTAACATTGAGGGAAGCGCAGGATTCAGGCGCAAAGTTCCATCTTCACGTCCCATTTCGTTCTGCAAGCGGAATGTATATATACATCGTGGTGAATTTAAGAGCCCTGCGTTCACTGAGAATCTCTTCGAAACAGAACACTGCTGAGAAGGAGAGAGAGGGAACAAACGACCAACCCATTCTACAAAAATTCTCTGTGGAAGAAAAAAGCAAATGAAATTACTTCTGTGAGTCATCCGGAATTTTAAAAAACTTTTCTTCTGAATTGAATTCCTGTTTTCCTGGCGTCCAAGACGGGTTGAGCGAGTGCATGTATGCACTTTCATGGGTTTGGACTTTTAGATTCAACAGGGTACGCGGGGGCGTTGGAATTTTGGCAAGCGAATGGGGGACGCATGGGGAGTCCTAAGCCGAGTAGTTTTTTTTTTTGGGAGGGGTGCATCAATACACACATCTTAGAATATCGACGAAGCTAGTATCTGCGAGGTACTGGAGACTCTTGTATCGCTTCTCTAAAATCTTCGCTCAAACATAATTTGTCGTTGTAATGTTTGCCCGTGTTGTTGAAATTATATACGGCTTTCAAAGCTCGCCTTCTTACCTGAATGCAATGTCGGTCTTGTTTGCTCATTTTGCCTATTTTCGGTTTTTCTCAGTCTCAGTCGAGTTCTCTCTGTCTTCCACTTCTCAGTCTCAGCTTCGCTCTGCAGCTGACTTTCTGCATTAAAAATGTGTGCACAGCAGAAATCAGTCAGTCACCCAGTTGGCGTACGGAATACTGGTTCTCGGTCTCCTCGAGCTGTGTCTCACTTTTCAAACAAATCAGAGATTTTATTGGCGCTGCTGGTGGTGTTGCAGTGCAACTTCCTAGCCCGACTACTTCGTTCCCAGCGCGATGATGAACGCAGTATCGTGCAACGTGTCTGTGGTATCGGGTGCGCGTAACGTATTACGCCGTCAACATTCGTAATCGGTAAAAAGCAACAAATAAATTGTGCTTATTTGAGTGCTGGTTCCTCCTTCTCGCTAGGAAATCCACCTGTCAAGTGAAACAGTGTTTAAAACGCACAGTTATAAATGAGTTTCCATCTCGTCTCAATTACGAAAATCATGACTAACCGCGTGTTTTTTAGTCTTAAGTATGGTCGCGGCTTTTTTCTGTTCTAAAGTAACTTTTCTGCATTCTCGCTCCGACTTCCGCAATGGAATCTTCTGGTTTCTGGCAATAAAATGCACTGACTGATCCAGATGTAAGAAGAAATCCGACAGACTGAATTAAGTTCCATGGAACAGTTTGAGAACTTTATTACAGTAGAAAAATCTGGAGTGTCGTGTATACGGGTGTTGGGCGTTTGTCGATTGTCCTACTTATTACGTGGCGTCCACTACGCATTCCTAGCGTAACATGACGATATCCAGACAAGATACTCTCTGCCCCGGGAAGCAAGGAAGCGCTCTTTAAAGCGAAAGCACACGTGCGCTGCTCTCTTTGCTGCTACTCAGTTGACTGTTGCACGCTGCTCTCTCAGGATGTTCGGGTCTTTTGGCAGTTTGCGAAAGCGGAAGCAGAGTCGCACTTTCGGCAGCCTGTCTCTCTTCGTTAGTGTTTCTCTCTACTCTGCTCTGCCTTCTATGCTCTCTCCACCACCTTCTGCACCCGCCACACACCGTAGCAGATAACATAACGTCCTCGTCGCTGCTCCAAGCACCGAATTACGGTTGCGACTCTCGTTGACCTCATTTCGTTAAGGACTTCCAGAGAGACCAGGCTCGCTTCCAGTGCTGCTGCTGTTGCAGTGCTTGGCGTGGAGTTCCTTGAAACGATTTGCTACTTCATGTCGGTTCGATTTTCTCGGATTCCTTAACGCGTATCGCTTTGGCGCTGGTCAACGTACTTCGATGCACTGTAACTGACCTGTTGTCTGGTGAACTCGGAGTGCGTCGTGGTGTTTAGTGATGAAAACTTTTAACGACAGCTCGGTCCGATTGCAGTTCTTTCCTTGTTGGAAATATGTTTCAGAAGATTGAAACCGTGAAGAGGCAACCGTGAAAACCGTGTTTGGTGTTTAATAATTATTGTGTTGGTAAAAATATTTATTTCTGTAGGTCCAGTGAGTATTGAGGCAAAATAGAAACTCTAGAGGATTTAAAACAAAACTAAAGCAAAATTAGTGAAGAACAAAAGCCAAAAGCAACTTGATCGCTGAATTTCATTGCCGATAGCAATTACAACAGTAGGCATGAAAGGCGTCCTTGTTGTTGCATCGCCAGTATCCTTATGAGTGATTCCGCGGACTCAGTGCACTTGCAGTGGGAGTTCTAAGGCATCTCGGGACCCGTGAGAGCCACCTCAGCCCCTTGTGTGCTACCGAAGTGTGAAGAGCGCCACAGATGAGGGACAAATAAAAGCCAAAGTTGAATATCTCCGCACATTCAATATTTGCATGACCGTCACTGCATGCACCTCCGCGAACGTACGCGTCTGTGAGCCGAACACTGCTGGGAGCTCGACGTCGGGGCGGCGCACTGTTGGCGAACATATTTGCAAATATTTGTCGCACATTTACACGAGCTCTAGGCAAGCGCACAAACTGCAAAGCAGCGGTTGATAAGACGTGCATCTCGGCAGCTTCCAGCCGCCAGAATAGCGGCGCTTAATAGCAGCAGCACTACAATTAATTACAACGACGGCTTGGGTTCGTAGATAATTCGCACATCGCATGTATGCATTCGCCATTTCGTTACTGATTTCTGCACTTTTGCTCGGTGCTCTGCCAACATGGTCATGAAACACACACCTGCAGTTAGATTGTATTTCTCTCTTAACTGCAGGTAAACTGTTTTGAGCGAAAACAGATTCGCAGATTCGCACACGTCACTAGTCACACACAGGAATGTCGTAAAGTAGGTGGGATGGCTGGCATAAGCCATAAGCTCGGATTGAGCCAAGTGAATAGAATCCCAACTCCCCGATGTTCAATATGTCCTGCAGAAAAGAACCGAAAATACTCACGAGGTTCTCTTTTATGTTGTTTTGGCATTTGAGAATTAGCTGCGAATCACCGGGAATGCAGAAAAAGCGTTCTAGTTTCAAAATTTCAAATTAAATACTCATATTGCACCAACTCTTCAAATAAAATATTGACAAAGTGCCTTCCTCTGCAAAAGAATTTCAGCCTCTCACGCACATCGCGTCCTGTCGCCGGCATCTGCCGGTTGCAAGTTGCTGCAACTGCAAGTACGACGTACAAACGCATGTATACCGAATATACCCTCCACGCGACTGTCCTCCACGCCCACAGCCGCATATTGAGAGGTTATTTCTCAGTTGGGAAAGCTGCCAGTAAAAATTCCGATCGTCGGACGCAGTGCGGCGCAGTGTGTAGGAATTTTTGTGCGAAAAACAAAGTGAAAATTGCTGCCCATTGAAGTGCCATTCCGGAATTCACGCTGGAATGGCTTTGCTGGAGTGGCCAATAAAAAGCTAAAGAAATATTTGTGCTTAGAAGCAAGAAGGGACGTATAAACGTTTTTCCCAACGCCGGAAACTCCCGCCACTCACCGGTGCTCCCCACCGCCCTCATTCACAAGGTCTTCGTGCATATAAATCCCTTCGGCATCCGATTGAGGTGCGAAAATTCAAATTTGAACACATATAGTGAAGCTTTGCATTCGCAGCAGTCCTGTGCAAAGAGGGAATATAACTCTCAAGAATCAAAAAGCACAATTATGTGGTTGTGCTTCGCCCATCTGTAATCGTTATGAGCCTTGCTGACATTTCGAGCTGCTTTTCCGCATGCGGTGTCTATTTTACGAATGCTTGGCTCCACTCTGCCCGTCTGCCCGTTCGATCGATTAGTCCATTATTGCTGTGTATTTTCGGAACACTATTAAATAACTGGTGATCTGTGAAATCACACCAATTGCCTATCGGTGAAATATTACTACCAGTAAAGTTCACAGTTCCTGATTGCTCATAATGAGGCCGGAGCTGGGGGCGATCTTAATAGTTCAGAAGCTCGCTCAGCATACGATTCGAGGGCAGATCACAATTCCATTCAAAACTACGAAATAAACGCTGTATTTAGGAAGACGCTGTTTTATTTGAGGCGACAGGCGTTGAGTGACCACATTTTACGCCGCAGTCTCATAGCATTTTCTGGTTCTTATATTAGGCGATTTTTTACCTCTAAAAGTTACGTTGTTGACTTAACTGGCGGTCGTAAATATTCATACTTATTATCATTTATTCTGTCTCGGTCCATTTGCGGCAGCTGTTTCGCTGAATTGTGCTTTTGTGCTGCTTGATTGCACTGTGTGCGATTAGAAAAAATTGCTTGTATCCGTATGTGAAGCTCGCAGTTAATTTCTGTCTGCTCGACTGCACAACTTCTTGTGCTCGCAGACGTCTCTGCCACTCCTAAACTTACACTCAGATACATTAGAATTTTAAGCAGTTTAGAAGCTCTTGCACTACAATTTTGAGTGCAGTTTGATTACATAATCGTAGGCACAAGTTTGAAGTATTATTGAAATTTGGGAGAATTATCGTTTAGCGGTCTTTAATGGAAAACGTTCCGCTGAAGTGGCCGACGGAGCATCACTTGCTGTCCACGTCGCGATGTCCCTTCAGCGCAGCAGGAACTAAGAATTATAATGTAAATTCCTGCGGCGTTTTTGTGCGCGCTATTCACTTCTTTATCCCGAATTAAGTGTTGCTTTGAGAGGAATGGGCTTAATCAGAAGTAGAATGAGTTCCCCTTTCCCCCATTTGTAGTACATGCATATGCTGCACATCGATGATATATCTGTTTTTTCAGTATTTGCCATATATTAATAATCTTCTCCACACTCTTGCAGGTGTAACGATGCGGGAGAAGAAAGGAGGCGCACTGCAGAAGCTAAAAAAGAGACTCTCTCACAGCTTCGGAAGACTAAGTAAGTTGACGACTTTTTAATCTTTCCACATTTCTAGGTTGACGGCCTTTGCAGTCGAGACGAACAATGACATCGAGACAATTTTTCTTGTTCGAGATGAGAACGCGTCGAAGCAGTCACTTTCAGTCGATACGAGAATTACATGCCGATTCTTGTCGATCGTCTAAATCCCGCAAAACTCGACTCGAACGCACCACTAACTAGTTCCGCGACTTTTTACTACGGAAGTTAACAGTATTTTGACCTGTTAAGAACACCCTTTTGGACTTAAAATATTGCTATATGTGCTCGTACTTTGAAATGCACGAAATGAAATGGCATTGACGAATCAAATGGCATTAATTGAAAGAAGGAAATAAAATTAAAAGGGAATTTCTTCCCACATCAGAAATTCCCTTTTGCTTCGTCCACTTCTGCGATATGCAAAAAAGAAACTAATTTCTGGAAGAGAATTCACAACCGGCAATGATGTTTTATTACCGCAGCAATGGAGTCACGTTTTTGACACACAGTCGTCGTTTGTCTTCGAAGAAAACGATAAACTCTCTCAGTTCGGTGTTCAAAGGCCGTGCTGTTTCCTGACCTCACTCATGCCAAGACTTTGGGAATTTGGACAGCACTGAGTGCGTTGGCATGGTTGGAAACTTTTGATTATTCCACGGAACCCAGATTCGCTGACTGCCGCAGAATTTGCTGTACACGACGTTCAGTTAATGACTCGTCCCTTCCTTCCTTTCTTCCTTCCTTTGACCTAGAGGTCTTCGTTTTTGTGGCTATATATAATGATGTGTTTCCTCATATAATGATGTATTTTGAGGCCACCTTTCAGTGTTGACTTCTGCATCTGTCGCGAATCTGAATTCGGTTTCAGCACCTACTAGAAGTGCGCACGTTGGAATGCTGTTCGGCATACACGTCGTCTGGCATGCATTAGGATTGGATCACCTCAACACTCTGCGCCTCAACACCCTGCGCCTATTTTTCTTTCGATTGCTCGTTGTATTCGTCATGGTATCGGAACCCAGGCCTTTGGACTTCGTATTGTTATCTCTACTTAATCCGTCCTTCGTTTCTTCTCAGTTTTGTCGTTTTGGACGACTGGATCGAGGTGAACAGCAGCTCGTTCCCTAAATTGTAGGTGTCGGTGACTGGCTGGCTATAAAAGAAGTTGTTTTTACTTTTAATTGCAAAAAACAATTTATCGTCTCAGTGGTTTGTTTCATCGTTGGCATTTCTTAACTTTAACTTGTTTTGTCCGCGTCACATCAAGCCCGTCTCCGTCTTGCTCTGTGCCTTCTTTCCTCTCCTCTAATGACTAGCGAACCCTCTATTTGCTAACAACGTTTCAAACACTTGAAATTCCTCCACGTGCTGTGCTCACTTTCGCTAGCTCACAGGCTAAACCTGTCCCGAACTCCCAACCGCACCGCACCGCACCGCGCATGACTGACGCCGTGCACTTGTACGGCTTTCTGCCGCTGTCGGATGTGGGCGGGGTGCCTTGAATGAGTTCTCTTTGTTTTTACACGCCTTTCCACTCTTCCACGCCGGCCAATTCGCGATTGTAATTGCTTCTCCTCTCGCTCTAAAATGTTTGATTTAATTTTCTATAGTTATTGACCCTTTAGCCTCGTCTCCAGCTAACCCCTCAGCCCAGTTTATCGGATTCTCAGCTTTGCTGACGGCATGTAAGCCAAGTGCTCTTAATGACTGCTTACGGATCTGCTCGCAGTTGTTGCTCCCCACCCTGCTTCCTGCAGTTTTGCAGATGCAATCTCATGAATGCAGAGCTGAAGTGTGCTCTTCATTCCTTGAAAATGGCCATGTTCTCATTTCCGGTGCTGTTGATGTGGCACAAGCGTGCAGTTTGCGATTTCTTTGAATAGAACTGAGATTAGCATGTCCTGAATGCCCATTTCTTGCCCAAGCCGAAATGAGAGCTTGATCCAGTTGAACATCGCCTCGATGCGATGTACTTTAAAATGTTTCCTCTGTATCTTGTAAATCGGATTATTTCCCTCCATTTGTGTTGTGTGGAAATCGAAAGCTCTCCTCCATACGTACTTCACCTTTGAGATTTTGCCAATTAAGCAAAGTAGATGCAGGAGGTTTTTTGGGTTTGTCTTCTCCCACTGGCGGAATTAGCCTACAGAGACACCATACCGCAAATTGCAAAGAGGTAAAGCGTGATACAGAGAGAAACCTTGGTGTTTGTTGGAGCGCAAGTTGTTTCCTAATGATTTATAAATACGGAGAGATGAAATGATTTTGTTAGCTCAAAGTACAACTTCTTCCTCAACAGAGGAAAGCCGCTGATATGTGTACCGATAACGCAAAGCACACAGATGGGACTTCTTATCATCTGGAAAGTGCAGTCCGACTTCAGCACAGTCATAGCTGCTGTCCCTCTGTACGCTCTGTACAAACGCTTCATGTATTAATACTTCATGGTATCGCAGATTGACACACAGAATGCTGCACCCAGAATGACTCTATTACTTGATGGAGTGGATGGTGGCTTCGCAAGATTCACAAGCAGATGCAGCTGTTCGACTTCTGATTCAAACAAAGTTCGGTTTTAATTTTAGATTTGAATTAACTTTAAGTAACTTTTGCTGATTTACTGATGACATTCTGTAATTATAGCATACAGTATAGTAGAAAGTGATGATAGCAGTCCTCGAACGATCGTTTTCTCTGCGCTTTATCTGTTTAAGTGAAACCTTTCTACTCGACTACCTTTCAGAGCATTGCAATCTCCGCATTGAGGGCTCTGACTGAATGCGGAGTAACTGAAACTGAATCCTACAAAAATTCAAAATTTGCCTATAAAAATTCAAATTCTGTTGAAGGAAGCAAGAATTTTGACAATACAAAGTAGGAATTCTGCCCAAAAGTTAAGGAAGACAGAAGATTCGCACTTCAGCAGTACTTTAGCAAGTTCAGTAAACTTTCCAGATCTTCGAGAACATCAACACGAGCAGTCAACACGGCTGAAGTGCGAATAAAACTTTTCACCGACTTTGCTTCATGGATGAGTACTTCAAATGGAGCGCGACGTGTCAGTGAGCAAGTTATTATTGTAATAATGGACTCTGGTTAGTAATAAGCACTTTAATTCTTACAGTAAACATAACTGAATGCTTTGAAAGCTAGCGCCATTTTGTTTTAGTATTAAATTCGTTGGCTGTCGTATTGTTGTCTATCTTTCCGAGCTGCAAAGACACTTCGTCGTGATGGCGTAAAGTAGCGTGTCCTTTCCTTATTTATTCGTTCGACGAACGTCTGACCGAAATGTCAAGTTTCCTATTTCACTGCCTGCAATATTCACTCCTGACGTCATAACGACCATTTGTCTGCTTTCCGCATAAAAAGCTTAAAAAAGCCAAGTGGAGTGTTTATTATTTACACATGCTTTCGCCACACCCGTCCTGTGCTGTGTGGAACCAATTTTGGAAAGGGAAGCCTTTCGGTTCTACCGGGAATTTTTCTGCCTTCCTTTTTTTATACTCTACACCCGAAGGGAGTGGGAGTGGGAGTGGGAGTATATTCACTTTGTTCTTCCGTTTGTAACGCAGAGCAGGAGACGAGATAGATATAGAAAAGTATATATATTCTTGCTCAACGCCACCTTCTGAATCGATTAGCCCTGTCCGTCCGTCTGTCTGTCTGCCTGTCTGTTGAAATTACGATTACGGGAGAACGCAAAGAGATATCACAATGAAATTTGGAAAAAATATTCTTTGTTATGTAGTGCAGTTTGGGATTGAAATTGCGCGAGATCGGTTAACCACGCCTACTTTACATACATACGGTTAACCACGCCACATGGTATAAGATATTAAGACGTAATTTTATCGCGATATATCCGGAAGCATTACCAATAAGCTTGCCAAAAATGGGCGTGCCACGCGCACTCACACAAAAGTTATCAATATCTTGTAAACGGTACAAGATATAAACGCGTAATTTTATCACGAGGTATCCACATACAAAAGTTGTCAATATCCAATAAACGGTTCAAAATATTAATATGTGATTCCATCCAGCAGTACCTAGAGACATTAGAAAAATATTTGCCAAAAATGGGCGTGGTCCTTCTCACATCGCTTGAGAAAGCCTGAGCACTTGGCTGCTTCTTTCCACACGTCAAAAATGTGGTCGTTCCAACGGAGATCACATTGGACTGACATGCCCCGAACATCAAGAGCTACCGACTCATTAATATCCACACCAACAACGACGCTCCTCACGGTGCCCACGTTAACTTGCTACTCACCCTGTACTTTATGATCTGAACTTGTTATGAATATATCGCGTTGGCTTTGTTTTCTTTGTGTCCATCTTCCATTCAGCTAGAGGAAAACTATAGTTCTGTCGCTTACTGTACGGCTTTTGAGGATTGCGTTAGAATACTCGACACCCGGCTTTGGCTGCATTATGCCAGCTTACGTGTTTCTGAGGCTCGAAGCGTGTCCAAAGCGTGCTTCCTTCTTCTCGGTGCAGCTTGCCGTCTGTATGTTCAGACTGGATGCTGCATTGCAGCTTGCATGTGCCGTTAGTACTTTGAATGAAATTCTTTCTTCCAAACGCCGCTTCGTTGTTGCGGCAGAAAAGTCGTATTTGTTACATGAGCGTCGTCATTACAAGGGCATGGCCACTCTGTCCAGGATCTAGAAACTTCATTTTCATGAATGAAGTAGTAATTGTTGAGCTCTGAAGCCTCACCTGCTAGTGTTGCGTTTCCTGCTTTGTTCCATTGCCTCGAAAGTCTTCTTGCCTCGGGGGCACGTGATGCGACGTTGCGCAGACACGTCTTAGACAATAGTATGCGACAATAGTAGAAGTTCTCTTCCTCCTATAAGAACAATTTTTCATCAGTGGCAACCTCCATCCCTGTACGAACGAAGGGATCTGTTCTACGTTCCCATTCCAAGTTTACCTTTGGTCCTCCATCCGTCTGCGAACATTCCTGCGTGATATTTTGTTGACAACGTTGACTGTTGGTGCCTCATTATGCTTATTCTGCGTATTTGTACCTTCCATGGAGATTGCGAGTCAATGAAACAGTTCCCTGAGAAATGTTTCTGAAATGCCGTGAAAATGTTCTGGAAGGTATTGCAGCGACAGTATCAAATACCGAGATTTTACCACGAGTGTGCGAAAAACAACCTCAGCTAAGTCAAACACCGCGTGCTGAGGAGTGCATGGAGGAACATAGCAGAAGAACACCATTATTTGATTAAATTTGCTGCTGAGGGAACTTCCCTTTACCGCTGCCTGCAGTTTTGCTGACTTCTTCGCCTCTCATTTCTTTCTGAGCGGCGTTCACTGTCTTCCCCGTTCTAAGTGTTTATTTGCCGTCTAGTCGGAAGTCTCATGCTCTGTCACTGGAACCTGTGTCGCAATCCTTTACAGGAATAGTTTTGGTTTATGTGCTGCAGGACAGCGTTTGATCGATTTAGTTTTCTCTTCGTCCTTTTCAATTATGAATCAACAAATCTCAACAATATGTGCTGCAGGACAGCGTTTGATTTTTAGTTCTCTCTTCGTCCTTTTCAATTATGAATCAACAAAGCATTGAACCTTCTCAAGTTCGTTTGCATACGTTTTGCATAAATGGGCCACTGCACTCTCTACACCAGACTACAACGGGAAGAGCTGAATGAGTTCAGTGTTTGAAGTGCTTTCAGACCTCAGTCATTCGAATTCCTTTTTCCCCCAGGCTTTCAGTTTAAATACCCACTATTTAGCGAGCAATTAGTTCGAATACAATCGATTTTATGTGCTCCCGGCTGGACCCTTGCTTACGGTGAAAGACAATTCTTCGACAAATCGGAAATCAGCAGTCAGCTATCAGACTCGGTGAAGTGCTAAAGTCTCCCTATTTCAAGAATGAAATCAAGCAAGTGATTTCATGCCTCTTGAGTTTATGGGTTTCGCTCGATTGGTTTTTTCTTGAGGAAGACCTTGCAGTCATTTTTGTGCTTAATTCTGTTAGGCGAAATCAGTGGTCGATATCTTGTGGGGATTTGTGAGGCTGAGTCTTCTCCCCGCCTTTCTCCACTCACCTCGCTGTAAAATGCAAATTCAAAAAGTTTATTTCTATACAGAAATAAAAAGTAGTGTTTTTTAATGAGGCGGGTTTTCATACTAACTGTACAAACGTCCAAGTTTCCAACTGGGGCCCTAGTTTGTAAAACTAGTTGCGGCTTGCAAGGATTAAGATTGTTAAACAAGTCGTCCCACACGTAAGAGAATTGGATTGTCGCATTATTGTGATCTCAATCCATCCATTTCAACCCATTATAGTAAAAGTTTTCAGCCCCGTGGACAAACGCGAGAATATTAACCTGATTTCTTCAAACCAATTGCCATTATAATTGCAAACGGCTTTTATCGACAGCAGTCAAGTTTTTTCCACCCGAATTTTAATGATCACGAGTTAAGGACAGGCAAGAACCTGGCTTCTCTCTGCTGAGTGTTGCAAGAAAATAGTTTGTAGGCACATTTTGGCGATTTACAATAATTGATATAAAGTATGATGTCCCTCCCTCTTCTCGTTAGATAAGATACCGGAAACGTCAACGACACGCCTCAAAAGACGCCACATATCTAAATAGAAGTTAGTTTTGGAATTTGAGGGAATCATTAGAGCCCGAAAGTGGTGCTTGAGACGCAGAGCCATTACCAGCCACTTTGTATGCGGCGTGCGCTCCACATACCTACAACATTTAACGACGACAGCGCAGGAGTACTAAGTGCAACTCTGGTCTTTATGCAACGTTGCCACTCTGCCTCCGAAATCCACGTGGCTTCTCAAGTTAAATTTGCCTGCCTGACGCTTTTGTAGTCGTTTCCACCGACTGCCACATAAAATGCCCGTCTTCCTTGCAAGCATCCTTTTGCTAACTATCCAGTCACCTGTCACGATGCCTCTCAAGATAGCCTTATCCTGAAAAGGGCAGCGATGCGAAAACATGTCTTGCACCATCTGGATGAATAAATGAGGGAATATTTCATCTGCACCAACAATTACAGCAACAAAGACCGAATTATGCAGCTTCTTCAGCAGCAAAGTTTCAAGTTGCTACACAGACTTTTTCAGATCTAATTAAAATTTTAATTTAAAGCTATATGCTGCGTTGCCCGTCGCCCCATTACCGTCTGCCTGCGCGTCCGCTACACGCATGACGTCAGGGTTCGTTCGAATGCATTTTGAAGGCTTCAGTTCGCAAATATTTGTTGCAAACAAAGACGCTTTTGTGAGGAGTTGTTGCACTTTGTAAGGAGCTACAATTTGACTCCAGAGTTTTGCTCAGCCGTTGCTTCTGTTATTGAAATTTCATTGCGTGCTTCTCTGCAACTTGGAAGCAGCTCTGGAACGGGAGCTTTGCATCTCGCGCTTAGTGAAAATTGAAGCAATATCTATGTTATGTCCCCGCCACTGTCATCTCTCGCATTTCCCTCTAACTTCGATGTCAACCAACCAACGCAGTGTGTTGCCCACCACTCTGGGTTCGAGTTCAAACTCTAACTTCTGAAACTTAGTTTTCATTCGTATTTGTGTACTTCTCTCCCGTGGTGTTTTATTCCATAATGAATTATTGTTCACATCTTCCTTTCTTGCTGCAAATAAAAGCAACAAACAAATACCACCTGCGAAATTCGGTCGCATAAATTTATGGGCAGAGAATAAATTTGTAGTTAGTATAAAATATCGTTTTCTCTGTTAGTCTTTAAGCTGCGTTGGCATGAGTGATATTGAAGTAAAGTAATAGAAAATATTTAAGGGTCCTCATGTAGCTCTACTTAAGCGTTGCCCAGACTTTATGATATTTGAACCAAATTCAAGTGACATATAGCTTGAAATCGAATTTTTTTACAGCAAATGAATAGTTACGATGTTTCTATTTTGCTGTCAACGCCCGACCGACCGAACGCTTGACTGTGACTTCGCCTTGATGCTGTGACTTAGTTCAAACTTATTCCTCTCTGCTTTCAGCCATTTCCCGAGAAGATGGCGAGGAAACTACGACGGCGGCACATCATCATCACCACCACCACCATCACCATCATCGCGGGAATCACGGTGGACACAATCACGGTAGCAAAGTTCCATACAACGGTTACAACTCCGAGGAGTATCTCGACAGACTGGAGCCCAATGGAAACATACCGGCCGATAAGTCCAACTGTGGATTTGGAGGTAAGTCTTCCGTGCGGCTGTGTTAGCTTGGGATGTGTTGTTGTTGTTTATTAACGTAACAGAAAGCTTGCAACGTATTTTTCGGATGAGTTGTGATTTCTTTAATGCTCGATGTAAATTAACTTGCGGCTTCTTCTCTACTTACTCCTTAAATATTTATTTGCGCTTTTCTGTTCTTCGTACTGCAGCTAAAGAGCGCCTTCAGCCCTTAAACTGCAGCCACACCATTTTTAACCCCTAAGCATTCGCTCACCAGTTCCCCTGCAGTAAAAGAGCTCTTCTAGTAGAGTACCTCACTGGGTTTGACGGAGACTTTCCTCCAGTTAATTTTTCAGTGTTAATTTTTAATTTTGCATCCCACGTTCGTCTTCGTTTTTTTACGAAACCCCATTTATAGGATTTTCCCGCATAAATGTCGCTCTCAGTCTTAGGGAATTAACGATTTGTGGTGAGTACTTACGTACGGCATCTTCCACTGTCACCCCTTCTACCCCAGTCATCGAATGTGTCTCCTGTCATTGCCACCCCGCTGTGTGTCCTTCTATTGTCTGTATGCTTATCTGCCTCCGCGCGGGTGGTTAGATGGATTGCCGTGATTGATCCGCGAAAGATTTGTGGCGGAGTTCAAGTGCCTCTTTTCACGGAACTTATTGCACTTAAGTTATAGATTTGGCTTGATTCATTCCGTGTAAGTCGCTCCGTGTTGTTGTTGAAGTGAAGAAGTGCATTGCTATTTGAAGTGTTGTGTAGACGGTAGCACAAAGTGCAAAGTGGTAGCCCCCTAATAACGAATCATTCCTGCAAAGGCTGTGTAATTCAAAATGGTCCACTCTTCCATGCGATGACTAGAGGTACAGAGGTACGGAAAGGGCATCGTTCCGTAGGTACAAAACTATGAAACATCTCGACAGAATCTCGTCTTTTAGAAATCATTAAACTTATTTGATAAAGGAACTTCGTTCGCATTGGTTGTCCAAAGAATACCAACGTACTGCACTACGAGCAGAGCAGCGAGTATTATCTACTCCGCTGTGTTCAGAGTATGCTGAATAAAACTTCTCCACCACCAGTGAAAATGTGGGACTACAAAAGAGAATCTTCTTATCGCTGGAAGTGACCCCCTGGTGATAATCTGTGCGGTTATCACGTAATCGGAAGCGCTCTTTACCAGACCACACCGCCCGCTTTGGTTCCTGTTTGGCAGTCAGTTAGTTCGCGCCGATCGTAGAGGCAAAAGATTTTATTTTGAAAAATGCCTTGTTCAGTCTTACGATTTCTAGTTCGAGCTGCGGGCTCTCGCATTGTGGTTTCGTCCTCTGGGCGTAGCAATCGATTCGCATCATCGAGCACTGCGACAGCGGAGCGCACTGCTCTGTACGATTTTCACGTATCGCAGGGCGGCAAGATCGTCAATTTCGGTGGCTACTTGCTTCCAGTACAGTATGCCGACCAGGGAATCTCCGCCTCCCATCTGTTTACGCGACGTCACGCCTCCATCTTCGATGTATCACACATGCTGCAAACGTATATTCGCGGCAAGGACGCGATCGCATGTCTCGAGTCAGTCTGCACAGCGGACATACTGGGCCTGGCATCGGGCGCCGGCAGCCTCACAGTGTTCACAAACGAACGCGGCGGCATCCTGGACGATTTGATTGTGACCAAGGTCGCCCCGGAGCTGTTGTACATTGTGTCCAATGCGGCAATGAAGCAGCAGGACATGGCCATCATGGAAGCGGCAGTGGTACGTTGTTAGCTTTTCAATTCTTCGGGCTAATTCAATTTCCTGTTCTTTCTCTCTATCCTTCTCTCTCCCTCTTTCCCTGGGCAGTCAAAGTTTAAAGCGCAGGGAAAGGATGTCTCCGTAGAATTTCTATCCCCCAGCGAAAGCTCGCTAATTGCGGTGCAGGGTCCGACAGCCGTTAAGACCGTGGCACTGCTTACGCCACGAACGGACTTCGGGCAACTGTACTTCATGAACACGTTGGTCGCCGAAGTCGCTGGTGTGCCTGGTTGTCGTATAACACGTTGTGGTTACACTGGCGAAGATGGTGTAGAAATATCAGTTCCCTCCGCTAAAGTGCGGCACGTGACCGAGGCACTCCTCAACGCCGATGCTCAAACGAAAATGGCTGGCCTCGGCGCGCGGGACTCGCTACGTCTGGAAGCGGGTTTGTGCCTTTACGGCTCGGACATTGATGCTCGGACCACTCCCATTGAGGCCGCTCTGGCTTGGCTTGTGGGTGGGTTGCACTTACGAAGCGTTCTACTAAAATTCATACGAATTCAAATTTCTCAGCTAAACGACGACGGGCCGAACTAAACTTCCCAGGTGCAACGGTAGTTTGCGCCCAGCTAAAGGAAGGCGTAACCAGGCGCCGTATTGGGTTGCTGACGAACTGTAGTGGAGTGCCCCCAGCTCGCGGAGGGGCACAAATCTTCTGCGATAACAAGCAGATAGGACAGGTTACCAGCGGCTGTCCAAGTCCGAGTCTAAACCGGAACATTGCCATGGGCTACATTGCCGAAGAATTTAAAAAGCCGGGTACCGCAGTGCAATTACAGATACGAGGGAAGCTGTACCCAGCCGAGGTGGCCAAGATGCCGTTCGTGCCATCCAATTACTACGTAAAATCTAAGTGATAGGATTGGACGAATAAATAAATTCACACTCATTATAAAAATAAACGAAACTATTATTATGGCTTGACGGAGCAAAAGTTACGAGGTTGCGAGACGGGAATGAATGAGATTTATGAGAATTTAGAATGAATGAGAATTTAGAATATCCCTGCAAAAAGCATTATTTGTTCCAGAAGAAGCGTCTGGAGGGAGAAGAGTGTGTTTTGATATAATGTTGCGTTTTTAGGAAAAAGAAAAGGGGTTTCTGGAATGGTATTTCCTTTTGTTCAAGGTTAAGTTGAAATGGTTTCGTTAGATGTTTGATAGAAAGCTATTTCGCTTAAGTTGACTCTTGTTGCTCGTTCGGAAGTATCATAATTTATTGTTTCTCACTGGCTTATCTGCAATTTTATCTAACAGATAATGAATCAGAAAATAATCAAGAATTATAAATAATTCTCAGATCTCAACAATATTGTATTGTATTTTCCTTTTTAAATGTCTTTATTTCTGTGCTATATAACAATTTTTGTACTCTTTACATATATTTTTAATTACGTAACTCTTAATGATTCCATCAAGTATCGTGACCGCGAGTCTCGTAACAGAGAGTCTCGTCAAGTGGGTCACTGAAGTGTCGGGATTTATCATTTGAATCACAGAGTTATTCACTGCAGTATCGTATATGACTACGTTGAACTTTAAATTTTTCGACAAAAATATTTCAACAACGAATTAATGTGCAGTCGGCAAAACAGGCGAAAAATAACGTGTTTTAATTGCAACTTTATTTATGTATGTAACGAGAAATGTAGTCAGCTAGTATAGTTTTTGAACCCTCTAACTTGAAACTCAGCAGTTCAGTCAGTATTAGTTTGGTGTCGTTACTTTCTTTATTATGATAATCCCCGAATGATCTTTACTGAATGATTTTAATTTCAGCTTCTTTTGCAGTCGAGCAGTCCTATTTTATCCTTTTCTTCCCTTCTTTGCAGGAAAGAATCTGGTGCTTTCTGAGTTTTCATTGGAAACACTGACCAAAGGTATTGCATTGATTACGGTTATTGATAACTTATTACTACTTTGTGGGCAGAGCATTGCTTGCTGGAATGTGATTGAGTCCCAGGGGGGAACAGCGAGCAAGTCATGGTAGGATTTTATATTACGCCGGCACTTAATGAGAGAATAATGATAGTAGGTAGAATTTTTACCAGGTGAGACAGTTCACTTCAGTAACTAACATCTCAAGGTTTACTGCGGGTTGGACACTGGACCCTACGGAAAACTAATCTGATTACCAGGACGCAGATTTCAGGCTTCAGTAGAGATCGACTTATGCCGTGACTGAGACGCTCACTCGACAGTCTCTTTCGTATTCCCTACGGGGTGCCATACAAGTGGGTGGCTTACGAGGAGGGAAGTCGTAGTGTGGCTTTTCTCTTTCGATTTTATTATTTTCATATGGAATTTATGTGATTTTAGTTTCTTGGAGTAATATAGAAATAAGGAATATAAACCTTTTTATTTGAATATCTTCTCTGAAAAGCATTGAAGTGCGGTGCCAAATGCATATTTTTGCCTTTTATATATTTGTGTTCTTTACGCTTCACTTCAAAACAAGGCAAAATCTGCACACAACTTAGTTTGACGCAGGTAGACGACAATGCAGTCACGCGGCATTCCGCTGTGAGAATATTAATTCGTTTGGAAAATAACGTTAACTTGCATTTTATTCACTCCCCTTAAAAAGGGAAATTTAATGATTTATGGCTCGTTTTCACAACATTTTGTCAACGTCAGCGTTACTTAACTCTTTGAAGCTGCATCTAATGCCGTTTCCTACTCGCCGTCTGCAGCAGATCTGAAGCGTTCGAGCTTTAATATTTAAGAATAAAGCCAGACACGAGAAACTGCTCAACGAACTGTGAAAAAGGTACCGATGTCTTCTTCTTATTTTTGAGGGATGGATGAGGAATCCCGCTGAAAAATACATAAGAAGTCGTAGTGAGCAGGTCTACTGAATTAAATTGGAAGGACGCTGGCAAAGTGAAGACATGTAGTTCAAACCCAGATCCAAACAAAGCCACGACTTCCCTCGACGATGCCAACAGTCCTTTGGTCTTAAGCTTCCGGTCTTTGTCGCCCCGACTGGTAGTCCATGTGATCTAGTGAACTGCCGGCATCCAGCGATATCCTAGCGGAGTGTTAGGTTGGGAACCTGAATTTCTCTTGCCTCGTCACCTCGTGAATTCTCCGGTGTCGCACTGCTTTGAAAGCCTCAAGATTCCTTTAAAAATTACATTGATAGTGCTTGTTTCATTATCCGTATCAAGTTGTAGCGCCGTCTGTCGTCAATGTGTCCGTCCCCCTTTTCCTTACCGATCAGGCTTTCACAGACTGCAAAGATTTGCCATTCAACTTTTTGACCAGTTTTACCATTGGCCGATATATCGGCTTCTTTAAACTGAGGAGTTTTGTTTTTCTGTCCTAATTAATTTTAGTTCGCATTCTTCTATTTTCACTTATTCTTTCTTTTTATTCTTTTCTAGAACGGGAACCTGCGAAAATTGAGAAATCACAAGGTATTTAAAAACTATTAGCAACACTGGCAACTAGCAGTAGAAAAGTATTCAGATTCGTACTAACTTACTAGTAGTATGTGGCAGTAGTCTTAACTGTATTAACTTATTACTAATTTAAATGGTAGCTGCCTGAGTAGCACGTGCATGTAAGTCTAGTGTCAACCAGCGCATTCATGCAGCCAAATTCACTGGTTTTCCCGAAGCATTCATGCGCACAGAAACAAAAAATTCGTGTAAAATTTTGCATGTTTCAAGGAAAGCTCCGGTTTGCGAAGACGCATTCGCGAACATTTCCTTGCTGGCTTCATCGTTTCCGAAGTCCAAGACTGTTTTCGTAGTTCGACTTTCCTGTTATTATGTGACAACATTGTGAGTTCAAAAGGTTAAACTGTCTCTCAGCTAGCTTTTAAAAAACGATTCCACCTCACACTGTGCAAAATTGCAGTTTTCAACATTGTTGACTCAACGCCATGATTTCCTGTGCTTTCCACGTTGATGCTGCAGTGACTGAAATACAATGCACAGCGGTAACAATTAAACACATAATAAAATCTCTGTTCTGAGCCTTTTCAAGAGCCCGACTTCTTCCTGCAAAAAGTACACTTTGCTGTCAGCTGACGTATCCTGCCAAGCCTGTCTTTTTGGCTTTGCAGGAGGCGAAAAGTCGAAAGAAAAGAACAAACCAGCACGACAGCTGGGCACGAAGATGTGTCCTTGCGCCTCAGCAGGAAGCATATCTGCACGAAATTCAAAACGCATGCGGAAGACCAGTTCTTCTGTGGACTTGAGAAGTACACACGTTTTATGTTGCGACCTCGGATTTAAAATGTTCGCCATTAGTAAAGTTAAAATTAAAAGCACAATTTTATTTAATAAAATAAGCTTCATCTTCAGCTTCAGGTTTAGCGAATATCAACATAAAGCAAAATTTACAAAATTTTAGTCCTACAATCAGTTTATTTAAGTTTTTTTATGTTCCATCAGTTTTTTCGTTAGATACAGTTTCAGTTATTTGAATTTCTTTCGAATTTCGTTCTTTTTTTATATCGCCCATTCCATCCGTCCATTATCTACCATAGTAGAAATTAGTAGAATTATCTACTATAGTAGAAAGAAGCGGATGATATCAAAAGGGCGGTTGGGTGGAAAATTGGTGGGTTGGACGGAAATAAGAAGATGCAACGAGAGGTTTACTTTCTCAATGATTTTATTTCTTTCATCTAAGTGAGCCTTTGGGATCGTACTTTTTTTTTGAATCCTGGTGAGAATTCAGAAGACCTGTTAAATAAATTTCTAAATACCTATTCGGAGTTCCTGGTTTGCTCTACAGTCTTTTACCTTGCATTTATTTCGTTATCGCATTTATTTATTTAATAATTAAGCATTAAAGAAGGTGATAACTATCATCCATTGTGGAACTCCTCGAGTGCATCATACAGCAAAAGCATTAATTCTTGCTTCAAGAAGTGCTGTGTTCAGAATTTTTTGATCGGTGTGCTCTTCAATTTACGTTTAAATTGTGCAGTTCTTTGCAACTCTTCGCTAATAATGCTTTCTTTGTGGTTCACTCAACCCGTTTTTCACTCCACCCGTCTCAGTAACAAGCCAATCCGCTGGTGTGCGCTTTCGCGCCGCGTTGTCAACACCATTCTTTTCATGAGCTCTGTGAAGAGCTTGCTGTTGGCATCTTATTTCTTCCATGAGTATCTACGTAAATGCTTTACAAGTATCTCGTATCTTTGGCGCACTGGATTTATTTAGTGCTTTACTTCCTCGCAAGTATCATAGATACTGAACTCCACTTCTTGCATTGCGTACTGTGTAAAGAGTCTACGAAGACTGCCTTTTGTGCCCTAAGCTGATTTATGGTATACTGCTGTATGAAAATTGTTGGGTTAAATTTCAAATAGAATGCGGAAAATTCGCGATTGGATAGCGTATCTCGAAACCACGAACTAAACTCTAAACGAATTATGCAAAATTTCTTCTCTACATCGAGTTTCCAAGTGGGGGAATTTCAGATAGTATGTCCATGTGTTTCTACTAGACGTTCTAGTGCTAGCGAAAGCGAACATACTCTAGAATGATCAAGGGCCTGCAATTCATTCAGCATCAGGTCTGATGCTGGATGAATTGATTCAAAATCAATACACAGTCCAACAAACAGCTATAATTCTTGCTTCAATTACATTTAAGCATGTGCATTACATTTCAGCACGTTTCAACACACTTCTCACGGCTGACATGGAGGCTTATAATGAGGCGAAACCACGTGAAAGAGCAGAAATCTGCTCCAAGGCCTTCACCCGCGGGAGCGCAGGTGTTCCCATTAAAAGTCTCTTCATCCAAGTACATCCCCATTTGCTGTGCACATTTTTCCACTCTAAAACAAATACCGCCCATTCAGCCAAAACTACAGCGAGCTCGATCCGTCCTCCCACCGACTCGCCAACTTGGCCAAACCGCCGGCAAAATATTGTGTCATCTGCCCAAAGCAAATGCAATTTAAAAAAATAATTAGTGCTCAGATAAGACCCTCGCTCGTCCTACCCCACCCCCTTTTTTCACCATCATCCATCTTAAACGCACAAAACTAGGTTGCCAGTTGCGGCACCGCAGTGGAGGAACTCTACTTGTCCGCACGCTCTCACCTTGCTGAGCAAACACAATTTGCAACTTTTTCTGCTTACACTTCGGGTTACTAGGTGACCCGGAACCTGTGCGAAATGTTTCTGTTTAAATACGAACAGTGGGTTGCAGCTGCTGCTGTTGGCAAGGAATCCATCCGGGGGTGAGCCACCTGCCATCACACACAATCGCACTCGCAATGGGACCAAATTAAATGATGAATCCTTGCTGCCGAGTACCGTTAAGTCTTTTGTGTACTTTTATACTTTTGTGATCCTGTACTCTGTGACTATTTTGTGTGATGGTTTTTATTGTTGGCTCTGAATCGGGTCTTGGTTATTAAGATCGATGCAAGTGGCCCAGTTCAACATTCAGGAGACTTTATAACGTAACCAGAACTGTACTTTTGCTCTCAGTCTAGTGGACAAAGGAGTACAATTCCAATTCCAATTTCTCCCACGCTATTCATTTATACGAATAAGAACTAAAAATGCATTTTTACTGTTTCTTAAATCTCCAGTTTTTTTTAACGTCTCCAGTTGGCACGCCTACAAATCGTGTATGTGATGTCCTTTAGGAGCGATATTTGACTTTTGCTGAACTTTTTTATATATTAATCTCAACCTACTCTTAGACTGGCGAAGTACTGACAGCGACCACCACGATCGAGTTCAGCGCCAGCTGTCCGTGTCATCCGACAGTAAGCTCTTGGACGACGACATCAGGGAAGAGTCGCGCGTTATCATGCGACCCAAGAAGCCGCCCAGGCCCAAGTCGGAAGTGTTTCTCAATAAAAAGGACCTGCATCCGAGACGAAAGCGTTTCAGCGCTTTTGGGGTAAGTTTCTCTGGAATACAGTAGAACGGGACGACATAGGACGAGCGCACAAGATTTCACGGAAAGACAAACGCATTGCATTCTTGTTAAAGATAGTGAAATAGATGATATGCACAATATTCTGAACTGGAGTTAGAATCTCCAAAAGAATCTGAACTGGAGTTTTGTCAGCATCATCCCGGGAAAGATTAGGGGATTTATATATTGTCACGCCCATCTCGCGCTTCTGCCTATCTTACTGACGAGCTCCTGACTAAAGAGTTTTCGCGAAAGCTAGATCAAGCGTGAAAGTAAGAGTCTGCACGGAGGTTGGTCGTGTAGTAAGCATAGTACTTGCGAGAGATGGGCATGGCTTTCCACTGACGGGCCCACTTGAATATGGATTGAATACGCTGCATCCCATCACTCTTTTATCTGAGTAAATGTTCGTTGTCCATTACAGGGTGATTCTCCCTTTGGAAAATCTGAGGCGTACATTAAATTGGAACCACTCGGCGAAGGATCGTATGCCACGGTATATAAAGGTTTCAGCAAGTGAGTAAGCATGCCACTAATATATTAATTATGTAGCCTATTAATTCCGTGAGTTAATAACGCCCCTCGATGCATTGAACTACTTTTATAGTTTTTCAAAACATCTATCTGTGTCTGTGTCTCTATCTCCCTACTATTAGATTAAAATCTGCCTTCATTTCGAGTTCATTCCTCCGGGACGTTTATTTAAATTAACTGGTTCTATCGTGAAGTTTCAATTGATGGGTCATTTCAATTCTTTCGTTATTATTAATTGAACTCTTTCGTTTGTTATACTTACTCTCGAAAACAATAGTGAGAAGAAACATGTAAAATTAATTGTTCGGTGACTACGTGAGTATTGCGAATAACAAAACAAACCTCATTCAGTCATTGTTTTTATAATATAAGGCTTACATTTCCCAGAAGTTCTGATTCAGGCAATTTCTATATAAAACACCGCAACGTTGTATGTTGTCACGCAGTCATGGCCTTCCATTTCACAGCTCGATTACTAGGTTCGTAATTTACTGAACAGTCATGAATTTGGTTATGAATGTGTCTGTATTTCGCATAAACGGTTGAAGTTTCCCCCCTTTTTGGCATTCTGCAATTGCCTCTAAAAACTTATTACTTCTGTTTCGTTTATATATTGGTTAAGTGTTCATGGAATTATCATTCCAATTGATTCAATAGGACGCCAATCACAGGCTTTATTAAATACAAAAAGATTTTCTTGGTGTAATTATGTCGTACTCTCTAGGTAGCAGAAGTTCAGGAACCAAGGAGAGACCTGATAACTCATAACTTCTCTATCAGGTTCATCAGATTCATTGTATACGTATATCTTCATGTACTATATTACCCACGTAAAATTTAGTTGTCTTACTTTTCATTAAAACAGCTTTTATGTTTTTAGTAAAGTTGAATTGTTTGGCATTGAGCACCTCCTTTGTCAATGCCATCGGTATGTCCGTGTCTTTGTTTTTGTTCTCTAAAATCATGTTTATAGATGGACGTTAGGAATGCCGGTGAAGTTTGGCCAGATTTTTCTTTGTTTTAGCAGTCTTAGACTGAAGTAGTTCTGGAGTGGGAAATGGGTTTAGGACTGAAGTTAAATTACTATAAGAATATATCTCATTTTAAGAAATGTTAGAGAGGTATAATTTAAACAGATTTTATTAAAGTGCATGGTAGCACGCAAGTAGCAAGTAGCATTATAATAATAACACAATATATTAAGACATTACTACATAACATCAGTGTGTTTGTTGAGCTATCTTGCGGTCCTTTCTTCGTTCAGTTTTTACATCCCACCACTGGATACCACTGTCACTGATGCTACTCCTGCGGAAAATTGCTTATTTATTCTGAGCGCGTTATAGTCAGTGAAACGAGAAAATTAAACGTATATATACGAGTATTCCTGCTTCACCTCGGTTGTACAGATAGACAACATGCCTTAATATATACTTATGACCTTTAGTTATGCCTCTGCGACACGTAAACATCTTCCTGTTTTGTTGTTGCTGTAAATAATTTGAAAGATTTGCTTGAGCTTTTAGGCTTTAGTTTGCTCCTCTAAATCCGTCGTTTCACTGCAATGATGCTTGTCATTAATTTTCATCTATATGTTTATATGCATACATGTATAGTATGCTTGATGAAATTCATAAACCCGAACAATATTTTCCTTTCAGTCTAACGCACCAACGCGTAGCTTTGAAGGAAATTAGACTGCAAGAGGAAGAGGGCGCTCCATTTACGGCGATTCGGGAAGCTTCGTTACTCAAAGAACTGAAGCACTCAAACATTGTCACCCTACACGACATCGTTCACACACGGGAAACTCTGACATTCGTGTTTGAATACGTGGTAAGTGGCTCCCCCACTCTGTTTGCCACTCAACAATCTACGAGTAATTCGAACTTTACTGTGTTTAGAATACCGATTTGTCGCAGTACATGGAAAAGCATCCGGGTGGTCTGGATCAGCGCAATGTGCGCCTGTTTCTGTTTCAGTTGCTTCGTGGCCTCTCGTACTGCCATAAACGACGTGTTCTTCATCGTGATGTCAAGCCACAGAATCTGCTGATCAGCGATTGCGGCGAATTGAAGCTGGCCGACTTCGGTTTGGCTCGAGCTAAGAGTGTACCCAGTCACACTTATTCACATGAAGTGGTTACGTTGTGGTATCGTCCACCAGGTGAGTGCAAAAATAAGATAACTTCAAAATTGGGAACCAGACCGATAAGAAGTGTAGTGGAACTGAAGTGGGCGGCCGAGAAGTATTTATTTTGCCACCTCCGTGTTTCATCTTCAATGAGCGAATGCTAGTTTCTTATAGTTTATCTAATTAACAACCCTTTCGGGATCATGTGAAGCCAAATCGTCAATGACATCGATTATTGATTATATAATCTAATTTTTCCGGCAGATGTCCTGCTTGGCAGCACCGAGTACTCGACGTCTTTGGATATGTGGGGCGTGGGGTGCATATTCGTAGAGATGGTCACTGGAATGCCCACTTTTCCTGGCATACGTGATACATACGACCAGCTGGACAAGATATTTAAACTGCTCGGCACGCCAACCGAGGAGACGTGGCCGGGTGTGACACATTTTCCGGGTTACAAGCCACACAAGCTGGGTAAGTATCGGCAGGCTGGGCTCTATTAATCTGGTACTCATCCCCTTATCGTTCAGGTTTTTATCGACCACGCAAATTAGGCCACAGCTTTCCTAGACTCTACGATGTGGTGGAGGGAGAGGCGATAGCGAATGCTTTTTTGCAGCTGAATCCTGAGGAACGCATGGGTGCCGAGGAAGCGCTGGAGCATCCATATTTTGCACAGTTGCCCAGAAAGCTCTACGAGCTACCAGATGGTAAGCTTCGTTTTCTATTCATTCTACGATTGAATTCCTTTCAGCCGTTTTCTTCGCATATCTTGGGGGCATTTGTTTGCAAAGGGTCCATGCAGCTTTCAAAATAAGTACGATAACCGGATGGGATAGACAGTTCGCTACCAAATTAGGTAGCCGCTGCTGTGGTATTCACTGCAAAGATACAGATGTTTTAATTCTGTCCGCTAGAGTGGGAGCAAACTCGGGCAGCACCTCAACAATTTTGCCAGCAAAGAAATTTAATTATTTAAGAACTGAAACATTTACTCATCAGTTTGTCCAGCTGTGACGGACAGTATATTTGGCCAGATTTCTAGCAAAATAATGCGTTCATAGAAGGGCCCAAATTTAAATTCAGAATTTCCAGCAGTTATTTGTGTCCGTTACCTCCTCACTCCTATTAGCCTCAGTAGCTACACTTGAATCCTACTTTTTTTATATACTGCAATCCATTGCGATGTCAGAAGCTATTCATTTTGAATTAGTGCTAATTTCATTGAAATATTAGGGGCTCGTGTATCTTTTTCGTAGGACTTTCGTGGTGTCCACTGGTAATGTATGTATCTCGTTAGAACACTACGCTGAGACACCTTAATGAGTACATAAATGTTACAGTTTTCTTCAGTAGGTCGTATCATATGTCGCTTATTATCTTGAAATAATCTCCAACTTCATTGCAGCCTTAATAACGTCCTCTTCTTCACTCTTACAGAAACATCGATATTCACGGTCGAGGGAGTGCATCTTTATGCGGAGCCGAATCGGCAAAGCAAATGAAAGTTAAAGCAGGTCCTGTCGCTGGATGGTATGCGTCTTTACTGTTAGCAGCTGCAGCAGCCATAAACACCACGAAAACTAGGGAACTTAATTAATTTTATTAAATATAAATGAGTACGCTCAGTATTCGAGTAGAGTTAAAGTCGATAACAAGTGAATAACGAAGTATATGTTTTTAGTAGATTAATTTTAAAATACTAAAGAAAACAACTTAGAGGAAATCAGAGTAACGATTAGGTTTACACGTTTTAACTTAAAATAGAAGAGATGAATTTTAAACGAATTAGGAAAACGCCAAAAGCTTAGACAAAATTTAGGACGAATCAGTTTATTGCAGAGTTTGTCACACGTGGAAAGCTCGAGCTCAGACTACAACCGAACAACGCGTGCCTCAGGGTCCTCAGAGCGACAAACACGAGAACCAACATACACAGTAGAAGTTTAACCGAATATCCATCCCTTTAGGAAATCTAAAATGCTCAAATCGAATTTAACAGTCAGCGTTGTTTTGTCTTAGGCTTCCGGGAATCTCACTCCGGTGAGAGATAGATAAGTTCCTCCTCTATGTATTCAGTAAGTCCTTGGTTCGTCAATTTGTATGTTTGCTTTCATTATGCTGTATATTGAACCCATAGCCGACTGGATCCAGAACACTCAGACCCGACCCTGCTTTAATCAACAGTTGTAGAATTACGCGAATCAAAATCTCCATTGAAAATTCGGCGACTGTTCTAAAATCGGGACTAGCAAAATAGGGCTTCCATTTTATGGTCTGGATCATTCATTCCTTTATTTCGTTCATTCATTCATTTCCTCCTTTTTTCTTGTGTAAAACGGTCTTTGATAATTTTGTTAGCGGCTGCTCTGCATTCAGTATCCTCGTCATTCGTTTCTCTTAAATTTATTGCTTTAAAATTAAATCTTGAATGGTTCGTGTTAAACGTTTATTTAAGAATTACTGTGTAGAAAATACTTGCTTATAATACATATCTTTAAATTTAAAGAAAACGCTAAAGTTTAATAAGCTTCCATTATGTGTTTTGTTATTTTTTCGCTTATTTACTACAAAAAAATTTATTTGTAATTCTTATTAAATTTTATTTGATTTTATAAGAAATCGTTTGTAAAAAATCTAAATAATTTTTATAAGTTTGCTACATAAATAATTTTATTTAGTTAAATATTGCAGTCAGAAATTGTGTTTACATTCCTTTCGTATTTACTTTTTAAAGGTGCAATAATATCCCAAATAGGCTGTTATAAAATCGCTTTAAGCTTCTCAAGGAAGACGCGCCTGAATATCTTTGTTACTTCCTAAAATTTATATATTTCGCTGCGTTACAGTCCAAACATTCAGATCAATAGGTCTGTTCTGTTCCTTGACAAAGTACGGTCAGAGCTCGGGCAGAGAGAGTAAGGCGATGGATCTCTAAAAACTCAGCGGAAATGCTTCGAGCAGACTGTGCAAAGTTCGTGCAAGTTACCATCTCGTGGTACTACTCTCGAGGACCTACTACTCTTCCATCTTCCTCCGCAAAAGTAAAGAAACACGGTCAAGTAGATCGGTGGTAGCTTCGAGCACTTGCACGAACAGATCTAATGGCTGTAACACCCTGTGCAGGTGGCTTAACTCAGTGCCTAAATGTAGACAATGAATTTAGCCCTTCGAACAGAATTTCCGGGCAGCCTAAAACAATGCAAGCTTTCAAGGTTTACCGCAGACAGTAATTTTCACACAGTCACAAGAGCACATCACACGCCATTTTTCCTCTTTAGGTCTTCTGTTAAAATGTAGAAGTCATGGGGGAATAAAGAATTGTCACTACCAGGTTAATTGGACGTAGATGTAGAGTGGAGAAGCTTCAGCAAACCTCACATTATTCCACATTAGACGGCAGACGCCGTAATTCCAATGAAGAACGCGCTGACTAAATCGCGCAGCAGAAAATTACAGACAGACGCCAGTAAACCAATTAAATATCGATCAGGTAGAGATTTACTAGAGCATCAACAACTACAGTTCTACCAATTAAAAGCACTGAGTTAGAATAAAATAGTATTACTTCGTAGAGGAACACTATGAGGAGTGATGTGGACCGAGGGCTTTGAGAATCAAAAGTAGGAATCACAAATGTCACCGAAATCAAAACTTCAGAAGGTAGAGAAACTGACTAGCGCAAATTGCAAGAAACCAAAAAGTAGTCTATTTTTATTAGTAGGTACGTAAATAGAAAAGAGTGGGCTGCACATCCAAAGCTTCACATGATATGGTTGCTGAAGGAAATCCTTCGTACAAAATCCACAACAGCAGGAAACTCTCACATGGAAAGGCTGTGGAAACTCCTACCTTCCGCCGCGCGATTCCTATCAGCCTCCGCAATTCGTTGCATAAGTAAAATACGTGGAGGTCGCGTAGAACCGTGCGTACAACAAGTGGTTCGCGCCACAAAAAGGCTTTCTGTGATTAAGGGAAACTAGCGTAGTTGACACGGAGTTTTCTTAGGAGCCCAACTACGGGTTTACTTAAATCAAAATCGCAACAAGTACCAACAATCAAGTAGCAAACAGTTTACAGCACCCACCCTCGACCCTCTCCAGCACCCCCACAAATAGCCGAGAAAAGGCATCCAGGATCGTTGCTCGCAGTTGTTTTTCATTGGCTTGACCACGATTTCCCAGCTCTAGAATGTTTGAGGGACTCGCTTTAGCACGTAGAATCTCACTAGCACGCGAACGATATCGCGCACGCACTTGCACTCTCCCATCCCGGTATTACGTCCATAGTTTTAAGGCATTTTATATGTTGCAAGCTTCGTGATATGATTTAGCTCTGCGCAGCTGCGTAAACGCATGTCTACGCTTCGAAATCCTTTTAAAACGCACTACTAAAGCAAGAACTTGAAAAGACGCCCGAACCCCGCCAGAAACCCGTCTCACGAAGCCTAAAGTAATTCGTTGGGTAACGAGACTCGCAATGACTAGCCCAGGACGCAAACGCGAGACGTGGCGGCAGTTCGGCGGGTCTCTAAAACCGAATTTCACGTACCCATCTTCGTATAACTCCGCCTACGGAAAGCGAATTATGTCGTAGTCGTCCTCGTACCTTTGTTAGTCGATAGTGCGATTTTGTTAGAGGGCAACACGTTCACCGAGTTCAGCATCAAATTTAATACTTCGTGGAACCTCGTTTTGTACAGATAGGATGCAAACTTATTCGATTTTGTAGAGACTAGCGCAGTTTATATTGTAAATATTATTTGGAAAGTGAGGCCTAGGAAATGTTGAGTATGGAGGCGAATGAAAGAAGACACAGGGACACAGGAACACTAGTTTAGCCCACCTTCTCGGCAGATAGGCAGCGCCTGCAGTTACGCGACTGTTTGTTTAGCAATAATGTTTAGTTTCCAGTTGAAAAGAAAGTTTGCCCTTAGGACGATACTGCAATTCAGATTTATTAAGGATATTAGTCGTAACCGAGTGAAAACAGCGATCTATTGTAATTATTCCACGATACGAATAGAAGTTACGATTCGAAGAAACCATCATTGATAACGATAAATAAAATTGTAAAACAAAAAGGAGTCATTTCAGTATTCTTCTCTTCTCCTCCTTCAAATCCCTGTATAGCCGTACAACCAACTGAGGCCGATGTTCCCGGCAATCTCAGCGATTGCAGCTGACAGAGTAACTTGAGCCTCGGTGAGGCAAGTTCGCGAGTTCGTCGAGCAAGATGGTGGACTGAGACTTCGTTACGATCGAGAGCTCTACTAAGTTAGCCGAAGACTGCTCGCTGCAACTGTTTACCTGCAGAGCTCTACACGAACCCATCAACAAACAACGATTCGGTAATTACGATTCTGAGGTGCAACAATTTCGCTCAAGTTCGACAGACCTTTCGTCAAACTTTACTGTTTTGAAATCGTTTGGACTCAACCAGCTGATTTATTGCACCTCCAGCAAAACGCTGCTTCAGTTATTCGGCCCAAGGTCGCTAAATCACAAGTGAGGTTAGTTAAAAACTCTGCGTTTGTTGATTTCAACTGTGCCAGAAATTCTTAGCTGCAAATGAACAATTGATGTGAAGGCAGCGTTTTGCGCTCTAAAGACTTTCTGCCCAATTTAAACAAACCCTATTAATATCTTCAGATATACAGGCGTTTAGAGAATAATTTTTAAAGCAAATTCTTTGTGTTGTTGTTGAAGCATTCGGCTCGAGTCGATTAGCACCTCATTTACCACAGCTAGAAGTATTTACAGACCGCGCTGCTCGAAAGCGCAAACACCGATGTGCCTGCTAACTGAGAGATTCATTTCTGATTGCCAATGGATGTTCAGTCCGCTGGATCCGCTGGATCCGCGGAAGTCGCCCAGAAGCGCTGAGAACCGCAAACGTGTTTTCCAAGGAATTTGAAGTGAAGAGAACGCGACTGCTTAGTCAGCGGCGTAACTAGAAACGATTTGCGGAGGTTGTTCCTGTCCAACAAAGAGACGCCTAAAATCCAAATTGCGGACAGGGATTGAACCCCAAACGCCCCTGGATAAGCCACCGTATTTAGAGTTGGCTTAAGTTTATTCTTGTGCGCTGTGAATGAGTCAGCTATCGAGACGAGGGTGAGATTGTCACGTCATCGTGACGGCGACATGCAGCTGGGGCGCTCGGCTCTGCTCTTGCAACTCAGCACGTTGAAGCGCTTGCAGTGGTCGGTTGAGTTGATGACTCTTCCGAAACCGTGACATAACTCTCGCCAATCTAGGCAATGCAAACATATTTTCAAGGTGACTCCGACTGTAGTGGGTGCACAACGCTGCTGCCTCGCGTTCAAGGTTCCCGCTACGCTCGCAGCGAGCTGGAGAGGCTGGGACTGCCGTGCAATATTTAGGCCCACCTTCAAATGCCGTCGGAACGCTTTGTGGAGTGGTGACGAATGGCTGTCGGAACGTGTGGCGCGTAAGGCGGCTGTAAAGCCGACCTCGTTTCCCGGCGCTTTTAAGCGGGTCGAGCAGCGCACTGAATTTAGCGCGCAGTTCGGTTCACTTGCGTCGCACCGGCTGATCACGGATGCAGCAATAAAAACAAGTATTTGTTCAACAAACACAACAAATATTGTTGCTCCAGTTTTATCTGCCGTGCATCACCACACGCCTGCCAGTCGTCTGAAGAGGGCGCGTTATCTGCAAGCCAGAAATACCCAGCGCGAGAGTAGCACTCAATCAGCCAAGACTGCATAAATGAATCGTGAAGTTAATTTTAGCGACATCGTGCTGGCAAACACTTGACCTCACCTCACGAAGTCGTGCGGTCGCTGAGGCACGCGGAATGAAGGAGATTCTACAATAAATATCCACTCACCACTCAGATATCCCTTCGATTCGCGATGCAAGACGCGGTTGCTCATTCTAAAAGGTCGCAGTATTGGTCGTGAAGAAACGCTGTGGCAAAACATTAAATAAATTTAACTGGGAGATACAAGTCAGCCACGCCGGCCGCAGGGACACCCTGCGTCGACCTGACTATACAGTTTGAACTTCCGAAAGGATTTGTTCGGGTAATCCAGGCTTGCTAACCTGATCCTTGTTCAGTTTCGCGATTTCATCATTGGGTTTTCACGTCAAATAAGTGAGATTGGAGACCATCGGCGAAAATATCGGCAGGTATCCCCGAAGAGTTATTATAACGAGCCGCCAATCAAGCCAACAAAAGAGTGGATCGCCAGATGTGTTATTGGCCACCTCAAAGGCGCCGCACTCCAGCTAGAGAAGCGCAAGTTTATTACTCAGTGCAGGCAGCGAACATCGACCGACAAGCCCGTCGGTCGATCTTCGGGTTACTTCTGAGTTAGAGTAGACGAGACGTCGCTGCGCACCCGTCTACTGCTTCGCGCGTTTGTTATTCGTAAATCTTATTCGAATTCCTCGCAGAACTCTTCGTTCTTCGGAAACCCCCTGTGAAGTTTAGTTGACGGACGATCGAGGAAGCTCGCGTCGTCGGAGCGTTGCGTCAACACGTTCAGTGTGATCGCAGAAGTCGGCGCGCGCGGTTGAGCAGTTCTGAGGCGACTTCTTATTGTTGCTCCTCGCGGTTGTGCTCCGAGTGCTACCAGTGGAAGTTATTTCAACGCGCGAAAACTTTCGTGCCGAGGAAGCAAAGACTTCTAATCTTGCATTTTTCGGTGGCGGCCTTAAATCTCTTGAACACACGCGCCACGACATGAGGGCGACCGCAGGCTACTTCTGGGTTCTTCTGACCCTCGCTGCGTACAGCTTCTCCACCACGAATATTGTTCAGTGCCAGCAACAACTGCAACAACACCAGGCAGAGCAACAACAACCACAGCGTCACTCGTACGCCGCCAGTCGCGCCGGCCGCAACGGCGCCGCCGTTATTCGCTACAACCGGGTGGGTTGCGTGGCCAAAAGCTGCTCGATCACGTAATTGTGTGCAGCGCTGCAACCGCATGCCGCCACCACAATACGGGTTCAGTGATCGGCACGTGGCGCAGTTATTTATGTTTCTTAAGTGATCTTGAAGGCGACCGCGATTCCGGTCCGACGACCTTGAAATGTAAACTCACACTGATCTCGTTCCGTTTTGGCTTCTCCGCAGACGGCAGCTTCGACTCCCGGCACGTGCGAGTGCAAGGACCTCCTGACCAACCTACACGACCGCGTCGGCGTCCTCGTCAGCTTGGATGAGAGTCAACGCAGGCACCTGGATGCCATTGACAAGAAGTAAGTGTTTCGGGAGGACGGCCAAGCTGTGTCTGGTCAGCGAGCCCCCAGATGCGTCATTCACGACCACTCAGCTGATTAGCTGCTGTTCGGCTGCTGAAAGCGCCGACCGAAGTCTGCTTGCGGAACTCTGCTCTGCCCGGTCTTCTACATTTTCGGAACTTATAATGCCAACACGTCACGAATCAGCCCTGTCCGTGCTAGCGAAGCACATTCACTCAGACCGTCTTCGGCGTCGATCGCCCAGCTCACCGCTGGCGTTTTTCGAGCGCCTGAGCACTGAGCATCGCGATTAAGGGACCCGCGGAGCGAAACGATGACTTATTTGCGATACAGGTTTGATGGGTCTTCTTCAGCTGAACAGTCAGCGAGCCACAGATAACAGGTTCGTTAGTGTCTTCCAGTGTCTCGGTTGGGTTCAGAAGAAGGCACATCGACGTCAGTATAGACTTTTTTAATTTCTAGCGATCCGAAATCGCTATCCGACAGTCGGATAATGATAAATGACGCTCTAATTCTGATAATTTCAGCTGTACGCCGATTATTTTGAAGTAGGCAAAGCACGGAAAGCTCTTCGAGGGTTACAAGTTCGTTCGAATGTCCAAAAAAGTCAAGAGTCGTGAGCAAAAAGTCAACAAGCTACGAGCTGAGTTCACATCTGGCAGATGTAATCGCGTTTTTCCAGCCGCAATGCTACTGAGCGATCATTCACTTCCGTGTTGTTTTGATATTTACATACAGAATCAAAGAATAGATCCGCCGCATTGAAATTTAAATGCAGTTTCCGACTCCAGTTCCACCTCCGTGGTCTCCGGATTTAACTATTGTCTTCGGTCAGGACACGAGATCCTGATAATTAGGTTTCGGTGGCGAGTCAGCTGAGGAAATGCGCTGCGGGAGCTCGTAGTGGAAGAGTTCAGAGTGCTTGCTACGAACCATCCTCGTCCTCATACTCGTACAGCAAACGCAATACGACGCGCTTCTTAATTTCGCCATTCGTTTCAGAATCGTCCAGTTCGAGGAGAGCAACCTGGCGCGCCTCGACTCCATCGGCGTGCAGCAGACGGGCGCCAACAAGAGACTGGATGTCCTGGAGCACCTGCAGCGCGAGAACAACCGCCGGCTGGAGGAACTCAAAGGTGAATTCCTGCTTCTGCAGCAACAGCAGCAGCATCAGCTGGAAAAGGCAGCAGGTGGCGCTAACGGTAATTTCGTGCTGGCCCGAAACATTGCGTCCGACGGACACGCAACTTTCGCCTCCCAAAAAGCTCGAATCAATACCTTCGGCCTCTAATGCTCTCCCATCCTCACAGAAATCGGAATCACGCGCGTCGTGCGCCAGGCCAACTCCACCGACAGCTACTCCAGTTCGGATCCGAACTCCCACGGCCTGCGCTTGGACTGCTCGGCGAAGCTGGACGCGCTGTCCATATGGCTCACCTCCACCCGTCTCTCCATCAACCAGCTCCACATGCAGCTGGCCGAGAACTTGACGCGCCTGACACAGACCACGAGGTACGAGAAGCAGCAGCAAATCAGTTTCGCAACTGCATCGCCACTCCGCGCTGCAAGCGGCGGCCTGCAGATCGCGATGCAGTTCGATGTTGTAGCTGCCAATCGGCAAATTGTTGCCTGTCACCCGTGGCAGGTGATCAGCTACGATTAGTCTATGCGCTCGGAGCACAGGGAGCCTCAGCATTATTAATTGCAGTAGCAATTTTCGGTCTTCGCTGCAACGACGAAGTGAATGCAATGAAACGCTTCAAGTTCACTTGGGTGCGAGCGGCAGAAACACGCGTGCTCGAGCCAAATTAGTAATGCGAGAGTCCCCAGTGCATCGTGCCGCTAATATTTGCATTCATTCAGCGCAGGAATTTCAATGACATCTCGCTCGGTTGACAAATCAAAGCAGCCGCAAAACAATCGGCAATTAAAGCTGGCGACTCCACTGCACACTCGAGTCGTTTACAAGATGTCTGAGGGTTCAAATATCTCAGCATCCGCGCGATAACGTGGTCCATATATCCATATATCCGATATATCGCAGGCCGTGGTTTCCGAGAGGTTCCTCAGCCCACGAGGAGTCCTATTAAGAGAGGATAGGGGTGCCAAACTAGATACAGTCCTCATAATTAAAGAAAATGTTATCCCTCTCTCTCTCTCTCTCTCTTTCCCTCTTTCCATAGCAATCTACAGCGACGCTTCAGTAATTTTGCTCGCCGCCAGCAGGTTCCCCCTGGTGCTCAGGCCTACCTGCCCGTACAGCCGAGTCTCTGCCCCTCTCTTGGCGGCAACGCACGGCCGCAGGAAGCCGTGTGCTCGTATGCGCAGCCAGGAGACAGTCTCGGCTTACAAAGACTGCAACTCGCGGGCAACTCAGCACCCTTCTTCGTCGCCTGCGACGACAAGGTACAGGGAGGCGGCTGGATCGTCATACAGAGCCGCTACAACGGCGACACGAACTTCCAGCGCGACTGGCTCGAGTACAAGACGGGCTTCGGCAACCTCGCGGGCGAGTTCTTCATCGGTCTCGAGAAGCTGCATGCGATCACCACCTCGACCCTGCACGAGCTACTGGTTCTTATGGCGGACGTGGACGGCGTGCAGCGCTACGCGCGCTACAGCAGCTTCGCGATTGGAGACGAGAAGGAGCTGTACGCTCTGAACTTGCTGGGCGCGTACTCGGGCGACGCTGGCGACTCCCTGAGCTACCAGGCCGGCAGCAAGTTCTCGACTTTCGACAACGACAACGACGGTTGGCTGGAGGGCAACTGCGCGCTGGCCCACACCGGCGCCTGGTGGTACAACGCCTGCGAGAAGAGGTAAGTGAGGAGCGGTCTCTGCTCGACGCACTGCTCACCGTGCTTCCACCGCAGCAACCTCAACGGCCAGTATTTGAGTGGGGAATACGACAACGGTCAGATCTTCCAGGGAATGTACTGGCAGGACTTCCGCGGACCTACCTACTCGCTGAAGTCGGTGCGGATGATGATACGTCCGGTGGGATCAGATCAGGAGCAGAGGCGTTGAGGAAACTCAACCGGAGGGACATCCTGCTGAAGAATGCGGAGAACGCGAGCACGCGTTTCAGTTGTCTACTTGTAAAATTCAGGCAGATTCCAAGCCGGAGCAGCCCCACTGGTGCACCTCACATGGAAATGGCGCATTTTGAACTAAGCTTACTTTTACATTCGTGTTAACCCTTACCTTTACCCCACTTTTGTCACTTTTAACCCGTGTTTCTTCGAAGAGTTTACAGTCTAAGTTGCTGCAAACAATTGCAATAAACTGCCATATTGTGCGAAACTGGCTTCCGATTTCTGTGGGCGGAATTTGAGAGAGGAGTCTCAAGGACGAGCGAGTTTTCGCTTCGGGCTCCAGGGTTCGGTTGGGAAGATAGGCGAAGAAGTTGAAACGAAAACGTTGGAACTCAAGTTGTTAAGTGCAGTAGAAACTCGTTTGCCGCGAAGCTTCCAAGGCCTTCCGCGTTTAGATACCAGGCACGCAAATATCCAAATAATTGGGCAGAAATCACGGAATCACGCGTTTTCATTGAGATCTATTATTGCAACAAGCAAAGTTCATCGGGTTCCAGCTTCAAGTAGTTTGTATTCAGTGTCGCGAATAGTCAGTTCGGACGAGACGTCTGCTCAGGATGGGCTGCTCTTCGATTTTGGTGGCTCTCAACCTCCTCTGGATTTGTGTGGCCGCGTCAGTTGACATGGGCGAATTGGCTGCCAGAGCCAACATTTACTACCAGAGGCCGTAAGTGGTTTTTGCGGGTGAAGAAAGGAAAATAATGAGAGAAGTTCGAGCAGGACCTCACCTTCTGGAGGACCGCGGGAACTTAAAATAGCAGACGTGCAGGATTTCGCAGCGACAGAGGTTATAAAACTGATCGTCCACGGATTCTCGTCATCTCGAGCAAGCAACTCCATCCGGCCCCTGCGACACGGTAGGTCTGGTTAGTTACGCGCCCTCTGCCCTCCAATTTCACACCTCGTCCAGCATACATGGCAAACGGCGTCGACGTCTTCGTCGCAGACTGGAGGGATGCGGCTGCCGTCGACTACCCCCGCGCTCGCAGCGCGGTGGGTCTGGTGGCGGCTTGCCTCGCAAAACGGCTGCAGGACTTCATTGAGTAGAACTGTGTGTCCCTGTTGGGTCTGCATTCACTTCCACCCCCGCTTGCCTCTAGAAAGCACCGAGCGGATCCATCCAACGTGCATCTGGTCGGCCACAGCTTAGGTGCGCACATTGCGGGTGGCATCGGCCAGCACTTCAACGGCACTCTGGGGCGCATCACCGGCTTGGATCCCGCTTTGCCGTTTTTCACGCCGTACTCGCGAGACGGCTTGGCAGCCACCGCAGCTCGGTTCGTCGACGTCGTACACACGGACTTCCCAGTCTTTGGCGACATAACAGCGCGCGGTACAGTGGACTTCTACCCGCACTTCGGCCTGACGCCCCAACCTGGCTGCGGAGCCCTCGACCTGAATTCAATCCGCCAACTCATTTTCCGATCATGTAAGCAAGCTCACAATTGATACGTTACTGATCACTTCTAATGCCGCCAACAGATAGCTGCAGCCACAATCGCGCCGTTGCTCTCTACGCAGAGTCCATAACGCTGCCCAAAAGCTTGCCCGCCATTCCATGTTCCGCGTGTGGCATCAAACTGCGGAGCGTGGCGGAGTGTCTCCAGAAATGGGGGCACGCCAGCGCCAATCCACCAACTTTCGCCGCAGCGATCACAGACGAGAGTGTTGTGGTGTACATGGGAGAGGGCATTTCGAAGAGGTGAGCTTCGAAGAGTAGAAAACGACTTATGGCGGGTTCAGTTACTTCTCGACCCTCTTCGTTGCAGCGCCGCTGGGCTTTACTACCTCGAGACGTTCGATTCGCCGCCGTTTGGCAAAGGCGAAGCTTGAAGCTTGAAGCTTGAATAAAAAGCAGCGTAGTTAAATTTTTGGCTCTTGTCGATTGGAATTCATTCCACTTTCATTTTTTTTACAGTTTTGCATTTTTAAAAAGTTTCTGTTAATTAGCTCGAATCCTCCATCCTGCACTGCTTACGAAATGCGCTGCTACTTCATCGGGCTTGAAGATGGCTCCGTGTCGTGGTCGTATTGTCGTTGAAGGTCTTAATATCGTGTTTTCCAGCCCTCCTCACTCTTGTATCAACGGATTTCTTGAAGCTCAATCAATACCAATCTTTACGCTTTTCAGCATAACCCTGGCTATGGCGCTCCAAACAAATTTAGTTTCAATGTCGCTGCATTGCAGGCATTTCGATTCCTCGACGAATAAATATAAATTTTTCCACCTGACTGCAATATGAGCAACGAGTATAAATAATTGCAATGATGGTGGAAAAAAGTACTAAAAAAAAATAAAAGTATTTTTACTTGCCTCCTAAAAGTAGACGTCATGAATCTTCGTGGTGGAAAAGTTGACTTCTCTACGGAAACACACCTCAGTTTTTTATTAAACACGTCTTTAATAAAATTTCGGGCGAAAATTGGCCCGAAAGAAGAAGCCCGAAACTACAGTACGAAGCATAAATGGCCAGTACAGTACGAACAATTGGAATTTTTTGTGTTTGCCGCAATATTTACGTAGATCGATTAAAAAAAGGTGTGCAACAGTGTTTCGGTGAGGAGCGCTACGGGGAAAACTTGAGACAGCTTCAAAAAGGTTGAACTTTTTATATTTTTGCTCTGCAAAGAAATTAAAGGGCGGACTATCTGTGAAAAGTTTCTAGTAAATCGTTTATTTGCGAGAAATTCTATAAACCAACAGAAATCACTCGCCAGTCAATCGGGAGATTTGAAATGAAAGCAAATGAAAATGCTGACATGAAATCGATTTCGATCAATATACAAAATCATGGACTGGTTGAGCTCATCGAAATGAAGGGGAAACCAACGCAATCGGCCTTCAAAGTCGAAATTACCTCATCTAGAACAAAACTTCAGCGAAAATCACTAATTTTATAGCAAGCAATTTCTTTGGAAATCTCCGACCGCAAATTCTACCGCTGCCAGTGACGATGAACGAAAGAGTGGCTTTTATTTTCAAGTTGCCTTCCTCCCGATGTCCGCTTTGTTTCAGTTTATCGGAAACGCAGGCAGATGTTAATTGCGATGTGTCGGCTGTTTCCACTTTCCCACAACTGCAGGATTTGCAGGTTCGCAGTAGTTCCGCATTTTCAGTTGGCACCGACGTAAATTCCGTTTACTGGTTCGGCCGAATAAATTTTGACAAACACTCAGTGCGAGCGATATCACTTCTCTCGGATGCTGCGCTGCTCGCTGCGAGTTTCCTGCTTCCTCAGCAACGAGATCCTGGCGCACATGCAACCAAATTCCCCTGTAGACCTCTGAGGTGAGCCAACCACCTCCCTGCTTCCCGCGTCTCCCCCGATGCCGATCATTATGAGGCAGTTTATGCGACGATTGCGACGATTGCGATGACAACGCGACGGTGGCCTGCCGTGGCCGGCGACGCGCGATCTGCTGCGGAGAGCAGCGATCCACTCTGCAGCTCTGGCAGGCGGCCGGACACTCGCGGCCCGTTGATAGCTGGAGACTGATGGTTATGGCACCGTATTTTGCGTCCTCGAATAGCGTGGCACCGCGGCGGAACCACTGCTGCCCGAGCCGCGACTGCAGTGGCCGCGCTGCGCCGCCACACAACAGCACGCGCAGCATCGCAGTAACGACCGGCGGCAGTAAGCAACACTTGTTCATCGCCTGATGAGGCAGCGGTGACACCTCGTGTGTCCGAGCAAACAACGTCTTAAATTCGTCCGGGCGGCGGTGGGCGGCGGGCGGTGGGTGCGACTCTTCACTCACGTCGCGCCCGCTTCGAAAAGAGAGCAGAAGCGCCGCGGCCGCCGATTGCCTCTTCGATGCCGAGCAGAAGCCACTTTTTCATTTTCGCGAGGATCTTCGTAAATTCACGTTTTATGATGGAAAGTAACTTTTGCTCCGATGCTGTGGTTGTTATTGTTGTTGTTGTTGTTGTTGACATAGTGAGCACTTCTTTCACGAAGTATTAAAAAAGCCAGCAGCGACCAGATGAGCAGCGAACGTGGGTGGCACCAGAACGCGTTTTGCAAGCGCGGTGGAGAGCCTTTGAAATGCGCAGCGCGCGTCCTCGGGGCGGAGGGAGGGACAGAGTGCGGCCCGACTTCCAGCACCGATTTGTTCACACCAGCCAGTGGGCCGTAAAATGCGCATTTGAGGGCTGCAGTCGATCCACTTCGTCGCCGCAGTGCCAGCGGCGCAGGCTGGGGCGCTGCTGGCACACGTGTTTGTTCTTGTTTCGTGTTCGCCTGAGTGGCGGACCGAGCGACGTGTCCCCCCCCCCCCCCCGTATAGCGACTCGACCAGCGCCCAGCTAACGGCGGTGAACGCACTTCGTCTCACAATGCGGCCACCGCGTCGCCTACAACTTCGATTTCGAATTTGCGAATTTGACGAACTGGGATTCCAGGTGCTGTCGAGGTCGCTGCTTTTCCCGCAGTAGAAAGGGTTTCCGCGCCGCAGGGATCGAAGTCTTGGTCGTTGGCTAGAAACGCTAGATTCACGTTATATAAACCTGCCGCGTTCCGAGATCGCATCCCGTCCGAACCCCTCCGAAGCCGTCCACGCCGATGCCAACACAGCCGAGCGGAGGCTCCGCTGATTACGAACTTAAATAATGAACTCGATTAAATGCGTGACAGGCGGCTTTTGTGTGATTGATTGTGTCAGCGCGCAGAGTGTCGGCCGGCGATGCTCCCCTCACTGCGAGGGCCACATCAGCGCAGGCGACATCGCGACGACAATCGACGGTCGATCGCAGGCTGACGGCCGGTGCTGGGATGCTGCTTCGCTGCTTCGCTTGAAATCGGTGCCTTGACGCGGACTCCGAGATGATCGGCGGGTTCGCAGGTTTCACAGTGTTTACGGTGGCTTTAATCTTCGCCTCACGCGCATGCAAGTGGATCGCGTTGCTGAGCAGCGGCGGCGGGACATCTTAGAAGGGACATCCACTCCCCGCGCGCTAAGTGCCGCTCCGTCTACTGCGCATTATTTCAGTGAAGGTCTACTGGAGGCCGAAAGCAACTTCTAGGACTGCGTGGACGATGCTGGTGTGAACGGTGAGACACGGAATGAATCCGTCTCAGTCCTCCCGAAGTGGTCGCCGAATTGCTCGGGGTTGGCAGTCTGTGGGCTGATGGGGCTTCCGAACGAAGGACGTCCAATAGGCGTCGAGGTGTTGCCTCAAACGGCGTGACTTGCCTGCCCACGAAGCACAAACGCGCTGTTCGAAGAAGCAGCGGGTCCCCGAAGTTTCTGTGATTCTGGCGCTCTAACGACGGCGTTCAGCACGACGATGGGTTCGATCGGTATCTCGCAATGGAAGGCGGCGACTTGGTTTGTGTTTATCTAAGTCTGGCACTCGTATTTCCCTCCAACAATCATTTTTCAACGCTCCAGACACGAACTCGCTTCACAGTTCGCGGAGTCCCGTTGCTCTGTTTACCCACACACCCTCCTCGAAGTTCGGCAGCAATTCCAGCAGCAGTCCGCGTGTTCTGTTCTCGCAGAACTTAGGAAGCGAAGAACTTGCATTAGGGATTCCCGAAACACTTTTCCTGGACGACATTACGTGGTTCAATTCAGTAGGCACGACGGTGCCAGCGGCGGCCGGAACATCAGTGGACGGAGAGACGAACCCCCTTCATTAGCTAATTGAACGCGAGCACTTTGGCTAAAAGTGGAAACATTCCGTGAAACACGAGTCGCTGCTGCACAGAATTGATGACTCCTTCGACGACGAATTCACAAGGGCCGCGCGAGGCAACGAGAACGGCGACGCCAGCGCGAGAAGCGAACGAATCAAGGACTCGAGCGCGGCCGTTCCAGCGCTGCTGCCGCTCGCCTGTACCGGGAACGCAGCGCGGTGGTGGCTGCCGAGTTCGATCGCACGGCCTGCGGAGACTCCTTCCGCCGCCCGGTGTTCCAACTAATGGAGGACATCAGCGAGCACGGGGCGAATTTGCATATCGGACAGCGTCATCTCGCCCCCCCCACCCCCCCGACGAAGCGCTGTACCTGGTGTTGCCAACTCATGCCAGCTCGGCTGTTAAGTGGCACACGCGGACGGGCCGGGGGAGTGAGAAGTGATGGATGAGCGGAAGAGCCACCCGAGTGTAGAAATAATTATGCTGAAATCGCTTGTGGCACGCAAGTCCGTCTGCGAGAAGAAGGCGCCGAGTGCGGCTGGGGGGGTGTAAGGGGTGGGAGCTGGCGCGAGCAACGGCTTCCTAGAAAGAGAATTCGGCGAAGACTTCGAGTCGTTATCTGTTTACAAGCGTAGATACGAGTTTCCAGTGTGTGGCTGATTGGAGGAGCGGGAGTGGGCAAGAAAACATGGCATTGCGTCAAATTAACCAGCGCAAACCGTAGATAAGAGTTAAACCAAAAACGGCGACGAATCCCTCCGATGGTTGCTTCGAAGTGACTTCGACGGAAACGAACTCTGCTGGCGAGCAAAGTAAAAACGTACCGGAGGTGACCTTCAGTGACGCGGCCGTTCAGGGAAGTCCAGGGGATTGGGATGCAGCGGTTCAACTCCGCGCTGTGGAACCAAGCGGCAGACACGCTGGACTGAAACCCGGACGACGATGGTGCCTCATGCAGTCCTTCTGGACGCGGAATCCCTCACTGCGCTGCGACTTCAGCGTTACACCGGCCTGATCGCCAACCTTCACTTGGCTGTCAGCGCTTGTGGGCTCCGAGTTGCGCCATTCTGACCGGACCCTGACCACCCACTTGCAGGTGGGGTCGTGCTTGCCGGACGAGTGCACAGGAGTGCACAGGAGCTCCTCGTCAAAGCGGCTTCCGCGCTCGGGTCAGTCGCATCTCCTGCTTCGATGCCGGAGACCTCTTGAGTGGGACTGCGAACGTCAGCCTCGCGATTGTCGCTCTGATGGGCGACCTCGACAGCTCTCGAAGCCCCGCGAAGAGTTCGTTAGCTGTTCGCAGCCCACTCAAGTGCGCAGCGTGGTGCGTGTCGGCTGCAAGTACATCTGCTTCGACGCGCCGAGGGGCCGGAGCACCAGTTGCACACTGATCGCGGCTCGCTGAGTTGGTTTGAGCAACAGCAATTTGGGTGATTAATTCGGTCCGCCCGTCAACGATTGCGCGCGCGCAGCATCCAGCTGAAAGCCGAGCCGCTGGAGGCTGGCCGGAGAAAGCCGCGGCGGCCCACGGCAAAACGAACACTCGAATGTAATTGAAGACAACGGAAACTGAAGCGAGATGCGATTGCTGAGCAAACAAAAGGCGGTCAGAATCAATTAATTACGCTCGCGCCAAGTGTCGGGAGGACAACCGCGGCGATCGCGTCTGCCTCTACACGGCAAGAAACGCTGGTCCGATTTAAGATTGCTGGAGTTGCTGGCAAGGGCCGGGTTGGGTTGGAGGCGTCGAAGCGTCGCCCGAGTCTACGGGAACTCGTGGGGCTTCACTTGGGTTGACTTGGTCCTGCTCGACGGCTGCTCGAACGGACCAGCCGTGGCTGGGCCGGCAGAGTTTTCTCCGTGTAGAGTGCCGCTCGTTTAGCTTACGATTGGCTTGGTCTTCTCGTGGTTAATTAGCCGCCGTGGTTTGGTTTCGCTGGCTGCGCGTGGGCGGCCGCAGCTTCGCGCCGCCGGTGCGGAAGAAGATGCGTCCGAAAACGCGGAGAGGCGGCCGAAAACGCTGAGTCGAGGCAGCTGCTCCAGTGTGAACGCGGAGCTCTGGCGGGAAGAGTGGGCAGGAGACGCAATCAGGCATCGCCGTGGTCGTTGTTCGGTGCGTAGTGCTGCGCCCGAAATGAGGACTCAATTGCAGGAGTTCGGAACTCCACTGGACCACTGGGACACTTCTTCGCGGACAACCGCACTCCAGGACGCGAGCGGATCGATGGGAGCGACACAGGCAGCGACCGATCCTCGGGGTTTGCGCTGGAAGAACTTCTAATGCACACACATATATATCTGTGTGTATGTGTGTGTGTGTGTGTATGTGTGCGTGTGCAACCGCACAAGATGGTCGTGAGGGGACTGCAACCCTTCCTTGAAGCGGCGAGAGGGATTCCAGCGCGCGCACCGTCCAAATGACCGAACCACGTCGCAGGTAGCGCATCTGGGGCGCAGTTGGTGTGTGCAACCTGTCGACTACAGAAGTCGTTGTCGCTGCTAATCGCAGGAATGATTAATTAGTCGCATGACGCACGACAATTTTGGTTGCTTGTGTGGCAAACGATTCCCGATCGCGACGTCCGCTCGTCTTGCGCCGCCGGCTTCCTCTGGAGTGCGTGCGTCGTGATTGATCTCGGCTGTCGCTGCTGAGCCGGCCTGCGGTTGCGCCGGGACGCCTGCGACAAAAGGTCGAGATTGCGTCGTTCACAGAAGTGCTCGTGGCTGTCAAAACTCGGGACTCGTTGCTCGATTACCGTGCAATTTGTTTTGATCGAGAGGCTTCCCGGAATTCCCTCTGGCTGCGAGGTGACACAATATTTTTCATCAATAGCGACGCGACGCGACGCGACAGGACGGACCGGACGCGGCTGCAAACGAGCCACCCAAGTCGAGAGTTGGAGGACTGCTTTCCGACTCCCTGGAAGGCCGAAATCACATCCGACGCCCACGCCTGGCAGACGATTTGACGATGGTTTCGCCGTCGTCTCGTCCACGGCCGCCCGCTTCGTATTCCTCGATGTGCTGCCTCGACGGTGACCCAAATAGACGGTTGATCTCGATTAACGTCCCGGCTGAAAAGAGGAACCTTGATCGCGATTCGCGTCTCGCGGCCGAGGCGAGAATCACCTCGTCTCTGGCTCATCGCTAGTCAACACTCAGCTGCTCTGCTGCTGGATCTGAGCAAAACTACGCCTGAGCGAAGTGAGAGGATTCTGCACTCCGTACTAATCGGCGGACACGGAGTCGCTCATGCGGCGCCGAACACCAGCTGCAGTGCAAACCTTCCTCGCAAGCTCCTCACGCAGTTTGTCCCACGCGTCCTCGTTTGTCACGCGGCGCATCCGCGTGCATTTTGCGGGCGGGCGGCCCCTGGTCGGCGTGAGCGCGGTCCGAGACGTGAGTGCCTCAGCAGCTAATTGCGAGGTCATCGATTTCCATCTGCTTGTCACGCCTCACATCTGTCGGGCTGTCACGCGCTCCGCTTGCTATCGCTAGTTTGCGCTGCAGTTGAGCCGTTCGTTGCCGTTGCGTGGCTCCACGCTCACTTCCAGCCCCCGTCCACGAGCATCCGCCAGCACACGAGAACTCCACAGCCAGTCTCGCTCTGGTTTCGTCTCTCTCTGGTGCCGGCGTAGCGCGCCGTCTCATTCGCCGCGGCACTCATGCACGCGCTGCCTGCGCTGCGATTGGCTTTGCGGTGTAGCCACTCCCAGGCCGCCTGCTCTCGCGGGTTCGTTCGTTCGCTGCATGCCGTCGCCGCGCTCCTCTGACTTGCTGTGCTCTCGCCTCGCGGTGAATGGATTCTCCGGCCTGCTTCTCGGCCGCTGCCGCGTGACAGTCACCCCCTGTCAGGCCGGAACCAGGCAGCGCGGATAGGCTGCTGCTGAGCGCTCCTCTCCCGAGTACCTGTGACGTGGAATACGCTCGACTCCGCTTCGTACCTCGCCGGCCGAGGCGACGGAGCACGCAGCGCACGGCAGCCGCTTCGGTTCTCCACCTTCTCGACTGGCATCGCGTGGAGAGTGAAGACGAGAATCGTGCCTCTTCGCGGGCCTTCTAAAGTGGAGCCCGAGAAACTCGGGCCTCCGCGGTTCACTCGCTTCACTCGCAATGCGCGTTACGTAACTCTTGTCCACGAGTATCCAGTTACGTCAGATGTTTGGGGAGGAATTCTGCTCTCGCTGATTGGGCCGCCGGAGACCGGGACTGCGGACCACTTTGTGGTCAGTGGGGTCGTCATTGAACGGCGGCAACTTAAAGGTTTCCAACGCCTCGGATTTGCCACTGGGAGTTCATGAAGGCCTTTCGAAGTCTGAGCTCGAGTTTCATCTCGGTGCATCAATTCAATTCTCGCAGCACGGTTGTTGCTTATAATTGTTTTCAGAAACAATTTGACAAGAAATCCGCTTACTCACTAAACAAGCGCACATCATAAATTCATAAATTTCTGCAATATAAAATTGAAACGTCCGTCGTTCGATTCTTGCGACAGTTTGTCTGCCGAATCCTGAAATGACTCAACAGCGGCGTTGTGAGTTGTGCGGTTGAGTGAAGAGAGTTTGCGTAGTGAAACTCTTATATTGAGTTCCTCATCTTTCCTCGAAGGGGTGAGAATCTCACAACTCGTTCTCTTGCATAAGAAAACGCCTTCGCTTGGCCACCGGAGCTGCCACCTGGTTGCTTCGCCGCATATTCATGTCAGTTCCCGAATTTTTTGACGTTCCTTTTAGAAACAAAAATTTTATAATTTATGGGCGCGTAATCGGCATTCAAATCCGTTCTGCAGTTGCGAGCGCCGGATTTCAGTAAAAATCGTCGTTGAGAGGCCAATCGGGACTCAATTGTCACGCGATCGAGCCAAGAAAAGTCGGCCACCACTGCAACACTGGACTCTGGCAACCCTGCTCACCTGGTGCAGCCACACTCTGAGTAAGAGAGTAACTCGGCTCTCTCTGCGCTAGCCGTCGATCCGCACTCAAGCAGATCCACGTTGGCCGACTCTGCGCTCGGCATTCCACTCTCACTGCTTGAGCACGCGAGCGACTCGGCTCAGGTTTCGCTGGTTGTGCGCTCGAGGCCAGTCCGCCGCCCCTCAGCAGCCACCGGCGGCCGACGAATGAAAACGGAATGAATGAAAGGTACGACGCTCGACGCTGGCCTGCTCGGTGCTCGGTGCTCGGAACGCCGCTGAGTGGAGAGGCGGCAAAACGTAACGAGGTTCGGCTTTGCTGAACCCTCGCTCGTCCAATCAGTCTGAACTCGGTATCGAGAGTGTAGAGCACGTCCGCGTCCGCTGCTGCGTCCTCTAATTGTGTCGAGGCTTTCTTCCGCATTCGCATCGACGTCGCGCAGAAGGCATCTCGGGCGGCATTCGGTGAACCATTCGGTGAACCATTCGGAGAGCAGTGCTGTCCGGAGTACAAAATACGTCGTCTGGTTCGAAGTGGCGAAGCAGCACTGACTGTGTTTACCTGTCGGCGAACTGGGAACCGAACCGCGGTGTCACAGAACGATCCCTGGTTTGGCGGAGGCACAGCCGTCGGTCCTGGATAGGCGCGAGTGAGCGGCTGTGAGGTTCGTGAGCCAGTGTGTGCGTTTAAACGGTCGCGGATGAGCGCGGCGCGTGGTTCGCGTAACGCCCGTCGCTGCTGAACCGCGTTTTCCCCGAACACCCGACCGAGTCACTCCTCGATGACAATCCGCCAGCCCGGTCCGGGATCTCGCAAGAAGTGCCAAATCCGTCCCGCAGCCGGACTTGAACTGCGCTCGAGCCGCCGCGTCGTTGGCTGCCGAGCCAGAGACCTCCACCTGCGCGAGTGGAACCCGCACCAGGACACCGTAGGCGCCGCGTTCAACCCCCCGGTCCTTCAATGCACACGGATATCATCGTCGGCGACCACTTCGTGCCCTCGACGAACTACTGGGTGATGCAGGTGAGTCGCTGATCGCAGTGCTGGACTGCACATCCTCCTGCGCGTTTCCCAGGCAGGACCTTGAGGCGCTAGGATACTTTTTTTTCGAGTCAACACATTTCGCAGCGTGAAAATTGCCGTGTTTTCAGATTCAGTAATTCTTAGAGCCGATTTCACGGTTAATTTAACAGCGGGAAGGGAAGTTCGTTCAAATTTGTGCCGACGTCTGTCGACCAATAAAATGCCACACGCGGACGCAAGCACGGGATTTTGATTTTTCGGAGGGTTCTAGTCGGAAAATTCCCCGTGTCTTACTGGGGAATTAATAAGTTATAACGACGCCTGATGACACTCTCGTGGAAGGCTTCTGAAGCCAAAGAAACCAGGAAACACACGCACGAGCTTTGCTGGGTTCGCCAGAACATCTGTGCCACAATTAGTTGCTTGGGGTTCGAGGCCTCCACAGCGGAACTGAGGGCCACGTGGACCACATACGTCTGTTGTACGGGAGCAATCTGGCGGGTGGCCCTACGTACGTCCCACGAATTCTGTCCGCACAACTGTCAATAAATCAGCGCTGAAAAGCTGTCGAGACGCCTGCTTCACTTGACGACGGAACTCCCGCCGAGGAAGTCGGTGTCGCAGCGGTTGTCACCTCTTCAGCAGCATCAGCCAGTTGTGGCTGACATGCACGTGCCCGTCGTCGGCATCGCTGCTGTTGCGTTGCCTCCTTGCCCACTCAGCTCTCCACTGAGGCTGCAACGATTTGTCAAAGCCGTCGGCGGCATTGCAGTCGATTTACAAACGTTGTTACCGTCCGGAGAGCGGCCGCCGCGGGTCGCTGGGGGCTCCTCGCCGAAGCCTTCCTCGCCGTCGAGGACAACCTGTTTCTACGCGGCTGCTTTGCGTTTGCGGCGAGGTGCTGACAGCTCCGTGTCCTCGCCTCGGCTTGGTCTTGGTTGGCAGGCACGACTCGTCCGTCCAGGACACCTCCTCGGTCGGTTTCCCAGCAGCCCGACGGTCGCGCGGGTTCTCTCTTCGTTGCGACTTTAGGCTCGCTCGTCTGTCGAATTAAGTCGGAACACCGGCCAAGAGGCGATCCCGAGGACGACACAAAGAGGGGGCAGCCTTCAGTCGCACGTCCTTCCGTGCGCCAGTGATTCCCCGAATACCCAGTGATTCACTCAGCCCGTCACATTAAGTAGGTAACTGGATCAGCACGCGGCACCCGTCACCCGTCACCCGTCATTCCCGATGCCCCTGCAGCCCGGGCCGACTTCAAAGTGTTACTTTCACACACTCGTCGCTTTTGTCTCATTCACGGAACGTGGGAATGTCGCGTCCACCCCAAACCGCCTCTTATCGCCCGCAAGCGGTGTGGATGGCAGTGCTATTGACTCATCATTAGTGCTCCCCTCCGATCGCGGGTCTCCCGGTGCGAACACGGGACACAAAACGCTTTGTAGTGCAGCGAGGGCCGCCGCTCAAATATTTGTCAACACATGCTTAATTAGCTCGTTACTAGTGTCAGCTCGCGGAGCAGTGAAACTCCACGTCGATTTCCGACGAATTTCCGCTTATCTGAGCTGCCTTCCGCCCGTCGAAGGCGAGTGCGGCGGTGCAGGTGGGCCTCGCTTTCATTCATGAATCCGGCGCGCTAGGTGTCGCTGTGTCTGCGTTTACTGGCTGCGCAACGAATTCCGTGAAGCAGTCATGGGCGGTGAAGAGCAGCCCCGGCCCAGTTAAGTTCTTGGAAAAATCCGCGTGGGGGAAACGAGGCCGTTGGGGAAATCATACAGTCGGTTCCACTCGGGTTGTGCGTACTGCACGAATTGTGTCCCCTGAGTCGAGTTGCTCTCGCAAGGATCATCGAAGATCCATCGTGAAGCCCATTACGAGTTCTGGAGGTTCATTCTGCTCGCAACTTCACTTGAACGGAAGTTTTGCTGTGCTTCAGTGGGCGACGTTTGACATTCGCTTGACGCCAGCTCGTGCTTTGCACGAATATTCGGCAAACTCTAATTAACGATAACAAGCCGAAGAGCTTTTAATTGCGGCCATTAGCGGCTCTTTTGAACTCTGCAATCCGAGATATCAGAGTTTAAAGCAAACAAGCAACGAATTTCTCGCCCGAACCCAAATCCCCGTCGGCCTCCGGGGCTGGAGTGGGGTACACGAATCGCACTAGAGAAGTGCAAATCGGGGCAAGTGAGTTCCTTGCCTCCCCGCGTGGATTGGGTTGTAACGGGGTGGTGGGCGCGAACACACCCATCTGCGAGCTTCGAGTTGCCCCCGAGAGCCGCGGGTCTGGTTGGGCGCACCGCAGTGGGGGCGTCTGGGACGCGAGGCTTCGTCATGCCACGACACAGTCGACAACCTACCGGGACGACTGGCCGAAGGCGCACCGACCACTTGAAGTACCCCGTAATTTGCCGTCCGCGCCGATCGCTGCCATCGAATGACTGTAATTAGCTTCCCCGCAAATCCACATGTCCGCCGACCCCACAAATGCGATTGGCAAGCTTGGCGACGACGTGTTTGCTTAACGGAATACAAATAATCCGCTGCAGTGGCTGGCTTGTCGACGGTCGACAGACGGCTGTAGAGTCACAGCGTTCTTGCCAGCAGTTCTTGGGGGGAACGGCTGCACCGTGACCACAGAACTCTTCCAGCGTTTTCGTTTTGCTCCCCTCTATCCCTCAAAATGTCTCCGCTCGCGGGGAAAGTAAACTGAATAGCAAATTCGAGAGATTCCGTGTGTACTCGAACGATCAATGTGATTGCCCATGCAAGTCTCTTCTAGCTGCCCTCGTCTCCCTCTCTCGCCTCCCTCCCTCTTTTCCTTACTCGTTTTTTCCGTCGGAAAGTTACGTGGTGGTTTTCTTTGGAGCCGCCAACGTGGCCCTTCTGCGCTCACCCACTGCATCCCCCCATGTCCACCTCCGTGTGCGAGCGCGTCATTTCCCAACCAGCGCGTTAATTTCGAAGACAAACAAATTGAACGAGTTTCTCCCTCGTCGAAGAGAGCTGACGTGAAGTGAATACCGGCGAGCTACGACTTCACGAGATGCGTAAGTTGCACCCGAGCGCACACCTTAGGAGCCCCCCGACCCCTGCCCGCGCACCCATTATCGGACCCATTATCGGTCGCGGCTGCCCACGTCCACCGGTTTTTGGCGACCATCGCTCACTCCAAACAAACTCGCGCCGGAACGCCAAGGGTTTCCTGTACTCGACTCGACTACGAAGCTAATTAGCACGACGCACAATTGCGAGCGAGGGGATTGAGGGCCTTCATTGATGAGTTCTTGTCCAGCAAATGAGAAGAGTCAACCTGCACTCAGACGTGGATGCAATAGCCGCGACTTTCGCCTCGAGTCTGTTGTGGAACTGGATGAGTTGGAGGGAAAGATGCACCAAATCAGGTGTACCAGCGGTCCAGAGAGCTCGCTGAGTGACGCACGATCGCCTCGAGGCTGCAACTTCAACCAGCGATTTTGAAGCGAGCGGTGACGTGAGTCGCTGACATTTTATAGAGAAGCAAGCGACTCGCGAAGAACTGAAGCCGCCGGAGCGTTTATTTCCAGTTCGATGCAAGGAACCACTTTTTGCCCTGTAGTTGGCTTGGCTTGACCAGAGTGGAGAGACGCCTGGAGAATAACTCGCGTCGTACTTTGCTCCCTGCCTTCGATCGCTCTGATTCCCCGTGAGCTCGTGTCACCGGGTTTTCTATTCTGAAGGCGACCCTCGAGCGTTCAGGGTCTCCAGCCCCTTCTAGCGCAGATCGCTGATCCGATTACGATGGACTTTCGAGGTGGCAGCCCTCGGCGCAGTCTTAGCGAGGATTTGGAAGTGTTTTCGGACGACCGTCGCTAGTGAGATTGCTCGCGCCACAACGCCTCCGGAATCCTCACATCCGTCCGTTCGGCTTCTGCTTGTCATCCGAAACTGCCTTCTCTCGCAAATAAGCGAAGAATAGCGCGAGCAATGAAGTCGCAACAGCCGGGGCGCACAAAACAACGGCCGCGAGGGGCAGACCCTTCTTTGGCAGGCGCAATCCAGCACGCGGAACCTCCGAAATCTGCCTCGAAAGCCCTCATGAAGGCAACAGATTATCGTGCCGCGAGACCCATCAAAGTGTGCTGCGGCCGTGTTTTTCTCACCTCGCGCAGTGAAACATCGTCGGCGAGGCTCTCTGCTCCAGGTTCCTCGGCGCTCTGCGCTCGTCGCTCGTCGCTAGGCGCTCGTCGCTCGTCGCTCGGCGGTTCTCGCAACCCATGAAAGTCACTCGAGCCGCGGCTTAGCCAGCGAAACGTCAACTCGAATGAGACTCAAACAAAGCACTTCTTGGCCAACTGCAACAACAACGAAAGGCGCTCCAGCCAACTACGAAGGTTACACAACGCGACAGAGACCTCAAAGGTCTCGGAATGCCATGCAGATTCGATTTCCAAATCAAATAATTGATCTTAATGCGGCGTCAAATACGTTTTCCCCACTCCATCTCGACCGGTCGCGGTCGCCGGTCGCTCTGTCTGTGTTGGCTGGTGGAGAGAGCGGAGAGAGCGGAGAGAGCGGAGAGAGCGGAGCGCCGTGTGCGACGAGCTGAGCAGCAAAAGGCGATCGCACGACCCGCGAGCCGCACACGCCGCACACTCGAGAGGAGCCAGAGAAGTGTTTTGACCAGCATCCAACACAGCATCCAACACAGCATTTCTCGGAAGCAACGAGCGTCGCGGGTCTCGGGTCGCGGGTCTCGGCGCGACTGAGTCGGCGTACCGCGTTGCGTGTGTGGATCGTGTTGCGCCGACGACGCGCGCGTGCCAATCACGTCCGCGAGTGGTAGACGCGCTCTTTTCTGCCGACTTTTAATTTCTGGACCAGATGGGCGCCTCGCTGAAACCGAAAGTGGTGTCGTGGTCCTGCTGTGGTGCCGCGCTGACCTCAAATTCAACAGCAGCCGTCAGTCGCTCCTTTCGTGGCTCCGAAAACCTTGCGCGCATTTTTGCCGTTAGGTTTGCAAAATCGCAGCTATTTTGTTGAATCGCGAAGCCTTTGTTGAGATCAGCTGGCCTTTGTTGTTGTGATGTAACAGTAAATGCGGCGTTTAATTGAATTGTTTCCAGCTGCGCCACGCTCTGCCGCGGCTCCCGGCCCCAGTCGACCCGCTTTTAATGAGCTTTCGAGATCCGGGGTCCGCGTGTGGTTCGCAGGCCATTGTGTTGCTGGGTCAAAGTGGGTCGCCGCCACAGCAGCCGAAGCACTGAAGAGGGCGACGGGAGAGCAAAGCCAAGAGCAGTTCGTGGCGCGAACCCCACTCCGAAAATATTGGCTCGCGAGAGTCTACAACGACACGAGTGCCGGACGGCGCGGCGCATTTCAGAGCAGCAGCGCACAAGTTCCACGCACAAGTTCCACCCCAAGTTCCACCCCAAGTTCCACTCTGCGACCTCAATAACACGAAGACGAGGAGACTGACTTCGCAAGGCTGCCGCGGGTTCTTCTTCTTCCGTCTGCTCTGCTCTGCTCTGCTCTCGTCGGACGGATTCCACTTCACAACAACTGGTTCGGTCTTGCGAAAACACGATCGCCAGCACAACTGACGTCATCATCGGCGCAGGCAGAGGGCTTCCCCGACTGCCGTTCCTTGCGAACTAAAGTGGACTCCGCGGCTGACCACGTTGTTCTGAGCCACCTCGCGAAGCCGAACCGCGCGCCCTGACGCGCAGCGTGTTGCCGGTGCGTAGACCTCGTGGCTCGTGGCTCGCTCTCGTGAATGGACGATGTTCGGCCTGTGGACCGCGCATCGCGCATTCCACACGCGCCTCCTTCATGAATGAAGTGAAGTTGGCATCACTTTGTTGGTGTTTTGCGTCTCCTTCTGCCCGACGGCGGCTCCACCGAGGTCTGGAATTCACTCGGATCGCGTTAACAGCCGTTCTTTCACGGCCCTCATAAAAGTCCAGCAAGAGCCACGAGTTGCTCTTGCGATCCACTGTCGCCCGCAGCGGCGCTCTTCAATGACGCACCGACTTGCAGCCCACTTGCGAGAGCCGCCGGATCGTGGAGCTGCACGGCTCAGGCGAGCGCGGAGTACGGCGCTCTCAGCCTCTGAGTGGTTCGTGGAAGTCGTGCGCTCCTGCTAATTGCGCTCGGGCGGATTCGGCGCGCCCCACGGGTGTCCGGCGGAGTCCGTCGACCGTCGACCGTCGACCCTCGACCGTCGACCGTCGAGCTGAAGCGGCCGGCTGATGGGGCGCCGCTGTCGGCCGGACGCTCCTGCACTTGCGCGCGCTCGTGCTTCGGATTGCCGTGCGTGCCTCGCATTTGCTGAGCTGTCAGTCCGCGCGGTTGGCTTTAATAGCTGCCGAGTTAACAACTTCATCGCGCCCGCTCTTGCATTTGATTAGCTCGGACCGTGAGAAGCAGGACTCGACGCGTCTGACGACTCCTGGGACGACCTGAGCAGTTCGAGTCCCTCGGAGTTTTGGGGAAATCAATTCAGTTGTGGATCTCGTGTTTCCTCGTGATCTCGAAGACGTTGTTTGCTCTGCTTTTTATTTTTTCGAGTTGGATTTTTCCCAGACGCGTCGCTCTTCCGACATGAGAAAGTCAAACAGAAACTTCGCGTCCTCCCTCATTACGTATTCACGTGCTCGACAACTCAGGGGTCGCCGGCAATGCAGAGCCGGCCGCCGCAGGGTGTCCTGAGTCGCAGGATTCCGCCGCAACGCCGCGTGGGTGACTTTCACGCCGTGGACGACCTGGCAGCGAGCGAGAGTTCTCACGGCGCGGCGTTCTGCGCGATCGGAGGCAGCGCGTCTTCCATGAAGGGCTGCGGGGCGACAGGAAGCTCGAGTGCTGAATGCGCGCTTCCAGCGACTCCACGCATCTCGAATGCCAGCTACGCGGCGTCCAGAACGCGCTCTCGGCTCAATCAAGCGCGTAACTCTCGCGCCCGGGCTGCGCGGGAAGCCGTTCTGGTCGGTGAAGCCTGAAATGCGATTCAGCGAGGGCGCTCGCCGACTCCGAGTGCGTGTTTCCCCCCGAGCTGCTCTTCGCACTCCGCAGCAAACGGCGCGGCGGACGCGAGCTCAGTGGACAGGATTTGCGGACGATTAATTCGACGGCGGCCAGCGAAGCAACAGTTTCGCGGCTCGCAACGTGGACGTCCGGCTACTTGTTGGTTCATCGCTCCCTGCAGCGGTTTTCTGCGTTTTCCGCGTTCATTCATTTAACTGCTGACGACGTGATCGCGCTGATCGCAGATCGAAGCTGCATCGACTTTCCATCGACGACGGGGGCGCGAAACTCATTTCCGGCGGAGGGCCTTCCGTGAAAACGAAGCATCGAAGCATCGAAGCATTTCGTCCATTTGGTGCGACACAACTCGGGATTCAAGGTGTTTCCACCTCGATTCGTCTGGTCTGCAGTCTTCTGGTCTTCCGTCCCGCTCTCGAATGCCGTTTTCAGAGCTCAGCATTTCCCAACAAATAATATTGAAATCCGCAGGAGTTCCTTCGCAAGCATGGAAAGGGAAGTTAAAAGGTTTCGGCGGCTGCGACAAACGAAAGTGCGGGGAAATTAAATTCAATTAACATTAACACAACAAATATGCAGCTACAACAACAAGGGCAGCGACAACGGCAATCGAATACCCGTGCAATGGAATGGAATGACGCGAGGCGTCCGTGAGCAACAAAATGGAGGAGGAATCGAGAATCATTTGCTCCGCTCGCTCGGAGGAGGAGGAAGAAGAAGAAGTAGAAGCAGAAAAAGCAGAAGCAGAACACCAGGCAGCAACAGCGGACAGTTGAAGCCAGCGGAGCTGAAGCAGCGCAGGCAACCACAGCGAGTACAACTACAACAAGCACGGGTGGAAATGTCGCAAATTGCGGTCATTCGTCACGCGCTCTTGAGCGCAGCGGCGTGGAGGGCGAGCGACGCAACAACAACACGATAACGTGGCAATCGCGCGGCGTGTGGTTGTTGTCGCTCTGCCATGCGGTACCCCGGCTGTTGTTCTTGTGTTGTGCAGAGCGGCAATTTGATTTGCCGACGCTCCGCGGAACGTCGATTCGCTGGCTGGAGACCGCAAGCAACGCCGGGGGTGGTGGGGGCGTGGGGGAGGGGGCGTGGGCGGAGACACGTCGAATGTGGGGTGGCAGATGCCGTGCGCACGCCTGAGAAGTCGAAGAGTCCGTCGCTGCGTGATTTCGTGCTCGTCTGCCCGCGCCGCGTTTGCCCGGCGAGCGGCGTTCGGCTGCCGAGTCGCCATTTTCGTCGCCCATGTTGGCGACACACACACGCGCGCACACGCGTGCGCTTGCATCGCGTTCACTGTTGACGCACCAACAATTTTATGCCCGAGTTAATTGCGGGAACACGAAGTTGGAGCCGAAAAACGACTCGCAATTACTGCGCGCCGCGGACGTCGACTTGATTAACTTGTCTCGGCTGCCGCGCGCTCCTAATTAATCGCTTCGGCTGGCGTTGTCAGCCAGAACGAGGCCAGCGATCAGCTCGAGTCAACGCAGTACCAGCTGAAGCCTCCGTGACTGAGCCTCCGAAACGCTGTTGGGGGCGGTGGGGCGAGGGGAGGTCCTGCGGCAGACGAGCTTCCTTCGCGGGGCCCGCAACCGGTCGACTGTTCGCGGCAGCAACGGCGCGGCTTCGGCGATCGATGGAGCGACGGAGCGACCTTTCCTGGCGGGGTCGCGCCGCGGGTCACCCTCGCCAGCAGCGGCCGGGACTCCCCAGCAGCCGTCGAACCCACAACTTTGGTCGCATGGCTTCCGAAGGCGACTTTGACGGCTCGCGAAGCTGCTGCATGCATGCGCGGCGCACGCGAGTTGCCAGATTTTCCGTCGTACTCGTGCATGGGGTCGGAGTTCGGCGCCGCCCGATGGCGCTGCTGCACCGCCGGCCTCGGTCCCACTGCGCCGTCGCGGTAGCCGTCTGAACTTCAGATCGGCATTCAATAAATCTTCGCGCCGCCGTTCATCCATCAGTGCGCGCTCGGGACACAAATTCAGCGGGACGGAGGTGCGTGTCCTGCCAGCGCCTGGAGTCGTCAAGCCGGCCGCAGCAGCTTCTTGTGGCGGAACACAAAGCGACTCACAGCACGTCGTACGTCGATCGACAGACAATTCGGTGGATTGGGGCTTCCAGCGCACCGCTCGGGCAGCAATTATTTGGTGACAACGGAAACCTTCTCAGCCGGGGACTCCGGTATCCCTGCTGCTCCAGCCCGGGCGCGCTGGCGGGGTTTCGTGGAGGACTCGGGCGGCCGCACAATGCGAGGCAGGAGCGGTGCGATTGAAATGCGTGTGCGACTCGACCACCGACGCCTTGGGTGCCCCAGACAACCGCGTCACTGCTGACGTTGGTCCCTCTCTGGCAGCTTCACAGACGTTGAAATGCCGTGCGGCTCTCCGCGCTGTTTAGCAGGGGATCGCTGGTGCGAGGGGATCTTTGTATCCGCACGCTGCTGTGAAAGTGGCTGCGTGCGACTTCAAGGTTTCGCCAGCAGCTCCAGCGACGCGGCCAGTGAGCGCCGACGAAGCCGAGCGTGTGTGCGAAATGCCGGGTCGACAGTCAGCCGCCAGCGACCAGCGCTGCCCACTCGACTGCCCTCTCCGCGAAGGGTGTTCGGTGTCGGGTGCAGAGATGGTTGGCTTGTCCCGCGCCGTGTGAGCTTGCGGGACGACGATGTCGCTGTCGCTGGTGCAGAGGACACTTGCAAGCGGGGACCCTCCTCGGAACTCGGAGGACCTTTTAATTAGCGGCGCCACCAGCCTCAGCAGTGCAGCAGTTTCGTCGCTGTGTTTAGTTTGCCAACGCGACTCTCGGAAGCACGCTGCGGACTGCCAATTAACTGCGGATTGACGCGAACCAGCGCGGGCCGCCAGAAATGTCGGCTCGCGTCACTGGCAACCGCTTGCCTCGCCTCGACTCGGTGCAACGACGTCTGCTGGTCTGCGCGCCGCGCGTCTTCTGCGTGCGGCTGCAGCCTGGTAATGAGAAGCCACCTGCGTGGGCGTCTCTCCGGTGTTCCCTCGGCGGCGCAGACGACAGCATTTAACTGCCTCGTGCTGCCTGGACGTCGATGCGCTGTTTTGTCAGGAAGGACGTGACAGCGGCGTCGCAGGAAGTCTTCCTCACGCTCCTCCGAGCCGAAGCGAGTGTCAGTCGCCCTCGCGGCTTCCAGAAGTGCAGCGCAGCGACAGTCCTCCGCCGACTTCCGAATCTCCACTCCAGAAGCGTTGTTCTCCGCCGCAGCGACAGACTGACTGACTTCGTTGCTGCACGACGAAGCGTCGACTGCTGCTGCGTGTGCGAGGACGGAGCCTCACTTGTGTCGCGCGACCGGCGCAGCCTGACAACTGCCGTCATGTGGCGCGAACGTCAGCCTCTCGGCTGCACCAGCGGCTGCCGCGAGCATTCAGAGCCTCCAGCGAGCGCATGCGACGCCTGAAATGAGTTGCAAGGAAGTCCGTAAAACTTGAGCTGCCTTTGTTCGGCGGCGGCGCTCAATTTCGGTAATCGTCGGTGCCGCGCGCCCTCCGCGGCGCGGCTGAGAAATGCCGGCGTCTCTGCCGTGCGCGCGCCAGCGACGCGAAGTCGTTTCGGAAATTGGCAGCCATTTGAAATGCAAATACGTGGCGTTCTGCCGCGGGCCGGCGCAGTTGAGGCCAACATTAGCATAAAAGTGTCTTCGCTGCGCTGAACCCGAGCTTGGCCGCCGCCCCCGCCGCCCCGCCGCCCGCCGCCCCGCCGCCCCTCGCTGCTGCAGCCGGCATCCACGTGCGCCGCGTCCGTCGCGTCCGCCGCTCCAGCGCTTCACGGACCCAAACGGAATCCATAACTGTGAAGCCAAATGGACGATTTTATACTTCGCGGTGTGCAGTAAATTCCGCCTCGTTGTCGTTGCTGAGGCGGCCTCGCGCCGGCTTTGCTGGACCCGTGAGTTGGTGCACTACGTGGCCCGGCCAGGACGGAGGCCGGTGCTGCCACACCGCCGCGACTGGGCATTCAGGCTGCCCAATGCGTCCCCTTGAGCCCGCGACGCCAAAGATCCCCGCGGCTTTCTTGCCCACGGTGCCACTCTTCTCGGTGAATCCCTCCACGCTTCCCGGTTTTTAAGGTGGCAGCACGGCTAACGACTGCTGTGGAGTCGCCGAGCTGCCACCTCACGCTGCCACGCTGCCTCGCGCGGTTGCAACATCTGCGCAGCGTAATCTGCGGCGTCTGCGCTCTCTTGGCTCCTCTCGCTCTCCTCGGGTCGCGTGCGCCAGGGCACTGGAGGGGCGCCGCCACGTTGCGAGTACTTCGGGACTCGTGACTTCACATTGCAGTCGTCCGACGTCAGCCACCGAATTCAGCGTCCATCTGCGGCAGAGGCGGCGCTCGACGATTAGCTGGAGCGCGGCCTCCCGCTGCCCCACCGGCCGCTTGCTCGCGCCGCACACATGCAGCCGGCGCACCACAAGAGCGCCGCGCCAACGGGATTCGCAGCGGAGACGCGCGGTTGCAGCAATCATGAGTCACTCGCGCAGCTGGCTCGCGCGCTCCCATTAGCGTCAACGATGTGGGCTCGCAGCCGCTTCACTGCTTCTTCTCGCGCGTGCGTCGGCGAGGCCGCACTCCGACTGCCACTCCAACGCGCGCCGCGCAGACTTCTCGCAAATGCTTGCGAAACACGCACGACTACGCGACACTCGCGTCGCACTGAACGTATTTCGGGAGGCTGGCCTCGGCGCGCCGTTCTGCCGCAATGAGTTGCATCTGTGGCGCAACGCAGTCTGTGCATCTCTTCGCCGGAGCGAGGGGCGCGTCGCAGGAGCGCGTATTCGGCCGCAACGAGCCGCTCTCCCCCTCCGCCGCTGACTACCAAACGTCCAGCCAGCTGTCTTCGCGAACGCACTGCCGCGCTCTCGCTCTCCGCTCCCTCGCTGGTGTTGTTGCTGCCAATACACAGCTCGGAGCAATCGAGAGTGAAGGCGAAAGCGAAGCCGCCGCGCGGTTGTTGCCGCACTTTCGCTCTTCAGCGCTGCCTTGTTAGCACCCGGCCGGTGTTGTTGTTGTTCTGGCAGCAGCCTCCGCGACTCGTCGCGCCGCACTCGCTCTGGTTGTTTTTTTTATTTGCGACAATTCGAAAATTTGCTTGTTAATCAACGCGTTCAGTTGGATGAACGAGAGTTGTTGTTGTTGGCAGGTGGTGTTCGTCCGCTTGGCTGCCCAACTCAACGAGTCTCAGCTTCGAGTGCGAGCAGGAGTCGCGAGCAGGATTCCCGTGTTGCTCTGCTGCTGACTCAGTTTTTGCTGCTCAGTTTGCTCAGTCAACGCCGATCTAAGCGACGCAGGTTGTCTGCCTGCATTTCCATGTCTTGCTCAGCAGCGACTTCCATTCGCCGTGGAGCAGCAGCGCGTCTCGCCACCTGTTCCGCCGACGCTTCTCTGGAGCGTCAGCACTCCTCTGCGAATGCAGGTCAGTTAACGACGCTCTGGGACGCGACCTCCTCCGCTCTCGCGAGCTGCGCGACCGCAGTGAATTCAGTCCGACGGCCGCATCCACTCCGCCAACAGACGCCGCTTGGAAACCCGCGCTGATCCCTCGACGGTGGACCGCGTCAACGCGTCGCATACCTGCGTTGACACAGATTGCTGGCTGCGGTCGCGAGTCTCCAAATATTTGCCGACCGTCCCTCGCCGCTCGCCGCTCGCCGCTCGCCGCTCGCCGCTCCCGAGTCACGAGTGAATGAGACGCTCGGCTGCCCAGCCAACACGAGGAGCGAGCGAGCGGACGTCGTGGCGGCGCAAACAAGCCGCACTCGACGCCACCAGCGAGTCGGTGGCGCTGCGACGCCTGAAATTAATTCGAAGATGCGAATTTGCATACGCAAACAAAGCGGACTGACTGAGCACTCCGCAGCTTTCATTGACGAGCAGCCTCAGCACGGAGATCCGGAGATCCCAGGGCGGGGGACTCCGCTCACCACTGAGTTGCTGAGCACTGAGTTGGTGAGCACTGAGTTGGTGAGCGTGCACGACTCTGCAGTGGGAGCGCGTGCATTCCAGGCGGATCGGATTTCGATCCACGTCTACAAAGTCTCTCGCGGCCATCAATCACGCGAACTCAGCGGCCGTTAAGCGGTTCCAGCAACTCGTTAAGGGTTTCCGTCCGTCCCGCCTGCAGCCCGCCAGCGCAGCTGCATTCGCACCTTCGAGGCGCCCGTAAATGCGACGGAGCTCCTTAAGTCGCGTAAAGCACCGCGTGGCTCTTTAATTGGAAGCGCGGCGAGTGGTGAGCAGCGAAAACTGCGCATCATCCTCGGCCGTCGAGCAAACTCGGGCCACCATCTGGCACGCGAGTCCCGCGAGTCCCTCGAAGCCGAATCGCGTGCTCGCGCCGACCGCACGCGCCCCGGCCACTCGAATGCGGCGTCCGCAGCGCGGCGTGTAATCGCGTCGTAAATTTATGCCGCCGCTTTTAGTGGTCGAAGTCAGCCTGCGAAGGGTGTCGCGCTGACTGACGTCATTCGGCCGCGGAGTGCTACGATTTTAACACCTTGACGCGCTGCCCGTGTGTCGTCCGTCCGTCCGCTGGCCGTCCGTCCGCTGGCTGCCCGTCTGCTCGGCTGCTTAAACGTCGTTAATGACTGTTAATGCTGACCGGCCGCGCAGCCCGCGTGGACGGGGAACCCCTCGCCCGCGCGAAGCACAAACGTATCATTTTTCCGGCGCGTTGCGGACTCCTGCGCTCATCAGCTGGTTATCGCGGGAGGGTCGGCGTGCCGCGCGCCGGCCTTCGTGTGTCCGATCGCTGGCGGTCCGCGCGCCCTCAGTCAACGCGACGCCGACACGCGACCGTAATTTAATTTTCCAAACACGGGGGCGGCGAAGTCAAGCCACCCTCGCCATCCTCGCCGCCGTCGCCACCCTCGCTGATGTCGCGGCGAGTTGAGGTCGCGACACGCGTGCGACAGACGGTTAATGACTCTGTCAAGTCGGCGCGACGCCGTGCCGGCGATGCAGAGCGGCGCGGAGGTGCGTCTGACAGTTTAACGCATCCTCAGCGTGATTAATTCGGGCGAAAGTGGTGACGCAACGAGCGCTGATGGCCGCGCGAGCACGCAACGCGGGCGGCTGGTGGGGAACCGCGAGGCGAGGCATGACTTTGCTCTCTCACAACGCGGCCGCCGGGATGCGCGTCGGTCATCCGATTGACGGAAACCCGTTCGGTGCTCCTCGCAACTTCGCTCCTCGTGTGCGAATCCGTTCACAGTCGCGTTGTGAGAGCGTGTCACGGCTGCGTCTGCTACGCCGTTTTCAGTGCTGACACTCCGTCGGCTAGAGATTTCTGAGAAAGCGTTAGAAAAGCGGCGCAAAAATTCCACAGCTCTCTTCTCTCGAAATCGAGAGCCTGTGGTTGCTGTGGATGCTGTTTACCGTTCGAGTTGAGCCGAGACGTCCTCGTGCTCAGCTTGTCGGCGTTGATATCGCTAGAGAGCGAAGAGAGAAAGACGAGCGATGAAGAGGGCAGAATAGCGGCGATGTAAGCAGAAGAGAGGAAGCGAGTTCTCGCGCAGAAGGAAAGAAACGAGTACTCGAATACTCGCCGGCAAGAAAGTCGCGCAGTTTCACTTTCAATATTCTGCGGGACAGAAAACGCACTCCAGTGGAGTTCGCGTCTTGAGTTTTTCGCGCAGAACGATTCATCATCGCAATTCTCAGAGCGAATAAACGCAAGAAATAACAGACGCAGGCAACAACCGTTCGAACGCGACATTAAAGCAACCGAAGAAACCGCGCTGTAAAAAGATATCGAGTTTCGCACTTTCGATCGCAGCCTTCAATCGGCAAATTAAGAGTCTCAGCGCCGCTTTTCTCAGTGCATAAAACGCTCGAATCTCCGCGCCATCCGAGCGGCAGCACATAAAACTCAGCGAGCTGCGCTAGAACTCGTCGGTCGTCGGTCGTCGGTCGTCGGTTGTCGCTCCTCGCTCGTCAGCGCCCTCGCAGCGCTCGTACGCATGTGAAGTGCGCGCACACAGCCAGCCAGCGAGCGCGAGCAGCGCGGCAGTCGTGTGTGTGCGCGAGTTTTCCTCCAGCTTCTCTGACGGCCGCTACTTTGTGGAGAATAAAGAGCAGCGAGATTTACGAGCGCCCCGGCCAATAAAATGATTGCGAGCGATTTTTAATGCAAATTGTTGTGTTTTTATTTATGACTCATGCAGTTCTCGAGTCCGTCCGTCTGCTGGCGTGTCTGCCGTCCGCTGTCGCTGTTCGTTCGCTGTCGCCTCGCCGCCGCTCGCCGCTCGCTGCTCGCCGCTCTCCACTCGCTTTATCTAGCTTCGACTCGCGTTTCGTTGCTCCGCTCTTTTCGGTCGCAGCGGTCCACGCAGGGGTCTCGCTGATATTTAAAACTCCGCGCAGTGAACTCGTTGCGTCGTTGCGTTGTTGTTGTTGTTGTCCGTTTCGTTTTCAGTTCTTGATGAGGGTCAAGACGAAAAAGTACAAAATTGGCATACTTTTGCTGGCGGTTGTTGCTGTTGTTGTTGTGGCGGCTGCGGTCGCCGTTTTTATGTTCGCAGTTACTTTTCAGATTAACATTCGCCGATAAAGTTGACATTCTTGTCGAGCGATATTTTTATTGTGTTCGGATTTATTGCCTGCAGCGAACCGCGCGGCTCGCAGCTCGCAGCTCGCAGCTCGCTTCGGCGAGAAAAGGTCGCCAGACGCGGCCGCTTCTGTTGACGCCGAGGCAGCCGCGCCGCAGAAGTGCTGCGGCAAGCGATTCCGTGGTAAGCGCGTCGCGATGCCACCGAAAGCCCAGCGGCCGTCGTCTCGGCGAGAATTGAATTTGCAGCGTGCGGTTGCCGCACTCCTGCGCCTCCAACTACCGTGTTTCCCCTCCCCCACCCCTCGTGTTCGGCGCTCCCACCACGTGGAACGACAGCACGACAGCCTTCGTTCGCAAACCACACGCAGCGAGCACTCGACGGAATTCCATCAGCGTTTGCGGTCATTTTCGGCGTCTCAGCGCATCGTTGCTGCCACAGAAAGAGCTTTCACTCGCTCTCGCGCCGCCGGCCGAGGATTGCGATCGCTCGGATCTCCCAACGCGAGCAACGAAAGCATCGGAGAACTTTTTTCGGCGGTGGGCGGCGAATGCGGCGAATGCGACGAACGCGGCGAACGCGGAAACCAGCAACGAGTCCCAACCCGCTACGAAGCCACCAGCCGGCGGCTACTCGTCGGCAGCGACGAGTTCGAAGCGCGACTCCAGCGAGTCACTGAGCTCGAGGAGCAGCGGCCAGCATTTGGCGGCGGAGGGGAGCGCGAACGAGGAAGCGAATTGAGTCGCGAGGCCTTCGAAGGGGCTTCCGAGGCGATCCGATCTCCTGCAGTCCGCGGCGTATTTTTAGTAGCGCAGGGCAGCGACACCTGACTGCGCAGCGAGAACTGCGAACTCGGCGAACTCGGCGAACTCTGCGATTCGGTTGCGCAGCTCAGACTCGGACACGAGAACTGCATGCGAACTCGGACTGACGTCAGCTGACAGACGCCTGGACGGCGACTCCGTGGAAGCCGCAATGAGAAGCCGTTATTGGAGTGCGGTGAGGCTCGCGCGGACTCCAGAACGGGACAGCAACTCCCTCTGCTCCACTCTGCTGTGGAAGCGCCGCTCCGGCGCACGGGGAGCTTCAGACGCCGCGCCACGGAGGCGCGAAGATTATTGCGAGTCGTCAAGTGCCACGAAGGCGACTGCGGCGCGGCTGTGACGCGTCCACTGGTGCCACACACGGAGCGACGCGAGGCCCACCGCATCTCGTCGGGTTGGCGGGGTGGCGCACGGATTGCAGAGGGGAAGAAGGGGAGGCTGCACACTCAGTGTTTGCGCGAGTAACGAGCAGACGGCGTCAAGTGCGCCGCGCAGAGGCAAACAAAACGCGCGTCGGGGCCGGAATGCGCGTGGAAAAGATCTCGGATCTCAATTCGCGGCTTGAGTGGCTCCGATGTGTGCGGCGGAGTGGTGAAGCGGCGCAGCGGCGGAGCGGCGGCCTCCTCGGCGAGCAGCTGGCTCCGTGTTGCCTCTTTCCGGTTGCTCGGCAGCTGCGACGCGCGAAGTTGACACAAACACTTGACGCCTGGCAGCGCGCGCGTCAGAAGCTTCAGAGGTCGCTAGTGCGCGGAGTGCCGCTGCAACGCACACAACGGCGCGAGCGGAGAGTGGAACGGGCGGCGGCGTCGCGCCTCCACGTGGAGCGATCGAGAGTAAATTGAGAGTTACTTCGGCGCTCCCAGCCGCCGCCCCGCACGCTCTCTGTTACGCGACTCGACGCAGTTTCAACATTCAATCGTCTCTTTGTTACGCACTTGATTCGCAGTGCGTTCCCCTCCCCCTCACGCTCCCCTCCTGCGCTGGTATGCGTGCGCGACACGTGAGCGCCGAGCATGCGTGGCATTTCAATTCTGCTGCCCGCTGCTGCGCGCGGCGGCCGGAGAACGGAGAACGGAGAATCCAGCACGGCGCGTCCACAAAACGGTAGTTTGCAAGCGTGAGCAGCGTCAGCGCGCTCTGCCGGCCGCTCTGGCTGCAGCCGCGGAGGGCAGTTTTGTGTTTATTTTAGTCCTTCCTCTGAATTTAAATGATCTCAACGATAACGAGCGTCTGATTATTTGCTGCGCTGTTGTTGTTGAGTTGGGAGCGCGCACGCGGAGTTATTTTGAACGCCGTTGCAGGCAGAGGAACGGCGGCGGGGGGGGGGGGGGGATCGCGTCGCAGTAAGGAAGAGAGAGAATCGCGTTGCTCTGCTGCTGCTGCTCGTCTTCACTCGCGGCTCGATCCAGCGCAGAGGTCAACTCTCACTCAGTACTGCAGACAGCGGGAGTGTGTTGGTGGGTGTTGGTGGATGGTGGTGGGTAGCGCGTGTGCGTGAGCGTGTGCGTGTGCGCGTTCTCAGAGAACCCCGCACGAGCGAACGCCGAAGCGAGCGCGCAGCATAATCGAGGAACATCGAGTGCTGCGACCGCTAGTCGGTGCGTGCAGAGCTCCTCGTCTGAAATGCTAACGGCGCTCGAGCCGCCGCTCTCCCTCTCCGCACCCACACACGCCGACGAGTGCCGGTTGAGCTTGTAATCGCTTATGACTGCCGTTTGCGGCCGATAAAATTGAAATTCCTGTGTTCGGCGCAGCATTCGCGCGTTAATTGAGCGCGGCGAGCGCGAGCGCGGCAGATCCCGCGCGATTGATATGCAGGCAGCCGCGCTCGCTGGCAGTCGTGCGATTTATTGACGAAGATGTTGTTGCTCTCCGCGGCTGCCCCTCCCCTCTCCGCCGCCCTTCGTTGTGCGGAGCGGCGTTGACCACCCGGTTCTGCGTTGACTGCCGGCTTGTAATTTCTGAGCTGCGCGGAACCCGCGGCCGCCCTTTCGTCTGCGGGGTTCGCGGAATCACGTTGGAGCCGTAAAACGCTTTTTCTGCCCTCCGTCGTCCCGCCGCTGAAAGTTAGCGTTCGCCGTTTAATCAGCGAATTCGAGTTTATTTATTTCTGCTCCGCCAGTCAGCAGCTGGCGGTTCAACTTTAATGCGCTCGAGAACTAAAAATACGCGAAGAGCTCGCCGAACACGGAAACGAAAGACTTGAGAACGAACTGCGTATTAACTTCGAATTCAAGGAGTTTAAATTTAACTGCCCTCGCGGCGACTGGTGGGGGAGCAACGCGGTGGGAGAGCGACGAGAGCACGCGGAACTCGGGACGCTGCAGTCGCAAATATTTAGCTCGGCGCGGCAGGTGCAGCAAATTCATTGCGTCGCAAATTCCAGGCGAAAATCGGGTTCAGCCAGCGCAACAACTTCTGCTGCCCGAGATGCGGAAACTGGAGCGCCGATCTCTGCCTCCGCGCCGGGAAATTCTAACGGACGGCGGCACTGGAAGAGAGGAGAGCGAAGACGAAGGCGAGCAGCGAGCATTTGCAAGCGAGAGAATTAAGACACGAACTCGCTGCAGAAACGAACTCGCTGCGGTTTTCCACGGCAGCGACGGCCTCACGTGCGCCTCCCCACCTCTGAATGACGAGTTTTGACCTCCACTGCCGAGTGCGACAAAACACGAAGCTGCCGTCGGTGGCGGCGCTGGCGGCGTCTGTGGATTCGAGGTCGAGTGCGCGCCTGAGTCACGCTTTCGCCGCCGCGAGGCGACTCCGGTCGCGAGACGCGTTCGGCGACAAGAGCACCGCGAGCGCAGAAGCGGACGGCAATAAAGAACAGCAACAACACGCCGCGATGTCGTTAAGATTAGCGTTGGTGCGGCACACGAAGTCGCTGCTGAGTGACACCGCACGCACAGCAGAGGAATTTCACGCCCCGGCCTCCGCCGCCGCCGCCGCCGCCGCCGCCGCCGCCGCCGCCGCCGCTGACGAGGTCCGCAGCGAGTCTTCGAGCGACCGAGATGTCCGGCCAGATATAAACGCCAGATTAAGGTTATCGCGAGCGCGAAGTTATGTCCGCGTTTCCACTGCTGAGGAGTCAATTAAAAACAGCGCGTTCACCAGATTCGCACGCCCGCGGCCGCGACTTGAGTGCCCATCGCTGATCGGCAGATTTACTCAAAAAGCTTTCAGATGATTTAATGTTACTGCGAGCGCTGTTGACAGCCGGAGAGCGCCGCGATCAGCAGGCGGCGGGGTGAGCAGGCGACTCGACGCCTGCTTCCGCGTCAGTCGAGCGGACTGAAGCTTTTTCGGCGATCGATCGGCCCGAGAGGCCGACTTTGCGCGGCGAGAGACGTGGGCGTCCAGGCGCGCGAAATTGCGTTGCGCTCTGCAGCTGTGCGAAGCGTGAGAGCAACAGCAGCACTAATGAAACAACAACATAACAGTGCTTCCGAGAGTGGAGCCGACGTCGACCGCAGTCTAGGCAGCCGAGAGTTTGCAGCAGCAACGAGGAGCCGCGAGAACTTCGGAGCAACAACAACGAGAACATCGGAGCAGCACGACGAGAAGGCGCTGCAAACAACCGCTGCAAAGTCGCTCCACGCGTGTTAAATAACATCTGCGGCGCACTCGCAGGCGTTCATTTCGCTTTCGACGTCGTGTCGCGCAACTGCTGATGATGTCGCCGCCACCGCCACCGCCGCCGCCGCCGCCGCTGCTGCTTTTACTCCTCCAGCGGGGGCAGCAGGTCGCGCCGCCACGTAAGCAGGTTGGTGCTGCTCGGCAGTCGCGACCCCGTGAACCCGTTGGAAGCGTGGGTGGGCTCGGGGCTCCCGCAAACATCCTGGTGGGGAGCAAGTGGCGACCGACGCGTCCTCGCCGCGCCCGCGACGGCCGGCGACGCGCAGGTTGTGCCACGCTGTGGCCTCCACTGCCGCGCTCTTCTCTCTCGCAACACTGCGAGTTCACAATTTTGCCCCAAATCTGAGGATTCTAAATTTATCAGGAGTAAAGAAGAAGAAACTTCGATAGCATTGTTGATTTTAATTTCGCAGTTGGGTTAAAATTAAGCTTCGATTTCGTCGCCTGGTGGACTCGCTGAATTCGCTGGCCCTCGACTTTGACCGCCACGACTTCACTTCTCCTCCAACGCACACGAACGCCGTTTATTTCTGCGAGCCGCTCTTTACTCTCGCTTGAAAACCCGACACTCGTGTGTCACGGCCTCCGCAGAAGAGCGGAGAGAAGAAACGGAGTTCACGGCGAGCTTCCAGTCCCGCTCACCGCTCGCCGCTCACCGCTCGCCGCTCACCACTCGCTGCACACAGAAGTCCGGCGCTGCCACCGACTCCAGTCGAGCGCAACACGACGGCAGACGAGCTGCACGGCATCACTTCGGAGCGAACGACCTGCGCGACTCAATAAAAAGCAAATCGACGCCGCGACGGCACTCGCGGCAGACGCGGCAGACGCGCTGCGGAGAGACCATCAGAGCACTCAGATGCGATAACCGCGCGCGGAGATAAAAATCGAATCAGAGTTTATGCTGCGCACTTCGAAATTAATTAAAGGAGGACGCGGCGCGCACAGCCAGCCGAACCCGCCGCCGCCGCCGCCGCCGCGAGCGAGTTGAGTTGACGATGATGACGGCAATAAAAACCGCACGCGACAGCCGCGAGCACCTCGCGAGCACCTCGCGAGCACCTCGGCGGCGACGAGGCCGGGCGAGAGCGGTGCACTCGTGAAGCACCTGGACGGACGCCGGACGGACAGCAGACGGTCGGCAGTCGGCAGACACTCGGCCGGCGCATCGCGGCTGAAATTAATGGCTGCGTAACTTGACACCTCTCGCTTCCCGGCCGAGACGGGAACGCAGGAATGCGGGACGCAAGAATACGGGGACGAGAATGACGAGGCCGCAGACAGACTTCGGCTGCCTCGTCGCCGGGTGCTGCGACGACGGCGGCGAGCGCTGGACGGCTGCGTGTCTGCGATCTGCAGCCGCACAGCCATGCGTCACGGCACTCAATTATTTCGCGGCTCTCCGGGGTGGGGAGAGGGGACGCGCTTGCCACTCAAGTCTCTCGCAGCCTCTCTTCAATTCCTAGTTTGTCGGGCTGCGTGCCTCCCACAGCAGCCAATCTCGTCGCTCTTCGTGGGTGGCAACTCACAACTGATTTTCTCTCCTTCCTCTCTTCTCTTCCAGTCGCCCCAACTGGACTGCCGGCACGAGCTGATGGGCCGCCTGCACAAAATCGAGCCGGACGTGGAGCTGGAAGTGCTGTCCTCGCCGCACCACCACCACCACGCGCACCACCTCGCTCACCAACACCAGCAGCACCAGCAGCACCAGCAGCCGCAGCAGCACCAGCAGCCGCAGCAGTCTCTGCCGCAGCTGCCCTCGCACCACAACCTCCAGGAACACCGCGAGCAGCACCTGCAGCACTTGCAGCAGCTGAACATCAGCTACGAGCAGCAGCAGCAGCAGCAGCAGCAGCACCACGCCTACCAGCAGCACCACGCCAGCAACCACGAGCACGCGGCCGCCGCGTTTGCGCAGCCGCCGCCTCCGCCTGCGCCGCCGCTCGGCGAGAACCGCGCGCCCTCGCCGAACTCCAGCTCGGGCTACGGCTGCGGCAACTCCTACGACGCGGTCGCGGCCGCCTACGACGTCGCGCCCGCCGCCGCGGCGCCCAGCGACTCGTACGCCGCAGCCTGCGACAAGGAGTTTCTGCTCGGTAAGCTGCGTTCCCGACCTGAAGAGAGCGCGAGAGGGCTGCTCAGAGCGTCCGCGCGCACTTTGAACGAAGTTCCACGAACTCCCTTCCACAGCCGATCTGATTACCTCGTGTGTGTCTCTCCGCTCTTCGTGCAAATCAGTCGGATTTACGAACTGTGGAGACTGATTTCCGAAATGTTATGTTCTCACGCGTTCTTTCTGCACTCTCGTGGAAGGGAGTTCCAGGAACTTCATTCACAGTTGCCGGTTGAGAGAAAGCAGGCTTCCATTCCATTAAGTTGTCTCTCTCCGCTCCTCCGCAGAAACCAAAAACAAAGAGGCTCTCTGCAACCCGTTCCTCGACGCGGACGACGCGTTCCCGGTGCGTCCCGGCCTGTGGGACGACATCACGAGCTCCATCCAGAACATCGACCCGGAGAACGCGCTGATGCTCAGCGCGAGCGCAGCATCCACCACCGCCGCCCAGCTGCCGCAGGTCAAGATGGAGGCCCTCGAAGACCCGCTGCTCGAGACGCTCGCCACGCCCCTGCTCAGCCCCATGGAGATCAAGACGGAGCAGCCGTCGCTGCAGTACCACCGGCACGCCGTCCACCTGCAGCAGCTCTACCAGCAGCAGCCGCAGCAGCCGGTGCAGCCAGCGCAGCCAGCGCAGCAGCTGTTCCAGCAGCAGCCGGCCGCCGCGCTGCCCGAGTCGCTGATGCACCCGCCGCCCGCGCAGGCCGCCAGCAACCGCCTCGCGAGCGGCAGCAGCGGCAGTCCCAGCCAGGCGCTCCGGTGCAGCAGCGCGGAGGTCAACCACGACGCCGGCTACTCCGCCAACGGCCACTCCTACCAGTTCGCGTCTCAGCAGCAGCAGCAGCAGCACCAGCAGCAGCACCAGCAGCAGCTCAACCACGGCAACGCGAACGGCGGCGGCAGTTTGTACCTCGGCGGCGCGATGGGAGGCGCGGCGACCTCGGCGGCCGCGAACGCAAGCAATAACGGCAGCAACAACTACGCCAGCAGCAACGCAACTGAGTACGGCTACAGTTGGCAGAGCCAGAGCGCGCACCAGGTAAGCAGAGCCGAGGACCGCAACCGAGAGCGCGTCGCTCTTCCTCTCTCTCACGTGCCTCTCTCTCTTCCTCTCTCTCTCTTCCAGCTCCGCGCCAAATACCAAATGCCGCAGCCAGCTTCCTCGCAGCAGCAGCAGCAGCCGGCTTCCCAGCTCTGCCCACCCGCTGCGCCGGCGCTGTCGGCGAGACTCATGTACGCGCCGCCCCTGACGCCGCCCAGCTCGGACCCCGGCAGCCCGGGCGGCTCGATGGTCGCGGGGGCAGCCGGCAGCAGCCACCAGCAGCAGCACCAGCAGCACCAACAACAAGGCCGCCACACGCCGCCGCCGCCCTACCAGCAGCAGCAGGGCCGCCCGCTCTCCGCCGCCGCCGCCGCCGGCCTCAGCTTCGTCACTCTGCACGCCAGCGCGCACCACCTGAGCCCCGGACGGACGCTGACCACGCTGACCACGCTGACCAGCGCGTCGTGCGGTGCGTCGACGGCGCCGAAAGCGGCTGCAATGAGCGTCAACGCCGCGGCGACGACGACGACGACGCCGACGCCGACGGGCCGCTGCGCCCGAGGAGCGGCAGCCACGCCGGCGCACCTGGCGCACCTGATCGTGCCGGCGGTGCGCACCGTGCGCTACAACCGCCGCAACAACCCGGAGCTGGAGAAGCGCCGGATACACCACTGTGATTTCGTAGGTGAGTACGAGGGGGGGGGGGAGGGAGGGGCAGTTTGAACTCACGAATCGGAGTCCCGTTCCTCGCTTGAGTCTCTTTTTCAATCGCCTGAATGTGTGTGAAGCTCCGGCGGGAGTTCCACGAGTTCCCTGGAACTGACATGCGCTGCAATTCTCACCTCAAATTCGCTCGAATCCCTCCACCGCAGAGCCACTCGGCGAACTGAGCGACGGCACGCTTTCGCGCGTCCTGAAGAGAAGCGGAAGCGTCATCGCGTCGCGCGCATTACAAGCGACTTCAGGGAATTCTGAGCACAGCGCTGGCGGTGCGAAACCGCGAGACGCATCACGCTGCTGGCTGCGCTCTGAGCGTCGAGCGTTGGCTGGCGGCCAAACTCGCCATTCACAAGCTGCTGCTTGCCGCTCGCCGGCCGCTCGTCGCCGCTGCCTGCGCGCTCAGTTGCCCTGCCGGCAGCCTTCAGCTTGATTTAGTGCTGCCGCGGGGAGCATTTTAATATTTTAATCAGGGCACACTTCGGCTTCGGAGCGCGACGGCTGCTTCGCGCGACTCGGTGGCGACCGACCGACCGCTCGGGCCGAATGTGCTCCCGTCCGCCGAACGCGCTCTCACTTCTGTTTCTTCCCTTTATTGGAAAATCTTACAAAGCCGACTGCCTTCCGCTGCAAGTTATCAACTCACGGGGTGGAGCGAGGATGCGTGCGGGGATCCGTGACGGAGGGGGGATGACATCTTCTGCTTCACTTCCACCGATATTTCCAAGGGCTGAGAGTCCCTCTCTCTCCCAGCATGCGTGCGCTCTCACTCCCGAGTGACTCCCAAGTAGATTCACGCAATTCTCGCCGCGGCACCCACACGACCTCGCAGTGTCGCGTTTCTCTCGCAACCTGCAGAGATCTCCCGGGTGGAAGGGCAGCTTAATGAGCCAACTGAGCTGACACCAGATCTCACTCGAGGATTCCAACATGCGTTCTTCTCTTTCGTGCGGAGAGCAACCGAAATACGAGGAGAGGCTGGCATTCCTAGACATTTCGGAGACTCAGAGCGAGCGCCAGCGAGAAGAACGCTTACTCGCTGACCTCAAAGTGCCGGTAGGGCATCTCTAGTTCCTCGCAGACCCTTCGCTCAGCGTTGGTCGGTGGTCGGCGGGGGGGGACGGAGGGGAGCAGATTAATGTGACGCAACGGCACGCAAGCGAAGGCATTCGTTGACTCGCATTCGCAGCAGTTGCAACTGCAAAGCACACGACGACGAGGTGCCACTCGTTGTGGGCCGCAGACCGCGGAGCCCCAGCTGAATACCAGAAGAGCCACTCGTTGCTTGTGTCCGTCGGTTTTCCTCGCGCGATTCTTCGGTTTCTCCAACGTCGCAGCTTACGGTATTCGCGTTGTTGGTGTTGCGCGAGTTGCGGGAGTTGCGGGAGTTGTTGCTGCGCTGCTTTGCCGTGTTCGTGTTTTTATTATTAGTATCGCCGTCGAAGTGCTCGTCCGTCCGCGTTCTCGACGAAGTTGAACGGCTGCTCCGCCGGGCGCGAGTGCGTCTGCTTCTGTCGCCGCCGACGTGCGCATACTTCTGCGTCTGGGTTTCGCCGCGCGGAATGCGCCGCACGTACTGGAGTATTTCAGTCACGTCGTCGCTCGGACGGCCCGTCGCTGGCGCTGCTGATCTGGCTGCCTGCGACGAGCTGCGCTGCGCCGCGACGGACGGCTGACGGCTGACGGGCGTGCGGACAGCAGTTGGCCTCGATTGAGTTCCCTGCAGCGGGCGCTGTGCTGCCCGCAGTTGGATGTCCGTCGGCTGCTGCGCGACGAGTCGACCGAGCCGACCGAGCCGAGTGCCGCCCGAACTCCCTCGCCAGCCATGACAGCCGACGTCGCTGCGCGGAAGCAGACGCGAATCAGCTGCTCGAGTCGAGTAGGTTGACTTCTTTTCGCATTTAGTTGCATTGTTAGCGCGGGGAGCGACAGAAATCCAGCCCCGCCATCCTTGCGTCGGAGTTCCTGTCATCAGTCTGCCCTCAGTCGACGTGTCGCGCCTCTCTCACGCTTTCTCTTTCTTCCTTGCAGGTTGCACGAAGGTCTACACCAAAAGCTCCCACCTGAAGGCTCATCAACGCATCCACACAGGTAAGTCGCGCTCGCATGTCGCGCTCGCATGTCGCGCTCGCATGTCGCGCTCGCATGTCGCTCGCATGTCGCACGCCGCACGCCGCATGTCGCCCGCTGCGTGCTGCACAACCGAAGCCCAATTTGGAGCGCTAATTAATTTAAATGACTGCCGCTGGCGCTCCGAGCGTGTTACACAAGCGCTTTAGATTCCACGCGACGCGACACACGGTGGTCGCTGCAGCCCGCGCCTCGTTTGGGCGAAACGCGCCGCCGATTACGCTAATTGCCGCCAACAACAACCACACCAGCGACAGAGACCAAGCCAGCTGTTTACCGTTAACAGCCGCGCTCTTTGCTGCGAGGAAGTGTGGATCGAGCGAGGGAGGCGAGAGCACCGGACTCTCGGAGGGAACAACGAAGAGATGCTGTCACTGCACCAAGTTGTTGTTGTTGCACGCCGCTCAGTCATGCGCTGACTTGCTCCCGGAATCGTTCTGCTCGCTGGCTGGCCGCGGAGAGCCTCTCTCGTCCAGAGGGGAGCAACCTGCGTGCTGCACGCGACTTCGCTCCGGTTGATTTATTTCCAGTTGACGCCACGCGTCGTTCGCGTTAGCAGTTGGATTACTCGGCCTGCCTCGCACTCGCACCAGCAAGGACAGTCGTTGTGTCCCCTGACTAGAATCACCGCTGCGCGCTGCCTGTCTGCCGCGCGATGCTGCCGCTCGTGGCGCGGCCGGTCCGCACTCGTCGCTCGTCGCTCGTCGCTCGACCCACTTCCAGCGCCGCACTTGTCCGCGACGCGCGCTGCCAGCAACTAACACGGTGACCCACATGCGATCCGCACACAGCAGCCTCGGCCGATCCGACGAGCCGACGACTGCTTCAGTTGCAGGAAAAGGCAGGCGTTGCTGGCAGCTGGCAGGAGCGGCGACCGGCGACCGGCGACCGGCGCCCGTGCAGCGCCGCAACCAGTTTCGCGGAGAGTCGCGGTTGTTGTTGTCCGAACGGCGCTGCCGGTGGTTTTGTGAATGGGATTCGCGCGGATGCAGATGATGAGGACGACGATGCCAACACTGCAGCGTGGCGCAGCATCAGCATGAATGGCTCGGCGCGCCCGTGCAGCGCTTCAGCTCTGCCGACTGCAATTCGATTCGGTTTCAGTTCGCTGCTCGTCGCGAGCCACTCGCGGGAACGCGTTTCTGGGTTGCGTCATCGGAGGCGACCGAGCCGCGCGACCACGAGGGCCGGACGACTTGGCGAGCGCGCGACGGTTCGCGGCGACTCTGCGGCGCTTGGTGGCTCTGCGGCAGGTCGTGCTCACCGCGCCGCAGCTCGCTTGATCTTTCACGCGGTCCTTCGCGGACTGCAGCGGGCACGACAGGCGGGAGCGACGAGCGGCGCAGCTCTGATGTCGCGCCGAACACGCCGAGAACTACAATTATTCGCGAATTTTGGAGCGCTCGAATAGTTCGACGGCCGCCCGAGAGTGCAAAGTTCGCGATGTTGAGCCGCTGCGCTGAGTAGCAGTCAGCGAGCTCCGGACTGGAGGAGGAAAGTTTTGCCAACTGCTTGCTAAAACTGTCGCCGGATGAGTTAGACGGCGGACGACGCGTCGGTTCGCGCGCGGCGCGGCTGGCGTGAGTCTCTGTCCGCGCGACATTTCCGCGACAGCGCAACCGTTCAGCAGTCGAGTCCCCTTCACGGTCCGCCCGATATTCTGCACAACATCAGTCGAGAACGCGGCTCCGCCAGCTGGTGGCGGCGTCGGAGGGTTTGCGCGCGTCGTGCGAGAGACTGAGCGTCCCCCGACTGGCAACCGCGCAGTTTTCGTTCGGCCTGCAAACCTGAGCAACCGAGGGACTCGTTTATCTCCGCGCTGCCGCTTCCGTTGTTGGTTCCGCGTGTTTATTAGTTGCACACGCGAGCACTTTTAAATGCCTAAACGTGCCACGCCTCGCTGCACTCCACCGAGCGACTGGTTGCTGGCGCGGCGCTCATCTCGAATCAATCGGCGCGTGCCAAACGCAGCGACCAGAGTGGCCCGCGCGCCCCTGCAGCGGTCTGGTGGAGCAGCGAGCACGAACGGGTTCCCGCTGAAGTCGCGGCTGCGTCCCGATCTGTTCGCTGGTCCGCCAATGGACTCCCTCTTCCCCATCTCCTGTCCCCTGGACTCCAGCAGCCGCTGGCGTCCTTGCGCAACGCGGTGTGGTTCTGGAAGACCCGCTGATCCAAGATTTTCTCACCGAGAGCGACCACGATCAGCAAGTCGGGCGAGAGCCACGACGAGGCGAGACAAATTGCTTCGCGTCAGACTCTCCACGAGTCGGACTCTCTACGGCTGTCCGTCCGCTGTCCGTCCGCTGTCCAGCGTGCTTCTGCTCCGCGCTGATGGCGTTGTGTTGCCGGGTTGCTGGTGGGCAACTCGGCCGGGCGCGCGATTTGTTTATCGGCGACGGAATTCAGCAGGTTGTCGAAGTTGTCAGCACAATCGGGTGGCGCGCAGCCCAGTTGGCGGCGCGGGTTGGAGTCGCGGTCGCAGTTAGGCGAAGGGCGTCGCGCTGCTTGCAGTGAGCCGACGTTGTTGACTGACTCAGATTAAATGCTCGATCGCAATTCCGTCGTTAGCTGCCGGAGCGGCCTTGCGTCCAGCTGCTGCGCCACTGATTCAGTTTAGAGGAGTTTTACAGCCGCACTGATTGCCGCGACGCGCCTCGTGGCATCGAAGACTCGGCGAAAGTGCTTCGCATGGCAGACAGGGGACGCCTGGGATTCCGAGTTCGAAGCAGCGCCAGCGGGTGAAGTGGGAGTCCGCAACTGAACGACGGGATCAGTTAGAAATCAAAGGATTTGGATTTGGAATCCAGAGCGCGCGCGTTCATTATCGAGCTCCCTTTGCTGCGTGCCGATCCCCCGCCGCCCCGCAGAGGGGACTTCAGTCTCCCGCCGAAACACGTCGCCAGAAGCCAGACAGACAGACAGACAGACAGACAGACAGTGAAAAATCCGCACTTTTGTGGTTGCACTGGCTGCAGTTGTTGTTGCCGCGACGTGGATTCCGTTTAATGCAGTTTACGGTTCGATCGCCCGATGGATTGAGATCGGAGAAGTCATGACTTTCCACTTAAAGTCCGCCGCGCGAGCTGGCGATTGACGATCCGCGTCTGTGTGCGCGGTAACGAGTTTCAGTGGCGCGTTTTAGTGCTCGCGAGCGGATGCAGCGCGGGTGCGGTGCGCGGCGCAGCTGCCGCGGCTACAAAGTCTCTCGCTGTGGGTGAAACTGCCGCGGCGACTTCATTTTGAGGTTTATGTCATCCCGCTGGAACGCAGAGCGACGCCGGGCGGGTCAGGTGGGCTGGGCGGCTGCGCGCGACCGACCGGCCGACCGACCGACCGACCGACCGACCGACTGACTGACTGTTCGAGTGTTTTATTGTTGCTGCGGCTGTGATTTCTCTTTGGAGATTGCAAAGCAACACACGAGGCAGCAGCAACAACAACGAGGCGAAGTCCGAAGGATTTCTCGAGTGTTTCGCTTTGTTGAGCCGTCGCCAGCTTTATTGCTGCTCGTGTTGTGGTCGCCGTCGCTGCTTCTGAATTATTTGTGTCAACGCGGAGATTGAGTTTCGAGGAAATCAGATTCGGGCGAAAGCGTTCGTCGTTCGTCGTTCGTCGTTCGTCGCTCGTCGCTCGTCAAGCAGAAGCACGAGCAGAACGTAGCGACGCAACGCCGTCAACGCCGTCTGCGGCCGAGAGACAGAAGAAGCGGCTCGAGAATTCGAGAGTCGTGATTGAGCGCATCAAGCGAACGCAGGCATCGGCAGTCGTGTCGGAATTTTGATGGCTGCGAGGCGTCCAGTGAGCGGCAGCGCGCCGAACGCAGGCGTCGCGTGCTTCTGCTTGACTGCAGGGCCGCCGCACCTGACTGCGCTCGGCGGTGGACGTCGTGAAAGCCGTCGTCAGATCTTCGTCTCTCCGAGTCCAGCGTCTCCAGCGGCAGAGCAGCTTTATTGTCGAACAGCTGCCTTGGTTGACTCATTTGGACGACTTAAAAGGCAAATCGAAGCGAATTGAGGCGAATTGAGGCGACCACAGTCGAGGCGAGCGAATACTCAGACTCGCGTGCGCCGCAGATGCTCACTCTGACCGCCGCTCTGCGCTCCTCACGGCCGGACTGCGATTCTGGGGTCCGACAGAAATTAGTGGCCGCCTACACGCGCACCGGCTGCGGCGGCCTCTGAATGCAGGTCGACGCGAGAATCCACTCGGCGCGGAGGTGGAATCGGTTGATGTTGCCGGCAGTCGGCTCTCCGTTTTCAGCGCACAATGGCTGCGGCTGCTGCGCCGCGACGTAACGCACCCGCTACAGCAGCAGCAGAGCCGCTCACTCGGTGTTTAGAAACAACAGTTCGACACTAACGTCGCACCAGCAGCAACAACAACAACAACAGAACTAGCAAGAGCGAACAGCCGTCGTTGCAACATTAACGAGCCACAACAGCAGCAACAAAAACCACGCAGCAGCAACAACGAGAGGGATTAACAGGAAATACAAAAACAATTGCACGCGCAGTTGAGTTGCAGTTTGTCGCGTCCACGTGAGTCCGAGCGCGTCGCTCCCCCGTCACGAGTGAGCCAGAAGTGCTCGTCTCAGTCAGAACTCGTCCTTCGCCACACGATCGCGAATCCCAACGCGGTCGGCATGCATTTTGTCTTTCGCGTCTTTATTTGCACGCGGTGCCGCCGCCACTGCCAGCCTCGCTAATCTCTCTTCCTCTCTTTCGTTTCAGGCGAGAAGCCCTACACGTGCCAGTGGCCCGAGTGCGAGTGGCGCTTCGCGCGCTCCGACGAGCTGACGCGCCACTACCGCAAGCACACCGGCGCCAAGCCCTTCAAGTGCGTCGTCTGCGAGCGCAGCTTCGCGCGCAGCGACCACCTGGCGCTGCACATGAAGCGCCACCTGCCGAAGAACAAGTGAGGCGCGCGCCCACCGCTGGCGACTGCGACGCAGCAGCGCCGGCAGCAAGCAATCCAAAGGACTCTCTTTCAGTTACATTAGCCACGTAGGACTCCTCACGCCAGCCGCACGAGCCGCACGAGCTGCACGAGCTGCACGAGCTGCACGAGCTGCACGAGCTGCACCCTCGCTGCCCTTCGCCTCCTTCGGGTTCGGGTCGCCGCGGTCGGGTGGAGCCGGCCGAGTCAGCGCGAGGAGCAGCAGCGCCCGCCTTCAGTTAGCCTCCGCAGTGGTGTCGCGAGCCTCCCTTGGCGACCGGCGCGACCAGCCGACGCCGACGCCGTGCCGCTGCCGCTCGCAGATCCGCTCGCATTCCTAGTTTAGCCGTAAGCGACTCTCTACGCAGATGTTCCAGTTCCGAGCCGCCGAGACCGACTTACTGTAAGCCACTCAACAGTTGAACACAAATAAAGTGAACCACGCAAGTGCTGGCACGAAATTGCAAACAGCCTTCGCGGCCGCGTTTCTCTCTGCTGGGCGGGTTGGGGGTGTGGTTGGGTGGGGAGGGGAGGGGAGGGGAGGGGTTGAGTGTTTTAAATGCGTTGCAAATTAAGCGGTTGACTGCTTTCACTCGCGTGAGAGCGGCTGTTGCAGCGACTGTCAACTGGATGGAGGGACGGAGAACGCAGGAGCGTCGGAATGCCAGTCGCACCTGCCGGCAATTAAGACGGCGGCGCAGATTCTTAGTCAGTCTTAATTGCGGCCGTCGTTTCCGTTCGCTTCCACTCTGCCGCGTCGGATCCGCGTTCGGGCAACCGAAGCTGATTTTGGCCTCCTTCGCTGCAAATCCGAGGCCTGCGCACTTTCAGCCCGGCTGCTCACAGCGTTTTCGCCACTTTTCGGCGCAAAGCTGCCACTCGTAATAAATTGATAATCGCCGCTGAACAAACGCGCGCAATAACTCATTTCGCAATTTCGGCCGCGGACTCCGCTCGCGATCTGCACTCGAGTCAGTCGCGTCCGTGCCGAGTCAGTCGCGTCCGTGCCGAGCTGCGCGCCGCATCGAGGGCGAAACTCGGCCGCACGAGAGTCGGCGTTTCCAAGCAGAGCGACTTTGTTGCAACAATGGAGTCTCCCGCTCGCAGCAGTGCGGCTGCAGAGCGACCGACCGCCGCACTAAACGCCTGCTGAACACACTCAGCAGTCAATTCGCTCGGCCGCGCGATTCGGCCGCGACACGGCCGCGACACGGCCGCGCACCACAGGACGATTGCAACACCTCGCGCTGGGCAACAAAGGTGACTCAGCCGCAAAGAGGAGCCGCGCTGGCACCACATCCGAGATTGGCGGGTTAACGACACCACGACACCCCTGCCTGGCTACATGTTGCGCCACCCATTGTTGCTTCGCGTGGCGAGCCGCAACGTGCCGCTAAAACGTTGACGGTGCGCTTATTTGCGTGTTCATTTACTAATCCGCCACTTAATCCGCTCCATCTAATTACACTCGCAATTTTAAGTCCTGCAGTGGCGTTAACTTCGTATGGAGCACAAATTGGTTTGCCAGGACAGACTAGCGCGGCAACGACAACGACAACGAAGCGGTTGCGGGAACCGCGAGGGACTTTCGCGTGAAGCAATTAAGGGCGAGCGTGGCAGCTGGTTTGCGCTGTAGGGAGGCGCACCACGTTACTCTGTATCTCGAATTCATCTCGTGGCATCTCAGTCGATGGCGTTCTTCTCGGTTTCCGACTCTTTTTGCTTCGTTCGCCTCAATCGACTGGAGTATTGGGTTGGCAAATAAGTTCGTTCGGTGTTTGCTTCGATTGCAAACTTCGATTGTATTGGGTTGGCAAATAAGTTCGTTCGGTGTTTGCTTCAGTGTAAGTTTCGTGTTTTCTCAGCGCCATCATGAAATCGAATGCACATCAGAAGGTTGAGTTTCTCCGTTTACATTGTGCTGCGCTTGGTGTGGCCAACACCGACAGTGTGTGCGCTGCGTAGCTGCGAACATGGAAACAAGGACGAGTATCATCGTCCCATTTTGCTCTGTTGTGTTAAAAGACAAACTCATAAAAAGAACGCGTGAGCTAAAAGCGGGATGACGGGTTCTGTTCTGCAGTTCTCGCCATCAATGATGCGCCCGTTCTGGTCGTCCGTCCGAGATCGACGAGACTAAAGAGACACGAAGACTGTAATCGGAGGAAATGCATCCCAATCGGCTCGAGAAATGGCTACGACATTGAATATCCCACACAAGAACCATTTGCGCCAGCGGGGATATTTTTCTCGGCTTAATATTCGGGTGCCGCATCTGTCAAGTCAACCTGACTTCACCACACGCACATCAATCTGCGATTCGCGACGGAAGCGCCAGCGGCTGACCAAGAATGGGTCGTCTACGATAATGCAACACGTAGAAGATCTTGGAATCTCCAAACAACTTCAAAAGCTCTCCATGTGGCGAGATTTCAATGGTGTCATTTATTACGAAGTGCTACCGTCTGGCTAAACGATCGATTCAACCATAGCGATCGCAATAAACGAAATTGACACAAGCGATCCGTCCAGAATGGGCAAATCGTAGATCTTCCACCACGACAACGCCAGACCTCAAACATCGTTGACCACTCGAATGTTGGCTGGGATGTTTTGTCTCCTCCTACGCATCCAGCGGATCTTGAGTCTTGTGATTTTTATCATTTATTCCGATGGCTCTATGAACGGGAAAACCTTCAAGGATGAAGGCCATTAAAATCCACCTGGACTGTTATCGTCGCCGATAAGTTCGACGTTGTACGAACGCGCTATAATGAAGTTGCCGGAAGGACAGCAAGAGGTCATCGGTGCCAATATATAATTGACTAAAATTGATCTTACGTATAAAAGTTGTGTGCATAAAAAATTGTGTGTATCAAAAAAGTGCACTCTAAAAAACCGAACGAACTTTTTTGCCAACCCAATATTTGACCTGCAGCCGAATCCGACCACCTCGCCGCAACTCTGCTGTCCACATGAAAATGTCGCCTTAATGGGTGTTTAAATTGGAACCAAATCCAGAAGGAGAGACGATCTGCACCGAATCGAAGCGGTTGCAGCGGACCGGAAGGCCTCCGACTATTAAGTTCGCAACCTCTTTGCTCGCAGAAGCATTCCACAGTTTTCTGGTCTGGTCTGGTCTGGAGAGGAATCACTGGCGATGCTTTAGCGCCATCTGCGCGCCCCAGCCGCTGACTGCTCGATGAATGCGGCGGAGGGGAGGGCGTTTGGTCGCCAGTCGCTCTACGCGGTCCGCATTCAATCCACACGACGCGATGTTCTGAGCAACAAATCACACGCCGGCATGACGCGAAATCACTGCATGCGACGGCGCGAATGCGACGCAGATGCACTTAGAAAACTAACGACCGGCGCCCCGCACCCCTTCACCGCCACGACGCGGGTTTCTTGCACGTGCTCTGAATCCCCAATGCGGCGGCTGAGCGGACTGCTAACGCTCTGAGCGGCTGAGTGGCTGAGTGGCTGAGTGGCTCGACAGCAGTTCTCAGCGCGGAGCAGGTTGCTCGGTCGGCACGTAGTTGTTGTTTATTTCATCGCCCCGGCCTCTGCTGCGTTGCCACTGCGGAGTTCTGCGGAATCGAAGGGCTGCAGCCTTCCCCTCGAACTTCTCTTCGCGGCAGGACGAGCGGGATTTTCGATTCTTTGCGGCGGCCGCGGCACCCGCGCTCTCGCGAAGTGGGATCTCTGCTGAGATCTCAATCGAGGCCGCTGAACGGCGTTCACCTGACGCTCTGCAGCGGAAGCGAGTTGTTTGCATGCGCCGGCGGTGATTAACAGCCGCCCCTCGCGCTCCACCCAGACGCGGTCAGTATATCACTCCACCTCTCCGCAGCTGTGTCGCTGTCTGCTGTCTGTCGGTGTCAACTCGTGTTTCTGCAGCACGTCAGCGGACGCGTGATTAATTCGCTGTGACACCGACACGACAGATATTGCGGCGCGCTGGCTGCAGTCGACCCCGCAGACTGATTAGAGTGTCGCGATTGAGATGGGAGCGCATTTAACTTGGGTGCCGCGGCGAGCTGGACTTCACTGTGCGCGTCGAAGACCAACCTGCCCCTCGCCGCCACTGCGAACCCTCAGACGAGCGACACCAGCGTCTCCACGACGCCAGCGATCTGTCAGTGCGAAAAATCGGTAACAGCAGCTCGATGTGTCGCCAGAGCCGCGTAAACACATCGACAAATTACAACAAATTACGACGACAAACTACAAAAAAGCCGAACGGCTCTCGAAATTAATCGCTGAAAACGAGTGCTTTCTCGCTGCTTGGAGAGGGAAAACCGTAGCGCGCGAGCGGCGAAGATGACGTCAAGCCGGACTTCAACTTCTCACTTCCTGGTAAAAGCGAGAGAGCGCCTCGCGTCTGCTGAGTCGAACACGCGCCGATCTGGCGCGAGGAGAGGCGGCCACGCATCTCTCAAACTACTTTTCGCGAGCTAAACGCTTCTAAATAAACGCCAGAGGAAGTCCAACTGCTTCAGTTTACATTTACGGGAATTTTCAACACCGAATGCCTTCGCTGCACCCCGCTGCTCTCGTACGGGCAGCCGGCCTTGAATGATCCGCGATCCGCTCACCCCGCAAGAAGACGTGATCGTGTGCGGCTGGAAGGAGCGGCGAGCGGCCGCTGCGCCCCAGACAAGCACGCGACGCATTAATCTCACTTTCGGCGGAGCGACGTCCCGCGCAGTTTACGCTCGTCCATTAGCCGGAGCGCGAACGATTCCTGGCGAAATGACTCGTTCTCGCCAGCAAATTAACTCGCTCTCCCGGCGCCGCACGCGTTCGCTCCATCGTGTGTAGCGACATTCGAACGCCACGCAGCACTAACAACGCAGTAATTGAGCGCGCTCGCGGAGTGGGTTGAGTCGCCGCCGCCGCCGCCGCAGACGCAAATCCAGCGCGCGCTCTTTTGTCGCGAAAATGATCGCAGGTAGGAGTTTCGGAAAGTGAAGCGATGCGGATTGATTGCCGGCAGACAGCGCAGCGCCGGCGGGGCGGGCGGCGGGTCGACGGACATGCGTCAGAAACGCGAGCGCGCTCGCACAACCGCGACAACATTGCATCCGCGTGTGATTACATGTTGCGGCTGCGGCGAGCGACTCCGCCACATCGACTGCGCGTGCGTGGGCGGCGAGATCGTGCATGCAACAGATGCAGACCCGCCGGCCGCCGCTCCCCCCCCCCCCCGCCGCCTGCTTCCGACGCGTGTCAGAATGATGGAGCCGCGCGGAATTCATGATCAATGGTCGTGATCAAGGCGGCCGATATGCGCAGCAGCCACTGGAGTCTGTGACTCAGCCGCAGCAGCAACCCCGACCGCAGCACCGCGCCAGTGACAGCAGAAGCAAGGAATGCTGGTCGGGTGACACTTTAAGGACAAGTTGGCCGGGAAGGGGGGGGGAGGCGCTCCGACGGCTCAACTGGCTTGTGGATCGAGCGCCGAATTTGCATAATAATCACGCAAATATTCGCCGCAGCTGCCGCGGCCTCGTGGCCGTTGAACTTCTCAGCCGCTTTTCAGTATCAAGGCGATCGCTTTTCATCGGCCGGCGTCGATTCGGCGTGCGAGTTGCTCGAAATACTTGCAGGGGCGCGCATTGCTCTCGCGACTCCCGCGACTCTCGCGACTCCCGTGACTCTCGCAACTCCCGTGACTCGCGCGGTGTGTTCGTTTCCAGCGAGAATGTCGCTCGGCTGTGCTCGCGACAGTTAACTCGTTCGCACGGTTCGGCTCTCCTCGGCGATGAGCGGCGGCTGCTCGCAGTGCGCGCTGCACGCCCGCCAACGGTGAGTTTTTTCCCACGTTCTCGCGTGCTTCTTCTTATTTAAAACGGTGCGTGAAGCCCGACTGCGGCGTGCATTGGAATTCGTGCGTTCAGAGCGGACCGAATCCAGCCGAGGCGTTCTTCGGACGGCCAGCAGATTGAGCGCGGCTCGCGACCTTGAGGCGCAGTTGAGAAGAGCTTCTTGGCTTCGCGGGGCAGCGAGGTTCTCTCGTCTTGCGTCGAGCTGGTCTGCGCTGCCGTTGCAACATCAGGCTGCCGCTGCCCCGGGGACTCCGAGCTGCGCGCTCCGAGTGCTGCTTCGAGTGGGTGGCGCATTAGCGTTGTTTATATTTTGTCACTCGCAGCAATTACTGCAATTAATAACATTTAAGCTCAGCAGCGACATCCGCGCTAATCCGCGAAGTAATTGATGGCCGCGAGTCGGTCGCGGCGGCGGCATCCAAGTTGGCGCGCTCTTGCAGCGGGTAGGCGTCGACGACTCCGGGCGGCCGCAGTTGCACAAGCGACGCAGTGCGGCTGCTCTCTCGCTCAGCGGCGGCGGCTGCGGAGGGCGGCTGCGCCTCATTCGATTGCAGGCGACAGAGCGGTGATGGCCGACGACGCTGCACCACTGAGTTGGTTGAGCTTACTGGTGGCAGCTGCGAATCCCAGGAGTTGATGAGCGCAGATGTCTGGCGCGTGGCGTGTGAGCAGCTGACTGCCGGCGGAGGCCCGTCCCCACCACACGACGCTTCTCTCTCACGAAGTCGCCTAACGCGTCCCGTTTAACTCCCTCGGGGTCCGACAGCCTGGAAGCAACGGCGACCGTGCGTCCCGGCAACTCAACACGCGTTTCTGGGAACTCGTGGATACCCACTTCACCTCGAAATCCAGTCCGGCTCTCGAACGCGCTTCCATCCACGCCGCGCCGACCACTTGGCTGCGAACGAGAATTGTGGATCGTTAATCGCGCTCCGTCACAAGCATCTGCAGCGCAGACAAAGCGTTCGATCAAAAGTGTTAAATCATCGCCACGGCTGCAGAAGCCATCGCGAGCTCCCCGCCCGCCCTCCCCGACCTGCTGCGCCGGCGCGCCAGAAAAACTAACGAAGGAAAACCCGCGCAGTCGCTGTCAAATTATTAACTTCTCATTGTCATCGCTGCGGCTGCGGCTGCTGCGATCGGGCGCTCGATCGCGGAGTGGCGATAAACGCTGAACGCTGCGAGCTGCTCACTTCAACGCTAATGACGCCGTCTGTGTGGCTGCGGCAGCTCTCGGCTCTCGGCTCCACTCCGCTCCCGAGAGCCGAATTTTCATGCAATCCGTCAGTGCCTCGCTAATAACGGCGTCCCTCGTCGTTCCTCGTCGTTCCTCGTCGTCCCTCGTCGTTCCTCGTCGTCCCTCGTCGTCCCTCGTCGTCGCTCGTCGTCGCAGCCATGACTGCTCGACAATCGCTCGCGGACCGCGGGAAGTCTTATCGCGCGGAGCTGATCGGGCTGCCCGCGCCGCGCGTCCGCGAAGCCGGCAAACTGTCATTACTGCGCGGAAAATCTAAATTAAATCAGGCAAGTGGGCTGCCAGCAGCACGATCAGTCAATCATTAGCTGAAATGATTGCACCGCGCTGATGGCTGTCGGCCGCGCGGCGCGAAGTGGGGCGGGAGGCGGCGGGAGGCGGCGGTGCAGCCAGTCGGCGATGGTAGCCGCGGTTGTCTCATTTGCGCCTCCGCGCCGAAATTAACGCTGATTAGTTGGAGTCCCAATAAGCGACCCGCCGATGGATCGGAGTGGGTGGACGGGCGGATTCCCGCATTGCGTGGACCGCGCGCTGCGAAGGGCTTCGTCTGACTTGCAGCAAACTCTTCGCGTCAGGATGCTGTTGCTGAATTCACGCAGTCACGCAGTCGACTACGAAGAGGACTGCAGCGGTGAAGCAGCAGCCTACACGAGGGAGCGGAGGGATCCCGCGGCGGAGCGACCTGCACGCGGAGAGCGAGCGGTGGAAACGAGACCCCAAGGCGACTCGCGCGGTCGCAGGGAGAGCCAAGCGAATTCAATTGCTGCGCATATTAAGCACTTTTATTTCCCTCCTGCTGAAGACCGATCTGCTCGAAGTCCTGCGCAGAGAAAACCTACGTGGAAATGGTTTTCGTCTGCGCGGGAATCGCAGAAGATCCCTCCGAAGACGGGCGGCAGAGGGCGTCTGCAGCGTACCGAGCACAGCGAAGACCTCCTCGCCACCGCCATCTGCGCGGGGCGTTGACGCGACTGCCTCGCGGGACGTCTGCGAGGCCGCGACTCCTACGGGTCAGACGAGCGCATCGATTACACGAGCTCGAGCGCGCACTTCAATCGCGATCGCAGCGATGCGCGGCCCATCGAGCGTGCGTGCGCGACGCAACGTCCTCCACGAGGCAGCCCGTGCCGCAGGTCTTTCCGGAGGAGTGACCTCGCGCGAGCTGTTCTGTGCAGCGCACGACCGCCCACGCCAGCGCGTGTGGCGCCCGCTGTTGATGGTTTCATTAGGCCGACTAGATGGAGGGATCGGGTTGCATTTGGGAATCCAGCAACACGCACTTACTCACCGAGCTGCAGTGGGGAGCAGCGCAGCTACTGACGACCCCGCTTCGAATTCAGATCCCTTCGTAGCTTAAAATGGCCAACTGGGCCGAAACAAGTTTGAGGACCTCTGAAAATCAGTTATCTGCGTTGACAGCAACAACGAGCGCAGTAGCAGACATTCTGTCCGACCGACGGCCTGTCAGCCGGCATCCCTCGCGGTTCCAGAACATTTCTTGCCGCTTGCAGCGTCCTCTCTTCTCCTCTTAGCGGTGGCGTTGTTGTGCGCTTATTGAAGATTAAAATCATCCTTAAAACGGAGGCAAATTGATCGCTTAACCGCATCAATGAAAATAACAACGACAACTGCATTCCCGGCGAAGGTGGAGTCGAACTGCGCACATGCGAGTGAGGAAAAGCGACCGCTGCGATCATCGAGGCCACACTTTAGTGGGATTTAAAGTCAGATTGAGTGCAAATGGAAGGGCGAAGCGACGGCGTGCAGACGTTGCGATTCCTGCAGGTAGTTCGAGCCTGCAACTCGATTAGTCCTCCGCAGACAGAGACGCCTCTGAGGCCGCCGCTCGAGTGTGCTGGCTGCCTGCCGAGTGCCTGGCTGCGCACTCGTGTAGGTGGACGCATCCGACCCGAAAGCGCGTTCCCGGCCGCCCCACGCATTCGCTCGCTGCGCTGGCCATCGCGCCGGTCGCAGCTGAAGTAATGAAGCGATTAAGCGGCGTGCAGCGCGTCGGAGGTTGTGAGAGCGCATTCGTCTCAAATTGGCGGTTGCGGAGCGATTGTAGCCGGCGGCCCCAGTGCTGGACCGCTTTAGAGCGGCGTTGAGGCCAACTGCTGCTCTGTAGCCAGCTGGGCGGATGCCAGTCTTCCGCGTTGGCCGCGCTGGCTGAGGACGGCGGCAGGTACGCGGACAGCACAGAACCGGAGAGCAGAATTGGACGTCTCTTCTGTTCTCGTCCTGCCACGAACGGCCCTGCAGAACCTACCGGCGACTGCACTGTCAGGTGCTGTGAATCCCGAGCTGTTGCGATCGCGTCGAAGTCCGTAGCCACGGCACGCGCTCAAGGGACAGCCTGGCCGCCTCCACAAGTAGGACCCGAACTGGAGCTCAGGCAACACGAGTTCGTCGCTGCAGTCCTTCGCTGGGTCGCTGCGGTTGCGTGGCACGAAGCGAGGCGAGTTCGAGACGGATCGAAACCGAGACGCCCTTCTTCAGTCCAGGCGAGGGACAGCTGGTGGCAGTCGGGACCAGAGGCGAGACGAGATGCGAGGTCGATGTAGAGGTTCGGGCGCGTGCGACCCACCAGCGGCGGCATGCGCAGCGGCAGCCTTCTGTCGCGCCAACACATTTGTCAAGCGCTGATTTGCAATTTAATTGCTACAAACAACAGTTTCATTTGCTCAAGCGGAATTCCATTGTTCCGAGCGTAAAATTAATAACCAATAAATCAAATCGTTATTCTCCCTCACGGTCAAGCAGCCCAGCAAGTCGCTGCCGTGGCTGCCGTGGCTGCCGTCGCCGCCGCCGCTGCTGTGCGGTGCTGTGCGGTGCGCGGCGGGCAGCCGTTTATTGGTTTTGCTGCTTTATGAGCTGCTGTTGCTGTCGTTATCTGCGATGTTGAGTTTTGTATCGCTGAACTCTTAACGCGGCGTCAGCTCGGGCGGCAAATCGTGTCCGGCGCAACTGGAGCGCCGCGCGATGTTGTGCGGTGGCTGCCGACCGCCGCACCGCCGTTGCAGCGCGCTCAACACCGCGCCGTGCAGCACTCGAAGCTCGATGAAGAATTTACGAGTTGCGACGGCGGGGGCGCTCGGCGGCGGGGGCGCTCGGCGGCGGCGGCAACGGCGAGCGCAATCGCTGCTGTGATTAAATTGTTAATCGAGCGCGGACCGGGAGACACTCGCCACTCGCCACTCGCCACTCGCCGCTCGCCGCCGAGCGCCACAGAAGGCCGGCGCGACGCACAGCGTGACTCTGTTTAGTAGCGACAGCGGCGTGTTTTACACGCAGCAATCAAACTTAATTAAATTATTACGAGGAGAGCGCGAACACGGCCGCGCAGGAAGGCGCAGGATTTCGCCGGAGCAGCGCGGCCGTCGGCGGCTTGGGTGGCTTTTGCCGGCCGCGAGGGGCGAAGGGACCGCCGGCGCAACGAGCGCAAATTAAAACGTCGAACACGCGGCTGCACGCAGGTCGTTCCGTCCGCGTCGTGGTCAGCCGGCGCAGGACCTCGAGCGCGGCTCGGTCGCCTGCTGCCGGCGATCGGCCAGCTTGATGGTGCATGAATAAACACGAAAACACGCGTGTAGATGCGCGCGATAAGCTTGCGCGGTAGCTGAGATGCTCCCGCCAGCCGCGCCGCGCCGCGCCACGCCGCACTCTGGAGGCTGCAGCGAATAAATTTGTTCGATGCAAATTAAATCATCAGTGGAAGTGCGGCCAGTCGAGTGAGTTGTCGTCGGAGGAACACGACGCAGGAACTCGAGCGCCGATGGGACGGACAGCTGTGGAGCCGCGGCGTGGACTCAGCGGACAGCAGAGGAGAGCCGCCTCGGGAAAACCGCGGACCCGAAGGTGGACGCAGACGTCCCAGGCTTCCAATGCTTCTGCTTCGACGGGAGGCCTCCAGGCCGGCATCGCATTCGGTCGTTCCAGGCGCGCTCCAGCCGCCCTCGACCAGCGGCAGCTCGGAGGATGCTGGCGCTGGTCGAGCGTCGCCCCGACGCCAGGATCGACAAGTGAAAACCAGGAGTTGATCTCAGAGTTGGAGTGAAAATGTCACCACTTTTCGAAGAAATGTTGCGTGTTTCTGTTGATGCAAAATGACGCCTCTTGTTGGACGACCCTGTTGTTGTTGTGTTGTGCGTTGTTGTTGTGTTGTGCGTGGCTACGAGCGGGTTGGGACCGCGCGGGACAATCACGGCGGCCTGCGTGCGGCTCCTGCAGGCTGCTGTTGTGCGTCCTCCAGCGCAGTTCGGCACGGAAGCCGATTAAGCTTGTTGTCGACCATTGCTGCCGGCGATCACTGAGTTTCACTGAGTTTCACTGAGTTTCACTGAGTTCTCAATTTATTTCATGAAGTCGCCGGCGAGTGGCGCCCCGGGGCGGTGCATCGCCTGCGCTGCGAGGCGCCCCCGGCCGACTCCTGCTCTCCATGCAACGGCGACGTCTAATTATTCCACGTGCGTCCGTCCGGCTGAGCGTCCGTCTCCGCGTGCCGTCCGTCCGTGCGTCCCCTCGACGTCCCAGCAGCCGCAGATTCAGCGAGATTTTAGTGCTCATAACGCTCGCTGACAGAAATAATGGATTCCACAATTTGCGGCGGCTGTTGTTGTTGTTGGGCTGCACTTGCGTGGAGTTTTGTCGAGGTGCTTCGCGGTGCGACGCTAATTAAAACGCTGCAGCGCACTGAAAGCCGTTTTAGCACGCCACTTGCGACTTCGCAGCCGGCGAAGTGGATGACGACGCCGACCACGACGGCGACTGCCAGCGACAGAAGTGCAGCAACGACGGCATGAAAACTCTGGGAAGCACGAAAACGCGTAGGTTGGCAATGAAGGTGGCAAATCATTCGGGTTAACGGAGGAAATAAAAAGAGGACAGAACGAAGTAAAATAAAGTAAAATAAAACAAGATAAAACAAGATAAAGCGAGATAAAATAAAATAAAAGGAAATTAAATTAAATTGTATTGCACTGAAATGAAATAAAATAACAGGAAAAAGTCAATTATTGGCGTTCCTCCGCGTTCCGCGTTCCTCGTTCCTCGTTCCGCGTTCCTCTCCCGCTCCCGCTCCTGCTTTCAAAACTCGGTAGCACTCGCCGGCGCAGACGATCTGCAGCGCGAAGGTGTTGTGTGTGTGTGGGTGTGTGTGTGTGCGGCACCTCGTTGTTGGCCGCGTGAGTGCGAGGCGCGCGTCTGCCAGGACGGTGCGGCCGCCGCGAGAATTAAAGGGAATTTTGTCACCAAGTGATGGAGGACGCGCGCCGCGCGCACTGAAGTAATTAAGATTGATGGACGCTGGTGCGTGCGGCGGCTGCTGGGATCGCGTGGGGCAGCAGCAGCAGATGACTGCGGCGACCTGACGCGCAGGAAGCCAGATGGAGCGCCGAGATAGCGACGGCGTGGGTTGGTCCTGCGCGATCCGCTGTACGGCCGGCGCGCGCAGCAGACACGCGGCGCGGCGCGACACTTGTTGCTGCCGCGCTGCCGCCGAGGGTTCGTCGGCAGCGGAGGCGGCCGCCGGCGCTCGAGCGTCCAGGGCGGCGGCCGGCTTAACCGTCCGACTCCTCCATTCATCAATCGCCGTCTGATAAAAATGATGCATGGCGGCTGCTTATCGACGCGATCGCGCGCAGCACTCACGCGCAGCACTCATTGACGTGGACACATCGAGCGACGGCGTGTCATTTGCGAGGCGCAGAAGCTGCGAGGCGGCAACTGGGTCGGTGCGTGCAGCGTGCAGCGTGCGGTTCGCGCCAGCAGCGCGATTGACAGCTGGCGCGAAGTGTGGCGGTGCGCGCCGCGCGATGATTCAGTGGACGGGGCGTCGCTGGTGGCCACGCTGTGCAGCAGGCCGTCCGCGGAGAGTCCCACGCGAAGAGCGGGCAGCACTCGGAGTTTCCGCGAGTGCACTCGATCTGCGTTCAACTCAACCTGAGTGCACTCGACCTGCGTTCTGCTGAGCGTATTTGCAACGCTGCGTCACCGCGGCCGCCGTCACTGCGAGCAGGTGAACCTCGCCGCCACCCGCCGCCACCCGCCGCCGCCACGAAGCGCCAGAACACTTCAGCGCCTTATCATCCCTGCAAATCAGACGCGATAACTGAGAGAAACGCGGCGCGCATGCCGACGAGAGCGCAGCAGAGCGCCATGAATTCGGTTTCGAGAGCGAAATTCGCTAACGGGAACGCAAACACGCCACTCGTCGGGGGAACGAACGGCGAACGGAACGAGCGAAACGGGGCAGCAGCAGCCGCACTCAGCGCGCCGCGTTTAATTAATTCGAAATCCTGGCTGAGGCAATCAAAGCGTTCACTCAGTCACAACGCACAGCGCCGCCCGCCCCTCAGCGGCACCGCGACCCCGAGCGCCCCGAGCCGCTGCATCTCGGTCGCGCTGAGCTTTTCCTCGCCGATTCGTGGCTGACACTGAACTCTCTGCTTTATTAATAACCGAACTGACGGCTGAGTGCTCGGGTGCTCGGGAGCTCGGCGAGGCTGCACGGCACCTCGCGGGTCGCCACTTCGCACCCACAACGGAATGCGGCTGCTCGATGCTCGGCAGCGCCGGCGACCACTCGCGCTCGGCCACGGCGACGCAGAGCGGCGGGCGACAGATGGCTGCGGGCGTTTTGCAGCTCCCCCGCCCCCCTTCCACGGAACCAAGCTGCGCCGATCGATGGCCAGAATTCTAATTGCCAATTATTGAGTTTGTCTTTTTCCAATCGCAGCCAGCGCGCCGCTCCGTGGCGAACGAGACCCGCGGCCGCGCGGCGACTAACTGCCGCTTCGCATGCACGCGCGCTGCAGCTGATTTTAATGAAACGCTTTGCTCGAAATTACGAATGTCAGCACTTCGTGGGAAATTTACGTGCTGCCAGTGGAATAAATTGCGCTTTTAATTCGCTCTCCGAGCGCGGCGGGCGTGTGAAGAGGCGTCGAGTGGAACGAAGGACGCGGCGACCTCACTGCCGCTCAGTCCGCCGACAGTCATTCCGTTCCTCCGAACGAGACGAGCGAACGCCAACGTGACGGAGAGGAAAAGAACACTCGAACACTCGAGCACTCGACACTCGTGGACGAACGGCATTCGCGAGCCAGAAACGAACTGAAAACACGAGTTGAGCGATCTGCGGCGCGGCCGAAAATCGCGCGCTGAACTCGTAATAAAATGCAGCCGTTTAATTTATTACGTGCGCCACATGTCGCCGCGGCGAGTGACGTCGAAACGCGAGCTGCGAATTGCTCGACATCCAGCTGGCGGCGCTGGAAACCCATTAAGTCGACGAAATACTTGCAGCGTGACAGAGCGCGGACTCACTCGCGCGCCCGCGGCCGTGATTCGCTCCGTGAGCGGCAATTAAACTCGCGCAGAGTGTCGCTCCTTCGCCTGAACGCCGCGTCGAGCGGAGCGAAGGACTGGCGCGACACACTCGCGACTTCTGTCAGCAGAACGCGTTGCTGCCCAGGACTGACTGGAAATCGAGAACGCGCGCCAAATGCGGCGGCGGCAGGAGACGCAGCAGCAGCGAGGGCCACTGAAACACGCTGGCTGCGCGTCATCTGCGCGACCCCGAGTGCCACTCGAACTTCGCAGCGGCTCGCTGAACGTGTGCGGCGCGCGCTGTTCCACGCTGGCTACTCGTGGCCGCGATTCACGGGGCGAAACACGCCACCTGCCGCCCACCGCTGCCAGCCGCGGCAGAACCGCGTTACGTGAGCAGCGCTCATCGCGGCACGAACGCGACCGTTCACGCGACCGACAGACGCGACAGACAGACGCGACAGACAGACGCGACAGACAGACAGAAGCGAAAGTGGAATTACATAAAATCCAAGCAACTGCCAAATTTGAAAATCAGCCGAATTGCATGACGGCAGGAGCGCGGCACCGCATAAAAGGCAGCAACAACAACAGCGACTGCAGAGCGCTCGACGAAAATCGCACGAAGCGGCGACCGAAAGCACGCCGCGCGCGATCAGTCGCCGCTTCATCGATCCGTCGATCGCTCGCGCACAACAACGCCGTCGTGGCCGAGTTCAGAGTTCGCATGCTCAGCATTTTGCGCCGAGTTTCGATTTATTGGCGCGCTGTTTGCGCAGGCGATCGCGCGGCGGCAGCAAGCGACTCGACGACGCCGGAGCGCTGGAGACGAGTTGCCGCTGAGAGCGCCAACAGCGCGCTCGTTGCAGCGTCTGCCGCGCGAGAAACTCGTGACAGTTTTGACCCAAGCGAACCGCAGCAGCAGCGAGCGACGCGCGCGCCGCGGAATCGAGAGCGGGGCTGCTGGCAGCTGAAATCATGAGCGCGCAAATTTAACACTCCGGCAGGAGCGAAAATGTCGCCGAGCCACGGGTCGCGCGCATGCAACGCGACTGAGGGACCGACATCTGAGACCGACTGCGAAACTCGTGGCCAGGAACGAATTCGGTTTCGCTTCTCCTCCCCCTCTTCTTCTCTCTCAGCCGAGGATGGGAGCGGGAAGTCGCAACCGACGCGCGACGCATTCCGCGGGGCTCCGGAACACGACTGCGAGTTCCACTGCGGTCGCGAGCGGCGACTGCGAACGCAATGGAATGGAATGCGAGGCCTACAGGCGTTCCATTTCCAACAGTCGCGCGCCAGACACTCAAACTGCTCTCGCTCGCGAACTAATTACGGGAATCAGCGGAGAGCCAGCGAGTCGCTGCTGCTGAGCGGCCGCAGGTAATCAGCGCCGCAACTGTGCAATTTCACGATTTTCCCACCATGTCGTCGTCGCTGCCGCTGTTGCCACCCACGCGTGCGCTCCCGCCGATTCCGTCAGCCGAGTTTGGCTATCGCGGCCGCCGAAAGACCATCAACGGCGACGACGCAGCCACACGCAGCCACGACGCTCCCAGCGGCGCAACAGCGGCAGCGCGTCGTCGTGGCTGTCTGCAGCGCCTTCGTCGCTCTTCGCGAGTCGCACTCTCGCGGAGTCGCCGGAGTCTCTTCGCCGCAGCATTGCTGACGCGCGGTGCGAAGCCACGGCAGCCACGCACTCGTCCGCCTGGCTGAGGCGCGACTTCAGCTGTCTTCGCCGCCTGAACTCCACGACCTCCCCGACCGCCGCTCGCTAGAACTTCCGCTGCACCCCGCCCGCCGCTGCCGCCCGCCGCTGGCGACGACTGCCGCCCCCACGACATCCACCGGCAGACATCATCGCGGCTCGTCATCGCGACGCCTGCGCGCTCGAAGTGACGGCGACGCTTTTGTTGCTTCTGCTCGCCGCCGTCGCGGTCGCGCTGTCGTTGGCGCGGCTGCTGCGGCGCGGAATTGGGTTAAACTGCACGTTGCGGCTGCAGCTGCCGTTATTAGTTGCATGCAAATGCATTCGCGCGCCGCCGCGGCTTGAAAAATGATTCATGCAGCTGCAGATGGAAGCCGCCGACGTTCCCACGCTTCGGGCTCAGAAATCACTTTACGACTCCTCCAACTCTGCTTCGGCCGGCAACACGCGGGGCGATAAATCGAGTTCGCCGCTCGAGTCTCGAGTCGCGAGTCTCCCGCCTCCCGCCTCCCGTCTGCCGGCCGCCGCACCGCACGAGTGTTGGCGCTCCGAGCGTCCAATTTGCAGATTCGCAGAAGCGTTTGCGTAACGCGGACTCACCTCGACGAGGAGCGCAGAACGCGTGGGTTCGCCGGTGAACTTCGCTCGCACGACGCACGCGAGCGCAACTGCGTTCGAAGGGCTTCTGATGTCCGCCGCAGCTGACGGCGTCGACGACTGCCGCGCTCAAGTTCAGCGTTTGGCTGGCCAGCTACTTGCGAGTCGCGAGTGCCGGTGCAGCAACAACATTCGCGGACGCGTTGCGACGCCAGCAGCCGCTGGGACGCGAGTTGCCCAGCCGCGAATTGCAGCGGAGGCGTCGAGTGCAGGGGGGCGGAAGCAAATCAATTCAGAGCGCGCTGACCACCGTGCAACGCGGCAACCGCAGTGAGTTACCGTTAGTGAGATGCATTCAACGCGGCGTTGACGTCCGCGTTTTCTTCACCTGCCACGACTTCACTACTGCTGTGGTGTTGTTGTTGTGAGTGTTGGTGCCCGAGATTATTTCCACCTTCCGATTTTACTTGCCTCCGCTCTCCTCACCAGGAGTTTCGAACGAAATGCGATGCGGTTGCCGTCCGTCCGTCGTGTTTGCCTTCGTTGACGTCGAGAGCGAACACGCTGCGCCGCGAGTTCTCAACGCTGCGCCGCGAGTTCTCAACGCCCGCCGCTCTTCGGCGTCATTTTGGGGAGACATTTTTGTGGGGAAAATCAGTGCAAGTGCAGCGCAGCCGACGTCCTCCTCGGCCGCGGGAGCTGAAGTGCCGACGGCCACCGAGAGAGAAGTCGGTGGATCTGCGGAGCGGCTCAGCGACGCCTGCTGCGCTGCAAGAGCTTCCAGTGCGGCCGACGACTCAACTTCGGCCTCCATTCCAGCCGGTTGAGCAGGTGAAAGCCAACAACAACGAAGGCAACGCTCGTGCAGCAGCGGCTTCGAGCCGAATATTGCGCGCGCAGCTGAAGCCGCAGCAACGAAAGCCTGCAGCACTTCGAGTTCGCGTCTTAAGTCTTCCGATTCGTGCATCACTTCCGCGCGATTTTCGTTGCCCTCGCCGCTGCCACCGTCATGCGGCGTCGCGTGCTTAGTTTTCAGATTGAACTTAATTACGTCGGTTGACAGTAAATCACAACAACAACAACGTTGGCTGCCACGAGCAGTCGCGGCGGAGGGAGCGGCAGAGGCGGCGCAGCGGCATCGAGATTTCCAAGTCGGCAGGAAAACCGCGAGTGAATCTCCGCGGCAAGTGAAGCCGCAAAATAAGCCAGCGGGAATTTATTGAAATTTTATAAATTAAAGTTCAAGAAGCGGCAAAACAACAACAACAACCACAACAACAACAACAACAACGCTGACCCCATTCGAAGCAGAAGCAATTCGCCAGTCGGCCGGTCGGCCAGTCAGCCAGTCAGCCAGTCAGCAGTGGACGCCGCGTTCCGGACACCAAATCTTAGATTCGGCAGTCGCATTCCCAGAGCGTTCAATCAACAACAACAACAACAACAACAACGACAACAACAACGACAACAACAACGACGAACCGCTTAGCTGTGTGAAAAAACGACAGACGAACTCAAACTCAAACTTGCGGCGGCACAAATAAAATTGCAGTCACGGATTGCGGCGTGTAAATTGCTGCCGCTGCTCTTGTCTGCTGCTGCAGCGGCCGGTGTTGCTGCACTTGCCGCGCCGCCACAGCCAGCGGCAGCGGGGAACCCGGAACGAGGCTCGCAAGAAGCGCATTTGAGTGTCGTTGGCGGACGAGACGAGGGAAAGACGAGGGAAGGAAGAGGCGGCTGAAGGACGCGAGGACAGCGGCGCTCCGTCAGCGGCGCTCCGTCAGCGGCGGCAGAAATCATTAGTCGGGTAATTTAAAGCCTTTCACTGGCTGCACGACGCGACGCGACTGCCGGCGCGATTGCTCGCCGTGCGCCGATCAACCGAAAGCGAGCGAAGCAGCAAATTGCGGTGCTGCGCGCGGCGGCAGCGGCAGCGGCGACCCGTTGGAGCGCCGGAACGAGTGGCTGCGCGGCTGAAATGTCAGTTGGTAGCCACCGCCTCACTCAAGCTGTGCGTCGACCTCGTGGCTTGCGTTCCCGCGACGCGTTCGCAGCTCCTGTGTGATGATCAGCGGACTCGAAAGCACGGCAACTCGAGTTTCTGCCTCTCCAGGCTTCGGTTTCGGTTTCGGTTTCGAACTCGGGCGTGCGTCGATTAGCATCGCGGCTGCGAGTGATTTGCCCGTGCAGCGGCACCAACAACAGCTGAGGGACGCACAACAACCGCAGCGGATGCTTATCAGCGCGGCGCGCAATTAAAACTTCGTGTCGCTGGCTCAGCGCGGCGCAGGGCGACCGAATAAATGAGCGCGTTTCCTCGCCGGCTACGTGACGCGCGCCCGAAATGGCTTTTCGGCGGAATTGCGCGGTCGGCTGCTGCTGCAGGGGACTGCAACTGGCGGCTCAGGCCGACCTCTCCACCGCTGCAGATCTGCGGTCAGTCTCGCCGCTCCCCCGCTCTCCCGCTCTCCCGCTCGCCGCTCACACGACCGCCTCTGACTTCCCACAGCAACCCAGAGCGCACCGGCATCTGGGTCACGCAGCGCTCCGTCTGCGCATCGCAGCGCGCCGCACACGAGGACGGCATTTTTTCGAAGGTTTCGCAAGCGGCCGCGCTCGCCGTGGCAACGAGAACGCAGTTCCGCGCGCCCCCCAACCCCACCGAACCCCGCCGAACCCCTCGAACGCCCCGGAACACCCGACGGTAAGTCAACGGGAACCACGACGGCACCAGCAACGACAGCGATATCGAGGCCGTCATCTGCCGCACGCAGCGCACTTGCAGGTGATGGATGCGCGTACGCCGGACTATTTCAGCGCACGTCAGCAGCGCGACCCGCGCCGGAGCGTTAGAATCTCGCGCGCAGATAAGACGCGCAAGTGGACGCGCAACAGCGACATCGGCAGCGACAACAACAGCGACAACAACAGCGTCAACGTCAACGTCGTCGATAAACGAGACAGCAATCAGCGCGCGAGATTTGTGTGCAGAAAGAGAGGCTCGCCGGCGCAGAACGCGGCAGCGAGAGCAGCAGCAGCGGCCAGCAGCACGTTTGACGCGACCGACTGGTGCGCGCCGCTCGTCGTCTTGCTCGCCACGGAAAGTTATGACGACGACGGGTTTGCGAGCGGATGGCTGGCCGCGCGCTCATGAATGACACCGGGCGAGGGGAGCAGAGGGGGGGATTATTTTCAGAAATCGTCGCTCTCTTCTCAGTCGCGATCCTGCGTTCCCTGCGCGCGCAGCAGTTTATCCGGCCGCGCCGCCCGAGCCGCTGCCACGCTGCCACGCGCAGCCTCGCAGTCGACGAATAGACTGGCTGGCAACCTCGTCTTCGCGCGAATCTCACGCTGCCGATGCGTAGGCTGACGTGGCGACACAGACGACCCTCCCTCCCCCTCCCCCGCCACCCGTCGCATTGCGCAACGCGGCTGTTGTCGCGCTTGTCGCGGTTGTCGCTGCCGCCGCTGACACCGACAACCGGCGGAGAGCAGCAATTAATGTCGTGCAACCGGTGCAGTCGGCTTGTCTGTCGCTGACTGGGTGTCAGCAGGCTGCGTACGCGAGCGCGACACTCAACCAGCGGAGGCGCAGCGTTCGCGCGGAGAAACACGTCCGGCGCGTCAAGTGCTCGCAGGCATTTGAAAGCAGCTGCGACGCGCGCAGACGACGTGCGGCGTGTTGCAGCGAGGGACGGAGATCGACGGTTGACTAGAATCGACGGCTGCAGCGAGGACGTCGGAGGCGCAGTGACGCCGCAGTGACGCCGAAGGAGGGCCGGCCAGCGAGAGCCGCAAGCAAGCCAGCAACTCGCAGAGCATCTCATCACTCCTCTCACTTCCCCGGTTGCTCAGTTCTTGGAATTCGCGACCGCCTGCCGGCCTGAAATGCCGCTCGCGCCAGCAGTTGGATTGCAGTGCTGAATGGGATTTTAACGGCTCAATCAGCGAGCGCCAGAAGTGCGTGAGAAAAACGCGACGAGCCTGCTGCTGCTGGGGGAGCCGCTGTGCAAGTGGCGCTCGCAGGCCAGCAACAACCTCTCCGCTCTCCGCTCTCCGCTGCTCTGTGATGTCTGCGCTCTGCTGAGCAGCGCATCGCTCGTGTTTTCAGTGGAAGGCAGCGCGACTCAGCGCAACGGCGACTGCGCGCGACTGCCACCGCGTAGGCCGCTGCTTCGACTTCCTTCGGCTTCTGCGTTCCCGTGTTGCGCCCGCTGTCGCTGTCGCTGCCGCTGCCGAGCCGACACGCTGCCGCTGTAGCGCTCCGCACTTCCTTGATGAGGCGTTTCTCCGCGCCGGTTGAAATGTTGATGCGGCGCAACGCTTCGAAAAGACTGCCGCGCCTCTCGCCGCTCGCCTCTCGTGTCGCTCGCTGGACGCCGCTCCTCGCTCGCCGCTCGCTCGTGGAAAACGAAAGCGACACAAGTCGCCGCCCGCTGCGTCGTCTGCGCTGCCTCCAGCTCGGCGCTGCTGGAACGCTCGACGTCAGCGTTGAGTCCGAGTAAGTTGCGGCGAAGTGGCGGCCGCTTTATTTGAGTGGATCGGCGGCGGGCGGCGAGCGGCGAGCGCGACCGATAACCGTTGATGGCGGTCATAAAACTACGCAGCGGCAGCGGCAGCGGCAGCGGCTTCGCTCGTTTGATGGAAATCTCAATTTTTCAGGCCGCGCAAACGCTGCAGCCCGCGAACTGCGAAAGCGCCAAAAATGTTGCTGCCGCTGCTCGGTGGAAATGGTGTGCGGCGTTGTTGTTGTTGCTTCTGTTTTATGCAAATCGCTACACGCGGCTGTCGTGTCGCTGGAAACAGAGGAGCGCAGCATCTGCGGCGTGCAACAACACGTCCGCAGCAACAAGCGCGCTCGCGACCAACAGCGTCGAGATTTTATCGGCCGGCCGAATTAGCATAAAATTTGCAATAATTTTTTCTATTGCATCCGAGCGCTGCCGACGTCGCGCGGCGCTGAGAGCCGAGCAGATCGCGCTGATGTCACGTCGGAGCGGCTGGCTGGCGCGGCCTGCCTTCCGCTGCCGCTGGCCGTGACAAGTCGTCGCAGCGAAAGCGCGGCCAGACGCTTGCAAGATGAAGAGCCGCCGCGCGCCGCGTGCTCCCCTCTTTTTAAATGAGAGCGGCTGCGTCGAAGTTGAGCGCCAATTAATATTAATAATTGCATGCAATGTGAGAGCGCGGCTGCGGCCGAGACTCAGAGAGCGTCTGCTCCGAACTCCGCTTCCTGAAGCAGCTCTCGAGTTGCTGCGCGACGCAGCTGCTCCACCGCCCTGCTTCGGTGACTCCGCTCAGCTCGCTCGCCACATTCCACGGCCGCGAATCCACGCCGCTCTGCGATGCCAGTCTCTCGGTCGCGAAATCAGCAAAGCGGCGCCGATGCGAGCCGAGCGGCGGCCGGCCAGACCTCAGTCAGCGCTGACTCATGCGGCGCGCAGCGGTCGGCGGGTCATTCCTCGCTCGTTCGAACGAATTCAATCAGCTGGACTGCGATTCCCTCGAATTCGCTCGCTCGGCCGCATTTCAAAGCGATTTCGGCAACTCGGCCAAAGCGAGTGAAAAGCCAGCCAGAGCGGTGGCGTGAGAACGAACTGCCGAGTGGAACTTCGAGAGGGCAGCCGATTGCTCACACTGCGACCGACTGCTTCTGCTGCGCCCGCTTCGGAGGCGAAACACACTTCGGGCGCCACACAGACACGCCACACGAACACGCGCTCGCGCTCGCGCACACGCAGCTGGCCGCGGCGTGCAAAACAAAGAGAACGATCGGTGTGTTGGTGGCAACTCGACTCGGAATCCACTGCCAACGGTCGCCGAGCGCAGAACGCCGAGCGCCGCCGTCAAAGAAGTTAATTATATCGGCACAACAACAACAACGGCAACAACAACCGTCAGCGCTGTGCACTCGCAGCTCGCAGCTCGCAGTGCAGCAGAAATAATTTAATGCAGTCGATTACGAATTGCAAATCGCGTTCTTGCTGCGCTTTATTTTTATTAAATTCATAAATTGGCCGCTGCACCGCCGTCGCGTTGCTGCGCGCTTCTGCGGCTCCGTTTAGCGGAATTTATGTGAGCGCCGCTCACCCGCTCGCTCGACGGATCAGTTGGCGGTCTCGCGTTGCGCGTGTCATCCAGCGGCGGCCGACGGCAGGACGAATCCGTGTGAGCGAGGGCCAGCTGCCCACAGCGGACCGGAGAGCGGAGAGCCTGAGGTGAGTTCGGTGGACAGGCTGCTCGCCAGAGGCGCCTCACACGCCAAAGGGTCTCAGAGAGCGCCAGGCGGGAGCAGCAGGGGTGAGCGGGACCGGGGAATCTCTCCAGATTGGGGGACGGGGGACTCGCGGTGCAGTGACCGTGGCTCAGCCCTCGCAGTGACTCACACGTCCACTCAATCTCCTCCTCCTCCTCCATCCCTCCACAATGCCGCCGGCAACCCGCTCACACGAACAACACGCCGCGAACTCGGCAGCACAGCGTCTCTCAACTGAACGGAGGTTCAGATTCTGAGCGCGGAGAGGCGAGCAGCGCGTATTTGTTGGTGGAGCGGGGTCGTCACGCGCACGACTCTCGCGTTCTGTGGTGTCGCTGCTGCCGACTGTGCAGCGCTTCGGTCCAGCGTCGTCCGTGCCTGTGATTGCGTTCCCCACACGCACACGCACACGCACACGCACACGTGCACGAGGCTCACTTCGGCTCAACTCGGTTCATGCCGAGTGCGCGTGCTCGGCCTGGCGTCGGCGGCCCGATAAGTCTGCCGCTCCTCCCTGGCCGCCGCTGTTGACAGCGACGTCAGGATCCGGCGACTCCCGCAACGCGACGTCCAGTGGCAGCAAATTATCGGAGGTTTAAAGTGCCGCAGCGTTGGTGGTCTGGAGGGGCAGCGGCGCTGCTGTTGTTGCACGATCCAGCGTCCACTTTAGCGAGACCGTCAACAATTAAAAGCTTCTCTCGATATCGTGTGCGAGCTGAAATCGGCATTTCAACGCGTGCCAGTTTTGCGCTCTGTTGGGCTTTCAGCGAAATAACAACAACAATGAGCAGCGTGATCGATATCCAGGCCGCAGCGCAACACAAACAATTTGCTCAGAAACGCTTGGACGCTTCAAAGGTTCACAAGACACGTCGCTGCCAAGCAAAGACAAGCGGAACGCGCGATTCCGCCAACTAATCGCGCGGACCGACGAGCGCCGCCGAAAAGCTGTTGACACGCGCTACGCGGCCGACGCGACACACGGGCGACACACGGGCGGCACTCGGGCGACACACGGGCGGCAGGCGATTTGGTGGACGCGAAGAAACTTGCCGGCTGCGTGTGTGTTGCACGCTGATCTGGAGCAGTCGAACCGGCTGGCGACTCCGTTTCGCAGGCCACCTCGCACTGGCAGCGCCAAGCAGCGCGTGTTTCGGGCGACACGCGACGCTCGCAGGCGACACGACAGGCGACGCGACAGGCGACGCGACAGGCGACGCGACAGCAAACCAGCCATTTGTAGCACGACAAACAAACAGACGAACCAGCGGACGAAACTAATTAGAGGACCGGATAACAATTCAGTTCTTCGACGGAAGGCAGCACCACGGCGTCGATCGCATCCACTCTCCGTCCGCGTGGACGCGACGCAAACCCGCTGCCCCCACCGACTTCCAGCGGGCGGCGGCCGCGACCGAGGCTGCGAGTTCACGCAGCTGCAGCCGGTTGATTGCTTCCCTCCAACTGCAGCCCGCCGCCCCTCCTGCGCAGGCCACGCAGTCCTTCGAAGGCAACTCGAATTTAATTCGTACCGCGCGCCCACTCAACTGCCCGCCGCCCCGCCCCTCCCTCCGCCCACCACCCACCGCCGCGCGAAGCTCATCTCAGCTCCAGTCGAGGGCTGCGATCGCGAGTCGTTCTCACCGCTTATCTGCGCGTCCGCATATTAAGTGGGTTCAGCCCACAATTATCGCAGAGGCATCAACACCAGCCGCCGCCCCTCGCTCTCTCCCTCTCTCTCTCTCCTTCGCTCTCCATCGCTCATCCTCTCGCAGCCCGCCGCGCGCACACATCAACGCGCTCCGCCGCAACGCTTCACTCGTAATCGACGAATGTGCGCGTCGCGCTTTGTTTACTTTGCGCTTTGTTATCGCGGCTCGCATTCGCGCGGCTGCGATCGCTCGCCGGATTACAATAATTTAACGTCATCATAATAAAACAATCAACGCGACTGCGCGGCAGGACGGCTCGAGTTGCAGGTACGCGTCGCAGGCTGTTCGGGGCGCCGATGGATGAATCCAGCGCTCGCTGTTCGCTCCTCCAAGGAGTTTTCAATAAATTGAGAGGTCACTTGGTCGAGGTCTGCGTGCTCCGTGTGTTTCCTGCGGGGCGTCGACGGCGCGCGCTGGCGGGCGGGACGGCGAACGCGAAGGTGGGTGGACGAGGAACCCTGCAATTCCGACGCCAACGCAGTTGATGAGCTCCGCTGACCTGCAGGAGTCGCCGAGTCGCGAGTCGCGAGTCGCGAGTGGCGAGTCGCCGAGTCGCAGATGGCTTCGCGGCTCACAATGGTTGTCCACGGTTGTTGTTGTTGCCGCGGGGCCGCACGTTTGAGCGCGCCGCCAACTCCGGAACTCAATTAACGGAGCCAGAAATCGAAACCAATTTCGACGCTCACCCCAAACTGCATTCGGAGCGCCGGAATGAGTGTGCCGTCGCCACATTTCGGCTCTTTTTTCGAAGGCACTTTGGACGCCTGGAAGCGACTCGGCTTCGTCACTCGTGATGCGTTGACTTCGCAGCCGCAACTTACGGCGTGGGATGTCGGCGTCGCCCAGCCGTTTAAGTCTCCCTACGTGCGGCGACGCCACGAGCGCGAGCGGCGGAAGAGTGCGCGGCTCGCTGGTGAGAACGCCAAATTAAGTTGTTATTTGCTCTGTCGCCACAGCACTGAGTTGCAGCGCGGCGCAGTGATCGCCTCGGGTTGCGTCGCCTCCCGACGAGCGAGAGGATGCGTCGTGCGAAGTGCAATCGAAGAGAGGCCGCTTTCCAGCCTCTCGCGTCGGCAGCAAGACCAGCGGCCGCTGCACGCTGCAGCCACCCACTCCGTCCGCCAAAACTTCCACAATGCGCGCCGCGGCGAGGCACCGACTTCCCTAAGTCGCCTCGCTCCCGCTTTGGATGCACGTCGGCTTCTAATGAGCAGCCGCGCTTATCAGCGGCCGACGTACGCGGCCGTCGGCTCGGCTGCCACGTCCCGGAACGGCAACCGCAAGTCCTTTTTAAAGCCGAACGCCGAGATACGAATCAAAGCTCTCGTTGCTATCGCGATCGCGTTCTCCTTTCTATTTACTTTCCGATTGCATTCCCCCCCCCCCACCCTCCCTCTGGAGACGCTGAGAGCAGAGAGGGCAGCGCGACTTAAGAGCGGCTGGCGCGCGAGGCGAGCGGGCGATCGAGCGACTGCATGCAGCGAGCGGTCTTGCTTGCGCTCGCTGCTCGCGGCTCCACTGGAGGACTGGCAGAAATATCGTTTTTAATTAGAGATCTCAGGCGCTGATATTCGTCTTGCTGTCAAATGCGATGCGATGCCATGCAATTCAATTGAAGGCGGCCGCTGGGGCAGCCGCTCCGCTCCAACTGCGCCGGCCGCTTGACCTTATTTGGCGCGACGTTTCGCGGCGCAGCGGCTCCGTCGATTAATTGCTGCGCGGACTACGATGTTCCGCGGCTCGCCAGCAGTCGCACACCTCCGCCCGTCACGGGTCTCGGCAGCCGACAGCTCAGAGCGCAACTCGGAGTCGCAACTCGGAGCGGCACAACACGAGACGCCGGCCACTGAATCCGTAAACAAGCCGCAGCGGAGTCGCAAGTGTGGCCAGCAAACAAATGACGGGAGCACGTGGAGCTGCAAAGATGAATTTTACGCAAAATTGTTCGGTTGTACGGTGGAATCCCATGAGTTGGCGGTACAGATTGGCCAGACTTCAGGTCGCGGGACTTCTCGGTTAAGCAAGTCTGTTGCCAGACGTAAGTCAGGTGCGTCGCTCCTCGTTGGCGGCACGTTGGCTGTTGCGTCCCTCGCTCCACGACCACTCGAAGACCTGACCAACCGGCAGAGTTGCACCGCACCTCCGGCAATTTCGCGGCTGCAACAGACGGGGATCGCGTTCGTCAGCGCGACAACTCAACAGCCGAGCGATGAAGATGACAAATACTGACGATCCACTCGAGCTGGCTTTCGCAGCCTCATCCGGACGTCGTTGTTGCCGCCGCCCGAGTTGTCGCAGCTGTCGCACGCCGCAGGTCTCGCCGGAGGAAATCTAAACAGTTGGCTTCGTTGCCGTCCGCTTTGCTGCCATCGCAGCTCACTAACGACAGCACAAGCAACCGCAGGACAAAACGGTGCAGTCGAAAAAAACCGAAATGACCGAAAATCTTGGAACGCGAGAAGACCCAACGGTCTTCGGAGGCACAAACTCTGGATTTACGAGGCCGCGGTTGCTTTCATCTCGCAACAGAGGACGCTCGGCAGCACAGAAGCTGCTGGCGACGCGGCAGTCAGCGAGAGCCACCGCAGCTCGCCGCAGTTCTGGAGCGGCGCAACCGCGGTCGCTGCTGATGTGGCGACTGGCGACTGGCGACTGGCGACAAAAACGCGCCGCTGCCGTGGCTGTAACGGAGAGCTGACGGGCTCGTGCGCCGGCCGGCTTTTGTCGGAAGCGGCGTGGACGCTGCACCGACCCACGAACTCGCCAGTCTTCTGTCCGGCGAAAGTCCGGCCGCTAATTTGTTCACAAATTAGCCTCGCCATCGATGGCCCGTTTTTCTGAAGCACTTCGACCGGATTCTTGCTCAGGAAAAAGTGAAAGTAAGTCCACCGCACACACGCTCCGCGCTCCGGCCGCAGCACTCCGCACTCCGCGAGCAGCGAGCAGCGAGCAGCTCCCTCGGCATCTCGACGAAGCCGTGGCAGTCACCGCAGACACCGCAGACACCGCAGGCACCGCTGCCTCGACCGCCTCGCCGAAGCCGCAGAATCGTGACCAATTTGGTTTATTTACACGGAGCGACATGCATCTCCGCAGAGGCAGAGAGGTCGCTGGAGCGCTCGGAGGGCTGCAAGTAGGACTCGTTCATGTGCAGCACGACGTGCGGCGTGCGACGTGCGAGCGGCACGCAAGTGGGTCCCCATTACGTCGCGAGTGCAGCACCTGAGGGATGTCCGAGGATTCCCCGCGAGGTGCTCTGGCAGCCCCGCTCGCCGGTGGCTGCTCTTGAAAAAGCGAATGAAGGCGGAGAGGCGGAGAGGCGGACGGACGAGTTTGGTGCGAAGCAAATGTCGGCCCAGGCGAGCGTAAGATTTGCCGAACCTCGCTAGAGGTGCTCCGCCGCTAAGGAGTCCGCGTCGCATTTTCTCGGGGACAAAATCTCGCAGCTTTTCTCACGCTCGCACAACGCGCGCTGATCTTTGCTTCTTATTGTCTCGGCTTCTCTTGCACGCGACACGCTGTCGCTCCAGCGCCTCCGCTTCGAGCTGCAGCCGCACATCGGCCGGCGGCAGCAGCGATTCGGCCAAATCGAGCGCGGCAACCAAATAAACTGGCGCACGCGCGTCCCCTCGCGCAAAAGCGGACAATCCAGGCGATTCTGCGAAACTAGCGCGCGCTCGAGCGCGATGGCATCAGCGAGGCGCACAAATTCGTCATTCGCGGCGAAGTCGATGTGTGCGCGACGGCGACGAAATCCGCCCGCAGCAGCGACTTGTTTTCGCTTTCCGCAGATTGAAGTCGCGATGCATTCCTCTCAGGCGACCTCTCGACGCCGGGTCAACCCGCAGCGGCGAAACCGGCCGCGGCAGCAGTGGGCAGCGCGCTGGTGCAGCGAGCGCCAGTAATGAGCGGCAGTCGCTCGCGTGCAGCTGTCAGCAGCTCCTGGCATCGAGCTGCAAGTCATACGTAATCGACGTGTTTAATCCTCGTCGACGGGGCACCTCCCGCGCCCCCCACCCCTCCGCCAGACCTTCCCCTCGCCACTCGCCCCTCGCCAGACGGAGTCCGCAATCCATCGCTACGTTGCGCCACGAATCTTGCTGCAAGTCGAGGGCGGGGGCGGTGTGCCGTGCTGATGGCGGCCCCACCGCTGGCAGCGCCCCTCCTCCTCCTCCTGCCGAGCGCTGATCGCGTTAACCGCAGCCGCAGTGTTGGCGCTGATTGGCTCGCCGCGTTGAATGCCGCGTTGAATGCCGCGGTCCAGCAGGCGCGCGCTTCATTAGGTTGCATTCGTCACGATTTGGACGCATCGAATCCGTGGAGCAGCAGTGGACGCCGTCCAGCCGGCGGCGGCGAGGGGGCAGCGAGCAGCACCTGTCGGTGTCGGGAGTCTCCAATGGACTCGGCGGCCGACATCTTCTGCAGCGACATCTTCCGGCGAAGTCAGTGCGTCCGAAACCCGTCTGAGTGAAGTCGCGTCGTCAAACCCGCGCCCGCAATCGCATGCAGGCCGTGAAGGGGTACGCAACGCGCCCTTAAATGCTGCCCAGGACCGTTTTCGAGCGGACGCTTTGTTGGGCTCCAAGCAGCGGACTGTGGAACCGCGTTGCCAGAGACGCCACCGGATCGTCTCGGGTGCAGCAGCGCGCGCAACGAGGCCGCCTTGACTGGGTTGCTGGCGAGCAGCAGCGAGAACAGCAGCCGGCAACAACAACACTGCCGAGTGGCCAATTTGACAGCCGGCCATTTTTCAATCCGCGATGCGAAACCGACGACGACGGCCTGCGATCTGCGATGGCGGCTGGCACGGCGGTGAAACTGGAAACCGCAAATGTTTCGATTCTTTACAACAACAACAACAGCAGCAACAGCAACAGCAACAGCAACAGCAACAGCAACAGCAACAGCAACACCAACACCAACGCCGACAACAACAGCAGTAATTGCAAGTGTTGCAGTGAATTGCTGCGCACAAAAAGCACTCCGAGGGACGAACAACTCGTCAGTCGGTCAGTCGGTCAGTCGGTCAGTCAGTCAGAAGCGCAGGCGGACGCAAATTCGCGCGATTCGTTGCATAGTCGGCTTCGGCTATTTTCGCGCGCGTGCGTGTGTGTGAGCTCGCGCTCAGTCCAACACGGTAGCTGTTGTCAGTATGTGAGGAATTACCGTAATTCTTTCGAAATCAGTTCCAGCGTTCCTGCTGCCGTCACCTCCGTCGTTGTTGGTGTGTCGTTGCCAAGTGTCTGCGAAGTCTGACGCTTTGAATCGATGGAGTCGGAGTTCAGGATTCAAGGCCTCTCTCTGTGCTCGCTTCTCGTGAGCGCCACAGAGCGCTCGCTATTTTGTCTCGACTCGTATTTAAAATGATTTACCGTAAATGCCGTTTGTTGTTGGTTCGCTGGCTCTGCGGGCCGTCGGTTGCTGTGCAGCGCAGTAGCGATTTAATCAGCTGCAGCCGCCACCGCCGCAGCGAGCAGCGAACAGCGAGCAGCGAACAGCGAACTCTTGCGCAATGGCGACCGTGACATAACGGTAGTCGTACACGTTGCTCAAATTAAAGCGCCACCGACGCGAAAGCGAGCAACAACAACTGCACCGACACACACACACACACACACACACAGCAGAGAGCGTTCCAGTGTGTGTGCGGATCAGTCGGCGGACCGCGCAGAAGTCGTGAGCGAGTCGGTGAGTTGCGCGCGGATTCTGCTTAATGAGACCGCTCGGGATTTAATGAGCGCGAAGCCGACTGCTCAACGTGGCGACGAAGACCGCTGGCCACCTCGCTGGTGTTGGCGGTCCGCGTCCCTCAGTTCGAATGTCGGCGACGGCGTCCTCTTTGCGAGCTCATCGCTCATCGCTCGTCGCTCGTCGCTCATCGCTCATCGCTCGTCGCTCGTCGCTCGTCGGTCGGCGCCTCAGACTCCTCCGGTGCCTTGAGGCGCGTAACAGCGGCGGCCGCTGAAGACGCGCCGGTGTGCTGATTCCGGAGCCCGCGAGTCGTTGTTGTCGCGTCGTTGTGTAACTCACGACGACGACAATTCACGGCAGGACCTTTCGTGACCTACAACGTGTTGCGCTTGCTGTTGTTGCCGGTTGGAGCCGACGGACGGCTGCAGCGACGTCGAAGCCGAGCGAAATCGAAGCGCGTCGAAGCGTCGCAGCGACGCACACGACCAACCAACCAACCAACGGTGGCACGTCGGGCGAAGTGGAGGCATTTTGAGGTTTCGCTGCAGTTGCGCTGTTGCGGCCGCTCGTTGTTGTTGCTGCTGGAAGTGAGACAAATCGGTCGCCTCGAACGCTTACACGAGTCACTCGAAGGGCCGCCGAAGCGTGGCGCGTCACAGAGTTCGGAGCAGCGACGAGTGGCAGTCGTTGTTCTCGTTGCTCAACTTCCAGTTGCTGAGCGCTTCGATGAAGCCGGCGTCGGCGTCGGCGTCGGCGTCGTTGTTCGGAGTGAAACGAGAGCGAGTCCATCCCAGCGAGCGAATCTGTTGGAGTTTCAAACCCCTCGGAATTTCGCGGATGTCGTGAGACGACGGCGTTGTTGGTGTTGCGGTTGTCGTCGCTTCACGTGCAGCATTCGAGGTCGCGCGGCCGACAGCAGAGCAGCAGACGGAGACGGAGTTCCGAGGCCTGCAAAGTGAAGCCAGCCGCGACAGTCGCCTCAGCGTCCCTGCGCTCCCAACTGCTGACATTTATTTCGACAAGACAAGCGAACAAAGTGTCGCGCTGCGAATCTCATAAATCGGCTGCAGCTGTTGCACCGTCGCAGTACACGCGGCAACCGCAACAACAACGTTTTCCACTTAATAGCTGCTGCTGCTGCTGCTGCCGCTGCTAAGCCGCTTCAGAGCGCGAACGAGTCTTCATCTCGCTCATTACTCATTCCTAATTCGCCTCTGCTGCCGTGGGCGGCCGAGCGCAGGAGGCGCGCGACGCACTGCCGACTGCGCCGTCGACCGCAGCGAGCTCCAGCGCGAGCGTGGCCCACTTCCAGCGGGTACCGCGAGCGCGCCCGGACCGGACCGCGAGAGACGCCGTGGGGCGAGAGAGTGCTGCGGCGACTCTCGCGGAGCAGCCCTCCCGCAGCCCGCAGGCCGCGCGGCCGCCTGATCGGAAGTTCGCAGCCGGGACCCACTGTGCGGGCGCGTCGCTCCAACGCAGCGCGCAGTGCGCCGGCATCATTAATTCCGCGCCAGTAGAATTAAATTGACGCAAACGATTTGCGCGTCCCCGCAACTGGCGGCGGCGGCGGCCACGCGTAGGCCGCGTTCGCGATTTGCATAAAAAGATGTGCGAGTCTGAGCGACGAGCAGCAGCGTCGTCTTCCGATCGCTCCCGCTCCCGCTCGCGCCGCCGCTCGCGACTCCTCTGCCAGCACGAAAGCTACAAATCATTCTTTGCTCGGCCGCGCTCCCCTCCGTCCCTCGTGCAGGTCTGACAAATCGCCGAATTAATTGCGAAACACTTTTGGTTTCGTTCGCCGGCGCGTCGGATGAGTAATGCAGCGCTGCGTGCGACGGGAGGCCGCCGGAGCGTCGAGGCGTCGTGCTGGGCGAGCGCTCGGAGTGCGGAGTGCGCATCCTGGCAGGACTCAGCGAGGACTCAGCGAGGACTCAGTGCAACAAACGCGTTTTAATGCCGGGACAGGCGACTCCAGGAACGACCGAAACTCTCATTGCGGTGGACGGGCGAATCGCTCAGCTCAGCTGCGAGTGATGAGAGCTGGCAAACTCTAGCGATTAAACAAAATGATAGCTGCAGTCACCAGCCGCAAAAATTGATTTGCCAAAAAATTGACAACAAAAACAATTGTTAAAATTGCAGTAATAAAGTGAACGCAAGAGTGAGAAATTAAGAAAAATGGATGAAGAATGGATGCGAGAGAAATAATGTAAAAATTCTCTGTCGCTATTAAAATGAGAATCAAAGCGTCTGCAAGCGGCCAAACAGAGCGGCGAAGGGGAAATTTTACGTTGTTCTCGGCTACCATGAGAGCGCATGTAATTCTGACAGATGGGAGTTGCAGTTATGATTGTGTTTCGCCGCTATGATTGTGTTTCGCCGCTATGATTGTGTTTGCCGCTATGATTGTGTTTTGCCGCTATGATTGTATTTCACCGCTATGATTGTGTTTCGCCGCTATGATTGTGTTCAAGCTATTTGAGTGCTAGGAAGCCACATAAGAAGCGTGACGGGCTTGCCGCGGAAGGATTTCGGAAGTTCGCTCCGTGGCCCCTTCGCACCTCGAATCCCGTCCTCGTTGACTGGGATATTAAGAGCCGCGGCTGCCGCGCCCGGCTGAAACGCGGGCCGACAACTCGTGTCACGCGTTCGACTAATTAAAACAAACGGCGAGCGCGTCTCGTATACAACGGAGACCCGTGCAGCGGCCGCAAGAGCTGCCACATGTAAGCGAGCAGCAGCGACAACGTCAGCAGCATGACGACATCAAAGGGCGAAAACTCGGCCGGCGCCGGTTCGGTGGGGTTCGTTTCTTAAGTCTTCTGGTCTTCTGGTCTTCTGGTCTTCCCGTCCTTCCATCGCTGGAAGTTCGAACGACTCCGCTCGCACTGATTTGCTGCGACGTTATGTCTCAATCGCATTTGCACACATGTTGTTGCAACATGTTGCTGGTGCCGAGCCGTTGTTTGCAGAAATTTATTGCCTGCTAATTTGTTGTCATCGGCGTTGCTGCGCCGACGGCGGTGCCCGCTGCCGGAGGAGAACGGAACCGCGCCGCTGCGCTCGCCTTTATTTATGCTGCTGGTGGCAGCAACAGCGGCAGCGCACTGCCAGGACTCGCACGCCAAAACAGCGCAAACACGTGTTGCAGCCGCATGTGGCAGCGCGGCCGCGAGGCAGGCATTTTAAGTGGATTGCTGTGTGCCGCACGCACGCCCGTCACTTGAGGCCAACAGCGAAAACAACTCGCTGGCGACAAGAATGCCTGTCGCACTCAGAGTATTCAATTTCCCTGCCACCGGCGGCCGGCGGACGGAGGACGGAGGAGCTGAGGGAGAGCAGTGGGCTACCACGTTGAATTTGCTAGTTTAACTTCACTTGATTTACTAATCAATTGATGTGGTTAATTTATTCAGCTTTGATCGGTTGCTTCAGTGAAAAAAGAAACGAGGGAGGGGTAAATGAAGCCAAAAACCAGCACGGAAGTCAGTCCAGTCTGACTACGAAAGAACGGCGGGACGAGGGAACGCAGGGGCGGATGAATGGAGGGACGGACGGACAGAAAGGAGCGACAGAAGGGCGTTCGGAAGCGTGGAACGGACGAAGTCGCCCAACAGCGTCGAATCTGCACCGGAGAGGATTTGCTTCCTTCCAATTTCTACCCACTCCAGGACATAAAAACACGCCAGCGAGGCCGAGGCCAGGATTGAAAGCGAAACGGACACCAAGACGTTTCAATCTCGCGCCGCAAACAAGTTAATTGATTGCGCTGCATGAGTGGTGGGTGACGGAATGAGTCCTGCAGGGACACCAGACACGGGCCACCCAAGCGCGCCAGACAACAGCCAGCGTAAGCGCACCGAACAACAGGAACGCGCGCGGATCTGCTCAACCCTGCAGGTCAACGAAACCCGCTCAGGTGCCAAATGAATCCCCACATCCGAGGGCGTCGAAAACAGACGTTCGAGTGGCTTCAGGAGCGGGCGCGGAAGCGACGGCTGCGGGCGGCATTCTGCGTCCCTGAAGGCGTTTAAATCGCCATAAATTAATAAGCGGCCATTAGCTGCGACGACACCGCGTTCGGGCTCCATAAATTCGGATTTGGGAAGCCTCGAGAGCATCGCAAGCGCCCCTCGCTCCCGAACGAAGCACGGCGCTGATGCCGGTGTCGTTAAACCAACAAAAAGTCGGGCTCACCAGTCGCAGGCGCAGGGAGCACCACGCGCGGCGGGCACCCCGTCAGCGGGTCGAGAATTAGTCGTCGTTAGCCGACTCCGGCCTTGCGGCGGAATTCCGCTCGCTGCTAATTTATGCCCTCGGCAATTAGCGCGGGCTGGAGTTCGGCGAACACGAATTCGGTGACCCTGGCGAGGCGCTGGAATGCGTTGCACTACCAAGCACGCGCAGCTGATTTGTCCCCCGAAATCAGCGAGGAGTCGATTCAAGGAATCCCAACACCGGCTGACTTCACGCGGACAGCTGAAAGCGCAGACACAAATCGTCGGCATCGACATCGACATCGACGTCGACGCCACAGAGCGAACATTCGGCGGCGTCCCACAACTGTGACTAACAACATCAGCAGGCGCATCTCAGAGCTCCTGTCTGCTCAGCTTCAGCGTGAAGCACTTCAAGTTCGCGTCTTAAGTGCTTCGCGCTGACGCGGCTAGCAAGCCTTCTGGGCTGCCGAGCGAACCGCATGCGTTGCCGCCGCTTAATGGGTCAATAAATGGTTATTGACGTTCGCTAGGGAGTTACTTGACACTCGATGACGCGCTGGCCAGCAGTCCGGCCACCACTGCGACTCTGTTCGCAAGCCCAGCGGAGTTTCCCTCCCGCAACGAAATTAAGTACGAGTATCTGCGCGCCGTCAACACTTGGATTCGCATTAAAGTATCCCGTTATTTTATTGCTGCTGCAGTTGCCGTGCCGGCTGAATGCCGTCCGCGGTTGTTGTTGCTTTCGCTTTAATTGGGTTCCGTCCCGTGCAGCCGGTGTGGCTGGTTGCAAATCCTCGCCAGAGCTGAGGTTGAGCACACGTTAAAAGCGATCCCACGCATCCCCGTGTTTGATTGAGTTCCTTAAGCGCCGGGAGCCCGCTGCTCCTCCGCTCGAACTGACGGGAGAGCGGAGACTGCAATGCGTCTGAAGCGCACCACGACTGCTTCTCTTCTTCGCTCTCGCTGACCGCACTCAGTTTGTAGGAACGAATTACCGACTGCCGCCTCTTCTGGTGGCGAAGCGCCATGCTGGACAGACGCAGTCGCGCGCTCTGAGCCGCAACTTCTTCTGTGGAGGAGGCCACGCAAAGAATGGCCCCTCAACTTGAACGTTGTCAGTGCAATCGAAGCCAAAGTCAAAACGCCCGATGCTGCAGCAGCAACAACATCAGCAACAAACACGCTCGTAATAACACAGCCTGGGGCGCAGGAAGTGGAGCACGCTATGCTGGCGGGGCAGGGGCTGCAACGCAGATAAAACGAGGCACTGCTAAGTCGCCGGGATGGCAGGCAGCCACAGCGGCCGCAGCAACGTCTTCCTTGCCCTTCCTCCGGCCGCCCCACAGCTTTTGATTGAGCGTATTCATTGTTGATTCGATGCAACGAGAAGCAGATGATCGCTGCAATCGCGACCCGCGGTGTCTCTGTGCTGCGGCGTGCGTCCCAGTGAATTTTGTCGTTGGAGAAACACCAGGACCACCTCGCGCCACAGCCAGTGGAAGAAGCAGCTTGGCGCTGCGCTGTGTGGTGCGCGTTCACTCTGCCAGATCGCATTCGTCTGATAAGAGAAAACTATAATCGTCGGCGGAAGAAGACTCCTGAAGCCAGCGAGATGGAGAGGAATATTAACTCGCACAACAGCACAGCCGTCGCAGGACAATCGGCGAAGGCGTTGATAAGCTGAAAGATGCATAATTTCAACGCGCAGATACAATAACTTGCAGATACACTATCGGCGCACTCGGCAGCGGCTCAGCGAGGCGGCAGGAAAACACATCGTTGTTGTTGTCCATTGACCAGTGCAGAGGGAGGAGCTCCACAAACCCACTCTTGCAGACAGCCGGAGCAATCCAAGCGTTGCTCTTCGCACAGGACCAGAGGGCGAGTCGTCGCTGCTGCGGAGCCACGTATCGTGGAAGGCGGGCGCCAGCGGTCTCCAGTGAACAGTGGCTCCCAGGCCAGAACCAATCTTCTCGTCTCCGCCCATTCCCCGGTTGCGTCTCGGTGCCCATCCGTGGTCTCCGCAGCTGCTCCGTCTGCTGCCGGCAGCCCTCCAAGGAACGGCTGGTCCTCGCTCAAACAAACTCCAGTGAAGCAGCAGCAGCAGCTCTCGGAGTCTTTCCTGGTTGGTATAGAGCGACACTGTGGGCTCTTTTGCTCACCATCGAGGACACCAACTTCATTCTGCACACCATGCGGAGCTGCAAAAGACAGCATTCAGTTGCCACTTCAAGCAACTGCGACTCGTAAGATTACATGTTGGAGCTGCGTGTAATATATTTCAAGGTTTCGAGATCAAAGGTTTCTAGATCATTAACAGTAACTCTTTATGAGTCGACGTCGCTTGTAACCCGGCTTTCCACCCCGCAACTTGCAGGGCACAGGTCGCCACCAAAGAAGGAAGACTTCAAGTTGAAGAGGTTAACCGTCCAACAGAGGGGTAACAATTGCCCTTTCCGTTCTTAGAATACCTAGAAACAAACTTCCGAGACAAGTTTTTCGTTTGCCAGCCTAAAACGGGCTCGCAAGGCCACTCCGAAGAAACTCAACCTGCGTCGTAAGAACCAGCACGCTATTTTTCTCCGCAATGGAAGACTCGAATTTAGAATAGAAGAGGTGGAGAAGGAGCCCGTGCAGCGCAAGCAGGTTCCACTGATCTCCACACCCATTTCGCTGAAGCGGCAGCAGCCTTTTGATGCTGCTACGGAAAAACACCGACCTCATGTTTTACGAACGTTTATTTGAGTTTATAAGGAAAATTACGAGCGCAAAGTAAGAACTAAAAAGCAAATGTAGGTGTTGATAGAATAGTTGAGTAAAATAGGAACTCCAGCCCTAGTGGCGAATGGGACTGGAGTGAAGATTAGTCGAGGCTGAGGCGACTCCGAACGCAGAAGTGCTCCTTCCTTCCCTCCAGCGTCGCAGCAGTCGTCTCAACGTCGCGGTCGTCTCGGCAGCCGTTTCGTTAGCCAGGTTCGTCAGCAGTAACTTTCGCTGCAACGCGTCACTCCGCGCTGCTTCACTTCAGCGGACACACGCCCTGCCAGATCTCGCCGTAGATCAGGTCCGGCGTTATGCGCACCGGCTTCTTGTTGATCTGTACATTGCGCATGCAACCCTTAAAGGTCTTCTTCGTCTTCAGACCAGGCGCCTTGTTGAACGCCTGGTGGCCACCGAGAAAGAGTGGTCGGTTCGTCTTGGTCAGTGTGGAGCCCTCCTGGCCCACGCCGGGGTTCGTGCTGATGTAGTCCACGGAGATCGTGATAACGAACTTTGACTTCACCGCCTGTACGTTGCGCCACCTGCCGTCGCAGTAGCTGCCGTTGTCGGGTAGGGTGTAGTTCGTGACCACGATGTTCTTCGAGTCCGACTTGACGGTGAACCACAAGTTGTTGTCGACCAGCTCCAGGATCATGTAGGCGTTCTTTCCGTGCACTGAGAACAGTAGGCCGTTCGGGTCGCGCGGCCGGATGTCAAAGTTGATGCTGAAGTCGGTTCCGACGGTGAACCGCTCGAAGAGCTTCACGTAGCCTACAGGCTGGCTGAAGAAGAGCCCATTCTCGACCTCCTCGGAGCAAGGCACCACACCATGCACGTGCGGCTCCTTCTCCAGCGGCAAGCCGTTCACCTTGATCTCGCGCAGGCAGCCGTTGTAGTACCAGCGGTTGCCGCCCTGATCGGTATTGCTCCGGACGTCTTCCTCGATGTGCTTCGGAATTCCGCCCACGTACACGGGGAATTCGACCATCATGGGTCTCGCCGAGCGCTCATCCACGTCGGTCGACCCGTCCTGCTCGACGCCGTCGACTACGAGGCTTATCTTGCGGCTGGTCCGCACGAACTCAATGGTGTGCCAGGCGTCATCGTTTAGCTCCACGTTACTGGAGATATTGGCTACGATGGGCCCTACCCGTATCTGGTGGTGGACGCGACCCTCGCTCACGTAGACTGCAATGAAGTCCGTGTGGCGTTTGTCGGCTGCGTAGAAAAGCAGGCCGCTCGGGTAGCCCGTTCGGAACTGCAAGCTTATATCGTAGTGCTTGCGCAGCTTTACCGGCAACCAAGGAATCTCCACCCGTTGCTCGCGCAGGGAGAAGAACCGGTACCCCGCTTCCGTGAAGTCTACGTCGAAGTCGGGACGCACGGGCAGCTTGCATCGGGGATCATCGGGTTTTTTGGGCTCGGGCAGCACTTTGGGCTTACGTGTTGCAGTGGTCGACGCTGGCGCGGGCTCTGGTTTTCGCTCCAGCTCCGCTGCAGGTTCTAGTTCCCGCTCTGGCTCTGGCTCCGGTTCCGGTTCTGGTTCTAGATCAGGCAGCAAATCGGGCAAAGGTTTTTTGGTTGTTGTTGTAGTGGTAGTCGAAGTGGTCGTGGTGGACGTAGTAGTTGTAGTTGTGCTGGTGGTGGAAACTACGCCGGTCTTTTTCAAGATTCCTTCGGTTGTGGTCGCGAGGTGCAGCGTGTTCTCAGGAACTGGACGCGGCAACAACTCGTTCTCACCGCCCGGGAAATACATGGGCACCGCAGCGGGGTCGTATGCTGCGAAGAGGAAAATGTCTCATAAACTCAGAGGAAGTTCCTTATCTCAAGGACTTACCTAGAACGTCCGAGGGGCAGCCATTAACGTTGCCGTTCTTCTTCTCGGTACTGTCGGCGAAGTTGATGATCTCGCTATTGACGGTGACGTCGCTAATGCAGCCCACAAAATAGGCTAGCGTGGAAAGTGCAGAGGGAGGAGCTCCACAAACCCACTCTTGCAGACAGCCGGAGCAATCCAAGCGTTGCTCTTCGCACAGGACCAGAGGGCGAGTCGTCGCTGCTGCGGAGCCACGTATCGTGGAAGGCGGGCGCCAGCGGTCTCCAGTGAACAGTGGCTCCCAGGCCAGAACCAATCTTCTCGTCTCCGCCCATTCCCCGGTTGCGTCTCGGTGCCCATCCGTGGTCTCCGCAGCTGCTCCGTCTGCTGCCGGCAGCCCTCCAAGGAACGGCTGGTCCTCGCTCAAACAAACTCCAGTGAAGCAGCAGCAGCAGCTCTCGGAGTCTTTCCTGGTTGGTATAGAGCGACACTGTGGGCTCTTTTGCTCACCATCGAGGACACCAACTTCATTCTGCACACCATGCGGAGCTGCAAAAGACAGCATTCAGTTGCCACTTCAAGCAACTGCGACTCGTAAGATTACATGTTGGAGCTGCGTGTAATATATTTCAAGGTTTCGAGATCAAAGGTTTCTAGATCATTAACAGTAACTCTTTATGAGTCGACGTCGCTTGTAACCCGGCTTTCCACCCCGCAACTTGCAGGGCACAGGTCGCCACCAAAGAAGGAAGACTTCAAGTTGAAGAGGTTAACCGTCCAACAGAGGGGTAACAATTGCCCTTTCCGTTCTTAGAATACCTAGAAACAAACTTCCGAGACAAGTTTTTCGTTTGCCAGCCTAAAACGGGCTCGCAAGGCCACTCCGAAGAAACTCAACCTGCGTCGTAAGAACCAGCACGCTATTTTTCTCCGCAATGGAAGACTCGAATTTAGAATAGAAGAGGTGGAGAAGGAGCCCGTGCAGCGCAAGCAGGTTCCACTGATCTCCACACCCATTTCGCTGAAGCGGCAGCAGCCTTTTGATGCTGCTACGGAAAAACACCGACCTCATGTTTTACGAACGTTTATTTGAGTTTATAAGGAAAATTACGAGCGCAAAGTAAGAACTAAAAAGCAAATGTAGGTGTTGATAGAATAGTTGAGTAAAATAGGAACTCCAGCCCTAGTGGCGAATGGGACTGGAGTGAAGATTAGTCGAGGCTGAGGCGACTCCGAACGCAGAAGTGCTCCTTCCTTCCCTCCAGCGTCGCAGCAGTCGTCTCAACGTCGCGGTCGTCTCGGCAGCCGTTTCGTTAGCCAGGTTCGTCAGCAGTAACTTTCGCTGCAACGCGTCACTCCGCGCTGCTTCACTTCAGCGGACACACGCCCTGCCAGATCTCGCCGTAGATCAGGTCCGGCGTTATGCGCACCGGCTTCTTGTTGATCTGTACATTGCGCATGCAACCCTTAAAGGTCTTCTTCGTCTTCAGACCAGGCGCCTTGTTGAACGCCTGGTGGCCACCGAGAAAGAGTGGTCGGTTCGTCTTGGTCAGTGTGGAGCCCTCCTGGCCCACGCCGGGGTTCGTGCTGATGTAGTCCACGGAGATCGTGATAACGAACTTTGACTTCACCGCCTGTACGTTGCGCCACCTGCCGTCGCAGTAGCTGCCGTTGTCGGGTAGGGTGTAGTTCGTGACCACGATGTTCTTCGAGTCCGACTTGACGGTGAACCACAAGTTGTTGTCGACCAGCTCCAGGATCATGTAGGCGTTCTTTCCGTGCACTGAGAACAGTAGGCCGTTCGGGTCGCGCGGCCGGATGTCAAAGTTGATGCTGAAGTCGGTTCCGACGGTGAACCGCTCGAAGAGCTTCACGTAGCCTACAGGCTGGCTGAAGAAGAGCCCATTCTCGACCTCCTCGGAGCAAGGCACCACACCATGCACGTGCGGCTCCTTCTCCAGCGGCAAGCCGTTCACCTTGATCTCGCGCAGGCAGCCGTTGTAGTACCAGCGGTTGCCGCCCTGATCGGTATTGCTCCGGACGTCTTCCTCGATGTGCTTCGGAATTCCGCCCACGTACACGGGGAATTCGACCATCATGGGTCTCGCCGAGCGCTCATCCACGTCGGTCGACCCGTCCTGCTCGACGCCGTCGACTACGAGGCTTATCTTGCGGCTGGTCCGCACGAACTCAATGGTGTGCCAGGCGTCATCGTTTAGCTCCACGTTACTGGAGATATTGGCTACGATGGGCCCTACCCGTATCTGGTGGTGGACGCGACCCTCGCTCACGTAGACTGCAATGAAGTCCGTGTGGCGTTTGTCGGCTGCGTAGAAAAGCAGGCCGCTCGGGTAGCCCGTTCGGAACTGCAAGCTTATATCGTAGTGCTTGCGCAGCTTTACCGGCAACCAAGGAATCTCCACCCGTTGCTCGCGCAGGGAGAAGAACCGGTACCCCGCTTCCGTGAAGTCTACGTCGAAGTCGGGACGCACGGGCAGCTTGCATCGGGGATCATCGGGTTTTTTGGGCTCGGGCAGCACTTTGGGCTTACGTGTTGCAGTGGTCGACGCTGGCGCGGGCTCTGGTTTTCGCTCCAGCTCCGCTGCAGGTTCTAGTTCCCGCTCTGGCTCTGGCTCCGGTTCCGGTTCTGGTTCTAGATCAGGCAGCAAATCGGGCAAAGGTTTTTTGGTTGTTGTTGTAGTGGTAGTCGAAGTGGTCGTGGTGGACGTAGTAGTTGTAGTTGTGCTGGTGGTGGAAACTACGCCGGTCTTTTTCAAGATTCCTTCGGTTGTGGTCGCGAGGTGCAGCGTGTTCTCAGGAACTGGACGCGGCAACAACTCGTTCTCACCGCCCGGGAAATACATGGGCACCGCAGCGGGGTCGTATGCTGCGAAGAGGAAAATGTCTCATAAACTCAGAGGAAGTTCCTTATCTCAAGGACTTACCTAGAACGTCCGAGGGGCAGCCATTAACGTTGCCGTTCTTCTTCTCGGTACTGTCGGCGAAGTTGATGATCTCGCTATTGACGGTGACGTCGCTAATGCAGCCCACAAAATAGGCTAGCGTGGAAAGCGCCCCGAGGGGCGGTATGTAGTTGTCGGGCAGGCCTCCGAAGAAGATGTCGCCAGCGCGAATGTTCAGTGGCTCTGGCGGGTACGATAGGCTGCAAGAAACACGATTAGTGGACTCAAGATACGCGAGGTGCACACGGGGGAAAATTTATGCCCTAACTGTGTCCCCAACTCAGATTTTAAAATGTTCCTTTATATGCCAGAAGAAAAACTTGAAATCGTTTTGGACACATATCTAATTTTACGAAATTATCTCGCCGGAAACTCTAATGGTATTCAATTTTAATTAAAAGTGAGTGTTAAAACCTCTCTAGCAATTCGTTCGGTTGCCCTTTTCTTGCCATAACGAGCCGATTGTGACGGACTGCCTATTTAATACGACCCACTCTATAAAGCGGAATTAGTGTTTCTCCCCCGCAGGGATTTATACTTTCTCTGGAGACCTCATTCTACTCACACTACCCGACTTACCGTTTGTCCTCCAAATCGTCGATCGACAGACGCAGTTGGTGGCGGTCGTGGTGCACCGTCACCACGTGCTCCTCGCCGTCATTCAGTTTGCGCAGGTCGGACACCAGTTCCCCGCCCATGCTGCGCAGTGTTAGGAATCCGTTGTCGAGGGTCAAGCCCAGTGTTGAGCTCTGGTCATGGTTGGCCACGTAGCATAGCACGCCGTCTCGCTGAAGCGTTTTGAATTTCAAGTTAATATGCAGGTTGTTGTCCGAGGTCACATTCGCCTTGCGTAGGAAGCCGTACTCGTGGGGCGGGAAGGCCAAAACCGTAGAGAACTTGGGCGGGCAGCCCGGCTTCACTCCTACCGCGTTCACGTGCTGACCCAGATCGACCTTGTTGCCTGCGATGGTGACCTCGTCGATGCAGCCGTCGAAGTTTTGCTCCACTATCGTCGAATGATTGCGCTTTCCCGGGAAGCCGCCGAAAAACATGCGTTTAAAGACGGGCATGTTTTCATCCGCCTGAGGTGGAGCCTCTTCCTGGAAGATCAGCACGTCGTCAACCTTGAGTAGTCCTCGGCGTCCATCCCGCTCAGCCACTACGCGATGCCACTCATTGTCGTTGTAGCGGTCTTCGCTTCCCGTCGAGACCATGTGTTCACCCAGCTTGTAGCGGAAGAACACTCCGCCATCCTGCAGCTCGACTGACATGAAATGGCTGCTGCGTCCATAGAAGAAGAGCAGACCGTCCTTCGAGTCCTTGGCGGCTTTGAAGCTGAACTGGATGCTGGAGCGCGTCTTAAAGTTGTAGGGCGTAGCTTTGAGCACGACGAATCCGTTGCCATTGAAACGGTAGCCAGTCGGCGGCGTGTCCTGGCTGACAAGCTTGTTGCGCGCCTGGGCACCCTGATTGTTATCCTCTCCGTAGACGAAGTTCCATAAGCCGACGTGCTCGTCACCGACGCGCAGGTCCTCTATCTCGCCAACGAAGGAGCTCGAATGGATGTCTTCGGGCGGAGTAAAATCAGATGGAGGCGGGTAGCCACCGACGAACAGACGGCTATTTCGGTCCACATTGAAGACGTTATTTGCTCCGACGAGGGCCGCCTCCTTAGCGTGTTCAACCACCGTTCCGTTGTCAAGCTCCTCGCGGATAACTAGCTTAGCATTGGACCCGGTGCGGTCCACGATCGCCTGGTACCAGTTGCCGTCTGCCACGAACTTCTCATTTGTGATGCGTTCCGGTCCGTTACCCAAGTCGATGGTGAGGATGGGGTATCCGTTCAGGATTTCGATCGCCATGAAGTCGTTGTTGCGGCTGGCGGATCCTGCTGCAGCCGCAGTCTTATTGTCATTTCCCAGGAAGATCAGAAAGCCATTCGGCTTCTCGGTCTTGAAGTAAGCCGAGACCTTGGAATTGGTAGCCAAAAGCGGCAAGGTCTCTGGTGGCTTCAGCTCCAGCACCGTGCTGGGTGTGAACTTGACGCCCACCTTGATGTCATTTGCGATCTGGCGCGCCGCCTCTATTTGTCGCCTTAGGCTTTCAATGTCCTCGCCCAGCGACTGGCCGATCTCCTCCACTCGCTCCTGCTGCGCCGCAACACTATCCGCCAACTCGTTTAGGGTGGGTATGGCGGCCTCCACACTTTCCAACTGGTTCTTGACCTGCGAGATGTCTTTGGCGGTCGTGTCGATGTCCCTCGAAATGTTGCGCGCCTTCTCCAGCTCTCTTGTCGTCTGCTTGACAACCGGTTCTAGCGTTTTCAGGGCCTCCTTCACGACTTCCAAGGCATCTGAGGCATTCTTGTTCGAGTTCTTCCACAAGTCGCGCTGCGACTCAGCCGGCAGCTGTTCAATCGCGATGTTGATTTCCCGCAGTCGCTTCTCACTGTTCTCGTTGAGGCCGGAGATGGCCTGTACCTTGGCGGCCGACACGTTCAAGCGAGGCTCCAACTCGCTCTGCACTTTGAGAAGGGAGGCGCGTGCCTTTTGCAGAAGTTCGGCCGATTCCTTGTCGGAGCGGCCAGCGCGGTCGCCAACACCGTCACTCAGCTCGGTAGCATTACCGGCGGCGAACTTGGCCTCCTTGGTGAATTTCTGTGCTGAGGCTACGGCGTCGAAGATGTCGATGTAAGCGGTGGCAGCTTTGATGGCGGGCTCAGAGCTGGCAGTCATGTCCGCGTACTGGTTCTTGAGGTCCTGTGCCCGGACGTTAAGTTCTGCCGCCTGCATCTCCGCTTCCAGAGTGAGGTTGCTCGACTCCAAGTGTTGCTTCTCCAACTCAGGCAGCTCGTCGTCAATGTTCTTGTTGAGTTCCTTCAGTTTGTTCAGCACCTGGTTGAGGTCGCCAATCCTGTCATTAATTGCAGCCAGAGTCATGTCGCCGTTGATCAGAAAGTTGCCGGCCTTCTCCACGTTCGACTCAGCTTCCTTCTGCTGGACCGAAACCGCGTCGAATTTCGAGTTTTCGAAGGCCGCCCTGTTCAGGTTGTTCATTCGCTCCACTTGCGCCGACTTGTTTGCAGCGGCTAGACTCCAGTCATACAGGTCCTCCAGCTTGTCGCTGAATCCTCCGATGTCATTTTTGAAAGAAGCCAAGGAATCGTTCTGGTACTTGACGGGCTCCACCAACGCGTCAACTTCGCCTAACAGCTTCATCGCCTTGCCCAACACGTTGAGGTTCGGCTCCAAGTCAAGCTTCGTCAAGTTTATTTGGTCCAGGATGTACTTGGCCTCGTCGAGCGCGGCATCCATCTTCGTGCTAGCCGTGGCCTCCAAGTTGCGCGACAGTGCTTCCACCGAGGCGATGGCGTCCCTGGCCTCGCCGGCACTCTGCCGCGACTGCTCCCTCAACGCCGTTATGTTGATCAGGAGGGCGCTGGCGCCAGCGCGACTGTCCAAAGCGTTGTCCGTGCTAAGGTTGACTTGCTTGCCGTACATACGCGCCTCGGCCTCCAGATCAGCGATGGCCTTCCGCGCCGGCTCCAGGTTGATGCTCTTCGGGTCCAGGTCCTGCACCTGCGGAGCCAATTTGTCGCTCAGCTCGTCGTAGTAGTTCAGTTTCTGGCTCGTGAAAAAGGCTAGGGCCACCTGTTACATTAAAATATCGCAATATTGTTTTTTCATGGCAAACAAAGAAGACCGAAACAAGACTCACAGACTGGAATTCCTCCACAACCGGGTCGATCTGGTACCGCAGGCGGTCAGTTACATCTAGAAGAGCGTGGTGGCAAGAGTCGCACTCATGGCAGCCTTCGTCCTTGACGAGCACCCAGCGACTCGGGCAGGCGTCGCAGCGGTCGCCGATGACGCCGGGCAGGCACTCACATTGCCCGGTGAACGGGTTGCAGCCGAAGCCGCGCGAGTAGCCCTGGTTGCACAGACACGGCGTGCAGCCGTCCTTCGTATAATGCCAGTAGTCGACAGCGCAGCGGTCGCACTGACGACCGGTGACGCCAGTCCGACAGACGCAGTTTCCTGTGTGCGCATCGCACTGCGTGGAGTTGGCCGCAATGCCACAGTCACAGGCGCGACAGCCCAGGCCAGAGTCGAAGCCGTAGTGGTCGGGAGCGCATCGCTCGCAGCGGTCACCCACCACGTTCTGGTGGCACTTGCAGTCGCCAACGAACGGATCGCACTCAAGGGTGCCGAGGTCATCGCAGTCGCAGCTCTGGCAGTTCTTGAGCTTCACGGCGTCGCCATAGAAGCCCGGTGCACACAGGTTGCAGGCAACACCCGACGTGTTATTCATGCAGAGCAAGCACTCGCCTGTGACGGTATCGCAGGACCCCGGCTCCTCTGGATTGATGTTTCCTGAGCACTGGCAGGGCTTGCAGTAGTCGCCGACCTTCTCGGGCAGTCCATAAAAGCCATTTGAGCAGGATTCGCAGCGCGGTCCGGTGTAGCCTGCATGGCAGAAAACTCTTACTTTACGTTTTGTTCTAAAGTCTGCACTTTAACAAATTGCTTAGTATTTCAAAAGTTGGAATAAATTTTCACTAGTTATCGTATTTTTTCATACGGAACCAGCGCACGCATTACACTGGTCGGATCTACCGGCGCAAAGTACTCGAAATAAGCAGCCATATTGTAGTGCGTGCTATAGTACGCATGCTACCAACACATGTTACGATGTTAACCACACCTAGCAGAGTGCTCAACGAAAAGACAATCCAGCATTTGAGAACGTGGACCGCTCCATATGCATTAAGTAGAGTGAAGGACCATCGCATCACCAAATAACCCCAACTAAGCGTTTTCTAGTCATAACCCTCATGCAAAGTAATAGCCAAATCAATACAATTTCTTCTGCGAAGAAGGTCTGGATGCGAAATGTAAACCCCGTGTATTCAAGTGAGGGAAGAAGCAACCGTTAAGGTTTGATTCCACCTACCCCAATATGGGAAGGATGACTGTCCTTCGACTCAAGATCTCGACTGCTAACACGAACCCTTAACTCTTTTATGACTCTGAAGGACATGGAGCACAGTAATCAATTAAATTATAAGGATTAGAGACCTGGTTTGCACTCGCAGTGGATCTCGTTGCCCGCTTCAGAGATCTCGCATCCCGTGGCGAAGTTGTTCGAGTCGTATGGCAGTGGACACGCGCAGATCATGCAATCGTGCGGCGAGCCATAAGTCGCGTTCCCGTAGTATCCTTCCACACACAGCTCACAGTGGTCGCCCGTGGTCGCGTGCTGGCAGTCCTGGCAGACTCCGGTGGCGCAATCGCAGGTCTCAGCATGCCCGTTGCACTCACAGGGGATGCAGTAGCCGCCATAGGGGCCGGCAGGGTCACGGTAGTAACCGGGGGCACAGTCCTCACAGGAGAGCCCCGCGTATCCGGGCGGGCAGTGGCAACGCTCGACTGGCAGGAACTGGTAGTCAGCGTACTTGTCTTCGTTCTCGTCGGCCAGCGTCAAGTAGACGTCCGAGAGCTGGCTGAGTAGCGTCTGCTCCCAGTAGTTAGCACGGATGTAGATCATCTTCAGGTCGCGCAGCGCGGTCATGAAGACGGCGCGACTGACGGGCTTGCCGTCCTGCGTCTGGAAATTGGACTCGACCATTCGCACGCGGTTGGCGAAGACAAGATTGCTCGATGGCTGCTCGTAGCTCTGGTGTACCAAGAGGTAGTCCTTGCTGAGCAAGATCACGTCAGGAGCCAGCAGAGGCTTACCCGAAAAGCCCGTAGTGTAGAAGAGTTTGTAGGCTAGCTCGCCGCCATAGGCCGAAAGGTGGCTGTTTTGGTTTAGTAGATAGTCAAGCACACCAAAGTAGACAAGCCGTTCGTCGGCTAGGTCGCGGAACGAGAAGTCAGCCTGCAGCGTGGTCTCGTTCACTAGTAGCTCCTCGGCCGGCAACTCCCATTTCTCAAATTCCATCGACTTATCGTTGAAGAGCACGTTATTAAGGGAGACGTTCCTGAGCAGACTCACGTTGAACACATGCAGGAAAGCGCTCTCGCAGCGGGAGGTCTTTCCAAAACAGAAGCACTCTGTGCAGCCCTCTGGATTGGAAGCTTGCAAGTTGTACGTGCCCTCCTTGCACTGCTCACAGTCGCGACCCACCACGTTCTTCTTACAAAAACAGCTACCATCCACCTTGTCGCACACCTCCATCTCGGTGCCTGCGACGAGGCACGAGCACTGCTCGCAGCGCGGAAAGTCAAAGTATCCATTTGAACACTGATCGCATGCGCGGCCCTCGACGTGCTCGCGACAAGCGCACGAGCCATTGAACAAGTCGCACTGTGTATGGCCTTCCACGATGCCCAGGTAGTTGCAGTTGCACTCCTCGCAGCCGATGATCTGATGGAACCCGTAGGTGTTCGGTGCGCACCGCTCGCAAAGCTCCCCTATTACGTTGGGTGGGCACACGCACTCGCCGGTGTGTGGCTCGCACATAGCGGTACTGGGACAATCGCAGGGTTTGCACTCTGGGAACCCGTAGTAACCGGTGCGGCAGGCCCCGCACTGACGCTCAATCACGTTAGCTTTGCACTGGCACTGGCCACCGAACGGGTGGCACTCAAAGCTCGTCGAGCCCGCGTAGTCGCAGTTGCAAGGCAGCGCACCGCCGTTGTAGTCAGCGGTCAGCGAGAAGACCGCCCGTTTACAAAAATCGGAGGCATTGTGCGTAATGAAGAAGTGGTCCTGGCCACACTCTCGGATGAACTCCTTCGTCTGGTCGAAAGTTTCCTCGATCAAGAGGTCGTCGTTGTACTGGTCAACGGGCACCACAACCAGGTAGTCGAGCCAGACGCCTTGCGGTCTCATGTTCTGAAAGTGAATTACATTTGACTTCCATTAATATGTCTACCGTGAGCTTGAACTTACTGTAAGCGTGAACTTGAACTCGTCCTCTATGTCAAACCACCAGTCGTCGCCATTTGGGCGCAAGACACCACGGCATCCTGAGCTGGACGGGCAGTGAATCACCATGAACTTCCCGTCGTATTGGTTCTTGCTGGTGGTCAGGGTATACAGGAGGTCGTACTTCGGGTGATGTGGCTGATAGTACTTAACCAGGATGACGTAGCGGCCCGTCTCTGACACCCTTGACCTAAAAATCAGAAGTACACCCGCCAGTAAAGTCAATCGCAGTCAATAGAGACCCTGTACTCACTCAGTGACGATCGTCGAGTCCTGCTTGTTGTCCAAGTACACCAGCCTGACACGCTCATCCAGCACAGCGTAGGGAGGCTTGTTTGACGCAACACGGTCCTCGTGGTCGGTCTCGAACTCGATCTTCTTCGAATCGGGCACCGAGCGGAACTTCGGCGTGGCGCACTTCTGGTCGTGTATAACACAGACGGGACTCGGCATTATATAATCCGTGGACCAGTCTTCGACTGGAATGGCCGTCACGGAGATGATAGCGACGCGAGCAAAGTCTTCGAAATCGGCCTACGGCAATTGACGAAAGAGCGAAAGGAAACAGATGAGAGAAGAGGTGTTGGTGGGAATGGGCGATATACTAACGAAAACAACAAGCGGCTTCAGGTCGTCCTTGGACATCGTAAAGGCTTTCTCGCGACTGTTCTCATCGATGATGGGGGTTCGACAGGCCGTGGAGTACAAACATGGATACAGCGTCGTGGATCCGTAATCCTCCTCACCAGCCAAACGCAGTTTGACGAAGTAGGGTTCGGCATTATCGCGTTCGCTAACGTAGTCGATGACGAAGATATATCGACCGCTTCTGGGCACGTCGACAATGTAGTGCAGTTCGTGCTGGGCCTCACTGAGTACTGGGATGTCGCCGACGTGATTGATGACGGCCAAATGCTCGGGGTCGCCGTAATACTCAGTGGGGTTGATAGGTTTATCGTTCGCGCCGATGATGAATGGGGTGGCCGCCGGCTTGAAGCTGAAAGTGGGAAGACATTAGAGTGTAGAAGACTGGAAACTATGAACACATACTCTTCGAGGGAGGCGTATTTGTAGTGGCGACACAGCTCCATGTTGCCCAGTTCGCAAGGGTTGGAAATCTTGCGGGTCAGGATCGAAGCCTCGTAGTACGCGGCGGGCAGCAGCACGAAGTAGTCCTGTGGGGATAAACGGTGTGAGATTATGCTAAACTCAATCAGATTACCGCAACTTACCAGCATGACGTTCTTATTCGTCTTGGTGGTAAACGTGTACTTGCCCGGATCCAGCACGATCGGCGAAGGCTTATTGCCCTTGGCACCCGACACCGTGACGAACTGCGGCTCCGTAGTTGGACGGAGAAGCACCTTCGCACTGGGGAGAAATAAAGCGAATCCTAAAGATCGAAATTTCAAATTTGTAATGAGTTTTCAAACCCTTAGCGAACGACAACCGCTATCAGTATCGATTTCTATATTCCGAATCGATGATTCGAAAGAATATTCGTTCAGACGCTAAGGATCTCAAAACGCACCGATCTCAAAACTAGGACCTACTTTTGGTCCACCTCCAAGGGGTTCTCTGACTGGATCAGGATACTCGCCGTGACGTTCTGCGGGTTCTGGTTAACGTAGCGAATGACGATGCGGTAAACCGAAGACTTGAACACCGCCAGCTCATTGCGCACCTCGTTCTGGATGTCGTTGAACACAGCGTAGCCCTTGCTGCTGAAACCCGGAAAAACCTTCTCATCGTACTGGTAGCGTACTTGCGCACCTGAGGGTTGGGCGCCGTCCTCGTACTCGTACTGGAACTGATAGAGGGTGGGGAAGTAGTGCGTCGTCAGGGGCTGCGTACACGCGCGGCCTGTGATTCGCGGGTGGCACTTGCACTGGCCGCTCTGTTTATCGCACTCGCTGCGCCACGATCCGCCCACGTCGCAGTCGCAATCCTTGCAGCCGAAAAGCGAGGATCCGTCCAGGTCGTACGTGCCGTCTTTGCATTCTCTGCAGGTGCGTCCGTGCGCGTGTGGCTTACAGGTGCATTGTCCCGACTTGGAAGCGCACGTGTCCAGTGCCGCGACGGTGCCGTCGGTCCAGCAGTCGCACACCTCGCAGCCGTCCGGGTTGCTAATGTTGAGGTTCCAGTACAGCGGCTTGCACTCGTTGCAAATGCGGCCAGTCACGCGCTCCTTGCATTGACATAACTCGCCGACGGGCACGGAGCCGCAGCCAGCGAACTTGTCGATGACGCCCGCCGGGTCGCAGTTGCAGTCTTCGCAGGTGGGGAAGTTGTAAAAGCCCTCCTTGCAGGAGTCACACAGCTTGCCGTCAAAGTTCATGTGACACAGGCACTGGCCGTCCGCGTTGCACGTGACACCCTCGGACCCGTGCACGTCGCAGTTGCAGGCTGCAGAGGAAGCAATGAAAGCATGCGTTGCAACTCGCGAGTGGCGGGAACTACTTACGGAGGCACTCAGGGTAGCTGAAGTAGCCGGCGCTGCATAGGGTGCACTGCTTGCCGGCGAAGTTGGACAGACAGTTGCACTTTCCCGTGTTATCGCAAGTGATTGCTGAGCTCCCCGTCGCGGAGCAATTGCATGGCTGGCACTGCGGGTAGTTGAAGAAACCGGGCAGGCACTGATCGCAGCGCGGCCCTCCGAAGCCCTCACGGCACACGCACTGACCCGTGGCCTTGTCGCAGATCTCCGCCTCCGTGCCTTGGATGTCGCAGTCGCAGTCTGCAAGAAGAGAAAGAGAGACCTGTAGTGGTATTCTCATCAATCTCCACACACCACTGTGGATGTTGGCTTTTGGTGGATACGCTCTGAAGTCTGGGTACTCACACTGGCACTTGGGGTAGTTGAAGTAGCCGTGTTTGCAGCGCTCGCAGCGCTCGCCGCCGAAGCTGCTCAGGCACTTGCACTGGCCTGTCTCCAGATCACAGTCGTTGCTAATCGAACCAATCTTGCTGCACTCGCACGCTGCAAAGAGAAATCGGTGAGACGTGGAACTCTAACCACTCGAGGCACCCACCTGTGCAGGCCGGGAACGCGTAGTAGCCCTCGGCGCACTGCTTGCAGAAGTGGCCGGCGAAGTTGATCTTGCACGGACACTCTCCATTGACTGCCTCGCAGTGGTAGCCGTCCGTGCCGTTCAGGTTGCACTCGCACTCGCGGCAGTTCGGGTAGCCGTAGTAGCCGTATGCACAGGCGTCGCAATTAGGCGGCTGAAAGGGCTTGCGGCACTCGCAGCGGCCCGTCTCCTCCTCACAGTGACCCGTGGAGTAGAAAAAGTCACAGTTGCACGCTGAAAGACGGAAGCGGTTAGTGGCAGCGGGGGCGGCGAAGCAGCAGACTTACGCGTGCACACGTCGGTCTCGTTCCAGTGCTTGCCGGATGGCCTGTAGTACTTCGGCCTGCATTTGTTGCAGTTGATGCCTTCGGTGTTGTGCTGGCAATTCTGGCAGACGCCTCCACCCTCGTAGAGTCCGTGGATGTCTAGCGAGAGACCTTTGTGATCGATTTCCTTGTCGTAAATGCATTCGTTCGTGTGTCCGTGGCAGTTGCAGGCTGAAATGGCATGACACGAATTTCAGTATGAGATTCAGTTCCTTCTCTCTCTCTCCCTCTATCCGCAAGTCGGATCAGGCCAGTTATACTTACGTTCGCACTCGAACGGCCTGGCATTAGTGTTCTGGCGCCACTTCTTCTGCTCGAAGCCGGGGCAGCACTCGTTGCAGTGGATCCCGCAGGTGTGGTGCTGGCATCGGCAGGCGAGAATGCGCACGGCGCTCTTGGGGTCCTTGACGTCACAGGTGTCGGCATGGCCGTTGCACATGCAGCGACCACCGATCGAGATATCCTTGATGGAGTAGAAGTAGCGGCGCGTCACCGTGGGGTCTTGGCGCGCTACTGACATCAGATGGCCCAGTAGGTTCTTGGTGCGCAGGAGCCGAATGCGCACGTTCGTGGCGCGTGTCCACTCCTGCAGCACTGTTGAGTTGAAGTAGTTTGAAGCTGAGGGGCGGTCGTTGAGCAGCATAACGGGGATCTCGCCGTTCTCGAGCGGCACGATCTTCGAGTATTCAGTGGTGCAGATGACGTCGTCGTCACGGGTAGGGATCGACTTGTAGGTGTTGTTGCCGAAGTAGGTCTCGCAGTCGGCGGGAGTGTCGGAAAAGTGCTGCCACGGGGTCCAGGTCTTGCCGTAGTCGCTAGATTTCTCGAGGGTCCACAGACCAGGGCGCGGCGAGTTGCCCATGCGAATGAAGAGGTAGGCAACGTGAAACTCCTGAGGGACGAAAGCAGTGGAAAATATCAGTGCCGCTCCACAACGCAAAAGTTTACTTTCGCTGCCAGCGAAACGCAAGTCGGCCCAAATGTAAGCATACTTTCAGGCGCTCGCTTGAATGCCTGAACGTATCAGATCGAGTTCTTCGTCCGTGCTGTACACACACTAAAAGTGCTCCGTGTCGGAGAGAGGGAAACGAACACCAGCATTTTGAACGCTCTTCTCTTCAGCTTCGTTGTGAAACGAAGCCACATATTCAGAATCACACAGATGAAGGGAGGCGTTTATCTCAACCCAGCAAACCAAATCAGCTTTTTATAAGTTAAGTTTACAAAAGTATATCGCTTTCTCTATCAGCGCGCGAAAGCTGAACGGCGCATTAACAAAAAAGTGGATATTGAAAAAAAGGGAAGTATTGTGAATTTTATTCCGGAATTTAACTCAGACTTTATGAGAATGTGTGCGCTATTCGCGAGCGCTATTTAAGCACTTCTCTCAGTAAGCCAGCTCCGCCTCTGGAATGCGCCTGCACGTGGAACCAGAAGACGCCTGTGTGTCGGTTGCTTTATTTGTTTAACTAATTGCGTCCGATTCAATGCGACGTTTTAAGCAAACAAACTTTTGCTGCCAAGCCGCTGGTCAATTGAAGGCCTTGACGGCCAGAATCTCAGTGCCGTAGCTGGAGCTCGCAACGCCCGGAGCGGATACTTTAGGCTAAAATAACACTCGCTCTCCGAAAAAATACCGCTCAAGATAGAGTGATTTTCCAGCCCGAACAGAGTACCCTGTGGTTCACAAGAATTTGCCGTGCTGACTAACTCTCCTCACCCCAGCCACGCCACTGTGGCGTTTCATTTGAACCCGGAGCTCAGTCACACGATCGTGACATATAAGCGCTTGGACGTCACATGATCATTTTTCGCGAAACGATGGACTGACAAACGGAGAGGGAGCGTCTTTGCAGCGCGGCTCGCCAGAGCGAGCTAACTCCGACTTGGACGCGACACCAAGGCCGAGTCGCAGGCGGCTCCAATTAGGATTAACTCGCGAAAATCTGTGCAAGTCAACCTACATTCGGCTGAGATGCGATGCAAGGTTGTCCAGAGGCAAGCAAGAGTGACGACTGCTGCCGAAGCTCAGCATTTCGACTCGAATACAAATACTCTCGCGGGAAGCCTTAGGGATTCGCTATAATTAGCGCAAGTTTGCAACTAACTAAAGTGCTGACGCAGCTCTAAAAGAATTCGCGCTCTTGTTTTTGGCAAGCAATCTGAGTGAAGTGCATTCATGCGCGGCATTCAACCCGCCAGACGGATCCAATTGCAGTGCTTGAGCTTCAATCAGCCGAGCGCGAATGCTGCGAGATTAGCAGCCGCCGGCATCCTCCACATGCAGCCCGCGAATGATAAATCACCGCGCGGAGGCGGCATACGTACAGCAAATAGAAGCTGGAGCTGATCTGAGAGTAGGCAGCTGAAATGTGATTCGTCTCGGATCAGACTGATGACATAACTGCCCCCTCGGTACGGTCAAAATTCTTCAAAATTCTTCAAAATTCTTGCATAGTTCCACCTTCTGAAGTCGATTGTACTTCGGGCTTCGCAGTCGCACGCACTACACGCCACGTTCTTGCCTCCGAATTGGGGCTCCAGATCGTCATTGCCGCACTCAGTTAGAGTCTCCTGATAAGACGCAGCTCGAGCTCCCGGCTTATCGCACTCCACTTCCTCCAACGGTCGAGTGGTTCGCCCGCGTCGAGCTTGGGACTGAAATAAACTGTGCTGAGCGCAAGAAGTGGAAGCCATCTACACGCGAGCTGCTGCTTGAGACGTTAACTCGCTGGTGAGCGAAGATACCGCGTGCAGTGAAAGCTGAAAACTGTTGGCACAGACACGGATTATCAGCCCACTATTGCCGCAGAAGGGTAGCAAAGTGTGCGTCGGGAAAGTGGAGAACCACTTCGGTCGTGTAAGCATTTCATGAGTGATAACCTTGCAGCTGCAGAGCTGAGCAGCGCTGATAAGCCGAGATGGTGAAGTGACACCACCACCATTTCAATGCGACGGAGCGCATGTGTGCCTGTCGCCCCAGCGGATGTGACTTGAACCCCGATATCAAGAGGTCTCGCGGCGAATTAGGGACGTACGCTTGTTGGAGGCTGTTTTTACTGTCGGGGGCCACAAATTAACTCGAAATCCTTTATGACGGAAAATCTGATAGGGAATTCTCTGGACTCTAAGAGGACCACACAACGCACCTCAGAACAGAATGCCTTGCATACTCACTGCAGGGCACCGCACCGTCAACTTTGTTTTTTGAGAAGTGAAGACCTAAAAATGCAGCTGGATTTTTTACCCCGCTAAACTGGCTGCCGCGTCAGAAGCAGGGAATCGCGGGGAAGGCCGACGCGCTGACGGCCAGCTTCTCCTGCCTGTGTCTCCTTTCATTTCTCTCTCTCTCTCTCTCTCTCTCTCTCTGGCAGCATTACCGCAACAAGCATCTCGCGACTCGCCCAGAAAGCCGTCTCATTTTCGTCTTCGTTGGTGCTCGTTGCGAATGGCTACCAAAATGTCTTCTTACCTGGCCGAAATCAATGGTGAGGTTGACTTCATTGTACTTCATGCCGCGCGACAGCGGAGGACTCTGCCACCACGCCTCGGTGCCATCGATGGCGAGTTCAGGCCCGTGGCTCTTCTCAGGCACGCTGGGATCGCAGACATCGCAGACCTGTGGATGGAGACGGAAGAAGTTAATTGGAGGAAGATCTGGATTCATCTCATTAATAGAAAACCGGCTCTGAAGCGACTTCTTTGATTCGTTCAGCTGACGGTCACACCGGTGATTTATTTAGTGAGTCAGACCACAAGAAATTTATAACTGCATCCACTTGCGAGTTGCGAGTTCTCGAGGAAGACCTTCAAACTCGCCTGAGTCTTCTCTGAAGCGCCTCACGCCTCATTCGCCCTCACGAAGCGCACAACCAAAGAGCATTTCATCTAAAATAAATTAAAAAATGCTCTTTGGCAGAACCTGGATGCGAAATGTGTTGCGCTCTCCACGAAAATGCGTAGAGTTCAAAAATAGCTTCGGCCTGCAGAACGTCATGCGCACCCGTGAACGTGTTGCACGTGTATGTGAGCGTGTGTTCGCTGCCTGCCTACATATCCGTGGATCGTATTCTCAGGCACACCGAAACTGCTTGCACAGCGCTCGTGGAGAAGAGGTTCGGAAAAGAACTGCACCGTGCTCCGAATGTCTATGCAGAAGCGCTCAAACACAAGCAAACAAGCACACGGACACCAAAACTGTGTGCATCGAAAGTGATCTCATGGGATCTGCGGCAGTGAACGAATTTCGGCCTGTATTCGAAGCCGCGAGTCGGCGAACGGAGTCTCCCGCCGTTCGGCACGCCTACCTGTCCTTGGATGACCGAGTAGTCGATGTGGTCGTTCTCCGTGTTGGCCCCCACGAGCTTGCAGTACAACTCGGGCCCGTCCGTGTCCAGACCACATGTGGCGGTTGCGTAGATTTTCCGTCCCGTGGCCAAATTGAAGTATGGCGGCGTCAGCTCGGCTGTAGATGGTTCGGTGTTCAGCAGGTAGAAGAGTGCCACGCCCAACGCATACCAGCAGCGCAGTGGGGCTGCACGTGAAGACCCCATCGCGTGTCCGGCGGTATTTCCACGGTCAAAAATTATTGTCACTCAATCGCTCACTTATGCACGCGCTTGTCGAATATCCCTGGTGGCAGGTTCTGACTATATTCACTTCACTTTATTGTCCTTTCTCACTTTCTCACTTTTCCACTTTTCCACTGCACACTGTTTTCAGCAGACCATCCGACCGCACTGGATGGCTCTTCGCAAGCAACTGATTTCTTGAATGGCAGTTGTCCCGTTCGCGCCATCTGAAGTCAGAGCCGAGCCCCGAGCCGACCTGCAGCGATTGCGACGAGTCGTCGATCGTCTGATCTCGGCAAATCCCATTCATTCTGTCATTCATTCAGTTGCGGCGGTGCTGTAGTGCTCTGGTGCCCCTGCCGTTGGTGCTTTCGCTGCCGGCGCTGAATGCTAACGTGCCCCATCAGCGGTCGAGTGTCAAGAGCAGAGAGAGTTCCTCGGTTCGTGTAGTTCTGAGGCAGTGCAGCACAGCATGTGTGAGATGCATGGATGTGGCAGGAGCGAGATATAATATACACTTTCATGAGTATACAATTTTTGGAAAGAAACGAGAGAAAATTCCGTCTCAAAGCCTGCAGTGCTTGCTGTACAAGAAGAAGTTTTGCAAATTGTTTTAATTGTGACTATGACTGGAAATCTTTCGTAGCTCATCGGGGTACGAACCCCCGATAGTTTTATTGACCTACACTTTATTCATTCATTTAGCTAACAATTTATATTTCTGCACACATCGATTGCATTTTGTTTTATTCATTGTGTGAAATGCTCAGAAAATGTCGTAGAAGATTGTCTAAAGACTGTAAAGACTCAAAATTTCAATGAAATTTCAATGAAATCCATTAATGCAATACGGAATGAGGAATTGAGGAATAAGGATTATATTTGTCACCTTGTCAACTGCTGTGGCTTATAAAACCCTGGCAGTCTAAAAATATGCAACAATATCGAACCACGGAAGGTGGTTTTTATATGCTAACACAGTCGCCTAAAAATATGCAATGAATTTTTCTCGCACTAATAATGATTCCACCATATTAGGGGCAAATCAACGAGTTTATTTCTACTCGTTGCTCATATTCATATAATTGTTATTAATAAAATTTTTATCATATAATTGTTATTAATATGTTTTATGTGTTTTTTCCTCTTGTTTCCTTTTATTTATTATTAAAGTCTATATTCGAATATGCAATGTGGGCCGAAAAGTGTCTTTTTGTGTAAATGAATGATGCATGTTTGGTTGGCTGTTGATACGATATAATGTCACTTTTTCCTTCACATCATTAATCATCAAATTAACGAAAAGCGACAGTTTTCTTATCAGGAAATTGAGCTAAAAAATAATTAAAACGTCATTAAAAATAATCGCTAGAAAATTCATCGAAAACAAAGAAAGACACGGAAGTTCAACAAGGACTCCCTAAAAATCCACAAAAGAAGACATTTGCTTTTTCTACAATACACGTCCACTCAAAGGAGATTCCCTTGACCGGCTAACGCTGCAGGCATTTCTGCAATCCTTTATTCGACGCGATTATGCGATCGTCTGCGTTTGTTAATTTTTTCCATTCTGAAGACCTCAAGTGGGATCCATATAGTGTGGCTTATGAGTTTATTCAGGCACGTCGTTCAAACTTCGGCCTATGAGCTGCACTGAGATTGCTGAGTTTAACCTTTAAACGAACTCCCGATGAGACACACACACAACAAACCGGACCGCAAGTGAGCGGTGGACAGTGACGTGGTTGTTACTCTCAAGCATCGAAAACTAGAATCGTCACGCAACTCGCGCAACATTATAAAAAACCGTTCCGATGAAATGTACCGACGCCAGCCTTGTGCAGGTTTGTGTAACCCACCTGCCAGATGCAGACGGTCTTTTACGCTTCACTGACACCCCTTCCGGTTTTGGTGGTCTACGGGATTTTACCGGCGTGGCCCGGTTCGGAGACATCCACCTGGCGCAACCTCCTGACTTGGAAGCCTCGAGAAACGAGAACTCCTTGCCAGTGCAAAGGTTGCTGATGAAGAAAGCACTCGCTATTTTATTTACTTCACGGGTTTTAAGGATCACTGGGTCTTCCGCTTTCCTGGAGATTTTATTTCGTTGTATTTTGCAATATTACACACCGGAGCAAATGTTTCATTATTTCTTATTGCATTTGGGAGATTTCTAGCGCACTTCGTCGCGCCGCATCCAGGACTGCTAGCAGATTTCCAGCGGCTAAAGCAGTCGGCTGCTAGCAGCCTTCAGGTCTTTCGATGCACAGTGCTGATCGGAGCGGTAGCGTGCAAACTGTTCGCGGCCTGCAGCTTTTAAAGCCGCCGCACGCCTTCGGCTCTCTCAATAATGTTCTAAGTCTCGCGGCGTAAGCAACGCAACAGTCTGCATCTGCGATGGTTTTGCTGAAAGTCGTGAAGTATCTCGTCGGTTAGTAGACTTTAGTATCTTGACTCAAGTAGAAAATTGGTCTCAGTTATTAAAGGTTTGTGCGCAAATTTACTGAATCGGGCTTTTTTCGTCTTTAAAAGGATGCCTTCAGAGGATGTGCGAAGGGTTCAGTCGGAACGTAATTTCGCTTAAAATGCTTGAGAGCCGCGTGTTGGATTCGAGTTAGAAGGCGACGATTCAAATGCAGCAGCGAGGGCAGTTTAAACCACCACAAGGATCAAGTTGATCGTCCATCAGAATACAAAATAGAAGCTTCGAATATAAATATCTAATCAGGTTTATTTTTCAGTACCTTATAAGATTTTATTAAAAAAACAAAAGTAAACATAAAGAATGGCTTTGTTCTGTAGTTGAAGTGTATTTATGATTAGGACACCTAGGATCCCAGGAAGCTGAAGTCGAAGCGTCCGTGTACGTTCTAAGCCTTCGTTCAAATCAGCGGCGATGTCGACGCACTCACAGAATACACGCAGGATTTCGACATCTGATGTACGGTCCAAGACGTAAGCACGGCGTCAACACCATCTACTCTTTCCTAATTTATTTGAAATAAAGCTTGTGTTGTGTGTGGTTGTGCCTGTAGCGCAATCGCTAACCAGACGAATCGGCCCACCGCCAAGTGCACCGGTACGAATAACTTGATAACCTTGTAACGCAGCGCAGACGTCTGTGCACCAAGAACCCGTTCAGCATGAGCCGAGTCCACAAAACTGATTTAGCTTGTTGATTTTGTTTCGAGTACTTTTGCAACCTCAGCCGCTGCCTCGCGAACGGCATATGCGGACGCGACTTTGATTAGCTCGGCTGTTTTCTGCAACGAGGTGGCCTCTGAATTTAGTTTTGTGCCAGCGAACCAGCACCGCATTGCATTGCGCAGGCATATGAATACATGTTTCTCCTAGAATTTTTTTGCAGAATGTGGAGTTAACACTAAATGATCACCCAGTTGGCTGGAAGTTTTTGGGCATAAAAACTTACGATTACGAAAAATTTTAAAAGTTTGTATTATTTATGCTATAATCGTGTGTTCATAATACGTTGGCATCTTATGGCCAATGCACGTAAACGATGGAATGGCGAAGAAATTCGCTCAAATATTACATCTCCATCTTATCGCGACCTCTTTTCATTATACTTTGCTTTAAAATTGTATTTGCATTTTAATATTGTTAATTCATAAAACATTTTAAAAGCAGAAACATGCATTTGAAAAAAAATATACTTTTATTAGCAATAAAATTATAAAAAACACATTAGCTTATTAAATTTAACCTCTTACTGCATGGCAGGTCACGCTCGATTTATTTTAGCGTTTTAAAGAGCGTGGTGAAAGCGGATTTTCCGAAGTTGTTTCCTATCTTCAACAATCCCCACGTGAGGCTGGCCAAGGCAATCACAACTGCACGCTGCACAAATCCGGATGCAAACGCATTTTCCGGGATCACTAACGCCGCTTTTTCTTCTCCAATTTTCTCAGTTTGTGTTGGCGTCTTGTATTTGAAACTCCGTCGGTGCTGCTCTTCTGCTCCTGTTTGTTACGGACATTAAATAAGGTGCAAGAATTCAATGCTTGGCGATTTACCTCTGCATCAACTGAGTTTACATCTTCGCTGACCGGCATCAAAATCGATGACCCAATGCAAATCAATTGAAAGATGGCTCCGACGAAGAGCCCGTAACGCAGCAGCGTGCTGAACAGATCATCTTCGCCAAACTTGTCCAAATTCACAGCTGCCGCGGGTGTCGTCATTTACAGTCAAATATTTATTAATTAAATTAAACTGTGTTCTCCACTAACTAAGGAAACTGAAACCAAATAGCAGAAGAAGAAGGGGTGAGGACTAGAACCCTGCGCTGATATCCTAGCCGCAGCAGCACTGATAAAAAAATTAGCGGCGTATAAAAACCGGCCGCAAGGGGCTAATTTACACCGAGTGAAAATAAAGTTTTCTAACGGGAGTTTCTTTAATCTTAACACCGATTAAATGCCCTCATTGTGTAGAACAATTACAAATGTAAATTAGGTCAAGCCGAAACTGAGATTGACATTTGGAGGTGAAGAAGGATCCGAGCAATTTTTCTGGGCCAACGATTCCATTACTCTTAATGTAGGTTTTGCCGTTTTAATTACCAAATAAAATGGTATTTGATTGTCAAGTGCAGCAGCATGTGTGAAGTTTACATTATCAATCAAATGACTATCAGTCACGTTTTACTGTCGTTCCTAACAAACTTTTTCAACCGACCATCAAAACGTACCGGATTTTAAGGTTTATATAATATTTGTCAATTAATTCGTTAAATTGAATAAAATAAATACCAACGTAAACGATACAGATTCAGATGAACATGTTATGAACTACCCTATTATGGATTACGGCTCAACTCAGTTGTATTAGTACTTTCGACTTGTAAGAATGATTTATTCGTGTGAAGACAACTCGGGTTGTAATCTGGAGGCATTACTACAAGTGTTCCAGCATATTGAAGACGTAATCTTAACCAAATAGCCACGACTTAAGCACTTAATGTACTTTTAGTTAGTTGCTGGCCGTCTATTCGTTCCCGAATAAGAGTTCCACGGTTTTTCTGCACCAGATCCTTAACGTTGTAGAACCAGTCGCCTGTAATTTCGATTACGGTGGTGAGGAATCAAGTCAAACTCGCCTGTTTTAAAAACACTTACGGATCTGTGTGTGCTGCAGGCAATCTTTAAACGTCTGACACCCTTCCATGCTGCTGAGTACACCAAATACTGAAAGATCCGCCATATTGGGTGTTTTACCCCCCATGAACTTCGTTTTTCGCTTTTCCAGTTCACACGTCCACTTATTTAGCGCCTTGTACATATGTGAGCGCACATCATCCGACAAATTGTGACGCTTTTTCAGCATTTTTGAGATCAGCCACATGGCAGTGGCGCCTGCATAAACCATCACGTTTCGTTCCCACCGGGGAAAGTGCACATCCCATTCTCCAGCATTAGAAAACCATTCGAAGGTTTCTAAAGCCTCGCCCAGCGTCTGATAACAGTTTGGCGAGATCAGATGGCATGTGTGAAGTTTACATTATCAATCAAATGACTATCAGTCACGTTTTACTGTCGTTCCTAACAAACTTTTTCAACCGACCATCAAAACGTACCGGATTTTAAGGTTTATATAATATTTGTCAATTAATTCGTTAAATTGAATAAAATAAATACCAACGTAAACGATACAGATTCAGATGAACATGTTATGAACTACCCTATTATGGATTACGGCTCAACTCAGTTGTATTAGTACTTTCGACTTGTAAGAATGATTTATTCGTGTGAAGACAACTCGGGTTGTAATCTGGAGGCATTACTACAAGTGTTCCAGCATATTGAAGACGTAATCTTAACCAAATAGCCACGACTTAAGCACTTAATGTACTTTTAGTTAGTTGCTGGCCGTCTATTCGTTCCCGAATAAGAGTTCCACGGTTTTTCTGCACCAGATCCTTAACGTTGTAGAACCAGTCGCCTGTAATTTCGATTACGGTGGTGAGGAATCAAGTCAAACTCGCCTGTTTTAAAAACACTTACGGATCTGTGTGTGCTGCAGGCAATCTTTAAACGTCTGACACCCTTCCATGCTGCTGAGTACACCAAATACTGAAAGATCCGCCATATTGGGTGTTTTACCCCCCATGAACTTCGTTTTTCGCTTTTCCAGTTCACACGTCCACTTATTTAGCGCCTTGTACATATGTGAGCGCACATCATCCGACAAATTGTGACGCTTTTTCAGCATTTTTGAGATCAGCCACATGGCAGTGGCGCCTGCATAAACCATCACGTTTCGTTCCCACCGGGGAAAGTGCACATCCCATTCTCCAGCATTAGAAAACCATTCGAAGGTTTCTAAAGCCTCGCCCAGCGTCTGATAACAGTTTGGCGAGATCAGATGGACAAGGTGGTTGTCGGCCCAGGTGCGCCATTTTCGTTCACTCCTGCAGGTTGTCCTCAGGCATAAATAACAATATGGTTTCATACAACACAACTTACTCCTGCATCTCCTGTGTTAGTCCTCGCGGCGTGTGATCCTGGTACATGGGAAAATATTTGTTCATAACGTCTAGCTTCTTCTTTCCATGGTCGTCGAAATAAGATATCGTAGGGTAGAACTGAGCCAGTTCGCCCACATCAACCTCCTTGTCATTAAGATAGGACGCCAGCAAAGAGATTATGGCGCTGGAATCGCTCATTTGTACATATCGCCCATCCCGCTGTCGCACCAACACTGTGGGCACCTTCTTTGTGGCAGACCATTTGATGTCCTGGCGAAGTACTGCGTCCACTTCTACCACGCTGTAGGATATGCCCATATAATCGAGAAAGGCGCGCACCTTACAACAGAAAGGACATGTCTGGAACTGGAAGAGCACCACCTCAAGACCAGACTGGTCGTTAGGGTTAACAAAGCGCTTTGTTAACTTGACGTCTGGCAGATGCGGAATAACTTTCGGAGGGATGCGTTCGTGCTCCATGTGCGAACCCTTATCCTTTAAGTTGGTATACAGCGAGTAAGCCGTGCCTGATACGGCACCCAGTGAAGTACCGATTAGTGCTAATTTAAGCGTAGACATATTCTTAGGACTGGCACTGGAGCTCGCTGAAGGGTTACTGATGGTTGATGAACGCATTCGGCAAATTGTTTCGCCAGATTTCAGCGGTATTCGCAATTGTTGTATGCCATTGTGTCGAGCCGTCAGCATTTGCCGACTGAGCACGCAGCCAATTCGAAACGCCGACATTTGAGCAGTCCCTTTGACTTTTCCCTTGTTATCTTCAAAATTAATTCAACAAAACTCCCTGGACTTTACAAAGGGTTTGCCCCAACGTCCGACAGATATCGCGTTCAAGAATTTGTAGCGACAATTAGCACTACATAAGCTGTAATAAATTTCACACGATACAATGATTTTAAATACCCCTTTTTGTTTTCTTGTTAGTATCACCTAATTTTGAAATTATATTCTTTATAATTTTATTCTTAAAATTTGATTCTTTATAAGAACTTTGTAATCATTGTAGCATTATATTTGCTAACTCATTCAGAGTTAGAGGTAGAAAACTTATAGCAAAATATCTAATAAATAAAATATCAGACGAGTGAACTCTAAAAGAACAGTACAGATTACGTATTAATTTTCAATAATTATGTAAATTGGAGTTTAATTCCTATGACTAACCAAATTTACCATATTTTTGTTCCTGCGCCTTATTATCAAAAAGAATTAGCGTGAACTTCTCAGAATTAAAATTACTTTCCACCTAAATGTGAGGCCTGTTATCAAAGAAGTGTCCACCCAACTATCCACACATTTGCTTGAAAACCAGCAGACAGTATAACGACAAGAGATTTGGGTGGTTTGGCGCAACATAAACACTAGACTTCGATATGATAATCATAATTAACTAAAATAACAATAATGCAAAAATTTAAACTTACACTGAAACGTACTATATTTGAGCGATTCTCCTTTTGTTTGAATATATATCCATTGCATCCATCCATCAATGCATCCACTTTTCCACTTCTCGTTTCAATAATAACAATAAAAAAACTTGACTTGAACTGTATTTGTTAAAATGGTTTTCACTATTCTTAATATTCTCCTGTGTTTTTTTTTCTCAAGCAAATGATAGTGCCCCTCACTCTTCGCTATAGGTGCCGTTGTGTTTAATCGCCGTCGTTTGATAAATTCCACTCGTTCGACGTTGGCGCTTGCTGCTATGAATGTGTCATGAAATATCGGTCGGGGTAATCTCGGCTAGTACAAATGTGTATGCGAGAAAATATTTTCCTGTGAGATTTTTTCAGTTGTATTGTAACTACACTCCAATGTATAAATTTAAAAATTTTCTCTGTAATTTTCGTTAGCGATAGGTTTATTTAATTGCAGAATGCACGATATACTTTGTATACAAACTTTACGGTTTTCTTCATAAAACATTCGAAAGATTTGAAAAAAGTTTAGAACTTTTCAGATATCAATCTCTTTAGTTTTTCTAATGAAGGTGTATGAAGCTTGTTAAAATTTTTATGAATAAGTGGGTTTCCTGTTAAAATATATTTGCATTTAAATTTTTGATAACCCTATGTATGTAGTAAAGCAGATATAATTGTTACTTTGAATATTCTTTGTTTAAATTAAAGATATTTATTTTGTTTTTAAGCCGATAGCCTAGAAGCTAGTGCTTTAAAAAATGTAATTATAATTTAAATTATAGTAAACATATAACACTATTTTGTTTTTATTCTATTTTATAATATTGTTACCAAAAAGGCGACCTGATAATTTATAAAGATACGTGATAAGGTTATACATTCTCAACAGTGTCGTTTACTTTTGCAATTTTGAAACTTTTATTTTATATACAAAACATTTATAAATTAAGTTTACGGAATTAATTTTTTTTTATTTAAAATACCAAATTTTTTAACTCATTAAATCTTAAACTGTGAATTGTTATTATAACGTGTTCGTACTAAAGCCGTGTTTGAACTGTAACATTATAAAAATATTTACGGCCTGCTTAAGCCGACTGAATATACCGGCGCTAGCCTTTAGGTCAGAGATCTCTGCTTTCGTTTCTGCAACTCATTGCATTAAAGCCATTTATTGCTTTTAATTTTCAATTGAAAAAATGATGGGCATTGATCAGTTTCCCGAATATAAAGTTGTTGGTGCTCAGCACCAAGAATTCTCACCGTATGAATCCAATGGAGGGTAAGTTGAGGTAATCATAGCCTTCAGTGCTCATCGTTGAACTATTCCAATAGGAGCATCGTAGCGATTGCTGGGAGAGACTTCGCGGTTATTGCAGCTGATACGCGCCTCAGCAGTGGCTACACAATCCATACTCGCAACCAGAACAAGTTGTTCCAGCTGTCGTCGAAGACGGTGCTCGGTTCCACGGGTTGCTTTTGTGACACTATAGCGCTTACCAAATTAGTGCGTTACCGCATGCAATCGTACGAACAGGTTCATCTAAAGACCATGTCCACCGATGCAGTTGCTCAGATGCTTTCCATCCTCATGTACAACAAACGCTTCTTTCCGTACTACGTGTCAAACGTGCTTGCTGGTCTGGATAAAAATGGTAGGGGTGTCGTTTATTCATACGACCCCATCGGCCATTGCGAGCGTAACACGTACAGAGCTGGCGGAACGGCAGGTGCCCTGCTGCAGCCTGTGCTGGATAACCAAATAGGTTTAAAGAATATGGAATTAGAAGGCGAACTGCCCAAAGTGGACAAGGACAGAGCTGTAGCTATTGCCACGGATTCCTTCATTTCGGCTGCTGAACGCGACATTTACACTGGCGATTCTGTCATGATCAACATCATCACCGATAGCGGTATCGAAGTGAAAGAGGTGCCTCTGAGGAAAGATTAAGGGTGTTAGTTGGCGGGAAGTCCATCACAAAGCGAATTCGTGATGTATAATTACATTGAAAAAAACTGCATTTGTTCAATATTTAATTTTTGTTTTTCACGAATTACAAAAATCGGGGGATCGACAAAAGGGAAAGAATAAAAGCCTTTTCATAAATTCGTATGTAAAACATTGGAAATTAAAATCGATATACTTGAGCAAGTTGCTGTGGGCATTTCAAAAATTGAATACAGTTGATATCTAATTATTCTTCCAAAGTTGACGGCTTTTCGTACAAGTTGGTCTATAAAACACCAGCTTTGACATAAAAAAAAACTTTGGTTCAGGTTCATTTGTTGACATAAGGAAGGTTGAAACTCCGTGGCATATAGTGTTTTTACCAGGTTTTTATTTGTCATAGATATGATAATTGTACGTCTAATTTAGTTGAAAAACAACTAACACTAGTTCATAAATTCGCGGTCTACTAAAATATTCCTGGGGTTCCGAATAAGGAATATCGGTATACCCTGGAATTACATGCATTTTACTTTATCCATATTGTCAAAATATCCTCATTGCAGAATCACAAGTATGGAAGCGCTCTGGCAAGACCTCGTGTATGAGCCAGTAGAAATACTTGTGTAAATTTATACTTTTATTCAGAGGGATTTTTGCGATTAGGAATTGCGTATTTTTAGATTCGCAGGTATTTGTTTGACTATTTAGCCTCAAGAAATACAGTACTTAAATACATCTGCAACATAATGTGCCTTCAGTTTTAAAGTTTATAATTTAAAAAGTTATTTGTTACAACCTAAAAATGAACGCCTAAAAATGCCACACATGGATGTTTGTTTTTAGCTGTAAATTTCACTAGTTATTTAAGTATTTTCTTGCATAAGTCGCTGTTTTTATTTTTTTATTTTAGACAGAGTAATATAAATAATTATTTATATATGCATTTAATATTATTGAATCAATTATAATTAATGAGTGTATGCAGGACACATATACGCTACTATACTCGTATCGCAATCTTCGCCGAATCAGCCCCGTTGCTGGAGTTATGTTTAGGCTTCGCCAACTTTATCATGCGCCAACATCCGCAGTAGCAGAGGGATGAGAAGCAGCAGAGGATTTGTGGTTGATTTGTTTACTCAAATTTGAGTTGAAATTAATAGCAATTTTCGCTCGTTGATTTAAGTCGTAATTGTTGCTTTTATTGGTTGGTTGGTGTGTGTGTGTGTGTGTTGCTGTGGGCGTGTATGGGAGTTGATCAGATCCACTAAGCTTCCGGCAGTGGTCGCAGCTCCTTAATCTGTTTGATTAAATATGCCTTTTCATCATTGAACTGCTCGTCTTCGGAGCGGTCCGTGTGGAAGTTTGTCAGGAAATCGACTAATTTCGACTGGTTCCTCAACAGGATGTCTAAAATTGGCTTGGGCTTGTTAGGGTTGGCAACAAACACCTTGAAGACGTGGAACGCTTCGAATTGTATGTTACGCGACTTCTCCTTCAGCATGTTCATCATTAGCTTTAAGTTGTCCGGTTCTGAGATGTACTTGGTCATTACCGTGAAGTTGTGCCGATCCAGCAGCAATTCGCCGAGCAGTTTTAAACTCTGGCGACGAGTTACATAGTTATCAGAGTTGAGCAAACGCTGGTAGTGTTGCGTGAAGAACTTCTCGTAGTTTGCTTCCAGGAACTCGGCGCTGAGAAGCTTGTGTCGCGTCAGCAATTCCTTAAATGTGGAGAAGGCATCGGAAGCGATGTCAAAAGTTGACACTTCCACGTAGCGGAAAAACTTGAAGAACTCTTCGGAGTGGATCATGATCTTTGCCAGCGCCTCGTAGCGTGCACACTCGCGAAGCATGGTTCCTGAGTTCAGGGCGATCTCCGGATGGGCATCCTCGTAGCCGCCCATCAATGTGAATAGTATTTCCGGCTTGGTGCAAATATATTCCACTGTCGGAGACCGTGTCCCAATCTGGCGTCGCAAAACGTTGTTGAAGATGAGAGCTACGTGTTTCTTGCCCTCGAAGTCGATGCGACTTAGGTTTTGTATGAGGAGAAGCAGGAGGTTGCTGTTGTACAGCTCCTGCGATAACTGCGCCACGACGTAATCAGCTGGCGGCTCTGAGTCAGACGTGCCGTACAGCATGTTCTTTATTGATACCAGGTTCTTGCTGACGTCCTCTTGCGCTTTCTCCACCTTCTTGTCACCGTTCTCAAGGGAGTTGATCGCCTCCTTGAGAGATTTGACCAGCTCAGCCGGGGTCTTCTGCGATTTTCCAAAGAGAGGCATCTCGACTACTGCGTGCAACGTTTAGTTTTCCTGCAGAATACTTCAAACTGAATGTGGAATTTAATGGGAATTTCTATTTGCCTTTTAGGATGTTTCTCTGTTCTATTTTTCTTTTTAAGCTCGTCGTCGTCGTTGGGTGTAGTTGAGCAAAATAGTTTTCCCTGCTTGACAGCTTTTCTTGACGTTTTTACACCTGACAACAGGCGGCATTGCCAGCAAGTAGTTAGTGGACCAAAATATTTTAAACATTTACCGATGGGAGAAGTATCAATTATAACAAATTTTGTCGTGATTCGTGGAGAAATTAAGATTGAGTAATAGAGCAAATATAATTATATTCTTACAGTCCTCAAAATATTACTGACAAATTTACTCTAAATTGTGAAGACCCACCACCAAAAAATTTAACCAGTTCGAAAATTTCACATAGCTTCCAAAGATAATAAGTAAATTAAATAAAATAAATTTTAAAGCCATATCTTAAAAAGAACAAGCAGCCATAACATAAATACAAGCACTTTTAATATTTTACAAAAGGGTAAATACATTGTTTTTTAAAGTTATCTTTTGGCCGGATTTTTTTTCAGCCAAACTGAAGTCAGAAGCAAAATTAAGATGTAATCAAGTCAAGGTCGTCGTCAGCAATAATATGGTCATCATACAGATTGGGTTCCTCATAGTTTTCATGCAAACTATCCCAATTTTGCTCTATCAGATCAACTGATTCCGAATCGACTTTGGTCGAAATAGCTACAGCATGGCGATTGTTGTACTTCTCCAGTTTTCTGAAAACACATTTCGCCAAATTTAATGGCAGCTTCCTACAAAATTCCAATGTTAACTGCTTGTCCGTCTTTCTATTTAGTACGGCAAGCTTATGAGCCAGCTTATTGCTCTCGCGATTAAGTTTGCGAATCTCTCTGTTCTGCTCCCTAATCTGCCTCTTCAGATCGATTATTTGCTCCCGCAGTTCCTTTTTCCGCGGGCTGCCCTGAGTTAAATATGAAGAAGTTTGCACAGATGTGCCATCGAAACCCATTAATCTTTCCTTTTTGTAGTTCCTTGGAAAGTCGTCTGTGTTCGACGACGCATTATTCACATTAGGAGCAACGACCCGAATTTGGGCTTTATTCTGTGATGCATTTATTCTCCAGTCTTTGGATGCTTCCACGGCCAACACGGGTTTCATATCGGTCGAATGTGTGGCTACTGCATTCGAAGATATTTGCGTGCAATCCTCGTAGTCGCTGGGCACATAGCAACCTCGTTTATTAGAGCCCATACCGACTACGTCCAGTATATCATCTACGTCTGGATCTATAGCGATATTTGTCGACGCAGCATCCGTTGGATGAGAAGCGCATGGAGACTCTTCGCTAACTGCGTCCAGTATTTCAGGCACTTCGCGATCAATGCCTGAAATGTTTTCAAAGATTGGAGGCTTCTGCGAATACGAGTGATCGATCTGGCAAAATTGAGAGTATAGCTCTACAAAATTTTCGTCCGATGTTTTCGGATCGGTATGCTGCGTTTGAGGATTTTGTAAAGTATCGTGTTTGCCATTGTCCGAAGCCTGACTTTCCTGACTGGAGTCCACCAGCATATATACCGCTGAATCCAGGTATGAAGCGTGTACGTCGGAAGACGCTACTGAACCGCACTGAGAAGCTTTATAGTCTCCGCGTAGATTTAAGTCTGGCACCGCATTCCGCTCCAGGCACCTGGAAGTGCGCATGTATGCCGAGAAGTGCCTGTGACAAGCATAAATTCGCTTATTTACTGGACCTTTCACACCCAAGCGACGTAACCATTCCATCCGTCTATAAAGCGAAAAGAAGTGATTATATGTCCGCTACAGTGGAGAAATTCCGATCTGTGGGACGAACTCACCTCTTTCCATCTTTCTTTTCATCAGGAAAAGCGAATAAGCATCCAGCTGGTGAACATTTCAAAACACAATGTCTGCGACCTGGCTTCATTCAACGAAAATGTCTTGCCTTGCGCTCGAAGCAGACGAATTCGAGAATTCAGTGTGTATTGGCCAAACCGATAGGTTATATTGTTAGTTAGAATTATGCGTAACCGAGTATCGAAATTTAATTAAAAAACTATTCAGATAGTTTAAAGGCAAAAAATATGTGACAGCGTTCATAACATTAAATCATCAAATATCTGAAACATCGTTTAATAACCAAAATATTTGTACGATCTCGGCGATGTGATTATGTGAGTTATTGTTATAGTTTTATATTAATTATAGAACTTTAATTTTGTTGTCATAGCTTTCACCACCACCGCGGAGCAAGTGCGCCTACATGGGTACAAAACATCCTGTAAACGTTCCGTTGTATGGAAACGTGGAGCCGCAGCAACCTAATGGAAGCCTGTACGCTATTTTGCACAAAGACTTTGCTCTAAACGATCTTACCGACCCCGAGTAAACACGTGACTGAAATATAAGATTTTCAAAATAATTAACGATACTCCGCCGTCTGATTCAGAACTGAAATGACACCCAGAAACAACGAAAAAAACAATTCCAATTTTATTTACGCATCTTAATTTAAGCTAAGTTTAATCTGTACAATAGTTCAAATTTCTTTGTAGAACTATCTGGCCACTTTTATATTCTAACCCACCAAGAATGATAAAATACAAGATTACGTCTTGCGCAGGGCCGCTTTTCGGCGTCGGAAAGTTAGGCAACCAGCTGTTTATTGTGTGACGTCACAAAAGCCATGACTTTTGCGCGCGTCGAAAGCAATAGTTTATTTTTTTGAGTTTTTTGAATTTAAATAACCAATGAGTTGCAATGTTAGAGATTGTAAAAATTGGAATAGCGATGCAGATTCTTCGTGCAGTTTTTTTCATTTTCTTCCGACAAGGAATTGTTAAAGAAATGGATTAATTTTTGTCGGCAAAGAAATAAGTTCTATGTTAAAATTCCATTTGTTTAATAAAATACAACCAAAAATATATAATTGTAAACTTTTTTTAAAATATATTTCATGTAATGTAATACGTTTACTAATAAATATTGCAAAGTGAATAAAATATAAGTGTATCTCTATATTTCAAGTTAACATTTTAAATCAATGGCAAGTATTCTGGTTTGGAAAATAGAGCTGGTTTGGAATAACCATTAGTAGCCATAAGAGACCACATCAAAATTTAAATTAAATTCGCTCTCACCTATTATAAAAAATGGGAGATACAAGTGAACTGGAGCAAATGCAAGCTTATCTGCTTCAGAAATGCTTCAGGGAGAGGCCACCATTTAGCGGTGCAAGATAGCAAACACCTCTCACTCGTCTCAGATGGACATCAAATCCCATTGAAGAGTAATATAAAATATCTAGGAGTATACCTTCATCACAGATTAAAAACAAATGGTCACGTAAGTAAGGGAGTCGCTAAACAAAAGCAAGGCCGCAGGAGCGAAACTTAAATGTCTTCTCGTTTCCCCTGATGTGGAAAAACTAACAAAACTTCTGTTATATGAGACCCTTATACGGCCTGTGTTGTCATACGCGTTCCCATTGTGGTTTCAGTTGTCACCTACTCTAGGGAAGCAATTGCAGGCATTTGAACTCACCGTGCTGAGAAAATACATTGGGAAGTCAAGGCGCCCATCAGGGAAATGGTTCAGAAATAAAACAATTTACGACACTGCGGGAGTAGTACCCTTATTAAGCTATCTTCTGTCTCTTGGCAAAGTCAGGCTAGCAAAGGTTAGATTTCATGAAACTAGCCGTCACAGACCACATCCTTCTCCTACCACTCTTTTATTTCAGGAGATCCCCAGAAACCCATAGAGGTTGATTCCACTCCTTCGTCTATTTTCATTAGTAATTCCATCTCCTGAAGCAGTTTATCAGTTTAAAGGCTGGGATATTACTGTATTTAAATCACCATTATACGCTTCTTTATGGGACTCGAAATGCCGATTTTTGATCTCAGGAAACCGAACTTCCTATTGTGGTTGTGATTTACGAATAATTTAATTTCTTTCTTAGCCTTAAATCTAGAGTTAAGCTTTGTTTTATATTCAATTTAATGAATACCGCATGCAATGAATACTTCATAGGTTGATAACTCAATTTAGTAGACAGTGAATTTCAATCAATCAACCTACTTATTTGTTTTTGTCTTTTTTTTATACTCTACACCCGAAGGGTGTCCTTCCAGAGGAGACGAGATAGATATAGAAAAGTATACTTATATATGGTAATCTTGCTCAGCGTCACCTCCTGAATCGATTTAGCCCTGCCCCTGTCTATCCGTTGATAGTATAATTTTTTCTCGCAAATGCGCCCGATTTAGTTGCCAAAGCGACTTCGTCCTTGAAATCGCGAAATGAGAATTTCCCTCCAGCCATTGAAACGAAACACCTTTCCTTGTTTTTTGGTATGAAAGAATTTTATTGATGTATATGTACTCTTTTCGACTTTAGGCTTATATGTACTCCATTATTAATATAACTCATTGCAGGGAATGCGACGACTGCTTGTCTGAAGGATCCAGTCTGAATGCGCAATCGACGCATGTTTATGTAGATTAAATACTTTTAGTGGTATGTCTCGATAAACACCGTTAATTATGTTAAAAACCAAGTGTCGTGTGTTGCGATATTCTTTGCAACACATCTTTCCCGTCATGCTTATTCAAGTAACTTCTAATTACACACACATGCATATCTAGTGTAGAAAATATTTAATTTGGTAAGCGATTTGTAACGCAAGTACTTATCACCAAAAATGCGTTGTTTATTCAATGCGTTGTTCCTTTCGTTCCTATATTGCAGCAGTCGTGCTCACGTGAATGCACAACTGTACTACTTTCGCATGGAAGCACGACTGTGCTATCGGAGTTCTGCAACTTATAACTAGGTTGTATTTTGGTTAGAATACTGACTTATTTCCCACTACTCAAGCATGCTTCCGCCAGAGAATTAGGCTCGCAATGAAGAAATAGTTGATCTGACCACTGCAGTAACATTGACTTGGGTATTGTAAACGATTCTATCCGTATCGGAAGTTTTCAAAAAAAAAAAAAAAAAAAACCAAGGCTTTTGGGCTACACAACTGATTGACAGAAAGCCTCCCCTGGATCTGCGAAGCTCAAACAACGTGTCAAAAAGCGGTTATTCGAACTACAGGATTGAAGTTGGGAGTTCCAAAGATGGAGCTCTCTTGGTGGCAAGGGTTTAAAACATGGAGTTTTATTTTACTTATGAAATAAAAGCCATTTAATGGACCATATTTTTTGCTTGGGAACTGCGAGTTATGCGAATTATAATTTACAACCACGAAATAAAACATATTGATGCTTATTTTTCCTTCGCAAGAGTTGATTTTTCTTTCCAACACGAGTTTTTTTGCGAGTTTTGTTTTGGGCTTAAATGAAAAGCTTAATGATTTGAGATGAAATGATTTCTGGCGGCGAAAAAAATAAAGGTTGTAAAACAGCTTTTATTATGTAAGCGAAAAATAACTCAGATAACTTTTATTGCGTGGAAAAAAAATTATCACATATACAGATGTGTTTGCCTTACATTTAATGATGAAAGTAGTTGCTGTAGCTTGAACTTTTTACAACGCTTTTTACCATTGAGTTGTTTTCTATATTTAACTGAGAGTTTTCACAAGCTACCAACGTATATTGTACCAACGTACAAGTATAGGGAGTTACTGAAATACAATAAATTAATCGTTAAATACTAATAATAAACTTACGATTTAAGACTTTAACGTTATTGCTATTAGTGATTTGAGATACTAATAAAAGCCTATTGTAGGGCTGAAATTGCTATCTTCCTCTTTTCGTTGCACCTTCACAGAGTAGCAACAGCAAAAGCTTTCAAGCAAATCCAGTCCAGTACCGTCATTTAGAAGTGGTAAACGCGACGTATAGAAATGTTTGTTTTATTATTTTATTCCTAAAATGGCTTTAATTTCTCAGCAGACCTATTGCTACTTTTTCCAACTTTCTTAGTTGCGATTTTCCCACGATATGCGATGAAATGCTTTGTAGATTGTGTTCGAGCTCTTAATATTCGAAAGTCAACTAATCTATTTAAAAAAAGCTGATTTTGTGGATGAAGTGATTGAGTGACTTCTATCAGTGGAAATATTGATAACTTTCGATTAAATTTGACACTTTGGATTGATCAAAGCGTCCGTATTCCAGTCAATCGCTGGGTATCGAAGTTGTTTGGTTTCGGTTAATCGTTCTTGAAAGTATAAAAAGAACATATTTTGCTTTCCAAGTTCAAATATATATGTATAAATGCACGTTTTGCAAGGACCAAACATTCAGCACTCTACTCTAAATCATTCTAGGGAAAATTTCTTCAAATGTCCTCGGCTCAGGCCTGTACTGTAAGCTGAATAGTGCCCTGGAATTAAACCTGAAATTACCTTGACTGAATTTTGCTAAAATTTCATGCTTACGCCACAGAGCGTATTTGAAAAATTGAAGCAAGCGATTTGTGCTAAAAACTTTATATCGTACTTCAGTTAGCCTTTGTCAATTGAACCTTTCCAACCAACCTTAATCACAGCTGCAAATGCCCTTATAGGATCGCAGTCTTCTGAGTTGTTAGCCCTTCTAGAAATTTCTGGCCTGGAAATCTGACTGAATTTTAGAAATTTAAGTCTGAATTTGCAAAGATGAATAGTCTGGTTCTGCCTAAAATCTCCCGGGTTGTTTTATTTTACGCCTACAGGAACTGCGAAATATGAAATTTTAGTGCTGTAAAGGCAGACCTCGGCACTTTCACGATAAATAGGCAAGTTTTCTAATCAGACATAACCTGAAGCTGTATTTTAAAAATGCTTTTCAAGGACTTGCATGCATGTTGTGCGCGATATGCGTGCATATGTGTATGTGGCGAATGAGTAGTGTATTCATTGAAGGGTTGGAATACTAATACTATGACACAATAAAACGTGAGAGCTCCGACTTGCTTTAAACTTAACCAGTTAAAACTAACACAAAATAAAAAGTTAAATATATATTCTAAAAACAAACACGGGAGAAAACATTCTGTACAAATTAAGAGTCGAGTATGAAACGGCAAAAAAAAGGAATCCTTGCTTGCTCGAGATTCTCGAGTCCGTCCTTCTCTGAGATTTTAAGCTTTTTAGTGACTAGAATCTTAAATCTTTTAAATAAATATTTCGTTGGAGAGTAGGCAAGAGACTTTGGTGAGCATTTGAAGTCTTTCCGAACAGGAGCCTATGCTACCTCTACGCCTCTTGCTCCTCCCTCACCGCAGACATCTTGCTACAATCTTTTCACAAAGTTCCCTTCCGCGTCCAACCAAATTATGGTGCCAACGCCCTGCCTCTGTTGCCAACCTCCGCCTCGTTGTGCCGCGCTTTACCTGTGCAGCGCATTCGTCAGCTGCTTCAGACACTGGCCCACTTCGGTCACCAGGCGCTCGTTGTCCTGCACGTTTTTGCTGCCTGCCGTGCGCAAGGACTGCGACTGTGATTCTACGCGTGTCACGAGCTCGCGAAAATGGAATTTGGAATGGGGCGGCATGGACTCGTTATCGGCAAAAACAACACAGGAATTCTGTAGAATGTTTAGTTTATCGCTTAGTTGCAGCCACTGCGAGGCGGAGATCGTGTTGACGGGATACTTGAGCGAGCCCTCAAGCAGCGCCACCAGCTCCAATATTCCTTCACGTGAGATCTGCTGCGTGGTGGCCGCTGTCGAGATGGTAGAGGAGTTGCTCGGCGAGCTAGACTCTAGCAAGTTGGCATTTCCTGCGATTACTGCACCGGACCCAGAGCCGCCGCCGCACTTCGGCGCAACTGGCGTCGCATAGATGGACAACTTTGTGGGCTTCAGAGGCACGGCGGGCTTGGAGTTATTCGCGTTAATGGCTTTGCTGTTGATCGTTGCTACAGTAGCGGTGGCGACGGATGACGTCTCGACTGTGCCTACGAGCGACTGCGTCATGAGTTCAGTGTTAGCCATTACTGTGTTGTTCGTATCGTCCGTGCTCGCGCATTGTTCAGCGTCTGTAAAGAGGTGAGTAGATGTCGAGCAGGTTAAACTGGTGTGAGGCGGTGCACTGTGTTGGTGCATGAAGCTGGTGGGAGGTGGTGGTGGCGGAGCGGCCGGTGGTGGCTTGTTTGCAATGGAGCTGAGGACTGACTGAGTTGGGCGCGTTGATGAGTCGCAGTGCTGGTGCATTGCTTTTTTGGTCTGAGCGTGTTGGTTTTGTCCTGTGGCAGATGGGAGTACAGATGCCGTGGGCTTCAGGGCGAACTTCGGAGACAGTTGGGAGCTGTTAGTACTGCAGAGAGCGCTGGTGCTGGCGTAGTCAGTACCACCAGGCTGCTCCCACAGCTTCTTTAAGCTATTTATGCTACCTGTACTGCGCCGTTTGCTCTCGTCATAGCCTGCATCAGCACCGTCGGAGTTGTGTATGTTGCTGGAATTATTGTTGGCATTTGTACTGCTATTAACGGGAGTTGTCGTCGTTGTTGCTGTTAGTGGTGAGGAACAATCGCTTTTGTTTTCAGTCTTTTGTGAGGGATTCGCTGTACTGACTGCGGCGTTTAATTTTAGTTTATCGTCTTTTCTCTGTAGAATGGTTTCCTTCTGGGGCTTAGCATCCTTGTCCTTCTCACCCGCCCCAGTGTTGGTACTGCTGACCTTGCGTAAATGAGCTTTGAAGTCGATTATTGTGGTCTGATTTTCTGTCTTCTGGCCGAGCGCAATATTAAGTTTCTTGGTATCCACTTTCTTAAGCTGCGGGGCCCTGAAAGTGTTGGTGTTAGCTGATTCTCCAGGTGACTTCGGTGCTGTGGCGCTGGCGCTGCCTGTTTTCTGTTTCGGCAAATTCATGCTCTCAGCAAGCTCGGTGACCAGCAGCGACACCGGGTCCACACCGGCTCCGTTCTGGGTGTTAGCGTTTGCAGCCAAGTTTTCTTTGGAGCGCTCTTTTATCTCGATCATCAGCTTCTCCTTCATGTTTTCTTGGTCCACGGGGCCTTCGTGCGGACTGCCCAGTGAGCTGCCCGAGTCCGTAGAGGGTTCGCGCCTGCGTAGACTAACGCCGAATCGAGAACTGGCCTCCTCCACACTGGGTGCCGTGTTGGAAACGTCGATGCCGCCGTTTGAAGATAGAAGAGACGGCGGAATTTGAGTTGGCAGCGGCAGAGCAACTGGCTGTTGTGGCATGGGTGCTGGTGGAGGCGGCGGCGGGGGTGTAGTCTCGAACTCCTCCGGCGGAGGCGGCAGATCCAAGGGTGGTGGTGGAAACTCCAGGTTGGCCAAAGCGGGTTGTTGGCTGCGTTTTGGCGAACTGCTTGATGACACGCCTCGAAAAGAGCTAAATGTCATCATAGTGCCTTCCGTTGTGGTGCGATGCCGTTGTAATTTGTTGAAGCTGGCCGAGGCGTTGTTCGCCATAGTGACTCCACTCGAAGAGTTGCTGCGTATCATTTGCTGCGGTAGCGGTGGTGGCATAACCGATGGTGCTTGTAAAGCGGCCGGCGGTTTGCTGGCGTTTACCGCTGCGCAATTGCCTTGGACCGGCTGGTGTCTAGATTGGTGGGACACGTGTCCATTTGTGGCAGCTGCATTTAGGGCGGAAAACGTGCTAGGCTTCATAGCTCCGCCCGAACCCATAGAGGCACCTGAATCCTCGAGGCTGTCGAGAAAGGCACCGATGCGCGCAACTTTGGGCAGCGTGCCGTAACGATTAACCACTCGCTTGACATTCGTGACTTCTAAAGCGCCGACCGTTATATGGTGGGTAGCAACAGATGTGCTGTCGCCCACCATCACGCTATTCTGATGATGCGGCACTGCAGGCTGTTGCGCACGTTTGCTCTGACGTGACTCCATGCCGCGATTGCCTATCACAGGAGTTGGTCTTTTGAAAGAGCTATGGGTAGGAGCAGATCGGAGTCCTAGGTTGCTGCCATGCAGCGAATGCTGAACTTTATTGCTGGTGCTGGCGCATGTGGTGTTCTGCTCCACGCTGTCTGCAGGAGTGTCCGTGTCAAGGTCGCCCAGAACGTCGTTCTCAGAGTCGTATCTCTGCGTTAAACTGCTGATGTCTCGAGTGAGTCCTAAGAGTAGGATTTAAAATTATTTCAGAAACAATCTCTTCGAAATATGTTGCATGAGGCGTTAAGCTGACATCGCTTTTAAAATGAAGTTGAAGTGTGGGAAGGAGGCTTAAAACGTCTGAGCAGCATAAAAGTTAGAACTGAGAGATTTACAGAACATTTGAAAGTAATTTGAATGAGTTCCATTATTTCAAAAATAATCCAAAATAATCTATTTTCTATTTTTTTCCTGATTATTTCTGGTTTCTCCTCATATTTCTAATAATTCTCAAAATAACAGATTTCTTTTGAATATCATTAGATATAAATCTAAAATTATCAGATTAGTTTTGCGTTTGAAATCGAAATTTAAAGAATTAGTTTAGATTAGTTTTTCCAAAATTAAAAAAGCAATCGAAGACAAATTCTTCCAAAAATTATGAAAAAACTCCAGAGGGATGGTTTGGCGAAAAAGGAAATTTGAAGTAGAAAGTTTGATGGGTAATTAATTTGTGCAGGAGGGTCGTTACCATTGGTGTTGAGCTCGTCGACCAACAAGTTACGGCTGTCGTCCTCACGGTAGGTTGAGTCCCGGCTGCTTGAAAGCAAGCTGCAAAGAATTGGCGTTCAGACTACGCATCATTCAGTACACGTTGCTTAAACTTAAACTTACCTCGTGCGCTTTGGCGGCGCCGGGGCCTGCTTGCCCTGCTTGTTCGTGGTGCGGCGCATCTGTACGCTGCTCTTCCCTTGGCTGGAGAAAGTGCTCAGTTTGGTCGAAGTGGTACCAGTTTCTGGAAATCGAACAAGAGGAAGTATATCAGTGTAACGATGTAGCGTTCTGCGTATTTTAGTACGACATACCTGACATGGGAGTGCTCGCCTGCAGTTCGTGGTGGTTCCCACTTACCGCCACCACGCCGCTTCCCCCGCTGACAGCGCCGTTCCCGGTTATTGAGAGCTTTTTTGCCATTTGCGGCGTCAAGCTTTTTGTGGCGTTCAATTGCTTCTCGACCGCTTCAGTTATTGACGATTCCTGCAGGGCGAAGAAAACGAGACGTTTTCTATTATTTTTAGTTTTCACATTAGCATTTTTAACATCATCATGGCTATACTGAGTGGCCCAATGGATCGCGGCAGCCAGAGGTACACTAATATTATGGCTTCCACTGCTGGCGCCGTCAATTGTGCCGCCTCGGCCTGTACTGGCATGCTTAAATCAGAGCTCAATACCATCGTCCTCATCTTCATCGAGCACAGCATCTCTCCCGCCATAAAACTCGTAGTCATCGACATCGTCCCCGTCACAATCACTATCTTCACCACCAACCACGTCACCCACCTGAAACATGTGCTCCAGAGCATGGTGGATGCTCTTGAACGTTGGTCGGTCCATTGCACTCCACTGCCAGCACTGACGCATAAGATCATATACTTCCGGCGGACAGCCGGGTGGACGCTCCATACGGTAGCCCTTCTCCAACTTGTGGAACACATCGGTCAAGTCGATGCCTGGGTACGGCGACATGCCGTAGGTGGCGATCTCCCACAACAGCACCCCGAAGGCCCACACGTCTGACTTGGTGCTGAATTTGTTGTAGGCCAATCCCTCGGGGGCTGTCCACTTGATGGGGAACTTGGCGCCGGCGTGTGCCGTGTACGTGTCGTCGCGCATCAGGCGCGCCAGACCAAAGTCAGCCACCTTGACCAACTTGTTGTCACCCACCAAGCAGTTGCGTGCCGCCAAGTCGCGGTGGATGTAGTTGCGTGACTCTAGGTAACTCATGCCGGAAGCTATTTGAGTAGCCATGTACAGCAGTGCCACAGCATCGAGGGTTTCACGTCCCGCGGAGCGCAGGAAATCAAGCAGGTTGCCGTGCGACATAAATTCGGTAATGATGTAAAAGGGTGGCTCGCGCGTGCAGACACCTGAAGTCAGAAAGCAAAATGAGTTAAATGAGTGCCCGAGGTGGAATTTGCTCCCCGGAGAAAGAGAACTTGGTCGACTGAAAAAATACATCTGTTTGCTTTGAATCAGCTAAACGCCCGTTGCAAGCTCGTTTATCGTCCCTTCCTTCACTTCATCAACTCAAACCCACTCCGGTACTTGCCCTCGACAATTCTCTGTCTTATGGATTAACTCAAATTGATTAAGTCATTTACTAGTACATACCAATCAGTTGCACTAAATTCGGATGCTTCATCTCCTTCATGATAGCCGCCTCTTCGAGGAAATCCTTCAGTGCCATTGTGTCCTCTTTGAGTGTCTTTACCGCCACCGTGTTGCCGTAGCGCTTCCAGATGGCCTCGTAGACTTCGCCATATTGGCCGCCGCCCAACTTGTGCTTCATCACAATATCTGTCCGGCAGATCTCCCATTCGTCCGGCTCGGGGCTCAGCGGGAACACCGTGGGCTTATTCTGCTTCGGCGCGGGGTACAGCAGCGGTGTAATCAGGCCATGTCCCTCATGCGGCACACTGTGATGGTGCACCAGCTCTGCCAAAGTATTGAACTTGGCTTCGGCGGTGACAAAAACCTTGCCGTCTTGGTCCTCCGAGATGCGGTAGTGATACACACGTCCCTCATATCTAGAAAAAAGGGATTACATATTTTTATAATTACGCTTGAGTAATTAAACCTACCGCAAGCTAATGCTGCGTTGTCCGGGTGAACTCTCGCTCTCACGCACCAGAAAACTTCCGTTGATGCCTGAGCTCAACAGGTATTCCGCCGCGTTTCGCGATATGGGTCCATGATACCACGAGTGTTTCTCCAAGGAGTTTAGGGGCGTCACGTAGTTCGAAGGCACCCAGCCGACGTTTCCGGAGTCCGAGTGGGCCTCACACCACTCTCCTGACTTGTTGTATGAAAGGATGCGCACCTGCTCGCCCTTCTTAAGGCTCAGTTGGTTTTCGCCGCCCGCCTGAAAATCGTAGAGCGCTACAAACAACTGCGGGTCGTCCTCCTCGGGTCCAGGTGCGAGGAGGTTTTCCTTGGAGGTCCAACGATGCGTGGACTCGAAGCCAGACGTGTTTGAGCTGTGGCCCTGGCTGTGGGTCTGCGTGTGCAATGAAACGCCGTCTTGGCTCTGTGCGTGGATGTCCACATCGGAGAGCAGTGTCGCACCAGGTGGAATGTGTGGCAGAGGTCGGGACTGCAAGAGGGCTTCTATAAGAACGAAAAGTAGAAAGGCAACCAGATCAGAAACGACTAAAATGTAGAGCTATAGACCAAAATGCAGAAAGGAAATATGCAACGCGAAGCCCTCGCGGGAGAAATCCCCTCTATTACCCACGATATCGTTTGATACTCTTTTCGCAGACACCCTGAAGAACAGGGGAAAATGATGTATTTTTGAACGAATTTCCATAATTCTTCGTCAAAATTGGTTTGGAGACAAACCGGCGTTGTGTCATCTTCAGTGTCTTGTTTCGTTCTGAGAACGATGTTTCGTTCTGAGAACGAAATATGTGATAATAATTTTCCTTCAATCAAATCCTGAAAGACAAACACGCTCCTCCCGTGATTCGATCGGAATTCACGTACGTCTGCTTCTTAGATTTACAGACTCGTTAAAATGCACCCTCGTAGTCAAAACTCTTCCACGTTCTCAAAGCGATCTGCTGTTAGATGGATAAAACGCAGTGAGAAGTACTGCCGTCGTTAAAACTAGCTACCAATTTAAATTCGAACACATTTTCTTTCCTAGAAAATGCTCTATATTCAAATGGTATAAACATCCTTACTTAAGAGAGGTTTACCACGTACTTGGTCAGTTACTTCGATCTGTTTTTAGGACACAAAATGTTTATGACACTATTTGTTAACTTCAATAACTGGTTAATGATTTTTCGCTCTTCTTGAACTCAGCTCGAAAAAATTCTTCGAGGAGACTTTGTGTAAAGTCTGGGCGAATTTCGGGCATGTGAGAGAGAGAGAGAGAGCTTTTACTCTCCCATTTTCTACAACAGAAGTAAAGAAAAAAGTTCAAATAACTTGGACGTCACTTCGAGCTCATAAAGAAAGCGACCATGATAATGTTGCCAGACAATAAAATAAAATTTCGTTTTAATATATCGTACTGCATATGCTTTTCTTACCAAATTTACGAGCAAGAATGTGGCTGTATATCTGGTATTAGATGGTAGGTGTGACTATTAACTGATTTCGACCATTTTAAATCCCAAACTGCTCGGCATAACAATAATATTTATCGCGATATCGTAGTCGTTGTTTCGTAGTCGTGATTTCAATAGACAAACAGACTGAACTCTCTGCCTATGAGCTTATTTTGAGGATGTCCACCGTACAGAAGAATCCAGTTCGTATTGCGCCAAAGATGAGTGTCACCATGTGATCTCATTTTATAACGAATGCATCGATGCAAGTCAATCGACCTCATAGAATTGCTCTCTTTTAATTCAACTGCGTAGTTGAAGGAAGTGCAATTACTATCAGTGTATATCAATTTAATAATTTCCTAATTATCATTGCATTCGATGTTCTTTTTCATAAAGTCCGGACGAGAAAGTGCTCTTGTCATCCTTCTTCTCTTTGTCTAAAGAGAGCGAGTCAAAGTGCTTCATAATTCATTCTCCGCTTAGCGTTCCAATCAAGTCCAGTAGCCCTTCAATCTTCAGCCGTTTGATAATCAGGCGTAAGGGTAACAGTTTCACGAATGGGTTGGCGGTATGCTCATACAAAGAACACAGCAATCCTTGCATTCCACTCACTCATTCATACCACTGTTTGTTGGTGCATCATTAACGTTGTATTTTCGCGTTCCTCCTCTGTAATTAAACAGTGCAAGTTGGATGCGATGCAGTTTAATTAGACGTCCATTTATTCTACGATGGCTTCCGTTCGGAGTCATAGTTTTTTTAAATCATTTTAAATAATTCTTCGATACTGAGTATTTTGGGATTCTATCGTCCATTAGAATTCACGCGACATTGGAAGTTTCATGCAACGTGTAACTACATATGATTTTAGTAATCAAACATGACAAGATAAGACTACTTATTCGTCACTCACGCACGAACTTCTCTTGCTCTCGCACAATCCTGATATCTTGTAGACCGCGATAAAATCATCCATGGTCATGCGTGAAAACGTGTCCCATCAGACTACATATGTACCTCGCAGTGGCCAATGTGAAAAAAATTAAAATAAACAGAAAACCACCCTCCATAGCAGCCGGTAGGTAGGCGCTTCTTCCCCATGGTATTCAGGGCTTCCTCGCATCGCGCTCGGCTCGACGCGTACAATGTCGGCAATGTATACCGCAAATAGAAGCAACCTGCATCAGGACGAGTAACAAACGCAAATACAACGAAAATCGATACGGGATTTGCTCGTGTAACTTGTAACTCACAGGAAACACAATGTGGAGAAGTGGAATTGAGTGCGTAGCGCAGACAAGGACTCCCACTTTCGCCAATCAACAACGGCGGCGGGAGTGACGACTGATGAACAACGAGCATTAAAATTCGCAAACTTGTAGTGCTCTTTTGTTTCTTTAAAGGGCTTGGGGCACTAAAGGGGAGGGCTTGCCAGGAAAAATCAATAAAAACCTGGATATCAGATCTGTTATTTGTCCGAATACTCTCACAAAACTTAGAAAGCCAAGCATTCAATGTTGATGCTTTTTGAGAAAACAAATGTCAAGGTTGTTGTTAGTGAAACAGATGAAAATTGAAACAATATTTTATATGCAGGTTTTATACCGTGGAAATTTGAAGACTTTGTAGGAAACTGCATAAAAGGTTCATAAAAAGTTTTCATTTCGAACACAAAGTTGGTCCTTTTTTATAGTATAGTATGTCGAAAAAATGAATTCGTGTATAAATGAAAATCAACCAGTTGTGATCTAATCAAACCTATTTAATTTAAGAAGTACAAAGTAAACTTTTCCCTTAAAGGCTGTATTTCTTGAGTTTACTAAATTCACTTTCGCACCTGCATTGGAGCAGAGAGCTGTTTAAAATGTCTTCCTTGTCGCCATTACAACCAACTAGAATTCCTACACTGAAAATAACAGTCCGAAATAATCACAATGAGGCTTTTTTCTTCAAGCAAAATAATGACTTTCGGATGTTATGGACTCATCGGGGTTATCGAACTTTTAGCTACTGTAGCTGCTGTCGTTACTGCTGCTAGCACACTCATGCCTTCTGCTTTCGCACCTGCATTAAAGCAGAGAGCTGTTTAAAATGTCTTCCTTGTCGCCATTACAACCAACTGGAATTCCTACACTGAAAATAACAGTCCGAAATAATCACAATGAGGCTTTTTTCTTCAAGCAAAATAGAAAAATTACAATATTACACTAAACGTACATTACATTTGTTGGCTCGAGAGTAACCACGATCGTTTGATCTAATTTAATTTCTAATTTTTTAAAGTCTCTCTAAGTTCTCTAGGAACTTATTGTTTTTTCTTCATTTGTTTCGGAAGCCAGCGAAGTGTTCCGTGCTTGTTTGCGCTAAATTAACAGGGCCAACGTATTCACAATAACAACGCCGTAGGCTAATATGTATTTAATTGGAAGTTGAACGGACGGACGGAATCGTTCGGATAATGTTTGAAACACTAAATCTCCACTGTACATACTTGAAAAAATTTTCCGTAGGCGAGCTTTATTCGATAGATGTTGTCGTAACCACCCCATGAGTAGACTTTTCTGATAAACCACCCCGGAATTATAAGTATAAAAAGTGCATCACGGAAAAAATTATGCGAATAACGCAAATCGTAGTCAGCGAAATCTTTCGGTTGAATTATACAATTAAGAGCTGTATGTTTAAACCATCTGTTTCGTGCCAAGTAGTTAAAAACTTGGCACACCAACCAACCTGGAGTGCCAAGTTTTTAACTACACTAGTTGCCATATAGCTTGTTTAGTAGTGAGTAGCTTTTTAAAACGCTAACCAGCTCACGTTTGTTTCAAAAGATTTTCGCAGCTCGTAAACTAAAAATTAACTGGTAACAGTGTATTTCGGATTAACAGTGTAAAAGTGCACGCCATCGAGGGTATCATTATCAGGCCATTCCGTCTGAAGCTCGTATAGCATATCACGATTAACACTTGAAACTGAAGCCATAAAAAGCATTCAGCAGAATGCTGTGTTCACAAATCGCACAATTCGACAGCGCTAAATTGAGATACTACGCTTAACGTGCTTGCAGTAACTGAAGGGTGTAATTATGGTGATAGGGTGTAATTATGCCAACGCCAGGAAATTGAGATATTTAATTTTGTTCTTACAAAATGATCTCTCTGTCATTGCTGAGTTTTTGGCCTAACATGCAATGTAAAATCAGCCTCGAAATCTTAAAGATAATACCCAAAAATTAAAATTCCTTTATATTTCACATTTCCACTCCTTATTTTTTCTAATTGCAGCGATAAGGAATCGAAGTCGAGATAGTCGCCTCGCTAAACTCCTTGGTCCATTAGCCCATGGCACCCATTTAGCTCTTGAAACTCTGTGGTAGCGAGCATATCTTTGTAGCTCACAACTGAGGCGTGTGGTAGTCGAGTTTGCTGCTGAAGTTTCGCAGTGAAAGTTAGGAAAGAGCCATTTATGTAATACTCACACATACTTTTAAATTAGTAGAGCTTGACGCCGAGAGTTCATACCTGCCGCGCCGTACTAAAAAAAACTTGTCGGAACCGGAACTACAACAACGCGATATCGATTGCGTAATATGTGTAGAAATCCTCGGACAGTTGCCAACACACAAAACTCCGCACGCTAACAACATGAGCAAATGGACCATCTGGCAGCGCTAATAGGCAACAATCAACAACAACGACAACAATCAGCAGCAATCAGGATCGTGAAATAAAACTGAAAGTCCTGTTTGAACACAAAAAACATCCTTTGTTTGCAAATACTGAAGTTGTTAAAGAGCGGACCCAGACGAAGGAACCAACAGCTGAACACTGCTACTCCAAATAGTCATTGAAAACAACAAAATTAGTACACAAGAGTGCCTTTCTTTCCTTTCGTGCACAGGAATTTGTTTGGAGCGCTCAAACAAATGTAAAGGCCAAAGTCCCGCGGGCCTGTGATGCGTACAGATGTGCTTCTTATCACGCTATTCTCACCTTTTCATCTCGTCCACATGAATATTATGACAACTGCTAAGTGTTCTAATTATCTAGTGTGATTATTCGAGAACGGTCGAAATGAAGATCATTTGCGTCTGGTGCTCTTGTCTTCGCCGCCTTGTTCTTTTCTCTTTTGTCCACGTGAGGGTCGACAACTTGGCCTTGCTTGTATCTAGAGATTCAGTTTTCTACAATTCAATTAACTGAAGCTGTGAAAAGCGTTGTAAGACAGTTTGAAACTAACTATATAGTATTAAGAAGAAAGTCCAAAAACTGGTGCATACTCGTCTTTGCTTTGTTCGTTAAATGTACAAACATTTTTGTTAACACTTTTCTTTAAAGAATTCTTGAATTTAAGAAAGAATTCACTTGTCATCTTCTGATTCCATCCATCATCTTTATGAGGGATGAAGAGGATAATTTCATCTATGGAATAAAGGAAGGCGAGGATGGATTCAACCGTATTTACATTTATTTGTGCATATTTATATTATTTATTTATACTGATGTAGAGACTACAATAAATTAAAAAATTTAAACATATTGAACTCTAGTTGCCAGCGCTATCGACTCTAATAAAAAAGCAAGTTATAGTAACAAGGATAAGTTAATTTTGCCGCTGCACATTTCGCTAAATTTATTCCTTGGAAATGTATGGAATCCTACTCTCTCCCAATTTCACTGGCAAGTCGAACAGGGGAGTGAAGCTTTTAATTCTTATGCAATGGATTTAAGTTCCTGCAGATGTAACTGATATCACAAATTTTTTTAACACGTCTCCGAAATGCTTGCAAAATAAAAAAATTTACCTTTTCTACCAGAGTTCGAAATGTACGTAAATGTATTTGTCAGGACAAGGCTTTTTAGTCAAGGCCAAATATCTTACGAACCGGTGTTCCGATCAGTAAACAAAATCATTCCCAAACGGAATGAAGCATTAACCATGGAGATTCGACCATTGATGAAAACTACATTTGAGCTCGGGCAGTTTTCCCACAAGGTACTCGGTTATATGGCTAACGATGCAAGCGTTTACCAAATGTATTAATTACATTTGTCACAACAGACCAGCAACAACCACGAAAACAGCTTTGATGGCATATACGACGGGCAGCGAACTGCAATCGGTCCATGTCTGCATTTCTGCTACAGTTTCCAATGAGCCTCAGCGAAATTTAGTACGGCATGGGTCTGCATGAAGTGTTTGCTTGACTGCATATCTGTTGTGCAGTCGTCACCACGGCCGTTGTCAACAAATGCAATTGCAATGCGATTTCATCTTAGTAATTTCTTCGCACACAACTCGACAGTTTCGTGTTGCCATGCTGCTGGTGACGAAGCTATGTTTGTCACTAAAAAATAACTTGCACACATACAAATATGACAGTAAGGAAATACTTGTATTTCAGTGAATGGGGTGCAGTCTAAGCCTCCATCCGCGTCATCAGAACTCGTAAACATTAACACCGTGGTCGAAATGCGTATGCCCTCATTTCTGTTAATCTCTTTGTATTCACATTCATTCATTGTTGCAGGTCGTCTGCAACAATGAGTTAACTCTGCGCACGCACCCGCTGAGCGCTGCACAGGATCCATCAGCAAGAATGGTACTCACAGTCGGACTACTAGTAAATAACGTCAGTGGTAAAGGCCGGTTACGATAGAACAGCTGCCCAGAACTACTATGAAACAGCAGTCCAGTACTTGCCGGAGAATTCTGATTCAATTCTTTAAATTTCTCTATCAAACATAGAGGAAGGCAAAAGCGTATTATCGAGGGAACGAAAGACGCACGAGCTGAAAACATAACGCAATAAACAGCAGAAAGAAGGGTAACATCCCGGTATTCATCTCTGTCTCTTATTGACTCAGTCTGGGCGTGCCCCACCACTACCAAAGTCTAAGAGAGATATGTCATGTAGTATAACAAAATTTTTTTTGTCAATAATCCAAAAATTTTACTAGAGTTGTGGATAGCTTCCCCAGGGTTCTGATATTTCGTCTAGAAACTTCATGCCCAATAACCAGTACTTAGAAAATTATGACCGCTTGTGATATTTTTTCGAATTCGGGGATTTTGTGCTTAATTTGCTATAACTACAATATTTTTGAGATTTATTGGTTTCTCCAGAACTCTTACGTTTTTTTACATTATGAAATTTAAAAAACACATTTCCTGAATTTCGAAAATTTTTTAGAGTTCTGAGAACTCTGCAGAAACCCCCCACAGTTCTACAGAAAAGTGTACTACACGATATATATCTCCAATAGTTTAATATTTAAGACCGATTTTCTAACTCCTATTCGTGAAGCTAGCACCCCAAAAAAGTTGGTGCTAACTAAACTTCGTTATTGGTTTTATGTTGTTTAATTCTCCAGAACTATTTCCAAAACTGATAGGCAACTCCAGAACACAAATTCACAGACACAAATCACTGCCTTTTACCCTATGCAACTCACCATTGTGTTCCGTGAATATGTTCATGCCGATTACGTTGCGATTATCCTTCGTCTGTGCTGATGTCGCGGCCGCGCTCGCTGAGGCGACGATTGCACGATGAGTGCCACACACAGCAGATGCGGTTGCCGTTGTCGACTTAATTCGCGACGCACGCATCGATGAGCCCGGCAAGGCGCTTACACCGCCAACTCCCATTCCCACACTGTGGCAGGACGGGCTGACGGGACTATTGCTGGAAATGCCAATGCAGCTGGCGGTGCCATGGTGGGAACCGGAATGGGAGCTGCGCTCCTTGCCCTGCTGAGCACCCATATCCTCCTCCTATTTGCTGGGGGTTAGGAATCAGCCGAAGAGCTTTCGAATACAGTAGTTTTTCGAAAGTTGCCTAAATAGATAACAACGGGCAACGGTACCGTTTGGTAAATACGAGTAGTTGAGAAATATACGGTAACACCCCTAGCACGTTATTAAAAAGTTCATTGTTAGTTAAAACCTGTTAAAACATGAACGAAATACTTTAAGGACTCTTAAAAGTTTTGGACTCTGCCTTAGTAACACGAGTCACATGATCACTTCTGAGGACCATTTTAGAAAAAAAGAGCAGCAAGTAGATGTGATTGCAGCTCCATCCGATTTCAGTCCGACAATCAGACGCTAGCACCACCCTCGAAGGCAATGATTGGGCTTTTAGGAATCTGAGTGAACGGGAGCAACTCCAGGGGATGACTTATTCGTACGTCTTTCGCAAGACTCCAGATTATGAACTTTACAATCTTCTCTACTGTCGCATTCTACACACTTCTTCGTTTTGCTACCATTTCAAATGCACTGCGTTTTATACCACTTTCTGGTTGTGAATTGTGGAGTAGACACGAAACAGCTTGAGACGGAATCCAGAAGCCGACTTTGCAAATGAAGTGTAGACTTGAATAATGGGAAGCAGTAATAAGTTTTGACTTTTTCGGTCCTTCTTTTTAAACCCTTGATAAGAGGCAATTTATGAATAACACCGCTAATTTAAAAATTTCTTCTCATTCAATTAAAGTCATAGTCTAGTTTTCATTTCCTAACTTTACAAAGTGAAACCAACACGGGACAAGCAACTCTATCCAGCAAACACGCCCCGATTGCACTGCGTCGGGCGTCGTGAGTCGACCGCCGTTCTTTTCGATGGGATTTATTTCTTTTTTACCCTCGTCTATATAGAATAAGCTGGAATATAAATTTTTTGGGAAATTTTCACAAGTTCACTGCTTTTTCGATTTTTTTCAAGGTTTTTGTACTTCTTCGAGCTGGGACAACGTTATCGGTTCAACTTCGTCTGTAGACAGTTTTTTCTGGGCTTCGTCCGCGTTCTTTGGGTGTATTTAAAGTATTCAATGAGTTTACAACTTTCCTTTACTATGCACACTTCCTCTACACAATTATTTTCTTAGCACACAAGCTAGAGTTATTATTATTATTAATTTAAACAATCGCGGACCTCCCACTTCATCCAAAAATCACACATTTTCCACAACGTCTGGCATTTTACTTCTCTTCATTTTCAATTTCTCTTCTTTTCAAACATCAGCCAAAGTTCAAGTTGCCAGTTCCGTACGAAAAATCTCACAAGTGAAATTTGTAGGTAGCGGTGGGATATTATTAAGATACAAGATTTTATGAATTTTCATTCACTAGAATTAATAAAAGAAAATCGTTTAACCCCCTATATTCAGGGTATCCTTAGCGACAGATGGGGTTGAGGGACATCTTTTTTCTTCCTTTATGATGACAAATATTTTTTTAAAAATCAATCTAAAAATCAGTCAAAATGATCAACTGATTCGTTAGGATGTAGGAATCTTTGCTACAACCTAAGATATCTATAAATTTTTAACAGATTCGAGTTAGCGTCATTATTTTTTAAGCTTATTGAGAACCATAACTCAGAGTTAATTCCACACGCACGGATGATTTTAAATATATTATATTTTCAGTAATGATCGGGTAGTAATGATTAGGAGCATACTTATAAATATTGAAGAATAAACGAATATGCAAAATAAAGAGGAATAATCGAACGTCAAAGAAAAGAAAAATTTAAAAAATCGCTGAGTAAACTCATTCGGTGTAGACGACTTACAAAATTTATTCTAAATTTAATCTAAAAGAATATAAGGAAATTGGTGGCACAAAACCCTAAAGTATACACTGCAGAGGTATTATACGGTTTAAAAAAAGACAAAAACTACTTAAGTCATAGTTTTAAAGTTACAAAATGTAAAAATCGTCCCGTATCAAACTGACTCTATTATTATGCACCATGTTAATTATTTTGTATACCTTCATTGCTTCGGGTGTAGGGTATAAAAAATAATTAACATGGTGCATAAATATTGGTGTTACCCTACATAATTATTGGTGTTTTCCTAAATAATTAACATAGTGCAAAATATTAGTATACCCTACACCCGAAGGTAGACATATTTATAATTTTAAAATTCACTTTGTTCTTCCGTTTGTAACGTATTAAAGGAGGCGTAAAAGATAGTAAAGTACACATATTCTTGCTCAGAATCACTTCCTATGTCGATTTAGCCATGTCCGCCCGTCTGTATGTCTGTGGAAGTCAGGATTATATGAGAACGAATAGAGATATCGTCATACGTTAGATGTTGCTAACTTTTGTATGAGTGCATTTTTTTGCAAAAATTTTATCAATGGTGCTATATATTCCGCAATAAAATTATGCCTCAATATCTCATATCTCACACGGTTTATAAGATATTAATCTCATAAAATTTTCTAAAACGCGGTGCCTTTACATTCTGTATGTAAAGTCAGCGTGGATGTTAACCGATTTCGCCCATGTTTAATCCCAAATAGCCTATGGTGACAGAGAGTATTCGTATCAAATTTCAAACGATACATACAGTCAATGTTGATTTCCAAAAACAGACGGGCAGACATGGTTAAATAACCCCAGGAGGTGATTCTGAACAAGAATAAATAGATTATATCTACCACACCCCCTTTAATGCGTTACAACCGGAAGAACATAGTGAATAAACCCTTATCCCTTCGTTTGTAGGGTTTAAAAATCCATTGAGATTTCTTTTTTAGCAATTGAATACCGCCGCAGAGACTTTCTATTGAGTTGGCAACTCAGATCAAGTGGGATTCGATGTTTCTGGAATAGTAGCTCTGAATATTTTCATCAAATCTTTAATAAAAATAGTAGAATACAGAAGAAAATTATTGCTATTTGAACGTGTATATTTTCCAACAAAAATCTGCTAACATTCTGATCTGTGACTACTTTTAGACATCACAGCTTTCAGGACAGAACTGGGGTAATAGTCTTGTGATAAATTGGCACGTTTTGCCACTGGTCAATTGTGCTTTGAAATTTTGCTGTTCTCGCAATTGATATGTCTGACTGGGATACTGTGACTGTGTTGCGGAAAAGGGCTCCGAAAGCATCAGCGCTGAAGTCGGAGTCTGCAATAAACACGGCACGTCGTCAGGGTGTCGCTGTAGACACACAGCAAAAATGTGAGTAGAGCATGAAATAAGTGTGAAGGCGCGACTTTGTCTAACGACATAGCCTGGTGCGCCTATTGGTGCCAACAAGGCTAACTGTTCTACATGAACATCCGCAAAATCCAGCTGTGAACGCAAACTCCCACATAATTTTCTCGTGATACTCGGTGATGGCTTTCCCATTTAACCAATTTAATCACATTTGTTTCTGTAGATGGCGCAGGCACAAACAAGCAACATGTGACTACAAAAAACACTGCTAAACTAGATCGCGAGACTGAAGAGTTGAAGCATGAAAAGATCCCACTAGAGGTTGGTAAGCTCATAATGCAGGGTCGCCAAGCGAAGGGACTGAGTCAGAAGGATTTAGCCACGGTATGCTTACCCCATAAGACTCTAGGCGAGTTAGCACTTTTATCAATGTTTCCTTAGAAAATCTGTGAGAAACAACAAGTAGTTACTGACTACGAAGCCGGACGTGGCATTCCAAACAACGTGATTTTGGGAAAGATAGAACGAGTCATTGGCCTCAAGTTGCGCGGCAAGGATCGCGGCCAACCCTTGGCGCCTCCCGGTAAAAAGTAAGATCTCGCTCCGTCTGCTGGTGCTGAAACAAAAGCGAAATTATCGGGAGGCTGCCATACCAAGAAACCTTAAACATTTTTATTACAACCCAGCTGCGCGCAGTCCTGTTGAAACTAACATCGTCAAAGGCTTTCACATTTGCTAAATTTATGATAATATGAGAATTTAAAAGCAATTGCACTTAATTGAGAAAATGATAACTGATTTTAAACTAAATTGTAAGTGATGATTTCATTTAAGGGCTTCTTTGTAATCTGTTCTAAATAAGTTGGGAACTTTTAAAACTAGCATGATTTTACCACGTTTACTTGTTTTTTAGATACTTAAGATACTCCACTCCTAAATTAGTTGTAATTTGGAAATCTGTTAGAGCTTTATTTAATATATCTAAAAAATTTGATCTTTCAATTCTAGGCTTGATGCTAGCGTTCACATGTTATTCATTCATATTTTTAATAACCAATAATATGCGGCCTGAACAGGACTGTAAAAGTAACCAACCGTTGTAACTATTATTTCATATTTAGAAGCTAAGTTACTATTATGAAATTCAAGATTACATAAGAACGAAGAAATAACGGTTTGAAATTTGGCTGAAGTATCCCGTTTTGTATAAAAAATTCCTCAACATATTGAAACATCCTCTGTTCTGTAGAGCTCCTTTCTAGAGAGAAAATAGGCGAAATCGGTTAAGAACCACGCCCAGTTTATACCACATGTACCTTTAAAACTGATTAACTCAGAAGCCTAATAAGATAAGACCATGGTCATCAAAGATTACGGTGGGTGTGGTCCGCGCCCGTCTTAACAGTAGCTACCGTTAAGTGAGTACCAACGTTCGTTCTGGTGAGACATTAAGAACTTCTGCCAACTGAAACTTCGCCGGTTTGATATTGTTTTCTAAAGTACCTGTTTTTATTGTAGGTATAGGATATTGACTGGTATGACAAGACTGCACTTCCTATTTCTTTCTATTATTCATTTAATGTAACCTACTATAACTAGTCTGAATTCGTATGTCAGCAATTGTTGCTCGGATACGCTTCAAGTAGATAGGAACCACAGCGTACTGTGGTTAATCTTTTTATTTGTGCGAACGTTTCGCCGATTAATTGCCAGCGCTGATGAGTGTTTATGTATCCGGATGACACTTTACGCGTATGTAATGTGTTTTTCCTCCGACTTCAGCGCTAATAAACCTGTTTTCATTCATTAATTGCTCTGAATGGGCGAGGAATAATGATTTTTATAAAAAACTCTTACATTCCTCTTTTTAAATGTTTGTAGTTGTAATAAAAACAGTTTCGGTTAAGATAAATATGACTACGCAAAAAGCAGCGTTGGAAATCGGAAGATTCAATTCATTGGACCGAAAAAATCCGATTTAATCCCTTTCAATTTGTCCTTAATTGAAATTGCCTCTACCAAAATGCTTCAAAATTTCTTTTTGAAGACAGAAGAAATAAAGTGGAAGAGAAATTGTTATTAAAGGCGCACATTTTGCTCATCAGCAGTGTAAAATCTGTATACTTTTTAAATAGTGCTGCAGAGGAACATTCCTAAGAGGCTGTTAATTTTTGAAATCCTGGGCAAACTTACGAAGATAATTTGCTTATTTCCGGGGCTACTTGAATTTAGGACTTTTTATAACCTTGCAATACAAGAATTAGTTATGCATCTCAACTTCGCTTCTTCCTTTCAAAGACGTTTGGTCGAATGCGTACTACATTCTCATGCATATTTGAAATACAAACGAGTGATTAAAATGACTTCAAATACAAATCTTCAAATAAATTAAGATTTTCGACAGTAAGAGCTCTAATGTACCGCAGTTCTGCTTACGGATTGTGAATCCTTCAAATTGAATACACTCGCTTATGCGTATCTTCTCTGTCCTTAGCAGGGAAACCTATCATCAAATGCACTTACATATATTTTCTCCTTAATGCTGCTATTTTCGTTATAAAAGGACACAATCAAGTTTTCAAGAACTGCGCAGCTAAGATGGAAGCGACAAAAACCAACCACAGGGCTGCAACTGATGACTTAGAGTTCCTACCAGAGGCCCACTGACCTGTAGTCCCCGCTTTAATTCAAAGAAATTAAAAATTCAAAATCGGTTCCATTCTTTTTGTGACTTCTGATTTATTTCTATCCATTTCACTGTATTTTTCAGTATTTAAAGCAGCCACGCGGAATAATGACAATACAAGTTTATAATGTTAATCAATCCAATTTTTGCTATTGCTGCACTGTCTCACAAAGACAAATTTGTTTAAAGAATTACTTGTGTTTGTTTAAATACTAGAAGTACCTTTGCTATCATTGCTTCCTAGTTTACCAAATTTCATTTTCGTCCAATAGATTCGCCTGCCAAAATAGCAACAGCAAATCGGCTAAAAAAGTTGCGCAGTTTCTCTATGAATTAAATTAAAATTATATATACAAAATAAATGCTTAATATTCTTGACCACCTTCAATCCCGTTTATATGCTACAAAATTAATAAGTTATTTTCGGCATAAAACAAATGCAGCATTGCAGTTGCTGCTTTCCACTGTACTGTAGTTTAACAATCACAAATACACTTTATCACTTCTATTAATAAATACACAAATCTGCCAGAAAATCTAAATAATGCATAAAATATAAGAAAAGTATTTGTTTTGGAGAAACACTCGCAAATTCGAATAAAAACAGTACAGAATAGAAATAGAAACAAAAGCATAAATATTTCCTGATAAACGGAACTTTAAAACTTAAAGCAACAAACAGAAAACCTTCGAAAATTACAGCTTGACTTCTCGAATCTTAGGACTGAAAGAGAAATGCAAATATTTTTTAAAACACTTCGAACTTTAGCTTCAATAAAACTGCTTCTACTTGTGCTACGCGACTTTGAATTCTTCAAAGCTTAAAAAGAGTATTTCGAGCAAAAAAAAAAAAATAAGAGCGATTTAAGCCCTGAAAATTACAAAGCAAAACTTAAATACTCGTACAGATGCCCTGGAGATTGCAGAGTAAATGCTAGACCATAACAGACACCAGCTTTGTATGAATATAATTCTTGTCCCATGCTTTGCTTTTCTCTGATCCTTAGAAATCAGTGTTGGTTATGTAGCGCAGTAACTAGCTTGTGCTGCTCAAGTCCAGTTAACACTCCCAACTTTCCAACCTGTTTCAGTGTTTAGCTGCTCTTGGCTTACTCGCTCCTTAGAATAAATTAAATTTAATTTGTCTTCAGTGTTTAGTTAATTTTTTGTTTAGTGTGCGTGTGTTTATGCGTTGAGCTCTCGCAACAGCAATCACTCCCACTCCCACCCACCACCTAAACACGCACAGCTCTGCCTTCTCTCCTCGCGTGCCTTACTGAGCCTTGGCCTTAAGCGAAGCCGCTGCTCCGTTCGCGTTTGATGCACTGCTGCTATTTGCGACGGAGGAGGACGATGTCAGCTTGGCAGAATTCTGCGCTACTAGCGAAGCCGCCATGCGGCGACTCTTCTTGCCGTCCGTGGATAAGTATGTCTTGTAGAAGAAGCGCGCGAAAAGCACGAAGTAGCTGAAGTACATGGCGATGGAGAGATTGATGTTGGTCTGCGATATGTTGCAGGACTGGCGTCCATGTGTCTTGAGAAAGCCGTGGGCCCACACGTTGATCGCGCAGCCGACAATCATCTGCGTCAGCTGCAAAGACGTGATGATCATAGCGATGAAGCGGGGCGGGTTGAAGCGCGCCGCCTTAAGCGCGTAATACGTGTACATGACGGAGTGCACGCAGTAGTTCATCACGATGAACCACCTGGCGGACGATGTGTACTCGGTGTAGGAGAACCACGAGTAGATGAGCACCGTGATGTGGTGGTACCAGTGCAGGAAGATCAGCGGCTGCTTGCGCAGCACGATGAAGAGGGTGTCACCGAGCTCGGGCAGTTTGGAGAGCACAAAAAGCCATGTCCAGAAGCCGCAAACTCGATCTTGTTCGATGTAGCTGCCAAGTAAAGAATTGGGAAATTTATATAATATGAGTGTGTAGGCATTCAAATCTGTACGATGAGTTTTTCGTACGTTATTCTGTTATATAATTAATTTTTTTCCAAAAAATTCTGCGGACTCGATTAGAAGAATTCAAATAAGAAATACAGAGATATCATGTACATGCTCAGCGTACAAATAAAGTGCTTCTAGACTGTTGTTATGAAAAAATTGCGCTGATTTATTTTTATTATTATTATCAGTTATTAAAAAATTGGAAATCGTATTGAGAAACTTAGTAGCAGACGGTGGGGCAAAACCAAGCAAATAGTTGAGGTCGGTTTTTAATTTTGCACTCGCCTCAAAAGGCAGTTTGGAGCAGCTGGATTGGAACTTCGAAGTGGGTTGCTCTCGTTATGAATTTCGCTTTCATGATGATTTGTTTGCCGATTGCATTGAGATGGTATCACAACTCTGTCCAGGGTCACATTAAATCACAATTGCTCTGCCTCAGCGCACAGTCTTAGCACTATATTTGGGCTATCTATATAGAAGGACAAAATGCTTCGATTTTCATCAACTAAATGGTATTGTCCTGTGAGGCCATTGGTAAATAAATACATATTGTGACGGTAAGCTAAGGTTCCTACGGCGAAGAGAAACGCGTAAGCTCCCTCTACTGCCATATCGATACTGCGCAATGTAGTCACTTCAAGGTCAGAGTCAAGGTCAAGTCGACTGGACGGAGACTGGATTACGGCGTACATTCAGTGAAATCACCGACGAGCGGAAAATTTACCAAAGACAATATCTGGTTCTTGATATCTTCACGGAAGCATCACCGACACCTTGATGTACTCACCTCGACACACACACAGAGTGGAACAAGCCGTAGTGACGGAGCACATGTAGAAGTTCGGGTGCTGTTCTGAAGGCTCCCATAACGCTGAACATGGCCAGCATGGAATTCCAGAAGATCAGCGGTCCGCGCAAGTGGAATCTAAAATGAAGCAGATTTATTTTTAGGACTGATAAACATTTGTTCATAGGCTTAAAGGTTAAATGAAAGGAAGACGAGTGTAGAATAACCTGCTTTTTGATATGTTTTGCGACTGCCCTCGAAGGTCGACTCCATAATTAAAGTAAATAAATTGAAACGGAGTAATGAAAATAAAAATAAACGAGACTAGTAAAATTAATGAAAAGTTAAGAGACGAGATCAGAAAACATAAAAAATCAATAAAATATTAAGCCAAGTAAAAGTAAAAAATAGATACATACACATGTGTGTATGTCCATACACAAATGCCTAAATAAATAAAATAAATACTCTAAATAAAAGCAGAACCAGTTCTAGAACTAATAAAACTAGTTCGAAAACTTCCAGTGCTGGCTGAAGCCGAATCTTTCATGCATGGAGACCTCTGGTCAAAGCAGAAGACAGCTCTTGATGTCAAAGACAAACTTGATGTCAAAGCAGAAGACAACTCCACATTTTAGGACTATTTTGCAACTAGTCGTGACTTAACGCACAGTTGAATAACTCTAGTTATTTCTGTTATCACCCCACAACAAGCGGAATTCGAATCCCCCAGAAAGAAGTTATTTTTTCCTTTTACAGGTTTATTTTTCATATATTCATTTATTTGTGGAATATGCCAAAATTTTGAAAGTAAAAATATTTCTGCGAAGATCCTCGAAAAAGACTTTCTTTACGGAAACCGAATATTTTAGTGTTTTCAAACCGGTTTCTTATTTGCTGCATTTCAAGCAAAATGTGAAATACTTATAGTGAAAGTAGTGAGCAAACTATTAATATTTAATACCAGTTTGATTTCGCACTGCAGGGACTGTAAAGACTTTACAGCGTAACTCCGAAAAGCTACAACTCCAAGTAAAAGAAGCTTAAAAAGCTTTCGGATCCAAAAATAACTTTTGTCTTTGTTCGCTTACACAAATAATTCGCATTGAGTTCATACAAAAGGGTGCTCAAATAGCACACACGGAGGACGGAATCCTCGTGCCTAAAACTAATGAGTAAGGAAAACATTAAACCTTGCTGACTGCTTGGTCGAAGGCTTCAAGGCAATGGGGTTGGTGCGCTTGCATCGGCCCTATGAAGCGCAAATTTTTGTATGGGCAAAGGTCGTCCCTTCGAACTCAAGAGCTCACTACTTTTGAGCTGCAGGGTTTGGGTGAAGCGATCTGCCCGCGATGAATGCATGCGAAGTGTTGGTGCGTGTGGGTTTGTTTTACAGAGCTCTGAATAAAGAGATTCATCTATAGTATGTGCTAGTGGGAGTTCAACTAGTTAAAACGTTCGCGAACGTGAATGCGATAGCATTCATTTTCATAGTAATGCAAAGTGACATTAATGTATGAATAAATTCAAATTTTTAACCAAAATTTTAATCATTTAATTTTATAAAACCTTAAGTTTTTGTAATTAAAATACATTTCAAAGTAATGACCAACTAATTCACTAGGTACTTTCATGTTATTTTATCTTCTCTCCGTGTGTTTACAAATTTCGTTAAGCCGACACATTGAGTAAACTGGAAGTGTAATTCTTGACGTGAATGCTATAGCAAAAATGAATTCACATAAGAAAAGTACGCTAATTTTGAGATTATTTGATGATTGTGATTCAGATCAAGATATAGGTAAGTGTATTACGGAAATAATAATTCTTATTACATTTATAAGAAGATAAATGATTTAGATATTGGTTTCCTTGATTTTAGAGACAATCTAATAAATACGCTTTTAAAAATACCACAGAATTCAAATGGTCGTGACTTTGTGCTGGATAATGGCAACTCACAAAGGCATTTTAGATACACTCCGACCACAAATTTTCAAGGTGCACACTATCAGGAAAAAACTCCGACACCTTTAAATTACAAACGTAGAACATTTAAAGCGGGCCAGTTTTTGGGCCGCTGTAAACTACAAACGTAGAACATATTTCCAGAAGTGCAAATATTGTTACAGGCAAAAAATAATAAAATTCACATCATACCGATGTCAGAACTGTGTAAATAAACCTTCACTGCGTCCTGGACAGTGCTTCGACAATGGCACTTACCTCCTGAAGATCGCAATAACTCCAATTCGGATATGGAGTCCTAAAAACATTCAATCATAATGATGGTCTGATATATTTAGTTTTGTTTTCATATACGAGTATACATACTATGAAATTATGGATTTAATTTATTAATTTTTTATATATAGATGAATTTAGATGAATAAAGATCTATTGTTGAATAAATAATGTAATGAAACTATAAACCTCTTCTGCTCATGCATTCTATGGATGATATTCTGACTGCTCTTACAATATATTTCATGTGTAATCAGATTTCGGATAGTACAACTAGTTTCAAAAAATATTGTCTGTCTATTTTTGCAGCTCACTGAAATTGTTACTGTCCCTTGGGAGCCAGTTTTTTGTCCGCTTCTGCATTAGTTAGTTATTAAAGTTTTTAAAACAGTTTACTTCCGACAGTCGGTATTTAAAACAAGCTTTCCAATATGATTAGAAATTATGGATTGGGGAGAAAAGCGTCAAGTACATTTTTTCGTATATTCATACCTTTATTTGATTTTTGAAATCCTTTCTCCTTGTTTTACCCCGGTCACCACAGAAAATTTTGTTTCCAGTAAAACGTCTTGGGGCTCCAGTCGAGAGTGCATTCCACCGATTCAAATTTAATTGGTATGTGGCCACCCTCGAAACTGCGCAACAAGAAGCGTACTGGGTTCCCTAATTAGTTGATAAGCTAGTAAACTTATACAATAAGTTTAATCGCAACTGGTGATAGTAAATTCCCTTTTTTCGTTTATTTTATATATATATTCCATGATACTGTCGAACGTAAAGAACACATAAACAGAAATTCAAAGCGAATATTTTACAACAGAAATTCTTGTGGAAGTAATCACATATTAGAAACTAAAATACAAAAGAAAGCATTTTTACGAGTTGCTACCGATCGTGACATAAATTTCCGCTGAACTTCTGTTTACAGTTCGTGGAATTTCTCGGTATTTGTAAAATATATAATATTATATTGAAAGAAATTTCATTCCCAACCGTGTTTTGGGAGCTTACACTAATAGATTAGAATTGACTAGGACAAAAGGGATCGATTTGAATGGGTCCGCTCACATTTGTGCAAAGTTCCTCTACATTGTTGTTGCTTTCCAGCGAAACCCCCAACACTCTCTTAAGAACTTATGAACAATTCTTTCGAGCGTCAAATTTTCCCCCCGCAAATTTTGCATCAGCAAGAAGCTAAGTATAGTACAAAACCGTAGGAAAAACGTATTAAAAAAGCGAAAAGATATGCAAAATGTGTAGTATTCTACAACTGAACTGAAGCGAACTGAAACACCAACATTAGACATTACAAAAATATTTGCAAAAAATGGGCGTGGTCCGCTTACTTATACAAAAGTAGTTAAGTGGCGAATTTATAATTTTTTTAGAAACTGGCAAGTGTGATCACCTTCGGGGAAAATAAGAGAGGAAATGAACGGGGGAACTTTGCACAAATGTGAGCAGGTTCAATCAGATTTCTTTTCCTGGACATCAAACTAGTGCAGGAGCGAACAGCAAGCTTGGGACGTCACCCACAGAAAGTTGTCGGTCTACTGTAAGGAAATATAAATAACCCACATGTTCGGTTTTAGCAACAAGCTAAAAACTTCTTGATAAACCGTTTTTACAGTTTACATGCTTCGATTGCTGTCAGCTTTATTTTTATTTGGGATCTACTTCAGTTTTTTGTTGTCAGTGGTGCTAACTTAATGAGTTTAACGCTAAACTTGATGTGTTAAAAAGGAAAAAAAGATGATAGCCGGCAGAGGGGTTTTTAGCAGGCTCAACTTTTAGGGCGGACTGAATGTTGACTTATTAGCTGCATTTAAATAATAATAAGGAGAGCATTTACTCCTTATTAAGTGTAGGTACAAAAAGTTAATGGGCAAATTATGAAACCGTCGACAGACGTGGCGGTAGATAGCATTTTCGAAGGAATCTCGGGGTCTCCACACGAATTTTACGGTGGTACCATACATCCCGGTTAACGATTTACTGGTGTCCAGAAGGGCTTACTGTGTTTTGTTTTCATTACTTGTTCGGCCAACATAAACGGCTGAATTTAAATTTCACCTGTTATTGACAACCCAAGTCGATTATTTAATTTTGCATTTAGCATTCGTTGTTGTTGTTGAATATTTTTCTTATGGTTGAACTTGCTTTGTTTGTTATTTTCGCTCTCCATCCAGCGACTGCGTAGGTACAATGAATGCCTCCACAGGTCCATATATATACCTACCTACATATGCACATGCAATGGAAACTTTCACATTTTTGTTGTTGCACACTATTCTCGGAATTTCGTAATAACGACAGTATGTACTGTTTAAATTTTTGTGCAGTATTATATTTCCGTCTCGAACCCATCAGCAGTAGAATCTAACTCGGAAAATCGAGAAGACGTATTCTATTTTCCAGATGTGTGTCAAATCCTAAAGGAATTTCACATCGAATTTGGATGATTTCGGATTTCGGTTTCTTCACCGGTGAATCTGTGTTCGCCGACTTGTGTGTGCCGACTATTTAGTTGTACCGCAAATGCACGATTATGCGTGTCATTAGTCATTATTTTCATAGCTTTCGACCTCCATCAAAATATGAAAAATTATTCACGAGTTTTTTTGCTATAATGAGCCGCACATTTTGACACACAACATTTTGACAAAATGTGAGCTTATTAAGGCGCTTAATGCTCTGACTGACTTAGCAGAGAAGGAAGTGAAGAACCACTTAAAGCAGACGTTTTTTATGAATTCCGTAGTATTTCTGCTAATAGGGAAGTTCAAATGTGGAACACGATTTGTCTACAAGTTCTGTCTAGTAGTAAGTTCATAGCATCCACGTTAACCGCTAAGTTCAATGGAATGCAAACACAATGAGAAACAAGGAAATGCCATTTAGTACTCGGTTAACTTCGAAAGTCAATTTCAGCGACATCTTCAAACAGACTGCCTGGGTCAATATCCCTTTATAAGCAGAAGTGGAAAGGTGGCATACTGCACCTAGCAAGAGACCAAAAGCTTGCGCGGTAATAAGACACAAAAACACAATAAACACTTTCCTTTCGTGATATTTTGACGAGTGGGAAATCTTCAAGTGTCTCGGCCCAAGGAAATCTTGTTATTTGTGCCTGACCCATAAAGATCAACTTCGCACTCGTTATCGACTTGGGGAACTGCAGCAAGAGCATTTTTTCAGCTTGTCGTGTTTGTTTTAAGCACAATTACTTGAACCAAGTTTATTATAATGAAATATATTCAATTTCCTCACTTTATTGAAATATAGTGTAAGTACGGTTTCGAAACTTTGAACTGGGTCCATTTTAAATGTGCTTCGTGTGCGTATTCTAATAATAATAAGGGTTTATATGTATATATAAATATATTAATCGCAATCATAAATAGGTTTCGATAACAGTTTTTTAATGTGTGATAAAACCTCACGCTTTCAGAGGCGAAAAATAATTCAGTGCAGTTTTCCACGGTTCAAGGTACAAAAATTATGGTTTCAAGACGCAATCGAATGCATACTTCGAGTATTAAAACCGGGCTGCGAGGAAGTATTAATCTGTATAAATGCAAGCTGCTTACGGCGTTTAGAGTTGACCTTCCATAATCTAGGCATACCCGAGTATCTAAGCCTTTTATTATTCTAAAGCTGGTTCTTCTGCAATCTATTTTCAAGGAGGTATTCACTCCTCCATGGTAGTCGGAACCGCCTACTATCCTCAATATATATTTTGGAAGCTTAAAATGAGCACATTTAATGTTACGTTATGTCTGTGTTTGAATTCGTTGCCGTTGTCATGTGCAGCTTTATTTGTTTTTTACTCAATTTCCCCCGCTAGATAGGGTGGCTCCCAACCTTGTGCGCGACATCAAAAACCTGCATAGCTTCCGTGTTCGCCATTGTTAGGAAGTGAAAATCTAGCTGATCTTAAAAACAGGAAAAGCGCTTCGCATGTATAATTGCCACTTAACATTTAACTTATTCAGGCGGTTGTAAAAAATATTTCATATTTGCAAAATACTTTACGTTCTAGCATGTAACTTCTTCTTAAAAACGAAAGTTAAATATTGGTTTCTAAGCCATGCAATTTACGGGATGAGGTCATGCGACACGCCACGAACTCGTGGATCCCAATGTGGCTCTACTTTGCGGTTCTGAGATTTCGCACAGCGTGCTTGACGTCAATTTTCTCTCTAGAAGACGCAAACTACGCAGTGATTAGAGCAGCATCAAACTATCAGCCAGTTAGCTAACTATTTGTATTAAGTGCTTATATTAAAGTTACGTAATGACAAGGCGAATATTTGCGACAGAGAACATTTTCAAACAGCCTGAGTCGCTGGCAGCAATAGTTGCGGCGAAATGCGAAAAGGAATTTAAAAACAAATAAGGAGGTCAAAGCAACAACTCACCACCGGAAAGAAAATATCGGAGATGTTATGCGATCGACCGCTGCTGGGATGCGAGCAGAGACTCTCCCCAGGGACAAAAAGCCAAACCGGAGAACAAGACGTGCAAAAGGTGCATTGGAAGTGAATAAAATATTACGTTATGACAGATAGAACTATGCTGAGGGGATGCCCCCTATCCATGCAAAGCATTCGTTGGTTTAGAAGGGAAGGAAGATTAGTGGGAAGGGGAAAAGTGGGAGTAGTGTCGGTTTACACCTCTTTTGAAAGCTTCGACGTTATAAGTGGGTGGGAAAACATGCGCAGGAAGATTATTCCACAATTTAACAGCGCGACAGAAGAACCAATTCTCGCGGTAATGGGTAGTGCGTTGGAACGGGATCAAGACGTAAAAGGCGTGCAAGAGTGTAGATAATATGCGCTGCCCACATTTGATTTTATTTTAATTAAAGCTTGGTACACACAACGTCAATGTATACCTACTTGTATCCGTATGCATGCTCCTCCACATAAATCACACATGTTGCTAGAGTCTACTTGTGGATCTTCGGTTGATCTACTTTATACAAATCAACAAAGGAAAAAATTTTCATTCAAGAAAAGATGATAAGCAGCTTCGGTTGGAAGCAACGCAGCGCCATGACGGAGAGGCAGGAGTGCGACGCTTTGGAGGCATCTGTGCAAATAACCAAGGTCTATCTACATTATTCAGAATGCACAGACTCGCTCATATAAATGAAGAAAGGCAATAGGTCGGCTTTAAAAACTCTTGTAATAGTAAGCCAATGACAAAAATCTAGTAAGTAAATATTAGAGGACATAGCTACATTCTAGCGAGTGGTATAATTTAAAAAAGCTGACATATGCATTTAAATTGTTCATCCTGTGTACATGCGTAAGCATATTTGATTATCATATAATTCCATATAATTATTATTATTATATATTATTGTGTAATTTTGCTTTTTGCGTTCTAAAGGATGTTCGTACTTACCGTGGCCTGTTTTGCATCAAGTGCTGCCCGCCAAATATCACCAGCATATATATGCCGCAGTAGTAAAACACCCAAGTCCAGTTCTCCATCATCCACTTGCGTGTGCGCTGGTGCATGAAGTCATTCTCGAAGTCGAAAATGTACGAATAGTTCGGCGTCACACTGACGTCCATGTCTATTGGAGCTTTTGCTGAACTGCGAGGAGGCCGTTGTTGAAGCTGCACTGGTTGCAGGACGTATGTAGTTTTTGATGCGGTCGATGGGGTCTCCGGCCGCTAAGCTGTTGAGGCTGTGGATTTTAATTGAAAGATTTCCTTAATATTTGCTTAGTGGTTCAAAAGAGATACAAAATTAGGACTAAAAGAGCTACTGAGACAAAGACCATTGTAAACGGGAAAGAGCGAATGGCCTCCTGTCCGTTCTTGTTGCAATGCTTCGATAGCTTAATAACTTGTAACAACAGTTGAACAGCAGTTCAAGTTAACATGTGCTTTGCACACAAATCTCTTCGCTGGTCTGACAAATATATTTTTACTTTGAACATCTACGGCGAATGTTTTGTATTAAAAATCAAGACACTTTTCTATTTTTTTAAATTAATGTTTTTGTTGAGCTTAAATTATTGTCATCAAAATGTCTTATTAATAAATTTAAAATTTCTCTTAAAAATCACTCAATGCTTCAACACACAATTGCACCCCTATTTATAAAATATAAACATTTCGTAAGCATTTATTAGCTCATCTTTGTAAAGTAAGAAAATGTCATAATTAAGTAGCGTGTCTACTTCCACTTAAATATTTTTCAGACACCCACAATTGAGGAGTTAAACGGATGCTCAAAAGATAGTAATATGATCATAAAATTGGTACAGTCGTTCACAGCTTAAATGATGTTAGTGTTTGGTAAGGGGAAACCATTTGAAAACTCCCAAAATATAAAAAGTCCGTTTACAAACGGATAATCACTCCCTTTTCTAGTTTACACCATAAATGTTAATTATGATCTGTTCATTATGATCTGACATTTAGATCCGGCGACTAAGCAGGCGTTTTAATTTTGTGCGGACCATTCCTAATCAACCGTGTTCGCACCAGTGCAAAGGTGTGTTTGGAGTCATTATCCTCGTTAACGAAAATAGTTACTACGCTTTTTTAACGCGCGATTTTCGTGAGCAAATAGTTCAATTATGTGCTGAACAGCAGAAGATGGTTTGCCCACTATTTTCGCTATTTACTTCTGAGATTTTCCCTTTTTAAAATGGTCAATTATTAGTTCACGCTCTTCAGTGGTAGTTCCCCGACCCATTTTTAACTAAACTCAATTTTTTTACTTTTACTTAACCCAAATCACAAACAAACCTTTACTAGAAAATCATCATCATTCTACAAAGCGAAAACCTACACGTCCAAAAATTCGATATACTTTCCGTTATCATTCGTAGCGCATCATTTAAGCTGTGAGATGATTTTGTGAGCTTAAAATTAACTTGAATTTCTTCTTGCTAAATGGAGCACTTTTGTGTTGTTTTCTTCTTTGAAAATAATATACAAGACCACGAATTGAAATATTTTTTAGTTCCTAAAGAACTTTTTATATTTTGGGAGTTTTCAAAGGTTTTCCTCTTACCAAACACTCACATCATTTAGGCTGTGAGCGACTGTATATCTAAACAAACAGTGAGGATAGAACGATGAAGTTTGGGACAAACTGACTACAGATTTAAGTCTTGGCAAATTAACACAATCGATGGGGATCGTTCTCCATACTCCAGCTCCGACTCAAACTCATATTCGACTGGTTGAAAGGGCAACGTTGACAATTGAGTTGGTTGAGCCATCGCTGGTTATGATGTATATATAGTGCGGCAGTCATGTGTGGAAATATGATCAGTACGGACGTGGAGGGGTTCTGTCCCATTTTATTTTTATGAATTGTTTATAATTAGAATTTTATAATCAAAAAGGAAAACTAAAACCTTTATTTTAAAGATTTCTGTGTTTTTGATCTGGCTAAACCAGTCACATGATTGCTGCTATATAACCCACCCAACCAAAAAAGTAATAATAATGTGAACTGTATGCGAGAAGCATGTGTACTATATGGGACCACGCTGTTTGGCCTACTTTTTGTTTTATGGTATTCAAATAATGTGAGTTTGGTTGGAAAATATAAAGTGGTAAAGCACATGCAGCGTCAAGTAGCAACAAAATAAATAAACTGGAATTGTGGAGCAAGGAATATGGAGATCCTTTAAGTGGTCGTGCTTTCGCTGAACTTGTGAAAACCTCGGCACCTACACATTTCGTCAATAACAGATTGGTCCGATAAGCAGATTGACTATAATCCGGTAGATATACACCTCCCATCAATTAACTACTTGTCCTTCACAATATAAGCAATGTTGTTAGTAAAAGTTACCCCACCAGGACTTGTTTCTTTTAGCTAAAAATTTTACTTTGCTTCCTTATTTTAGTATGTTTTATTCTTTTATTTAAGGATTTCTCTAACTTTCGATAACTAATCCTTGTAAACTTGAAAATTTCACCGAAAATTTTCTTATTAGTCTATATTTTTAACACTATGGTCGACGTAATCGATAAAGCGGGACGTAAGGGAAAAGCACGCTGCTGCTACGGTCTACGGAAGGTCTTCCTCTTTTCACGCGTCAATTTGTGGGAATTACATTGTTTTATTTTGAGTCACTTTTAGTGTCAATTGCGCAAAGTATGTTTATGCATCAAGTTTTACAACGAAAGTTCTCTTATTTACTTTCTCGGTATAAAGATTCCCAAACACGTCTTCTAGAATTTCCTCGCGAAGCCCACGCTCCGTGCTAGCCGGCGTCAACGTACTGTCAAATTTAATCGCAATGTTGAGTTTATATTGTGAATGTTGCCCCCAAATGTAGAATCCAGGTGTGGAATTGCCAACTCGTGAAATATATACTATAGCTTTGATATTAATCGCATTGAGATTTCCCCGCGAATTTTTAATGAAAGTTATTTATACTAAAGCTAGTCCAACTTAGAAAATATTCTTGGATTTATATGTTACTAAAACTTAATATGTTCGGATAAAAAAAATTTATCACTTGTGTCGCACTATCATAATTTGAACTGGTAAATTAAAAAAAAAATAGGTTTGCATACACCTAAAAAAATTTTAGCAGGGCACCATTTTTAGAAAAATTATATTTTATAATGCAATGGTTACGTTATTATACAATATATATTTGGGTAACATATTTTGTTTTGTATGTAAAGGGAAATTTCTCATTTCTCGGATAAATGTTTTCTCCCACAGAAAACGTTTTTTGCCGACCAAGCAGTAAACACAAGCAGGACAAACTTACTGGTGGTTGCCATATACACATTTCAAAACAAAACAATGAATAAGAAATGACGACAATGATGATGGCTACACATGGATTCTTTTAAATCGGAATTTTTAAGTTTGTTTAAAAGAGGAGAGATAAGGAAATGGAAAAGTCTACAATCTGTCTTCAAGCGTACATATTTTTTGAAGCCAAAATTCTGTCGAAATCTCGGATTCTTCTTACGCACACAAGTAAACAGTTGCCGCAAGAAAAAGTTTCGACGCAGAACGTAAATTTCGCTAATACACATATTTAGGAATAACACCTATACGACTTTTAATCAAACGAGAAACTGCGTGTAGCCACGAATTCTTCTAGAAACGAGATTGAAGAACGGGTTCCTGGAATCCATGTTTAACCATGACCATTGCTTACAAAAAAGAAACCAATATAATTAAGTTATGCTTCTAAAATTCAAGTATAAGAATTAAATACATATAGAGTTTAAAAACCAAATCGCAAAAATCAATATATATTTAAAAATCCTTCAAAATTTTAATTTTTTTAACAACTTGGCAGAAAACTCATGCTAAGAAACTTTGAAAGATATATATCCATAAGTAATGCCAAGATTCGTTTTTATTGGAGGAAATTTGATTGCTGTATGAAATCTTTTCTAAGCTCTTATTTAATTCCATTTCAATGGCTTTGACTTGAATAAATTCTTCAAGATGTATGTATTATCAGTCAGGAGGGAAACTACACAAAAAATAAAAATCAGGAAGGGTCAAATATTAAAAAATATATTCATAAAAAACTCTTTGCCAAATAGGAAATTTAAATGATTTCTTTGTCCCAAACTTATAACATCTTATAGAAGTTCTTATGACTGGCAACTTGTCATTGTAACGTAATCATCTCTGGCTCGGGCTGCGGCGACCAAAACAATAGAAGGTACATAATTTTTGAGAAAGTGCGAATTAAGTAAGCTAAAATAAATTATTTGCACGCACTACAACACAATCCTGCTCGAAATAAAGTAAGCGCAAAAATTCGTTCATGTTTTTAGAGGAATTCAAGTGGCTATTGTAGTCGATAGGCCGGACAAAAACGCCCTTTACACGAGACAACACCTACCAAATGGCCCCAGTTCGTCATCGATTTACCACTTTATTGAAAAATGAAGAGTTTTTTTCGGGTGGCCATATGATTTCTTCAATCGGCTAAAAAAACGACGCATCAAAAAGAAATAAGAAAAGATGAAGAGTACGCATAGTCCTATTTGTGTTTTTAATTCCTTTGTGTTTTAGAACCTAGATATTAGTTCTGTTGGATCCTCTGCAACCATGCAAGCCTCACAGCCATAGCTAACTAAAGCTAAAGCAAAATCAGGTTTGATCACTAAACGCGCCTCCATCCGTCCCTCCTGACAGTTGCCTGGTGCACCCGTCATGGACGACAATCTCAGTACCAAATCCTCTGAATCTGTAACGACCAGTGGAGAGTATGAAATCGTAAGCAACAGCAATGGTGCCATGCCTATGGAGCCGCTCTCAAGAATCGCACTCTCAGTTCCAAGTGCAGCGAACGCTGATGACAAGTTCCCCACTATGGACATTGCCAACAATCGCGATATAGCAGATGTACAGAAGGAGATGACGGAGGCGATACGTGAACTGGGTGGCGACGAAAGTAAGTCGATTGATATTTCATAGAATGAATAGCATTTTGCGGGAATATAAAAAGTAACTGCCGATGAACCCTTAAAACAAAAAAATTCCCATAGCAACCAATAAATTACACGGTATTCACGAAACGAGATGCTGATACATACTCATTGGTTACTCAAAATTCTCAAAAGTCTGATAGAAATCATAAATTCGAGATTAGTTTTTCAATTGTTACAATTTCCTTTAGTAAAAAAAGAAAAATGGATGTCCCAGGTATAATATCATATTATAACAGTTTTATTTGAAGTTTATGATAGAATAGAAACAGCGTTGATTTAGGATTTCTGAGAACGAGAATCCGAAACGAATACGTTAAATAATATGTTCGGTGATTAAAACTTATATTACAAATAAAATATGAAAATTACTTAAATAAAAATAAATTTTTTAAATGCCACGTTTTTAAGACGGACTAAAAAGTTTAAAATAATTTTTCGTAACCCCCATACAGATTTAAAACGAAAAAATATTTCGTATGCAATATTCACGCATCAGTTACTCTCTACACTCCTTACTATTATCTTGCGCCCCACGTTTTTTGTTTTAAATCTGTACAGAGTTAGGAGTATTACAGAGCGGGGAGTAGAATGAAAAAAAATTAAATTTTCGAAATTCGACCCGTAATCGTGTCCTCCGTTATGCTAATCCAGTAAAAGCACTGGGAGTTATAATTGCGCTTTTGGAACATATACATACTATGTGTATAAGCACAAGTCTTCTCATAAGTAGAAATTTAATTTTCTGTTACAAGACGTACATACGGATATGATTGAAAGAGGTAATTTACGATGGTAAATTTACACACATTGGCAGGCGAAATGTCCCGTGATTGCTATGGCCTTTGAGATATCAGATTTGCTGCTTAAAAGATGCGCTTGTCTTATTTGATTTTTGTTTCATTGATTAGCTTCAACGTCTTCAAAGACCGGCAGGACTTGCCAGAAGTCCCTCACCTTGCCATTGACGGGCACGTCGCGGCCTGCCCTCTTTGTGCCTGACAACAGTGAAGGATGTGCAATGGCAAAAAAGAGGAACTCGGATGTAGTTCAAACACCGAGAAGCGACGCATCCTCTCCGGAGCACAACAAAGTAGGGCGGTCAGTATTCTACGATTGCATTGATACCAGTCCCTTTGGGGGTGTGGAGAAGCAGGACGATATGAAGCCTGAAAACACCGACGAAGAAGGTATTAAGTGTTGCAAAACTGCTTGGTTAATCAATATGTCAGTGAATTAAAACTTAGTTTCAGATATCGACCAAGGTTGTACCATCTTCTCAGGAGTCACCTACTTGGGAGCAGCCAATATAAACGCGCCCAAATCGGAAGGTGACATCTACCGCATAATGAGCGAATTGAACAGTGGCGCATCTTCAGCCGGTCTAAAGATCTCGATTAGTATACCTAACTGCTCGGAAGGCCTCGTAGTGTAAGTTGCAAGCGCAGCATTAATTTTGACACAAACTAATTGCCTAAAAATTGCCTGTCTGTTCATAGATTGCATGATGCTGAATCGAACACCGTTATTTCAACGTACGAAATCCAAAGTATAATTTTATATTATCGCGGACCTGCTGAAAGCGTGGAGCATGGTTGCTTTGCGTTTACTTGGCTGCACGGCGACGACTTATTCCAGTGCCACGTGTTTCGATGCCATATTTCAGAAGCTGTGAATCAAGTTAGTGGTAAGCGCAATATCAACCAAGTATATGTATATTTGTTTCATATATTTCCAATAAACACTTTGATCGCTGAGTATCCAAAACGGGTTTCAAATCTTCAAAAGTATTTACTGGGTTGTATTTTTCGATAAATAAACCAAAATCGATCGCTTGTCAGCCTACTCTAAAAATTTGTTTTCTATATCCATTGCTTCTAAGCTTGCTTCCAGAAGGCTTTTCAACATTATCCGCCCAGCATGACATGCAGCCTGACCTCAGCCTTGGACAGCAACATGGTTAACTCGGTCACCTCGGATCTTAGCGGAAACCCACTTGTTGCGGCTGGCTACGAATTCATTGTCTCCTTAGAGATCCGCGAAAAGGTAGCCAAATCTTCTTTCTCTGCAGTGCCCCGTGATCGAATAGGTTTCAGGCTGCGCGCCAACACTGACAAAGAAGTCCTCATCACTGTCAAGCAGATTCCTTCGAACGTCTTGCCGCCGCTTCTTATTGAGCGCTGTTTCGGAGTGCTGCTTAGTCCCGGCAAGTTGGTTCGTCAAGGCGACATGCAACTTATAGACTTGGTCACGATGGGCTACCAAGTGACGCCAACACCAAACAGCTCTGCTTCCGGTGATAATCTTCCAGCGCCTGCATCAGCCGCTCCGCTTTGTTTGAATCCTTATTGCGTACGCGCTGAATGGAAAGCTAACGAAAAGGCCTTCGAACAGCTGAATTCGGAGTCGCAGAAAACCTTCTTAACCGTCGCTGTAGACATCGTCATTCGGGGAATCCTGGAACCAGTTCGTTTTGTAATCGAGACTCCAGTCAGCATTCAATCACAAGGAGAAATTCGCATCATGGACCACTTCATTTCGAAACGGCCGATGACACTGCGTTTCTACTTGCACCTGAAGAAGCATGACGACTTGAACTGGAAGGTGAGCTCAATCGACCCCTCCGAGGAGATCTTGGAACAAGCTCAACAGCAGCCGCAACAATCATCTTCGTATTTGCTCAAGTTCGGAATGAACAACCTGTCGCGTATTGTGCGCTCCTCGTCGATAGTCTCGATCGAGGACGAGTGCCCCACGGACTGCAGTTCAGATGGAGACGAGCCCCTGTTGAGTGGCACAGGTGAAGTATCGAAAGATTGCTCACAGGATACCTTGAACGAATGGGACCCAATTTTAAAAGAGTGGGACGGAGAAAAGCGGCCCAAGAATTTGGCGGCCTTGGTTCGAATGGGCGTGCCGGAAGCCTTGCGCGAGAAGATTTGGCAGAAACTGGCCAATGTGGAGAGCAAAACAGAGATGAACGATATGTACAAGACTTTGTTGACCAAAGTAGGTTCACGCCCAAAATAATTCGATGTCTGATCCGATTGAGCTAATTTAAAAATTTTTTTTTGTTAGGAAACAAAATGCGAAACCGTCATACAGCGTGATATTCATCGCACCTTTCCGGCGCACAAATGCTTCAGGGAATCGGGAGGATCTGGTGATAAGCAAATCTGTAGAATAAAAGGGTGCAGGTTTAAAATTATTTCTGGTTTCCAACAGGTCAGGATGCGCTCTTCAAGGTCTCCAAAGCGTACGCAGTGTACGACAGTGAAGTGGGCTACTGTCAGGGGCTCAGTTTTATAGCAGCCAGCTTGTTGTTACATGTGAGTCGGGTCTTCGGAGAAATACCAGGAAATGCTTTGAACGCTCTATTGCAGATGCCCGAAGAAGACGCCTTCTGTGTACTCGTTGCTCTCATGTACGACTACGGCTTACGTGATCTCTACAAACAAGGGTTCGAGATACTGTATCTGCGCTTTCATCAACTCGATCGGCTCATCAAGGACCAGCTTCCTAAACTGCATGAACACTTCTTGGCTTGCGGCATTGAAACCCACATGTACGCATCGCAGTGGTTCCTGACAATCTTCACAGCGCGTTTCCCCCTCTGTTTTGTGTTCCATGTGCTCGACGTTTTTCTCCTAGACGGAATGCCACTACTCTTCCAAGTGGCCATTACTTTGCTCTCTATTTGCGAATCCGAGTTGCGGCTGCTAGACTTTGAGGGTATCCTGAAGTATATACGTATCACGCTCCCCAAGAAGTGTCGCAACTCTAGTCAGGCGCGCCGGGTCATGAAGATGGCGTGCGAACGGAAGATTAAGAAACTGAAGCAGTACGAGGATGAGTTCTGGCTGAAGAAGCAACACAAAGAGCGCATTGAGAAGGAGACACAAGTCTATGAGAAGAAGTTCGGCGAGGAGCGGCGAAGATTGCTGGCAGAGATCGAAGCATTGCAGCTGAGGCTCCAGGAGTCCAACGAGCGCGCTGAAGAGAAGGAACGTAAGCACACGGGCATAATACAGGACTACAAACAGATAATACAGCGTCTTGAGCAGGATATTACTACATTGAATGAGAGCTTAGGCAACGTTTTGGTAAATAGTAACAACAGTGGAACGTGGAGTTTAAGTGACTCCAGTCGAACTTAGCAAATCGCTAACCTGGAACTCTGTTCTCTTTTGCAGAACACTGTTTCGAAATGTAAACAATGTGTGGGTTACATTGAAGATGGCAGGCGTTCAATCACGCAGGGTGGGGATCAGATCTTATCTGTGCTTAACAGGGACACAAATGAGAGCTCTCTGGATAATTTGGACCCCTTGAACGGCGCGCTGCAGCGCATACGCGAACTAGAACTGGAGCTGGCTCAGGCGAAACTAGCACAAGTCGAAGCTGAGTGCAGAAACCAGGACTTGAATCATCAATTAAGTACGACTATGACCGAAATGCAGACAAATCGCAACAGCTGGCAGCCCTGGCTGTCGAAGACCTTTAACTCCTTGCAGGAGAAAGTCACAACGCGTGGCAGTCGCGATGGAACTACGGCCACATTCCAATCGTACACAAACCACCCGTCAACAGGGGAGCCGGTATCGCCGGCAGGCAGCAACCAGGTAGCCTGACCCAGCAATTAGGCTCCCCTTTGACTTCAGACCATTATTTAATTTGGGTTCACTTATTTTTAGTTAAATTTACGTTAACTGAGTTGATTTCTGCGGATCGCGGAGTGATGATGCAGGTTCTATTTGTTTAACGACCACATTTTTGCTTTAGTTCAACTACGTCGCACGCGTACGCACGAGGCAGAAAATGCCATTATTAGTTTCAATGCAAACATGAATATAGTTTATGTTTTTCGTTTCCGTTTGAATTGGATAGTTTTTGTTTGCTTCAAAATAAACAATGCACTCGATTGTAGTGACAAGACTAATACGTTTCTTTACTCGTCCTTGTATAGGAGTTCAAGGCTTTCCCAAGCGGCTCTCCGAAGTTCACCACTAAGTTTCAAGCCACACGTTTGAGAAGCAGCATCGATAGCTTGCGCAACATCGTTGTGCTGCCCATGCAGGCGCAGACTGATGTCGAGCAACAACGCTTCAGCGATTTCAGTAACAACCTAATGGGATAATGCGACCATTCCACAACACAGATGTCATACTTGTCACATAAAGTCAAGGGTCGACATTACACGGGTTGGGACCTCAGTTGATTTAAATATCTGTTCCACAAAACGTGATTCACTGAAAGTGCTTCATTTAAGTTTGTGGATTTTAAAAGTCCTACACGTCGGTACCACCTTTGGCACGGGAGCGGACTGGAAAATTAAATTGTAAAGCAGTTCTTGGGCTCCGCAACCCGAGTTGTAAAGATAATTATTCTTTTTGTAACCGTTGTTTCAAAATAACGATGCAAATATAACTAAAAAACTAACTACTGTGAATTCGTCAGTGATAATATTTGGAGAGTCATCTAAATTTCATAATTAATTTCATTATTTTTAATATCTAAATTTCATAATTTTTTTACTAATTTATTTTTTTAATAGCCTGAAAATATTACACTAAGTCCGAATTCATTATTTTTAATTGTTTTTAATAATCTAAACAGCTTACTTAATTTCCGTTTTTATTCGCTAGTCATGAAGTAACTAATCAAGAGTAATCTAAATAGCTTACGATTACTGAGTATACTTAATCGTAATCGTAATATTCTGCTTGAAATACCATCAAGACAAGTTAGTCAACTTAAAGCGACGGATTACTTATCGACCTAATCTACCCTCGACGAGCCCCAGTAAATATAATTATTGGAGAAGACGGATATCGTCTCGCGACAACAACCAAATTGCTAGGCGCCCTGCTGCCTGTCGCTATGGGATAATTTCACGTAATATCGCAAAGGTGTACATTATAACGTAAATATGACTTTTGTCGCCATTGCTAAATGCGTTCCAGGCTCCTCACGGATACCGATACGTTTCCCCGGATAAAACCGATTATATCCTAGGCTCACTAACTGTTAGGCAGAAAATATTGCCGAAATATGTGTTCTACTTATTTTAAGTTGCAAAGCCATCTAGAAAAATGTATCCGGATTAGTGGCGAGCCATGTGAACCTAGAGGTGCTTCCACTGCTACATGAAATACGTAGCTGATGTTTTGTATTTTATAATGTTGACCAATTGTCAATTATATTTACTGGTGTAACAGATAACATCATGGAGATATCCACGGACAGTCTGAGAGTAGCAGTAAGCTTCTTAACAAGTCGTTGTAAATTTGGGAGGCATTTGCAAAGAGTAGGAATATTCAACGATAGTACATGCAGGTTCTGCATGGTAGATGAGGTGCTCCCCATTCATATCTTCACCTCGTGTGCAGATCTTGCACACGTAAGAGAGTATATTTGGTACAGTGTACTATATATTTGGGACTGGGAGACGAAATCCTTAGAAATAAGAAAAATTCACAGATTCTTAATGATGGTAGGGCTAATACAAAAGTTGTAGAGCGAGAGTTGTTTAAAGGAGGCACAAAAGATCCACGGATATATGATCGCAGTGCTACATTCCTGTTAACATAACAACCAATGTTATCATGGTGTATCATAGACAATTCTGCCTATGTAAAAGGACGCCCGCTCTTGTAAAATGCTGCACAAGTATTGCCAAAAACAAAGAACTATGTATTTTGCATTTTTATATTTGTCTGTATTATTTGTAGGTGACCCAGATATCTAACAGTCCGCAGTTTTCCGTCTACCGTCAGCCTAAAAACTCTGCTTAAGGGCAGTTAATTTTGGCGGATAACTTGGGTGTTTATATGAAAATCGCCCTTTCCTAAAGAAGTTAGCCGCCAGCCCCAACGAACTGTGGCGAGCATATACTGCGTTGTAGCGGCCCACTTGCCACAGCGCCTGGTTTCCCTACTATTTATAAAGAATCCGAGATGTAGGATCTAGCTCTTGTACAACACTAAATTATAGCAACAAATGTCAGACTATAGAGATTTGCTGGAACAGACGGACGAATACATGTTGTATGTATGTACATGTAACATCCAAACGCACTGAGACTCATTCGTTCATATAATATACACCCTAGCGCCACTTGCTCCAGTGACCTCTTCAATTCTGGGCGACGTAGAGGCTCCTTCTGTGACCTCGCCCGGCGATGTCAGCGGTGCTGACGAACGCACCAGCAGATCGGCGGACGAGCTTCGTTTGTGGATTCTCACTATCGAGCGTTGGCGTGCCGAACTGGTGGTCGTGAAGGACATGCTTCGTCTGCGATGTGTGCCGAAATGAAAGGATTTGTTGACGTTACCAAAGCAGGAGATTTTGCGCTCCTCTTTGTCTCTGTGGAATTCGTCACAGACGAGCGGTCGTTGCTGCTCCTTTCTGTTGTGGTTTCTTGTCGCTTGCTGAATGTGGTAGAGAACCTGGGGCTTCTGCTGGCATCTCTGAGTGAGGCTATAGGACGAAGGGTCCCGTGAAAGTTCCGAGCCGAAGTTGCTCGCGTTGCTGAGAAACGAGCTTCTACAAAAGAGGAAAATGTAAAAGTAGGCACTCAGATCTACGACCTTTCGAGTCCACTTGAAGATTAACAACTAAATAATAAGATGGTGACGGGGAGCGAATGAGTCTATGAAATCTCTTGAAATCTAACCAATCGAAATCTAAGCGAATTCAAGAGGCGAACGTATCTTAACAAGTTCGTTGCCGCGAACTGGTAAAGATTGAATTACCGGTGATTCGTACCTGTCGTGTGGCAAATTAGTGCCATAACTTAATGTGTCGGCGAGATAAAAGTCCGTCGGAAAAGCTTCCGGAGATGAAAATGTGTGACGTAGTCGCTGGATCTTGTAACTCTGATAGCCGTCGTTTATCACAATCCAGGAGCGTTTCAAATGGGTTTGTTCGGTGCAGAGTTTGCCACTTCTTGTACGAAGCACGTCTGAAGAAAGGTCGTCTGAATTAAACTGACAGGTTGTTTGAAACACTTACTGTCTTCGCCCTCGGAGTGGGCTAGAGAGGGCGGTATGGCTAGGGTGAGGGAGATGTTGAGCGAGTCATCTTTAAACTCATTGGAGTACTCCTCGAACTGGCTGGGAGAGTTACACCTGAGGGAACGACTCAAATTATAGGAGGTACCACGGATATACGAGTATCTTCTCCGGCAAAGACTTACGAGCTTGGGTTTGGGTTCTGTCGATTTTGTTGCTGCCGCGGCACACTGGCTGTGGGTAGTTCACACCCCGCGGTACCCGGAGTTTGGCTCGGTGCGGACCCCAAGGATTTTGTATACCCGCACATGCGCGTTGCTGACGGCGCAGTTGCTTCCGCTGCCTCTCGGCTATTCGGCCCTGACGTGCCAGGCGGTGCTCCATCATCTGCAATCGCAGTTCTTAGCTTTAGTCGGCAAGCAGGCCAGAGAAGATGTGTTGGGGAAAGCATGGACAAGTGATTAAAGGAGTCTAGTTACCACAGCTTGCAGCGGCAAGCAAAACTCGAGAGTTAACATCATGCGCTGGTACATGTACCACAGCAGCGGTGTCTGTAACTTCTTCAGATACAGCAATTGCAGATGCCGAAGTCGATGGGCGTTCGGGATGATGGGAGACTCCGAGCTGTGTGGCGGCTTCCGACACTACCGCATTACCGCAACTACGATTGCGATGGCGATGATGCCGATGCTGTCGTGTGCGTTGTTCTCGGATCTCATGCTCCATGCCCACCTTAATCACCTCTTCATAGTCAGGAGGGGCTTCGTAGACGGGCGGCTCATCTGGACTCATTTCTTCCTGACGATCTGCGCCGAATATACAATATACAAAAATTAGTTCGGAACGCTTTGGGCGCGGCTGGTAAACATACCCAGGAGCTCACTAATGGTCTGGAGATGGTTCTGCAGCTCTCGCTGATGTCGAGCTCGTACGCCCATACGGTAGAGTATCACCATCCAACCGGAGAGAACAGCAAAGATGCCCAAGGTGCTGATTATAAAGATACCTGTGGCTGCCTTCAAGTCTGGGTACTGCTCCATTTTCGGGAAGTAGTAGTTCGGCTTGTGAGAATACCAACGCCGGTCATTCTGCAGGTGCGCCCAGTCCTCCTCGCATGTGTCGGGCTCGTCACTGCCGTCGCCGCAGTGGTCGAAGCCGTCGCAGTGTAGGCGTATGGAGATGCAGTGGTTGTTGTTGCATAGAAACTCTGAACCAATGTAACAATCTGGAAAGACGGGATATTAGCACTTTATACCACTTCTCTCTGGGAGCACGAAAGTGATCTGGAAGTCGAGCTTACTCAAGTAGTTAAAGACGCTGTACACGATGGCGAGCTTCGAAGACATGCCGAATACACCTCGCAAGCGTATATAGTAACCGGTAAGAACGGGCACGATATGGCTCTCCTTGCTCATTCCGTTGTTGGGCCAGACAACGTTCTCGATTTCCACAGCATCCGAAGTGGTGCCCTGCCGTATGGTCAAATCTGAGCGCGAGGCCATGCCTTGGAACTCCTGCACTCGCAGTGAGATGTGCGTCTTCATCATCATGTAGTTGTTGCCCGGCTTAATGATCCAGATGCAGTCGTACAGCCTGATGTCGGTGGTGTTTTCGATCATGTTCATCATGGTTATAGCTCCGCCGGGACCCGACACCATGCCGCCGCAATCTGGACGACAACAGCAACAAAGATTTATATGCACTTGATTGCAGTGGAAGTTAATTGCAAGCACTAATTAGGAACATACCCGTGCACTCATGCCTCTTACCTGTGTACGGTACCAGTTGGCCGTCCTTCAGTTGCTTCGACGAGACGAATGTGACTTCGGCTCGGAAGCCGGCGCCCGTGATGCCATTTCCCCGGAACTGCAGCAATAGGGACTTCCCACTGCTTATTATGATGGGCGGTCGGAAATGCTCGCCGGAGTACGAGTCCAACATCTGGCCGTTCGAATCGAAGATCTCGAGCGTGGTTGCTAGGCCGAGCTGGAAGTCGGTGAAGTCCAAACGCACCTGGCAGTTATCCGACTCGCACGTGAGAATGTGTTCGATTCCGTAGTCACGTGGATACGAAATGGGGAAGAAGGGCGTCGATATAATCTGCGGCATGTTCTTTGAGTAATTACTTATAATGGACTGCTTTGGCGAACCACTTATGATTTTGACGTTTCCTAGTTTTAGGAATTTTATTAAAATTATTAAAAAGAGGCCTGGAGTTGCGGGCATAACTTACGTTCCGAGAAGTACTGCAAGGAGAAGACGTGGCTGTTCGTTGCACGGTAGAAGAATTTCAGGAGCAGAGTTCTGGTTTTGCTGCGCAGTACTTTGCCATCGCCGCAGAACTCCTGGCCCGATATAGTAGAATCATATGGGGGCTCCGAAAACTGTATGTGTTCACAGGGACACATGGATGATTTCCCTACACCTGTGTTTGTGATGGGTTCGCAGGTCTTCGAAAAGTTGACATGGGTGAAAATGATGCGAACCACACATTCGGCGCAGGTGACCAATTCAAGGTTGCACTGGTACCAGATGTCTGCACTGGTGCGATTGGCCATGTTATTGGTAGTTGTGGGTGAGTAGAAAGTGCTCTGGAGCAGTGAAAGCCACATCGGAGGAAATCGTTAAAAGTGCTTGCGAAGCAATATAATTAAGGGGAAGTTTGTAAAAGGGGAAGGTGCGCTAGAGAACACGTGGACTCAGGACACTGGTTTTATTTGCTCCATTACTATATTTTGAAGACAGATAAATCGTAAATAACACTTTTAAAAGTGTTTAGGGCACTGTAGCTCCGGAACTATGACCAGCAGTAGCCTATATCAACCCAATTAAAAAGGTTTATCCGATGTTCTATCAGTGCAAAAGGTAACTCTTGTTCTTCGCGGAAAAAAGATATTCAGATCAATATACATTAGATCCTGAGTTCATGCTCTCCTCCCGTTTAAGTGGCAGCTCTAGTGAACTACTGTATGTGTGAGACACGTCCGCGAATGGTTTTAAAATAGAATATTTGAAACAGAAGTGCAGTTCGAAAGCGGTCTCTCACACCGCACATTTTCTACCACTCAACTACAATTCAATCCACAAATAGCGATAGTCCTTCTACTGACGAGATGACAGGTTTCCGTTCTTTGATAGTCCTTTTACTGACGGGATGACAGGTTTCCTTTCTTTGAGTTAAATACTTACTCGAAATGCCGATGTCGTAACATTGCGCGCATGCAGATCGCCTCGTTCACCTAGCTCCAGGAAATGTCTTCGCCCATTCCAGTGGTTGCAGATATCTAGGTCCCGATAAGTGTTAGGCGTGTACGCATTCGCCTCATGCATATATTGACTCAGAAATAAAGTGAAGACAACCCTGACGACAATACAACGCAACTGGCCGAGAAGTTTATTCCGCATCCTTTGAATAGTTTGGTGGTATGGTTCAGTTTAATTCCCTGCTAAATTAGCTTATATTTTACGGAACTAGTATTGTTTAGTTAATGGACCAGATAGCCATGTTGCACCTTTAGAAGCCCCAACAGAACTGAGACTTGTAATCAAGCAAAATTGATTAAAGCTACGAGGAACGGTGGTGTAACGAAGCCTTATAAATGCTGTTAATGTTACCGAAAGGGGTAGAAGCTGTGCAGCGGAATCGATAGTGAAAACATTGAACATTGGATAAGTAGCAGGTTAAGGGTTTTAAGTCAGGTTAAAGACCTCTCTTTGCCTCTTGCGCTTTACGATAGTCTGGAAGACACAAGTTCCTATTGATCATCGGACCATCGCAGTTCCAATTGATAATCGGACAACTTCCTATTGAACATCGGACACGCAGGACCGACCAATCACAGGTAACATTAAAAATAAGTTAAACATTTTTAATTTGTCCGGGTTGTTGGCTCTATCTGCTTAATGTCGCTACGGAGAAAAGATTGCCTTACTTTATAACGATAAATGGAAGAACTTTATCTGCTTAAAAAATATCCAGACTTGCAATTCCCAACGACTGTATCTCTACTTAAGTGGACCACTATGGGGATATTTAAAATAAAGAAATTTGAATACTATACGGGTATAAAACGTTAATTTATTTTTTTGCGTTATGTGAAGACATTTGAAATGGCTTAACATAAAAAACCTGTGCTAATACACATTACTTAAAGAAACGAAGGAATGAGGCGCGTGTCTTACAAATGCGAGTTGAGACAGGCTTTTGATACTATGTCTGTATAAAGTCACTTTGAGAGGGCTTTTTTGAGGTTTTCAGCTAGTTTGTCCATGAACTCAAATGTTTCCATGTAGTCACTGCGTTCTACTTTATTCATGCCTTTGATACAGATAGCCAGATCTTTAGTCATATGTCCAGATTCGATAGTGTCGACGCAGACCTTTTCCAGGGTCTCGGCGAATTTTTTGAGGCCTTCGTTGCAATCCAGGGTAGCGCGATGCAGTAGACCACGTGTCCACGCAAAAATCGAAGCGATCGGATTAGTCGAAGTTTCCTTGCCCTGTTGGAACAGACGGAAATGGCGCGTTACTGTGCCGTGAGCCGCTTCGGACTCCACTGTCTTCCCGTCGGGGCAAATGAGCACGGAGGTCATAAGGCCTAAGGAACCGTAGCCTTGAGCAACGGAGTCCGACTGCACGTCGCCATCGTAGTTCTTGCAGGCCCAAACGAAACCGCCTTCGGATTTCATGGCATAGGCCACCATATCGTCAATCAAACGATGCTCATACCAGATGCCTGCAGCCTCGTAATCGGCCTTATACTCTTTCTGGTAGATGTCCTCGAATATGTCCTTAAAACGACCATCATACTTCTTTAAAATGGTGTTCTTGGTACTTAAATAGAGCGGAAGCTTACGGGACAAGGCATACTTTAGAGAAGCGTGCGCGAAATCGACGATCGACTCGTCTGTGTTGAACATGCCCATTGCCACTCCGGCCCCCTTGTAAGTATGCACGACGTGCTGGATCTCTTCTGAGCCATCACTGGGCTTGAATGTGAGAGTCAACGTACCGGGACAGGGAACAACAAAGTCTGTGGCCTTGTACTGGTCTGCGTGAGCATGGCGACCGATTACAATTGGCTTCTCCCAACCAGACACAAGACGGGGAATATTTTTGCAGATGATGGCCTCGCGGAAGACGGTTCCGCCCAGAATGTTGCGAATGGTGCCATTAGGCGACTTCCACATCTTTTTCAATTTAAACTCTTCGACGCGCTTCTCGTCAGGTGTGATGGTAGCACACTTAATGCCCACGTTGTATTTTTTAATGGCCTCGGCACACTCAATGGTGATTTGGTCGTCCGTGTGGTCGCGGTTCTCCATACCCAGGTCGTACGTATGCAGCTCAATGTCCAGGAATGGCAGGATCAACTTATCCTTAATCGACTTCCAAATAATACGCGTCATCTCATCGCCGAGAATGTCGACAACTGGTCCGGCACGAATTTTGCTTGACATCTGTAAATTAAAGGCAAAAGTTAAGAGGATGCTATGTACGTATTGAAATGAGAAATGGCTCCTTGAGCAGTCTGAAAGATCACAAGACCACTCCTTAGATAACAAACAGATTTTTTTAAGCTACTACATTCGCTACCTCTGGATATCACTTCACACACAGTATGTCAACTGCCCTACTCACGCAAATGAGGAGACAGGTAACAACTAAGTGACAAAGTACTCAAGAGACTTTAGCACTCAACAAATATCTAAAACGCAAATTCCACGCTGCCTGTGTTTGGAGGATAAAGGCAGTGAATGCACGCTGAAAGAGGAGACCAAATTTCACTTTTACTTTGTTGTATTAGAAGGGGAGTGTGAGCGCAAGAAATCAATCGTCTTGGAGTTATTGGCACGGGTACGAAATGAATTTTCGTTCCGCTCCGTACCCTGCCAATACGGCCCATAATCATTCATCCAAATTCGACGCTCTAACCGGTACAAAATATGTAATTTAATGTTCTATGTAAACCATGAATTTTCTTGTCAGACTTGGTTTCTCCAAAACGGAAAAAAATAAAATTCTGTACCGAATTTTCCCAAGTTAAGGATAGTCTTACTTTTTTACAAAACATGTGAAGTCAGAAATAATATCACAGCAGTGTGAAATATGTAATCAATAAACGGATTACATAGTCCACTACCCATATCTACATTCGTAATTCGCACCATTGTTACAGTGAAGGCAAATTAAATAATTTTCGTAGTAAATAATTATAATTCGTAAATAATTATAATTCGCGTTTGCATCTGTGGAATACAAACAAACTGAGAGTCTCTCCCATTTCCCTTACTGCAGAGAACGACGCTAAACTCACACCGGCGTTGCTCACAATGCTGGCTACAAAAACTCTCATCAGAGTGGGTCGTGACATTGACCTGGCGTAGCGCAACGAATGCATTCTCAAAAGTCCTCCTTGCCACGCTTACTAACGTTGCCAAAGCAGTAGCTTTAGTTGTGAATTCCAGTACTTGGAAACAATTACAGGAAAAGTTACGTGCTGCCGATAGTAAGGGACGCGACCAACTAATGCGTCGTTGGTGCTGATAATGAATGCCCTCTCTTCGAGCAGCAATTTTACTTGTCGGGCTCCATTATGCAATATAAAGCAGACTGATAAGAAATCCCAGAGAAGTTGATCGAATTGCGTATGTCAGCCAGAGGCACCTTATCATGATTGTTCGTTAGGTGATACTGCGTTCTCAGGCAAGTCAAAGTCGCCCACAATCCTACTAAAATCAGCTGTCTATCTTAGCGCTCCTAATTTAACAAAGGCGTGGACACAACCTTACAAATACGTAGATCACCCTATAAATGTAACTTGCACCATATTGGACCAAAACACAATCAGCAGCAGCAGCAAACCTGAAAATTGCATTTTTCCCACATTACTCTTGAGCAAGCTTATTGTTCGCCTGGAAAGTTGTTCAACGCAGCGGTTGGTCTCACTGCACAAAAACACTGCTAATTTTTGCTAAATGAAGTCTGAGAAAATTTTCGGTTTTGCTTGTTCGCTCAAATTTGGAGATCTGCTAAATTTTTCCCAAAATATTAAAATAAAAGCAGTAAAAAAAATAAGGCAGTAAAAGTTTCTATTCATTTAGAGTGGAAGCTGATATGGACATTTTCATATGATTTTAGAAAAAAATTATAAATCTACCTTCACAATTTGGCGGTATAAACTCCAACGACATTTCTTTAAGTAGTTAATTTATAAATTCCTAGTTTTGGAAATTTAATAAATAATTCTTATAATTGTATTGTTTTTTGGATTGTTCTTCCGTTATCTCTCGTTAAATTGGGTTTGTAGACACACCAATTTCGGCGTTGTGCCATCTTCAGTGTCTACTTCCGTTCTTAGTTTTTTAATTTCTTATAATTATCATTAACATTCATAAATTATCAATAATAATAATGTAGGATGTATATGTTTGATGTTTTGAATTAATAACCCTCCTAAATCGGAAATTGACTGCTACCATGCGAAAAAGCAAAGTACAGAATTCCGAGAATCGAGTGCAGAATTCCGACTAATTTTTCCTGATTTCAGTGATATCATCAAAGAAATCTGAAGAAATGTGCATGTGGTAGTGGAGAGTTTCGCATCTCGTTATCTCTACTTTTCAGTCTTGTTTTTGGCTACTGGCAACGAAATTTGCTTGCCAGTAAATTTTTGACACAAGCAGCAAGTGAAATGTCAAAAACAGAGAGAGTTGGTGTCTTTTGGTAAATACTATCAGGGTTGCCTTATTTTATGCATTTATTTCAGAAAGCGTTTTATGAAAGACAGTTTTATTCTTTTGCATATTACTGACGAAAAAATATGTGTAGAGTAGAACTCTAAATAGTAGAGTATAACTCGAAAATAATTTAACTGTAAAATATTTAATTATAAAAATAACACGGGAATATTGGAAGTGTATTCCGTTTTCCCTTTTTTCGAAAGTGTTGCTTGCTGATTATAATAATCAGGACTTTAAAAAATTACTCACAAGGGACGTTAGGACTTTAAAAAATTAGCGATCATTTATTTTGATGTAAGTTTTCTTTTGGTTTTGTTGTCTTCAATGCTTCAATGCTAATATCTTTAACTCGTTCAGAACCTCAATAGCCAGAAGCACCTTCGCCTTCGATGACATTTTTAAAATGAACTTGCACTTGTCCGTGTGCCGCACCACAATTTTTAGTTGATTTTCGAAACATTTCAGCAATTTCAAAGATATGTATTTTCTACTTGCAGCTATTTACTTCCACGTGTGTTACGCTAACTTGACTCTCTCAAGTTAAGTTAGCATAATTAGCCCATAACTTTGGTGTTGCCCTATTTATTTAGAAGCAAGCAAAATGAAGCAAACTAACTGAACGTATCTCCTTAATTTATTGATTTAGTACGACCTTTTGTCGAAAAAAATTGGTTTTTCGAGTAATAGTTATATTTTTTGTAAAAATTGTTTGCTTCTAATTTACCTTAACTTGCACATTTACCTCAATATTCAAGTTGGAATGCTAGACATGTTTTGCTTTATAAAAGCCTTCGAAAAATTCCAGTTTGTACGAAACACAAGTGCACCGCACTGCTTTAAATATGATGACGTGCAAGGCATTCGAAGGCTGAAATATACCGGTTTTCTTATATTTAAATAAATACAAGTTTTTAAAAATACAAGAATTTTAAAAGTCCTTCGATTGTTAGGCAAAAATAATTTTAAAAGTCCTTCTATTGACGGCACCGGTCGCGACTCAAGGCAACACCGAATAGCAGGTTTTCCCACAGGGTGCTTTTTATCTTCACAGATACATACTGATTAGACACCCGGACTCAAGATGCACTCCCCGCCGGCAACAAAAGCGATTTGCAGGCACAACTATTGTCCATCAACACACTTCCCAGAAGTGGCGAATAATGCCAGCTAGTTCCCATTTTACCTTTAATTTCTCGCAATAAGAAGTGCACTTTGGTTCGAGTTTGATTTACATTCATGCGGTTTAGCATAATTAGTAGTCGCACATCGAACCCTAAACCACAGTCGTGATAAGAGTTTCATGGACTTGCAAGTACAGGCATTAAAACTGCATTGCTCTTTTACATAACGATCGTCCAAAGATCAACGGTCAAGTCGTCCGCGAAATTGGTGTCTGATATCCGGCGGTGTGCAGTGGTCGAGTGATTTTGCTGAATCAGGTTGATAGGGTTAACGACATGCGATAACCAATGGAATCAGTTACCTTATTAGAGCCTTCTCACCTTTATTACAGCCTTCGTTTTATTAAGATGTTTAGAAGACGCTCTCGTTGCGCACGAAGCTACTACAGTCCCAAATAAATTGATTGCAAACCGCTCCCAAGCAAAAGCAGCCACACACTAGCAGAAATAAGCTCCCGGCACCAGAATGTGTTTCAGCAACCAGAACAAATTATCTTTGTTGGCAACAGCTTTCGCTATTTTTTTTCGCGAAAGCGCTCGTTGTCGACGTCGTTGTCAGAATCAGCTGTTTTTTTGCACAACGTAGCTTTTTTGACAGCAGGCGTGGCAGACGGTTTTCAAAATACTTACATGTCTATTTGGGGTATTTCCATATCCCAAAATTTATTATATATTCTTATTTTCTAATAAGTTGGGCTGAAGGAAGGAAAGAAGAGACTACAGCCTGTGCAATTGTCAAACAATTAGGAAAAAGCAACAAGATAAAAAACAGTTGGTGGGAATCAAACATAACCACAAGGGATGTGAAGAATGAGGAAGTCATCCAATGACAGCAGGAGCATCACGGAAATTGAGGACGTTCTCAAAAACTAGTCACTACACTCTAAAACTCTTCGATTGTTTAGGTCTGCAAAGTAGTCATTTTTTATTCCAAGATTACCCTCACAAAATCCTGGAGGTTCAGTAAATTGCATCGCAATTGCCTACTTTTAGGAGGGGGTTTAGAAATAGAAAGATAGAAAGATGTCTACACTAAATTGACAGCAGATAGCCAATACGTAAATAAAATTCTTCAGTGAATATTCTTCTTTACTTATAAATATTAGAGAAAATCTACTAAAAATGTTATTTAAAAATGAATTTAATAAAAGCACCAGTTATATACAAACGCAACCGCTGATGTAGAACTCCTCACAAAATTAATAATGAATGTATGTCTGTATTATCCGCCATGAAATCGTAGACTTCTTTATATTTTCACATATAATGAGTAAAAGTTATTAAGAATTACATTTTAAGTTCCATTAAATTTTTCACATTTGAAATTCGATCGCAAGAAATGTAATAAAAAGCTAATTCTTTCTGCTTATAATATTCACGGTATGATGGTAGTTCAGTAGGTTTGATACAATAAATGTGAAACATCGAAATCGAAATCAAAATTTTGGTTTTTACGTATTGGTTTGAATGGACGGACAGGTATGAAAGAGAGTGTATGGAGAGTACTATTGTATAAAAATTTAGTAGCAACAAGCACACAAGATGGCAATTTTCATCAAGTGCCGAGGGAAATTGGAAAAAGTGGGAAAACAACACCAAGGAGGATGTGAAAGCGAAGTGTTGAGAGGAGAGTATTGGGGGAAGGACAGTATTAGCTTGCATTTAAACGCATATTTTACGTATTGGGTTGGTAAATAAGTACGTTCGGCTTTTTAAAGTGGATTGGAAACAAGCACGAAACCTCATGAAACCAAAATCGAACGAACTTATTTGCCAACCCAATACGTAAAATATGAGTTTAAAAATAAATTGATAAAATGTGGGGTTTTCACTAAATGCATGCAGAAACCTCAACAACAAAAAGACAATGGGATATATTTTCCGCGGTAGTCGACAGTCCCAGCAATAATATAAGCTATAAATTATAGAAATCAGGACGTTGTGAGTTTTTCAACAGCAATATCAACGAATACGATCTATTCATTCTCACCCTTATTTCCTGGACACCATTTCCCCCGTTCGAATATATTTTGATTGATTTGTTGAAGTCGGGAATTTGGCAAACTTGTTGCCGAGGTGGCTGAGTATTTTTCCTCATTCAACTTCGGGGCGCGCGGAAGGGGTAGTAATTAGGTCGATTTCTGGTTTGATGCTTCCGTTCTTCGGCGGCCGGAGTCGCGCCGAGTTTGCCTTGATGGACTGCAGTCCGAGTCGCGGAGAAAGTCAATCAGATTCCGCGGCTTCTCTCCGTTCTTTAAGTGAATTCGTTTTTTCGTTCGCACTCCTTTATTGTTGCTATTTCAGCGCTTTTTTATGCCTCTGACTTCGCTCGTCTGTGTAAAACTGGCGCGCAGCACTGGCGGCGATCCACGGGACGCCTTTGTATCTGAACCATAGAAGCCACTCTGACTGAGTTTATTACTACTTGATCTCAGCCGTCTTCGTTGATTCCACCAACGTTAATGTTGTTCAGCGATGTGTCGTTGATAGTTTCTTTTTTATTTTGTCATTTCCGAAGGTGAGCGCGTTGTATCCACGTCTGCGTCTGTGCAACATGCCGGCATTCGCTTCCCGAACCGCTCCCAATACCAATTGCTTGGTATTCCGCAGCGCTTCTGCTTTCAGTTCTACTTTCACGCCTCTTCACCTACTTTTCCATAAAGTATTCTTTTGTTCGCTGCCTGAACGAAGCGCGTTCCGTCGCGGAGTTCGAGGCACCTGCCGCCTTCAAAAAATGTGGTTTTCAGCTCCGTTTTATGGTGTTGAACCTTTGGCTGGGTTTCCTTCTCGTTATAAAGTACTCCTCGCTGTCCCCAAGAAAGACCGTGTGAGCATGCTTGGGACTTTTAGACACCCAGCCGACGAACGATTCCACTCGCATCCGGCGATTGCTTGGTGGGCGGCCAACGCCACTGGGAAGCTGGCACTTAGTCGGAGCCCGACGTCTGCCCGGCTGAAGCACTGAGCATCGCACGCTCCGTGAAAGTGTGCCTGGCAACGAGTGCAGCGCCTCCGTTCGCAGTCCAAGCGTGGTTCGTGTGCCAAATGAAACTGAAATCGGGTGAGATTAGTATGCAGTCCGTATGCTGCACGCGCCGCTTATCGCTCATGCCTGCGCGGCGCATACCGACAAGAAAGCGACGGTGGCAGCTTCTCCGCAGAAGCCGGTGGCGCAGAATGCAGAAGAGTAGCAGAAGCAGGAAATCCTCGCTAAGCGTTCGGTGGCCAAGTGGCTTCTGCCCACTTCGCCAACCTCAACTGCTCCCGCTTGATGTGAAAGCTCTGCACGGAAGCGAAGTGGGTCAGCGGAGTGCGCTGCGCATGAATTCCTCAGATTCACAGAGCAAAGCCAACAATACGTTTTGCCCAAAACCATAAACCGATTTTAGAAAAACAGCTTAACGGCTTTCCGACACTATTAAAAATACTTTTACTTGTGCTCGCTGAGGTTTTTATGGCGACAAAAACTCTGCTTTAGCTTTAATTACCCATTTTGTCACGAGAAGCTGACGTTTTGAGCTGCTTTTACCGCCGGCGAACTCGTTTTGAAGTTTAGCCGGAACACTTTTGGTACTTCGGCACCTTGTTTTTCTCGAAATCTGGCCAATTTGGGAAATAGCACGTGACTCACGAGTCGACGAGCGTCATGGCGGCCTTTCGATCGCTTTCTAAATATGCCCGCCTCGCTTGTCTTGCTTGCCAAGTGCGAGTGACCAACAAGTGTCGGTTGTACGGGCGACTGCTTTGTGATCGTCCGCTTCCTCGCTTCGGAAAGGTTTCGCTAACTTGAAATGAAACTAGAAATTTAACCCACTGTGGATAAAAGACGCTCCACAGAGCGCGATTGAAATTAGCAAATCCCAGGGAAGCAGCAGCGCACAGCGAGAGCTGTCAATACCCTGGCGGAGTAAAGAAGAAGAACAATTAGCTTGTCCGCCGAGAACCAACTCAGTTCGCGGGATCTCGTGGATCCAACACACTTTCGCGTATCCAGCAAAAGCAGCAGTGGTATGTGCGACGATTGACCCCATCAGGAGGAGGAAACAGAAAAGAAATCTGATTACAGGTCGCATCCGTTGACTCGGCGACTCGGCGTGCGGGTCCGTCGGTCTGCAGAGAGCACGAAAGTGAAAATCGCGCTCGCAACATTAAAGGAATCTACGGTTACCTAGATGTAAAGCACGCACGGCTCCCAGTGGGACGCTCGTAGCACTTCTGGCTGCTGCGGAGTCCCTTGCAGCTTTCACCACTGCACCGCACTTCCGCACTCATGGCCAAGGGGTCCTCGGATAGAGTGTGGTTTGAGCTCCCCTTGCGAATTTCTGGCTAACTGTGACCAATTAGTCGCCATCATTGATTAATTGCGCTCGAATTACAGATACGCTCTCTCTGTCTTCTAGTAACGCGTTTGCGTTCGTCCTGAATACCGAAGCCGCACTCAACTTAGAGGCTCAACTTCTGTCTCTTGGTCTCAGCAGAAACAGCAGCCTGCAAGTCGAAAGTTGGCGTCAGTCCAGTCCCTCGCAGCGGCGGACTGGCTGGCCAGCCAGAGGAATATTGATTACCTCGGAGGCCGCGCCGCTGAACTCTGCGCTCGCTGGCAACTCAGCTTCAACCCGCCGCCGTGCTGGAAGCCCGCGCGCGTGTGCGCTCATCTAGTTGGCAGTACGAGCGCGCACATGTGTCTCCGGGCACGAGCACGTTTCACTCACTTTGATGGATTAATAAAAGTGAAAACGCGAATGCTGTGCCCGCACTAAAATTGCTGTGCCGTCCGGAGTAAATGGCGACTTTCGGCTTTTGGCCGCTCATTTTTAAGGCTTTTAAGTTATGTATTACCTACCTGTGTCTCTGTTGCTTGAAGGTTAGGCAGCCCCAACCGGGGAAAAAGGGGCGACGATGCCCCCTATGCACTTCATTTGATTTTTTAATTATTGTTATTATATTAAGTAGGCTTTCTACTTCCGTGTCATGTGAGAATAAACTGCTCTCACGCCACCCCCTGCAGAAGGCCACGTGAGCTCCGGACAGCGATCTCGCTGCGGGCCTCCGATGATGCTCTTGGTTGTCCGTTGCGGCAGTTTGGCGGCGAGGGGACGCACGCGTAGAGTTTATAAGGAACAAAGAACGAACCGACCAACGCAAGCGAGAAACGCAGCAGAAAGGCGATCCACATTTTCTAAGCTCACTTTTGTCAACGGATATGCGAATTCGAGACGGAAACGGCGAAGTCAACGGAGATGCGAATTCGAGGCCGAAATGGCCGCTTATGCAGTCGAGACGATAATTTGGATCCGTGCATCTTTATTAGTCGCGGCACTGAAGGAGGTCGCGATCGGTTCCAATCTCTAATTTGCTGACTCTGGATGTGTGGGACCGACAAACTCTTCCCAACAGGACATGGGTATGAAATTCGAGGCCCGGAATCTGGCGTTTTTTTCCCAGCAATAAAGAAGAGAAGCAGTAGATTGCTAAAACTGCAGAACACAAAAAAGCAGGATGCTCTCCGTGTAAAAGCAGGCAGCCGAAAATCAGTGATGTCATCAGTGTCGCCCGAAAGAGGCGGGGCAGACGGTGCACCCGACTTCTGTGGAACCCTAGAAGTGGAAAGACTTCCATTTCGCGCACGACTGTTGCAGGTATTCATTACCTCCTCCGCAGGTCGATAAAGTGACGGGCAGCTGCGAGGGCGCAGGGCGAACCGATGCATGTCGACAACATGCACGACCGGCTGCTGCAGGTAATTTGGTAACTCGTTCGAAGTCGGAGCCACTGCGGCAACGGTGGCGGCCGTAACGGCAGGAATGCATCCGAAAACGTCCCAAATCATGCGCAGAAACCATTCATTACACATTATTTGCAGTTTCGACAAGCACAGCAACAACAATAACAAGAACAGCGAGCAAGAACCCAGGCAAACAACAGCCTCATTGCGACTACCGGCAGGTCATTCAACCGGCCTGTCGAGCCGAAAAAATTTTGAGAACTTGCTACATATTCAAGACCGCAAAACCGTGCCAGCAGCTACAGCAACAAAATGCAGCGCGTTTGACTTTGACACAAGGTTAACATGGCGAAAGCGCAGCGACAGCGCAGCGGCAGCAGCAGCAACGCACCGCGTTGGTTACGTCCGCAAGTCGTGCCTCTGGCTTATGTGACTCGGCTTCTGTTGGCTCAATTATTATTTATGGGTTGCGCTCGGATTTAATTACGATTTGCAACAGTGGCAGCCGCAGCCGCAGCCGCAGCTCCGGCGACGACTTTCTCTCCCAGCACTCAGGAAGCTGCGCCACTTATTATGGCGGGTCGCTGCTGAAGACGCTCGGTGCGGCCAAGACTTCCTAAATCCGTCGCCGAGCATCCCTCTGGTTTAGGCGATTTTAGCCAAGTTGGGGCTCCCGGTCGACAAGTTCGCACCACAAGCCGCGATTGCGAAGCAGTTCAGTTGTCCCGGCTTCGATTTCACCAAAAGCCGCCTGATGTGCTTGTGAGTCTCACATGCAAATCGCATTCTAATGCTGCAGCTGCGTTTACGCCAGCAGGTCGCTAGGCGGACAGACGCATCAGCTGCCGTTCATGGTTTACAGTGGCGTGCAGGGAGTCCCATCTCGATTGGGAGTCCGACACGTGCGTCCCTTCCGCACACTCGCGGATCCCTTCCCCTTCCGACACTCAGTGGCAGCGCGCGCACAGAGTGCTTGTCTCTCACACGCCGCTGCGGCATTTATTGCTTAATTTCAACCCATCTGCTGTGATTTCATTGCAGCTCCCGAAGAAGGGCTGTAGTGGCAGCGGGATGTTGTGTCTGAAGCCGCTGCTTCTCGGCGCGCCTCAATTAATCATAAACTCACATCACTGCGGCTCTCGGAGACGAATTTACTGCTCGAAATAATTTCGTAAATTCTTTGATTGCTAAAGCGGCAGAAAGCCTCCAGTGCCTCGGAACAGAGCCTCCGTGGAGACCGTGCGGCAAGTCAACGACTTCAGACAGCGTTTTAATATTTCAGCATTAATTTAAAGCGATTCAGACGACTGCACACTCCGGCGGGGGATTCGGGTTCCTCATGCGTGGACTCGAGGTCCAAGCCGCGGCGTGGTTGCGGCGGAGGCTGGGTCTGCTAGTGGCGCGGTGATTACAGTTGACGTTTATCCACTTGCCTGCATTTCGCACAAAAGACTGCAAGGACAAGGAATCAAGTGTCGGAGTTGGGTGCTGATCGACGTCGTTCAGGCTGCCAGGTACTCTGGTCCGCGATTTGGTGCGTTTTCAGGGGACCCGTGTGCGTTTGTGCGTCGCAGCCCGGGCTAATGGGGGCAAAATTGCCTTGTCGAAAATCATTTCGGAGGCATTAAGGGATGTACGCGCCGGGCCGGTAATGCCAACGACCTGACGAGACGACGTGAGCAAAATGGAGCGAGTGTGTGGACGCCGGGCACGAAGACGATGCTGAAGTAGTGTACAGTTACGTTACACCAACAGAGAGCCTCTCGGGCATCGGCCAACAGCTCTGAGACCATTTATCTGGAGGCGCGCTACCGTCGCTGGAGGCGCCCTGGAGACTTGCAGCGATCTACTGCGGGAGAGCGCACGGTCAGCTGAGACGACGCGGCTAGTGAGATTGCAGATTGCAGAGAGCGCCTTCGGTCCGAGACTGGTGTGGAGACCCCAAAGTTTGGTGCCTGCTTTGGGTGCACAGGAACAGCTTCTCGATGCGCGAAGTTGTTCAGTAAACCTGACTGCGGAACTATCAGCCGGCTTCGTAGCGGCTTCGGAAGAGAGTGCGAGTCGCGTGTGCGTGCGTGTGTGTGTTTATCGCACGAGTAGCGGTCAGTGGAGACTTCGTCTGCAGCAAGCATGCCCCTCAGCATTTGGCACCTGAAAGAGAAAATAAGCAGCCGTCGATCTATGCTCCCCTTGCTGCTTTTCTGTTTCGACGCAGCAGCTCGCGTCGCTAAGGTTTCGCTTTGTTTCGTCTGGTGGAGCGGCTTTGTGGTACCTTGACTTTGACTCCGCTTTGATTTCGGCTTCTGCTTTCTGCTCTTCGTGCTCGCCTCGCCACGTTGCCTCGGCCGCAGTGGGCCAGCAGCCAGCCAGTTCTTAAGTCCGCTGATGGTCTGGTCCTCCTCAGTTGGTTTCTGAACACCGATCCGGTTGGACGTGCGCTGCGCAAGTGATCGACATTCTGCAGACGGCCAATTGAGTTGAATTCTGTTTCTCGAATTCGCTCGCATGCCACGGGGTTTTGTGTGACAGAGCGGATGCCGGCAGAGTTGTTCGTTAGTAAGGTGAAAAGTGTTAACAAATACCGAGTGTTTCTGCCCCTGCCACCTGCTTCAGCTCTGAGGAGGCCGCGACAAATGCTGCACAGACACTGACACACACAAGTGAAGCTGGCTGGGAATTCGAAACTTACAGACAATCTTCCGTTTAAAATTAGGGAGCTTCGAAAGTATTACAAGAAGCAGTATTTTTGCTGGAAACGAGGTCCACCTTGTGTACATCTGAAGCAGGAAGACCTAAGCTATTCCTCTGCTAAGCTGAGGCAACAGGCACCGAATGCGCTAACGCCGTCAGCCTTATTTGGGGCCTAACGGTGCAGGCAGTCGCGCGTTGCAGCAAAACGGTCCGAACAATCTTGAGTAAACGTGTCCCCATTGGAAGCGTTTGTCGATCCAAGCATTTTTCAGCACTCTCCGGCTTTCAGTCCGTCCGTCCGTCCGAATTTTGATTGGCTACGTGAGACCAATTCGTCAATTAAGTGCGGTATTTACGTTACGTGCCACCTCCTGGCTGTCTCATGAACTGGAGAAGTTCGATGACACTCGTTTTGGTGCCGTTCGAGCACGAGGCACTGAAAAAGTAAATAAGTTTCTCGATTCCGATTGAGGAGCTGCTTCTGTGGATCATCTTGTGGATCCCCAACTTTGGCGTGTGAGTGACAAGGCGGTGTAGAATTTGTGCAAGACCAGATATAATGGATCCTTGTCAGTGAGTGCTGCCAAAGATTGCAGACTCAAGCGAGTGGAAGTTGACCAAACCCGTTCTGGCATTGGCCTGAGCGTTTCGCCCTACGTGCCCCCACTTGGTGCGCACAACTCGATGGTAACGCGTTGAGAGACCTTAGAATTTTTCAAAGTCTGCTTTTATTCCGCCTTCAACACCAAAGTGACTCGCACGCCTTTTATACTCCCATTGTAAGGCGATCAAATTCCAGCCACGGCTCTAGAGTGCAATTTTATAGCTCTCAACGGACGAACAAATACACTCTTCTACTGCTGCACGTTTACGCGGGGCAGTTGGATGCACACATATCTGACACGTCAATAAAAAGAACAAGAGAATGGAAGCACGCGGGCGACGCGCGAATCACTCGGTGGCGAAGCCGGGGTATGTGGAGAGTGCGCCTTCCCGGCGGCGGGCGCCCCAGAACAAAGCTGGGAGACGTGGGCACCACCAGCGGGGGTGAAGCACACGCCGGTAATCCGCACGTCTTCACTTTTACTAGGACCGCACCGCAGACACATCCTTTTACGTGCACAGTGCTAACGGTTTTCTTCCTTAAGTCTTTTGTTTGCCTTCCTTCATTCTGAACCTCCGACTCCGGCGTGCTTCACTCGCAGCGTGTGGAAGCCTCTGCTGTGTGTGACGTGTCGCCGCCTCCAAAAACGGCTCGAAGCGTGGTACCGCAGACTGCAGTAGTTGCAATCTGCGCGTGAGTGCTGCGGTATAATGTTGAAAGTTTGTTGCTTTCTTGGCAGCTATCTTCAAACTCCACTTCAAATTCTCCGGAAGCAGCTGGGAAACAGACTTGTAAGTTTCACACAGACACGCACACCCCTACAAGAACACCGATACACAACAAACGAGGGATTTAGAGGCAAATCGGAAGGATACCGCTGATCGAGCAGCCAGTCTGACCTACAACCAGGACCTCGCGAGAATGAAAGCAAGCAGGCGCAGCGTTTCTGCGGCTAATCGGTTGGAAGCGGTAAGTGAATTTAGAACCCTGTAAAAATAGCGCTTCAACAGCCGTGAATAGTTCCACGCGTCCATTTTTGTTACCACTTGCTTGATTCTGCGAATTTTCAATCGAAGCCGAAAAGTATTTCTTCCTGTGTAGTGATACTCGCAGCACCTCGACTGATTTGCCAAAGCAGGTCACCCGCTGGCGCGATTACTCAGCCACACATTCGTCATGTGTAGCTCGGCGCTGGGCCATGCCGATGGCACCTTCCCGCCTGACGTCCCGAGGAGTCGCGGGCGGAGGAGAACGCGTCACACATCGCACACCTCCGCACGTTTTATTGCCCATTACGGCGGAGCGACGAAGAACTTTTATTGGTTTGCTCACCCAGCGAACTGCCAGTGGAAAGATCTCGCGCGGTTTCGCGTTGCCACTTCGAGCCACAAAGCAGGTCAAGCGGAGCACAAGTGACGCGATGAAGTCTCAGTCGGAGTAGTTCGAAGCCGTTGTTCTTCCGTGTTTGGAAAGTTGGTCGCGCATGCGACAGACTGCTTTTCTGGACGAACCGCGGAAGGCGTCAACGGCCCAGAGGGAACCTTCTTTATAGAGTGCATTGTTTCTGCGAGTGGATTTTTCAATAGCTGCTCCAAGAACTAGACGTAGGCCCAGACAGAAACCTACTGGTTTACACGTTCACAGCTGCTCCAAGGTGCTCCTCACGGCACGGGGACCCACTATTATCTTCGCACAGTCACAGTCATACAGTTGCGCTGCGCCTGCCTGGTGACTTCTCGGCAGTTCCTGGATCGCCGCCGCAATTTACTGCAATCTGCGAAAAAATGCAAATTTTCATGCCGAGTTATTTTCAAATGCGTGCACAGACACGTCGTAAACGGACGTCGTAAGGCAGCGCATTCGCCGATGGACGGGCGGGAACGCAGAGCTGGTCGCCATCAACACGTTAGGTTGCGGCACAGACTCGGGCTGCTGCTGGCTGCGAGGCAGAAACCAACACTGGCTCAATATGTGGCGCGGCGCTGGGTGCGCGGACACGTGGAGGGAGCGGGCAGTTCCCAAAGCTCCTCGGACGCCAAGACAAGTCGCACTGAGTGGTTAGCGGTGTGCTTCCCTGTCTGCCTCTGCATGCATCCGGCTGCGGCAAGATGGAGTTTTACGACTTTAAATCGCGGCTGCTGTCGCCAGTCTGCAGTGGTCCGGGCGCAATTTTCTGCGAAAGTAATTTCAAGAACCGGCGCATTCTTGTTGCCACTTTATTTAAATAAATGAAGAATTTTTCGAATGTGAGCAGCGCTCAGCGATGTGAGCATCAAACGAATGGCTTCTGCAGTCTGAGAGCACCAGTGAGCGGCCGATGACCCGTTAGCTACGAAGGGATTCGCCACAGATTTACGTGAACGCTTCTCCGCTAACGCTTGCTTCCTAGTCGGCTGTTGGTTACGTTGTTGTTGTTGTGCGCTTGCTTGAAGTTCGTGGCCGCGCTAAATTACTCTGCAGCTTGGCGAGTTTTCGGTTCCGACCCATGCAGCGAAGTTCTGGAAGATCTGAGGCACGCCTGTTGCGCTGAAAGCGTTGAGAGGTGCAAAAACGTGTTTCCGCGTAAACTTTAATTCTGCACCAAAAGCCTGTCTGATCTACAACTCCGGCAGCAGACAGGGTGGCACTACATTTCAGACCACAAAACCCAGAGGCGCCACCAAGGCAGTACTCGGCGGAGTTACTGATTGAAGGCAGTGCCGCGGCTTCAACAAAGGTCTCTCAGTAGGGTGTCCTATTAATAGACAACAACAACAAAACCAGCTACAACAATAACAAAGGCAGTTCGATTCCACCTCGTCATATTTATGAATGAAGCAGAAACCTTATTCACGGCGGTCTGCCGACTCATTCATGCGCCACTCATGGGCACGAAAGGCCTGTAGTAGTTCGAGACACGAACTGGTCGCCTCCGGCGGAGTAATAGTGGGGCGCCAAGGAGCAGCTGCTCCGCTATGCAACCATCTGTGCCTTCCGTGTCTTTCGGATTCACGGATGGGGACGTTGCCCTTCCCGGTAGTCTCATCCTCCCCGCCCCGTTCTCGCCAGGCTCAAGCCACTCCACGTGCTGCAGCGGGGCGTCGTAGCCGAGTAAAGTAACCCATTCTCCACATAATTAATTACTTAAGAGCAGCGGGAAGAAGAAGTACACTCATGCAGCTCCCACCATTGTGTTCGGCAATCTGTAGATACAATAATATATAATAATACGATAAAGCGCGGGCTGAAATAAGCGCTTTGTTCGTAGTTCGGAGCGTCGCTGAAGAGAACCGTTGGATTTCGCGCTAAATATCTATCAGCGCTTGTCGCTGTGTAACGCTACGAGATCATCAAACGCTCCAAACGAGGAACAATCGCTCCAAACCTGCCCACGAGGCTTCCTGTTCTTCTTGGCTTATTCGAGAGCAACAGCTGTTCAGGCGGGAGTGGAAAATGCGGCCAGCAGTTTGCCGCTGAGTGTATTTGCAATTAAGACGCCTATTAGCGGATCTGCCGCTATGTATCTGTCTTGAGTGTGAGCGATGCGTTCTACAGGTACGAATAAACTCGCATCATCGGCATTCCAACTTGGCTCGAGGCGTCAAGAAGCTGATAACCGTCTTCGTTGGTCGGATGAGAACGATTCTCGTAGCAGGGATGCAGAGATAATCATTACACTCGCCCGCATGGTTTTCTACTTTGAGTATTGTAACCGGCCAGAGAGTAGTCAAGAGAAGTTTCTAAACTTGCGGCTCGTTCAAATCACTTGGCGATTAGTTTCCCCATACGATACTCGATGTCTGTTGCTCGGGCTTCAATCCTTGGGGACTAAGGGAATAGACCTTTCTTTAACGAGTATTTTTGACATGGTGGATGGAGAAATCGATTATTTTTCAGTGCAGGTTTACGCGGGGACAACTGGCGTGTAATGACAGGGCTTTGATTGAACTCCATAAGACTTCATTAACTAAGAGTATCGATTTAGACTTAAACTATCGAAGACTTGTTCGAAAAGTATTCAAGTATTATATTTCCTACTTAGGTGCAACATGTAACATTATGTGTATTCCATTCGTTTGAATTCTTACTTAATAAAAAAAATACGACTATGAAGCGATTACTAGGTAACCAGGTACGATAAGTTTGATGGATCCATTTTTGGATACGTACGAAGTGACAACAATTTCGATGTTGATTTGGAAGTAATTTTATGAAGACGCAAATTAGACCATTCCTTGAAGTCATGGCAATTAAATTTTACGATTAAGTAGGAAAATACAAGTAACGTTTATATAAGTAAAAATTACTGAAGTCGGTAAAAGGCAGTTGAAACCGGCAAAAATCTGTTGCTTGCAGTCTTTAAATTTTGTCACAACTTCTCTGACCTCATTGAAGATAAATCCGACTGCAATTGATTGCGAGTTCGGAATATTTATAAATCGAATCTTTCTCTTTTCCTAAATTTGTTAGGGGATTTGTTAGGTGATCGTCACAAGCGAATGGACACTGTGGCCGTGTCCACAATTGGTGTGCTGTTGTTGACTTCTGCTAACGTAATGCATCTTCTGCTTGCAGGTTTTACTGCTTCTCGCCGTGAGCTGCAGTAGCCCGACGTCGGCCTCAAGCCTGGGTTCGAGATGCCAGCATGACATGGACTGCACGGACTTCATAAAAGGCAGCGCCTGTTCAGACAGCGGATACTGCGAGTGCGCACCCTACTTCGTGCAGCACAATGCGACCAGCTGCTTGTCATGTGAGTACACCGAAGGCCTTAAAAGCCCCACTCGTCCCCGTTTGCGGTCGGCGGAACCATTGAGGTTCCCTGTCCGTCTGTGGTCCCAGACCAGGCCATTTGGGGCAGAATCCACCGTAGTCGGCCGCGCTGGGTTGGCGTTGTTTGCTCACAAAGGCGTGTTCGATTGTTTATGCGTGACACTTGCGCGTCTGACCCGCTTTCTTCCAAAACCACTTAACGTTTTTCCTCGCAAAGATGACGACTTGCGCGTGTGTCTGTGCGTTTGTTTTACGATGCACTTTGTTTGTTCCTAAGTGTGCCTATTTGTCAACGCACACATGCACACGGACCCAGACCGCGTGCACCAACCGCGAGCAACATCGTACTTACGCGACGCGACGGGACTCTAGTAGTCACTCGGATGCACACCTCGTTATTAAGCAGCACGTCACATGCCCTCTCCTCCCAGGTTTTCTGTTCCCCTACTTGAAATCCGCTGGCTCCCCTTGCCCTGAAGTGAGTGTGCTTGGGAAGTTCTGTCCCATATTTTCTAAACATTCGTCCTCGTTTTCTTTTTTCTTTGCAGCTCAACTTCTGGGCGGCGACTGCCTTCTGGACGACCAGTGCACCATGAAGGTGGCCAACAGCAGCTGCTCCGACGGTGCCTGCCGCTGCGTAGAAGGATTCCTGCAGTTCCGGAAACACACGTGTCTCGGCCGTAAGTAACACACATATACTATATATCGAGAAGATATCAGGCTCAGCAGAAAAGCTTGTATTTATATCTCACCCCAAAACAGAAATAAGCTGAATGTTGTTAAGTGCGAAGTTCCACCGATTCCCGCCTTGGCGTTCGGAACCAACACATGTGACTCTTCGCACACATCAACATAACTTGCAGAGATATTCGAAAGCAGTGTGTTGATTCAGGAGGTGGACAAGTTAGTTCCCGCCCAATCTTCGTGATAAAAGCGATCCATGTAGCCAAATTGTATCGATATACAATACTTTGCAGTAAGTTTTGGAACTTGGGCTCTTCGGATTTTTTTTTGGGAAGGTTGATGTGTGCTTTGTCCAATTGAGGTAGAAGGTGGCCTATGTTACGACCGTGGTCCTGCGTACTGTACTTCCAAGCTTTATGATCTGCGTAGTTAGGGACCAATGAACGCATAAGCCGCCACCACACCTCTCTACAAATCAGATAAATTGGTGTGACAGGCAGTCATAAACTTGAGTGTCCGGTTTCAGAGCTTGTTAGCAGCTGGTTGTTTGCGGTTCTCTAGAAGTGAGTGACCTCCACGCTCTATGTGTCAAAATATAGGCCGACGTATACGATGTGTATATCATTCATCTGAACGAAAAACGCCTGGCTCACATCAAGAGCTCTGTGCTCGAACACAGAGGCGATCTTTTCCTGCTTTCTTGCTGATCGCAATCGTCTTCAGGCTTAATTTGCGGAGCCAGCTCGAGCCCTTCTCCATCTTTTCCTTCTGTTTATTTTTTCGATTGTCTGCTTAATATTCGAAAATCGACGTTAGATTTCAGATTCTGAACTTCTCCATGGAGATTCACAGCTCCTATAATAGGGTTAAGTAATAAATGTGAAATAATAGGACTCATAATCCGTTTTTTCGAACTGTGCGAACGAACAAGTTTGTTCGAGGAGGGTAAGCGACCGACCGTGCAAAACTTCGTAAACTAAGAGGAGGTTTAAATAATCGAAACAGATCGTGTGTTCGGAGCTTCCCTCACCAGCATCGGCCACAACAGCCGGGACTACTAATTTTAATCAAACAATCAGCCATTTTTTCCAACAATCCTGCATTGACACCAGACCGCTCCCAGTCACGTCTGCCGCGGTGTCGGCAATTAGAAGAACAAACAGACGACGCCCGAGCAGTTCACGGCGAAGTGTGAACATTTCAGTCTAATTGCTGTCATTTGGACAAATTTTTCGAGCCGAAGTGTGGCGGGCGTCATTTGAAGCTGGGCGTCTAATGCAGTTGAGCCCAACAAGCAGTTCTTGAGAAATACAGTGTTGACAGAAGCGTGGCCTCATCAGAACGTTTGACTATCAGCAAAAAGTCTGACGAATATTGCATCGTTCGTTCACCTTCTGTCTGAAAGCTGGTAAGGCAAATACGAATAGTTGGCTCTATTTGCCTCAAATAGTTGGCTCTATAAAAGTCAGTCGCAGATGTTTCCAATGGTGGTAGGGTTGCCAGGTTGCCACAATTGAATGCAGATGGATCATGCGATCATGCAATTGACCTGCAGTCTGAATTGTTTGGGCTATTCACTTATTTGAGGGTTCCATAAGAGAACACTTGACTTCTCCAGACAGATTGGGAATCACGAAACTGGTGTGGAAGACGTAAAAAGCCGTCGACACCTCTGACAAGTCTAGACGCGCGATGGGACCACAGGCAGGAGTACGAACCGCTCACCCATGAAACCAAGGTCGTGCGATAAAACTTATAGGGGCCACTAGGGTATCCAGCTCTATTGAAACCTTGGGATGTCGACGGGGTGTGGGGTTGTATCCTTGTTTTACCGATACTTTAATGGTAAATGTTCCCCTAAGTAGCCAGCCTGATTCTTTCGGTTCTGGTATTCAACAGATCTACTAGGCTTTGCAGAGTGGTGCACCCCTTTTACGTCTCGGTCCCTTTCCAACGCACTACCTATTACCGCAAGAATTCGTTTTCATGTCGCGCTGTTAAATTGTGGAATAATCTCCCTGCGCATGTTTTCCCCACCCACTTATAACGTCGAAGCTTTTAAAAGAGGTGTAAACCTTTCTTCCCTTCTAAACCAACGAATGCTTTGCATGGATAGGGGGCACCCCTGAGCATGGTTCTATCTGCCATAAAAAAAAGTAGTTCGATTTCTTCCGTCACCACTTCAACATCCTCTCGAATGGCATATCATTAAAGCGATCATTAAATGCGTGGCTCTCACGCTCACGGATGTGGAGTGTGCAAATGTATGCGGCACACTTTCTCGAAAACGACATCGACAAGACGGCGAGAACCTCGCCACCACTGGTCACTGGAAGCAACGAAATCGTCCATTGAACAGGTTAGACTAAGCAACAACTGGACCAGCGGTGGCAACGCTAGCATCAGCAACAGCAAAACCGCACAACAGACACAGAAACTGCGCCATAACAGCAACAACTACGCGACAGCCAAGAATTGCTGTTACTTTCAATTTATGGCATTTTATTGGTTAGTGCTGTGGTCTCTCTTGTTGCTTCTATTGCTGTAAGAGTTTGTCTTCGAGCGATACAATTTCTTTCTTACTTTAATTGCCAGCAAAGAAAGTAAAATGCTAAATTTTTACGGTAATCATAAAAAATTGTAGCAATTGTTGTGATGTTAATGTAACATCGATCTCTAAATGAGAATTTTGAAGGTGTGAGGATCGTAATCCACAATTTTCGTGGTATTTCCTGAGGTCGATAAAATAGCCTTCCTTCCCATCAATTCGTTTCATCCTTGAGACCCTTCATCCCTTCGCTAAGTATTGCGTTCTCACGGCTGTGCGAACCCAGGTACCGGTCGATGCTATTGGCCTTCTGACACTTGACACACAACTTGTAAGATACTGGGACGCGGTCGGGTTGACTGCATTGTAAACTCTGCTTTTCCCTAAAGACAACGTAATTGGCCCATTGCGGTCATCTCTTGGCTTATGGGGTCTTTGGATTCATTTACTTCAATTACCAAAGTGGTCGGGTTGCCGAAATTCTGCGCAAATGCAGGTTCAGAGCCGGAGCCGCTATTCGCGGCGCACATAGCCGGCCAATTAAATCAGCACAAGTGAGGCAACGAGGCACGTAGCCAATGGCAAGATCTGTATCGCTGCCTCATGAACCTGACTTCGTTGGCGTCACCGTGCAGGATGAAGTGGTGAGAGGTTCTACTTACTGCTGCACTTGGAAGCGAAATGAAAACAGCGCACACGGATTCAGAAATTAGCTTGTGAGTTCAGCCAGAAATAAAGTAAAAGGATGCCTTGTTCTGCACTTTCAGCTGGTTGGTCGTGTGAGATGAATAGATTAAGTAGTAACTTTCGTGTGGAGTTCGCCTTGCTGACGACTTGATTAAACGGACTTTCTAATCTCTTGAAATGGTTGATTTTTTAAAGATGTTGGACTTAAATCGGACATGCACTTTTTTCGGTTGCCAAACTCTGTTCAATGAAGTTCTTAAAGTAGAAGTGGCGCAAGTCTACTCCGAAATGAAAACCAGGTTGGATAATATGTCGTCTTTTTGGATGAGATACCGATGGTATTTCGAGAAAACCGTTAGTAATGTCAGTCATTTACAAATTTAGACGCTTTCCATGACCAAGAAAGATTATTCCAAGGAGCAAAAATCTGAATCATGGTGGCAAAGCTTGTAACTTTGTATTCCCCTTAGCAACGGGTGCCGGATACAAAATGCTTGGTTCCAGACTCCCCCTTAAGTCTGCTACCCGCCTTTAACTCTAATCTAATTAGACTCCATGTGTCTGATCTAACTGGGCACAAGTATATCCGTTCAGTAGTTTTGCAATGGGCGGGATTCCCGTTACATCACACATTTTTACCACAATTTTTAGCTACTATCGGTAAATTATTTTCGAACAAGACTGCAAGCTGTGATCGCAGGAGGACGCATGCTGAGAAATCATGGTAATTCCAGAGAAATTACGCACACTATAATATGAACAGTAAGCCGACATGGACATGAGTTGATGAGTTAAGCTTACTCAGTTCATGAGTTCATGAGTTAAGCTTACTGTTGCGAAGTGATCAGAGTGATTAAACGTTGATAAAGACTACGAAATTCCTCTCTGCACTCCGAATTGGTAGCACAGATACAGCGATACACTAGGAATATGTGGAAGAGGTTGACTTTCATAGTCGTAGCCCTGCGAAGGCATACCAAAGCAGCAACGATCACGAGATCAATTGCGAAGGTTTACCTGCACTTTTGCCAGAGTGCAGCAAACAGGTTTCACTGTTGTTGTCTCTTCGCGTTGCACTGCTGACAGGTTCATTACTAAGTGGGTCACCAGAGTCGCCGAGGTTTCTGCGAGAGGCAGAAACAGTAAAACAAAAGCGAAAATGGCGAACAGAGAGAATACATGGCCATGCAGCCATGGATCGGGCATGCGACGCTTGTTTAGTGTTTGTGGTGCATAACTCGCATCGTCGTTGCTTAGAAAGCAGTCTAACGGAGAGTCGCAGAAAAGGTCCTGAATGTAAACAAAGTTTAAAGTTTTAAAAATCACAAAAGTTTTTTATTGGCTGAGTTCCTTTTTTCGAAGTAGTTAAACGCGGATTTTTCTGGACTGGTGCAAGTGCTAAATTCAAGATTTTTAAGTTTAAGTTTTAAGGGATTGTAGTAAGGTTTTTGTTGTAAGTGACCCATAGCCAAGGTTTGCCCTGGAAATACTCTAAGACTAAAGACAATAACAAAACCAATCTCGTTCAAACACAAAAGCTAACATGGTATATCCGCTTCTCTATTTCAGCCGCTCTTCCCGGTGCCGTTTGCTACAGCCACGCCCACTGTCAGATGTTTACTGGTCGCTCTCATTGCGATTTCCTCATTCCTAATCTCTTTGGACGCTGTCAATGTACTGCGCCGGCCAAACTGAGAGCTGGTCTGTGTGTCGACTTCAACGCGATAGAAACAACCGAAGGTGTAGCTAGCGTTACTGCGAACCCCACACATGGCCTAAAACCTACTAAGTCGCTCTTAGGTTCTACAGTAGATAACAGTTCGGAAACAGACCCATTAGAGGTTACAACTATTTTAAAGGAATCACAGTCAGAATTCGATATGAAGGAAGCTATCAAAAGCAATGGCTCAGTATTCTTCGTAGAGCCCGTAAAGTCCATACCAATAACGTATTCACAAGAGCCCGCATTGGAAATCAGTCACAGCAGCGGAAAAGGTGCTGCTGTGACTGGAACAGCCGCTTCATTCTCCCCAAACATCACGGACAGCGTTTTCTCCGAGGCTTCTTCTGTTGCCTTGGAAGGGCAGACAACGAAGGCACCGGATCTAGATACTTTGGATGACTATCCATATAAAGTAGAGGGCGAATACGTGGAGGAGCATGAAGGGCAATCAGGAAAAGGAAGCCTTTCTGCCGAAGGAACTGATGAAGTCGTCAGCTCTGATCACCTCCACACTAATGAAGAAGTGCTTAGTTATTTGGACGACACTATGAAGTTTGACTACGAGGACACAGAGGAAGATTCGGAACAAGAAGTATATAAAACTTCCAAACCGACTTATGAACTGTCTAAAGTGACCCCAGAGAATTTGTTAGAAGATGTAAAGGGAGACAAATCAATCGAAAGTAGTACAGACACGCGAGCAGAGATTAACTATGTCAGTGTTGATGTCGATAAAAACTTTAACAGCAATACCAGAAACGACAACCATTTGAGCGAAGCGGACAGTGTTACTAATACGCTACATAATGCAGATCCTGTGGCTCATGTCCCCAATACTGACTTTGATTTGGAAGAAAACCATACCCAACCATTTGAGAAGGACGCCAGTATCGACACCAAGAACCTCGAGGGAAGCAGTAATTACAATAAACTCCAAGAAATTCAGATTAAAGAAGAAGGCTTATTTAATAGTGCAAACCATAAAGTAATCGTTCCATTTAATAAGCTACACAACGATGAGCTTCTAGAATCTGCTCAAGAAATTGGACCCGTGGAGAGAGATAGAGCACCTGTAGCGAATGCTATCGCGGAGTTGGGAGAAACTACGGAAAGTAGTGATACGACAACGACATTACACGATGAAAATCTAAGGGTTCCAGTTGATGAGGACCAACTAGGAGAAGTTGTTACAGAAACTCCAGTGATGCTCTTTGAACATACATTTGGCGCCACCAAGCAAGAATTTCATGCAAATAAAAGTAATGGTGGGATTGAAGTTGAAACCAAGACTAATGAGAAATCAAGAGATGAGACGAGTCCACAGAATGCGATTAAAGAGAGTCAAGAAGATGGTGAGGGCCCTATCGCTGCGGAAGGCGCGGCGGGGATATCGTTCGAAAGGGAACAGGAGACAACCTTCTCCTCAGAGATATCTGACAATATAAAGGAATATGGTCCTGGACAGCATGATGAAATTGAGATAGATGCAGAGAATTTGTTTGAGGATAGTCAAGACGCTTCTAAATCGCACGAGACTGCTGTAAATCGGTTGAATTCTAACGGTAACTCTAATGAATATGTTAACAATATTAACAAATATGATTTGGAGGAAGGTGGTGATGAAAAGACGGTACTAGCCGCAGCAATGATTGGGAATGCCAATAAAGGTTTTGGGGATCCCATTAAGGGTGCAACTAAGGAGGAGGATGGGAAAATGCATAAAAAACCCCTGATTGTGGAGAGCTATGATCCTCAATCTGTGACCGTGGGATATGCAGTAGATTCTGAATATGTAACGGGACATTTTAACTTTAAAGAACAGGGAGGTGGTGAAAACAATTCAGAACAAGAAGAACATAAGAAGAACAATGATGGTGAAATTACGTTTACAACTTCTGAATCAGGAATGGGCACTCAAAGTTACGCGTTTGAAACTAAAAATGTTTCGGAAAGTCCATACGCCAAACGCCCCATTGATTACGAAAGTAATGCTGACCTAGACATCGATATAAGTACTCCAGGATCTTTAATATATGATGGAGAAGATGACCTGTCTGTAAATTTCTTGGAGGTAGCAACTGAACAGAGTGAATTCCAGGCTGTCACGCAAGCATTCGATTTGGATTTTAAAAATGGTTCAAATGAACTCGAAACTACAGAGATGGTGTTGCTCTCTTCAGAAGCTTATAGTGAGGAACTCCACGCTATGAACCCAACGGAGAAAGTTCATGAAGTTGGAGGAGATGCGGCACTTCCGGAGCACGCTTCAAAAACAGAAAAAGAAACAAAAACTATAGAGAGCTATCTGCATACTCCTTTACCTGGAACGGAGAACGATGATGTTGTAGCGATGTCGGCAGAAGCCACAACGACCAGTACAGACAACAGAGAGAACACAATCGGCGACTTGGAGGCCGACGAAACGTACATTCAGGAGAGCCATACAGATATCGTCGACAAAGATCTGGTGGCTGAGTACACAAATATCTCGGTGGAAAAGTCACCAGCCAAGGAAGAGTCCGGGATGGACGAAGTAGAGACCTATAGTCAAGCAACAGAAATCAGCCAAAAACAAGTAAGCGGTGACGACATGGCAAAAGAAACTATAGGAGTCGCTCTAGACAATATCGTGGAAGAGGCGGGGCAGGTTTTGGTTTCAACTGAGGCCTCAGCTGAAGAAAAAGAGCGAACGCTCTCACCTGAAGAGTTGCCGTTTGATTTGTCGATGGACACTTTCTACCCACAAGAGTTGGAGTCGGACAACCTGGTTGTGGAAACCACTACGCATGATATCGATGCAGCCGCCACTCATGATGGCATTACCCATGAGGCCGATGCAGCCGTTGATGTTGAAGCGATGATCGAAAGTGGAGAAAACTTGGATCAGGCTAGCACGGACAATCCTAGTGACATCGCTGAGTTAACAACCCAAACCATGATAGGTTTGGCAAGCCGCGTTACACTCATGGAGCCAGCAGCACCAGTCGTAACCACCCTGAGACCTTTTTTGGAAGACACTGACATTGTTGTAACGACGATGCTACCCACTCACGAAGCCTCTGCTTTGGAAGAACTGCTAACTACGAAGACGCTAACAGGTATTTAGGTATAACTTGCTCAACTCTACATTAACTTTCTACTTACTGATCAATTAGCGTCGTCAGAAATACGAAAGCGAGTAGAGCTGGCCTTGGAAGCCGTTTCCTTAGGACTGCCCTGCTCCAATGACAAGCAGTGCCAGTTGGCTGACCCACATACAGCCTGTAATGCCCGCGGAGTATGCGACTGCTTAGAAACCAGCGAATGCAGTAGCACTCGAACGGGATGCAGTCTGGGAACCTTCCAGGTAGGTTGTGTTCTCGCCGTTTGCCGTTTTTATGTGTTATTACTTCTTCTTCCTTCAGTGTCGTGCCAGTGGAGTTTGCATTTCCTGGTTCTTTGTCTGCGATGGACGTCCCGACTGCAACGATGCCTCAGATGAGGAGTGCATCTCAAACCCTCGGCGTAACCTAACCTGTCCCAGCGGAACCTTTCATTGCCAACACAGCGGACGTTGTCTGAGTCGCGCGGCGATCTGCGATGGACGCAAACAGTGTCCACACGGCGAAGACGAAGTTGGCTGCAGTTCGCTCAAGACAGGTCAATGCCCGCCTCATACCTTCCGCTGCAAGAGCGGCGAGTGTCTACCCGAGTACGACTATTGCAACGCAATCATCTCCTGCAGAGACGGCAGTGATGAACCGCCGCACTTGTGCGGCTCCCGATCGGTGCCGAACTTCTTCTTGCAGCTCTTGAACGCCGGAGGTCTGTTGGACCGTACGGCAGAATCCAACGCGTACTGTCCACATAAGTGCAGTAATGGCCGCTGTCGGTCTACAGCGATTGTTTGCTCTGGTCGTGACGGTTGCGGAGACGGTACCGACGAAAAAACGTGCTCCGTTTGCCGTAAGTTCTTACAGACTGCAGCTTATTGTGATTACACTGAACTTTTCTTCTAGGGTGTCCTGCGCCAAAATCGAGTGAAGTACCGCCCACATTCCTCGCTAGACGTCGTCCTTTGCCGTTGTGGTAAATGCAGGGTTACGGGTCTGTACTGAGGATCGGAAGTCGGAACATGCCATCTGCGAAGAGCGGCATTCTCGAAAAATCGACCGACCTATTTACCACTCATATTTGAACGCAATCACGAGAGTCTCAAGTGGTGGCTTGTTTACATTAGTTTGCATCAGAGCTTAAGACACTGATGCGCTATGAACAACTATTTTTACAATTGTTTCCAAACTGTAGTTTGTAAGTTTATTTATCATCCAGTTAAGTACTTATATATGTGGCAAGGAAAAAGCCCGAAATTGACACCTTGCTGGTAAAGAATCCGGAATCCGAAGGTTCTTTGCCTTAGTGATGAAGTCAATTTCACGTCACAGAAGTCTTCATTTCAAGTGTTATTCTATCTTTACTACTTCTACCGCGGAGGTGAGCAGTAAAACCACTAATAAAATCTTTTCAGATTACAACCAGAATTTAATTATTGTATAATGTTGTATATGCAATATATAATCTCCAAAGTATATATTTTAAGTTTTGAGTTCTAATTGAATGAACAATCCAAAAAAACGTGTGTTTTCTCAGCATTTGTCAGAACTACTAAGCGAAGCAATTTTAGTTATCCTTTTGACAACGGATTTTGATGAAGAGAGAATTGAAATTATTGGTGGGAAAAGACAATTCTTTTGTGTACATAAATACCTGAGGCAAAGTTGAATACACGTCTTTTAGGACAGTGATGGCCGAATTTACCCCTGGGTCATTTCTGAGGCGATTTCGACGGAGTTTACAGATACACGGTTGCCAACACATGTTTGTCATCTACGAAATCCCCATGCGTGAGAGTTGCAACAAAATTATCGCCGGTGTATTGCGCAGGTCTAGAGAACGATATGTGAATACAAGAAAGAGATTTCTCCAAACGAGAAATTTTGCCTCAAATCCAGTCTGTATAAGCGTGACTGTGAGAGGGTGGAAATTCTTAACAAATAATTGAATCATCGAATCATTTAATCATCGTCTCTGGCACAAACTGCCCACAGATCTAAACATGAGGAAATATTTGCAATCTACTGCTCGAACTTGGGTGGAAGTGCGCCACTATGAATTATTCCGGAAACAGATTCTCAAAGTTGAAGAATTTGGAAGGAGAAATAAATTAAATGATAAAAACATTACTATTTCGGTGCAGTTGTTAAATTTTGTGTATTTTATTCTTTCAACTGAGTACCTCGCCATTCGAATTCGAGAGCAGGACGTGGAGTTAGCTTTAATTTCCTCCATTCTCTCCTGCATGTCCTTGTCTGTAGTTTTTAATACCACTCACATATCCAGAAACAGTTCTGACAATCCTGTCTGCAAGCCACGGCTGGCATTACTTCAGAGAAAGGAAGAGAGAGAGAGAGAGAGAGAGAGAGAGAGAGAGAGATTAAAGCAGCCTTACAAAAATAAAAGGATTTCGCCGCAAGAATTCGGCTTCTCAGTCAATAATTCTAAGCACACCCTTTCAAAGGAGGTCCTTCAAACGTTTGCGATCAATAAAGTGTAAAATTTGTCGCAAGTAAAGTGCAACGGTATTGAGATAGTCAAATAGTGAATCAAAATCAAATTTTAAGTAAAAAGAGGAGCTCGAAACAGGAAGTATTTCAGCGAAAGTACCTAAAATTATCACATATGAGTGCTGCAATTAGAAGGTGTGTATGTAGATTCCACAACATGTTCAACCTGCCCGTCGTGCAACAGACTGGAGCAAAACACATTCTAAAGACTACTGCACTCAGTCAGATAGCAGACTGATGAAGGGCTGCTACATCTTTGGGAAGCGGTTCACGAGCAGTGTCGAGCACAACTATTTTCGTGCTGTGTCTCCCATAACCGACTATACGCCGACTGAGAGAATGGTCCTTACGCGAGCTTTGAAAGCGGCGGTGGAGTCTTCCACCAAACATAAATGGCGCAGAAACAATACGTATTCTAATCCGATTTGGTTCCCCATTCGGCTGTATTGACTGGGTTTATAGAATTTATGAAATGTCGTAAAGGCATATATATGTTCGGCATTTGGGAGTCCGTCAACCTAAAAGCAAGGAACTCAAATGATCATCGTATGATTTTCTATTATCTTCTGATTGCGTGCAGATGTATTACCGCAGCGGTATTCAACCTAAATAATTGTTTTCGTTGGCAAAACACATCTTATTAAATAACCCTTTGGTTTGCATTCCAGAATTGCGTTTGTGTAGTTATGAGTTTGTGGTGTAAACCCTTTTAAATGAAATAATTCTATTTGTGTATGCGAGTGTAGAGAAAATTAGTAATCTCTGAAGTTTGTACACCTTGTAAAAACTTCTTCAATAAAAAGTTCTTCAAAAACAATTCTTCAAGGTGATCATCTGAGGTCATATTTCAAGTTAATGACCAAACGAGAACTCTAACGTGGTTCAGCCGCTACAAGTTGTTTGCAGTGAGCTCTGCGTGTGACCCTGCGGAGTGATGCTTCACTGACTGCTACACGGCCAGCCACCAGTTGCCGTCTCCGGCTTGTGCGCATTTCTGAAGCGCCACGAATTTTGTGTGTGGTTTCCCTCGTCTCTCCATCTCACACTTCTAGTCACTAGAAGTCAAGGCTGCTCTTAGCGCATTTTTCAAATCATCTGTCTAAATGGTAATTAGCGTGGAATGAACGCAAGTGGGATGAATCACAGATTCAAATAAGTCTGTTGTATAGTCTGTTTGAGAGTTAGAGAATCTCTTTACGATGCTTACGAAATAACTTTTTGTTTTGCCCAAAATAACTTTTTGTTTTGCCCAAAATTTGTTTACCCAAATTTTGACACCAGACAGAATCGTCCAAAGATCGTTTTCGAAATTTTGAAAGTTCTTTTACGGTTCCTTTAATTCAGTTAATATTACTAAATAAAAAGCAATTTTGTTGAACATAAATCATTTACCTCATTGGTTTAAAATGACACTTGCATACTTCCAGTGGTGCATCCAAGAAGGAGATTTGGGGTTCAAACCCTCTCCTCAATGGTAATTTTCAGGGGGCTTACGCTGTTAAGTAAAACAACCTTGAACTACTAAAGCTAAAACCTCCTCTGGAAACATTTGCTGGTTTTGCCCCGCCCCATTTCCAGTCCGTAGGCACTGTGAAGAGTGCTTCGGGACCCTGACCGATTCCGATTGCTAGAAGCCTTAAATCTAGGTTCACTTGAGACATTACGTAAGCTAGCATGTAGCTTGTCATTACTATTATTCGACCACTTTTGCTCCACGTGTTCCTAGAGCTCCGTGACGTCATTTTGACTTTGGTCCGGTCGAACATATCCCTTTCACCGATTTCTGTTTTCTGTCCAAACCGCTTGCTTGGAAAATTCGAAAACAAACAGAAAATCTATAAAACATATAGAAAGATATAAATTTGTCTCGTCCCAAGGTTAATCGCAACATTACTGACTCCGTGGTCCATCCGTGCCAGGCAGCCTTAAAGTTTAAGTAGATTTCAACTTATGTCACCGTTTGCCTCTTTGTTATCGACGACTTTTGCCTGTGGCTTCAAGTAGCTTCCAATCACATAACGTGCGAAAATAGATGGAAGTATATAGCGTCGAGTACGTTGCCGGCGATTTGGTTGCGCAGTCTGTTTTCCCCTACCTTTTGGTGCTCGCTACTTGAACCGGAACGATGAGCTCCTCCAACACCGCTGGGACTTCCCCCAAAACCATCACAGCAGTGTGTTGTTCCTCATTTTAATGGTAACTCAGGCCTGCAAGTATTTCATTCTTTCCTATATATTTGATGTGCTGAAGCCAAAACTGATAACAAATTTTGACAGACAGAATTTATACGAAAAATCAGTTAACAGTGTTGGATTCAGCACACCAAAATGCTGCTCCAGCACGCATAAAAAGATTTCGGAATATGCAGGTCTGTGTCAGATTTCAAGGACGTCTAATACGAACGAGGTAACAGCTGCTTTTATAATTGAATACGGACGTAGTAGGGGGACGCGCCACTCCTAGTTCGAGCGTAGCGTGCATTTGCTGTCCACGGGCATACTTCGCTCCGCCATTACTATTTGATCGCTTCAGAAATCGGAATCCGCTGCTGGCAACGGATGCGTAATGCTGGTGCGGTTTCGTGTCCAAAACTGTGAATGTATGTAGAATCATTAGCAGCGCTGGCTGGCAAGAACGCTTTCAGCGCACGGTCGGATATTATTGCTTGTTTGTGTATCCGCAACACAGCACTGGTAATTGGAAGCTACAACTGTATTGCAACTCTAAGTTATTCTTGCGGCAAATCAAATTTCGCTTACCAAGTCCTTCTAATAAATAATGCTTATCAATTGTTTTTAAATTCAAGTATTCAGTTCAGTTCATTTCTTTTTATTTGGAAAATAAGAAAAGGAATTTAAAACTCACAAAAGTACTGTAACAAAATCAGACTAATTCTGATTATTTTCAAAATATCAGATACCGCTTATTTTACGATGGATTATTTCACACAATCAAGAGTTCGAAGTGTTTTCATTATCTTTCAGAGTAAATGCAAGCGTAATCGAATTCGCATATGTGGCGGCATACAACGTGCTTTGTATGCCGACTCAGGTCAGATTCCAATGTTAGTACCTGGTGGGACCCTACTATAGGTGCCCTCCAGCAAGACAGGCTTCCCCTCTCGATTTCGCTATCGACGCGGTCTGCTGAGAGAGCTTCATAAGAGCTACAAAGCGCCACGCGTCGCGCTAATCGGGGGCGATAGCGCACCGCTTTGCGATGGGTAGCTTTCAACGGATCGTCTCGGAAGCCAGCCGCATTTGCCATCGAGCAAACACTCGCGTCGGATCGTGTCGCGGTCGCGCAAAGCGTTTCAGCTGCCAGTTTGTTTTCAATTCATTTATGATGAGGTCTTCAGTTCTTCAAAATACCAACTCAGAGCAATGCGTTGATTGACGACGTGTCAGCACTCCGACCCTCGGATCTCTCGACAGTACACTTTTCGCTGCATTGCAAACGTCTGCTTTCGTGACGGATTCTCCGCAGAAGGAATGCACTAATTCGATTTCATAAGAAGCGGATGTAAACAATAAACGCTGCCAAAAAGCAAAAAGTGTCTGCTGAAGTGCCAAAATTGCGCGCGAATCACCCAGAAAACCGAACGGGGCAGATGCTTCTGCCAAGCGAACCCAGTGCCAGCGATTCAGTGTCAGCCCTCAGCACGCGGAACAGCACTAATTCAGTTTGTTTAAAGGGTGCGTTCTAGGAATTTCGCAAGTGGCTTTGGAACTACTGCAGGGAGAGATGTTTCCCTCAGCGTAGCGTCCGAACAGCATCTTTGGTGGCAAAATCAATTACACCTGCCGTTATCGTCCTTGGCCATCCTGCACTCAAACCCTTTTACTTCTAGTAGATCTCCGCTCGCATGCCGAAATCGAGTTCGCGGTGAAATCCTTGCACTCCCAGCCCGTCGATTAGAAATCCGAGACCCCGCTGCGCTTCTAGCGGAAGTGCGATAACGCGCCGCTGGTGCTAAATATTTAAATTATTTAAATCGGAGAAGCGAATCGGTTCGCGTTTTCTGTTGGATAACAAAACTCACAAATCTTTTCAGCTGGGCGGCAAGCGATTTTGCACTGACGACGCTCCACGTCCGCTACATGGTGACTTAGTTTAGGTATGAAGGTCGTTCATAAGTCCGCTGAAGGCGAAGCCGCGCGTCCGCTGCTGAGAGACAGTGAGAGCGGAATGAATGCAGGTGCCCACGAATGCGCTGGCGTGGCGAATGGTGTTAGGACTTCCCAGGACCAAGCCAAAGAGACGTGTAACCCCATGATAAGGAAGAATGAAGCCTCGGAGACGGAGGAAACAAGCAATGAGAGCCGCGCAATTCCTTCAGCTTCCGAGGACACGAGTACACGCAAGACGTCGAAGTGGTTTGCCATAAGCTGCGACAAACACGCCCTCAACAGGAAGAAAGCCGCGCTGAAGCAGGTCGAATGGCGGACGCAGCGCAGCAAAGTCTGTTCCTGTAGTGCGTTGAAGCGCAAGCTGCTGGCGATGCTGGTGGTACTGGCGCTGTTCGCGTTGTACGTGAACTCATACCTGCTGCGCGGCGAGGACGACGGCCACATACCTGTGCTGCACTACTCACATGTTCCGGGCATGAAAGGTGAGGGGGTGGGTCGCTCAGGGACCTCTTTTGCCATTTTCGGGAAGTAAGAAATCTGCTTTTGTGGCCAGTTGTATTTCAGTATTCTTCGAATTTGTTAGTATGTTACTTTTTTGGCCTTTCTGTTGATATTTCGCAAACCTCTACGTGCAGAACTAAGTAGCTGAGTGGGCCCCGTTTTTACCTTTTATTTTCTTATGTTTTCACCGATTCGGTTCTTGCGTTTATTTTTTTGCATGCTTTTATGTTTCCGATATCCGAACATGATGTACATCTTGCTGGTATTGTAATCCAAATAATTCGCCAACTGAACCGCTTTTGTCGTAACACTGCTGCACCGCCGTGCGGCGTCTATCAACGTTACACACACGAAAATGCACCGAAAAACGCAGAGGTGACACAGGTGCGATTAATCGCCGGAGCTAAAGGGCAAGCCGGCAGCGTTCAACAAGGGGGTTCAAGCATTCTTGCCGAGCGCAGAGAGCCACCTTCCACCAGAGCTCTCGTCTCCTCTGTGTATCCGATTGTAACCTCCAGCAATCCGCCCCGAACTATCTCTAATAACACTTTACCTCCCCTCGCCGCCACCCACGTTCGGGCTACACCGCCCACAGGATATCTTGTCTGGAGTGAGCGCTGCAAGATGCCCAGCATCGACCCTTACCTACCCGAGGTGATGGAGTTCTTCGAACGCCAGGAGTACGAGATCTGTTCGACACAGCAACCGCTCACACGCGTCCAATTTGTGACGCAGACGCATCGGTACATGCTGGTGATCATCAAGGAAGCCGTCCCTTCGTACGCCAAATCAGGCAGCCTAGAGTGTTGCTACCAGGCCATTGAGCGCAGCGGCGTCGGCAAGAGTGCTGACAATGACGTAAGGTAAGCGAGGAGAGAGGGATACTTCCGGAGGGCTTCATTGCGACATGATGTGTTTTCGTCTACTTTCACAGCCTTTCGAAATGCGTGCCTTTTCGCAACGGCACACAGCTGACGCCCGCGATCGACAACATCCTTGTGAAGTGCAAGTCCAAAAACAAGCAGGTGTACATCAATGGACATCCCTTAATGCCGGCGCGCGAGGAGATACGACGGCGCCTCCACACGTGGCGTGCCAGAGGCAATGCGACCAGCGTCCTCATGATCGGTATTGACAGCATCTCCCGGGTCAATCTGATCCGCGCCATGCCAAAAACCGCACAGTACCTGTACGACAACGAGTGGTTCGAAATGAGTGGATACAACAAGGTGGGTGTACCTAATCTTAAATATTTCAGGGTACCTAATGAAGTCCTTCTGAACACGTGGCCAACAACGTCTTACAGATCGACGACAACACTTTCCCCAACTTGATGGCAATTCTGACGGGGCGCAACAAGGCGAATGCCTTCAAAAAGTGCCCGCCCACTGCGGTGCATGGCCTGGACGACTGCTCGTTCATCTGGAAGACGTTCCGCGAGCACGGTTACGTGACAGCCTATGCCGAGGACGAGGCGTCGATCAACACCTTCAACTACCTAAAGCTGGGCTTCGAGCGCCCGCCGGTTGATTACTACCTGCGCCCCTTCCTGCTGAGTGCCGAAAAGCACCTGCCGATCAAGCGAAAATCCAACCTGGCCCAGTGCCTCGGGTACCAGAACTCGGCCGACTACGTCTACAACTACGCCCTAGAAATGGCCACCCGCTATCGACACGAACCCTACTTCGGGCTCTTCTGGACCAACACCTTCAGCCACAACGCCATCAGCGACTGCTCTGCCATGGACGCCCACATGGTGGCGTACCTACGCAAGTTCGCCACGCTGGGTACGCTCGACAACGCGATCGTGATTTTCCTGAGCGACCACGGCTTGCGATTCGGGCCGACGCGAAAGACGCTCTCCGGCCACTTGGAAGAGCGCCTGCCCTTCATGTTCATTTGGCTGCCGCCGCATTTAAAGCACTCTCATCCAGAGTTCGTGAACGCACTTAGCGTAAACAAGAATCGGCTGACGAACCCATACGACTTGCACATGACGCTCAAACATGTGCTCGAGCTATCAGGTCGGGTGACGGATGCGCAGAAGCTCGCATCTGCCGAGGACTGCGCTCGCTGCCAGACGTTGCTGGCCCCGGTGCCACACAACCGCTCCTGCGACGATATCGCCATCGAGGAGCACTGGTGCACCTGCATTCCCTTCCAGAGCGTCTACAAGGATTCAAAGACGGTGCTGAAGATGGCGCACGGCATCGTCAAGTATATCAACGAGTTCGTCAGCCAATTCCGCAACGGCTCCTTCGTTAAGTTCTGCCGGACGCTGCACTTGGGCAGCGTGGAGAGCGCCTACCGAGCCCAGACGAATGAACTATCATGGCGGCAGCATGACAAGTCGCTGGAGGTCTACCGCATCAACTTCAGCACGAAGCCGAACCACGCCCTATTCGAGGCTACCGTGCGCTACTACGCTGCAAGGGGCGACTTCGAAGTGACAGGCGAGATCAGCCGACTGGATGGGTACGCCAAGGACTCGCAGTGCGTCTCGGACGGCGCGGCCAAGAAGTATTGCTCATGTCGTAGGAAACTGTGGTGGTAGCACGCGGTTTCATGCCACACGTGCCTTAGAATGCGCGCCGGCGGCTCGACGGCAGAGCGAACGAGGGCGCAGCAGTGTCGGATGTTCTGTTCATCTGTCGCGCAACTTCTCAAGTTGTTGTCTTTAAATGTATTCAAGTAGACGTTGAGAAAGTGTTTGGAGAGAAGTCTTTTCGGCGAAGACCTTGCGAATCGACCTCGCTTTATGCCGAGGGTGTTGGCAAAGCAGTCCTCCTTCAAAGGACTGCTCTGCCGAATTTTCATTGGCCATGCCTACACATGGATTCTTCTGAATCCGGATTATTTTAGTTTAATGGTAAGAGGGGCGACGAGGAAATGGAAAAGTCTACAATCTGCATTCAAGTATATAGATTTTTTTAAGCCAAAATTCTGTCGGATTCTTCTTCCGCACACAAGCAAACAGTTTCCGCAAGAACGAGTTTCGATGCAGTTTACCGAACGTAAACTATCTGGAGGTCCATCAGTCGCTATTCATAGTTGCAGTCAAAGACAACAAGACTGGAAACTCATTTTTCGCTTTCACTGTGTTAGTGAAATCAGGCTGAAGTGTGTAAATTACACAAACAAAATGCATGCAATTTTGACAACTTGAAACAAATTTTGACAACTTGGAACAAAATTGTTTACAAAATTTTGAGAGAGGATTTACATTTTTTGAGAGAGAATTGCAACTCTTGTTCTTCTTCACCGCACTAGCCTAGAAACATCATTTTCAAAATACGTAAAGAAGACAAGGAGATAGGCTTTAAACCAACTTATGCTTTTAGAAATGCACAAGAAATCTTTTCCAAGTCATGTTGCTGCATTATATCATATATTTTGCGAAGGAAACCAAGTCAAATTCAATAAAATTTGCTCGATTCGCAAATATAATCAGCTGTTTTTACCTACCACACGTACTTTTAGCTCTAAGAGATGCCAACATATTTTACTTTAGATTGAGGTGTAAATTTCCACACCACCTCAAAGATGGTGTGGAAATGTAGCAAAAGCTTTTTTATAAAGTTATTAAAATAGTTAAAAAGTAACTTAAAAATCATTGTGTTATAATTGTTTAAAAGATTTTTCTTTTACAAATTACAAAACAAGTCAGTTTACATTACTGCTTACATATTGTTGATTGTTTACATACTGTTTGGTGTATATTTCCAAACAGTTAAGGAATCATCAAAACCGCGAAGGATCTTACATGCAATGAAGATTTTCTATTAAAGCTTACTTAAAATATATATAAGTAATATTTAATAATTGTGTCTCGTTGGTATCCCTGTCATGAACTCACCCCATCATCTTGCGACGGTGTGGTAACAAAGCGGAATGGTTTACTTTTCCAGCTAAATTCCTTTGCAAGAGTCAGTTTTAGCTTGTAACAAGGAGACAATTTCACCATAAATCTCACATACGCTGTACGTGAGTGCGCGGACGGACATGTTTTTGAGCTCGCTCACGAAATGAGAGGAGTTTCCAGTCTTGTTGTCTTTGGTTGCAGTCCTTGCCAGTTACTTAAATTATTTCCGCGCTTGCCAAACTTCCTTTCGCCAAGGGCACGCACAAAGCTGAGCAATACATCAAGTGCGTTGTGGTATCCTTATGAACAACTTCTTTCTGTGATGCGTAGAGTTAAAACTAGAGAATAGAAAACGCGACTATATGTAAATTATTATCTTTATACTGCCTAATAAAAGCTCATGCCTGAAAGTCTAAAATACAAGCGATGTTTGCGGTCAAGGTAAAGATACAAACAAAGAAAAAAAACGTTATATTTTTTCATTTCTATATAATCATAACTTTCGGTCAAAAACTCGGCGCAGTATACATGTTTTGCGGCGTAACTCAAAACCAGCTGAGGAAATTGCGGCGTAGGTTTCTTATTCTTGGAAATCACAATTTAGAAACTTCACCAGTTTAGGTCTGGTTGGTAAAATTCGCGAGGTGTTTTCATTTGTTTGGTGAAAATCCGTTTTGTTTGGCACTGATTGGTGAAAATAATAAACTGGCGGTGGTTATCTATACTCTATATTGCCAGTAGACTGAGTGCCAGTAACCTAAAAAGGTCTTAACTACTCGTAATATTAAATGAAACACTAAATGTAAAAATTATGAAGAATTGCAAAACATTCGTATACAAAGTTTGATAAATGAACGAGTACATTGACCGATCATGTAGTCAGCTACGTAAAATGTGGAGAGAACTACGATCAGATTGTATTATTTGTGCATATGAAAAAGAGCATTTCATTAAAAACAAATTGCTTTTGCCATAAATTTTATAATACGTAAAATAAGAAAAATGTAATCTTTGATCTAAGTTCTCATCGAGTTGAGTTTTTTATTTTAGGTTTTTAATTGAAACCTCTTCAGGTGTTTCTTGCAAAGAAAGTTCTCGATGTTAAGCTGACAGCAAGGAGTCGCATTAAAATTTGTTAGAAATGCGATATATAAAAACTATATCAATTTAACTAAATAAGTTGGTTTTTCCACTTATGAACGAACATACATCGACATCGCTTAAACTGGTTTCTCTCCTTTGTCTTCTACCTTATGACGGCATCCAACATCTTAGCTTACTGTACTGCTTAGATATATGTATTTTAATAAAATAAGTATGTAAAAATAAAAGTCATATTCATAAAATGTACGTAAAGTTTACATGAATTTCTCCAATATCTTATGGGAACACGCATTTGCACAGCAATACAATTTACCTTATTTTTGATATTTCCAATGGATCTGGCAGCTTCGTTGGTTATTGGGATAGTGTTTGACGACAGCAAAAGCAGGACTTGAGTTGTCAAGCAACCTTCCCCCGAACATAACCTCAACGTAAACACAACTGAAAAATAATTTCGATTAGGAAAAAAGTACTGAGATTTTAAGCCGCTTTTGAAGTGTCAGGAAGCAGTTTTTGCCATATTACGCTTGGTTTTGTTTACGTGATCTGTTAAAGGAAATAAAAAAACAAGATAGTAAAGACAGAATCAATCGAGGAAAGCCGAAGCGTTGTGCAAGTTTTAATTGTGAATTTTTTCCTGAGTTTTGTGGAGTGCCAGCAAAGAAGCGTGTTGAGGTTACGTGAGGAGAAATGGTTAAAACTAAAAAGGGCAAGAAAGAGATAGTAGCCAGCGCCGTTGGTGGCGCTGCTTCGTCTGATGATGAAATGTAAGTAGCCACAGAGTAGGATACGGCTTTCCTGCGATGTCAACGTATTTACCTTGTCGGTTGTTGGTAATAGGCCAAGCTGTTACCAACGCCTGCTTACACTTTCACTTGAGAATATATAAGTAAGATTTATGTCCTGCAGGGACTCAGAGACCCTGAAGACTGCACTGGATGATGATGATGGTAGTGTGGACAGCTTCAACACCAAGAACAAGAAGAACAAGCAGAAGTCTTCCAAGAAGAGCAAAAAGAAGTCGCAGCTCTCTGACGAGGAGAATGCAGAAGTGGCCAGCGTAACGTCCGGTGTCAAGAAACTTGACGTCAAGACGAAGAAGCAAAGTAAGCCCAATATAAATTCTGTTAACCTCGGTGAAGAGAACTGGTCACCGTCTGAAGACGAGGTAGAATCCAAGACGAGTAAGATATCCAAAAAGGCAGCTGTCACTAAGAAGTCAGTTTTCGAGATGCTTATGGAGGACGACGACGACAACGAGCCACCAGAAACACGGGTAGAAAGTGAGCCCGATGATGTAGAGGAGAAGGTTGTGCAGCCTGATAAAAAGAGTGACAAAAATACCAAGAAAGGCAAAAAATCCAAGCGTAAAGGTAGAGATGACGAAGAAGATTTGGACAAGGTTCTAGCAGAGATACAGGCAGAGTACTCCGCAGAACCAGCTGCTGTGATCGCACCAGACGACTTAGCCGACGAGGTTGAGTTCAGCAAAGCTAAGAAGGGAAAGAAACAGCAGAATCAAGCGGGTGTCGCAGGTTCTGATGAGTGTGCCGCTCATGGTGGTGATATAGAAGGTACAGTGAAGACGGCAGCACAAAAGAAAAAGGAGAAGAAGGAACGTCAGAAGCGTGAAGCTGCGTTGGCCAAACAGCGTGCCTCTCAAGAACCCACGCAAAAGTTGTCAAAGATAGAAGTATCTGATCCAGAAGTTTCAGCCGCGCCAAATGAACCTTCTGCTGAGCTATCAGAAACATTTGAGTGCACTGGAGCACCTGATGATCAAGGAGAGGTGGCACAGCAAGAGAATGATGCTGGGAGAGCCGGCAAGAAGGATAAAAAAAAAGCCGGCAAAAAGGATAAGAAAGCACAGGAGGAGGAAGATATAAAAAAAGACGCGAAGAAGAAGGGCGGCGTGTCTGCAGCTATGGTGGCTGCTATGCAAGAACGACTTAAAAAAATCAAGGAAGAGGAGGAGCGACTACGCAAGCTTGAGGAGGAGCGAATCCGTCAGGAGGAGGAGCGCGAGCGTTTGCGCCTGGAGGCTATTCGCTTGGAAGCCGAAAGGAAGGAAAAGCGTAAGCAAAAAGAAGCAGAACGCAAGGCTCGTTTAAAAGCTGAAGGCAAGCTTCTGACCAAGAAGCAAAAAGAGGACCGTGCTCGTGCACAAGCTATGTTGGAGTCGTTGAGAGCTCAGGGCTTGGAAATACCTGATCCTAACGAAAAGCGTGGAACTCGACCAGGTAAAGGTGAAATACGTTTTAATAGCTCAGAGAAGTACCGCTTAGTTTTATTTTTAAAGGCACGCGAGTTCGTCCGAAGAAGAAAGCACCAGGCAACAAGGAGGAAGCCACGTCTGCAGAGGTCAAGGTAACTGCTGGAAACCAAGAAGAAGCAGCAACTTCAGCGGGTTCTGCAGGTAAAGATATTATTAAAGAATCTTGGGACGCTAGCGACTCCGAGGAGGTCAACGGAGAGGAAGACACCTCCCAGACCACCAGTACGAACAATGAGGAAAAATCCACTGGTGGTGATGTGGCAGCAGAAGCGACAAAAGAAGAAGACGAAGAGGGTTCTTCTTCAGAAGAGGGCTCGGATGAAAACAGCGAAGATGGCAATGAATCAGACTTGGGATCCGATTCTGCACTTTCTGCGAAGGATACAGCTTTCAACCCAAATGATCCAGAGGAGCGCCGCTTGCGTGCGGAGCGACGCATTATTAAACGCAAGACTGATGCCGAGAGCACTCGCAACGCGGAAGACCTGCGGGCGGCTGTCGTCTGTGTTCTGGGCCACGTCGATACGGGCAAGACGAAGATTCTCGACAAATTGCGGCGCACGCATGTGCAGGACTCGGAAGCGGGAGGCATAACGCAGCAAATAGGAGCCACAAACGTGCCCATCGAAGCTATCAAAGAGCAATCAAAGATAGTGCGCAACTCGACCGAGTTTGAGTACCGTTTGCCGGGGCTACTTATCATTGACACTCCCGGACACGAGTCATTCAGCAACCTGCGCAATCGCGGCTCTTCCTTATGTGATATTGCTATCCTGGTAGTTGACATAATGCACGGCCTAGAACCGCAAACCATCGAATCTATCAACTTACTTAAGAAAAAGAAGTGTCCATTCATTGTCGCATTGAACAAAATCGATCGTCTGTACGACTGGAAAGTGATGGCCCGACGCGATGTACGCGACGTAATCAAAGAACAGGAACCCAACACCCAGCTGGAGTTCAATCAACGTGTTAAGGAAGTCATTCTGCAGTTTGCTGAGCAGGTTTGACCGAATTTCTGTGAAATGGAGTGCATTTTAACGCATTCTAGAATTACAGGGTTTCAACGCTGCGCTTTTCTATGAGAATCCCGACCCCAAAACATACATCTCACTTGTGCCGACCAGCGCCATTACTGGCGAAGGAATGGGCAACCTGCTGTTCCTCATTATCGAGTTCTGTCAGAAAATGTTGGCCAAACGGCTTATGTACTCCGAGGAACTGCAAGCTACGGTGCTCGAAGTCAAGGCTATACCGGGCCTGGGCACCACAATCGATGCCATTCTGATCAATGGAAGGCTGCGTGAGGGGCAGACCATGATATTGGCTGGTACCGATGGCCCGATCGTAACGCAGATACGTTCGCTTCTTATGCCACAGCCGTTAAAGGAGCTGCGTGTGAAGAACGCCTACGTGGAGCACAAAGAGGTGAAGGCGGCACAGGGCGTCAAGATTGCGGCAAAGGACTTGGAAAAGGCAATAGCGGGGATAAATCTTCTGATTGCTCACAAGGCGGACGAAGTGGACATTTGCAAGTGTGTATGATTTACATCTTTCGTAGGCAAACGCATTTCAGAGCGACGGTTTGAGAACGTGAGCTTGAGGCAGCCTGAAATTTGTCGAACTGAAATTTGTTTGTCGAGCGCCAAGATTTTGAGTTTTTAATGCAAACGCTTGCTCTCAGGGAAGAAGTCGCGCGCGATTTAAAGAGCGCCCTCAGCCATATCAAACTGGCACAAATGGGAGTTTACGTGCAGGCGTCGACTTTGGGTTCACTGGAAGCCTTGCTCGAGTTCCTGCGTACGTCTAAGATTCCGGTATGTTGAAAAATAGTTTAGCTAAAATTATTGCACTTTTTGTGCATTCCTTCCCTCCCTTCTTTTTGCATGGAAGTGGGCGTATATCTTTCTTTGCGTATTTTACATGGTTACTGAATGACGCTACATTACAATCCTGATGGCCTTTACATCAGAATTATTTTCCATGTACACTAGGAAAGAGGGAGAGATAATTTTGAATTCGCACTTTTCAGGGCAGTCACTCCTCATTGCTGTACGCCCAAGCAGTTAGGAATGTGTGCTCCGTATGGAGTATTCTGAAGGGTCTTTTAATACCAGAAAGTTTGGTGATGGAATTTATAAATGTACGCCATTTGTTTTGGAGTGAAAATGCGTACTTGAAATCAGAGGTTAAACAATTGCTTAATCACTAAGAACAATTAAACTATTTAGCGTATCCTTCCACACTTATCTGACCGATCAGTACTTCGACGAAAATTAAATACTCTTTTCCGTTTTCTCGATCAGTTTCAAATTCTCACACGTTTTTTTTCGATAGTAATTCATTCGTTTTATATTACAATTCCGTAACGCCCTTAATAGCGTTCAAGCGTTTTCCGTCGACGGTGCTCTCGTTGAAGTTCCAAAGTGGATTCTTCCGAAGTATGACGTGTGGACGTTTCCGAAGTTGTTAAAAACTCTCGCAAATGCTACAGAAACTGCCGAAATCAATTTATTTACAAATAGTTCTACACAGTGTCTGTTTCTCAGAAGCACTTTAAAACTTGAATCGATTTCGAAATGAAAGCCCAAAAACGGATGATAATTTATTAAGTGCCGGATACTTCTTCTCTAATCCAATCCAGGTCAAGTACAAAAGCCTCTCAAAACTGCAATTATTATAATGACTTCAGTGTGGTCACATGACTTCAACAGCAAAAGCGAGAAATAGAAAACCCGAATTTATTTCAGGTGCCGTGAATAGCCCAACTGTGGCTTGCTTGAGTTTGACTCCATAAGTGTTTCTGGGCGATGGTGCACACAACATGCTGGCATTAGTTTCTGAGTTATTTGACATTTTTCTCACAACGTTTTGCTCCTTACTCGCTCCACATAAGAGTTTAAAAATAAATGTTGTTTTCATATTTTCGATCATTGATCCGCGCAAATTATTTTTACTCGGACGCCGTGCGAATAGTTGGGGCAACCTTAGGCGGCTGTCTCTGTACGCAGCAACGCCAACGTGCCGCTGGTATTTGCACTTACTCTAGTGCTGCACGCATCCAGCGCTGTCCAGAAGCACTGCACTTCGCACTAAAAATTGGAAGTGATGACCAACAGTCGACTTGAACCAAATACGAGTATTAAGCCATCCTGCCGGCCCCTCGCATGGCAAGTCTTCCCCCTGGAAAACACAGATACATTCGCCTGAGCGACGACATCTCTGGCAGTGCAGTTCAAGTCCTACTTTATTATTTTTAGCTGCTTTGCGGACTCCTCGCTGGCTCGTCGATGCCAGGAGGTTGCCAGCCGCCCTTTCCTCGAGTTGTCTTCAGTCTGCACCGCACGAGCGTTGGAGCTGGCAAATCAAAGCAAAATATCTGTAGAGCTATTTTTAAATGCAGAAAATGACTTTAGTTTTCTCCCCTCGATTCGTGCTGCAGTGTTTTGCCACGCAGAGTTTCGCGTAAACATCAGATCTATTTTTGCTTGGGTAAATATTTGCAAAACACTATGATTCATCATCATCCAGCTTACTTGCGACTTCCTCGTCCACGGAAAGTAGTTCCGCGCGACATTGGCAGACACTCATTTCTGGAACCCTGGATCGGAAAGGATCCGAAAGCAGAGCAGACTGCAGAAGGTAGAGCGATGCTTTGATTATTATTTACGTATATTTAAGTGTTCGCATATTTTTACACTAGGAAATTATCACACTACACTTAGTTTTTATATTCTTCACACTTAATTATTATCGAATCCGCAGTCACAATCTACAGGAAACTTTGAGAATTTTCGCTAAGATTTTGCTACTTTTTTTAGTTAGTTTCTTACTGCGGATTTAATAATAATGGAATTCGTTAAGTGTGTCATTAAATTAACTAGACGGAGGCTCAAGCTGACATGTTGCTTTTTTACGATCAATTACGTCTCCTGAGACTTGCAACAAAACTAACAATTTCCTCTTCAATTATCATCCAGTAGATCGGAAAAGGGATTGAAATAATATCCGTGTAAATACGTGTTTTCGATTAGAAAATAACGTAATGAATTCTCGAAATTTGCCGTAGTTTTTAAATTAAGAAAATCTAGTTTCCTCCGATAGCGCCAATTGCGATTTCCCGAGACCTTCCGATAATCTCGACTCACGTGGGGTTTTCAGTTATGAAATTCCCAAATTTTTCTCCCACGTGTGAGTTTCTTCTGCTGTGGGGATGGATGGCAACCACGCACAAAAACTCATGACGGATGAATGCTATACATGTGTGGGTTGGCAACCCTCAGTGGCATGAAAGCTCTGCTAAAATCCATCCGTCATTCACGAAACCGAAACGTACACAGCTGCCTTGCCAGAGCTTTCGACTCAACTTTTATGAATGAAATCTAAACACAGTCCAAGGCAAAGTTGCGCCTTACGAAACACAATCGCCCCGACCCCCTTGTCATGAGCACAAAAACAACGAAGTCCACGTTTACAGTTGTATTTATAAATTTTTTGCTCTCGCCGTGCATTCAGTGTTGTTGCTGCGTCTCTGCTAACTCGTTTGAATTGCTTTAATACAGCGGATGTCACCGTAAAAACAACAGCAGCAAAACAGCCGCAAAAACGACAGCAGCTGAACTAGTTTCTCCTCAATGCTTTTGAACTTTCAATGAAACAAACAACAATGGCAACAAAACAACATCATTTTAATAAAAAAGATATTTAATGAAACCCATGAATACGGGAGGAGAGCAAGCGAGAGTTACACATTCACTCACACAGCCAGACACATATGGCTGCCGTTCGTGGATGGCGGCAGCGGCAGCAACGCTGCGCCGCGTGTAAAGACACGAAGTGTGGAAAAGCGGAAGTGCGACCGGAAGTGGAGGAACACACTAATCTAAAAATAACAGACCAGCGCTGGGCAGATGGTTGCCCGCATACGTTTTGCTCGCAGCCTGTTCGCCGACTAAATAAGCGTCTTACCTTTCCTGCTGAGGAGCTCCTCTGGCGCCCTTGTTTCCACTTGAGTGTTATGATTTAATTACACTCATGTTAAGAAGTCAAATTTAAATAGAACGAAAACCGATTCCCAGTGATAAAAAAACGTTTTTTGGCGTGTTAAAAAACGCCAATTTGAATAAGGCAACGAGTGAATGGTCTCCATTCATGGCAGCTCAGCTTGGCAAATACTTAATTATGTACTTGATTACATGGAGTAACTATTGGTCGGCACACATACGAAAAATCCATTATATCGCCAATCACTACTGCAGTGTGGAGATGAACGATTGCTGGAATGGTCGGTCGAGCGGTCGTTGGGGCCGTCGGGCAATATGCAATTCAGAGTAACCAGTCCAGGTTGTCGGTCCGTTCAGACCTTGTGTCAGACCAGCCTTTCATGCAGCACCCAATCGAACGTCCGACTTATCCCTCCACAAACTGCACCAGAACAGGAAATTCTTTGGTGAAAAACACGACGCAGAGTGTTAAACTCGAAATGAAGGAACAAAACTGTAGCAGTCGACAAATGCGCCTTCTTTCGGACCAACATTCGAGCGATTGAACGTAAGAGCGCCGCGACCGACAACATTGGTCCGCCGTGGCCGTGAGGGGTCGCCGTGGACGGCTTGTGGTGGTGGTGGTGGTGGTGTCGACCCGCGCCACATGCTGCGCGAAAGCGTGCGCGCGTGGATTGAGCAAAGGAAATGTTTATTTTTTAATGAAACGCAAATAAGAACCGTCTATCTGCACCCAAGCCAGAGACTTCGGCAGTCTCGACACTCTTGCGGGTCGTCTGAGTGGGGGAGCGCAGTTCTACTTTATTGCCTTGTTTAAGCAAACGCTCAGCGAATGCTTGCAATTACAAATAGTGGATGCGCGGCCGAAAGCAACTAAGCGGGTCAAGCGTGGATTGCATCATCGGTGCTTGCGAATTCAGTTTTGTTTTATTGGAAGTCTTTGTTCTCGTAGAGAAGCCAAAAGAATGTCGTTAATTTCGCAGCCCTTCGCAGATAGTCCGAGTTTAAGGAACTAACGTGCCATCCTGTCTAGTAAACTACTAGACTCTTCTGGTATAACTACCCGAACTTATTACTTATTGTAATTGTAGTACTGGAAAATTCAACAAGCAATTTGAGCTGACATTTGGATTTACTTTTAGCAGCTCGAGCGGAGTCGTGGCTTCAGTCAGCACCTCAGCAGCGTAGTGGCACCAAGTTTAACTTGTTGCTCCGCCTTCAGCAAACACCAGCTCAGTTGCCATGTAGCTTCTGTGTGCCACATAATTCCAAGGCCACCAGCTTTATACTGGTCGCATTATCGCGAGCAGTTCGCAATCCGCTCTCATCAGTTGAGGAGCAGACGAACAGCACTTGTTTATGAATGAATTCCGTTCTCTGCTCCTCCCCTGCTTTCGGCGCGTGTTGGAATGTGTGTGGCTCTCGGGTGGGTTTTATTTTTAGTTTTAATTCAGGCGTTTTCGGCTCACGTACATGGGCGTCGCGTCGGTGCGGCCGACTGGCTGGCCCGGCTAGCTGACTGATTGCCTAAACCACTCAGCTGCGGCTGAATTTTGATTGCCGCTAAATTCGGAGAGTCGAAGGCAAAGCTGTCATTGCGTTCATGCCACTTGAAGGAACCCATAGCAAGCATTTGAATTGCTACGAAGTTGCTACACGTAGTTCTACGTTCATTCATTTTCGCGTTAATTGCCTGCGTGCCGCTCGTTCAATTCTCGCTTCTGCCCTACTTTCTCGAGACGCAATATCTGGTCGCCAAATTGGGGAATGTCAATAATGTTGGGGCGAATTATTGCCCGCTACGGAATTCCTCTCTATATGGCAATCTATGGAATCGATGGAATTTGAGCACTCACATCTTCGTTCGAATTCTTCGTCGAAACAACTTCGGTAATGACATTCCATATTTGTGGACGTTCCGCAAAGCGTTGCAGGTGCAGTGATTGGCCCATTAATTTCAGAGGTTTTTTTATCGAATGTGGGTGGGGTTCCATGTATTTTAGTGTTCTTAATCTCTAACTGTTTACGGAATTCTCATAACACCTGAAGCTTCGAATTCGAAATGGATTTGGCTAAAAATGGCATTCTCCCCCATATTGGACTCGAATGTCTGGAAAACTAGCGACGAACCTGCAGTGAAAAGTCTGCGGTTGCCATGCCGGGAAAGCCTGAGTCGTTTCACACAATGAGCGCCGATGTTAAGATTCCTTCAGTCTTGGCAGTGAATTCCAAGACATCTAAAATAAATGTTCAGAAATGTCAAAAAATATTGGAACGTGTATATTTATGAAAAAGTTGAAACCAGGAGTTCAACGAGCTCCGTGCACTTTTATTAGGAAAGCGCGATTTAATTGCATCCGCTTCGATCGAAATTATCGCTCTTACGTAAACTGATTGAATAAAAAGTTGATTGATCAATATTACTTCGTCGTGTGCGCTTCGTGCGTTCCATTTTTACGCCACGTTGTTCTCGTGCGCTCGGCGGAAGTGACTAATAATTTATTCTTATTGCCGCCGTCGGTGCGGTTGTTGTTGCTGGTGTTCCATAATAGATTTTCAGAGTAGCACCTCGGCTGAACGTCCGTTGGCGTGTGTGTGCGTCGGACAATTGTTAGGAGGCCGTTGCTTGAGTGGCGGTGTATTTATTTGCTTGTGGGTGGCGAATAACGCAACTGTGCTGCACGTTCGTCGGCGTGTTGCTCCGCTTGTAGAAGGCGACTTGCGCCAACTTTGGGCAGCCGTGTGGTGCAGCCGCAGATTGAGCTGGTTCGTCAGGCTTAACTTTCAAACTAACGCGAATTTCGAAGGAGTACGAGATCAATGCGTTCCCTTGCAACGGTCCATGTCATGACCCTTGGAAGCGACCTCCAGCAAGCACGCGCTTGCTGCCAGCACCACGCCCACCCAGTTGCAGACTCCTCGCCCTCATCTCCTGCTGCACTGTGACGAGCCGCCTGCTCCAGTCCGCGGCAACGAGTATCCCTCGGCGGCGTTAATTGAATTGTTGGCTTTTATTTCTTTCCATCAGCTGCATCTGCAACACTCTGTGGCAGTTGCTGTCTGTCTGTAGCCGCCAGTCTGTTTCTTGCTTCGAGCTGCTGTTCGCCGGATGCCTCCGCAGGAAGGAAGTAATCATAATTGGAATTTTGTAGCTTTTGCTGTCTGACACATGATGGTCCTCCGTGTCTCTGTTTATGATGTCAGTGGCAAGTAGTTAACTGGCTGCGGGATGCGCAGGGCTAAGAGGGCTGTAGCGGCGCGTTCTCTATAAGCGACGTCTTCGAGGGCAGCTCGATAATTGACGCCACCATAGCGCATCTTCATAGAGAGGCATAGAGTTCTCTTGTGGGAAGAACGGACTTCAGATTGCACAACCGTAAGCATCAGCATAAGTGCGATCTTGCCCGTGTTGCTCTGCGCCACATTCCTACTTTAGGGTTGGCTTCTCGAATATTGAGTTGAGCGTCCGAAAGTCTCTTCCGAAGAATAATACGATGCTTCGGATATTCGTATAACGCAGGGCAGCGCTACCGGGCTTCTACGGGATGCAAATAGGGTGGATGTGGTGTTGAACGTGGAAAGGGTCACAGATCTTCGGAAGCATGCATGGGCTACCGTCTCGAGGTTTGCGTGTACTTTTGAGACCAAACGTAGAACCGGCGCAAGTGCGAACTTCTCATGCGCAGATACGCGTGAACGAAGTGAAGCAGCATGTTGCACACACCGCGAATGCTTCGATTTTACCGACATCGAGCTCACAAAAATGCGGACTGGGGAACGGACCCAGCAAATCCCCACTCGCTGAGCTCGCTGTCTTCCCCCCACTCGCACTCTTCATCTGTCCGGCTCCAAACATAGCGGTTTTGGTTGTTCTTTGTTGCTTCGTGCAACAGTTCCATTCTCACACATGTTGGCTTCATTACTGTTGCTGTTGATGGCTGCAGCTTCCTCGCGATTGTTGTTAATGCGCCAGAGAACCGATCGCCAAACTGCTGGAAGCGTGGAATTTATGAATGAAACAGCGAATGTAAAGCGTGTTGCCTCATCATGAATATCGTAAGTGCAACCAACACGCGCGGCTGAGCTCCGCTGTTGGGGCGCTTGGATTGCAACCATTGATCGCTGGTCAGTCCGAGGCTCCGGCTTGGTTTACTGGTTGGTGTCCGGATGCTCTTCTTTGCTTCCACCTTACTCTTGGGTGGATTCCAAGACTGCACTGTTCATCGACAGACTCAGCCGTTCATTTACAACTTTCGTCCCACTGCTTCTTCGGTTTCTCCGCGCCGCTCTCTGTCGAAACCGCGAGTAACCAAGAAGCGTGCTCGCAGCTGCATCCGTTGCTCCATTACACGCTACGGAGTGCCGAGGACGTGGCGCTTTCTTGTCATGGCCCTGCTGCGGTTGCTGCTTCCTCGCTTTCCTACAATCCACTTTTTTAATATTAAATGCTGCTGCTACGAGTCCGCGGTTGAGTGAGAAGACGTCACAACTGGCTGCTATTTTTCCGATACGAATGGACGGCGCGTTTTGCAGCAGCGATTAGCAAAGTACTTCACACTCAGAAAAAGTATTCCAACCCATTCCTTGTTTCGCACAACCATTCGGTACAGTTCGAGCCGAGTGGCAGTGCGCTCAACCGAATTCACGGCTTATCCGTTGGCTCAACCTACATGAACTGATTCAACTGAGACGTTTCGGGACATCGGCCGTATAATTTTTGGTAATACCGAATCTGTAGCTATTAATGGCACGGATCCAGCGTGCCAAAATGCACTAAAAGCTGCTCCCATGTCCAGTAAAAATCCCCTAAAATTTGCAGGGTTGTGGAACCGATTGCGGCAACACTGAGAGACCGAATATTGCAATAAGGGGGCAAATTTTGCACCACTTTTTTGGTTTTACGCGAACTCCGAAATTCCATGTTCCACGTTAAGAAGCAACTTTTCCTCACACAGCCAAAAATGGCCACCGGATGTGAAAGTTTCGAGTTCGTAACGCACGTTGGCGCTTGGAACGTGAAGACAACAGCAATTAAATGATTGTCAACAAATATGTCGATGCGTAGGGTGTTGCGAGCTGTGTTGCTGTCGCTGTGGAGCAGCGGATGGCATGCGGTGCGTCGGTGTTTGATTTAACGCTGTGAATCGAATACACAACAGCGCCAGCGGTGTTATAAAATAGAATTGCGCGGCTTGCCTCGCTTCCATTCAAGTCCAAATACATACGAGTCCCCCAGACGCCTGTGCCCCCGCGACTGCGCGCTCCGGTATAATGATGTCATGATTTCGGTTGTTGCTTTCGTTGATATTGTATTAAATTTCCCACTTCGCAACTTTAGCAACTGCTGTAGTATCGTGCCGCAGAGTTACGTTACGCTTACGTCGGCCGCTCCACTCAAATTCATTCATAAGCTGGCGCGACCGCAAAACAAGAAACAGAAACCAGTCAGCCATAAAAACTTGAAACATCAGCCAGCAGCTCTGTCGGCGCGGCCGCTGCCGAAGAGGGTTAAAAGTATTTGAAGTGGAATCCGAAGACGCAACCGTCGTCTTCTGAGCAAAAGAAACCCTCTGAAGCCAGGCATGACGTGAGTGTACGGCGGAATTCATGAATGAAGACCTCTGCTAGTCGGAAAGGAAGTGCGGGAAGCGAGGAAGTCGCACGAATCCAAGTAATGTGAAAAGTTGCGCGGTGTGAGCGCAGAGCAGTCGTCCCCGTCGCTGCGCACTTCATTTCATTCATGAACACGTACTCGCCGTCGTTTCGCTCGCTGCGTAGTTGCTGCTTTGAATCCATGAATGGGCGCGAAGACCAGCAACCAGCTGGTGACTGGAGTGAAGTGCTTTCAGTCGCAGCTGCTGTTCTTCCGCTGGCCGCGAAAGGGCACGCGTGGTTAAGTGCGCCGTTCAGCCAGCCAGTCGGCTTCAGTTGAGTTGCTTAGATGCATTCCTTCCCGCTTTGGGTCCCTCCGTTTGACCGGCCGGTCTTCCTCGGCAGATAGCATTTCTGCGTTTTTCGCTCCCACTCCAAGTTTGCCGTTGCTGCGAAATTCGTTCTTGATCCCCATGTAAGCTCGATAAGTGAGAAAATATATGTGTTTCAATTCTGTACTTCTGCGAACCACTTCCTCCCGTACGGGTTTTCCTCAGCGGTTCTTTTGTTGTTGCTTCCCTTTCCGGTTACTCTTTCCTTTGTTAATTAATTTCGGTTTACGTCTCTGTTGCTGGGAGCTCGATCGTTCTGCAAACGCCATTAAGTGCTTCCGCTCCTCATCGTCATCGTATATCAGCGGAAGTGTCGTGTGTGTGACATACACGCACGCACACGCTTTCGCATTGTTTATTTGTTTCTTGCTCGGAATTCATGTCGTTATAGCAGATATCTGCTATCTCAAAATGTGCAGCGTTTGTTTAATTGAATCTTCATTCGAACGCGAAACTGCAAAACGCTTATGGACGAAGGCTTCAGGCCCGCGGACTGACCTCTCTCGCCGTGACGCCACGAATCACGTCAATTCCGCTTGTCTCTGATCTGTTGCTCTCTCATTGCTATTGAACTCTTGTGGAAACAACCTTAGCGCAACCTTAGGGCGGCTAATTCTTCCTTCAGTAGAGCTGTGATCGGAAGTTTTATTGGCAGCTAAGACCAGAACGAATAGGAACGAACTACCATGTAGTAGTTGGTCCCAACCTGTCCATATCTCTCCCAAGGCTAACTGCTAGGTAATATAGCAGCTGAATATTTTATAATTACATCCCAAGAATTTATTTCCTAAATCATCTAAATCATTACCTTTTGCTATAATTTTTAAGCCACAGAAACTTTCTAGCAGACAAGACAAACGAAGTCGTAATCGTTCTCTCGGACGGACTTAAAATATCTGACTGTTTTCCAATTTTGCTGCTTGCACTTGTTATTTTGCGAGTAACTTTCACTTTTATCATCTTGTCGCCCCTACAGGTCTCTTCTATTCGTATAGGCCCAGTTGTAAAGCGCGACGTGATGAAGGCGTCTACAATGCTGGAACATGAGGCCCAGTAAGTATATGTTACAAACTCTTTTTTACATTGCGCAGATATTTATTATATTATCTTCCTGGCCTTCGAATTGGCCAGGAAGATGAGGGGAAAAGTTTGAAATACAATTGGTGTTGAGTAAATTTTAACTGAATATACTTTCAGCATTTACATGTCAGGAATAGAAATTCTGACCAATCGAAAGCTTCATCCCTTGGTTCAGACAATCGGTCCATTTATACCTAATTAGTCGCGTTATTCATACTAATGTCCCAATAACACAGCGAAATATATTCCCGATCAGGTATATCTGATTATAAGTTACACCAGCCTTATCAGCTCTAATGGTGACGAATTCAAGCATTTTGTCAGCTGCGACCGCAACGGCCGCCCGGATGACTAACGACTGACTTACTGCAGCGAACCATACATCGCATTTTGCCCATCAAAATTTTGAGGCGTAATTCTGACTTCCTTCCGCTGGCCTTTATTGTTTCGCAGCGAATTCTACGGATTACTGTCGACTGCTGCTTCCTTCTGGGAGCGGAGCTCTTTGTAAGCTCAGCACGTAGTCTGCTGCCTTTGTATCCAGCCCGCTGCACACAATTACGAAACGTGTTTCTCAAATCGATTTTTTAATTCTCCTTCGGTTCAGCACCGGAAGGCGTGGAATTCCGTTCCCTTCGGCTGCGGATACGCACACTGAGAGTCTGTGGATCCCTGCCCTCCTCTCCTCGAGGACCCAGGCTGCTTGAACCTCGTGATTCGGTGAAGGTCGTTTTTTGCTACGATTTTCTACGTAGCGCACACAACTGGCCGCTGCAAGGTACTACGAGGGTTCCCCTGGGATCGCGCCAATAAGAGCGCCTCAAGTGGGAACCACTGCCACCTTAACGCGTTGAGCTGTTCGCGTCCGCTCGTTAGAGCGCTCACTCTACAGTGTAGGGTGTTCACTGCTGCTGTATGGCGGAATGTACTGCGAAGATTCCTGTTGACTCAATAACCACTGATGGTTTCTTTTGTCTAATTATCTCACGTACGATCTTCCACGTTGACGCAGGCAGCAAGTCGTATTTCGTTTGCTACGTGCTGAGATATCTTCTTCCTCCCGAGAAACGGCCGCTCGCAGTCATCAACTCAAGTTTGAAACAATTTGTGGCATTCACGGTATCATTAAGATTTCTGTCTCAATAAGTGCTCCACTCGCGTCCATTCTCAGCAAGTGTTTTCTGAGTTGAGTAACTTCTGTGTTCATTAATCAGTCCACAAATAAGTTAAAAATGAGAAGAAATCTGACATGAAGTCAGCGTAGCTTTCTGCACAGTTTTGAGCGTTTTGCACCGCGTTCTGTTGAGCACAAGATTTTTTGTCCTACAAGCCAGTGGCGTGTTCAGAAGACGAGTTTGGAGTCACACCTCACCGAAATTTTAAGGTTAAATCTTTTCAGCAGAAAAAACTTAATGAACTAAAGGCGAAAATCCGAAAGTATCTTCTGTAACGCTACTCTTACAACCTTTCAACTCGGTTGTAGATACAATTAGTTCGGGTGGTTCGGAGTACTACTTGACACCCCTTGGCAGTCACTCGATGAGTACAGTGGGCTGAAATCCGATAAAACTTCACTCATCAGAAAACTCTCCACATACTGTTAGTGTTAACACTTCGTCAGTTGTGCTCATGTTCCTGATTTTTGTAGCACTTGATTGTTGACCTGCTTTTGTTCCACTTCCCTCTTCGTTTCTCAGTCAGTGCCACTCGCGGTAACACCTTTTAAACTGCAGGTAGCATGGATGCAGTATTGGGTTTCTTCCTAATGAAGTAGTTGAATGCCGTTGTCAACTTTTGACCATATTACGAGTAGTCAAATAAAGAGCTGGTCGTCTGTAGTTTATTGAACTCCCTTTTTACTCAGGCGGCGTCATCGTCCACATTTAACTATTAACTTCGTTAGCTATTCGTTCCCACTCAATAATAATACCTTGTTTAGCATACTTCGGCTATGTTTTTGTTGTTATACGCATGTCATCAGAAGCTATTTCCTCAGTGAACTGGCATTCCTGATTGAGACTCATGCTCCCTGCAACCCGTGCAAAATCTTACACCACGCCATCTGTTTGCTCTCTTGCAGGTATGCCACTATTTTAGCATTCGACGTAAAAGTGGAGCGCGAGGCGCAGGAAATGGCTGACTCCTTGGGAGTGAAGGTATTCCAGGCTGACATTATCTACCATCTGTTCGACAAGTTCATGGCTTATCGCGAGGAGTTGAAGCAGAAGAAACGTGAACAATTCCGTTCCATTGCCGTCTTTCCCTGCAAACTCAGGGTAAGTCTACGGAGTTACCAGGGCCTCTACTCCAGTTGGACCTCGGTCCTTCCCAGTATACAGGACAATATTAAGTAATGTAGAACCGTGTGTGAGTTTAAGGATCCTTCTTCATATCATGTCAAGCTGGCAATCTTCGCATGAACGTCCATCCGTGAACGTTCACAGAATCATGAACTCGCATGGATTCCTTCGCAATTACAACTCAATTTCCGTTTGTCATCACCTGCTCTTGCCAACGAACATCCGTGACTCCAGCAGTTTGCTAATTATGAGTCCAGTAGCCGCCAAGAGCAATAAGAAGCTTCGTTGCTGGATCTTCTACTCGTCCGCCGAGTCGTGGCTCCACTGCAGCCAGCTTACATTGTTACCTAATGACTGATTTCAGATCAAACGCTTTTTAAATAAGTATAGCAGGATGTCCGCAATCTGCCTTTATTCTACTGCGTAGATTTAACTGCTGCGCACGGGCGGATCACGGAGGAGAAGAGTTGCCGCAATCTCACTCCGCTAGTTAAAGTCCGTCATTAAACCCGATGAACACAAAAATTCCGAGCCCGTTGCTGTTGGGAGGATGGCTAGGTTGTCTACCTGTACCACGCCATTATGTATCGGTTTGTAGGAGTTGTACAATAACTCCGCCTTATGCCAGTTGGCAACTGAGTACAGTGGAATGCTAATTTAACCTACTGTCTGCCCCTTCTTGCTATAAAGGCGAGATTTGAGCACTATTTTTTAATACACATTACGATAGAGTTTCCCCCAATTCACGTTTAATTTTTTGCAGATACTGCCACAGTCCATCTTCAAGAGTCGCGACCCGATCATTATTGGCGTCATGGTGGAGAACGGAATCGTAAAAGCAGGAACGCCACTTTGCGTGCCCAGCAAAGACGTAAGTAAACTTTGAAAGGCGTCCATTTTAAAATTTACTATCTATTTCTGGATAAGATCGATTACTATAGGAACCTGCACGTAACCGATATTCCATCAATTAATTTATCACTCAAAATCGGGAGACCAAACTCATCATCAATATGAAAATTCCGCGAAATTTATTCTCGATCAAGATGAAGTCATCTCTCATTGGCGTGTCAAATCAATCTTTTGTTAGGAAGTCGCTTGGTACGCAAATCCCATGAAAGAAACGAAAAACCCCTTTGACCTCAAAACCCAACCGCATTAAAAGCTCGAAAGTATGCCCACGTTCTGGTAACACTGATTTACTCTGGTCTCTTTACATTTCTCACAAGTACCTCCGTCGTACCTCTGCGGGCTCTTTCGCCATACATGTACGCACTCGTGGGATGTTTGAGTATATGAGGCGGATTCTAAGACAGTTCGCACGAAGCCCATATTTAAGGATTCCATCACTAAGGCAACGTGGTTCTAAAGTCACAGGTTGCTTAGGAATCAGTGGAATTTTTAAGAACTGGGTTTGGAAGGACCTCGAAAGTCATCGTTTCGTTCATTACAGGAGCACTTGATTGAAGCTTCTAGGCTGCGTTCAAACTATTTGCATCAACCGCAAGCGATATCCTGCGTTGCTTTCTTTCTCACAGCTACGCATTACGGTGCAGGACAATTGCGACCTTCCAGGTCAACCAGTTCCACTTCCGAAATAACAGGATTCCGGTTGCAATTGACCACCGCAGGAGCCCGCAAGAAACTCGACACCACGCACTGCTGATGTCGACGTTGTAGGATGTGGTAGCGCCGCAGCAGTACCAAATCAAAGGGCACTCGACCGGTCGAGTGTGTAATGAATTCTGAACTCAGGAATGGACTTTCGCCCTGAAGGACGAGCATGCGCAACCGGTGATCGTGTCAGGCACAGTTTCGGCAAGCAGGGGTTGACCGAAGTGGAGGTCACTGCTTGCGGTGCTTCAGATGGCCTGCACACCACACGTTGGCCAAATGAATGGCTGTGTGCTGCCTCGACGGCAAGGCAGGATAAGTTGCGCAGCCAATTTCCGTGGCACACCGGCAGATTCGGAAGTAAATGCCGGTCTGCAGAGGTCGTGCGTGCTCAAGAGCTGTGCCGAGGTACTTTCCCGGAAGCAGATATTGAATTTCACTCCGAGCAACGGATTAACATGTCTCTCCGGAAGCCCTTAGTCAGGTTTCGATGGTATCGCAATAAGAACTCTAAATGCCGCTTTAAAGAAAGGACTCGGTTCTAGCTCGGGGGTTGCATTTCTATAACGAGGAAGTCACGGAAGTTACTGTCAGCAAATACCACGACCGTTATTCAGGTGTCGATTAAGAAGGCGTTTTACTGTGACCTCCGAACAGTTGTGCCGAATAATTATCCAATCTGCAGATTGCTTTTGGAGTCTCGACCGTCGCCACTGGCTCGGATGCCTGAAGTGAATTCTGTGCTGCCGAAATGGTGCGTACGCACTAATTGTTAGGTGAGTTAAAGGGTGCGCAGCGAAATGCTCAATGCAGTGGTGCGATAGACCGAAATGAAAATAACATTCCATCCGGCCGGCGCAAAGCGTGTTCCCAGCAGCTTCCCGAGACAAGAAGACAGCAACGCCGACGTTGAGCACCGCGAACGAAGCAGTTTTAACGCCAAACGGAAGTCGGAGGCGGTGCTCAGTGCGGAGGCAAAAGCGAAAACGTCCGTTCAAAGTCGCCTAAGCAGACTTGTTTCTGCCTCAAAAACGCTCTCCAACAACGCGCGCCGCTTGGGGTGCACGAATGTCGTTATACTAGTGCTGCTGCTTTTCAGGTTGGGTTGGTTCCCTCCGGTGCTGAAGAAGCATCTGAGGACTTCATTCACGCTGCTGCAGTCAGAGTCAACTTGAGCAGGTTGCCGTGGTTGTGGAGGTTATTAATAGTTAGCAACACCACTTGGTGCGTGTGGCAAGGCGCGTGGGCAGAAAAGCAGCTCGTCCAGTTCGCGCGGTTTGTGTAGAGGATGTGGAAACGTTTTTATGCAAAACTGAAGTGTGTTCCGTTCGCGACTTGCGAGGAACGTGCAGCAGGCGTCGATTTCGATGCCATGAATGAATTTGAGGATACAGTCGAAGATAAGCTGCCCGAGTGTGGAAAGCGGACAAATGGGCGAGGAGATCGTCTCGTATAATTTCAGCTGGAATGCGGCTCATGTCTGGCGTGTTCCTCACCTTTCACACATGCTGACGACATCCTGTGCAGTTGCTACCTGGCAGTCCCAACATCTTCGGTTCGCTGCTCAATAGCATTCAGGGCGGTGAAGAAAAACTAGTTGGCCTCCCGCAACGCCTTGGCACTCACTTCACTCATATCAGTTGCAGTGCTGGCCGGTACGCAGCTGCGTGGTAGCAAGCTGAACCAACCAGTCATGCTCTGCGGCGGTCTCTTCGACTTCCCCTGCCTCTTCACGCCCGCCTTATCCGCTGGCTCACGGAATTCATTCAGCTTGCTTTTGCTGTTTTGCTCTTCCCGCCTTAGTATACTTTATTCGAGAGCATGGCCCTCTGTCTGCGGACCCCTCAGCCGTCGCCACCACTTGCGCAGACACTTCTGTCTGCTTAATCATTTCCTTTCCATCTCTTGTACGTTTCACTGCTACTGTATCTGCGTATTTGAATCTTCTGCATAGCAGAATACCTCGCCCCCTCCTTAGAGAACCCTAAAATAACTTTAAGAGCTACTTGAGCTTCCTGTCCAGCCCAGCCGGTGCGAATTGCTGGCTGAATCAAGCTCCTCTGTTCTCCAGAACTTTGTACAACTTCTGCTCGATTTTCTGCACATGAAGGATCAAGCAGAGTCCCGTTTGCATCGAAATGAGGCAGGCAGTCGAAATAAGGCCCGCAAAATGGAATTCAGTAGTTGTCAATATTCAAGTTTGGACTTCGGTTATCCATCGCTAACAAACTCAAGCATTAAGAAACTGGCCACTCTGCTGGCCAGGCACGCTGTTTGGTGCTGGTATTCGGCTGTAATGGAATTCCTAACATACGCGAGAAGCGTGGGCGCAACTTTAGATTACGAACGAGTTCTACACACGACCACGCGACTCGCACACGCATATACGACTTCGAGACCTCGTTGCTGGAAACTAGAGCGGAGTAAAGCCGCATCGACCGAATGTGAGCTCCACGAAAGCAAGCTTTTCATTCATAAAAACATTCATTTCTGTCGAGCGGTGGGCTGTCAGTACCGCTCGTCCGGTTTTTGCAATCTGATATGAAAGAACTCGTCGTTATTATAGATGCAGCCCGCATCTCGAAAGTTGCCTCAGCACATTAGTCGACAGTGCAGTTCGCTAAAGGGTTGGAAGTGTGTAGACAAGCGGACAACAAACCCCTTCCCCTTCAAACACGGGATTTAATTCTGTGAGTTTTTACTCCAATATTGAATGGCAGCAAAAGTTTTGTTCGTTGCTTGCTTCGGAACCGAAAACAGTCTTAACTGTGCCTCACTGCCACGGCACGATCAGAGAATTACAACACGTTCGTTTCTTTCGGTGTCTCAGGTTTTCGCTGCAGGTACAGTTTTCCGCATTTAAATCACTTGGGTTGTGCGCAGGCACGATTCATGCGCTGCCCTGGCATCCGGTCCTTCGAATTCAAACTGCCATTGGATTCGCTACATTGTTTTCCAGTTCATTGCTGGCGTAGTGCTGCTGTGCATTTTGCATTTGGCTTACTGGAAAGCAATTAACTTAACGCAACAATACGGCTGCGTGAGCTACTTGTTGTTCGAAAGCTTTCCCGATTTGCAAAAAAGTACCGGCGACGCCAGTTCTCGATTTTGTGTTGGATTCGAGGCCGAGACAACCTTCTTCAGTCGAGAAGAGAACCGAGATCGCTGGAGACCTTTTAACTTTTTAATCCGCTTTGCTATTGCTGATTGCAATAGTTGACTTAAAGTCAGTCCTGCTTTGCCCGTCAAAACATTACAAGAGAGCGTAGGGCTTTGGGTCTTCGGCCTGGCCAGCTTTCATACTCGTTTTTGTAGTTGTGCATTCGCAACTCTTTCCCGCATTGAGATGTGCCAGCTGTGAAAGCGCCGCAGCGGACGTGCTCACTTCAGACAGCAGCAGATGCACCAAGTGGACCATGAAGTTTATATTTTGCCACGGATGCGGCATGCACGGGTATGTAGTATCTGCACATCCGCCTGCCTTCTTGTGTGAGTGCGGACACTCACTTCCTCTGTGTTCCACCCGAATTTGCGAAAAATTCAGCTGAATTCCGATGAGCGCTGCTCGCTCGTCAGTCTGCGATCTGCTTGGTGCCGACGACCGCTTTACTTGAGATGAATTCATGTCTGCGAATTAAGAGCCGCACATGTCCGAGTTCGAGAGCATGAAGACCCTTCAAGCCTCCCTCCAAAATAAGGCAACGCGACTCCTGTGGGGGCTGCAGGCTGACGGTGATGGAATGCGCGCAACGTTCTGCTGATTCCGAAAATTGCCGCAGCCAATTTAGCGCTTCCTGTTGACAGTGCGCCCGTGACTTAATGATGCCTGCAGCCCCAGCAGCAACGCTGTCGCCGCGCTGTGGTAAACCCGAATTACTGAAGTCGGAGGCCTTGGCAGTCTTAAGTAGAGCCCAACGAAATTTGCGAAGTCTCGGGGCCGAGAATGTGTTTTGTTAGCGAAAGCAAGTATAAGCTTCACAGTAGGGCACTTTCTCACTGCCACCAGGGTTTGCTTTGAAATCACACGAACTCCGATGGCTTGGAAATTTGTTACTTCTCTGAAGTCGCGGCGGAGATAAGTTCCGGGCCAAGCTACGAGCTCTTGCGAGTATGGATTTGAACCAATCACACCAACGTTGAACGCAACGAGCATTACGCGAACGCGAACCGCGAAATGCGAATTCCAGCTTCGCAACCCACTTGCATCCTCCGCGGGCAGCAGTAGCAGCGGCCTGATACACGAGTACTGCATGCTGCTGAAACACCTTAGGAGACATTCCGGTGTGAGCAGCAAACTTAGTCCACGAAATCCAAAGAATCCAAAGAAAACCAAAGAATCAGAAGCGGTGCAGGCTTCACCGGTATCCACATTCGCAGCAATCAACCTCCGCAGAAATCTCACCTCCATATTTTTCTGAGAAGCTTGAACGCGAGTGCTGTGAAGTCAGTCAGCCCAACGATTGTCTGTCGTTGCTCTGCGTTTGCGAGACTTGTGTGAGGTGTGAAGGTGCAGCACGTTGAAGGGCCAGGCAGCCGAAAGCGCTGCATGTATTGCGGCCCACAGAACTTCGTCGTACGTGGCACACAGCAAACTGCAGCAGGCGTTATGGCCGACTTGAATGAGGCTGTGGGCGCCCGCACCATCAGAGACTCGCTGGTTGGTTTGGCCAACTGGTACTCCTTGTAGAGGTTTCAAAGCGGAATTTTCTCTGTGGATTCGCTCGGAAAGTCGGTTTGTGCGATGCAGAATTATAACTTGTGATCCCATCTCTTACTAACTTACGAAGCCGCTACAAAGACCACGCGAATTTTATCGCAAGTTTTATGAGCCGCCCGTCTGCTCTTTCCGTAATCGCCTCTCTTCTGCCTCATCTATTTCGATTGAGCAAACTAAATCAATCACGACTAATTTTCGCTAACACAATCTTTGTTCACATTAAACACACAAGTTTTTCTCAATGAAATTAGACGACATCCGGTCTGCGCAAGAAACGCAGGTATTTTTAGCTGCAACCAACTCAAGTACGAGCACGGCCGCTTCGGAGAGAGCAACGAGAGAGCGGTGATCACAAGTGCTCAGCAGCGGGGTAGCATTGGAGAGGCGCTCGAAAAGTAATTTATTGCACTGTAAAATCGAGCATGAATGAAATGCCAAACGAGCGAGTTTTCGCTGCTATTCAACGAACTACAAAAAACACGCAGTGACATCACGGTATCGAAGATTAAGAAGACTCTGTTCATCGCTGAAAGAGCACGGCTTTCAAGCAGAGACGCCAGAGAAACGTGTTTCCCAGTGTGTATGTATGTGAGTGTGTGTGGCGAAATCGTCAGGAAGTAGCTAGAAAGCTATCCGCGACGTCTGAAGCTTTACGGGATTACTTTTCAGCATTTTCTAGCTTTTACGATTAGACCCTCTGTATATCCCGGGAGCATATCTCGGTAGTATATCTCGGTCTCATAGGCCATCTTCATGGTTACTCTATTAAAACACGGCTTTCTCTCTTTCAGTTCGTCGATATCGGGGTAGTGACGTCGATCGAGTCGAACCACAAGAACATCGAGAGCGCCCGCAAAGGCCAGGAGATCTGCGTTAAGATCGAGCCGATTCCCGGGGAATCACCCAAAATGTACGGCCGACACTTCGACGCGGAGGACATGCTGGTCAGCAAGGTGAGTTCATGCCTGCCTTTTTGTTTCAATGAAGGATATTTCGCCGTGTTAATAAAGTTTACAAAACGCTTATAAAGCATTTTTAAATATTTTCGAGGACGAATTTCATCCATTTCCATTAAAACCTTTCGAAGCCTTTTGTATTGTTATGTGAAAACGGCTTAGTAATCCCAATTTTCGCCTGAAACCAAGTAGTAAACTCTATTATAGCGAAGTTACAGTCTTTGTTGCGAGTTGCCTGTTGTATTAAGTGTGGCAGGGACAAGTAAAAGGACGAGTCGAAATCATCGGAAAATCATGAGCGTTAAAAAAGCTGCTAACGTTACAAATGGATTAGGAATGCCCACAACTCCCAATTACAATCTAAATGCTTTAAAAATGTTTCCGGCGTGACTCAGTTACGAGTATCCGCACAAGCTTCCGCCTTCACCCGGATAGAAAACTCGAGCCAGCCCGTTCGGTTCAGAACGGTTCAATGAGCCATGATGACGTCAGTTCTTCCACTCCCTCCCCCGCATGCCTTATCTGACCTGTTATTCAATAAAGTGAGCCGAATCATTTTGAGGTGGTGAAAGCAGCAGCAGCTTTCTACAGCTCCCTACACTGTTGTTGTATTCTCGCATACTGTCCCGTCTTCCTTCCTTTCGTTGTTCCCGAAAACAGCCTCGAACTCTGACAACGCCTCACTGCTATGAAACTTTTGCGAACCTTCCTCAACAAGCAGTTTCATACCACACCGCCTTTCATTTCTGAGCTGCTCTGGTTCGTTGTTCTCGTGGCTATCTCGCGTCACGCAGTGAGGTTGTGATGTGGGGTGGTGATGTGGATGACGTCATTGCTTACCTTCACTGCTTATTTGGAGTGCAGTGACATGGGTTTTGCCCCGGGCACTCCTGTTGCCGTCGCCTCTTGCTGTGCTCTACCCAGCGAGTACGCAACCTTCATATTTACTGTGTGCTCAGCTCGCCATTTCGACTTGTTTTCACCCTAAGCAATTATTAGCGGGACCCAATGACGTCATTGCCGTCATAGATCCGCGTTTTATTTTGCTGTAAAAATTCAAAAGGCATCTGACCCCGTTTTTAATTAAAGTACTTTTGCGCTTTATGGGTTGCGGCTACAAGAAGGAGCGCCAACAGTCCTTCAGACTTCAAAGTTCTCATTTTCTAGCACCAAACTTACAGTAAAAAGTTACACCGTGAGCTGTGGTACAGTAAGACCCACGCAGTACGCTTAAGTATTCCCGCCCTATTGGCGGTGGACGAAGATGATTTTGACTGAAGCGGAAACAGGTTTCTATTCCGCCAATAATTTGACTTCGAGTATCGCCTGCGTCGACGCACTCCTGCCCCTTCAAATAATCAAATAAATTCATGTCGACACGAAAATTTTATTTGCTTTTATTGAGGAAATATTGTTAATTTAAGCTGCGTGCTGAGGCAGCAGAATGCGTTGACGGGTCGACATCTGCTGGCACCTGCGAGCTTCCAGATCTGCCCGTTCAGCGCCAGTAATTGTAAAGAACGCTATTAAATTGCAATACACCCAAATACACCTCAGAAAAGCTCTGGCTCAGCACGCAGCGCGTCTGTTAAATTTCAAGTTTCCTTTCTTAGACTTCGACCGCTGCTCTCGCGTCTCACATTTCCTCTGTCTGCTTCTTCTTTCAGATCTCTCGCCAGAGCATCGACGCCTGCAAGGACTATTTCCGCGACGATTTAATCAAGGCTGACTGGTCGTTGATGGTCGAGCTGAAGAAGCTCTTCCAGATTTTGTAAGCCTGCATTACTCGCAATCTAGACGAGGTCGCGCCATGACACCCAGGCGACCGCTCCCAGCCTTGCTGATTCCTGTGTTTTCATTTCTGTTCTTGACGCTACCTGAAACGAACCTGGATTTGGTGCTCTGCAAGGATATCGGCCTAGCTCAATGAGGTTTTCCCTCCAGAACGCAATATGTTTACTTTTTTCACTGAATACAATGCAAGTTCCGAATGTTACATTTGATTGCTGTACTCTGCTCAAATCCTGTACGAAAGCTCTTCGAACTATCGAGAATCAGAGCGAAGGAAGCCAATAAAAACTAGGAACATTTAATAGTTCGAACTGTGTTTTCCTCAGTGACTGGATGTTGGAATTCTGCACTGAGCCAAGTGTAACACGAATATATCAAACATGACAATGGCTATTTGTCCCGTGTTCAACTTGGCCTCTTAATGATTTTTTCAAGCAAAAAATTTTAGTTTTGTTTGAATGTGTGTTTGAAGTAATCAAAAATTATTTTGATTGATTTTGTGTGTGTGTATGTGTGTGTGTGAGTGTGTGCGACTCGGTAAAGAAGGTTTGCTGTGGGCACGGAACGCTCGGAGCCAAGTCCGGGAGCTTGCTGTGCTCGACAAGGTTTTCCCAACCAATTCTTGACGTACGCAACTTTGAACGGAAGTTTTTGTTATTGATGGTAATTAGATTGTGAAGTATCCTGAGGCATTACCGCTGTGGATAAAGGTGACCCAGTTTTAGCTCTTGCATGTCAAGCCCTGGCGTGTGTGACGTCATCATTGGAAGAGCAGACTTCCGAGTATATGACTCAGGCAATGCATTCTTGCCCTAAATCAGCGCTCTGCAGAGAAGTCGTGTGAATAACCTGGCTCAAGGATGGCAACGCACACGTCCTGCGCACTAACGGCACCCGTACATCGATTCATGGCAGCTCTCATTGAGGGATGATGGCTTGGACTTCATTCATGAGACCGCTCGCCTCCGCCGCCGCCCAGAAGACGTGGTAGCTTCGGCAGAGGCGGTGACGGGCGAGAACTGTAAATGCAGCTGAGGATACATAGACTGGAAAATCAAGGATTGGTGCTGTCAACGAGGGCGAAGTGAGGTGTGTTGAAGTGCGCGAAAAAGCGGGCGGAAGGTAGGGCAGTCAGATAACACTGAATGAACCAGCTCGGAGAAGGCCGTGCCATGCGCGTGTCAGACCACTGAAAGTGGGGTGCTTGTTTGCGGAACGGAAGCACAGCGAAGAGAGTGCGACTGCGACACTGGAAAGTGGGTCAGATTGGAGCCAACGAACTCACCGAGCAGTTTTTCCAGCAGCCGTCAAAACAAGACAGCAGTGTGTGTGTGTGCGAGCCATTCTCAAGAAAAAGTTGATATCAGCTCGTAGCTACGACTGCTTTTCGAGCTCCTAACCTTCTGTGCGAGCTGCATCTCATTCATCTGCACTGGTGCGCTTGGTTCGCTGAGCGAAGGACATGAAAATCCGATGTTTTGAATGGGTTGTCGACCATTCATTCATTCGATGACAGCCAGGGAGGGCGCCATGACGCGCAATGCGGTTCGCGGTGACCCTTCAACCTCCGGTGAAATTGACAGGCGCGTGGAGTACGTAGTTGAAGTCCTCTTCTCCTGCCGCCCTTTGATGCTGTGAATCAGCCGAAACCAGTTGCAAATTCTAAACAGTTCGTTTGTTCGGGGCGACTAATGCGTGATCTGGAAGTGGGTGGTTGGTGTGCAGAAGTGTTGCGACTGCACTTTTAACCCTAAAAAGATGTGTGATGTGTGTAAATACGAGTACATGCATACATATCGCAGGGATCCACTTTTCCGCTCCCTGGAAATCAAGGCAAGCGAGGAATCGTAACTGGTTTTTACTCTCAAACTTGAAATTAGCCTGAACAGCGCGATTTCTTACGCCGAATGTTCCAGAAAATAGGCTGCTTAGCGGTGTACGAAACCCCTCCGTCGCATCTTCTATATTGCTATATACGATTTCTTGTTCTCGTTTTCATTTACCAATTCATGGATGGAAATGTGGTCCCCCACTCCGCAGAACACACGCCCCTTTCGAGTTGATTTGCGCCCACCCACGCCATAAATACGCTCACGTACGAATATACAAGCGATTGTATGTATGTATATTCGCCGATGTGGTCTCTCTGGCACACATTCAACACTGTTGTGTGCTCGCACTCCGCCGCGCATCCTGATTGCGATGAGCGCATTTCGCCAAGTTGCTGCCGGCAGACGCACCCCACTACAGTGCAAGTGTCCAGGGCATTTGTGACGTCAGCAATCTGCTGCCAATGTTTAATAGTGTGCCACCGTACGGGGTGGGACTTCTGCTTGCTGCCAGCTGAGTTTTCCTCAATGAAACAGGAACTGAATGAATTCGTTTCACATTCAAAATAGCTGAGGAATCGGTGGCACCGAAGCCTTCGTACTACAATACGTTGCAGCCAAATTGCGAAGCTACAGCATGTTTGCAAATATCGCAAAAGTCAAAAATCGTGGCACGCAACTGGACCCCAGGTTAGCCTTTTCTGTCAACCAGTCCTTGCCACACGTTAATAGGAAAACTTTGTTTAGAGTTGCTCTCTTTGTTGAAGTTTATTTTATTGTATATTTTTTGCTCGCATCTAGGGCAAATCGGCCCAGACATTAGCAAAGCCTGGATCTGACGAATTCAGTTTTGAGAAAGTGGGCTCAGAGCGTCATTCGCCATTGCTACAGACGCGCTCACCCTTCTCGCGAATATGTATGAATGTTTCTTGCCGAGCTTCTCGCTCGCTCGTCGCCCTTTCCTGCTTGCACGTGCACTGTGGCAACAACAACCCCACCTCAATGTCATTGCCAATGTCTAGGTCACGCCTGCTTCGATTTAACGCGGCCCACGTAACAACGGGATTGGTGCACCTCTCGCACTGCAAGCGAATACCTTGCTCGATTTGTCATATCTGAGTTAAAGACCCCCTCCGCAGAAGCGCTGCTAAGGGGAATCTGTACCTCAATCCTTCGGAAATGGTCACCACTGCACACAGTGCGGCGAGTGCATCCTGTGTCCGATTCAAGGCCGACCCACGCGTTCGCCCGGCAATCTCGAGCCAGGAAACAAGTCTGGAGGAGTCTGATCTCATGGTCCGAAAGTGTTCCAAAAAGCCAGCCTCTTGAACGATCCAAGATGTTGCCTGATTTGCAAGGATGTTGCCTGCATTCCTGCAACTTCGGTCGAAACCACTCGATCAATAAGTCGATTTTGTGCAACCTGAAGTTGCTCTTCAAAACGTCCTAATTGGCTGGTTACTAGACCGGCTGGTTAAGAAGCGATTCTGAGTCAGTATAATCCGCAAATTTGGATGTTATAACCGAAGATCCGGAAAGAAGGCAGCATGGCTTCAAAAAAGCTTTCCAGTTTGAAATATCTCGCAAACGGGATGCTATAAAGACCTGTTAACAGTTCTGGATCCGCCACGACAGAATACCTAAGGGACCCACGGGATAAAAACCTCGCGGCTCTGTGTAATTGGTTCCAGACAAAACCTAAGTGATCGACCTGGTTTTCGAGTGAGAAAAATGTATTTCTGTTTACGAATAACTTCGAATTATTTCAAGTTCAAAATACTACTTTCTGATAATTTTCAGTATTTATAAATGAATGGAATAGTGGAAAATCTATCGTTTGAGCTTCCCTGCGGTTGCTAAAGTATCGACACAAATCGTACCCTAATTTGAGCCTGTCGAAGGACTGAATGCGGGTGCGAAATAGCGACGACTGCATGTATTAATGCGTACGCAGCATCGCCACCATCCCGAAACAACAGCTGCGCACCCACCTACAACACCACTCGTCTGTCTGGTGCAACTCCAACTCACGAGCCCATTACCTCCCACTGAAAGAGCACCAGTTGAAGCGGACAACCACCCATGAAATGAATTCCGAGTGACTTGCGGCGGATGGACCCGAAGCGGGCGGCACATCCTTCGGCTGCTGCGACTGTGTTCGTCGGTTCGTCGGTGCAGTGTTGCCCGAAGTGCAGGCAAAGGCTACAACAGTAAGCTCTCGCGAAAGGACGAACAGGGCGCCGTGGAACCTCCCAGCGCAGCACGACTCGTCAGCACGAATCTCGAGCAAGGCGACTGCGATGCGGTCGTATCTTGAGTATTCAGCTGCGTTCAGTTGCAGAGCGATGCTCACCACGACCTGATGCACAGACTGACGCAGTCTTGTCAACTGTTCCTTCTGAATATCGCTCTCTGTGAAGTGGCCAAAGTTAACTCAACTCGTATTCGGACGCCTCGCGCTCAGAAAGAATCAAGAAGACGCTGCCAAAAGTTCCTCGTGTGCACACGTTTGCCGCTGCGGGAGGAAAACTCATAATACTCGGGAAACTTCAGTGGAAAAATCCCGTAATATAGTTCAGTGCGAGCCTTTGAAGGACTTCGAGCCGCAGCAACAAACTTACGCCAGATTCGACGTAACTGACAGGACGCGATAAACTGTGGACAACTGCATCCTGCGGTAAGGAAGTTAGAAAGCCGACACGTGATGCCTCCTAAAGTTACCCTCATGTACAGACCTCACCACCAGTTTTCCCCTCCGCGATGGCTACAACTAGAAATACTTCGCCCCACTCTTCCGCACGGGAAGACTTTTCACCACGGAAAGTTCCTACCGTGCAGCGATTCAAGTAAAGAGAAGCATTTTCCGTTTCCGCAACATCTCAACCGATGTATCACTCCACGGACCTCTTCACTTTACGAACGCTTTAGTAAGGTTGTAGCAACATAGAGCAATCCACGGCAGTGCAATTTACAATTTTAAAATTGATTTTATAGTTTAAATAGCTGCCGGCCTAATCGCAAAACACTATCATGGCTTAGCTGCGAGTGCCCCACCCTCAACAAAGTTGAGTGCTGAAGTGAGGTCCACGTGGGCCGCTAAGAAAAACCAGTAGTTTTAAAGGGGTACGGGGAAGCTACCCCTGTGCCAGCACGCTCTTGCTTCACCTGACAGCTGGTATTACGCGCCAGCCGAAGGGCAAAAACATGTGCTCATCCAGTGGTATACGCAGTCGACAACGCGCGAGTTTAGTACCGCCTAGCGAACGCTTTGACGGCGTAATCCTCGCACGTAAATCGGTCGATGCATTCGACCCTCAAATATTGACTCAACACAATCTTTGCACCTTCGTCTTGACCCTCGTTCTTCGAGAACAACCACAATCACACTAACGCACCGTCGGAACGCGAGTTGTGGAATGTTGCGCTCACAGTGCTTCTGTTTCTAATCAGTTAGGCGAATTAGGCATTCGCTGGATCCCGCTCTGGCCCACGGAGGCCCTCGGGTTGGTTCTCAGATGAGCCTTACACGTTGGTCAACGAAGTTCTGACTTATTTAAAGTGTTACCCGCATCGCACTGCAGGTTTGTGGAAGCGGTGAATGACCGCAGAGTCGCTTATCGCAGTACCAAATCAGATATCGGGATCAATTACACACGCCTGCTATTCGGGGTATTTTTATGGTACATGGGGACAGTTACAGTATTCTGACATGCGTAAGAATCTACTAGATTTCTTTTTTAAGGCGTGGGCAATCCACCTAATAGAAGTCATAGAGACTTCTAGAGGGGGGGAGGGGTAAAAAGAAAAGTCCGAATTTTGCTTTGATGTTGCAGTGCGACCAACAACGTACTCCGATCTATTTATTTACAATATGTCATTCCAGCACAGCTATTTACTCGCGCAATAGAAAGCTGCGCCCCAATCATCAATCCAAAGGATACAATCGATGTATTTTTCGCTGACCAAGGCCGTCGGCCAGCCGCTTTCCTCCTTCCAAGCCCGCGACTTCTCGTTAAGGTTGAGTGCCGCGTAGTCGATCGCGTCTTTGACCCATAAATGCATGGAAGGTGGATTCAGTATAAATATACACAGCGTGGGGCTTCAGGGCTCCACATTTTGTGCGTAATTCAGCTGTCCCTGCGCCATATCCGGAGCCCCAACATAAGTACGCCGTATTCGGAAGATGGACGAGTCAGCTGCTTGTTTAATCGGTTGCTCAGCAACGAGCGGCTGTCAAGATTCTTGGCTAAATAATTGTTGAACGAAAAGTGCATACGCGTCTTCCTTCTGGGCGAGATATCCGTGTAGTATGATACTGTAGACACGGTGGACAGATAGCCGTCGACTGTTTACCCCCAACACGAAAAGTTAGCACATTGTCGCGTCCGTGTAACGCATGTATAAGGTATGAAATTGAAGTTTCCATGCCTCGGTCCGCGCCCCCTTAAAAGGCATTTGACCATATCTACGCAAGCGTATTTGTATCTCACTGAAACCGAGTTGTTGTAAGAAAAAAATACAAGAAATTCACGCCACGGCAACAAAACAGCAACGACAAAAGCAGAACCCAAGCGGCGAGTTGCAGCCATGGCATGAAGTAATAAATTTGTGTGTGTATCTACGGCCCACGGCATTTGAATACTCAACACAGAAATGTATCTGTAGACGCTCACGAACACCAATGCACACGCTCACACGCCATCGCGCAGAGACGCGCCGATTTCTACTTAGCAAGCGAAAATATATTCGTTTGCATTCACGTAGACCTCCCATTCATAATGGCTGCTTTTGCTCGTGTGGTGTTGTTGTCGCTGTGGCTGCTACTGCGACTGCTTCATTCATAAAAACCGACCGCGAGCCGTCCCGCGCCCGCACGAAGACCGAACAACTGTTCGCCACAGCCATCCGTTCGTACGTCCTCCATCCTCCACGTCTAGAATTGCCTGAGTTCCCCTGCGCAGACGGCGAACCCGTCCTGTTCTTCGCTCGGATCCAGTAAACCAAACGCTCAATTGCAGGTTTCTCTCTGCCTTCTTCTCTCTCTCTCTCTCTCTTTCTCTCTCTGCCCGTCTGTTGGAGCGAGTAGTTGTTTTACAGTGTTTGTTTTGTTGCCGTTGACGGAGATGGTGAAAATCGCACTCACCCAGCGAGATACACGAGCTCGCAGACCGCACGCACACATGCACACAATGCGGCGAATTTATCTCTACTGAAGATTCAGACTGCCGCAAACCACTCCACGACATATGTGCCTGCTGAGAATGAACCTGTGTGTGCGTGTCTGTGTTGTGTGTGTGTGTATGTGTGTGATTGCGGGAGAGTGTGTGGGAGAGTTTTCAGGCTACCTTAAACCAGAAACCCTCTCACTGCGAGTTCTCTCACTCATTAAGTACTCGCCTCGAATTTTCATTCAAAGCGTTTACATTTCGCTGCCTCGAAGAACAACAAATAAAATGCGCTTCATCGGTTATCGGCGAACGATCGCATTGCACTCCCAGCTCTCGCCCTCTTTGTCAGGCGACGGGCGTCCACCTCCATCCGCTACGGAAACAGAGAACCCGTAGCATTTCGCAGCTCGCCCGAGTCAAAAGCTGATTTTTAAGTTTTTTGAATTCACTTTGTGGCGAACAATCTAAGGAAACTTCATCACATTTATGTAAGTCCAGGGAGTCCCTTCGCTTTCACTTCCCCACCCTAGTGGCAACGTGAGCTCGTTTCAAACTGACGACTCAGCCTAAAAGTGCTATTTGAGGTCGTCGAAATTCTCCTCGGAACTTGGAACGGCTTCGTGTTTCGTACGTACATACATAGATACGTATTAGTAATGTTCACGTGCACAAACGTACGCACGGATGTATGTACGAATGCATGTGTAATGTACGCCGCAGTCACAAAAAAGATTTCTCCCCTGTAGGAAGCTCAACTAATTGAAACACATTCGCTGCTAGTGTTTACTCAACCGCAGCTGGGTGTGGCTCGAACTTCTTTCAGTGGAATCAGCGCATTTATTTTTATCGCACTTCCAATTAATTTCAAACAAGTTCGGCGTGGCACGAATTTTGTAAGTGCGTTCTAAGCAGAAAAGCTCGGCTTCGAAACTGGTGTCAATACGACGTTAAATGGCACACAATCGGTTATTTGAGCACCTACAGCCACAAACTGATGCCAGTCGATGTCCACGTCCGTCGCACTTGCTTTTGCAACTCATTTCTCGACTACCTCGGTTCCGGCGGGGATAGATGTGCCTCAGTCGTGCAGCACTGGCTGGTTTTTATTTCGTTATCTGGTCGCTCGGGCTGCAGCTGGATCATTGCAGCTATGTTGCCCAGTTTATTCTGTGTGGAATGAGCTGCACTGCCACTGGTTTTCAGTTTCTAATTGGACAGGATGGCACAGCAGGCCTATTTTAAGTCGTGGTGTCCGAAATTCGAGCTAACTCAAAATGGGTGTCAAAATCATGTTTTCATGTAACAGTTTCGAGAAACAGCATAAAATTATAGAACAAAAATAGGAAACAGTTACCCACATGTTTTTTGGTCAAATTCCAGCAACGGTTAACAGTTGGCAACACTGCGCACAGAAACAGGTATTGCTGGCCGAAGACACCTTCTCCATGTCGCAGAGCCCTCGTCGCAGAGCCCTCGTCGCAATGGCTGCGTAATGATGACCACTTCGAATTATCGAATACGACCAGTCAGCTGTACGAGGACCGACAGCAAACCATCAACGATTCTCATTCCTGCGCATTAATGTGTTCCCTTGAACGGGTCGACCACTTGTTGTCGGGGGCAGCCCGTTGTCCTGAGGAGGCATGGACCTTCTTTGCCTTAGGGCCACAACCCGAAGGTCCATGTTGTAGGGTGCCTACACGCTCCGATGCTCCATTGACATGCGGCGTGTTCCGGACACTTCGTCCTGTGTAGCGAAAAGTCGCAGACGACAGTTCGTCCCGTTCGTCCAGAATTTCATTGCAAATTTAAGTGCCTACTTATTAATTAACAACTGAGCTCTGTTCACAAATGAGCTTCTTGTTTTGCGGTCAGGGCGAAATTGTTGCTTCCAAATTACGACAAGTGACTGCAGTCGATGGTTGTTACATTGCAATCGTTTAATTGCTGTCGCAGCGAAATTTTCTGTTGCCCATGTAAACTTGGAACATAGAGAAAACATTACATGGGAGGCAACAACAACTCCACAGCGACGTTCACAAAAAGATTTCAGTGTACTATTGTCCAATATAACTCCGGCATTAGAGGCGGCAGCGACGACGGCGAATTCGCGCCCCAGCAATATATAGCCGGACGCACTCAGCACAACTGGAGGTACAGTGGATACGGCAATCCATGAAAAAGAGGCAAATAAGCAAGGCCGAGCGGCAGAAGCAAGAAGCAGCAGTCTACACTGACTTCAAAAACCGATTCTTTATACGCTGTAAAATCGTACATTACAACGTGAACCACACCACATATCGCCACAAACACAGTGAAAACGGTTGATGTCCGTACATGCTCTTCGTGCACACATCCCCCCCCCCCCCGCAAGCATCAATTCGAAACTCGTTGAAAACTCGTTCGACATCCGCCCGAACCAAAAACACCGAATTCGCCGCCAACCGCCGCTGAACTCTTCCATACACACACTGTCGGCAACCCTGCACTAGATAAGCACTCGTTTTCGTATTCAGAGTTAAGCCTAGACTGCGATGCTGCGTCGAGGCTATTTGACTGAATTTTATATGAATGAGCGCGACGGCCGGCGAAGCGAATTCGAGCCACGCGATAGTATATGTTCAGTTTTCATTCTGCCAACACACAAGAACCAGCTGCCTGCACGCACACTCAGGCAAACGCATTAGAACGCACACACAAACTGTGTCAAGCCACGGTGAAAGTATGTGTGGTAGTGAGCTCTAAAGTTTTTCCCATTTCTTCTTTGGCAGGGCTTAGATTTGTGGCTAAAACACGTTTCAATCGGCACAGAAGATGCTTGGCGACGTGTTTTCACGAACAGATAAATTCGCCGCGAACATAAGCCACCGATTGTGAAGAATGGAAATGCTCTTGAGCCAGTACTGAGAGAGTTCGCCGCGTAGGTGTGTCAGCCGCACATATGCACATGTACGACAATTCGCCGCGTACGTCGTGCGGTCGAGGCTTGTGAGTTGTGAGCGAGTGCTTATGCAGCAATCAGTCGACTGAGATATTCCCGACAGAGAGGTTGGGGTGCGCGTTTGCCGAAAGCGAGCAGAGAAATTTAGGCGATTAAATATAAGAGCCACAATAAACTCAACGCATCGCAAGTAGATAAGAATGTGTTGTTGGTTCGTTTTTTAGTGACTTTGAACACCAACCCATTTTGAGTCAATCGCCGCAGAGGTTGAAATTCATTCATTCAATTAAATTCACCACGATATCGCCGCGATCGTAACATATTTCAACAAAGTTATTCAATGCATCCGCTCGTACGCCATTCCTACATATGTATCTAGATACAGACGAAATAATTCGTACGAATTTCGCCCATTCGCGAACGTCGGTGATCGTGTGCATGACTTTCCGTCGCCATCGCCATCGCCTTCGCCGCTGACGCCAACGCCAACGTACGCGCCTTCAATTTGAGAATGAAAAATTTGTTTAATTAACAAAAACGTACGACAGCAACAACTGATCAGTGAACGCAAAACGAAGGGAACACGTAGACCGAGCAGCGAATAACAGCAGTATTGCGGCGAAAACGACTACCTTCCGAAAAGCAGCGAGAAACACACCTAGCACAGCCCACACAAGCCGGCTGGCACTATCGGCTGTGAATTCGCCGCGTTCGTCGCACAAGCACGTTTCGCCCGACTGGTCTGCCATTTAGATCGCGGCGTATTTGTGCCGCAGAGGTTGTCGGCGCAGTTTGGCCGCTAAGTCGTTTCACTTTGCTTCCAAAAGGTTGGCCGCAAGAGACTCTTAGAGCGATCGCAGTCGTGCGGCTCGATCGGTGTGTTATTCGTTGTGCTGCATCGCTGAATACACGGCAAATTCTGTAGGAGTTGCAAATGAAAAAGCCAAAACATCTCATTCCACGTTGGGATTCAAGAATTCGTATTGGGAGCCGTAATCCGGAGAAAATATCCGGGAATCGACTCTGTGCGGCCGTGCGTAAATAAAAGCCGCTCCAAGGAAAGCACGCGTAGTGAAGAAGAGGCTTCGCGAAAACCTACAACGAATTTTAAGATTTCGGTAGTCCACTTAAATACCGAAACGACTAACGCGGAAAATTGCGGAAGTGTGAAGCACATTGTATTAGTACAAAGTCCTTAAATTTATTGTTAATGTACAAAGAAAAGAAAACACATAGTGAGTTTAATTAGAAAAGGTCTGCGATGTTAGAGTGAAAAGGCGTCGACCGAAAGTGTTTGCCAGAAGTGCAAGATTCCAGGAATACAGAACTACCGAAAAGCAGTCAAGTGTAAGCGGATATACACGACACACCATCACGAAATCTGGATTACTTAGTTGGGGAACCCGGTTGGATCACACACGAAAGCTTCTGCGATTCGTAGAGTGGAGAGCTTTTGCTTTTAAAAATATTGTAAGTGTCTAGGTTACGATGTCCTGCGTAATCTTTTACTGTGCTCTGCGTAATCTGTAAGCATGCCTCACTTCACACTTCCCCCTTCGAAGGACGAAAGCAGTCCGTTTGTTTACATAGCACTCTGAATTCGGTACAAAAAACTCTAGTAACTATAGTACGATATATACGAATGTATGGGGTTGCTACACTGAAGTAACTACGGTGATAGTGGACTGTTGGTGCCTAAGATTACGTTTTTCTATAGAACTCAAGTTGCGAATAAGCAGGTTTCACATTTTGCGAGGTGTGGGTGCTTAAGGCGGCACTCGTTTCATAAATCAGTATGTCTACTCCACACACTTAGTAGTCTTGGGATTCCTCATTGAGATCCGTCATTAGCAGTGGGTGTTCTTTTTATTTGCGCAGTCGTGAATGGCACCGTTGGTTTCAGTAGTGGACTCAATGTCTCCAATTTTTCCCAATCGAAGCCTCGGAGACTTTCATTCTCAGCAGTGTGTATTCGCGAATAAGAAACATTCTTTTCGGAAATCCTACGCTCTGATCGATTGTTTCGAAGTCCTTTCCTCAAAATTAATGCAAAGTAAGAGTTTGATTAGCGATTGTCTTATTTCTGTCTCTGCGGGCTTCTTTTTTTCTTTTATTAGAGCCATTGCTGTCAATGTGCCCCGTATTTGAAGTAGATACTGTAAAACTAAACTGATAAACTAATTTCATACCACTGTATGTACATCAGCCCCACTTTGTTGTTAATGAGCAGGTGGATATATCGAACTGATGACCCCGCGACTCTTCATAGCCTGGAAAAGCTATACGGAAAAACCAACGGAAAGGAATGCAAAGCATCTTGAAGTGTTCCGCAAAAATAACTCAGACTTGTCTAAGCTGCGAGACGAACACGATGAGGCTAAAGCCGCGGAGTCTGAAATATGCAATGAATACAGCGTCGCAGCCGCACCACGGCTACCAACAACTGCACATTTTCGGCAGAATTTCAAAACGCTACAGGAGTTAAAAATACGAATTTATTTTTCAGCACATGCAGAAGAGAGACGAAACGGAAAGAGATAAATGCAAACAAAAATAAGTATCTCGAAGATGCAGCCAAATGATGACGAAGCTGCTGAGTACAAAGCTGCATGGTGCTGCACCGCCAGCCAGCCGGTGCAGGAGATGGCGGTACGGAAGGACGAAATGCTCTTCGGCAGTTGCTTCCTACGACACAGTGTTGGCGTCATAAAAGTGGGGAAAACAGATAACAGCCAAGGCTAGTGTATTGGAAACGAATCCAATAAGTTTGCAGAAGTATGAGTTAAACGAGCGAAGACTTCCATCTGAGGTTTATTTTTACCACGTGCCTTCATGACAATATGGTGGCGATTGTTGCCTTTTACGATGTCTCGATGTGGTAACCGTTAACGTGGAACGCGGCTCGTTGAGCCTGGAAGGCAGAATCACCGATGAAGCACACGTTACTGACTTTATCGGTGTAAACTCTACGGCAAACTAACAGATTCCTGGATGATTGCGATATCTCTAATCAGTACAGTAGTTCCTGAAACAAATTGGCTCAAATAATCGACTGCAAAATGTTCCAGTTTTATTTGGAAACTATTCTATCATGGAAGTGGGCGTGTCAGCTCTCATTCTCTCATAGTGAAAGCCCCTTCCGAATCGTTCCAAAACTAATACTAAAGGCGCTTAAAACTCCCCTTTGTGTTGGCATTTCAAACAAGTGCTCGCAGACAGAAAGTGGTAAAAATTCTTCATTCAAGCGCAGAACCCGGACCCTGTACGTGCCGGAAGCTGAATGGTCATTGGTTTTGGTTTAGTTTTTTGGTTTCGGTTTTTACAAGATTTCCTCCTGCCTTTCCTTACTCCTTTCGGGGTAAACGGTTCCTCTGTAACAGTAGGCGCAGCGCTCTCTGTTGGCATATTTTGGAAATACTGCATAACCTATAGCACTGGCAGAAAAAAAATATAATCTTCCCATAAAAGACAAATTTGAATCTGCTAAATCTGATCAATCGCTTCGGTTGTTTTTGGATTTTCTGCATGGTGCAGATACATGCATGGTGCAGACGTTTTTAAATAATTGTACTTGCAACTTCAGCTTGGATGCTTCAATTTGGAGCCACATTGACAGTCCTTCCGCCAGAAATGCATGCAACACACACCCGTCGCAACCTATTTGTACACTTCAGCTGTTTCGTGTGTGCGTTGTTGTCAGCATTCATATTAATGGCTTTAGTTGCAGCGCTTAACTCGTCTAAATTTAAACCCCACTAATTGTCGGCTAAATTTATCCGCACAACAACCACCGCCAAATTATTTGCAGAATGTTATTTCCGTTAATGCAGTACGAAATCTGGCGGAGGAACCCGTACAGCAGCGAACGGCAGTGCAATCTGCAACAACAATAAATAAGAGATTTTTACGATGGAACGTCATAGGAAGCAGCCGAACGTGGAGGAGGGACGCGGCTCGCGCTGCGGCGAAACAAATGCGTCAAAAGCGCGCAATACTCTCCTTCGCTTGTTCGCTCTTTATTTGTACAATAATTTGTAGCATGCAGTTTGCTAATTTACGCGGTTTTGCTAGTTGTTTGTGGGAAACGCTCTGCGACCGCTTCTTAAAAAAAGAGGCGTTTTCGAAAAATACATTACGGAAAACTTTTACATTCTCCTCTATTACTGAAGTCATCATCCGACTGCGACTCGTCGTTTTTCGCTATCGGTTTTTCTAAAATTACCGCAGAGGTTTCTGTGTGGTGTCGGAAATTGATCGGACCAAAGCAGGAACAAATCGGCCTACTGTTTATATTGACTGAATTCGGAGACTGAAGCCGCTCCCCGTCAGTTTCCTGTATTTGTTTTTGCCGAAGTGTCAAATTATACTTACAACAGATAGTGCAGCGCAGAAAATGTTCGCTTCTTGATGTCTCGATATATCCTGTCCCGCTCGCGTTCCAGACTATGGCGTGCTCGGAATGCGTTTATTCCAGCAACCACTTGGGACGGTCGACGCTCGAAGCACGAATTGCGTACTGAAAGCGTGTCTCTTGGCGTGCTCACAGATACACACGCACGCACACCGCACGACAACCATTGAGACTTCAATCGCGCACATCCGGTGCTTGCGGATGTCCGGCTTGATGACCGAATACAAAGTAATTGCATTTAAGTGTGCTTGAGCATACTCTACACAGCAATAACGGTGTGTTGAGTCCGTTCTTACAGCACGCTGTTGGCCGCCAGTGTCGTAGCCAAGTTTAGTTTGAAAGGTTGATGACATGTCAGAGCTTAGTGTTGCTTTAGTACGACCTGGGCCCAGGTCTCTGTCCATCATCTCCGCCTTCCCCCTGGGCTGCGACCCTGTTGGCAACGCCAACGCAAGGCAGTCGTAGCCTCAGTCTGGCAGTGGCGGAACCTGGAGTTTGTAGAGGAATGGTTTGTTGGATTTGCCCGACTCCTCCCAACTGCATCTCAACTTGAAAGCAAAAAAACCTCGGACGCACACGAAATTTTCCATTTTCCAACTAAATAGCTGTTTTCAAATAGTTTCAATCTTAATATTTCCATGTGTTCTCTCCGAGTAGCATGGAGAGACCGAGAAGAGCGCGCACCACAGTTTGAAAACCGACGCTGAGATGCAGATACTCTCGACAGGCAAAGTAAGGAAGGAACGAAGCATGTTTCCCAACTGCTTTGTTGTTGCTGCTGCATGGTGTCCATGTTACTTCTTTGTTGCCTTTATTTAAGGCGTTCAGCCATGCAGTTTGGCTTCCGTCCTCTGGCCACGAGCACCCGTTGCAGCAACGTTTCATTCATTCAAATTTTCATTCTTGCTGCCGACCACTTTGCCGGCCGCGTGCGCTTGGCTCTGTTCTGCTCATGCGGCAGCGAGTCTGTGACAGTGTGGATGGCTCGTTAGGAACAGAATAGGATGATCGAGGATCCGGCTCTGCGCAGGGCGTTGTGTCTCTGAACGAGTCCGTTGCGTCCAACAATTTTTTATTTAGTTTTCGCACTTGAAGAACGCACGGGGCCTTTTCAGAACTGCGGGGACCAACTTCAACATGAACTCGCGCTCGTATCAGTATCGCCCATTGGCCCGTGCGCATGTATCCGGCTACTTGCGGGTCAGACTCATTTAAGTCCCCGATTGATATTGGGCCCCGTGTACACTCGTGGCTTCTGAAAACTGGTTCGCTCATGCAACGTCTGCCACGAAATCAACAGAACGGGCGAATCACATGAAGCGCTCGGTTCATTTAATTAGGCGAGAGGCATTGGTGCTGGTCTGATTTTAGTAATGCTGCTCTTATGTGGCGGATGTCTTTCTGAGTAGATGGTGAGCGACAGCGAAGCACGTTTGCAGCACATTCGCGCGGTCGGAAATGCTGCGAAAGTTTTATTTTCTAGAATGAAACCAACTGAATTTTTCGGATAATACTTGTGGGTTCTTTTGCTTCTGTTTCACATCTCCCAGCGCATTGCAAAATAATGCAAAATCAAAAACGAACAACTGAAATAACGAGCCTTGTCTTGCTTCCCGGACTTAAAAAACACAAACAAGTCCTGACGAAACTCAAATCAGGAAACATCTGCTGAGTCTATCGTTTCTTTCTATGGTCCATTTCAGCGTAATTCCCTTTGCTATGATCTTCTCTCTTCAGCCGCTTCCAGTATTTGAGGTCGATACTTCTCTGTTCCTCCTTCGACCCTCCCGAAGTACTTAAGACTTCAACTTCGGATGAGAGCGCGTTGTTTGAATTCTCTACCTGTTCTAAGTGCTACGATGCCTGGCTCTGCCGCAGAAGTAAGCAGAAAGACCCGCGCATGCAATCACAAAGTACCCACATCACAAAGCTGAAACCGAACGATACCGAGCGGAAGAAGCGAGGAACACAGAGCGCGCAACTCTCAGTCTGCATTCCTACAGAGAAACAGGGAGCCTACTTATTGGGAAGCTGTGTAGCCGGCGGGAAACGCTGAGGCGGCGGCAGGCAGATCTCGTGTAGAAGCAGTCGACACTCCGCATGCAGGCGTGCGGCCTGGAGCCATTCAGCAAGCAAGGCAGGCCCAGCAAAGGTCGATCACTCGGTAGTTGATCGCATGCGCTCACCTCTTTTACGGAGGCCAGTTTGGCTGCAATAGTGGCCGGCACTGCGTTTGCTTCACACGTCTCTGTTCTCCCAATAATCTTGCATATTGATGTTGCAACCTTGCTTACGTCACTCTTTCCATATTCTTTACTCTGATTCTCTGCGCAGCTGCTGCTCCTTTAGAAGGATTTGCGCAACATACGACCGCTGTTGGTCGGTCCATGGCAGCGGCCTCCTATCTCATTCTCAGTACTTCGCTGTTGTCGTACTCGCTGTTGTCACTTCTTGTCGCGCACTCGAAGAAAGTTGCTATATTGAATCTGTTTCCCGTGCTTCCGCAGAGAAGAAACTATACATGATCGAGTATATGAGCTTGCAGCAGTCCCGTCATTTGTCTTTTGAAATCACGACTGCAGGACATTATCGACTACTCGCGTCTGGATACGACGCACATTTCAGAAAGCGAGATCTATAATTTTCGCTATTCCTAGATAAGTTCTCTTCCAAGAAATGCTTTGCTTTCTTTTTCAGGTCCTTCGTGTAATCAACACTCAATCGGAAGCTTCCATCGGATGGATTTACAGCCGCTGTTGCTTTTTTGTTCTCGATAAATTTGTTTCTTTCTCCTCAGATTGCGAGGGCGGCGGTGAGTTTGTTGAAGAGTACTCACGCACGATGGAAACGTTTAAGTCAAGGGGCACGGGGTTCCGATAAAAAAGTAGATTATTTGACTGTGCTTTGTTTTACAGCACTAGTCTCTCCCCCTCAGTCTCCACCACTAATTATACTCGTCTGAGAATACTCATTAGAGACTAATAGCACTCATCTAACGTTTATCTCTTCTCTCCTTTCCAGGAGGCGATCCAGCAGCAACATTTCCATTTCCAAAGGCTACGGGTTCTTGCGAGGCCGCTGGGATTGTTTCACGGGGATGGTGGCTCCAATTGGTCCCCGGCTCCTGTACACAGGACACTGAGGTCCAAGGACAAAATCACAACGATTCATGGAGCGTAGAAATGGCGGCGATCCTTTGGCGCCTCCCAGGCCACCTAAACCGATACCTCGTGTGCATCGACCAAGGGCTCCAGAGCCACCGATGATGAGTGAGAACACCTCAGTAACAGCAACAGCAGCAGCGATCGCATCAGCGGTGGCGACAACAACGGCGGCGGGGGCTCTACCACTGCATTGTGATAATAGCACCAGAAATAACAACAACAGCATTAGCCGACATAACAGCATTACTGAAGGTGAACAACATTCTCATAGTATTAATTCATCTACAGCGTTGCTAAAAAGCAGCACCAACAACAATCTGGTTGTCATCGCACAACCGGCATTGCAGCAGTACCAACATAACCTACTGGCCACACCCCTGTCGCTACTGCATCAGCAGCAGAAGTCCCGACCCGCATCGCCCCCCGCGACATCGACCAGTCTCAATCGCAACAACAGCAGCGTGAGCAACGCGTCGTCTTTATCGCCCACTGCGACATCCGCTAGCAGCTTCGCACGCCGACGGCCACAGGCCCCGGCAACTGAATCGCCCCTGACACCCAGAGCGACGCAGACGTCGTCAGCAACCGCCTCAGTGCCGTTGCTCACCGTCGTCAACGGTAACATTCTCAGCAGCAGTTTCCTTCACCAAGAACCAGTTCCGGCCTCACCAGTCACCCTGGCGGCTCCTCGACCCGAGTCCGAGCGACTCACCAACGAATATGTCGACACTCCGTTCCACCCGACGCAACATCTGCAACATGCGTCGCGTACGCAGCATCCGGCCGGACAGAACTTGCACGGCCAGACGACCACGCAACACAGCTTGCTGCAGCAGCAGAGTCAAAACCACCAGCAACACCATCATTCGAGTCGAGTGGGAACTGCGGGTTCAGCGACCACGTCAACAGCGACAGCGGCGACGATGCTCAGTGCGCGGAGTGACAGCACGTGCGGTGACCACGTGGATTCTTTCTTACATTCGAGCAGCTACAAAACATCCGCGATGATGCCCACAGTTTCGGGGATGACTGCGACACCAGGGAATCCAACAGTGATCGACCTCATGCCACCGCCACATTCAACGCGACCGCCAGCCATTAACGCACTGCCCAACGCCCAACCAATCGTAAGCAAACAACCCGCCGCTGCTGAAATCACCGTCGCTAGCAACTCGTTCATGAAAGATCCACGTCAACAACACCCCGCCTTCCAAGACGACATCCTCGGCCTGCATCATATAGGTGGCATCTCGACGCCCCCGGGCGAGAGCAGCACTGCAGTCGGCGCTGCGATCGGAACATCCATCAATATTGGTGGCAACGACGCGTCCGCGCTCAACCCCATAACGTGTCCGCGCTGCGAGCGCTGCCGTTGCGAGCAATGCCAAAGCCCGCGTCAGTTGCCGCAGACCTGGGTCTGCAACAAAACCTGCCTGTGCAGCGCCGAGACGGTCATCGACTACGCCTCGTGTCTTTGCTGCGTCAAGGCGCTTTTCTACCACTGCGCCAAGGACCACGAGATAGACTGCGACGACGGCGCCGCGACGCTCTGTGTCGATGACCCATGCTCATGCCTTCCGCACAAGCGAGGCCAACGTTGGGGTTGGCTGGGGGCGCTTTCAGTGGTGCTGCCCTGCCTGTGGTGTTACTGGCCGATGCGAGGCTGCGCGGTGATCTGCGAGAAGTGCTACGGCCGCTACGCAAGTCACGGATGCCGCTGCCAACAAATCGGGTCCACCTCCAGCATGTTGCCGATCGTGCCGCTAGGCATCAACAGCAGCACCAACAGCGGCATTGTAGTGAACGGCGGTTCCTCTTTGGGAAGCGCCAAGACAGCTGGAAGCGCCGGTTCGGCTTACCACCACCACCACCACCACCACCAGCGGCACCACAGCGGATGCAGCGTAGCGAGCGAAATACTGCGCAAGTGCGACGTGACGCCGGAGAAGCGTTTGCTAGACTCCAGCCCCGAATACTGAAGCTGCACACACTCGGAAAACTGATATTTCCGTGGTGTGAAGCAGATGCGCAAACGTAACCTTGCAGATGCTTTGCATATGCACGCGTTGGCCGCTCAATCCCGGGAACCCGAAACCCATACAACCTCGAGGACGTAACCGAGCAACCGAATTCAGCAGGGAGCAGAAAACCGCACGGCGGCCCGGGATTTGACTGCGTGTGTGCGAATTTCCTCCGGGAAGACTGTGGAGGCCAGGAAGAGCAACGAGACAAGAGCGAGTCCAGCAAGAGTCTGCAAACATTTCCCGTTAACTTGAAAACTCCAAATAGCAGGAAGGAACAAAGGCGGTTTCAGCTGGCACGTTTTCGCATCAGCTTCGATATTTAAACGAACAGCTGCAGCTCGGCCAGTTCATGGTTAGCGAGATGGGAGCGGCGAGGGAAGCTAAGAACTGCGTGGCTAAAAGCATTCGCGCAGACAAAATGTCAACGGACAGAACTCGATTTGTTGTAACCAATACTAATGTAAGCTAGGAGTAAAGATAGAAATATTTAACCAAAGACTGCAGCAGATAACTACTGAACTTCAGAGATATTAATAGTTCTCCTCATCGCACACGGGTTTGTTTCGCATTTCCGGCAACTGTCCTTACGATCCGCTTCACTCCTTGCACCCTGGGTGATGTTGTCGCTGCGATCCTGCTCGTAGCCAGGGGAATGTGGGTTCCAATTGTGACCCGATGTATTTCAAGGACTTTCCTGCTTTCAAACATGCAAAAATTTTAGCAAACCATTCGTTTACAAGAAACGTTCTTGTTCCGAGCTAACAGAGCCAAAATAAGTCCTTATTTTTGTATCTGCTCTACAAGATTCATAACTTTGTCACTGAATTATGAGATTGAACATACTTTATAAATTAACAAAATTCCTTGCTATTGGGCTTAAGAGGTTCTGATTTTGTTATTTAAAGGAGACAAAACGACGACAAAATCACTTGAAAAATTAAAAAAAATATATATGAAACCTTTTCACCATAGGCTGCGCTTCATTGCAAGAATATAGGCACCCCCTGAATAAATTCTGCGACGCCCTTGTACTGAACTCTTTTCCGTTTCCTTTTCCCGGATAACTCACCACCCCCAATGTGCTTGTAAATGGAATATTTCTAGCTACGGACTTGCTTCTGATAGATTGTGTGCAATACAAACCATGAAAAGATTAAGGGACAGCAAAGCCTCTCTCTCTCTCCAAGAGAGAACCTGGGGCAAGACGTCAGTTTAGGCGTGGTTCAAACGCAAGTGGTCCTAAATTTAAGATGCAAGCGAGCGACAATGTAATGAACAGTCAGCCGAAATGCGGAATATACTCGCAACCGAGAAATGCTTAAAACACTGATCACAGAAAATACCGTTAAAAATTCGGATTTATATCTATTTAGTTATTTATTCGGAAATAGTATCTATTTAGTGCAGATATTCTGCAATCAGATGAAAAGTAAGATACGATAAGCGAGCTTTTAGAATTTTATAGAAAACTGCAACATTTCAATGAAACTACAGTAAATCCACTAATTATTATCTATTTATATTTGTATGTACATATGTATGTATGCCTGTAGTAAGCAGGGGAAACTAAATGTATTTGTTTAGCGGCTTCCAGAGCTGCTGGCAACTTTTCTCAGTAGGTCGACTATATCGGAGTCCACTAAAACTACTATCCATCGGGTACGAATCGAACTACTAATCCAATGTCATTATCTGTATTTAGTTCATAGCATACCAGGTAGTTTAAGGCTTGATAGTGAATATCCAGTTGAAGTCTAACACGGCACTAACAGTAGGCAAAAAGTATTTATTCAAATTGTGCGTAAGCTATATGCAGAAACACACACACGTGCGTCATGTAGAGGCGTGTGTGGCAGGAACTATGATATCCAGACAAATAAAAGGAAATATTAAACAAACAAGCGCTTCTTCTCATTTCTTGCATTATCCATCCTGCGATCGAGGAGGCTTACTCCCGACTTCGGTCGCCCTTTTCGCAAGTTTGAGTGGTTGGACAGGCAGCAGGAGCAACAACAAAAGCCAACGCTCTGTCAGTGCTGGATTCGGCTAACTGAAATACATAAGAAAACGCCCCACATTCGCTGAGAAGACCCTTCAGGTAATTAAGAATTATTTTCAGAAGAACAGAATTGTTTTCAAATAACACCAATCAAATATCTCGAAAGGTTATCGAGGTACGGGTAAGACATTTACCTTGCCTCATAGAAGTGGTGCGGAGCAGCACCGCTCTCGTGATTGTGGCCAAAGTGGGTGTGGTTATCCATTTGGCCCATTTTTTATCAAACACTTTACTACGACTTTTGGAATTTGTTAAATTTCTATGCGATCTCTTTATTTGTTCTCCTGCGAGCTTCATTCCAACAAATAGACAAACGGATGGATAGACAGACTGACGGACATGCCTAAATGCAGTCGTAGGTGACGCTGACTAGCAATATTTATATATGACTTCCCATGTCTCTCTTGCCTCTTTTGCGTTACCAGCTGCTGAACAAACGGATACACACTCTGCCTGCGAGTGTAGGGTACAACCCGAGCAGTGAAGAGCAAGACACAGAGGTTGTTGAGATTAGAGCAGCAACAGGAGCAGCAGAAAAACAATGATAGCAATAAAAATAATAAGCAGCAACAACGCAACAACAACAACGCGAGCAACCAGCGAAGAGTGGGATAAACTAAAGCAGCTGCTTCCGGTCTTTGATTGATAGCGACCGAGGCGGCTGACAGTTTATCTGCTCGCTGCTGCCTGCGACGCACTGGCAACAATAGCACTAGCACTTCTGAAGCCTATTCACACCGTAAGAGTAGGATGGGGACTGCTTCGCGACAAGCTCGATGCAGGCACCAGCTGAGACGGCAGCGGTGCAGCAGACGCCAGAAAACCGCAGCAGAAGCAGCAACAAGAGGACGTAATTCATCAGTCATTCGGTTGGTAGTGCGAACCCCAGTTGGAACCCTACCAACTGCTGCCCCACGGTGGAGTGCGAACGGCTTAACGTCTTGGTTTCCCCGGAAAGTCGTTCACTCAGTTGGAAGTCACGGGTTGGAGCTCTCAGTTCCGCAGAGGAACGTCTGTACCAGAGATCTGCATTGCAGCAGCTTGAGTTCCTTCTCAATAGAACAGCAAACGGTTACTAAAGACGTTCGTCTCTAACACCGCTGTTGCCGAAAGAAAAGGAAAAAGATTCATCAGACGACCTCATCTTCTAGTTTTTCCACTTTCCATAATTTTCTTTCTCTTCTTCTTCTGCTATTCTTGGAACCGTAATTCTGACGTCCGTGACACGGCTTCTTGGACTACAGCTCGTCTACCACACTTGCAGCTGCTTTAGCAACTTCGCCTGATTTACAGAATACCAACGTAATTTGTTGTTTTTAAATGCAAACGTCGGGAAATTAAAAACTTTCAAGGTAAATATAAATTCCTCTAAATTACGTGGTGTGTCCCGAGTGGCATTAATTGGAAGCTTGGAGGCGGATCTCATGACCTATCGAAATCACCCTACGTTTTGTTCTCCCGTATGTAACGTAGAGAAGGAGACGAGGTAGATATAGGAAAGTATACAAATTCTTGCTTTGTTATGTTGGGCAGTTTAGGATTGAAATCGGGTAACAACCATGCCAACTTTACATACGGATTCTAAAGGCACCTCGTTCTAAAAAATGTGATATAGCGCCATTAACAAAATTTTCTTAAAAAATGATCGTGGTCCGCCCACTCATACAAAAGTTGGCAATATTTCATGAGCGGTATAAGATATTAAGACGTCATTTTACCACGAGTTATATGGAAGCATTGACGAACCTGCTTGCCAAAAATGGGCGTGGCCCGCTCACTCATATAAAAGTTGCCAATATCTCACAAACTGTGCAAAATATTAATACGTCTTTATCATGGAGTATCTAAACTTTAGATTCTAAAGACATTGCCAAAATGTTTGCCAAAAATGGGCGTAGTGCGCCTACTTATACAAAAGTTATCAACTGGTGAAATTATTACTTTTTTAACTACTCGGGTGTAGGGTATTTAGACTCCGGCCTGGCCGAAGACAACACTTGCGTGTTTATATTGTCAGTTAGTTGAGTTTGAAAAGAAATACACTCTCCTTTTAACCCTGTTTGTAATATAAAACGGTCGTTGAAGTAGTTTGATGGTGCACTTCTGCACTGCAGAGTGCGACATTTCTGGTGCTAAGTCTTAATAACGAAAGTAAGTGGGTTTTGGGGAGTCTAAACATCGGTACTCACGCTCTGGTAATGTGCATATAATGCACATTAAAAAGGCTACAAATAAACTTCAAAAGTGAGTCGAGAGTTGGTGGCGGCCTAGAGGAATTCTTGGACCCACAGCAGCTGGAAAGTTGCTATTACAATCCTTAACCAAATCCCCGGAGATGCAGTAAGAATCCAGAGAGTTTCAAAAAGTACAACAAACGGAACCTCGAAGAGAATCCTTGAATCCACAAAAACTCCGATTAATATTTCCGGAATGCACAAAACCCAAAAAGATTTCAATAAGGCACGCAACTAGCAGCTGCCCAAATTTATGGTTGTACTCGGATTCGATAGTGCATTCCTTGCACTCTGAATCGATGCCGTATTCGTTGTAATCGCAATCGAGCATTTTATGTACGAATACACCTTTACGGATTCGAGTACACGAGTACTTTTAGGTATCGAGTACTGTACTCATTCTGCCGATCACTAGTATAAAGTGAGTATGTGAATTCTATTTAGCGCACAATCTACCTTCAGTCCGGAGTATGTCCTTTAAGGACAAGACCTTAGAGAAGACATTTCTTGCAATGCAGTTCTCCTTTTTCAGTGCGCCTTCGTGCAAGCACACATACGCAGGTCTCCGCACGCATATGGAAATCCACAGCGGAAGTATAACTTCCTGCCTTGTAAATGGAAATACGACTTTATTTCTGCGAATAGAATTATATATAAGGCAGCAAAAACAAAAACGAACAATGTATTTATTTATGCAGCGCTACGTTACGCATATTAAGTAACAACTTTTGAAAAGAAGCATCAGCAGCGTTATTGCTGCAACTGTAGAACTGCGCACTCTCGTTTTGGTCTTCTACGTTTGATGTGTTGTATGGTCGTCGTTGCTTGTTGTATTGTCCTGTTGTTGTTGTTGCGCCCCGTTTAGTAACACATGAGTTTCTATTAATATAGAAATTAATTATTATGGTTACTTTATTCGTCGAATTATGCGATACTGGTTGTACAGTGAAGCCACAGAAGGTGCTGAATGCTAAATCCTCCATCCGTTCTGTTTTCAGGAGCAGTATTATATATTTTAAAAGCCTGTTGGACTCTTGTTTAAGAACTGCATATGATCAAACCAATCCCGCGGGATTACTTGCTACTTTCTGTGCGCAAATCCGCCATCTTGCTTATGGTGTTTACAGCACAGGAGAATGTGTTTCTTAACGCAGCCAAGTATTTTTTTTTTTTTTTTTTTTATATCAGAATCTAGCAGTAGCCCTTAAGAGATCAATCTCTTTTTCCATGATTGGCTACTGATGGAAGGGTAGACAGAGGGAGCGGAAGGGAAAGGGAACTTTTCGCATTCTACATACTCCGGCAAGTGTTGCGAAGCAAAGCTTCCTAAAGAACTTGCTATTTTTGCTTATTTTATTATTGCAAACACTGCCGGAGTCAACGAATGGTCCTTATTTTTCACAATTAGCGCTAGGCGAGGCCTTAAGTACGCATTAGAATTTGAGACGTCACGATAAGGAAAGTTAACAACCATGCGCAAGGGGGGACTCGAACCCGCGCTCCCGGAAACCGATGGCTAGTGTGCCACACACTACACCACCGAGCCACCGAGAACCGCAAGTATTGCAGTAGATCATTGACAAGGCTCTAATACCGTTATGTGAACACGGTCTTGCTTATTCCATGTCTTCACTTCTAATAAAAAACCTTCAGTAAATAAGCTTTTTAATTAATGAATCAAATTAATCAAATTAAAAAAAATCATACTAATAAATAATTTTAAACTATAATAAAACACTATTTATTCGTATTATTTTTATAAAATTTTTTTGATAGTTCCCAACACTAATGAATAGTTTATCGGTCAATTCCATAATTGAATTCTTTATATATTAGCAACACTAGCACTCTATAGCATCAGAGATAAAGACCCCGTGGATATTTAGTTGTCTCTTTGAGTCAAGGCATGATTCGAGCTTGAAACTCTATATACTTCGTTACGTTCTTAAATTAGATTTCGTACAAAGATCAGACGTAAGTTCTCGTGTAAACTTTAAGAAATGTTTCAATTAAAAAAGGAAATTATTATAAAACAATTTATATAATTTAAAAAAATTATTTTGACATACCTACATGTTCCATTAACCCACACAAGTGAATTATTACATTTTTACATTTAATTTTCTGAATTAACAAAAAAGAAACGTGTTTGAAGTTTAGACATTATACCAAAAAATAAAGGTTAATTCTTTGAAAATAATCAGGATAATTCTGTACTGTATAATTAGTTATTAAAAATCTCTTAATGCCCACTCGGGAATTTACGAGAAGTGGCAACGTGAAAAAATTAGGGTTTCCGTAAAAATTGAAACTGGCAACTGCGGTTGGTGTTGAACATAAAAAAATTTTAATGTTAGTTCTTATCGTGAATTCCCTATTTTACGGATGCTTCGTGTCCTCCGATTAATGCGTTCGAAGATATTATCAACATCCACGAAAGAAGTTTGCACTATCAAACGTAATATGGCAACTTTTAGGCAGATTCTTAAGCCTATCACGGGAATCCGGCAATGGGAAGTGCACGATGACAACTACGACTACCACCAAGAAGTTGCCAATGCCGGCTTTGGTGACATGCTGCATGATTGGGAACGCAACAAGAAATACTATGCTGCGCTCCGAAAAACCATAGCGAAAATGAAGGCGGAGGGACGAGCAGTGCATGTGTTGGACATAGGCACGGGCACTGGCATCCTTTCGATGATGGCAGTCTCTGCAGGAGCTGACACTGTGACTGCCTGCGAAGCGTTTCTGCCAATGGCAAATTGTGCAGAAAGGATTCTGGCTACCAATGGCATGAAGAATAAAGTCAAGCTCATAAAGAAGCGATCAACGGAGCTACGAGTGGGCGAGGATCAAGCAGCTGATTTACATAGGCGGGCAAACCTTTTGGTCACTGAGGTGCTAGACACCGAACTTATAGGCGAAGGTGCAATTGGCATCTATAATCATGCACACGAAGAACTTCTAACAAGCGACGCGGTTTGTATTCCTTCACGAGCCACTTGTTATGCTCAGGTGGTGGAGTCACCTCTGGCTGTACAGTGGAACTCTCTAAAACTACTGTGCAATTTAGACGGTGATGTTATATTAAAGCCACCTTCGTCCATTCGTGAATGCAAAGGAGAAGCAACGCTGCATGACATTCAGCTTTCACAGCTACCTTTACAGCTCATTCGGCCTCTCACGAGGCCAAATCCTGTGTTCGAATTCGATTTTAGTAGCAAAATAGCTCGGGAGAAATGTAGAAGCAACAATGTGCAAATCGAATCAACTGGATCGGGATCAACGGACCTAGTGCTCTTCTGGTGGGACATCAAAATGGATGTGGAAGCTGAAATAGTTCTGAGTTGTGCCCCCTTTTGGGCTCATCCTGAGTTTGCAAAGCTGGCAGAAAACAGGAATGAAGTTATTCCACTACCAAATGTGATCCCCTGGCGCGATCACTGGATGCAGGCCGTATATTATATTCCTCAACCTTTTCAGTTACCTACTCCAAAATGCAGATTTGTACTAGCTTGTAATCACGATGAGTACTCGCTGTGGTTCGATGCATTTCCCATCAATGATTGCAGGGCCCTCAAGCCAGTACCACGTCATACTTGTAGCTGCAACTTGCATCTCAGCTACTCCCGCAATCGTATCGGTCAAATTAATCAAACTCTGCGAAATAAGCAGTTCATGCGCTACTTAGAGGAGACGGTCAGGAATGATTCTAAAGTCCTAGTTTTGGGTGACGGTTGTCTTATTGGATTAGCTGCCGCTAAATTGGGTGCAGCCTGCGTTATTTGTCATGAGGCTCAAAGTTCTTCACACCGCTTTATGACTAGTATAGTGAAGAGCAATGAACTTGATAATGTTCAGATAATTAAGGATCTGGAATCTCTAGATGCCACTGTCTTCTCTGAGCTAACACATATTTTTGCTGAACCATACTTTTTATCTTCCATCCTTCCCTGGGACAATTTTTTCTTCGGCACGTTATTGCAGCAAATTAAAAAGAAGTATCCGCTTGCGTCTTCCGTGCAAGTGTCGCCACACGCAGCGCGTGTTTTGGCTGTGCCAGTGGAGTTCTTAGACCTATACAAGCTTCATACCCCGCTGGGTAACTGTGAGGGTTTCGATTTGACGCCCTTCGATGAAATGGTAGATGTAAGTTCTGAAACTTTAATCATGTTTTTATAAACTCATCACTTATTTCAAAGACTTCGAGATCACTGACTCAAGCAAAGGTTGAGGCTCAGCCCCTTTGGGAATATCCTTGCAAAGCACTTGCCGTTCCTAAGGAACTCTTGACCATTGACTTTTCGAATTTTTGTGAAAGGAAAACGACGTCAGGGGCTTTTACAATTGAAAAGTAATTCAGCTTGTCTTAAAACTTCTCTTCAACTTCTGTTTTGCTACATTCCGCAGATCCGGTTCCTGCAACGGTGTTGCACTCTGGGTTGAGTGGCTAATTGACGACAATGCCAAGTCACCATCAACCATTAGTTCAGGTCCCACTGAACCTGTGGTTCCAGGAGCGTACATAAAATGGGATATGTTTGTTCGTCAGGGCGTTCACCTGATTGGTAGCGCGGAACGAGTACTGCAGGGCCAGAGTAGCGTGTTGTGGTCTATGGAATTCAAACCTGCAGATGGAGATATACAATTTCAATTCACTGTTGTAGTATAACAGTAATAGAAATCCGAATAATTAATACGAATCAATTTATTTTACATAAGTTGTCTGAATGAATACAAAAGCAATCGAGAGTGAGCGTGTTGATGATAAAGGGAAACTGCACGAGCATCTGAAATCAATTCTTTGGTATTTCTTTCTCCATCTTGGTAAGCACAATATTGCGTTCAGTCTGTGCACTAGGTGATGACTTTTGACCAAATTCGCCTCCTTTAAGGCGTTGGCGTAGGTCCAATGCGCGTATATCAGTCATCAACGAGTGCTCCTTATTTTCTAGATCTACATCAATCTTTTGCGCATGTGTCGCAAGCAGGTTGTAATTAGTTTTGGACTCTTCGGTCTTGTCAATTAAGTGCCGACGTATGGCACGCAATTTCTCCACCTCCAAACAGAGCTTGTCATGCGCTTCATCCAGACAGAGTTCCATTCCAGAGCGTTGCGCTCGATTTTCGAGCCGCGTCTCGGCTAGTTTTAAGCCATCGGTCTTATCACGTAATGCTTGTTCGAGGGTTTTGATTTCACATAGTGCCTTCTGCATTTCTTCTTTCATCTAAATTATGAATAGGGTAAGAACAAAAAAGTGCGGAAACTTAACTGGCAAACATTACCTTCATTTGCTGCCATTGAAGTTCGTTACGCGCGCGCTGAGTTTCGAAAATGCGCTTACGAATGCTGTGCTCAGCGCGATCCTGCTGTGAGATCAGCATATTGCGCGCCTTTTCACGGCACACAAAAAGGGCTTCTCTAATGGCGTAGGTGTCTGCCAGTTCATTCTCAGCTAACTGCTTAATGCTGCGTGTGTGCTCCAACCAGCTCTGGTATGTGCATGAGCTTCATTCACGTAGATTATTGGTTAATTTTTAGAACTACATAAAATTCTTCGGTCACTTACTTCCTTGGGTTCCTTGTAGGGTCTGGTTTGTACGTTATGCTGGCAGAAAACTTATTCAGGCTAAGCTGTGATAAGTCAAGCTGCTCGGCTTCTGCTTTATTTCCAATCTCCATACCGATTTTGAACTTAACTTCTTCTAAGCGACTGAGCTTCTCCCAGGCCTTTTGGCATTGATCAGCCAGTAGACGCTGATTATTCTCCACGATCGCCAATTCGTTCTTAATCTCGGTATCAGCATCATCGTAAGTGATCTCCGAACCCAGACGGCAATCACGCATCGTTAGACATTCGGCAATGACGCTGATGGGATTTTGCATGGCCTCCAACTCGCGCTCCGTGGAAGCCTTTTCCTCAGTCAGCAGGGTCATTTCGCGTTCAATGCGTTGGAAAGTCTTGGTGATGATTTCGCGCCAACGCGTCAGTTCAGAAATGCTAAAGTATCAATTAGTATCAGGAAAAATTGTTCAGACTAGACATTACCGATCCCCCAATGCCTGATTCGTCTCGTAATTGCTCCAGTCACTCTCGATGCGCGTTTCATTCCTGAGTGTCCGCGAACTGTGACGAATATCGAAGGCATCCTTGCGTCTTGCATCAGCTATGTTGCGCAATTGGTTGACTCGCGCGTTCCAATCCGACAGTGCCAAATGTTGCAAAGGCTTCTCCAACACGATCACGGAATGAGAGTTTGCCATTTCGAATTTCAAATCCTCGTGTTTCTCTTATTACAATACTGTGGGTCAAAATTTAAAATAATTTATAGAAACTATATTGAGTTTCTATTAAAATATAATACAAATATAAATTTTACGACAGCAACTCCAGATTATTTTTTTTATTAAGTAAAAAGTCAAAGCCAGCTATAAGAAAGATTTCTTGTTTAAGTTAAATTCTTCACGAAAAAGTAATTTTAGGATTTCAAACCACTGACACGTTTCCAAGGAGCTGCAATGGCATGTTTAATCAACAAAATAGTATCAAAATACCCTGCACGAGAGGGTGCATCCTGTTTATTTTATCTACAAATATATATATATATATATATATATATATATATATATATATATATATATATATATATATATATATATATATATATATATATATATATATATATATATATATATATATATATATATATATATATATATATATATATATATATATAGATAGATAGATGGATATATATAGATATATATTTGTAGATAAAATAAACAGGATGCACCCTCTCGTGCAGGGTATTTTGATACTATTTTGATATATATATATATATATATATATATATATATATATATATATATATATATATATATATATATATATATATATATATATATATATATATATATATATATATATATATATATATCGTAATTATATCACGAGGTATCTACAGGTATTACCAATTTGTACACAAAAAATGGGCGTGGTCCGCCCACTTATACAAAAGTTGTTAATATCCCATAAACGGTTCAAAATATTAATACGTAATTCCATCTAGCAGTATCTAGAGACATTACAAAAACATCTTCCCGAAATGGGCGTGGTCCGTCTACTTATACAAAAGTTGTTAAGTGGCGAAATTATAATTTTTTCAGTTACTCGGGTGTAGGGTATTTAGATTTCGGCCAGGCCGAAAACAACACTTTTACTTGTTTGTATACAAATTGGTAATACCCGTAGATACTTCGTGATAAATTTACGTGTTAATATCTTATACTGTTCAGAAGATATTAACAATTTTTGTATGAGTGGACATAACAAAGAATATTTGTGCTAAATTTCATCGCGATATCTCTTTTCGTTCTCCCGTAATCGTGATTAAACAGACAGACAGACGGACGGACAGGGCTAAATCGATTCAGGAGACGCTGAGCAAGAATATATATACTTTTCTATATCTATCTCGTCTCTTTCTCTGCGTTACAAACGGAAGAACAAAGTGAATATACCCTACTCCCTTCGGGTGTAGGGTATAATTAATATGTTAATATAGAGCATTAAAATTCGGAATAAGTTTTAATGAGTGTGTCTCAAATTTATATGAGGAGACATTATTTTGTAAATTAAGAAATCAATCAAAATTTGTGTACGTTAACTATTGTATACTTGTTCGGAAAAGGACAAACGCATTTTGTAGTTTCCCTATCGTCTATCCCTATAAAATTTCCCTATCGTCTACCTCATAAACTTTGTAGAAAAAAACCTAAACAATAGCTTTAAATTCTACCTAAATTGCAAACAAATTTGTGAACAGACAGGATTTTGATTCGGATGATACCTTTTTGTCGTTAACTTGAATCTTCATAAAAGGTAGTGCCATATAAAAAGTTGGCGATGGTGCAAAAAAGATCACAGTGCTTACATAGCTACATGAGTTTTCTAGATTGTTAAAAACTCGTTTGATTTCCTTTTACGCTCTGCAAAACATTTATATATTTTCTCTATTTTACATCTGGGATTCCTGCTTTTACAATGCAGATTACATCATTGTTTAAGCACACTTAGGGACTGGAATTAAATTTTTTTTTTCGTCAATCAAATGACTGACGAAAATCAAATTTATTCCTTCTTGCACATGGTTAAGAGAAGTGAACAATTTAAGAGAGCCAAAATTACCCCGAAAAACCTCAATCACTTGATCAAATTTTGATGAAGTTTGAGATCTGAATCAAACGTTCGAAAGCTGAACCATGGTTGCAATATAAATGCTTTTTGTAGATCGCACCAAAAGAATTTGGAAGTGTTGTACTTTTGTAGTAAAATATGCGTGCACAGAAACTTTCTGTGAACATCGTTTCATGCGTAAACTGGTTTTGCTGATAATTTCGTTATTAACCATTTAGTTTTCGTTATTAATTTTAGTCCTAGGAGATCTGCGTTCGCTTCACCGTTTTCCATTTTTTTCCTTACGATATTAGCAGAAAATTATGCAGGTCATAGAAACAACTTCCCTTAAGGTCACTAGATTGCACAATAAAATACTGAACAGGTAACAGAACGTACAAAATAACATTCCTACAAAAAATTGCCACAACGTCGAAAGAGGAAAAGTAGATAGTAGAAAAGTAGTAAAGGAGCAAATTTTGGTTTGACCAAACTTAGTTAAACGAACACGTGTAACAACGTTTCAGTCATTTTCACGAAAGAGAGAAGAAAGAGAAATGTCTGATTTTCGTCAGCCATTTGATCGTCGTTTGGCTGACCCTAATTGTCAGTAAAAGTAAACTAAAGATGTTCACGTTACACAAGGATGAAAATTTTTTCATGTGAACATGGCGAGAAAGAACAAGATGGAAAAAATATGAGGGTGAGAGCCCTCGTTTAGCCCACGTTTGAAACCCATCCTGAAATGTCAGGAAGTGTGCATTTTCAGCGTTCGTTACAAAGAAATATGTTTATTAGTTAAGTGTGAAAGGCGCATATACCAGAACTGCTATGAGCCTCCTCACATTAGTGAAAAGTTCACCCTGCGCATTTGCGTTGTTTACATTTTACCACGAAGGTGTTTACATTTGCTAGTTTGACGCTTGAGAAACCTCGTATTTTTCGAACTTTTTTACTACAGGCAATACTTTAGTTTCAATATATATATTTCATTTATAAATTTCATTTCATTTCATTTCAACATTTATAAATTTCATTATTCTTATTTATTTTTTATAAGATCATTTAAATTTGCATATACAAACATACATATGTATATAGATATTTTATTTTATGAAATACATTTATTTAAAATATTCTATTAAGGTAGCCTCTATATTCCGTGATTTTCCTCTGAAATCACGAATAATAGAGAGAAATCAACCTAATAGAGATACAAAATCAACCACTCAGCATCCCGGTTAACAGATGTTCCCGGTTGATGGAGGTCCGGATAATCGAGGTTTAACTGTATTTTCTTGTGAGAGTGTTCTTTTTCGCTTTTTGCTGAGAAACAATAACAAAACGGTGGTGCTTTGCATAAATTTGAACAAGCCCAATATGATTTTCCCCACAGATATTTTCGTCTTCGAAGGAGCAATAATTAAAAATTCTCACATGGAAAATTGAATTAATGACTCCCACACTGATTAAAAAGTTAAACAACGCATGATTCTCAATTATTAAATTATGTTAAAATGCACTTATAAATGGATTATTTTTATCTTGATTATTATATTTTAACGAGAACGGTACTGTTTGGCTGAACAGAAAAAGGCTCCAGTGAAGCAGTCAGTCTTTCGACTAATATTGTGACAATTCAGTACGAATTCGCACTTTCCCTATTTCAAAATTCTCACAGATCGAGAAATTTGTCGCTAATCTGGCAACTGTAGCTTTTATGTTCCTAACTATTGGTGTGGTCTTGAAAGAGACGACAAAAACACATTTTAATGTAGCCTACTTTACCAGTGAGTTTGTGCAAGAAAGACGGGAAATCGTTAAAGTTGGTCACGAATTTGCGAAGGACAGAAGGCAGATCAAAAACAGCAAAAAGCACAATGGCGAATCCACCAAGCACCGGTGTTGGTAAGAATTTGTCTAGAATTCTAAATTTGTTAAAATCTTTATAAATTAATCATAAATCGATATTGCTACCCAAAATAGTTTTAAACTCATAAAACAAAACAAATAGCTAATCGTTCCGTTCGACTGCATTTTCGAGCGTGGTGCTGGGTGAGTGGAGGAAATAATTGGATTTTCTAACCATGCAAGAGCTACAGGAGGCGCTCAAAGCCAAGTCTCATCGTTTTGCATGCGCAAGAAGAAAGTATTAAGGAACTAATAATCCAGCCTTAACTCGAAATTTGTTTGACCCAAGTTTTCCAATTTTAATTGCATTGTGCTTCGTCCTCTGTTCGTTTATCTGATGACGTCTGCTCCTGCCATTCTTTCGCCCTTCATCCCATCAAGACACGGTTATTATGCACTCCAGCACTTGCTACCATATATTTTGTGAGATTTGTGATGTCGGTTATATCTTGGAACAGTTGCTTAGCATATGCAAACTTGTTTTTAATTGATACACAAAGCAACAGCAGTTTCGATTTTATAGCACTCTGATGGTTTTGGTGTAGTAAAATTGAGGCCTTTGGGAATTTTGCCATTTAAACGATTTAAAAATTTCAGCAATCAGTATGTTATCAGGCACTGTTATCAGAAAATAGTCCTCACAAATTCCTGCAACCACCATTTATCTAATTTTTAGTTGGTTGAAGTTCAAGGGTAATCCTAGTAATTTTAAGCGATTCCGCCGATTAGTGGAATACAGAACAGATCCAAAACCTGGCTTATTCCGAAAACAATAAATATATAAAAATATTACTTTTTTAAGCAGAACGCTGTTAGGCCGTCAAAGCCGAATTATGCACCCCATTCGAAAAATGTTATACATGTTCGTTGTGCAACATCAAAAAAATCAATATAAGTTCCAGCTCCAGGCTATGAATCCGCTTTACAATACTAAAACTGGAATTCAATTCCACCCATCCTTTATAAATGAAATTCTTAAAGAATGGAATATTCAGAGTATGCTTCCATTTGTTTCCCCTGTTTAAGTTACAGTTATCTACTCAATTTCTCTAAAAAATTTTGACTGTTAAACAAATGATAATTGGTTAGGGAAAGAAAAGGGTCAGTTACGAGGAGTGAATTAAAACCCGAATTAGCGAGCTCCAATTCATTATTCCAATTTTGTAAATTTCGTTCTGTTTGATTGATCATCATAAGGTAAACGTAAAACAACGCAAGAGACAAGAAATTATTGCTAATTCAAAATAAGTTTTCTGAATTAGAAATGGTACTTTTTGAAATTGAGTGTTCGCAAATACAAATTACGCTTTCTCTATATTTTATATATAATTGACTTTCCATATATATACTTTAATTATATAATATAAATTCAATTATATAATATTGACTTTAATTATATAATTGACGTTTCCGAATTTAAGCCGAGACTTTTGAATTATAACTGGAAGAGGTACAGAAAATGTAACAGTACGAACAAAATTTAAAAATCTTTCCAAGTTAAACTTCGAAAATAATCTTGAGTACATAGGCCTAAACACTACTGGCTACTTCTTTTATTAAAAGTAATTTTCAGTAGTTTAGAGCTTCGTATACCCTTAAGGCGTTATACATTTGAGACCTTAATTAGAACGTCATTAGAAATTCGTCGCTCTTTCTCATTACTACAGAATTGAAAGCGTTTATATTAACGTTACTCGTTTTATAACTAGTGGAGTAAATTGTAGCATCGTTATAAACTGTAAATTGTTATTGTACCCGACATTTATGCTACCATTAATAAATAACTTATGGATTTTTTTCTGCAGTGGTCCCGAGGAATTTCCGCTTGTTGGATGAACTAGATCAGGGCCAGAAAGGTCTTGGCGATGGCACCATCTCGTGGGGTCTTGAGAATGATGATGACATGACCCTTACTTACTGGATCGGAATGATTATCGGCCCTCCTAGGGTAAAAACCCATGAACAAACTTGAATAAAAGAAGTCCTTTAACATCGGATTATTTTAGACACCATATGAAAACAGGATGTATTCACTGAAAATTGAATGCAACGAACGTTATCCAGATGAACCTCCTACGCTTAGATTTTTAACAAAAATTAATATTAACTGTATTAATCAGAGTAATGGTGTGGTAAGTTGTGATCACATTTAGGGTGACACCATCATCAGCAAAATCTTAATGGATGGCAGTTGACGGTAGTTATATAATGATCCGAAAGTTTGTGTGATGGTGTAACACGCCTCCAATCAATGTTTTTTATCTAAGCAAAACAGTTACATCATGCTTACACTTATAGGTCGATCATAGATTAGTCCCAATGCTAGCCAGATGGAACCGTGAATACACTATAAAATCTATGCTTCAAGAAATACGTAGGATAATGACATGTAAAGAAAATCTTAAATTGGCGCAACCTCCAGAAGGCACTTGCTTTTAGTTGATCACCGGTCGCAATTTCGCCGTTGCCGCTGCCACCTCGATTGACTGCAACTCCACGGCTGCATGGATTTTAAACAGCTGTCATCATTGTTTACGTCGCCGTTATCGACGCCCCGTCACCCATAGCAAGAACGTGTTATAATTATCTCTAATGCAAAGCAACCATCAGTGAAATAAAGTAACATTTAAATTTAAAGTATATACAAAACAGTGTTAAAATAAAATATTACAAAGTAAAGAAACACTAACAAAAACTATTGATATACTAATTTTTATTAAGGCCTGACAGATGGATACTTTTACAAACAATACTTTAACTTTCTTGTATTCTCTTGTCTATTAAGCGATTCGCGCGAAAAGCTAAGAAGGTGAAGGAAAGCGTGCGGGATTACAAATTCCGATTAAATCTGCAAAAAAATACGGAGAATTCTTTAGTTTGCGAAAGAGAATTCTCATAGAATTGACGTTTTCACCTTGGGCTAAAAAATGGGTATAATTGTTTTTCAAATGTGTTTCAGCTCACACTTAGGTTTTATTGGTATTAGTAATAGTATTATTTGGTAATATATCTTCTGAAAACTAATGTGGCAAAATTTAACAATTATTCTATTTAATGCTCGTTGCTTTCATTTAATTAAAAACTCAATAGCTGTTTTTAGCAGGTGAAATCGTATAATTCACAACTACCCAACTTCCTGAACATTTAGATGTTTAATTGCCAGTGCGGCATTCCAGATGTTTACTTTTCCTTGGGAACAAATACAATTTTTCTCGTTTTCAACGTGGACCACTTGTGACGCTTAATGTAGTAGGAGATTGCTGTTAAGAATGTAAGAATGGCAACGACTTTAATAAGCATCTGCTTTCGTTGGTCATGCTCGGGCTCTGAAGTCCACTTCAAGAAAGTGCAAACATCCTTAGCCAGCTGACTAGCTGTGGCAGGAGTGCCATCGGCATATTCAATGACCTATAAGTACAAAACGGGTGTGACATAATCTATTTATTTTTTTTTCGTGAAACCTCACCTCATTGTATAAAACTTGAGCCATCGAAATTGCTCCACCAGCGAAGTAGGGATTAAAATATTGTCCATCGCGTAATACAATACCAGCAGGTGCGTCAAAATAGCCCGTCAACAATGAGAACACATAATCTTCGCCTCCCTTGCGAGCAGCAACGATATAGCTTAGATCAGGTGGGTACGCACCATTATTCGCGGCACGAGCCGCTTCCTCGTTAGGATATGGGGATGGGAAGTAATCAGACAACTTTCCAGGACGTTCGAAATAGTTGCCAGTATCGTCAGGACCATCGCGTACCTACACGAAAAAACGTGCACTGAGAAGCCAGTGGTACAATTCCAACATACCGTAATCTGCTCAGCTTCAGCCTTAGCTTCTGCTTCCGTGTGTGTTACGCCCACCAAGTTGCGATAAGCAATATATCGCATGGAATGGCATGCAGCACATACTTGCTTGTAGACCTCGTAACCACGGCGAACACTGGAAAAAAGGCGGATAAAAAGCTGTCATCCGGTCGTGTTTTGCAATTAAAACCTTTGATGGTCTAAGGAGGCGATTAAGCCCTTGTGGCTCCAAGGCATAGAGGCTGGGTGGACTTCAGTGCCGGACGCTTCAACAGACTGATCCAGCGCAAAGATTAGAGCGCCAACACCGCCAGCAATTACGCCGACAGATGTTAAAAACTGCAAGAAGAACATAGAATTTTACTCATGCTAATACTCCTTGGAAACCTGTGATGCAGTAAAATAAAAAAGCCCCCGGTACATGGCATAGCACAATAGATTTCTTATTGTACGTAGGTACGCTATGTGGCGAATCAGACTTTTGAGGTTATATCTATCATCGCCCGATAAAATTACACAAAGGCTTCAGTTTATTCCGCTTACCTTTTTATGGCCTTTAGTCCAAGTTTTTGTTGTTGACAATTTATTGATCTGTAAACGAAACGAGGAAAACGAGAAATGGATATACCGATAAATGAGTTAACACGAAGAAAAAATTTCGTTACATAATAAAGGAAAATATACATGAGATATATTCTTGGGCTCAGTTTTACCGCACATATGAAGAATATTCATTAGAATCCATACAAAACCAAAAATTGGATTTTTCAACAGTAATTTCAGCATTTTACGCTGTTGAAGCCTACGAAGAATGCAATTGGAGTGATTTCTCAGTCACAGCATTCCTTGGCACTGAAGTTCCTGAATTCATCCGGGGTTACTATTCAAATACCTGCTGTAGGTTGAAAGGTGAGTTGGATTTAACCAGTTTAGAACCGCAGATCCTTCCCAACGTCGCTGCCATGGTAGCTAAAGGTAATGACCGACTTTTTAGAGTATCAAGGAAAGTTCAGAACTGGCTATACGGATGGTCCAGCGTATGTTGCCATCTATATAGGAACAATTCTTCTTATGAGATTTTGTTAGTACAATTGGTCCCCGGGAAAAAATCCCATTGGCATTTTAATTTACATGGCATTTTTTGGTCCGATAAACCTCAAGATGTTAAATATTATTACTCTACACCTTCGTGGGTAGGGTATGTTTTTATACAGGGAGAGGGTATAAAAGGCTTTAATTCTAAGAATTTAGAACACGAATTCTAACTCCAAGTTGCAGCCAGAAATTAAATTGAGTTTTCACACACTAATCTATATTTGCAAGTCATTGAAAATTTTTCCAATAGGAACTAACGAAAAAGAATAAACTTAAAATGCATATTCAACTTTCTGCTTACTTTCTAATGAAAATGATTGCTGGCTTGGTGTCAACGCTTTAAGCGAACCCAACATTTTTTATCAATAAAATAGTTCCATTAAAATTACCTATTATAATTAAAAAAAATAGCGACTGAACGCCCCTAGTACAACTGTATTATAAACAAAGGTAGGTAGATATAAGCTCCGATTTACGTTTTGTAGTTCCTTCTGTTCGAAATGCAAAAAAAGAAAAATAAGATAATAATTGACGTCGCTACTGTCAATCGCAGTACTGCCCGAAATAAGCGAACAAACTAACTACAAAAATTCGACTTGAATATCCCTGGCGTGCTAGTCATCGTCAGTCGTTCTTGATTAAATTTGTAGAATATAGTTGAATCCTTCTGGCGGAATATCGTGGTCGAAAAAATGTCTGTTCGAGTTATCAACGATGAAGCTAATTTCCAAACGGAGTTGTCTGCGGCCGGGGTACGTCTCGTTGTGGTCGATTTCACAGCAACTTGGTAAGAACTAAACTTCTGAAATGCTTGCACTTATTTTAATATATGTATGTACATATGCATAATTGATCGCATAGGTGTGGGCCATGTCAAAGAATTGCTCCTCACTTTGAGTTACTACCAAATAAATACCCCAAAGCGATTTTTCTCAAGGTCGATGTGGACAAGTGTCAGGAAACGGCGGCAAGCCAAGGAGTCTCCGCTATGCCTACGTTCATCTTTTATAGAAACAAAGTACCATGTTTTTGCAATGTCCATAGCTTAAAATAAAATTATTCATTCTAGATAAAAATTGATCGTATACAAGGTGCCGATATAGCGTCATTGGAAGCAAAAATACAGGAGCATATTGGCACAAGCGATGCTGACGAAGCATGTGAAGACTATGGACAGGGCTTAGTAATTAACAAAAATGTTGCTGTATTTCCTAAGTAATTAAATGTGAATGCGTTATTTTAGATGGAACTGAACACTTTTATATCCAAACAAGAGTGTGAGTGCCTCAATGAATCCGATGATCATTCCATGGACCACTGCTTGTCTCCTAATGGTGGCTACTTGCAATCAGACTGCGACGAACAGTTGATTTTATCCGTCACTTTCAATCAACTAGTGAAAATTCATTCGATTAAATTCAAAGCTCCCCCGCAGATAGGACCAAAGGAGATAAAACTGTTCATTAACCAACCCAGAACAATTGATTTTGACATGGCGGAGTCGATGACCAGTGTACAGAATATGACGTATGTATTTTGCACTTTTGCAAAAATGCCTTCTTCATTTTTATTTTGTTCAAGTTTGGATCCTCAGGACTTGCAAAGTGGGCAGCCTGTGAATTTACGCTATGTCAAATTTCAAAATGTCCAAAATATTCAAATCTATGTTAGAAATAATCAATGTGGAGGCGATGTTACGCAAATTGACTACTTGGGATTTATTGGCTCCCCACTAATGACAACGAAAATGACAGACTTCAAGCGCGTTGCTGGAAAAAAAGGTGAAAGCCATTGAAAAACTTCATTTGGACTATTACGAAACTTAAGTTTATATTTCTTTTTAACACATATTGAAGTAACAAGTTTCTCAATTAATAAATTTCTATTTGACCTTTGTTGGCTTTTAAGTTATACGAGATAATAGTGGATAGAATTTATCTGAATTTATACTATTAAAGTTGAGCTCTATAATCAGTTCAAGGGGAAAATTGGGTTATATAAGGAACTGCAAACCTGAAGAAGTAGGACAGCATGGTCGAAGTGCAATATCTCCTAATTCATACATACACACAAAGGTATTTTTATGGTTATATACACAATTTACTAAATGGTGGCTGCCTCATTGATGAAGATAAGGATGTTCGCATCATAAGTTTCGACTGTTTTGCAGGAAGGAATGATTGATGAAGAATTCAGTTCATAATTTTTAAATAAATTTTTGACTACTGCTGTAATTTAAATTTTATTAGGTTTTTAAAATAATACTTCAAATTAGAAATAGTTAAATTTTGTCCCATGTTACCATTATGGCTTTTATTATCGATAAAGGTGAAATTTTGAATCAAATCTCATTAGAATCGTTCGCTAGTCCTTAATGCCTTGGTGAAAAGTTAGGATTCTGCGACCGCCGCAATGTTTTTTCTCGCAGCCGCCTTGATGGAAAATTTTCGGCGCAGGGCCTGAAAATCAATCGATTGTCATAATAGCAAGCGGTAGCATGATGCATGATTTTACCATAATATCGGTTCTATTTTCTTGCCCACATTGTTAAAAGCACAGTTAACGAGTTATCTCTGCTCAAAAGCGTGTGTGCATCGTACAAATCTGACATAATTTATCTCTGGTACGAATATGAACAAAGTCCAAATTTGTCATTTCTAAAGTGTTATGACTTCCACGGGGCTGCTGGTGGTTTCAAACATTAAACAAATAAGACAATCCTTATGTGGAATTGAAAATTATGTAAAGAATTTATATATTCATTTCAATATTCCCTCAACAAGGGTGAATCCACTTCCAACATGGGGCAAAATTATCTCCAATTTGTATGCGGATGTTGCTGGAGACAACTTGAAAATAGACTTACGTGTGCTAGTAGGGCCGCTTCGATGCCAAGAAACGCCATTGAGTGCGTTTTCTCAGCTGAAACCCGTCAATATGATTTTTTCGGATGCCTACTACCCCGACATCTGTGAGAAACTTCGATCGCATTTGAACATTCCAAATTCACCCATCTATCTTAACAATGGCTGCACTCCCACAATGGATATAGAAGAACGGCAGATTATTGAGCAGGAGTATAAAACCTACGATACAGTCGTTCTGGGAGGCACGTTTGACCGCATCCATGCAGGGCATAAAATTCTTTTGACACAAGCCGTGCTCCGGACTTGTAGACGTCTCGTGGTTGGCGTTATGTCAGAAAATTCGATAAAAGGTAGGTAAAATGGGAAAATTAAAAAAAATTTTTTCTAATGTAATTTTTAGGAAAGACACTTTGGGAATTAATTCTGCCTGTACAAGAACGTATTATACAAGTGAAGAACTTCTTAACCGAAATAGATTCGACTCTAAAGTACGATATTCAACCCATTGAAGACCCTTTTGGACCAACAAAAAGCGATCCCGACATGGACATGATAATAGTAAGCGCAGAAACACTACGTGGCGGACACAAAGTCAACGAAGTACGAGCCAAAAATGGCTTAAAGCCTTTGGAAATATATTGCATTGACTTATTGGAATTTAGCGCGGCTGATGGACCAAAAGAGTCCAAAGTAAGCTCTAGTAACGCACGTCTTGACTTATTAGGTACACGAATAAGAGAACCGGAAGTAAGTAGATTTAATCTAAATTTATTATCCTGCCTTTACTTTCTTGTCGTGTTCATATAGCCAAGGCCTAATCTGCCTGCGAAACCCTATATTGTTGGGCTTACTGGCGGTATCGCTTCAGGCAAAAGTAAGATGGCAAAGCGCTTTATGAGTAAAGGTGCGTACGTGTTGGATTGTGATAAAATTGCACATGAATTATATAATCCTGACGAGGTTTGCTACAATAAAATTGTGCAACATTTTGGTAGAGCTATTATAGGCTCCGACAGAACAATTGATCGCGCCAGGCTTGGTGCAATTGTATTTAGTGATGCGACAAAGCTGGCTGCGCTTAATAATATTGTTTGGCCAGAGTTAATGTTGGAAGTCAAGCGTCGTATTAAAAAGGCATATGAGCACAATAGCTCTCTAAAGGTGGTAATTGTAGAAGCAGCTGTTTTGCTGAAGGCTGGCTGGGAAACGGAGTGTCACGAATTGTGGTCAATGATCATACCGCCAGTAGAAGCGATTAAGCGAGTAATGCAGCGTAATCAGCTCACTGAAGAGGAGGCACAAAAAAGAGTCTCTAGCCAATTGGACAACACCGAAATCGTGAGAAAATCTAACGTAGTATTTTCTTCCCAGTGGAGCGAAGAATTCACCCAGATTCAAGCCGACAGAGCGTGGCAGAAGTTGATCTCTGAGTTATAGAGGAGTTTATATTAGCGAAATTATGTAAAATACTTGGTGTTGGAATAGGTAATAACTCAGAGATGTTGGATTTGGTTCCTGGAAGGTCTTCGTACTGTATAATCAGGAATTATGTCGGGATATACGAATTAGGTAAATTTATTCCTCTTTATAGCAACTGTAAGAGTTTCACCACCAGACATAGTCCAAAGACACGAAAGTCATTTAATTTTTGTACCAATTATATTGGTTAAAAAGTAAAGAGAATGTGTGATGTATTTTACCAGACTTTTCTGATTCTTATCAATTATTTATAGAAGTATTTTTATCTGCAAGATTTGTGGTTTTGGCTGGCGTGTTCGTCGGAGTGTTGAAATTTTTTTTGCTTGGAAAAGAGTTGAAACTTTTGTATTTGGAGTAAATAAATACAATCGACTTCAGAAAATTTTAGTTATTCAAATTGTCTTCACTTACTTTAATGTACTGTCTTAGAACATGTCTAGGGGAGATAATTCGTTCAATTCTAATTCAATTAACCCTCGCAATGTTAACATTAACATCATGTATTGACTAACTTCTGTCATAGAGTTTCTGTAACGACCTGTACGGCATTCCAACAGTAGTGCTTTTGCATAAAAGAATTCTAAAGTAGATTAAACTCGTTCCAATAGAATGTAAAGCCAGAGAGTTTATATAAACTATCTTAAGAAATTTTCATTAATTCTCAATATTTTTTTATTCCTTGAGTTACATTCTACAATCTAATTAGGATGTGTAAACAACCCGAAATCGTTGCCAACTCGACGCAAGCAGGCCGCGATTATCTCTGACGCAAAACACAATAACAAATTTGACAGTTCAAAAATCTGAGAACGCTCGCGTTCAGTTCTAGCATTAATATATTTCATCCTGGTGGTCGGTTACCATTTTTAAAGTGAAAAATTTTTATGCTGCATCTGAGCGGCACATTCTTTCTTTCTTACTTCTTGTACTACCACGAGCATTTGTTTTTTTGCTTAAATCTGTTGAAATCATCCCGTTTTCATCTCAACAAAAGAGCTGCTTCCAAAAAGCAGTTTTTAAAACATTAGCTAATACTTGTCCTGAATGCGTTTTATTAGATCTGCCCAGTTGTAAAGGATGGATGATATTTACCACCAGACTAGACGTATTTTACAAGAAGTCGAAAAATGTTTCCAAGAGCTATTAATGTTGACGGAAGCTCAGCTTATATTGGAGGTGGAGAATGCAATCAAGATGAAAATCGCAACAATAAATTCGTAAGCTACACATCTAACACAACACAATAAGAATAATTTATGTCTTGCTTCAGCAATTGCGACCGCTTGGATGTTCTCCTTTACAAAGTACCTGTATCTCAACGACAAAGTGCCAAGATACGAGTGGACCAGTTGAAGTATGACGTTCGGCATATAGAGGTTTGCAATTGAAATTATAAGCGAATAAGTTATTCAAGTAGCGCCTTCTACTAGAATTCTATGGGAATTTACATACAAAAGAAACAGCGTCGGCAAGTGGAGGTCGCAGAACGGGAGCAGCTTCTAAACCACCGGTTTACAGACAGCGACGAGACTCGCGTGGAGATTGACTACGCGTTGCAACAACACACTCAAATGGGAAACGTCCATCGGGGTGTTGACGAGATGATTTCAAACGGTGGCAACATTTTAAGTAGCCTCATTAACCAGCGTGAGGTCCTAAAACGCACCCAGAAGCGTATGTTTAGCATTGGAAGTACGCTTGGTCTGTCGAACCATACGATGAGACTCATCGAAAGAAGATTTACTGAGGATAGATACGTCATGTTATGCGGCATGCTTGTAACCCTCCTGATTATTGGGCTCGTCATATATTTCGTCTTACTCTAGTCCATGGAAAGAACTTACAAGCTACGATTAACACACAGCAAAAAAAGTAAAATTCCATATTTAGCTATTATATGAATGTATGCAATATACAAAACCATTTCTACCGATGCTTAATTTTTTTATTGATGTGACCACCTTTCTTTGCTGTAATTGTGGAGCTGCCGAGTTTACTTTTGGCATTCCCACTAGTAATACTTGCATCCTTGTTTACACTACCATCACGCTGAGGAGTTAACGAGTAATCTAGAGAGTTATATGATTTAATCACTGTGTTTTCTAAGTCTATAACTCACCGTCTATGTCATCTTTACCGGCGCTTTTTATTGATATTGTGCTATCATGAGCCGTTGTTATATTCTGACTGTTACTCACAATTTGGTTATCACTTGAATCTTCGTTGGTTATAGAATCTGACTCACTGGCGCGATCAGCTGAAAATACCAGAATCTCAAACGTTATCAAGGATTTTTTACAAATGCACTCATACGGTTGCATATGGCCATTGAAGTGATGCTTGATTTAGAAAAGAGTCGCTCTGCCTCTTTAAATTTCCGATTTCGCTTGTCGGCTTTGGAGTTCGTCGCTTTGTTGGTTGAAAGGTAACGCTCCCATCCTCGAATTATGTTGCCGCATAATTGAGTGTCCTCAAGGTACGAACCCTCGAAAGCATAAATCTGTCTCTCCAAATTAGCGAGCTGTTCCTGTAAGATGAAGCAGAGTCCGTTACTATTCACTGGAACGTATAAATTCTGAATATTACTGAAGTCTCTGCCTTTTTCCTGATCAAATCCGCTAATTCAGCGCGGGTATCAATACTTGTAGACTTTGCACCTGAGTTGCTTTTGAATGATTTACGTTGCTTTGAAGTATTCGTTTCAATATTTTTAGTGGTTGGTGAATTCATGTTAGAGAAATTTACAGATGCAATACAAATTGTTTATAGGTCCTTCTTAGCGGTGGTGCAAAATATTTCGATTCGATTATTTTTTTATATACTTCCAAAATATTTCCTACATCCATAGTTGCAAAGCATAAACTTTTGTAGTAATTTTAGTATATTTGTTCATAGAATGGCATTTATTTTATAGCACGGTGTACATATTTAAGTACGAAAATACTTTCAAGGCTTCGTTGTTGATGCCCTCGATTGTACCATAACAAAGCTATGTAGATAAACCTGCGCTAAGATAGCAGCGTTGCTGAAAAATCCAACAACGCTACAAAATGGAATTGAACCACAGAGTGGCTCAGATCATTGAAAATATATATCTTGAAGTATATAAGCCAGCAACGTTGCTGAAACTAGTAAACAGCTGTTTTTCATGGCATGTAGGAATATAGAATTTTGGTTTCACGCTGTTAGTATGAAAGTTCGCGGGTGAGAAAAATCTGAATATTCTAAATGATTCTACATAATTTTAGAAATTTCGGTGCGGTTGTCATCTTCGGCACTCACTTAGTGTAGAAGGTATAAGGACTCGACATTTAAGTCGATATGAAATCTTTAAGTCGCGTAAAGGCGACGATAATCCGTAATGCAGTTCAAACGGCATGAAATTTACTTCCTATAGATATTTAAGGAATAATTATTGCAATTTGTAGCCACTTTTATATTAACACTGTATCCTAGGATCCACACGTGCAAGTGCAAGTTCGAAAAACTCAACCCATTCACACTTTTTCCCTAATACACTCAGACTTTGGTAACTTTCAAGGCTACTGGCAAAGAAATTTGCTTGCCAGTAAATTTTTAACACAAGCTGCAAATGAAATGTCAAAAGCGGAGAAAGCAGTAAATTTTGTTTTTGACTTTTGGTAAATCCTATCAGGGTTGCATTATTTCATTATTGCAATTGACATTATTACTAACGTAAAAATATGTATGTAGAGTATAACTCTAAAATAATTTAACTGTAGATATAATTTAATGTAAAAATATTGTAAAAATTGTTAGGTGCTTGTTATGAGAACGTGTACTTTCTCATGTGTGTATGTGCTGTTCTGGCGTGGAATTGGGGCGGGGGTTTAACTGTGTTGCATGCATATATTGTGTGTGAGAGAGATTATGTGGAAGTTGGTTTTTAGTGTGGGTTATTAGCGTGTTGTGTGCTTATTTAGTGCATTAATTTGGGTTGGGATGTATTCCACGGTTACGCTAGCCGGTGTGTTTCCTTTTTTTCACTTCTCCATTGTATTTAGTGTAATATTTTTCCTTACCTATTTTTTCTAATCGTGTATTTTTCTAAGAATTGGTAATAATTGTTTTTGGTTTGGTAGAGGACGGTGGGGTGTTTTTTATATAGTGTGAGTAAACACAAATTTAGTTTTTTAGATGACATTTAGTAAGTTCACAAGTGGGATTTTTGTCATTTGCCCTGAATTTTATCATCTGGTTGCTTTTTTTAAAAACAATTGACATAGGAGTCTTCAGATATGTTTTTAAATTAGATTATCTGTGCTCAACATTTCGACTTGCGTCTGGAGACATCGCGTGGTATGAATATTCGCATGATTATTGGAACCGAGCTTACTTTGTTATTGCTTGAATATGTGATTTTTTCAGAATTAAGGACATCTTAGACTACCCTGAATACATTTAGAGGAAGCGTGGAAGCTGCATTGGTTCTTCATATACTATATATACTACATCTACGTTTCCTTGGTGTTCTTGCGGCCTTGTGAGTATAAAAATGTGTATTATTTTATTGTGCCTGATGTTTCAAAACATTATATGTTAATTAGGATGTGCAGAGGGAAGATATAATTTAAGTTTCCTGGGATTTGCTATCCAAGTGTGTGTTAAGTTTCTTTCACTTGAGAGTGTGCGCTTTCAGGCGGCTTCCAACTTAATGTGTTTACTACCTAGTGTGTTTTTTTTATATACATCACTGTCACTTTGTTTTATTGACAGAGAATTGTAAATTTATTATTGTTTTTTATTTATCAGAGTAAAGGGGGTCAGGATTTTTCCCGGGATTTTTGTGTCATAATTTTGACTGCGGAACTAAAGGTTTTATTTTGAATGAGAATCTAAAGTATATTATATATAACTAAAGGTTTTATTTTGAATGTGAATCTAAAGTTTTTTTATTGTTTTCAGTTTGTCGAGAAGAAGTGGTCAAAGGGCTATCACGAGGATTTTTGGTATCGTGTCGTGCTTTGGGAACTGCGAGTTTCAGTAAGTATAAATGTAAATATTTACGTAATAATCAGGATAGAGGGGGTCAGAGGAATTTTTCCCGGGGATTTTGTGTCATAATTATGATAAGAGGGTCTAGATTTTTCCTTATTGAATGAAAAACTAAAGCATTTTATTTGTAGAATGAGAATCTAAAGTTTTTTATTGTTTTCAGTTTGTCGAGATAAACGTGATCAGAGATATTACGTAAATAAAGCGCGAATTTCTTCATGTATCGTTCGCATATATATCGCCTGGAGAGGGGGTTGCCACGAGGGGGTTGTGATTCCGGGATATTGGCCACGTTGTTGTTGGATTTTTATTTAGATTTGTACGGGGAGGAATTATTTGAGCAATTGGGAATTGTTTTTTACTGGAAATAAGTGGATGATTTTTTGCTCTACGTGCGAAAAGATGTGATTAGGAGACTTCAAAAAGAAGTTTGAAGATTTGACTAGTTTGAAAGTTACGTTGGGGGAAGGACAGGCAGGTCTTGGTTGGAGCTATAAAGGTGTGTTACGGGGGGAAAGGACCATTTAATTTCTGGATATTTTGTTAGTGCGGTCGGAAAAACGTTTGTATTTTGCAACCTACAGAAAGCCAATGAAGTCAAAGAGGACTTTGAATTATTTGTCCAGGGATAAGTTCTCGTAGAAAGTATCGACTGTGAGCCAGTTTATAACAAAGATTTTGAGGCGTACGTCAAATAGGTTTTTGATGCAAGATATAGCTTTCAGAGAAGAGCAGTTTTATGTAAACATGTATCCGCAGGTCATGGTTGCAAGTTTATTTAGGAAAGCAATCACAAAACATATAGTGGATTTAAAGGGATCTGGTAGTGGATGGGTAACGAATAGATGAAGGAACGTGTGGAGATTTTGAATGTTTTTATGGGGAGGTTCAGAGAGTTCTTTTCGGTGGATGAGATGGTGTCTGTGTGTGAGTCAAAAGTGCCTGTTTCATCGGTCGGTGGGGTTCGCGCCCGTATAATTATGGTAAACGGACCAGAAAGTATAACACGGCTGGTGTAAGCGGTTTAGTAGGGTTGATGTGTCGAGAGTATAAATTGGGCTGGCCCTCAATTTCAAAAGCTCCCCTAGAGCTTTTTCAGAGATTGGGTGTGTCTCTACGTGATAAGGCTATGTCAGAGGTAGCAGGAGCCGGTGGTGGTCTCGAATATGTTGTTTATCTGCTTTGTTGTTTAGACTGCGATAGGTGTTTCTTCATATGTGGTGTAGGTTTAGCGTCGGCAATTCTGGCAGATGTGAAAGAGAGAAGGGATAGCGTGATGTCACAACATGTAAGGGCATATGGTCATAACGTCGGTGATCAGATGGTGGCAATGCGAGGAGTTAAGGGTTTGCGTCCAGGTTTTCAGAGATCTGTACTCAGCTTATGGTATGGAATGCAGTTTTGAAAGGATTCCCGACAGTTTCTTCAGTTTTGTGTCAGACATAACCCGGTGATGTGTGGAAGGTTTGAAGGAGAAAGGAAGACCTGGAAGTGCAGGTGAGTATCTGTGAAGATAACTGATTTCACACAACTTATGATTTTATATTGCAGTGTGGGGTGTGTCGAGACCTTCCCGTAAATAAAGGCACATAAAGAAGGCTAGGTTGTGAGTCGTGGAAACTTTAGTGTAGAAATTAATCATAAGAGTAGAAATAAGAAACTGTTAATTATTATTAGAGTAAAACAGGAGGCTGTTTTATGGGGTCATAATATTGTGAAAAATCTTAAACTAAAATGATTGTGTGTTAGCATAAGTGTTGGGAGAAATTATGTAGACAAAGATTATTTATTTGTAAAGGGAACAATTCTATATTAAAGATGGTTGTGTTTATGCGTAAGGGTTAAGTGAAAATAGATATTGTGAAGAATTCAACGATGAGTAGTTGTATGTAAGGAAAAATATGTTGAATATGCAGGTTGAGTGAATCAAGAAAGGAAAAATGTATGGGTATTGATTGTAAACAGCGAGTAATTAAGCAAGAGGGGAAGAAAATAAATTGAGAATTTTGTCTTAAAGTAAGATTGTATCTTAATATCAGATTGTGTCTCGGTCTGAGCAAAGCAAAAAAAGTTTTTTATGAAATACACTCCAATAAAATATAAGATAAAAAAGTAAATAGGGCAAGATAAAGACAAAAGTTTTTATAAGAAGAAACAGCAAAAATAGACGATAAAAAACGGGAAGGGCAAAAATGAAACAAATATGGAGCGAAAGTGAGGTGCAGATGACATGGACTATGAAGGATATTGGGGTGATAGTATGTTGTGAATTTGCCTCTAAGAAATCTGCACTGAGCGAATAAAAGCAAGCATATCGAAAAGTTTTTGGCAATTAAAGAAAAGTTCAAATTAAATAATCCGGAGAAAACTAATTAAGTAATTACTGTCGACAGTATTCTTTCTTCATTCACTGAATCTTATTCAATAAATGATAATTTTTTAATAATAATTTTTAATTTTATGAAAATATATATAATATACGACGTGCAACTTTCACAATATCCCTTCTAAAAAAATATTTTTGTAAGGGCGAATGTGTACAAAAAACCGCCCTGGTTTAGGCAAATATATCAGGCAAGCAAAAACTAAATTTTTAATTCTGTATAAAAAATTTTTTCCAGTGACATTCGACAAGGCTGTTGTTTCGTAATGACAAACCTGCTATTGAAGCGGTTTGAAGAGTTTGAAGATAATGCTTAGTACTTTATATGTAATTTGCAGTTTAAGATTTCCAAAGAAATATGGATGTTATTATTGCATGCGCCACTGTCTCAAACATTTTCTCTTTAAACTCGCCCCCCTCAACTAACCCTTTTGGCAATAAACTCACACACAAAAATTGCTGCGGGCAGCTGAAGTGAGACATTTTTTGATCGAAACTCATTTTGCTGTAGTAGCAAAAGGTAGTAGCATATTTAAATTGCGATAATGTGCTACTATTACCCACACACATTTTGATATAGTAGCACATTTTCGCAATGTTGCACATTTTTCGTTGTAGCACATCTAAGTTGTAGCACATCTACGACCAAACAAAATTTTAGAGCCGCAGAGGCAATATATAGCACATATATAGAAGCACATTTTGCCCAAAACCAGTTTTGCATTGTAGCACATTTTTCGTTGTAGCATATCTGCGGCTATGGCCAAACAAAATTTTAGAGCGGCAGAGGCTATATATAGCACATTTAATTTAAGCATTTAGTGGAGCACATTTTGCCCAAAACCAGTTTTGCATTGTAGCACTTTTTTCGTTGTAGCATATCTGCGGCTGTGGCCAAACTAAATTTTAGAGCGGGAAAGGCTTTATATAGCACATTTATTTTATGCATTTAGTGGAGCACATTTTGCTCAAAACCAGTTTTGCATTGTAGCACATTTCTGGTTGTAGCATATCTTTTCACATTTTTTGTTGTAGCACATCTGAGGCTACGACCAAACAAAATTTTAGATCGGCAGAGGCTATATGTAGCACATTTAATTTTGCATTTATTGAAGCACATTTTGCCCAAAACCAGTTTTGCATTGTAGCCCTTTTTTCGTTGTAGCATATCTGCGGCTATGGCCAAACAAAATTTTAGAGCGGCAGAGGCTAAACACAAAGGAAAACCTTTTTTTTCCAGATATGTGTCGGACAGTTTTGGCGTTTTATATCTCATAGTTTCGATTGTATTCTATGCTTCGATTTATAAAGAGAAATATTTCTAGATACAATCACATAAAAATCTCTACACAGCTTTAGATATTGTTATCTTGATTAATTTTGTGTTATTTGGAATCCCTGTTAAGAAATTCATTCGAATAAATTAGAAAGGATTTCCAAAAACTACACCAAATTTGCCATTATTAAACTTAAGTGTCCCAATTACATGCCTCTGTATGATAGATATCAAACGGAAGCATCTTGAGCCACCTTCGTTAAAATCAGAAAACAATGTTTTCTTTAATGTTGGTTTGTTTGAAGCTGTCCAACTTCTTCCAGATGTATAACACTCCCAGAGATTGATGATGTCAACGTCTATTTTTCGAAAGTACCCTTAAAATTAATTATGAAATTTTTCATAATTTTGACTGAGGAACTAAAGGTTTTATTTTGAATGAGACTGTAAAATATATTAAACTTAGAATGAGAATCTAAAGTTTTTTATTGTTTTCAGTTTGTCGAGAAGAAGTGTTCAAATGATGACATAATGAACATCTACAAAATAATCTACACTACCTTCGGTTATGATTGCGACATAGATGAAAACATTAAAAACCTCCCATTATTTGCAACAAAGGTACTCAGAAACTGCATAAAGAGATACTTGTACAACAATACCACGTTACCCACAAACATACAGGCACTACTGGCAGACATAATGTAAACACCTCACAGTTACAATTGCACAAATTCAAGATATGGTTTTAGTGGGATTGCGATTCAGGGTTTTTGGCTACTTTATTATTAGACTTTTATTTAGAGTTGTATAGGGAAGAGTTGTTTGAACAATTTAGTATAGTCTATTACTGGATATATGTGGATGATTTTTTGATGTATGTGCCAGAGGGTGTGTATGGAAGCTTTATACAGAGATTTAAAGAACTAACAGGTATAAGGCTTTCGATGGAGGAGGAACAGTCAGGGTTTAGTGGGGTTTATGATAGTGTATTGCAGGGTGAGAAAACTATTTCTTTTCTAGATGTATTAACAGTGAGATCAGAGAGAATGTTGACTTTTAAAATCAGATTTTCAGTAGGTTTTTTCTTTTTCCGACGTATTTTCTTTGATGTTTTAGTTTTTTTCACATATATTGGCGCAGGAGTTTTATAATAATAACCTTATTAATAAATTAGTCTGCTTCATTTATTAAGGTCAGTCTTTTTTGGATAGCAACTACTGGATATCAACTAATTAAAAGTGCAGTAGTGTAGCAGAGGATAAGGCAACGTTTGGTATGTAATCTTGTGTATATTAATTGGCCTCAAGTATTTCTTCCATTTTAGAGTAAAATAAGCGATTGCCTGTGATGTAGTAAAGGATAAGGCAACGTTTGGTATGTGATCTATATGTATATTAATTGGCCTTAAATGTCTTTTCCATTTAGAGTAAATTAAGCAATTCCTTTGGACCACCAAAAAATTTTTTACACCACCGTTTTTGGATAATCTACGAAGACCCCTTTGAAGTTCTGCCCGTTTTTCGATTTTCCTTTCTCTTCCATTCATCTTCGGTGTATTTTGGGTAAAGAATATTACTTTTATATATTTAGAATCTGAAGTTTTTAATGTAATAATTTCTTCAGCGTGGATCTCTCCGTTCATTCCTTGAAGATGCGTCGCGCTCATATGCCGGAGAGCAACAGGCTGCCCACCGAGTCAGGTAGCGCAAAGCGTCCTTGTTTGGTAAGATCTTCTTCAACTTTGTCCTTAGAAAAATTAGCTGAAGTGTTGGTTGAGGGCACTGGGGAGGAATCGTGCACTGCAGGTGTCGCTCCAATAGGTTCAGGGTCATGTGATGGAAATGGTGTTGAAGTGGTGGGGGTAGGTGGCGCAGAATCTATGTTTGAAGATAGCGGAGAGGATTGCGAGGGTTTGTTGGAGCGTCCTATTGAGGATGTTTCATATTTTTTACCAAGGATGATAGAAGGGGGTTTTTTGAATTTGACTTCGGACACAGTCCCCCCGGCAGTTGAGGTTTTATTGAGTTTCCGTCCACGCTTTTGTCCACCAGGTCGGTTTAATATGCATGAAGGGATCGAGGCTTGTGTATTTCTTTACGATAAGGCAGTGATGAATGGGTTTAATCCTCAAAATTATTTTGGTGATAGAGTCAAATATATAAGTGAGGTTCTGATGTCAGAAATGACAAAAGGAGGTCAGCCTTCACAACAGGATAAGATTTTGGCTAGGATGTATAGTGAGACCAGGGAGTTTCTTAAAGGTAATGAAGATATGGTTTTAGTGAAGAGTGATAAGGGAAACAGTTTGGTGTTAATGAGCACGGGTTTGTATGAGAGTAAAATGCTTGAATGTATAGGGAGTTGTATAGACAGGAGGGTGTATAAGTTGTTGGAAGGGTCCTTTAAGAGTTATCGCATGTCCATAAGGGAGGATTTTTTAAAGTTACGTAAGCGGTTGTTATACCCCCGTTACATTGTGATTTCAAAGTCTGGTGGGGAAAAGGAAGTGAAGCCGCCCTACATGGATTATAATACGTGGTTTGTGTTAAAAGGGTTCAAGGATTCGTTGGTTATGTTGTCTTATTTATATGGGGTGGTGAAAACGCATAAAGAGGGGTTTCCATGTAGGCCAATTTGTAGTACCCAAAATTGGTATACCTATCCTATCCAGAAGACAGTTTGTCTGGTATTAACGCATGTTTTTTTCAGATCGTCTAAATAAGGGCAATGTAGGGAATGTTAAAGATGCGTTAAAGGTTTTGAGGCGAATGCCAGTATGTAAGAGTTATGTTTTTGTTAAGTTGGACATTGTTGACATGTACACCAGCATGTCGAAAGCAGATATAGTTCGGTGTTTGAGGTATCTCTTGGAGGTAGAGATAAGTATACAGAATTGCTTGAGTTGGACAGGGAACTACTGTTTGATTGTATCGATTTTTGTTTCAACAAAGCAAATTTTTTCATTTTCCGTTCGAGAATTTATCGTCAAGTTCAGGGTCTGCCGCAGGGGGGTTGCGATTCAGGGTTTTTGGCTACTTTATTATTAGACTTTTATTTAGAGTTGTATAGGGAAGAGTTGTTTGAACAATTTGGTATAGTCTATTACTGGATATATGTGGATGATTTTTTGATGTATGTGCCAAAGGGTGTGTGTGGAATCTTTATACAGAGATTTAAAGAACTAACAGGTTTAAGGCTTTCGATGGAGGAGGAACAGTCAGGGTTTGGTGGGGTTTATGATAGTGTATTGCAGGGTGAGAAAACTATTTCTTTTCTAGATGTATTAACAGTGAGATCAGAGAGAATGTTGACTTTTAAAATCAGATTTTCAGTAGGTTTTTTCTTTTTCCGACGTATTTTCTTTGATGTTTTAGTTTTTTTCACATATATTGGCGCAGGAGTTTTATAATAATAACCTTATTAATAAATTAGTCTGCTTCATTTATTAAGGTCAGTCTTTTTTGGATAGCAACTACTGGATATCAACTAATTAAAAGTGCAGTAGTGTAGCAGAGGATAAGGCAACGTTTGGTATGTAATCTTGTGTATATTAATTGGCCTCAAATATGTCTTCCATTTTAGAGTAAAATAAGCGATTGCCTGTGATGTAGTAAAGGATAAGGCAACGTTTGGTATGTGATCTATATGTATATTAATTGGCCTTAAATGTCTTTTCTATTTAGAGTAAATTAAGCAATTCCTTTGGACCACCAAAAATTTTTTTACACCACCGTTTTTGGATAATCTACGAAGACCCCTTTGAAGTTCTGCCCGTTTTTCGATTTTCCTTTCTCTTCCATTCATCTTCGGTGTATTTTGGGTAAAGAATATTACTTTTATATATTTAGAATCTGAAGTTTTTAATGTAATAATTTCTTCAGCGTGGATCTCTCCGTTCATTCCTTGAAGATGCGTCGCGCTCATATGCCGGAGAGCAACAGGCTGCCCACCGAGTCAGGTAGCGCAAAGCGTCCTTGTGTGGTAAGATCTTCTTCAACTTTGTCCTTAGAAAAATTAGCTGAAGTGTTGGTTGAGGGCACTGGGGAGGAATCGTGCACTGCAGGTGTCGCTCCAATAGGTTCAGGGTCATGTGATGGAAATGGTGTTGAAGTGGTAGGGGTAGGTGGCGCAGAATCTATGTTTGAAGATAGCGGAGAGGATTGCGAGGGTTTGTTGGAGCGTCCTATTGAGGATGTTTCATATTTTTTACCAAGGATGATAGAAGGGGGTTTTTTGAATTTGACTTCGGACACAGTCCCCCCGGCAGTTGAGGTTTTATTGAGTTTCCGTCCACGCTTTTGCCCACCAGGTCGGTTTAATATGCATGAAGGGATCGAGGCTTGTGTATTTCTTTACGATAAGGCAGTGATGAATGGATTTAATCCTCAAAATTATTTTGGTGATAGAGTCAAATATATAAGTGAGGTTCTGATGTCAGAAATGACAAAAGGAGGTCAGCCTTCACAACAGGATAAGATTTTGGCTAGGATGTATAGTGAGACCAGGGCGTTTCTTAAAGGTAATGAAGATATGGTTTTAGTGAAGAGTGATAAGGGAAACAGTTTGGTGTTAATGAGCACGGGTTTGTATGAGAGTAAAATGCTTGAATGTATAGGGAGTTGTATAGACAGGGGGGTGTATAAGTTCTTGGAAGGGTCCTTTAAGAGTTATCGCATGTCCATAAGGGAGGATTTTTTAAAGTTACGTAAGCGGTTGTTATCCCCCCGTTACATTGTGATTTCAAAGTCTGGTGGGGAAAAGGAAGTGAAGCCGCCCTACATGGATTATAATACGTGGTTTGTGTTAAAAGGGTTCAAGGATTCGTTGGTTATGTTGTCTTATTTATATGGGGTGGTGAAAACGCATAAAGAGGGGTTTCCATGTAGGCCAATTTGTAGTACCCAAAATTGGTATACCTATCCTATCCAGAAGACAGTTTGTCTGGTATTAACGCATGTTTTTTTCAGATCGTCTAAATAAGGGCAATGTAGGGAATGTTGAGGATGCGTTAAAGGATTTGAGGCGAATGCCAGTATGTAAGAGTTATGTTTTTGTTAAGTTGGACATTGTTGACATGTACACCATCATGTCGAAAGCAGATATAGTTCGGTGTTTGAGGTATCTCTTGGAGGGAGATAAGTATACAGAATTGCTTGAGTTGGACAGGGAACTACAGTACAACCTCCCTAGTCCGGACACGCGCTACTCCGGACTATTCGGTAATCCGAACAGCTCTACAATTCGGACAGTTTCATTTTTTTACCTCTAGAGTCCGGACAGTATTCAAATTTAGTAGTTTTGTCGGTTAAATTCTAACGGAAATTAAACAGTTATTTAATGTTGATGATGTGGATGACTTCTGTTTATTCTTGTTTTCTTGTCATTTCATTGAGTGAACTTGAATTGTGTAGTTGCTCGCGTATGTATCATGGCAGAGGTAAAAAGAAAGCATACTACTATACTACTAACTCTTGCTGAAATGTGTAAAGTTTTGGAATGCCTTGAAAAAGAAAATGCTGTTGAGACTTTCAAAGAGCATTTTTTAAAGATTGTTCACGATATGGGTCTGGATGAACAACAGGTTTATAATGCCGATGAATCTGCAGCTTTTTGGAGAGCTTTACCGCGTGCAACATGGGTTTATTCAAAGGAAAATTCGGCGCCAGGAAGAAAAATTTCGAAAGACCGTATAACATTTATGCCTTGTGCAAATGCTGCTGGTACCCATAAACTACCGCTTTTGGTAATCGGTAAATCTCTTAAGCCCAGAGCATTTAAAAATGCCAATTTGCCAATAATATATAGAGCAACTAAAAAAGGATGGATGTCAGTGGATATTTTCTTAAATTGGTTTAAAAATGATTTTATTTCAGCAGTCAAGAAGTTTTTGGCAGAAAATAATAAACCTTTGAAAGCACTTTTAATTTTAGATAACGCTCCATCCCATCCAAAAGCCAATGAACTGAATTTTGATCCGAATTTCAGAGTTTTGTTTTTGCCACCTAATTGCACGGCCTTGTTGCAACCCATGGATCAAAATGTTATCCAGAATATTAAAATTTATTACAGAAAGGAACTGTTGACTCATATTTTATTGGAAAAAGAAGACGACATAGCGGGTGTCTTAAAAAAATTTTCTTTAAAAGATGCTGTGTTTCTTCTGACTTCAGTATGGGCAAACATACGTGAAAAAAACATTAAAAGAAGCTGGTCAGTAATATGGCCACAAATATTTTCAGACTGGGATGAAGAAGATTTAATACCACTTGCACACTATCTACAATTGGATCCTTTATGCAGTCAATTGAAGGAAATTCAAACTTATATTAGAGTCCTTGACCCAGGCAGTAACATGACTGCAGCTGAAATAAATGAATGGGCAAGTGGTGAAAACGAACATTCTTATGATTATTCTGATCAAGAAATAATACATTCCGTCTTAAAAAATCGAGGTCAATGTCAAGAAAACGACACTGAATCGGCTGACAGTGCTGACAACACTGAAAAAGTTTCGCATAAAGAGGCCAGAAAAATATTTTTCAGAGCAATTGAATGGGCAGAACAAAATGAAGCGTCCTAAGCACATATACTCCTCCTAAAAAGGTTTAAAGACAAGGCTGAAGAAATGCTGTTAAAAATTTAACTCAATCAAAAATCGATACGTTTCTACGTAAGGAATAAAGTTCCATCATTTATAATAGTTCTCACCACTATATGTAAGTTCAACTAAAAATAAAAACTAATAATTTCTAAATTGAAGTAAATATTATTACTAAGCTAACGTATATATTTATTTCTAAGCGTAAAAGCTTTTTGAGTTTAATAAATTCTTATTTAAAACTGTGTATTTTATTGTATTCTATAGTCCGGAAATTCCAGTAATCCGAAAACATCCGACACCATATGTGTCCGGACTAGTGAGGTTGTACTGTACTGTTTGATTGTATCGATTTTTGTTTCAACAAAGCAAATTTTTTCATTTTCCGTTCGAGAATTTATCGTCAAGTTCAGGGTCCGCCCGGGGGGGGTTGCGATTCAGGGTTTTTGGCTACTTTATTATTAGACTTTTAAGTTGTATAGGGAAGAGTTGTTTGAACAATTTGGTATAGTTTATTACTGGATATATGTGGATGATTTTTTGATGTATGTGCCAAAGGGTGTGTGTGGAAGCTTTATACAGAGATTTAAAGAACTAACAGGTTTAAGGCTTTCGATGGAGGAGGAACAGTCAGGGTTTGGTGGGGTTTATAATAGTGTATTGCAGGGTGAGAAAACTATTTCTTTTCTAGATGTATTAACAGTGAGATCAGAGAGGCGTTTACAATTTGCGACATATATGAAGTCAATGAAGTCGATGAGGACAATAAATTACTTATCAAGGGACAAGTTTTCATGGAAGGTGGAAACCGTGAAACAATTTATAGCTAAGGTTTTGAGAAGGACATCTAATAGATTTTTAATTCAAGATCTAGGTTCTCGGGAAGAACAGTTTTATATAAATTCATATCCTATGGTGCTAATAGCGGATTTGTTTCGAAAAACAATTGCGGAGCATGTGGCAGATTTAAGAATTTCTGGGAAGAAGTGGGTGACAAATTCAGGCGAGGTAGGGGAACGAGTAGAGTTGTGTCACATTTTCCTAAGGAGGTTTTCAGAGTTTTTTTCTGAAGAGGTGTTGTTCGCTTCTCCGAAGTGTAAATCGGATAAAAAATGTGGAACGGAGCTGCTAGTTAAGACGGCTAGTAAGGTTAATGTTCCACTGCGTATAATATATGGAAAACGTATGGTAGGTTATACGACTGCAGGTGTGAGTGATTTAATGGAGTTGATGTGTAGGGAATATAAGTTGGGGTCGATCTCAATTACGAAGGCTCCCACTTTGTTTCAAAAATTGAATATGTCTTTGCGTGATGTGAATATGTCGGAGGTGGCAGGGGTTGGTGGCGGGCTTTGTCCTTCTGTTTATTCTAGGTGTTGTTTAGGTTGTGAAAGGTGTTTCTTCTTACGTGGGTTTGGTTCCGTAGTGGGAATATTAGAGGACGCTTTAAATAGACAGGGAAGTGTGGTTTCAAACCATATAAGGTCGTATGGTCATAGGGTTGGTCGGTACATGGTGAGGTTGCCTGGTATTAAGGGTTTACGTCCCGGTTTACGGTTGAGGGTTTTGATAGATCTATATTCAGCGTATGGTTTAGACTGTAGTTTCGACAGGGTTCCCGATAATTTTCCCCTTTTTGTGTCAGATCTGACTCGGCGGTGTCTAGAGGATTTGAAGGCCAAGGGACAACTGAACTGTGAAGGTGTGTATCAATGAAAAGATTAATGGTTATATTACGAAAATTTTATATTGTATTTTTCAGAGTTGGGCGTTCCAAAGCCCCATCGTAGGGAACCTGTAAATTGAGCTTCAAGAGATATAGTAGAAAATATTTGATAAGGTTAAGGGGAAGAAAAATAATTTGGGGGCAAAAACTGGCAGGGGATACTTACGGGAAAAAATAGTAGGAGGTAACCTTTAGGGAAAAGAATTTTGTGTTTTTTTAAAAAGTTCCTTTGGTCAGAAAATTAGTTTCCTAGTACTTGTGTAAGTGAGGCATATTGGATTAAGTTATATTTAATTAGATTTAAGATTTTAGGATCTAGGTTGATAAGTGAGTTTAGTAGAAATAGGAGAAGAAAAGTGGAGGAACAAAAGTTTTTTTATAAAGGTAATAATAGAATGTAGAATAATAATGTGCACCTGTAAAAATAAGGGAGAAGACAGAATTGAAAAAATATAGTAAAGTAGAAGAACAAGGGGTTTCATTAAGAAAAAATTGTTATATTTGTAGAGTATAAGACTTATAACCAGGCCTTCCAGGCCCAGGAAGGTCGTAGACATATTTTTTGAAATATAGAATAAGATAATTTAATAATAATACTTAGCCTTCAATTTTGTCGAAATAGAAGTCGAGACAAACAGCAATCTGGATTGCCATTCCTCCCCACATTCTAGTGGACAATATACGTAGTTTATTTTTACGTAAATTCTAAATTTCTTTTGGCAATGCTTTTACAATAACTTAATGGATAAATACAATTGAGGAGTTGAACTGAGCTCATAAAATAAGAGATTTGGGAAAAGAAGAGGAGTCGGGCCAGGTCCAAGTTTTTTATGGTGACCTGTGAGTCCCTACCCCGTTGTCTTTTTCAAGTTAAAAAAGAAGATATGTCCTTTTGGCATATTCGACTGGAGAAGACGTTGATATTCTTCTTCTTAAATTGAATATGAATTATGTCACGTGTTATGCTGAACAATGCTCCGAAGGGGGGATCTTCCCATCACGCAAGAGGTATACCAAATAAAGGATGTTAATCTTCCACGAGACGTCCACCAGCTGCCAGATATTAGGCTCAAAAAGATAGACTAAGTACGTCAGCGCTTCAGATTTTTGACGGGGAACCTATTCGCCAATAACACTCAGTTTCCACTAGACTGGGTGTTAAAATGGCATCCCGCCCCGAAGTCTTCCACTATGTAAAAATATGGCCATCACTCCTATGGAGAATGGAGGATTTATCGCCTGCCTAAGCTAGGAAGCTATATTTAAGTCGAAACAATCAATTGTGACCTAGCTAGCTTGATTTTATAATATAATCTTGAACCCAGCTAGCTTGATTCTTTGAATGAAAAAAGTATTTTTGAATTAATTTTTCAAAATATCCCTGCATCTTCCAAGGCACCTCAAGCCAAAGAGACATCTCATCAGCTATGAGGTATCCCAAGTAAATGTGAAACTTCAACGAGACGTTCAAAAGCTGCCAGATATTAGGCTCAACATTGTACTATGTCGTCAACGTTTCAGCTTCAAGACGAGAATCCTTCGCATTTCGAATCCAGCTAGACTGGTTTTTTTTAAACCATTGGTTATTTCACCAATTGTATATAAAAAGTCCCTATTCCCTGAGCGTATAGATTGTTTTATTAGGAGTGAGGACAGTTTTAGAATTGTTTCAAACTCACCAATACCGAATCTATACAATTTCTAACCTGCTTACGAAAATTACGTAAAAATACCTTCATCTGGATGGCCTGTCGGTCGCGGTAAATACGTAATTCCGTTTTTTGTTTTGTCGGAAAGTGCCCAAAAATATGACGTTTAAGTTAAGGTTGAAACGTCATATGCGAAACACTCTCCGGCCCAGCATCAAACCGAAGTCCGGTCGTCTCATTTATAATTTCGTCCGTAAAAGTCAGAGGTCCGTCCTTTGTACCTAAAAAGTCACATTACACCTTTTCCCTACCCCGCCCTAATTTCCAAAAAATAAATAATTTGAGAAATATCTAACATATCTAAATATATCGTCTTCTAACCTGTGTTCTTTTTAAGTAAAAAGATTTTTTTGTAAAATATATGATATATTTGAAGAACATATTAATAAATTGTGGGGGAAATAAGGAGGGGGGAAAATAGCAAGAGAACAATATTTAAGAGCAGAGAAAAAACACGAAAAGGAGAAGAGAAATAAATAAGAAGGGAATAATATAAGGATATAGTCAAAAGAAAAAGTGAATTTAAGAATTAAAAATGTAAATTTAATTAAGGAGACGCCTAAAAAACAAACAAAACAAAAAAGAAAACTTAGTTTAAGGATCTGCCGTGTAGGCCGTGGGCTCCCCAAATGAAGGATATTGGTGTGATAGTATGTTGTGAATTTGCCGCTAAGAAATCTGCACTGAGCGAATAAAAGCAAGCATATCGAATAGTTTTTGGCAATTAAAGAAAAGTTCAAATTAAATAATCCGGAGAAAACTAATTAAGTAATTACTGTCGACTTAATTAAGACTCGACTCGAATTAAGTAATTACTTTCTAAAAAAATATGTTTGTAAGGGCGAATGTTTACAAAAAACCGCTCTGGTTTAGGCAAATAATATCAGGCAAGCAAAAACTTAATTTTTAATTCTGTATAAAAAATTTTTTCCAGTGAGATTCGACAAGGCTGTTGTTTAGTAATGACAAAACCTGCTATTGAAACGCTGACCACTGGCGTAGATAATTCTTAGTACTTTATATGTAATTTGCAGTTTAAGATTTCCAAAGAAATATGTATGTTATTATTGCATGCGCCACTGTCTCAAACATTTTCTCTTTCAATTCGCCCCCTCAACTAACCCTTTTGGCAATTAACTAGCCCATAAAAATTGCTGTGAGCAGCTGAATCAAGCATCCCTGATACAGCAGATTTGATTTATGTATTTATTGAAGCACATTTTTGATCGAAACTCATTTTGCTGTAGTAGCAAAATGTAGTAGCATATTTTACATTGCGATAATGTGCTACTATTACCCAAACACATTTTGATGTAGTATCACATTTACGCAATGTTGCACATTTTTCGTTGTAACACATCTGGAGCTACGAACAAACAAAATGTTAGAGCGGCAGAGGCAATATATAGCACATTTACTTAGGCACATTTTGCCCAAAACCAGTTTTGCATTGTGGCACATTTTTCGTTGTAGCATATCTGCGGCTATGGCCAAACAAAATTTTAGAGCGGCAGAGGCTATATATAGCACATTTAATTTAAGCATTTAGTGGAGCACATTTTGCCCAAAACCAGTTTTGCATTGTAGCACTTTTTTCGTTGTAGCATATCTGCGGCTGTGGCCAAACTAAATTTTAGAGCGGGAAAGGCTTTATATAGCACATTTATTTTATGCATTTAGTGGAGCACATTTTGCTCAAAACCAGTTTTGCATTGTAGCACATTTCTGGTTGTAGCATATCTTTTCACATTTTTTGTTGTAGCACATCTGAGGCTACGACCAAACAAAATTTTAGATCGGCAGAGGCTATATGTAGCACATTTAATTTTGCATTTATTGAAGCACATTTTGCCCAAAACCAGTTTTGCATTGTAGCCCTTTTTTCGTTGTAGCATATCTGCGGCTATGGCCAAACAAAATTTTAGAGCGGCAGAGGCTAAACACAAAGGAAAACCTTTTTTTTCCAGATATGTGTCGGACAGTTTTGGCGTTTTATATCTCATAGTTTCGATTGTATTCTATGCTTCGATTTATAAAGAGAAATATTTTTAGATACAATCACATAAGAATGTCTACACAGCTTTGGAAAATGTTATCTTGGTTAATTTTATGTTATTTGGAATCCCTGTTATGAAATTCATTCGAATAAATTAGAAAGGATTCCCACAAACTACACCAAATTTGCCATTATTACATGCCTCTTTATGATAGATATCAAACGGAAGCATCTTGTGCCATTTTCGTTTAAAATCAGAAAACAATTTTTTCCTTAATGTTGGTTTTAACGTTCTCTCTTGAAGAATTCAGGTCTCCGAGCTGTCCAACTTCTTCCAGATGTATAACACTCCCAGAGATTTAAGACGTAAACGTCTATTTTTCGAAAGTACTCTTAAAATTAATTATGTCATGCACGAACCATTATCCAGATGCATTCATTTGTGTGATAGATGCATTCATTTGTGTGATAGCACTTCAATAAAACTATAATGTACACAAGCATGTGTGGGAGTGTGGATGAAATACACACAGAATGCGCACTCAATCTTTAATATATGCAGTGGACACGAAGGTACCTTTTTTAATGAACTTATCTTTGCATTGGCACGTCTGATAGGTTGATGTAATTTAAGGCTAAATTCGCAAACAGAGAAACCACATACAGCCTCCGAGCACGTCTATGCACTATGAAAACTGACGACGAATTATAGAGGAAATAAAAAACGGACGCGCAGCGGCAGCGCCGATGTGGGAAATATGATTTGTCCGATGAGAATCCTGGGATGGGAAAAATGCGTGGCTAAGTTTGTGCAAGTTTATGCTACTCAGTTTGCTGTAGTAGCACTTTCCGCAATGTAGTATATTTTACATTGCGATGATGTGCTACTATTACCCAAACACATTTTGATGTAGTATCACATTTTCGCAATGTTGCACATTTTTCGTTGTAGCACATCTGAGGCTACGACCAAACAAAATTTTAGAGCGGCAGAGGCTATATATAGCACATTTATTTTATGCATTTAGTGAAGCACATTTTGCCCAAATCAGTGTTGCATTGTAGCACATTTCTTGTTGTAGCATATCTTGCACTTTTTCCGTTGTAGTACATCTGAGGCTACGACAAAACAAAATTTTAGAGCGGCAGAGGCTATATGTAGCACATTTATTTCATGCATTTATTGAAGCACATTTTGCCCAAAACCAGTTTTGCATTGTAGCACTTTTCTCGTTGTAGCATATCTGCGGCTATGTCCAAACAAAATTTTAGAGCGGCTGAGGCTATATATAGCACAATTTATTTTATGCATTTATTGAAGCACATTTTGCCCATAACCAGTTTTGCATTGTAGCACATTTCTCGTTGTAGCATATCTGCGGCTATGGCCAAACAAAATTTTAGAGCGGCAGAGGCTAACCACAAAGGAAAATTTTTTTTTCCAGTTCTGTGTCGGACAGTTTGGGCGTTCTATATCTCATAGTTTCGATTGTATTCTATGCTTCGATTTATAAAGAGAAGTATTTCTAGATACAATCACATAAAAAACTCTAAACAGCTTTGGATAATGTTATCTTGATTAATTTTGTGTTATTTGGAATCCCTGTTATGAAATTCATTCGAATAAATTAGAAAGGATTTCCAAAAACTACACCAAATTTGCCATTATTAAACTTAAGTGTCCCAATTACATGCCTCTTTGTGATAGATATCAAACGGAAGCATCTTGAGCCACCTTCGTTAAAATCAGAAAACAATTTTTTCTCTAATGTTGGTTTGTTTGAAGCTGTCCAACTTCTTCCAGATGTATAACACTCCCAGAGATTGATGATGTAAACGTCTATTTTCCGAAAGTACCTTTAAAATTAATTATGAAATGTGTCATAATTTTGACTGAGGAACTAAAGGTTTTATTTTGAATGAGAATGTAAAATATATTAAATTTAGAATGAGAATCTAAAGTTTTTTATTGTTTTCAGTTTGTCGAGAAGAAGTGTTCAAACGATGACATAATGAACATCTACAAAATAATCTACACTACCTTCGGTTATGATTGCGACATACTATAGGTCAAAACATTAAAAACCTATCATTATTTGCAACAAAGGTACTCAGAAACTGAATAAAGAGATACTTGGACAACAATACCACGTTACCCACAAACATACAGGCACTACTGGCAGACATAATGTAAACACCTCACAGCTACAATTGCACAAATTCAGTTGAACTAGGCTTAATTTTTATAAATAGCATTATACTTTAAATTTAAACAAATTTATAATTCTAAATTAAATTTATATCTTGATAAAATTTTATATTAATTCAGTAAAACTTAATGTAATTTAATAAATATAGAACTTTTATGTAAACAAAATAACATACTATATTGTTCTCAATGAAAATTAAAAACACACTATATTGTTCTCAATAAAAATATTTAAAAAAAAATATCCTTCATCTTTTCCTTTACTATGAGACTGTAATATATTGAACTGACAATACCACAAAAAAACACCTTCGGAGAACACCACCAGGAACCATAAAAAAATACATTGCCATAATATGAAACACTTTCGGAGAACACCACCAGAACCATAAAAAATACGCTGCCATAATACAAAACACTGAAAAACCCTACCGGCAGTCATAAAAAATACGTTGCCAAAATACCAGAAGCCATAAAAACACTGCTATAATAACCCAGGCCTGTCACAAACAACTGATAAAGACCGTAATAATGACCTTACCCTAAAAAAAAGGATACCAGCTCCTCATGCACAACCAGGTAAAGATCGCAATAATGATCTCACCTACAAAAAACCCGCAACGGAAAACATCCTAATTAATAGACCAATAACGGTCTCATTCCATCTCAAAGACCTCACTTCACCCGGAACACAACCCAATTGATTGAGCAAAAAACAGACAAACACAATATGCATACACACACATGAGTAAGCGAGTAAAAACGATGCATGACGAAACACATACCATTGGCTGAAAATTTGAAGGGATCGCGCCAGTCATTGGCGAATATCCGAAACAATATATCGGGTAAGAAAGAAGTATAAATAGCGACCCAAATGATGGAATGCTTCAGTATAATAACTTGCAGCGAGACACATCGCAAACCAAAAAATATGGCAGTGAAATAATGAAAAATATCGTAATAGTGAAATCGTAATAGTGAATATCGTAATAGTGAAAATTTGTCAGTGCAGTGACATTGTGACAACAAAAATATGCCAGTTAAAAATATGACATTAATAGGAGAGATGAAAATATAGCAAAGGAGAGATAAAAATATAGTAAAAGAGAGATAAAAATATAGCAAAAGAAATTCGTCAGATTGGATTAGAAATGGCATACATACGTAGGAAATGCAAACGGTGAAAACATGCAAATGCAATTGGTAACAAAAAGTGAACCGAGGATCTAGAAAATAGATAAAATTTGAGTGGACATTAGTGACGAAACATGAACTAGAAATATGAATGAATATAAATGGTGTAAATGAACTAGAAGTGTCAAATAAATAAAGGACAACAATTAATAACCAAGGAGAACAAGGACGAGAGTATACAAACCAAGGATCAGATAAAGATGAGGATGTGAGGACAGAAATGTACAAAAATGGAATAGATAAAACCCAACCAAAGGTAGGAAACAAAAACAAACCACTCATAATTAGTAATTAGAACAACAAACAATAATATATATATATATATATATATATATATATATATATATATATATATATATATATATATATATATATATGTATGTATGTATATATATATATATATATATATATATATATTATTAATTGTGCGATCTCATTGCAACTGTATATGATTGGCGAATGATAATTTTGACAAATATTTAAATTACTGCTGTTGTTTTTGTTCTTGTTGGTGTTGTTTTCCTTTGTTGTATTTTCAAATTTATTAGGGAGAAATAGAGGGTTTCAATCCTTGTTCTGATATTTGCGTTTTCCTCTGATTTGATTTTTTCTGAATATGACATTATACATTCCTCGTATAATTTTCCTATGAGTAGGGTAGGAGTTTTCAGTCAATTGATTTTCTAGTTTTATTAAATCATCTAGTATAAATCTGTTGGTTGTGGAGAATGTGTTTTTGTGTACCCTGTCTACGATTTTACGTTAACCTTTGAAAATGTTTTTTATATAAAAATTCAAGAGTTTGGCGAATTCGTTCAAACCCTGGAATTTATAGTTCGAAATTTGTATTCAAGAAATCAAAGTTTCACAAATTCGCGAATTCTGTGTGGTAAATTCGATTCGGGGTTCTACAAACCCCACAGAGTATGGATTATTCTTATTATAAGAGATTATTTCCAAATACGTCTTTGAGGATGTAGGTAATGACTTTTTGTATTCTGTGGCTGTAACATCCATGTCCCGCACAAATGGGTCTTCATGGTTTGTTTTGTTTATGAATTTTTATAACACCATATAAATACGGTAAGTCAAGTATTTTCAATGTTTAGGTTATTCATTATTTGTGTTAGAATTATGTGTTCTCTGCTTTCATTTGGGCCTTTTTTCTTGTTTAGGGTTTTTTCAGCAAGTATTAGTCTTTCTCTTAAGTGATTATATTCTTTCCGTATCTTCTTATGTTTGTCTTCAAAATTATTTACATCTTGTACATATGTCCCATTTTTTAAGCATTTGTTCACCCATTCGTTCATTTTGTTTATATATATTCATCTTTTTGCATGAGGATGGTACATTTACTCTTGTCAGATTGTACTAGAATAAGATTTTTATGGTTTTGTAGGAAATTTTTTGTATCTTTGTACATGCTGTGGATCATTTTGTCCATGAGTGTGCTTTTCTTGTTTAGTGATGCTGTTAATTCTTCGTATATCATGGAGGTTATGTCAGCTAAGTATCGTTCTGGGTCCTTATGGTTTCTGCGCATTTTATCATCTATATTTTTGGAGTAATCAACACAGTTTTTAAGGTTTACCTTGGTCGGGGCTACAAATTTAGGTCCGAAGCTGAGTAGGGTTGTTATTCCTTTATTGACTTTTGTGTCTGTTAGGTTTATGAATCCATTTTTTATTTGGGTCGGGTAGAATGTTGTGGTTGTGTTGTTTATTGGTCCTATTATGTCCACTAAAGTTACCTCTGGATTATGTTTATGCTGGTTGTAGTGACAGGAGGTGTGAAGAGTTCCCTTTTGTGGATGTTGTATGTCCTTCCTCTTGCGGTTGGGCGCTTCAGCCATATTTAGTGTTTTTCCTCTTGCGGTTGGGAGTTGCTAATATCCAGACAAGTACTAAGCCATTCGAAGCCACTCATAATTTAAACAAGTATAAAGCCACTCAAGATTTTATAGAAAAATTCAATAGTTTGAGGAATTAACTATTCATATTCAAACCCTGGAACTTTCAGTTTAAAAAATTTATAAATGAAAAAATTAAAATCAAAAAATCAAAAATTGTCGATCTCTGTGTGGTAATTTAAACGATTGTTGAATAACTTGACAATCGCTCTACAAACCCGATAGAGTAATGATCATATCTCATTGAAATTGAGAGAAAGAACGGACCTATCTAACCTGCTTAAGATTCCCTAGCCTACTTAAAACTAAAACTAGTCCTATGGCCATAGTCGTCACTGTTACGTTTGTTGGGGGTGTTTTTTAGCAAGCGTAATGTCAACTACCATATGCCTGACTTTCAGTACGAAAGTCAGAACTGTAACGAGATTTTCTTCAAAACAAGAAAACACCAAATTTATACAGGGTGTAGTCCCAAGTCCCCTCTACAAGACCACATACCCCGTTTTTCCATAGTTGTATTTTTTCAAAGTTATTCTATCAGAAGCCGGAGTTCAGTACGAAAGTCAGAACTGTAACGAGATTTTCTTCAAAACAAGAAAACACCAAATTTATACAGGGTGTAGTCCCAAGTCCCCTCTACAAGACCACATACCCCGTTTTTCCATAGTTGTATTTTTTTCAAAGTTATTCTATCAGAAGCCGGAGTTCAGTACGAAAGTCAGAACTGTAACGAGATTTTCTTCAAAACAAGAAAACACCAAATTTATACAGGGTGTAGTCCCAAGTCCCCTCTACAAGACCACATACCCCGTTTTTCCATAGTTGTATTTTTTTCAAAGTTATTCTATCAGAAGCCGGAGTACAGTACGAAAGTCAGAACTGTAACGAGATTTTCTTCAAAACAAGAAAACACCAAATTTATACAGGGTGTAGTCCCAAGGCCCCTCTACAAGACCACATACCCCGTTTTTCCATAGTTGTATTTTTTTCAAAGTTATTCTATCAGAAGCCGGAGTTCAGTACGAAAGTCAGAACTGTAACGAGATTTTCTTCAAAACAAGAAAACACCAAATTTATACAGGGTGTAGTCCCAAGTCCCCTCTACAAGACCACATACCCCGTTTTTCCATAGTTGTATTTTTTTCAAAGTTATTCTATCAGAAGCCGGAGTTCAGTACGAAAGTCAGAACTGTAACGAGATTTTCTTCAAAACAAGAAAACACCAAATTTATACAGGGTGTAGTCCCAAGTCCCCTCTACAAGACCACATACCCCGTTTTTCCATAGTTGTATTTTTTTCAAAGTTATTCTATCAGAAGCCGGAGTTCAGTACGAAAGTCAGAACTGTAACGAGATTTTCTTCAAAACAAGAAAACACCAAATTTATACAGGGTGTAGTCCCAAGTCCCCTCTACAAGACCACATACCCCGTTTTTCCATAGTTGTATTTTTTTCAAAGTTATTCTATCAGAAGCCGGAGTTCAGTACGAAAGTCAGAACTGTAACGAGATTTTCTTCAAAACAAGAAAACACCAAATTTATACAGGGTGTAGTCCCAAGTCCCCTCTACAAGACCACATACCCCGTTTTTCCATAGTTGTATTTTTTTCAAAGTTATTCTATCAGAAGCCGGAGTTCAGTACGAAAGTCAGAACTGTAACGAGATTTTCTTCAAAACAAGAAAACACCAAATTTATACAGGGTGTAGTCCCAAGTCCCCTCTACAAGACCACATACCCCGTTTTTCCATAGTTGTATTTTTTTCAAAGTTATTCTATCAGAAGCCGGAGTTCAGTACGAAAGTCAGAACTGTAACGAGATTTTCTTCAAAACAAGAAAACACCAAATTTATACAGGGTGTAGTCCCAAGTCCCCTCTACAAGACCACATACCCCGTTTTTCCATAGTTGTATTTTTTTCAAAGTTATTCTATCAGAAGCCGGAGTTCAGTACGAAAGTCAGAACTGTAACGAGATTTTCTTCAAAACAAGAAAACACCAAATTTATACAGGGTGTAGTCCCAAGTCCCCTCTACAAGACCACATACCCCGTTTTTCCATAGTTGTATTTTTTTCAAAGTTATTCTATCAGAAGCCGGAGTTCAGTACGAAAATCAGAACTGTAACCAGATTTTCTTCAAAACAAGAAAACACCAAATTTATACAGGGTGTAGTCCCAAGTCCCCTCTACAAGACCACATACCCCGTTTTTCCATAGTTGTATTTTTTTCAAAGTTATTCTATCAGAAGCCGGAGTTCAGTACGAAAGTCAGAACTGTAACGAGATTTTCTTCAAAACAAGAAAACACCAAATTTATACAGGGTGTAGTCCCAAGTCCCCTCTACAAGACCACATACCCCGTTTTTCCATAGTTGTATTTTTTTCAAAGTTATTCTATCAGAAGCCGGAGTTCAGTACGAAAGTCAGAACTGTAACGAGATTTTCTTCAAAACAAGAAAACACCAAATTTATACAGGGTGTAGTCCCAAGTCCCCTCTACAAGACCACATACCCCGTTTTTCCATAGTTGTATTTTTTTCAAAGTTATTCTATCAGAAGCCGGAGTTCAGTACGAAAGTCAGAACTGTAACGAGATTTTCTTCAAAACAAGAAAACACCAAATTTATACAGGGTGTAGTCCCAAGTCCCCTCTACAAGACCACATACCCCGTTTTTCCATAGTTGTATTTTTTTCAAAGTTATTCTATCAGAAGCCGGAGTTCAGTACGAAAGTCAGAACTGTAACGAGATTTTCTTCAAAACAAGAAAACACCAAATTTATACAGGGTGTAGTCCCAAGTCCCCTCTACAAGACCACATACCCCGTTTTTCCATAGTTGTATTTTTTCAAAGTTATTCTATCAGAAGCCGGAGTTCAGTACGAAAGTCAGAACTGTAACGAGATTTTCTTCAAAACAAGAAAACACCAAATTTATACAGGGTGTAGTCCCAAGTCCCCTCTACAAGACCACATACCCCGTTTTTCCATAGTTGTATTTTTTTCAAAGTTATTCTATCAGAAGCCGGAGTTCAGTACGAAAGTCAGAACTGTAACGAGATTTTCTTCAAAACAAGAAAACACCAAATTTATACAGGGTGTAGTCCCAAGTCCCCTCTACAAGACCACATACCCCGTTTTTCCATAGTTGTATTTTTTTCAAAGTTATTCTATCAGAAGCCGGAGTTCAGTACGAAAGTCAGAACTGTAACGAGATTTTCTTCAAAACAAGAAAACACCAAATTTATACAGGGTGTAGTCCCAAGTCCCCTCTACAAGACCACATACCCCGTTTTTCCATAGTTGTATTTTTTTCAAAGTTATTCTATCAGAAGCCGGAGTACAGTACGAAAGTCAGAACTGTAACGAGATTTTCTTCAAAACAAGAAAACACCAAATTTATACAGGGTGTAGTCCCAAGTCCCCTCTACAAGACCACATACCCCGTTTTTCCATAGTTGTATTTTTTTCAAAGTTATTCTATCAGAAGCCGGAGTTCAGTACGAAAGTCAGAACTGTAACGAGATTTTCTTCAAAACAAGAAAACACCAAATTTATACAGGGTGTAGTCCCAAGTCCCCTCTACAAGACCACATACCCCGTTTTTCCATAGTTGTATTTTTTTCAAAGTTATTCTATCAGAAGCCGGAGTTCAGTACGAAAGTCAGAACTGTAACGAGATTTTCTTCAAAACAAGAAAACACCAAATTTATACAGGGTGTAGTCCCAAGTCCCCTCTACAAGACCACATACCCCGTTTTTCCATAGTTGTATTTTTTCAAAGTTATTCTATCAGAAGCCGGAGTTCAGTACGAAAGTCAGAACTGTAACGAGATTTTCTTCAAAACAAGAAAACACCAAATTTATACAGGGTGTAGTCCCAAGTCCCCTCTACAAGACCACATACCCCGTTTTTCCATAGTTGTATTTTTTTCAAAGTTATTCTATCAGAAGCCGGAGTTCAGTACGAAAGTCAGAACTGTAACGAGATTTTCTTCAAAACAAGAAAACACCAAATTTATACAGGGTGTAGTCCCAAGTCCCCTCTACAAGACCACATACCCCGTTTTTCCATAGTTGTATTTTTTTCAAAGTTATTCTATCAGAAGCCGGAGTTCAGTACGAAAGTCAGAACTGTAACGAGATTTTCTTCAAAACAAGAAAACACCAAATTTATACAGGGTGTAGTCCCAAGTCCCCTCTACAAGACCACATACCCCGTTTTTCCATAGTTGTATTTTTTTCAAAGTTATTCTATCAGAAGCCGGAGTTCAGTACGAAAGTCAGAACTGTAACGAGATTTTCTTCAAAACAAGAAAACACCAAATTTATACAGGGTGTAGTCCCAAGTCCCCTCTACAAGACCACATACCCCGTTTTTCCATAGTTGTATTTTTTTCAAAGTTATTCTATCAGAAGCCGGAGTTCAGTACGAAAATCAGAACTGTAACCAGATTTTCTTCAAAACAAGAAAACACCAAATTTATACAGGGTGTAGTCCCAAGTCCCCTCTACAAGACCACATACCCCGTTTTTCCATAGTTGTATTTTTTTCAAAGTTATTCTATCAGAAGCCGGAGTTCAGTACGAAAGTCAGAACTGTAACGAGATTTTCTTCAAAACAAGAAAACACCAAATTTATACAGGGTGTAGTCCCAAGTCCCCTCTACAAGACCACATACCCCGTTTTTCCATAGTTGTATTTTTTTCAAAGTTATTCTATCAGAAGCCGGAGTTCAGTACGAAAGTCAGAACTGTAACGAGATTTTCTTCAAAACAAGAAAACACCAAATTTATACAGGGTGTAGTCCCAAGTCCCCTCTACAAGACCACATACCCCGTTTTTCCATAGTTGTATTTTTTTCAAAGTTATTCTATCAGAAGCCGGAGTTCAGTACGAAAGTCAGAACTGTAACGAGATTTTCTTCAAAACAAGAAAACACCAAATTTATACAGGGTGTAGTCCCAAGTCCCCTCTACAAGACCACATACCCCGTTTTTCCATAGTTGTATTTTTTTCAAAGTTATTCTATCAGAAGCCGGAGTTCAGTACGAAAGTCAGAACTGTAACGAGATTTTCTTCAAAACAAGAAAACACCAAATTTATACAGGGTGTAGTCCCAAGTCCCCTCTACAAGACCACATACCCCGTTTTTCCATAGTTGTATTTTTTTCAAAGTTATTCTATCAGAAGCCGGAGTTCAGTACGAAAGTCAGAACTGTAACGAGATTTTCTTCAAAACAAGAAAACACCAAATTTATACAGGGTGTAGTCCCAAGTCCCCTCTACAAGACCACATACCCCGTTTTTCCATAGTTGTATTTTTTTCAAAGTTATTCTATCAGAAGCCGGAGTTCAGTACGAAAGTCAGAACTGTAACGAGATTTTCTTCAAAACAAGAAAACACCAAATTTATACAGGGTGTAGTCCCAAGTCCCCTCTACAAGACCACATACCCCGTTTTTCCATAGTTGTATTTTTTTCAAAGTTATTCTATCAGAAGCCGGAGTTCAGTACGAAAGTCAGAACTGTAACGAGATTTTCTTCAAAACAAGAAAACACCAAATTTATACAGGGTGTAGTCCCAAGTCCCCTCTACAAGACCACATACCCCGTTTTTCCATAGTTGTATTTTTTTCAAAGTTATTCTATCAGAAGCCGGAGTTCAGTACGAAAGTCAGAACTGTAACGAGATTTTCTTCAAAACAAGAAAACACCAAATTTATACAGGGTGTAGTCCCAAGTCCCCTCTACAAGACCACATACCCCGTTTTTCCATAGTTGTATTTTTTTCAAAGTTATTCTATCAGAAGCCGGAGTTCAGTACGAAAGTCAGAACTGTAACGAGATTTTCTTCAAAACAAGAAAACACCAAATTTATACAGGGTGTAGTCCCAAGTCCCCTCTACAAGACCACATACCCCGTTTTTCCATAGTTGTATTTTTTTCAAAGTTATTCTATCAGAAGCCGGAGTTCAGTACGAAAGTCAGAACTGTAACGAGATTTTCTTCAAAACAAGAAAACACCAAATTTATACAGGGTGTAGTCCCAAGTCCCCTCTACAAGACCACATACCCCGTTTTTCCATAGTTGTATTTTTTTCAAAGTTATTCTATCAGAAGCCGGAGTTCAGTACGAAAATCAGAACTGTAACCAGATTTTCTTCAAAACAAGAAAACACCAAATTTATACAGGGTGTAGTCCCAAGTCCCCTCTACAAGACCACATACCCCGTTTTTCCATAGTTGTATTTTTTTCAAAGTTATTCTATCAGAAGCCGGAGTTCAGTACGAAAGTCAGAACTGTAACGAGATTTTCTTCAAAACAAGAAAACACCAAATTTATACAGGGTGTAGTCCCAAGTCCCCTCTACAAGACCACATACCCCGTTTTTCCATAGTTGTATTTTTTTCAAAGTTATTCTATCAGAAGCCGGAGTTCAGTACGAAAGTCAGAACTGTAACGAGATTTTCTTCAAAACAAGAAAACACCAAATTTATACAGGGTGTAGTCCCAAGTCCCCTCTACAAGACCACATACCCCGTTTTTCCATAGTTGTATTTTTTTCAAAGTTATTCTATCAGAAGCCGGAGTTCAGTACGAAAGTCAGAACTGTAACGAGATTTTCTTCAAAACAAGAAAACACCAAATTTATACAGGGTGTAGTCCCAAGTCCCCTCTACAAGACCACATACCCCGTTTTTCCATAGTTGTATTTTTTTCAAAGTTATTCTATCAGAAGCCGGAGTTCAGTACGAAAGTCAGAACTGTAACGAGATTTTCTTCAAAACAAGAAAACACCAAATTTATACAGGGTGTAGTCCCAAGTCCCCTCTACAAGACCACATACCCCGTTTTTCCATAGTTGTATTTTTTCAAAGTTATTCTATCAGAAGCCGGAGTTCAGTACGAAAGTCAGAACTGTAACGAGATTTTCTTCAAAACAAGAAAACACCAAATTTATACAGGGTGTAGTCCCAAGTCCCCTCTACAAGACCACATACCCCGTTTTTCCATAGTTGTATTTTTTTCAAAGTTATTCTATCAGAAGCCGGAGTTCAGTACGAAAGTCAGAACTGTAACGAGATTTTCTTCAAAACAAGAAAACACCAAATTTATACAGGGTGTAGTCCCAAGTCCCCTCTACAAGACCACATACCCCGTTTTTCCATAGTTGTATTTTTTTCAAAGTTATTCTATCAGAAGCCGGAGTTCAGTACGAAAGTCAGAACTGTAACGAGATTTTCTTCAAAACAAGAAAACACCAAATTTATACAGGGTGTAGTCCCAAGTCCCCTCTACAAGACCACATACCCCGTTTTTCCATAGTTGTATTTTTTTCAAAGTTATTCTATCAGAAGCCGGAGTTCAGTACGAAAATCAGAACTGTAACCAGATTTTCTTCAAAACAAGAAAACACCAAATTTATACAGGGTGTAGTCCCAAGTCCCCTCTACAAGACCACATACCCCGTTTTTCCATAGTTGTATTTTTTTCAAAGTTATTCTATCAGAAGCCGGAGTTCAGTACGAAAGTCAGAACTGTAACGAGATTTTCTTCAAAACAAGAAAACACCAAATTTATACAGGGTGTAGTCCCAAGTCCCCTCTACAAGACCACATACCCCGTTTTTCCATAGTTGTATTTTTTTCAAAGTTATTCTATCAGAAGCCGGAGTTCAGTACGAAAGTCAGAACTGTAACGAGATTTTCTTCAAAACAAGAAAACACCAAATTTATACAGGGTGTAGTCCCAAGTCCCCTCTACAAGACCACATACCCCGTTTTTCCATAGTTGTATTTTTTTCAAAGTTATTCTATCAGAAGCCGGAGTTCAGTACGAAAGTCAGAACTGTAACGAGATTTTCTTCAAAACAAGAAAACACCAAATTTATACAGGGTGTAGTCCCAAGTCCCCTCTACAAGACCACATACCCCGTTTTTCCATAGTTGTATTTTTTTCAAAGTTATTCTATCAGAAGCCGGAGTTCAGTACGAAAGTCAGAACTGTAACGAGATTTTCTTCAAAACAAGAAAACACCAAATTTATACAGGGTGTAGTCCCAAGTCCCCTCTACAAGACCACATACCCCGTTTTTCCATAGTTGTATTTTTTTCAAAGTTATTCTATCAGAAGCCGGAGTTCAGTACGAAAATCAGAACTGTAACCAGATTTTCTTCAAAACAAGAAAACACCAAATTTATACAGGGTGTAGTCCCAAGTCCCCTCTACAAGACCACATACCCCGTTTTTCCATAGTTGTATTTTTTTCAAAGTTATTCTATCAGAAGCCGGAGTTCAGTACGAAAGTCAGAACTGTAACGAGATTTTCTTCAAAACAAGAAAATACCAAATTTATACAGGGTGTAGTCCCAAGTCCCCTCTACAAGACCACATACCCCGTTTTTCCATAGTTGTATTTTTTTCAAAGTTATTCTATCAGAAGCCGGAGTTCAGTACGAAAGTCAGAACTGTAACGAGATTTTCTTCAAAACAAGAAAACACCAAATTTATACAGGGTGTAGTCCCAAGTCCCCTCTACAAGACCACATACCCCGTTTTTCCATAGTTGTATTTTTTTCAAAGTTATTCTATCAGAAGCCGGAGTTCAGTACGAAAGTCAGAACTGTAACGAGATTTTCTTCAAAACAAGAAAACACCAAATTTATACAGGGTGTAGTCCCAAGTCCCCTCTACAAGACCACATACCCCGTTTTTCCATAGTTGTATTTTTTTCAAAGTTATTCTATCAGGAGCCGGAGTACAGTACGAAAGTCAGAACTGTAACGAGATTTTCTTCAAAACAAGAAAACACCAAATTTATACAGGGTGTAGTCCCAAGTCCCCTCTACAAGACCACATACCCCGTTTTTCCATAGTTGTATTTTTTTCAAAGTTATTCTATCAGAAGCCGGAGTTCAGTACGAAAGTCAGAACTGTAACGAGATTTTCTTCAAAACAAGAAAACACCAAATTTATACAGGGTGTAGTCCCAAGTCCCCTCTACAAGACCACATACCCCGTTTTTCCATAGTTGTATTTTTTTCAAAGTTATTCTATCAGAAGCCGGAGTTCAGTACGAAAGTCAGAACTGTAACGAGATTTTCTTCAAAACAAGAAAACACCAAATTTATACAGGGTGTAGTCCCAAGTCCCCTCTACAAGACCACATACCCCGTTTTTCCATAGTTGTATTTTTTTCAAAGTTATTCTATCAGAAGCCGGAGTTCAGTACGAAAGTCAGAACTGTAACGAGATTTTCTTCAAAACAAGAAAACACCAAATTTATACAGGGTGTAGTCCCAAGTCCCCTCTACAAGACCACATACCCCGTTTTTCCATAGTTGTATTTTTTTCAAAGTTATTCTATCAGAAGCCGGAGTTCAGTACGAAAATCAGAACTGTAACCAGATTTTCTTCAAAACAAGAAAACACCAAATTTATACAGGGTGTAGTCCCAAGTCCCCTCTACAAGACCACATACCCCGTTTTTCCATAGTTGTATTTTTTTCAAAGTTATTCTATCAGAAGCCGGAGTTCAGTACGAAAGTCAGAACTGTAACGAGATTTTCTTCAAAACAAGAAAACACCAAATTTATACAGGGTGTAGTCCCAAGTCCCCTCTACAAGACCACATACCCCGTTTTTCCATAGTTGTATTTTTTTCAAAGTTATTCTATCAGAAGCCGGAGTTCAGTACGAAAGTCAGAACTGTAACGAGATTTTCTTCAAAACAAGAAAACACCAAATTTATACAGGGTGTAGTCCCAAGTCCCCTCTACAAGACCACATACCCCGTTTTTCCATAGTTGTATTTTTTTCAAAGTTATTCTATCAGAAGCCGGAGTTCAGTACGAAAGTCAGAACTGTAACGAGATTTTCTTCAAAACAAGAAAACACCAAATTTATACAGGGTGTAGTCCCAAGTCCCCTCTACAAGACCACATACCCCGTTTTTCCATAGTTGTATTTTTTTCAAAGTTATTCTATCAGAAGCCGGAGTTCAGTACGAAAGTCAGAACTGTAACGAGATTTTCTTCAAAACAAGAAAACACCAAATTTATACAGGGTGTAGTCCCAAGTCCCCTCTACAAGACCACATACCCCGTTTTTCCATAGTTGTATTTTTTTCAAAGTTATTCTATCAGAAGCCGGAGTTCAGTACGAAAGTCAGAACTGTAACGAGATTTTCTTCAAAACAAGAAAACACCAAATTTATACAGGGTGTAGTCCCAAGTCCCCTCTACAAGACCACATACCCCGTTTTTCCATAGTTGTATTTTTTTCAAAGTTATTCTATCAGAAGCCGGAGTTCAGTACGAAAATCAGAACTGTAACCAGATTTTCTTCAAAACAAGAAAACACCAAATTTATACAGGGTGTAGTCCCAAGTCCCCTCTACAAGACCACATACCCCGTTTTTCCATAGTTGTATTTTTTTCAAAGTTATTCTATCAGAAGCCGGAGTTCAGTACGAAAGTCAGAACTGTAACGAGATTTTCTTCAAAACAAGAAAACACCAAATTTATACAGGGTGTAGTCCCAAGTCCCCTCTACAAGACCACATACCCCGTTTTTCCATAGTTGTATTTTTTTCAAAGTTATTCTATCAGAAGCCGGAGTTCAGTACGAAAGTCAGAACTGTAACGAGATTTTCTTCAAAACAAGAAAACACCAAATTTATACAGGGTGTAGTCCCAAGTCCCCTCTACAAGACCACATACCCCGTTTTTCCATAGTTGTATTTTTTTCAAAGTTATTCTATCAGAAGCCGGAGTTCAGTACGAAAGTCAGAACTGTAACCAGATTTTCTTCAAAACAAGAAAACACCAAATTTATACAGGGTGTAGTCCCAAGTCCCCTCTACAAGACCACATACCCCGTTTTTCCATAGTTGTATTTTTTTCAAAGTTATTCTATCAGAAGCCGGAGTTCAGTACGAAAGTCAGAACTGTAACGAGATTTTCTTCAAAACAAGAAAACACCAAATTTATACAGGGTGTAGTCCCAAGTCCCCTCTACAAGACCACATACCCCGTTTTTCCATAGTTGTATTTTTTTCAAAGTTATTCTATCAGAAGCCGGAGTTCAGTACGAAAGTCAGAACTGTAACGAGATTTTCTTCAAAACAAGAAAACACCAAATTTATACAGGGTGTAGTCCCAAGTCCCCTCTACAAGACCACATACCCCGTTTTTCCATAGTTGTATTTTTTTCAAAGTTATTCTATCAGAAGCCGGAGTTCAGTACGAAAGTCAGAACTGTAACGAGATTTTCTTCAAAACAAGAAAACACCAAATTTATACAGGGTGTAGTCCCAAGTCCCCTCTACAAGACCACATACCCCGTTTTTCCATAGTTGTATTTTTTTCAAAGTTATTCTATCAGAAGCCGGAGTTCAGTACGAAAGTCAGAACTGTAACGAGATTTTCTTCAAAACAAGAAAACACCAAATTTATACAGGGTGTAGTCCCAAGTCCCCTCTACAAGACCACATACCCCGTTTTTCCATAGTTGTATTTTTTTCAAAGTTATTCTATCAGAAGCCGGAGTTCAGTACGAAAGTCAGAACTGTAACGAGATTTTCTTCAAAACAAGAAAACACCAAATTTATACAGGGTGTAGTCCCAAGTCCCCTCTACAAGACCACATACCCCGTTTTTCCATAGTTGTATTTTTTTCAAAGTTATTCTATCAGAAGCCGGAGTACAGTACGAAAGTCAGAACTGTAACGAGATTTTCTTCAAAACAAGAAAACACCAAATTTATACAGGGTGTAGTCCCAAGTCCCCTCTACAAGACCACATACCCCGTTTTTCCATAGTTGTATTTTTTTCAAAGTTATTCTATCAGAAGCCGGAGTTCAGTACGAAAGTCAGAACTGTAACGAGATTTTCTTCAAAACAAGAAAACACCAAATTTATACAGGGTGTAGTCCCAAGTCCCCTCTACAAGACCACATACCCCGTTTTTCCATAGTTGTATTTTTTTCAAAGTTATTCTATCAGAAGCCGGAGTTCAGTACGAAAGTCAGAACTGTAACGAGATTTTCTTCAAAACAAGAAAACACCAAATTTATACAGGGTGTAGTCCCAAGTCCCCTCTACAAGACCACATACCCCGTTTTTCCATAGTTGTATTTTTTTCAAAGTTATTCTATCAGAAGCCGGAGTTCAGTACGAAAGTCAGAACTGTAACGAGATTTTCTTCAAAACAAGAAAACACCAAATTTATACAGGGTGTAGTCCCAAGTCCCCTCTACAAGACCACATACCCCGTTTTTCCATAGTTGTATTTTTTTCAAAGTTATTCTATCAGAAGCCGGAGTTCAGTACGAAAATCAGAACTGTAACCAGATTTTCTTCAAAACAAGAAAACACCAAATTTATACAGGGTGTAGTCCCAAGTCCCCTCTACAAGACCACATACCCCGTTTTTCCATAGTTGTATTTTTTTCAAAGTTATTCTATCAGAAGCCGGAGTTCAGTACGAAAGTCAGAACTGTAACGAGATTTTCTTCAAAACAAGAAAACACCAAATTTATACAGGGTGTAGTCCCAAGTCCCCTCTACAAGACCACATACCCCGTTTTTCCATAGTTGTATTTTTTTCAAAGTTATTCTATCAGAAGCCGGAGTTCAGTACGAAAGTCAGAACTGTAACGAGATTTTCTTCAAAACAAGAAAACACCAAATTTATACAGGGTGTAGTCCCAAGTCCCCTCTACAAGACCACATACCCCGTTTTTCCATAGTTGTATTTTTTTCAAAGTTATTCTATCAGAAGCCGGAGTTCAGTACGAAAGTCAGAACTGTAACGAGATTTTCTTCAAAACAAGAAAACACCAAATTTATACAGGGTGTAGTCCCAAGTCCCCTCTACAAGACCACATACCCCGTTTTTCCATAGTTGTATTTTTTTCAAAGTTATTCTATCAGAAGCCGGAGTTCAGTACGAAAGTCAGAACTGTAACGAGATTTTCTTCAAAACAAGAAAACACCAAATTTATACAGGGTGTAGTCCCAAGTCCCCTCTACAAGACCACATACCCCGTTTTTCCATAGTTGTATTTTTTCAAAGTTATTCTATCAGAAGCCGGAGTTCAGTACGAAAGTCAGAACTGTAACGAGATTTTCTTCAAAACAAGAAAACACCAAATTTATACAGGGTGTAGTCCCAAGTCCCCTCTACAAGACCACATACCCCGTTTTTCCATAGTTGTATTTTTTTCAAAGTTATTCTATCAGAAGCCGGAGTTCAGTACGAAAGTCAGAACTGTAACGAGATTTTCTTCAAAACAAGAAAACACCAAATTTATACAGGGTGTAGTCCCAAGTCCCCTCTACAAGACCACATACCCCGTTTTTCCATAGTTGTATTTTTTTCAAAGTTATTCTATCAGAAGCCGGAGTTCAGTACGAAAGTCAGAACTGTAACGAGATTTTCTTCAAAACAAGAAAACACCAAATTTATACAGGGTGTAGTCCCAAGTCCCCTCTACAAGACCACATACCCCGTTTTTCCATAGTTGTATTTTTTTCAAAGTTATTCTATCAGAAGCCGGAGTTCAGTACGAAAATCAGAACTGTAACCAGATTTTCTTCAAAACAAGAAAACACCAAATTTATACAGGGTGTAGTCCCAAGTCCCCTCTACAAGACCACATACCCCGTTTTTCCATAGTTGTATTTTTTTCAAAGTTATTCTATCAGAAGCCGGAGTTCAGTACGAAAGTCAGAACTGTAACGAGATTTTCTTCAAAACAAGAAAACACCAAATTTATACAGGGTGTAGTCCCAAGTCCCCTCTACAAGACCACATACCCCGTTTTTCCATAGTTGTATTTTTTTCAAAGTTATTCTATCAGAAGCCGGAGTTCAGTACGAAAGTCAGAACTGTAACGAGATTTTCTTCAAAACAAGAAAACACCAAATTTATACAGGGTGTAGTCCCAAGTCCCCTCTACAAGACCACATACCCCGTTTTTCCATAGTTGTATTTTTTTCAAAGTTATTCTATCAGAAGCCGGAGTTCAGTACGAAAGTCAGAACTGTAACGAGATTTTCTTCAAAACAAGAAAACACCAAATTTATACAGGGTGTAGTCCCAAGTCCCCTCTACAAGACCACATACCCCGTTTTTCCATAGTTGTATTTTTTTCAAAGTTATTCTATCAGAAGCCGGAGTTCAGTACGAAAGTCAGAACTGTAACGAGATTTTCTTCAAAACAAGAAAACACCAAATTTATACAGGGTGTAGTCCCAAGTCCCCTCTACAAGACCACATACCCCGTTTTTCCATAGTTGTATTTTTTTCAAAGTTATTCTATCAGAAGCCGGAGTTCAGTACGAAAGTCAGAACTGTAACGAGATTTTCTTCAAAACAAGAAAACACCAAATTTATACAGGGTGTAGTCCCAAGTCCCCTCTACAAGACCACATACCCCGTTTTTCCATAGTTGTATTTTTTTCAAAGTTATTCTATCAGAAGCCGGAGTTCAGTACGAAAATCAGAACTGTAACCAGATTTTCTTCAAAACAAGAAAACACCAAATTTATACAGGGTGTAGTCCCAAGTCCCCTCTACAAGACCACATACCCCGTTTTTCCATAGTTGTATTTTTTTCAAAGTTATTCTATCAGAAGCCGGAGTTCAGTACGAAAGTCAGAACTGTAACGAGATTTTCTTCAAAACAAGAAAACACCAAATTTATACAGGGTGTAGTCCCAAGTCCCCTCTACAAGACCACATACCCCGTTTTTCCATAGTTGTATTTTTTTCAAAGTTATTCTATCAGAAGCCGGAGTTCAGTACGAAAGTCAGAACTGTAACGAGATTTTCTTCAAAACAAGAAAACACCAAATTTATACAGGGTGTAGTCCCAAGTCCCCTCTACAAGACCACATACCCCGTTTTTCCATAGTTGTATTTTTTTCAAAGTTATTCTATCAGAAGCCGGAGTTCAGTACGAAAATCAGAACTGTAACCAGATTTTCTTCAAAACAAGAAAACACCAAATTTATACAGGGTGTAGTCCCAAGTCCCCTCTACAAGACCACATACCCCGTTTTTCCATAGTTGTATTTTTTTCAAAGTTATTCTATCAGAAGCCGGAGTTCAGTACGAAAGTCAGAACTGTAACGAGATTTTCTTCAAAACAAGAAAACACCAAATTTATACAGGGTGTAGTCCCAAGTCCCCTCTACAAGACCACATACCCCGTTTTTCCATAGTTGTATTTTTTTCAAAGTTATTCTATCAGAAGCCGGAGTTCAGTACGAAAGTCAGAACTGTAACGAGATTTTCTTCAAAACAAGAAAACACCAAATTTATACAGGGTGTAGTCCCAAGTCCCCTCTACAAGACCACATACCCCGTTTTTCCATAGTTGTATTTTTTTCAAAGTTATTCTATCAGAAGCCGGAGTTCAGTACGAAAGTCAGAACTGTAACGAGATTTTCTTCAAAACAAGAAAACACCAAATTTATACAGGGTGTAGTCCCAAGTCCCCTCTACAAGACCACATACCCCGTTTTTCCATAGTTGTATTTTTTTCAAAGTTATTCTATCAGAAGCCGGAGTTCAGTACGAAAGTCAGAACTGTAACGAGATTTTCTTCAAAACAAGAAAACACCAAATTTATACAGGGTGTAGTCCCAAGTCCCCTCTACAAGACCACATACCCCGTTTTTCCATAGTTGTATTTTTTTCAAAGTTATTCTATCAGAAGCCGGAGTTCAGTACGAAAGTCAGAACTGTAACGAGATTTTCTTCAAAACAAGAAAACACCAAATTTATACAGGGTGTAGTCCCAAGTCCCCTCTACAAGACCACATACCCCGTTTTTCCATAGTTGTATTTTTTTCAAAGTTATTCTATCAGAAGCCGGAGTACAGTACGAAAGTCAGAACTGTAACGAGATTTTCTTCAAAACAAGAAAACACCAAATTTATACAGGGTGTAGTCCCAAGTCCCCTCTACAAGACCACATACCCCGTTTTTCCATAGTTGTATTTTTTTCAAAGTTATTCTATCAGAAGCCGGAGTTCAGTACGAAAGTCAGAACTGTAACGAGATTTTCTTCAAAACAAGAAAACACCAAATTTATACAGGGTGTAGTCCCAAGTCCCCTCTACAAGACCACATACCCCGTTTTTCCATAGTTGTATTTTTTTCAAAGTTATTCTATCAGAAGCCGGAGTTCAGTACGAAAGTCAGAACTGTAACGAGATTTTCTTCAAAACAAGAAAACACCAAATTTATACAGGGTGTAGTCCCAAGTCCCCTCTACAAGACCACATACCCCGTTTTTCCATAGTTGTATTTTTTCAAAGTTATTCTATCAGAAGCCGGAGTTCAGTACGAAAGTCAGAACTGTAACGAGATTTTCTTCAAAACAAGAAAACACCAAATTTATACAGGGTGTAGTCCCAAGTCCCCTCTACAAGACCACATACCCCGTTTTTCCATAGTTGTATTTTTTTCAAAGTTATTCTATCAGAAGCCGGAGTTCAGTACGAAAGTCAGAACTGTAACGAGATTTTCTTCAAAACAAGAAAACACCAAATTTATACAGGGTGTAGTCCCAAGTCCCCTCTACAAGACCACATACCCCGTTTTTCCATAGTTGTATTTTTTTCAAAGTTATTCTATCAGAAGCCGGAGTTCAGTACGAAAGTCAGAACTGTAACGAGATTTTCTTCAAAACAAGAAAACACCAAATTTATACAGGGTGTAGTCCCAAGTCCCCTCTACAAGACCACATACCCCGTTTTTCCATAGTTGTATTTTTTTCAAAGTTATTCTATCAGAAGCCGGAGTACAGTACGAAAGTCAGAACTGTAACGAGATTTTCTTCAAAACAAGAAAACACCAAATTTATACAGGGTGTAGTCCCAAGTCCCCTCTACAAGACCACATACCCCGTTTTTCCATAGTTGTATTTTTTTCAAAGTTATTCTATCAGAAGCCGGAGTTCAGTACGAAAGTCAGAACTGTAACGAGATTTTCTTCAAAACAAGAAAACACCAAATTTATACAGGGTGTAGTCCCAAGTCCCCTCTACAAGACCACATACCCCGTTTTTCCATAGTTGTATTTTTTTCAAAGTTATTCTATCAGAAGCCGGAGTTCAGTACGAAAGTCAGAACTGTAACGAGATTTTCTTCAAAACAAGAAAACACCAAATTTATACAGGGTGTAGTCCCAAGTCCCCTCTACAAGACCACATACCCCGTTTTTCCATAGTTGTATTTTTTCAAAGTTATTCTATCAGAAGCCGGAGTTCAGTACGAAAGTCAGAACTGTAACGAGATTTTCTTCAAAACAAGAAAACACCAAATTTATACAGGGTGTAGTCCCAAGTCCCCTCTACAAGACCACATACCCCGTTTTTCCATAGTTGTATTTTTTTCAAAGTTATTCTATCAGAAGCCGGAGTTCAGTACGAAAGTCAGAACTGTAACGAGATTTTCTTCAAAACAAGAAAACACCAAATTTATACAGGGTGTAGTCCCAAGTCCCCTCTACAAGACCACATACCCCGTTTTTCCATAGTTGTATTTTTTTCAAAGTTATTCTATCAGAAGCCGGAGTTCAGTACGAAAGTCAGAACTGTAACGAGATTTTCTTCAAAACAAGAAAACACCAAATTTATACAGGGTGTAGTCCCAAGTCCCCTCTACAAGACCACATACCCCGTTTTTCCATAGTTGTATTTTTTTCAAAGTTATTCTATCAGAAGCCGGAGTTCAGTACGAAAGTCAGAACTGTAACGAGATTTTCTTCAAAACAAGAAAACACCAAATTTATACAGGGTGTAGTCCCAAGTCCCCTCTACAAGACCACATACCCCGTTTTTCCATAGTTGTATTTTTTTCAAAGTTATTCTATCAGAAGCCGGAGTTCAGTACGAAAGTCAGAACTGTAACGAGATTTTCTTCAAAACAAGAAAACACCAAATTTATACAGGGTGTAGTCCCAAGTCCCCTCTACAAGACCACATACCCCGTTTTTCCATAGTTGTATTTTTTTCAAAGTTATTCTATCAGAAGCCGGAGTTCAGTACGAAAGTCAGAACTGTAACGAGATTTTCTTCAAAACAAGAAAACACCAAATTTATACAGGGTGTAGTCCCAAGTCCCCTCTACAAGACCACATACCCCGTTTTTCCATAGTTGTATTTTTTTCAAAGTTATTCTATCAGAAGCCGGAGTTCAGTACGAAAGTCAGAACTGTAACGAGATTTTCTTCAAAACAAGAAAACACCAAATTTATACAGGGTGTAGTCCCAAGTCCCCTCTACAAGACCACATACCCCGTTTTTCCATAGTTGTATTTTTTTCAAAGTTATTCTATCAGAAGCCGGAGTTCAGTACGAAAGTCAGAACTGTAACGAGATTTTCTTCAAAACAAGAAAACACCAAATTTATACAGGGTGTAGTCCCAAGTCCCCTCTACAAGACCACATACCCCGTTTTTCCATAGTTGTATTTTTTTCAAAGTTATTCTATCAGAAGCCGGAGTACAGTACGAAAGTCAGAACTGTAACGAGATTTTCTTCAAAACAAGAAAACACCAAATTTATACAGGGTGTAGTCCCAAGTCCCCTCTACAAGACCACATACCCCGTTTTTCCATAGTTGTATTTTTTTCAAAGTTATTCTATCAGAAGCCGGAGTTCAGTACGAAAGTCAGAACTGTAACGAGATTTTCTTCAAAACAAGAAAACACCAAATTTATACAGGGTGTAGTCCCAAGTCCCCTCTACAAGACCACATACCCCGTTTTTCCATAGTTGTATTTTTTTCAAAGTTATTCTATCAGAAGCCGGAGTTCAGTACGAAAGTCAGAACTGTAACGAGATTTTCTTCAAAACAAGAAAACACCAAATTTATACAGGGTGTAGTCCCAAGTCCCCTCTACAAGACCACATACCCCGTTTTTCCATAGTTGTATTTTTTTCAAAGTTATTCTATCAGAAGCCGGAGTTCAGTACGAAAATCAGAACTGTAACCAGATTTTCTTCAAAACAAGAAAACACCAAATTTATACAGGGTGTAGTCCCAAGTCCCCTCTACAAGACCACATACCCCGTTTTTCCATAGTTGTATTTTTTTCAAAGTTATTCTATCAGAAGCCGGAGTTCAGTACGAAAGTCAGAACTGTAACGAGATTTTCTTCAAAACAAGAAAACACCAAATTTATACAGGGTGTAGTCCCAAGTCCCCTCTACAAGACCACATACCCCGTTTTTCCATAGTTGTATTTTTTTCAAAGTTATTCTATCAGAAGCCGGAGTTCAGTACGAAAGTCAGAACTGTAACGAGATTTTCTTCAAAACAAGAAAACACCAAATTTATACAGGGTGTAGTCCCAAGTCCCCTCTACAAGACCACATACCCCGTTTTTCCATAGTTGTATTTTTTTCAAAGTTATTCTATCAGAAGCCGGAGTTCAGTACGAAAGTCAGAACTGTAACGAGATTTTCTTCAAAACAAGAAAACACCAAATTTATACAGGGTGTAGTCCCAAGTCCCCTCTACAAGACCACATACCCCGTTTTTCCATAGTTGTATTTTTTTCAAAGTTATTCTATCAGAAGCCGGAGTTCAGTACGAAAGTCAGAACTGTAACGAGATTTTCTTCAAAACAAGAAAACACCAAATTTATACAGGGTGTAGTCCCAAGTCCCCTCTACAAGACCACATACCCCGTTTTTCCATAGTTGTATTTTTTTCAAAGTTATTCTATCAGAAGCCGGAGTTCAGTACGAAAGTCAGAACTGTAACGAGATTTTCTTCAAAACAAGAAAACACCAAATTTATACAGGGTGTAGTCCCAAGTCCCCTCTACAAGACCACATACCCCGTTTTTCCATAGTTGTATTTTTTTCAAAGTTATTCTATCAGAAGCCGGAGTTCAGTACGAAAATCAGAACTGTAACCAGATTTTCTTCAAAACAAGAAAACACCAAATTTATACAGGGTGTAGTCCCAAGTCCCCTCTACAAGACCACATACCCCGTTTTTCCATAGTTGTATTTTTTTCAAAGTTATTCTATCAGAAGCCGGAGTTCAGTACGAAAGTCAGAACTGTAACGAGATTTTCTTCAAAACAAGAAAACACCAAATTTATACAGGGTGTAGTCCCAAGTCCCCTCTACAAGACCACATACCCCGTTTTTCCATAGTTGTATTTTTTTCAAAGTTATTCTATCAGAAGCCGGAGTTCAGTACGAAAGTCAGAACTGTAACGAGATTTTCTTCAAAACAAGAAAACACCAAATTTATACAGGGTGTAGTCCCAAGTCCCCTCTACAAGACCACATACCCCGTTTTTCCATAGTTGTATTTTTTTCAAAGTTATTCTATCAGAAGCCGGAGTTCAGTACGAAAATCAGAACTGTAACCAGATTTTCTTCAAAACAAGAAAACACCAAATTTATACAGGGTGTAGTCCCAAGTCCCCTCTACAAGACCACATACCCCGTTTTTCCATAGTTGTATTTTTTTCAAAGTTATTCTATCAGAAGCCGGAGTTCAGTACGAAAGTCAGAACTGTAACGAGATTTTCTTCAAAACAAGAAAACACCAAATTTATACAGGGTGTAGTCCCAAGTCCCCTCTACAAGACCACATACCCCGTTTTTCCATGGTTGTATTTTTTCAAAGTTATTCTATCAGAAGCCGGAGTTCAGTACGAAAGTCAGAACTGTAACGAGATTTTCTTCAAAACAAGAAAACACCAAATTTATACAGGGTGTAGTCCCAAGTCCCCTCTACAAGACCACATACCCCGTTTTTCCATAGTTGTATTTTTTTCAAAGTTATTCTATCAGAAGCCGGAGTTCAGTACGAAAGTCAGAACTGTAACGAGATTTTCTTCAAAACAAGAAAACACCAAATTTATACAGGGTGTAGTCCCAAGTCCCCTCTACAAGACCACATACCCCGTTTTTCCATAGTTGTATTTTTTTCAAAGTTATTCTATCAGAAGCCGGAGTTCAGTAAGAAAGTCAGAACTGTAACGAGATTTTCTTCAAAACAAGAAAACACCAAATTTATACAGGGTGTAGTCCCAAGTCCCCTCTACAAGACCACATACCCCGTTTTTCCATAGTTGTATTTTTTTCAAAGTTATTCTATCAGAAGCCGGAGTTCAGTACGAAAATCAGAACTGTAACCAGATTTTCTTCAAAACAAGAAAACACCAAATTTATACAGGGTGTAGTCCCAAGTCCCCTCTACAAGACCACATACCCCGTTTTTCCATAGTTGTATTTTTTTCAAAGTTATTCTATCAGAAGCCGGAGTTCAGTACGAAAGTCAGAACTGTAACGAGATTTTCTTCAAAACAAGAAAACACCAAATTTATGAGAGGGTGTGTTTTGGTTTCCTAACTACAATTTTACGTTAATTATTTAAAAAGCTTAATAGTAAATTCCAGAGTTTGAAAAAATTGAACACAAACCTTGGAATTTAAATATAGAACTTTGAGAATTTTGAAATTAAAATTTAAAAATTTAAAAATTTTTTAAAAATTTTTTCGCGAACTCTGTGTGGTAATTCAAATGATCATCGAATAACTTGATGATCATTTTTCAAGCCACCCAGAGTTTTTTGGTTCTCATTGAAATTGAGAGAATAATAACGAGCCTATCTAAACCTGCCTAAAATTCCCTGACCTACTTAAAATTAACGCTAGCCCTGTGGCCACAGTCGTCACGGTCGCGTTAGTCAGTGGTGTTTGATACATGCGCAGTGTCTACGCACCCGATACCTAACTGGACGATATCAGGTCGGCACTAACGTCATGCCACCATGTCAGTCTCTGTCGGTCCGTGTGGGTCTCTGTAGTTCGTATTATAGTCTGTCACGTCCTGTCTGCTAAATGATGAAAACAAAAAACATTTACTAAATAAATATGTAACCTTATATATGAATAAGAGAGGAAAGGAGGAATAGTGAGAAGGAAATAAGAAGGGGGTAAAATCACACCAAGTAAAAAATATAAAAATATGTAAAATATATTTTTTGTTTATGTGGAAGACACCTAGGTAAAAAACAAAACAAAAAGAAACTAATAAAAAGCAGATGCCGTGCAGGCCGAGGGCTACCCAAGAAGCTTTTCGCCTCCTGCCAAAGAGGCTCATCAGTTGGGTTTTTATTATATGGCTTGCCTACATGCACGTATGCATTATATAGGAGTGCGCTTAAGGCTGTCACTCGGAACAAATAACTTCGACTTTGAAATTAGATGTGATAATGTTCTAAAAGAAGTTTAAAATTGAGATTCACTGTTTCTCATAACAATAAGTGATAATATAAATTATGGATCGAGATTCCCAGTACCCCGTATGAGAATATATCAGATTGTGATTCCCAGTTTCCCATAACGATAATTTGAAACCCCTAGTTTCCCATAACAATAATATTACTCCTTCGAATGTGGATAATGCATATTGTACAAATTGGACTGTGATTTTTCATGCATATTATCTTATTTGGACTGTAAATTCGCATGCACATTATCAAATTTATCTAATTTGGACTGTAAATTCGCATGCACATTATCAAATTTATCTAATTTGGAGTGGCTTAGTATTTGTAAATGTTTAGGATGTATCTTGCTTCTTGTCAATTGTTAATTATGAGTGGCTTTGTAAATATTTGTGTGTATGTTTCTTATTTACTTGCTTATTTTCTATTGTTCATTATGAATGGTTTTGTAAATATTGGTGTGTATGTAGCTTATTTATTTGTAATTCATGTGTATGTTGTGTGCATGTTGCCCATTTTCTTGCAGTTCTGTAAATATTTGTGTATATGTTGCTTATTTACTTGTAGTTCATATGTGTGTTGTGTGCATGTTGCTTATTTTCTTGTAGTTCGTGTGTTTGTAGTTGTATTTTCAAAAAATTTTTAAATTTTGTATGCACGTTGCCTATTTGCCTGTTGTTATAATTACTGAATATGTGTGGTTGTTTTTATTTAAATTTTGTATGCACGTTGCCTATTTGCTTGTTATTATAATTATTGAATATGTGTGGTTGTTTTTATTTCTTACCTTGTTTGGGTTTTCTAATTTTATCCTGTTTTTTCACATCATCTCCCATATTGTGTTTGCATCCTCGTTTCCTGAGCTCATTTTTGTTGACTCAGACATCCACTGAAACTATTCATTGGAGACTATGCATTTAATAATTTCCATTACTGATGTCACTTTACTTTCATATTCTTATCCATACAATTTCCAATTTAATTGCTTTCCATTTGAAAATTTCCATTACTGATTTCACTTTAATTTTGTATGCACGTTGCCTATTTGCCTGTTGTTATAATTACTGAATATGTGTGGTTGTTTTTATTTAAATTTTGTATGCACGTTGCCTATTTGCTTGTTATTATAATTATTGAATATGTGTGGTTGTTTTTATTTCTTACCTTGTTTGGGTTTTCTAATTTTATCCTGTTTTTTCACATCATCTCCCATATTGTGTTTGCATCCTCGTTTCCTGAGCTCATTTTTGTTGACTCAGACATCCACTGAAACAATTCATTGGAGACTATGCATTTAATAATTTCCATTACTGATGTCACTTTACTTTCATATTCTTATCCATACAATTTCCAATTTAATTGCTTTCCATTTGAAAATTTCCATTACTGATTTCACTTTAATTTCATATTTTTGTCTCATTCAGTTTTATTACTTTCCACTTCAGCCATAATTTCTTCACTTCATCTCTAATTTATCTAATCGCTAATCGCCATAATTTCCTACCACCATAATCGCCATAATTTCCTACCACCATAATTTATATATTATTTTTTATATCCTTTTATATTCTTTTTCTAGAATATTTTTATCTCTTTGGCCGTGAATTGTAACTATTCACTTTTTTATATTCTTTTATATATTCTTTTTCTAGAATATTTATATCTCTTTGGCCGTGAATTGTAACTATTCACTTCACTTCAGAGTATATTTATATCACTTCAGACGTAATTTGTCACATTCACTTCAAAATATTTTATTATTATTTACTCGGCCATAGTGGCTTTCTGGTGTTCACCGCTGCACTGCGTCAATCCAACGCTTTGGGTCGCCATTTATACTATTTCGTACACGGCCAATATTGTTTTGGAAGCGCGATCCTTTCAACCTTCAGCCAATGGTTGAGGATGCGTGGTCCCTTCAAATATCCAGCCAATGGTTGAGTTTTGTCGAACATCACTGCTACTCGCTCACTCGCATGTGTATGGATGAGTTGCATTTCATCTGGCCTTTTATTGCTCAGTGAGTTTTTTATTGCTCCGTGAGTTCAGTGAGTTCTCTATTGCAGGATCATTGTCTGTCTGTCTATCGATGTGGGTTTTTTGTAGGTGAGGTCATTGTTGCGACCTTTACCTGGTTGTACATTCGAAGCTAGCATCCCTTTTTTATGAGGTCTAATTTAATGGAATGAGGTTCTTATGACGGTATCTTTGTTCGTTGGTATTGTTCTTCAATGTGCTTTGTGGTGTTTCTCGAAAAGTGTTTTTTATCGAGAAGTGTTTTTTATGGCTACTGGTGGTGTTTCTTAAAAGGTGTTTTTTATCGAGAAGTGTTTTTTATGGCTACTGGTGGTTTTATGGCTATTGGTAGTGTCCTTTCTTGCATTCTATTTTGTTTTATATATTGCAGTCCCCGTGAAAGAAGAGTAAGGAAATTTGTGTTTATTGGTGATCTCTGTGGCTGCTGGTGGTGTTCAATTTTGTTTTATATATTGCAGTCCCAATGTAAGAAGTGTAAGGATATTCTATGGTTATATTTGGTTGATGTATTGCATATATATTGCAGTCCCAATGAAAGAGTGTGAGGATATTTTATGGTTATATTTGGTTGATGTATTGCAGTCCCAATGAAAGAAAAGAGTAAGTATATATTTATAAGAATATATTATTTATTGAGAACTATGAGCATTGAATTACATTAAACATTATGCGTTAAACTACATATTTGTTAAATTATATAGGATTATATTAAACATTATACATTATATGTAAAATTAAACATTTGATAAATATTAAACATTAAATGTTAAATATTTAGTTTTTTTGAACATTTGGTATATTAAATTACATAAGATTATATTAACCATTATACAATTGGTATTTGTTAAATTACATAAGATTGTATTAAACATTATATGTAAAATTAAACATTTGGTAGGTACTAAACATTATATCTTAAATCATATTGAGCTGGTTTTGTGTGCTTGTAACTGCATGATATTTATATAATATCTGCCAATAGTGCCTGTATGTCGGTGGGTATCATGGTGCTGTAGTCCAAATATCTTTTAATGCAGTTTCTAAGTACCTTTGTTGCAAATGATGGTAGATTTTTGATGTTTGGGTCTATGTCACAATCATAACCGAAGGTATTATACATTATTTTATAGATGTTCATTATGTCATCGTTGATGTCACCATTATTTGTAGTGGTTCGTAGTGGATTCAGGTATTCATTTAATTTGTGGTCTGGGTAGCTGGTTTTATGAGTTGCAATGGTTTTATTGTGTTTTAGGGCATGGTCTATAATATTTGTAGGTGAGCCTATGCCACTAATGATGAATATCTTGGTGCAATTTGTGCAATTTAGGGTGTATGTTTTTATTTTCTTGTTTGCAGGTTGGTTTAATATGTGTTCATCTGCGAGGGATAATTTTAGTTTCTGGAATATTGTTTTCGGTTTAGTGAATATAGGTTGTCCCAAATTCTCTAGTTTGTAAATGCTTTTAATTAGCTGTGTGATTTCATTGCAACTATATACTATTGGTGAACCATAATTAGAGCAGACGTTCATATTATTTTTGTGGTCTTTCTTAGTTTTTAAATCGGGTATTGGTTTGAATCTGGATAAAAAGTGATAAAGTGTTTCAATTCTTGTTTGTGTGTCAAGTTTCCTTTTCATTTCTATTTTCTTTATGTGCGAAAGAATGCAGTCGGTATATAATTTCCCGATGAGTGCGTTTGGATATGAATTTTCAAGTAGTTGTTCTTCTAATTTTGCTAAATCATTAAAGATGAACCTATTTGTTGTGCGATTTAAGATGTTGTTTATGAAGTTTTTTGCTGTATTTGTTTTCCAAGTGTTGAGGTCGTTAGAAAGGTAGTTTATTATCCTATTACTTGTGTTTGGTTTAGTGTATCTGGCAAATTCGAGTGTTTTGTTTGTCCCTCTAACGATTAGTAAATCCAAAAAGGAGATGGATTTGTCCGATGATGAAAGACTGTATCCATCAAGATGTCCCTTGTGTTCTCGTTCAGTTGTTAATCTTAAATCTGTGTATTTTTGAAAGTCATTTTTGAATATATCAATGTTATCTGTTGGGATGTATAGTAGGAAGTCGTCAATGTATTTCCAGTAGTAGGTCACTTTGTGGGCGTCAAATAGTTCTTTATGGTGTAGCTCAAGTATATAGTCTAAAAGAATTGTAGCTAAGAGTCCAGAGTCACATGCGCCTTGTGGTAGACCCATAACTTGGCGATAAGTTTTGCCCCGGTATCTGAAGTGGTTTCCAGTCTCTAGTGAAAAATTTAATAGGTCTAAGAATAATTGTGGATTGATGCTGGTTCGTTCCTTATACCAATTGGAATTGACCATATTATCTAGGCATCTGATGATACTGCCTCTATTCATATTAGTGTACATGTCCTCAATGTCAAATTTGACAAATTCAAAACCTTCACACAGTGTTATGGTTTTTAGTTCTGTGATAGTATCATCTATTGTTCTAACATTTCTTTTAGATAAATTTTCCCAGAATACTGAGAGGGTGTGTTTTGGTTTCCTAACTACAATTTTACGTTAATTATTTAAAAAGCTTAATAGTAAATTCCAGAGTTTGAAAAAATTGAACACAAACCTTGGAATTTAAATATAGAACTTTGAGAATTTTGAAATTAAAATTTAAAAATTTAAAAATTTTTTAAAAATTTTTTCGCGAACTCTGTGTGGTAATTCAAATGATCATCGAATAACTTGATGATCATTTTTCAAGCCACCCAGAGTTTTTTGGTTCTCATTGAAATTGAGAGAATAATAACGAGCCTATCTAAACCTGCCTAAAATTCCCTGACCTACTTAAAATTAACGCTAGCCCTGTGGCCACAGTCGTCACGGTCGCGTTAGTCAGTGGTGTTTGATACATGCGCAGTGTCTACGCACCCGATACCTAACTGGACGATATCAGGTCGGCACTAACGTCATGCCACCATGTCAGTCTCTGTCGGTCCGTGTGGGTCTCTGTAGTTCGTATATAGTCTGTCACGTCCTGTCTGCTAAGTGATGCAAACAAAAACATTTACTAAATAAATATGTAACCTTATATATGAATAAGAGAAGGAAAGAAGGAGGAATAGTGAGAAGGAAATAAGAAGGGGGTAAAATCACACCAAGTAAAAAATATAAAAATATGTAAAATATATTTTTTGTTTATGTGAGAGGGTGTGTTTTGGTTTCCTAACTACAAATTTACGTTAATTATTTGAAAAACTTAATAGTAAATTCCAGAGTTTGCAAAAATTTGCTATTGAACACAAACCTTGGAATTTAAATATAGAACTTGGAATTTATTCTGAAAATTTTGAAATTAAAAATTTAAAAATTTAAAAAATTTTTTCGCGAACTCTGTGTGGTAATTCAAACGATCATCGAATAACTTGATGATCATTTTTCAAGCCACCCAGAGTTTTTTGGTTCTCTCATTGAAATAGAGAGAATAATAACGAGCCTATCTAAACCTGCCTAGAATTCCCTGACCTACTTAAAATTAACGCTAGCCCTGTGGCCACAGTCGTCACGGTCGCGTTAGTCAGTGGTGTTTGATACATGCGCAGTGTCTACGCACCCGATACCTAACTGGACGATATCAGGTCGGCACTAACGTCATGCCACCATGTCAGTCTCTGTCGGTCCGTGTGGGTCTCTGTAGTTCGTATTATAGTCTGTCACGTCCTGTCTGCTAAATGATGAAAACAAAAAACATTTACTAAATAAATATGTAACCTTATATATGAATAAGAGAGGAAAGAAGGAGGAATAGTGAGAAGGAAATAAGGAGGGGGTAAAATCACACCAAGTAAAAAATATATTTTTTGTTTATGTGGAAGACACCTAGGTAAAAAACAAAACAAAAAGAAACTAATAAAAAGCAAATGCCGTGCAGGCCGAGGGCTACCCAAGAAGCTTTTCGCCTCCTGCCAAAGAGGCTCATCAGTTGGGTTTTATTATATGGCTTGCCTACATGCACGTATGCATTATATAGGAGTGCGCTTATGGCTGTCACTCGAAACAAATAACTTCTACTTTGAAATTAGATGTGATAACGTTCTGAAAGACGTTTAAGATTGAGATTCCCAGTTTCCCGTGTGAGAACATTTCAGATCGAGATTCCTAGTTTTTCATGACAATAAGTGATAATATAAGAAAATATAAATTATAGATCGAGATTCCCAGTATCCCAGTTTTTCATGACAATAAGTGATAATATAAGAAAATATAAATTATAGATCGAGATTCTCAGTATCCCGTATAAGAATATATCAGATTGAGATTCCCAGTTTCTCATGATAATATGAAAACCCCCAGTTTCCACAACAGTAATATTACTCCTTCAAATGTGGATAATGCACAAATTGGACTGTAATTTTTCATGCAAATTATATTATTTGGACTGTAACTTCGCATGCATATTGTCTAATTTATCTAATTTGGAGTGGCTTAGTATTTGTAAATGTATTTGGATGTATCTTGCTTATTGTCAATTGTTCATTATGAGTGGCTTTGTAAATATTTGTGTGTATGTAGCTTATTTATTTGTAGTTCATGTGTATGTTGTGTGCATGTTGCTTAGTATTTGTAAATGTTTTGGATGTATCTTGCTTGTTGTCAATTGTTCATTATGAGTGGCTTTGTAAATATTTGTGTGTAGGTTGCTTATTTACTTGCTTATTTTCTATTGTTCATTATGAGTGGCTTTGTAAATATTTGTGTGTATGTAGCTTATTTATTTGTAGTTCATGTGTATGTTGTGTGCATGTTGCTTATTTTCTTGTAGTTCTGTAAATATTTGTGTATATGCTGCCTATTTACTTATAGTTCATGTGTATGTTGTGTGCATGTTGCTTATTTTCTTGTAGTTCGTGTGTTTGTAGTTGTATAGAATTGTATTTTCAAATTTTTAAATTTTGTATGCACGTTGCCAATTTGCTTGTTATTATAATTACTAAATATGTGTGGTTGTTTTATTTCCTACCTTGTTTGGGTTTTCCAATTTTTTCCTGTTTTTTCATATCTTCTCCCATGATTTGCATCCTCGTTTCCTGAGCTCATTTTTGTTCGCTCAGACATCCACTGAAACTATTCATTGGAGACTATGCATTTGAAAATTTTCATTACTGATGTCACTTTTCTTTCACATTCTTGGTGTCACTTTACTTTCACTTTCAGCCATAATTCCTTCGCCTTAAATTATTTTCCACTTTATCTAATCGCTGATCGCCATAATTTTATACCACCATAATTGTATCACTTCAACCGTAATATGTCACAATTAAATATTCACTTCAGAATATTTTATTATTATTTCATCAGCCATAGTGGCTTTCTGCTGTCTTCTGTTGCACTGCGTCAATCCAATGCTTTGGGTCGCTATTTATGCTTTTTCTCATACCAAATATCTTGTTTCAGATGCATAGTCCATTCAAATCTTCCAGCCAATGGTTGCATTTTTTTCGATCATCTTTATTGCTCGCTTACTCTTATATGTGTATGGTGGACGTATTGTTTCAGATGTATGATCCTTTCGCTCGCTTACTCATATGTGTGTATGCTAGGTATATTTGTTTCAGATGCATGATCCTTTCAGTTTTTCCACCAATGGTTGTGTTTCATCAAGCATCTTTATTGTCTATTTTGTTTGGGTCAGATGCATGATCCTTTCAGTTTTTCCACCAATGGTTGTGTTTCATCAAGCATCTTTATTGTCTATTTTGTTTGGGTTTTATTGTAGGTGAGGTCATTATTGCGAACTTTACCTGGTTGTACGTGCGAAGCTAGCGTCCCTTTTTTTAATGAGGTCTCATTTATCGGAATAAGGTTCCCTTAACGGTATTTTCTGTTTCTGTTTTCAACAAACTGGCAAACTGAGAGGGTGTGTTTTGGTTTCCTAACTACAATTTTACGTTAATTATTTAAAAAGCTTAATAGTAAATTCCAGAGTTTGAAAAAATTGAACACAAACCTTGGAATTTAAATATAGAACTTTGAAAATTTTGAAATTAAAATTTAAAAGTTTAAAAATTTTTTAAAAAATTTTTTCGCGAACTCTGTGTGGTAATTCAAATGATCATCGAATAACTTGATGATCATTTTTCAAGCCACCCAGAGTTTTTTGGTTCTCATTGAAATTGAGAGAATAATAACGAGCCTATCTAAACCTGCCTAAAATTCCCTGACCTACTTAAAATTAACGCTAGCCCTGTGGCCACAGTCGTCACGGTCGCGTTAGTCAGTGGTGTTTGATACATGCGCAGTGTCTACGCACCCGATACCTAACTGGACGATATCAGGTCGGCACTAACGTCATGCCACCATGTCAGTCTCTGTCGGTCCGTGTGGGTCTCTGTAGTTCGTATATAGTCTGTCACGTCCTGTCTGCTAAGTGATGCAAACAAAAACATTTACTAAATAAATATGTAACCTTATATATGAATAAGAGAAGGAAAGAAGGAGGAATAGTGAGAAGGAAATAAGAAGGGGGTAAAATCACACCAAGTAAAAAATATATAAAAATATGTAAAATATATTTTTTTGTTTATGTGGAAGACACCTAGGTAAAAAACAAAACAAAAAGAAACTAATAAAAAGCAGATGCCGTGCAGGCCGAGGGCTACCCAAGAAGCTTTTCGCCTCCTGCCAAAGAGGCTCATCAGTTGGGTTTTTATTATATGGCTTGCCTACATGCACGTATGCATTATATAGGAGTGCGCTTAAGGCTGTCACTCGGAACAAATAACTTCGACTTTGAAATTAGATGTGATAATGTTCTAAAAGAAGTTTAAAATTGAGATTCACTGTTTCTCATAACAATAAGTGATAATATAAATTATGGATCGAGATTCCCAGTACCCCGTATGAGAATATATCAGATTGTGATTCCCAGTTTCCCATAACGATAATTTGAAACCCCTAGTTTCCCATAACAATAATATTACTCCTTCGAATGTGGATAATGCATATTGTACAAATTGGACTGTGATTTTTCATGCATATTATCTTATTTGGACTGTAAATTCGCATGCACATTATCAAATTTATCTAATTTGGACTGTAAATTCGCATGCACATTATCAAATTTATCTAATTTGGAGTGGCTTAGTATTTGTAAATGTTTAGGATGTATCTTGCTTCTTGTCAATTGTTAATTATGAGTGGCTTTGTAAATATTTGTGTGTATGTTTCTTATTTACTTGCTTATTTTCTATTGTTCATTATGAATGGTTTTGTAAATATTGGTGTGTATGTAGCTTATTTATTTGTAATTCATGTGTATGTTGTGTGCATGTTGCCCATTTTCTTGCAGTTCTGTAAATATTTGTGTATATGTTGCTTATTTACTTGTAGTTCATATGTGTGTTGTGTGCATGTTGCTTATTTTCTTGTAGTTCGTGTGTTTGTAGTTGTATTTTCAAAAAATTTTTAAATTTTGTATGCACGTTGCCTATTTGCCTGTTGTTATAATTACTGAATATGTGTGGTTGTTTTTATTTAAATTTTGTATGCACGTTGCCTATTTGCTTGTTATTATAATTATTGAATATGTGTGGTTGTTTTTATTTCTTACCTTGTTTGGGTTTTCTAATTTTATCCTGTTTTTTCACATCATCTCCCATATTGTGTTTGCATCCTCGTTTCCTGAGCTCATTTTTGTTGACTCAGACATCCACTGAAACTATTCATTGGAGACTATGCATTTAATAATTTCCATTACTGATGTCACTTTACTTTCATATTCTTGTCCATACAATTTCCAATTTAATTGCTTTCCATTTGAAAATTTCCATTACTGATTTCACTTTAATTTCATATTTTTGTCTCATACAATTTTCAGTTTTATTACTTTCCACTTCAGCCATAATTTCTTCACTTCATCTCTAATTTATCTAATCGCTAATCGCCATAATTTCCTACCACCATAATCGCCATAATTTCCTACCACCATAATTTATATATTATTTTTTATATCCTTTTATATTCTTTTTCTAGAATATTTTTATCTCTTTGGCCGTGAATTGTAACTATTCACTTTTTTATATTCTTTTATATATTCTTTTTCTAGAATATTTTTATCTCTTTGGCCGTGAATTGTAACTATTCACTTCACTTCAGAGTATATTTATATCACTTCAGACGTAATTTGTCACATTCACTTCAAAATATTTTATTATTATTTACTCGGCCATAGTGGCTTTCTGGTGTTCACCGCTGCACTGCGTCAATCCAACGCTTTGGGTCGCCATTTATACTATTTCGTACACGGCCAATATTGTTTTGGAAGCGCGATCCTTTCAACCTTCAGCCAATGGTTGAGGATGCGTGGTCCCTTCAAATATCCAGCCAATGGTTGAGTTTTGTCGAACATCACTGCTACTCGCTCACTCGCATGTGTATGGATGAGTTGCATTTCATCTGGCCTTTTATTGCTCAGTGAGTTTTTTATTGCTCCGTGAGTTCAGTGAGTTCTCTATTGCAGGATCATTGTCTGTCTGTCTATCGATGTGGGTTTTTTGTAGGTGAGGTCATTGTTGCGACCTTTACCTGGTTGTACATTCGAAGCTAGCATTCCTTTTTTATGAGGTCTAATTTAATGGAATGAGGTTCTTATGACGGTATCTTTGTTCGTTGGTATTGTTCTTCAATGTGCTTTGTGGTGTTTCTCGAAAAGTGTTTTTTATCGAGAAGTGTTTTTTATGGCTACTGGTGGTGTTTCTCGAAAGGTGTTTTTTATCGAGAAGTGTTTTTTATGGCTACTGGTGGTTTTATGGCTATTGGTAGTGTCCTTTCTTGCATTCTATTTTGTTTTATATATTGCAGTCCCCGTGAAAGAAGAGTAAGGAAATTTGTGTTTATTGGTGATATCTGTGGCTGCTGGTGGTGTTCAATTTTGTTTTATATATTGCAGTCCCAATGTAAGAAGTGTAAGGATATTCTATGGTTATATTTGGTTGATGTATTGCATATATATTGCAGTCCCAATGAAAGAGTGTGAGGATATTTTATGGTTATATTTGGTTGATGTATTGCAGTCCCAATGAAAGAAAAGAGTAAGTATATATTTATAAGAATATATTATTTATTGAGAACTATGAGCATTGAATTACATTAAACATTATGCGTTAAACTACATATTTGTTAAATTATATAGGATTATATTAAACATTATACATTATATGTAAAATTAAACATTTGATAAATATTAAACATTAAATGTTAAATATTTAGTTTTTTTGAACATTTGGTATATTAAATTACATAAGATTATATTAACCATTATACAATTGGTATTTGTTAAATTACATAAGATTGTATTAAACATTATATGTAAAATTAAACATTTGGTAAGTACTAAACATTATATCTTAAATCATATTGAGCTGGTTTTGTGTGCTTGTAACTGCATGATATTTATATAATATCTGCCAATAGTGCCTGTATGTCGGTGGGTATCATGGTGCTGTAGTCCAAATATCTTTTAATGCAGTTTCTAAGTACCTTTGTTGCAAATGATGGTGGATTTTTGATGTTTGGGTCTATGTCACAATCATAACCGAAGGTATTATACATTATTTTATAGATGTTCATTATGTCATCGTTGATGTCACCATTATTTGTAGTGGTTCGTAGTGGATTCAGGTATTCATTTAATTTGTGGTCTGGGTAGCTGGTTTTATGAGTTGCAATGGTTTTATTGTGTTTTAGGGCATGGTCTATAATATTTGTAGGTGAGCCTATGCCACTAATGATGAATATCTTGGTGCAATTTGTGCAATTTAGGGTGTATGTTTTTATTTTCTTGTTTGCAGGTTGGTTTAATATGTGTTCATCTGCGAGGGATAATTTTAGTTTCTGGAATATTGTTTTCGGTTTAGTGAATATAGGTTGTCCCAAATTCTCTAGTTTGTAAATGCTTTTAATTAGCTGTGTGATTTCATTGCAACTATATACTATTGGTGAACCATAATTAGAGCAGACGTTCATATTATTTTTGTGGTCTTTCTTAGTTTTTAAATCGGGTATTGGTTTGAATCTGGATAAAAAGTGATAAAGTGTTTAAATTCTTGTTTGTGTGTCAAGTTTCCTTTTCATTTCTATTTTCTTTATGTGCGAAAGAATGCAGTCGGTATATAATTTCCCGATGAGTGCGTTTGGATATGAATTTTCAAGTAGTTGTTCTTCTAATTTTGCTAAATCATTAAAGATGAACCTATTTGTTGTGCGATTTAAGATGTTGTTTATGAAGTTTTTTGCTGTATTTGTTTTCCAAGTGTTGAGGTCGTTAGAAAGGTAGTTTATTATCCTATTACTTGTGTTTGGTTTAGTGTATCTGGCAAATTCGAGTGTTTTGTTTGTCCCTCTAACGATTAGTAAATCCAAAAAGGAGATGGATTTGTCCGATGATGAAAGACTGTATCCATCAAGATGTCCCTTGTGTTCTCGTTCAGTTGTTAATCTTAAATCTGTGTATTTTTGAAAGTCATTTTTGAATATATCAATGTTATCTGTTGGGATGTATAGTAGGAAGTCGTCAATGTATTTCCAGTAGTAGGTCACTTTGTGGGCGTCAAATAGTTCTTTATGGTGTAGCTCAAGTATATAGTCTAAAAGAATTGTAGCTAAGAGTCCAGAGTCACATGCGCCTTGTGGTAGACCCATAACTTGGCGATAAGTTTTGCCCCGGTATCTGAAGTGGTTTCCAGTCTCTAGTGAAAAATTTAATAGGTCTAAGAATAATTGTGGATTGATGCTGGTTCGTTCCTTATACCAATTGGAATTGACCATATTATCTAGGCATCTGATGATACTGCCTCTATTCATATTAGTGTACATGTCCTCAATGTCAAATTTGACAAATTCAAAACCTTCACACAGTGTTATGGTTTTTAGTTCTGTGATAGTATCATCTATTGTTCTAACATTTCTTTTAGATAAATTTTCCCAGAATACATTTTTTAAGATATATGTGATGACCTTCTGTATCCTGTGGCTGTACCAACCATGTCCCGCACAAATGGGTCTGCATGGGTGGTTTGGTTTGTGAATTTTTATAACGCCATATAAGTAAGGTAAGTCAATTTTGGAATTGTTTTCTATGTTTAGATTGTTCATGATTTGGCGTGGAATTATATGTTCTTTGTCTTCATGTGGTTTTTTGTGTCTATTTAGGTTTTTTTCTGTGAGTATTAGCCTTGCTCTTAAGTGATTATATTCCTTTCGTATTTTCTTGTGTTCATCTTCAAAGTTGTCTATATCTTGAACATAAGTGCCGTTTTTTAGGCATTTGTTGACCCATTCATCCATCTTATTAGTGTATTCTTCTTTTTTCATGAGGATGGTACATTTACTTTTATCTGATTGTACCAATATGAGGTCTTTATGGTTTAGTAAGAAATTTTTTTGTATCCTTGTACATGCCGTGAATTATTTTATCAATGAATGTGCTATTTTTATTCAGTAGAGCAGTTAGTTTGTCATATATTATAGTGGTTCTGTCGGCAAGGTACCTTTCTGGATCTTTATTGTGTTGGCTCATGGTGTAGTCAATGTGTTTTGCGAAGTCTAAACAGTTCCCTAGATTTATTTTGGTCGGAGGGACAAATTTGGGTCCAAAGCTAAGTAAGGTTGCTATTCCCTTATTTACCTTCGTTTCTGTTAAATTTATGAATCCGTCCTTTATTTGTGTTGGATAGTATGTCGTAGTTATATTGTTGATTGGTCCTATTATATCTATTAGTGTCATCTTACGTTGTAGCTGTTTGGTTGGCGTCGGTGTTGGTGTTTGGTGTGGTGGCGGCGTGTTGTGTGGTGACGGCGTGTTGTGTGGTATGTACATCTTCTTTTTATGTTTGGGGCTTCCTGGTGGATGTTGTAGGTTTTTCCTTTTTAGGTTGGCAGTTTTTTGTATTTGAGTTGTGTTGAACATTTCGTAACTTCAATGAAGATATATTATGTATATCCTGTATATATTTTAGCACTTCAATAAGGATTCACAGTGGGACTTCAAAAAGGAGGTCCGCAGTGGGGGTACGTTTGAATAACTTTTGGAACTTCGGTGAGGATAACAGTGAGGATACGTTTGAGTAGCTATGCTTTGTCAAAAAAGACTGTGTATGTGAACAACAGGGTCGGAGTTTTTATACTCTATCCCGGTGGTATTTTACATTGCCTGTGTGGTATTTTTCATTGCCTGTGTGGCTATGATGCGTGGCAGGTATTTGTGTGTGGAATGCAAATGCTTGGTGTGGTAGAAATAATAAATGATAAATGGATGTGTGGTGTGATAGGAGTTGTAAATGCATATTGGAGAGAAGGGTGAATAGATAGAATAGAATTAAGGTACCGGAGAGAGGTACCGGATAAAAATAGAATTTTTGGTGTGATAGGAGTTGTAAATGCATATTGGTGAGAAGGGTGAATAGATAGAATAGAATTAAGGTACCGGAGAGAGATACCGGATGAAAATAGAATTTTAGAATGAAAATGTGAACACAATAGAAGGAAATGATTGAAGATAAAAATGTGAATATGATGGAAAGAATAAAGATAGATATTGGTGAATGATAATAATAAATAGATAAAATGATCGTGTTAGTAATAATAATTATGATAATAATAATAAATTGAAGATAAAAATGTGAATATGATGGAAAGAATAAAGATAGATATTGGTGAATGATAATAATAAATAGATAAAATGATCGTGTTAGTAATAATAATTATGATAATAATAATAAATAATAGTAATAATGATAATAATAATAATGATAATAATAATAATATATAGTGATACTAAAATAAGCTGAGAGATATTCTACAATATCTTAATATTACAGAGGGCATTATTGGTGTTGCATTGGAATCACACAGCGAGACATATTTTAATTTTCATGTCTCGTGTCGTTCCGCAACGGGTCATTAGGGGCACCTTTTGGTGTTTGGACGTGGTGTCACCGCTGGTTTTTATAAATTATTATGCCTACTGCCAGCCGTGACATACTACCGCTCACCAAATGACGCATATTATGCTATCATAGCGCTCATATTTTATATTTATCAATCATGCGAATAGTGATTTAACATGTATACATTCGCAAATTTTAACTTTTTCGAATGTAGACAGTTGAGATTGTGAGATTGTGTCAACTCACTTATTGATTACTTCCCGTTTTATATGAGCTACTATTGATTAAGAGGATGTGTTTTTGGGTACCCTATCTAAGATTCTACGTTACTTGTTTAAAAAGTTTTATGTATAATGATGAATTCCAGAGTTTGAAGCAAAAATAAATATTGACTTCAAACCCTGGAATTTTCAGTTAAAAAATCTTTACAATCAAAAAATCTGAGAGGGTGTGTTTTGGTTTCCTAACTAACAATTTACGTTAATTATTTAAAAAACTTTATAGTAAATCTGAGAGGGTGTGTTTTGGTTTCCTAACTAACAATTTACGTTAATTATTTAAAAAACTTTATAGTAAATTCCAGAGTTTGAAGAAATTTGCTATTGAACACAAACCCTGGAATTTAAATATAGAAATTGGAATTTATTCTGAAATTTTAAAAATCTGAGAGGGTGTGTTTTGGTTTCCTAACTACAAATTTACGTTAATTATTTGAAAAACTTAATAGTAAATTCCAGAGTTTGCAAAAATTTGCTATTGAACACAAACCTTGGAATTTAAATATAGAACTTGGAATTTATTCTGAAAATTTTGAAATTAAAAATTTAAAAATTTAAAAAAATTTTTTTTTTTTTTTTTTTTTTTTTTTTTTTTTTTTTTTTTTTTTTTTTTTTTTTTTTTTTTTTTTTTTTTTTTTTTTTTTTTTTTTTTTTTTTTTTTTGAGAGGGTGTGTTTTGGTTTCCTAACTACAAATTTACGTTAATTATTTGCAAAAATTTGCTATTGAACACAAACCTTGGAATTTAAATATAGAACTTGGAATTTATTCTGAAAATTTTGAAATTAAAAATTTAAAAATTTAAAAAATTTTTTTCGCGAACTCTGTGTGGTAATTCAAACGATCATCGAATAACTTGATGATCATTTTTCAAGCCACCCAGAGTTTTTTGGTTCTCTCATTGAAATAGAGAGAATAATAACGAGCCTATCTAAACCTGCCTAGAATTCCCTGACCTACTTAAAATTAACGCTAGCCCTGTGGCCACAGTCGTCACGGTCGCGTTAGTCAGTGGTGTTTGATACATGCGCAGTGTCTACGCACCCGATACCTAACTGGACGATATCAGGTCGGCACTAACGTCATGCCACCATGTCAGTCTCTGTCGGTCCGTGTGGGTCTCTGTAGTTCGTATTATAGTCTGTCACGTCCTGTCTGCTAAATGATGAAAACAAAAAACATTTACTAAATAAATATGTAACCTTATATATGAATAAGAGAGGAAAGAAGGAGGAATAGTGAGAAGGAAATAAGAAGGGGGTAAAATCACACCAAGTAAAAAATATATTTTTTGTTTATGTGGAAGACACCTAGGTAAAAAACAAAACAAAAAGAAACTAATAAAAAGCAAATGCCGTGCAGGCCGAGGGCTACCCAAGAAGCTTTTCGCCTCCTGCCAAAGAGGCTCATCAGTTGGGTTTTATTATATGGCTTGCCTACATGCACGTATGCATTATATAGGAGTGCGCTTATGGCTGTCACTCGAAACAAATAACTTCTACTTTGAAATTAGATGTGATAACGTTCTGAAAGACGTTTAAGATTGAGATTCCCAGTTTCCCGTGTGAGAACATTTCAGATCGAGATTCCTAGTTTTTCATGACAATAAGTGATAATATAAGAAAATATAAATTATAGATCGAGATTCCCAGTATCCCAGTTTTTCATGACAATAAGTGATAATATAAGAAAATATAAATTATAGATCGAGATTCTCAGTATCCCGTATAAGAATATATCAGATTGAGATTCCCAGTTTCTCATGATAATATGAAAACCCCCAGTTTCCACAACAGTAATATTACTCCTTCAAATGTGGATAATGCACAAATTGGACTGTAATTTTTCATGCAAATTATATTATTTGGACTGTAACTTCGCATGCATATTGTCTAATTTATCTAATTTGGAGTGGCTTAGTATTTGTAAATGTATTTGGATGTATCTTGCTTATTGTCAATTGTTCATTATGAGTGGCTTTGTAAATATTTGTGTGTATGTAGCTTATTTATTTGTAGTTCATGTGTATGTTGTGTGCATGTTGCTTAGTATTTGTAAATGTTTTGGATGTATCTTGCTTGTTGTCAATTGTTCATTATGAGTGGATGTAGCTTATTTATTTGTAGTTCATGTGTATGTTGTGTGCATGTTGCTTATTTTCTTGTAGTTCTGTAAATATTTGTGTATATGCTGCCTATTTACTTATAGTTCATGTGTATGTTGTGTGCATGTTGCTTATTTTCTTGTAGTTCGTGTGTTTGTAGTTGTATAGAATTGTATTTTCAAATTTTTAAATTTTGTATGCACGTTGCCAATTTGCTTGTTATTATAATTACTAAATATGTGTGGTTGTTTTATTTCCTACCTTGTTTGGGTTTTCCAATTTTTTCCTGTTTTTTCATATCTTCTCCCATGATTTGCATCCTCGTTTCCTGAGCTCATTTTTGTTCGCTCAGACATCCACTGAAACTATTCATTGGAGACTATGCATTTGAAAATTTTCATTACTGATGTCACTTTTCTTTCACATTCTTGGTGTCACTTTACTTTCACTTTCAGCCATAATTCCTTCGCCTTAAATTATTTTCCACTTTATCTAATCGCTGATCGCCATAATTTTATACCACCATAATTGTATCACTTCAACCGTAATATGTCACAATTAAATATTCACTTCAGAATATTTTATTATTATTTCATCAGCCATAGTGGCTTTCTGCTGTCTTCTGTTGCACTGCGTCAATCCAATGCTTTGGGTCGCTATTTATGCTTTTTCTCATACCAAATATCTTGTTTCAGATGCATAGTCCATTCAAATCTTCCAGCCAATGGTTGCATTTTTTTCGATCATCTTTATTGCTCGCTTACTCTTATATGTGTATGGTGGACGTATTGTTTCAGATGTATGATCCTTTCGCTCGCTTACTCATATGTGTGTATGCTAGGTATATTTGTTTCAGATGCATGATCCTTTCAGTTTTTCCACCAATGGTTGTGTTTCATCAAGCATCTTTATTGTCTATTTTGTTTGGGTCAGATGCATGATCCTTTCAGTTTTTCCACCAATGGTTGTGTTTCATCAAGCATCTTTATTGTCTATTTTGTTTGGGTTTTATTGTAGGTGAGGTCATTATTGCGAACTTTACCTGGTTGTACGTGCGAAGCTAGCGTCCCTTTTTTTAATGAGGTCTCATTTATCGGAATAAGGTTCCCTTAACGGTATTTTCTGTTTCTGTTTTCAACAAACTGGCAGTGTGTTTTATGGCTTCTGGAATTTTTGTGTTTATGGCTGCTGGTACTGTTCTTCAGTGTACTTTGTGGTGTTTCTCGAAAAGTGTTTTTTTAACGAAAAGTGTTGAATGCAAATGCTTGGTGTGGTAGAAGTAATAAATGAATGTATGGTGTGATAGGAGTTGTAAATGTATATTGGCGAGAAGGGTGAATAGATGGAATAGAATTAAGGTACCGGAGAGAGGTACCGGAGAAAAATAGAATTTTAGAATGGAAATGTGAATACAATAGAAGGAAATGATTAAAGATAAATATGTGAATATGATAGAAATAAAGATAGATGATAATAATAGATAAAATGATCATGTTAGTAATAATAATAATACTAATAATAATAATAATAATAATAATAATAATAATACAAATAATAATATTAATAATAATAATAATTATAGTAATACTAATATAAGCTGAGAAATATTCTACAATATCTTAATATTACAGAGGGCATTATTGGTGTTGCATTGGAATCACACAGCGAGACATATTTTAATTTTCATGTCTCGTGTCGTTCCGCAACGGGTCATTTAGGGGCACCTTTTGGTGTTTGGACGTGGTGTCATCGCTGGTTTTTATAAATTATTATGCCTACTGCCAGCCGTGACATACTACCGCTCACCAAATGACGCATATTATGCTATCATAGCGCTCATATTTTATATTTATCAATCATGCGAATAGTGATTTAACATGTATACATTCGCAAATTTTAACTTTTTCGAATGTAGACAGTTGAGATTGTGAGATTGTGTCAACTCACTTATTGATTACTTCCCGTTTTATATGAGCTACTATTGATTATCATAAATATGCATCCGAACTGTGGATATTGTACCGTCGGCAGGTGCGCAAGGCACGAACTACTTTCGGAACCATTTAAGCTGCCCGTACATCCACCAGACGGGGTCCTACTCTATTCCTGACTTACTGGCTATGTTAGAAGTTCATAGATATCCTGACTATTCTCCCCGAGACTGGGTATTTGAGGGGCCACCCACATAAGTCCTTCATGTCCCTATTTGGCCAAGCTGCAAATCATGAAGGATTTCTTACCTACCTAGCTAATTGAAAAACAAAATATTCACAATCTGAGAGGGTGTGTTTTGGTTTCCTAACTACAAATTTACGTTAATTATTTGCAAAAATTTGCTATTGAACACAAACCTTGGAATTTAAATATAGAACTTGGAATTTATTCTGAAAATTTTGAAATTAAAAATTTAAAAATTTAAAAAATTTTTTTCGCGAACTCTGTGTGGTAATTCAAACGATCATCGAATAACTTGATGATCATTTTTCAAGCCACCCAGAGTTTTTTGGTTCTCTCATTGAAATAGAGAGAATAATAACGAGCCTATCTAAACCTGCCTAGAATTCCCTGACCTACTTAAAATTAACGCTAGCCCTGTGGCCACAGTCGTCACGGTCGCGTTAGTCAGTGGTGTTTGATACATGCGCAGTGTCTACGCACCCGATACCTAACTGGACGATATCAGGTCGGCACTAACGTCATGCCACCATGTCAGTCTCTGTCGGTCCGTGTGGGTCTCTGTAGTTCGTATTATAGTCTGTCACGTCCTGTCTGCTAAATGATGAAAACAAAAAACATTTACTAAATAAATATGTAACCTTATATATGAATAAGAGAGGAAAGAAGGAGGAATAGTGAGAAGGAAATAAGAAGGGGGTAAAATCACACCAAGTAAAAAATATATTTTTTGTTTATGTGGAAGACACCTAGGTAAAAAACAAAACAAAAAGAAACTAATAAAAAGCAAATGCCGTGCAGGCCGAGGGCTACCCAAGAAGCTTTTCGCCTCCTGCCAAAGAGGCTCATCAGTTGGGTTTTATTATATGGCTTGCCTACATGCACGTATGCATTATATAGGAGTGCGCTTATGGCTGTCACTCGAAACAAATAACTTCTACTTTGAAATTAGATGTGATAACGTTCTGAAAGACGTTTAAGATTGAGATTCCCAGTTTCCCGTGTGAGAACATTTCAGATCGAGATTCCTAGTTTTTCATGACAATAAGTGATAATATAAGAAAATATAAATTATAGATCGAGATTCCCAGTATCCCAGTTTTTCATGACAATAAGTGATAATATAAGAAAATATAAATTATAGATCGAGATTCTCAGTATCCCGTATAAGAATATATCAGATTGAGATTCCCAGTTTCTCATGATAATATGAAAACCCCCAGTTTCCACAACAGTAATATTACTCCTTCAAATGTGGATAATGCACAAATTGGACTGTAATTTTTCATGCAAATTATATTATTTGGACTGTAACTTCGCATGCATATTGTCTAATTTATCTAATTTGGAGTGGCTTAGTATTTGTAAATGTATTTGGATGTATCTTGCTTATTGTCAATTGTTCATTATGAGTGGCTTTGTAAATATTTGTGTGTATGTAGCTTATTTATTTGTAGTTCATGTGTATGTTGTGTGCATGTTGCTTAGTATTTGTAAATGTTTTGGATGTATCTTGCTTGTTGTCAATTGTTCATTATGAGTGGCTTTGTAAATATTTGTGTGTAGGTTGCTTATTTACTTGCTTATTTTCTATTGTTCATTATGAGTGGCTTTGTAAATATTTGTGTGTATGTAGCTTATTTATTTGTAGTTCATGTGTATGTTGTGTGCATGTTGCTTATTTTCTTGTAGTTCTGTAAATATTTGTGTATATGCTGCCTATTTACTTATAGTTCATGTGTATGTTGTGTGCATGTTGCTTATTTTCTTGTAGTTCGTGTGTTTGTAGTTGTATAGAATTGTATTTTCAAATTTTTAAATTTTGTATGCACGTTGCCAATTTGCTTGTTATTATAATTACTAAATATGTGTGGTTGTTTTATTTCCTACCTTGTTTGGGTTTTCCAATTTTTTCCTGTTTTTTCATATCTTCTCCCATGATTTGCATCCTCGTTTCCTGAGCTCATTTTTGTTCGCTCAGACATCCACTGAAACTATTCATTGGAGACTATGCATTTGAAAATTTTCATTACTGATGTCACTTTTCTTTCACATTCTTGGTGTCACTTTACTTTCACTTTCAGCCATAATTCCTTCGCCTTAAATTATTTTCCACTTTATCTAATCGCTGATCGCCATAATTTTATACCACCATAATTGTATCACTTCAACCGTAATATGTCACAATTAAATATGAGAGGGTGTGTTTTGGTTTCCTAACTAACAATTTACGTTAATTATTTAAAAACTTTATAGTAAATTCCAGAGTTTGAAGAAATTTGCTATTGAACACAAACCCTGGAATTTAAATATAGAAATTGGAATTTATTCTGAAATTTTAAAAATTAAAAATTTAAAAATTTTTTCGCGAACTCTGTGTGGTAATTCAAACGATCATCGAATAACTTGATGATCATTTTTCAAACCACCCAGAGTTTTTTGGTTCTCTCATTGAAATTGAGAGAATAATAACGGGCCTATCTAAACCTGCCTAAAATTCCCTGACCTACTTAAAATTAACGCTAGCCCTGTGGCCCTAGTCGTCACGGTCGCGTTAGTCAGTGGTGTTTGATACATGCGCAGTGTCTACGCACCCTGAGAGGGTGTGTTTTGGTTTCCTAACTACAAATTTACGTTAATTATTTGAAAAACTTAATAGTAAATTCCAGAGTTTGCAAAAATTTGCTATTGAACACAAACCTTGGAATTTAAATATAGAACTTGGAATTTATTCTGAAAATTTTGAAATTAAAAATTTAAAAATTTAAAAAATTTTTTTCGCGAACTCTGTGTGGTAATTCAAACGATCATCGAATAACTTGATGATCATTTTTCAAGCCACCCAGAGTTTTTTGGTTCTCTCATTGAAATAGAGAGAATAATAACGAGCCTATCTAAACCTGCCTAGAATTCCCTGACCTACTTAAAATTAACGCTAGCCCTGTGGCCACAGTCGTCACGGTCGCGTTAGTCAGTGGTGTTTGATACATGCGCAGTGTCTACGCACCCGATACCTAACTGGACGATATCAGGTCGGCACTAACGTCATGCCACCATGTCAGTCTCTGTCGGTCCGTGTGGGTCTCTGTAGTTCGTATTATAGTCTGTCACGTCCTGTCTGCTAAATGATGAAAACAAAAAACATTTACTAAATAAATATGTAACCTTATATATGAATAAGAGAGGAAAGAAGGAGGAATAGTGAGAAGGAAATAAGAAGGGGGTAAAATCACACCAAGTAAAAAATATATTTTTTGTTTATGTGGAAGACACCTAGGTAAAAAACAAAACAAAAAGAAACTAATAAAAAGCAAATGCCGTGCAGGCCGAGGGCTACCCAAGAAGCTTTTCGCCTCCTGCCAGAGAGGCTCATCAGTTGGGTTTTATTATATGGCTTGCCTACATGCACGTATGCATTATATAGGAGTGCGCTTATGGCTGTCACTCGAAACAAATAACTTCTACTTTGAAATTAGATGTGATAACGTTCTGAAAGACGTTTAAGATTGAGATTCCCAGTTTCCCGTGTGAGAACATTTCAGATCGAGATTCCTAGTTTTTCATGACAATAAGTGATAATATAAGAAAATATAAATTATAGATCGAGATTCCCAGTATCCCAGTTTTTCATGACAATAAGTGATAATATAAGAAAATATAAATTATAGATCGAGATTCTCAGTATCCCGTATAAGAATATATCAGATTGAGATTCCCAGTTTCTCATGATAATATGAAAACCCCCAGTTTCCACAACAGTAATATTACTCCTTCAAATGTGGATAATGCACAAATTGGACTGTAATTTTTCATGCAAATTATATTATTTGGACTGTAACTTCGCATGCATATTGTCTAATTTATCTAATTTGGAGTGGCTTAGTATTTGTAAATGTATTTGGATGTATCTTGCTTATTGTCAATTGTTCATTATGAGTGGCTTTGTAAATATTTGTGTGTATGTAGCTTATTTATTTGTAGTTCATGTGTATGTTGTGTGCATGTTGCTTAGTATTTGTAAATGTTTTGGATGTATCTTGCTTGTTGTCAATTGTTCATTATGAGTGGCTTTGTAAATATTTGTGTGTAGGTTGCTTATTTACTTGCTTATTTTCTATTGTTCATTATGAGTGGCTTTGTAAATATTTGTGTGTATGTAGCTTATTTATTTGTAGTTCATGTGTATGTTGTGTGCATGTTGCTTATTTTCTTGTAGTTCTGTAAATATTTGTGTATATGCTGCCTATTTACTTATAGTTCATGTGTATGTTGTGTGCATGTTGCTTATTTTCTTGTAGTTCGTGTGTTTGTAGTTGTATAGAATTGTATTTTCAAATTTTTAAATTTTGTATGCACGTTGCCAATTTGCTTGTTATTATAATTACTAAATATGTGTGGTTGTTTTATTTCCTACCTTGTTTGGGTTTTCCAATTTTTTCCTGTTTTTTCATATCTTCTCCCATGATTTGCATCCTCGTTTCCTGAGCTCATTTTTGTTCGCTCAGACATCCACTGAAACTATTCATTGGAGACTATGCATTTGAAAATTTTCATTACTGATGTCACTTTTCTTTCACATTCTTGGTGTCACTTTACTTTCACTTTCAGCCATAATTCCTTCGCCTTAAATTATTTTCCACTTTATCTAATCGCTGATCGCCATAATTTTATACCACCATAATTGTATCACTTCAACCGTAATATGTCACAATTAAATATTCACTTCAGAATATTTTATTATTATTTCATCAGCCATAGTGGCTTTCTGCTGTCTTCTGTTGCACTGCGTCAATCCAATGCTTTGGGTCGCTATTTATGCTTTTTCTCATACCAAATATCTTGTTTCAGATGCATAGTCCATTCAAATCTTCCAGCCAATGGTTGCATTTTTTTCGATCATCTTTATTGCTCGCTTACTCTTATATGTGTATGGTGGACGTATTGTTTCAGATGTATGATCCTTTCGCTCGCTTACTCATATGTGTGTATGCTAGGTATATTTGTTTCAGATGCATGATCCTTTCAGTTTTTCCACCAATGGTTGTGTTTCATCAAGCATCTTTATTGTCTATGAGAGGATGTGTTTTTGGGTAGAAACTATGGTTGTTTTGTCCTAGCTAGCTTGATTTTAAGGTTTAAAAGTGTGAAAGTAAAGAAATCCTATTACCCTAAGCATATGGTTGGCTTACTATACGGAGTGAGGACAGTCAGTGTACTGTTTCTAACTCCTCTTAGGCAACAACCATATTTACGAAGGCTGCTTAAAGGAATTACGTAAATACCTCACCTGGATGGCCTGTCAGTCTGTCTTCCGTACGTGACAACAAAAAACTGTCCCGTTGTACCTACAGGTCACTTCACCTACTAATGTCTCCCCACATTTCCAATATAACTCTTAGGAAATGTCTAACTAACAGTCATCATACTCTATTTTGCAAATATATAAAATACATAAAAATAAAAATAAAAATTAAAAATAGACATATTAGTATGTTCGGCGGGGGTTTAAGAAAAAGGAAAAAATAATGGAAAAAATATTTTTATGGAAGACACCTAAAAACAAACAGAACAAAAATAAAAAGTTTATTTAACATTTTCTGCCGTGTAGGCCGTAGGCATCCCAATAAACGTTTTTCGTCCTCTGCCAAAAGGACTCATCAGTTGGGATTTTCTTTTATTAAGAAGAAGAAAAAAACCAAATTTCAATATAGTACGGAAACCGTATTGAAAGCTGTAATGATGATCACAAAGACGCATCAGGAGGAAGAGAAGTATTTCCGAAAAGAATTCTTTATTTAATGCAGGTAGGAAATTAGTGGACTGAGAAAATATCTAAAAAATAATATAAAATAAGATAAGTATCATACAAATAACTTATTTGTTTACACATGAACCAGCCATGAAGATGAATTTCTAAACAGATATTTTCAGTGTGCATAGCCAGAGCATGTGCATTTGTGTGACTTTCCCATGACTTGGAAAATCCAGTTGCCACACAAATACTTAGTCGTATGAAAAAAATAAGAGACATACAGTACGTAATTTGACCCGATTACCTGGGTTACCAGACAGCCATTCAATATGCCACAAACCAGGCCCAGGAAGATCATATACATATTTTATATATTATACAATGCTGCATACAAACATATATAACCGATACATCGTTATGGAATTTGTCACAGTGGACAACAGGAAACTAGCAATTCACCTATATTGGTGGATCACCGCGTTTCCCGCTCTCCCAGTGGACAATATACCCAGCCTACTATATACATAAACTCCAAAAACTTATTTGGCTATGTGATACTTTTGCTATAACTTAATATATAGATACGTGAAGGGTTGGGTGACTAACTAAGCTCGTAAAGTAGACGGTAAAGGTATATAGAGGAGTCGTCCCAGGTACACGTTTTATGTTTGTGACCCGTGGACGAGTCAACCAACACCCACCCCTCTTCACAAGCTATCATTCCAGTTTTCCCTGAGGTCCCCCTCCAGAGCCGAAGGATGCGTATCCCCCTGAACAATCCAGCCTCAGAGCCGTTGAAACATCCTTATCATATAATTTTGGGACCAATTGGCTCCAGAGTAAGCTGATGTTACGTATCCCGCGGAAGGAAGGTCCGCAGGGACCACTCCCAGAAAACATGGAGGTATCCCCCTGAACAATCCAGCCTCAGAGCCGTTGAAACATCCTTATCATATAATTTTGGGACCAATTGGCTCCAGAGTAAGCTGATGTTACGCATCCGGCGGAAGGAAGGTCCGCAGGGACCTCTCCCAGAAAACATGGAGGAGGAGGGACAGGAAAAAAATGGTTTGTCGATCCTCCACGCGACGATCCACAGATCACCAGCTATTAGGCGCATTAATGTGTCGACAACGCTTCAGATCCGTGACAGGAAATCCCCCCAGTTCTATAAGCTTGGGTCTTATTATGGGCAAAAACCTCACAACGTACTCACGAAGTCCTCCATTATGAAAGATATCGGCCATCTCTCCTGGGGAATGGAGGAGTTTTTACACCTGCCTAAGCTAGACGCTAGATTTTGAACAGAAACTATGGTTGTTTTGTCCTAGCTAGCTTGATTTTAAGGTTTAAAAGTGTGAAAGTAAAGAAATCCTATTACCCTAAGCATATGGTTGGCTTACTATACGGAGTGAGGACAGTCAGTGTACTGTTTCTAACTCCTCTTAGGCAACAACCATATTTACGAAGGCTGCTTAAAGGAATTACGTAAATACCTCACCTGGATGGCCTGTCAGTCTGTCTTCCGTACGTGACAACAAAAAACTGTCCCGTTGTACCTACAGGTCACTTCACCTACTAATGTCTCCCCACATTTCCAATATAACTCTTAGGAAATGTCTAACTAACAGTCATCATACTCTATTTTGCAAATATATAAAATACATAAAAATAAAAATAAAAATTAAAAATAGACATATTAGTATGTTCGGCGGGGGTTTAAGAAAAAGGAAAAAATAATGGAAAAAATATTTTTATGGAAGACACCTAAAAACAAACAGAACAAAAATAAAAAGTTTATTTAACATTTTCTGCCGTGTAGGCCGTAGGCATCCCAATAAACGTTTTTCGTCCTCTGCCAAAAGGACTCATCAGTTGGGATTTTCTTTTATTAAGAAGAAGAAAAAAACCAAATTTCAATATAGTACGGAAACCGTATTGAAAGCTGTAATGATGATCACAAAGACGCATCAGGAGGAAGAGAAGTATTTCCGAAAAGAATTCTTTATTTAATGCAGGTAGGAAATTAGTGGACTGAGAAAATATCTAAAAAATAATATAAAATAAGATAAGTATCATACAAATAACTTATTTGTTTACACATGAACCAGCCATGAAGATGAATTTCTAAACAGATATTTTCAGTGTGCATAGCCAGAGCATGTGCATTTGTGTGACTTTCCCATGACTTGGAAAATCCAGTTGCCACACAAATACTTAGTCGTATGAAAAAAAATAAGAGACATACAGTACGTAATTTGACCCGATTACCTGGGTTACCAGACAGCCATTCAATATGCCACAAACCAGGCCCAGGAAGATCATATACATATTTTATATATTATACAATGCTGCATACAAACATATATAACCGATACATCGTTATGGAATTTGTCACAGTGGACAACAGGAAACTAGCAATTCACCTATATTGGTGGATCACCGCGTTTCCCGCTCTCCCAGTGGACAATATACCCAGCCTACTATATACATAAACTCCAAAAACTTATTTGGCTATGTGATACTTTTGCTATAACTTAATATATAGATACGTGAAGGGTTGGGTGACTAACTAAGCTCGTAAAGTAGACGGTAAAGGTATATAGAGGAGTCGTCCCAGGTACACGTTTTATGTTTGTGACCCGTGGACGAGTCAACCAACACCCACCCCTCTTCACAAGCTATCATTCCAGTTTTCCCTGAGGTCCCCCTCCAGAGCCGAAGGATGCGTATCCCCCTGAACAATCCAGCCTCAGAGCCGTTGAAACATCCTTATCATATAATTTTGGGACCAATTGGCTCCAGAGTAAGCTGATGTTACGTATCCCGCGGAAGGAAGGTCCGCAGGGACCACTCCCAGAAAACATGGAGGTATCCCCCTGAACAATCCAGCCTCAGAGCCGTTGAAACATCCTTATCATATAATTTTGGGACCAATTGGCTCCAGAGTAAGCTGATGTTACGCATCCGGCGGAAGGAAGGTCCGCAGGGACCTCTCCCAGAAAACATGGAGGAGGAGGGACAGGAAAAAAATGGTTTGTCGATCCTCCACGCGACGATCCACAGATCACCAGCTATTAGGCGCATTAATGTGTCGACAACGCTTCAGATCCGTGACAGGAAATCCCCCCAGTTCTATAAGCTTGGGTCTTATTATGGGCAAAAACCTCACAACGTACTCACGAAGTCCTCCATTATGAAAGATATCGGCCATCTCTCCTGGGGAATGGAGGAGTTTTTACACCTGCCTAAGCTAGACGCTAGATTTTGAACAGAAACTATGGTTGTTTTGTCCTAGCTAGCTTGATTTTAAGGTTTAAAAGTGTGAAAGTAAAGAAATCCTATTACCCTAAGCATATGGTTGGCTTACTATACGGAGTGAGGACAGTCAGTGTACTGTTTCTAACTCCTCTTAGGCAACAACCATATTTACGAAGGCTGCTTAAAGGAATTACGTAAATACCTCACCTGGATGGCCTGTCAGTCTGTCTTCCGTACGTGACAACAAAAAACTGTCCCGTTGTACCTACAGGTCACTTCACCTACTAATGTCTCCCCACATTTCCAATATAACTCTTAGGAAATGTCTAACTAACAGTCATCATACTCTATTTTGCAAATATATAAAATACATAAAAATAAAAATAAAAATTAAAAATAGACATATTAGTATGTTCGGCGGGGGTTTAAGAAAAAGGAAAAAATAATGGAAAAAATATTTTTATGGAAGACACCTAAAAACAAACAGAACAAAAATAAAAAGTTTATTTAACATTTTCTGCCGTGTAGGCCGTAGGCATCCCAATAAACGTTTTTCGTCCTCTGCCAAAAGGACTCATCAGTTGGGATTTTCTTTTATTAAGAAGAAGAAAAAAACCAAATTTCAATATAGTACGGAAACCGTATTGAAAGCTGTAATGATGATCACAAAGACGCATCAGGAGGAAGAGAAGTATTTCCGAAAAGAATTCTTTATTTAATGCAGGTAGGAAATTAGTGGACTGAGAAAATATCTAAAAAATAATATAAAATAAGATAAGTATCATACAAATAACTTATTTGTTTACACATGAACCAGCCATGAAGATGAATTTCTAAACAGATATTTTCAGTGTGCATAGCCAGAGCATGTGCATTTGTGTGACTTTCCCATGACTTGGAAAATCCAGTTGCCACACAAATACTTAGTCGTATGAAAAAAATAAGAGACATACAGTACGTAATTTGACCCGATTACCTGGGTTACCAGACAGCCATTCAATATGCCACAAACCAGGCCCAGGAAGATCATATACATATTTTATATATTATACAATGCTGCATACAAACATATATAACCGATACATCGTTATGGAATTTGTCACAGTGGACAACAGGAAACTAGCAATTCACCTATATTGGTGGATCACCGCGTTTCCCGCTCTCCCAGTGGACAATATACCCAGCCTACTATATACATAAACTCCAAAAACTTATTTGGCTATGTGATACTTTTGCTATAACTTAATATATAGATACGTGAAGGGTTGGGTGACTAACTAAGCTCGTAAAGTAGACGGTAAAGGTATATAGAGGAGTCGTCCCAGGTACACGTTTTATGTTTGTGACCCGTGGACGAGTCAACCAACACCCACCCCTCTTCACAAGCTATCATTCCAGTTTTCCCTGAGGTCCCCCTCCAGAGCCGAAGGATGCGTATCCCCCTGAACAATCCAGCCTCAGAGCCGTTGAAACATCCTTATCATATAATTTTGGGACCAATTGGCTCCAGAGTAAGCTGATGTTACGTATCCCGCGGAAGGAAGGTCCGCAGGGACCACTCCCAGAAAACATGGAGGTATCCCCCTGAACAATCCAGCCTCAGAGCCGTTGAAACATCCTTATCATATAATTTTGGGACCAATTGGCTCCAGAGTAAGCTGATGTTACGCATCCGGCGGAAGGAAGGTCCGCAGGGACCTCTCCCAGAAAACATGGAGGAGGAGGGACAGGAAAAAAATGGTTTGTCGATCCTCCACGCGACGATCCACAGATCACCAGCTATTAGGCGCATTAATGTGTCGACAACGCTTCAGATCCGTGACAGGAAATCCCCCCAGTTCTATAAGCTTGGGTCTTATTATGGGCAAAAACCTCACAACGTACTCACGAAGTCCTCCATTATGAAAGATATCGGCCATCTCTCCTGGGGAATGGAGGAGTTTTTACACCTGCCTAAGCTAGACGCTAGATTTTGAACAGAAACTATGGTTGTTTTGTCCTAGCTAGCTTGATTTTAAGGTTTAAAAGTGTGAAAGTAAAGAAATCCTATTACCCTAAGCATATGGTTGGCTTACTATACGGAGTGAGGACAGTCAGTGTACTGTTTCTAACTCCTCTTCGGCAACAACCATATTTACGAAGGCTGCTTAAAGGAATTACGTAAATACCTCACCTGGATGGCCTGTCAGTCTGTCTTCCGTACGTGACAACAAAAAACTGTCCCGTTGTACCTACAGGTCACTTCACCTACTAATGTCTCCCCACATTTCCAATATAACTCTTAGGAAATGTCTAACTAACAGTCATCATACTCTATTTTGCAAATATATAAAATACATAAAAATAAAAATAAAAATTAAAAATAGACATATTAGTATGTTCGGCGGGGGTTTAAGAAAAAGGAAAAAATAATGGAAAAAATATTTTTATGGAAGACACCTAAAAACAAACAGAACAAAAATAAAAAGTTTATTTAACATTTTCTGCCGTGTAGGCCGTAGGCATCCCAATAAACGTTTTTCGTCCTCTGCCAAAAGGACTCATCAGTTGGGATTTTCTTTTATTAAGAAGAAGAAAAAAACCAAATTTCAATATAGTACGGAAACCGTATTGAAAGCTGTAATGATGATCACAAAGACGCATCAGGAGGAAGAGAAGTATTTCCGAAAAGAATTCTTTATTTAATGCAGGTAGGAAATTAGTGGACTGAGAAAATATCTAAAAAATAATATAAAATAAGATAAGTATCATACAAATAACTTATTTGTTTACACATGAACCAGCCATGAAGATGAATTTCTAAACAGATATTTTCAGTGTGCATAGCCAGAGCATGTGCATTTGTGTGACTTTCCCATGACTTGGAAAATCCAGTTGCCACACAAATACTTAGTCGTATGAAAAAAATAAGAGACATACAGTACGTAATTTGACCCGATTACCTGGGTTACCAGACAGCCATTCAATATGCCACAAACCAGGCCCAGGAAGATCATATACATATTTTATATATTATACAATGCTGCATACAAACATATATAACCGATACATCGTTATGGAATTTGTCACAGTGGACAACAGGAAACTAGCAATTCACCTATATTGGTGGATCACCGCGTTTCCCGCTCTCCCAGTGGACAATATACCCAGCCTACTATATACATAAACTCCAAAAACTTATTTGGCTATGTGATACTTTTGCTATAACTTAATATATAGATACGTGAAGGGTTGGGTGACTAACTAAGCTCGTAAAGTAGACGGTAAAGGTATATAGAGGAGTCGTCCCAGGTACACGTTTTATGTTTGTGACCCGTGGACGAGTCAACCAACACCCACCCCTCTTCACAAGCTATCATTCCAGTTTTCCCTGAGGTCCCCCTCCAGAGCCGAAGGATGCGTATCCCCCTGCTATGGTTGTTTTGTCCTAGCTAGCTTGATTTTAAGGTTTAAAAGTGTGAAAGTAAAGAAATCCTATTACCCTAAGCATATGGTTGGCTTACTATACGGAGTGAGGACAGTCAGTGTACTGTTTCTAACTCCTCTTAGGCAACAACCATATTTACGAAGGCTGCTTAAAGGAATTACGTAAATACCTCACCTGGATGGCCTGTCAGTCTGTCTTCCGTACGTGACAACAAAAAACTGTCCCGTTGTACCTACAGGTCACTTCACCTACTAATGTCTCCCCACATTTCCAATATAACTCTTAGGAAATGTCTAACTAACAGTCATCATACTCTATTTTGCAAATATATAAAATACATAAAAATAAAAATAAAAATTAAAAATAGACATATTAGTATGTTCGGCGGGGGTTTAAGAAAAAGGAAAAAATAATGGAAAAAATATTTTTATGGAAGACACCTAAAAACAAACAGAACAAAAATAAAAAGTTTATTTAACATTTTCTGCCGTGTAGGCCGTAGGCATCCCAATAAACGTTTTTCGTCCTCTGCCAAAAGGACTCATCAGTTGGGATTTTCTTTTATTAAGAAGAAGAAAAAAACCAAATTTCAATATAGTACGGAAACCGTATTGAAAGCTGTAATGATGATCACAAAGACGCATCAGGAGGAAGAGAAGTATTTCCGAAAAGAATTCTTTATTTAATGCAGGTAGGAAATTAGTGGACTGAGAAAATATCTAAAAAATAATATAAAATAAGATAAGTATCATACAAATAACTTATTTGTTTACACATGAACCAGCCATGAAGATGAATTTCTAAACAGATATTTTCAGTGTGCATAGCCAGAGCATGTGCATTTGTGTGACTTTCCCATGACTTGGAAAATCCAGTTGCCACACAAATACTTAGTCGTATGAAAAAAATAAGAGACATACAGTACGTAATTTGACCCGATTACCTGGGTTACCAGACAGCCATTCAATATGCCACAAACCAGGCCCAGGAAGATCATATACATATTTTATATATTATACAATGCTGCATACAAACATATATAACCGATACATCGTTATGGAATTTGTCACAGTGGACAACAGGAAACTAGCAATTCACCTATATTGGTGGATCACCGCGTTTCCCGCTCTCCCAGTGGACAATATACCCAGCCTACTATATACATAAACTCCAAAAACTTATTTGGCTATGTGATACTTTTGCTATAACTTAATATATAGATACGTGAAGGGTTGGGTGACTAACTAAGCTCGTAAAGTAGACGGTAAAGGTATATAGAGGAGTCGTCCCAGGTACACGTTTTATGTTTGTGACCCGTGGACGAGTCAACCAACACCCACCCCTCTTCACAAGCTATCATTCCAGTTTTCCCTGAGGTCCCCCTCCAGAGCCGAAGGATGCGTATCCCCCTGAACAATCCAGCCTCAGAGCCGTTGAAACATCCTTATCATATAATTTTGGGACCAATTGGCTCCAGAGTAAGCTGATGTTACGTATCCCGCGGAAGGAAGGTCCGCAGGGACCACTCCCAGAAAACATGGAGGTATCCCCCTGAACAATCCAGCCTCAGAGCCGTTGAAACATCCTTATCATATAATTTTGGGACCAATTGGCTCCAGAGTAAGCTGATGTTACGCATCCGGCGGAAGGAAGGTCCGCAGGGACCTCTCCCAGAAAACATGGAGGAGGAGGGACAGGAAAAAAATGGTTTGTCGATCCTCCACGCGACGATCCACAGATCACCAGCTATTAGGCGCATTAATGTGTCGACAACGCTTCAGATCCGTGACAGGAAATCCCCCCAGTTCTATAAGCTTGGGTCTTATTATGGGCAAAAACCTCACAACGTACTCACGAAGTCCTCCATTATGAAAGATATCGGCCATCTCTCCTGGGGAATGGAGGAGTTTTTACACCTGCCTAAGCTAGACGCTAGATTTTGAACAGAAACTATGGTTGTTTTGTCCTAGCTAGCTTGATTTTAAGGTTTAAAAGTGTGAAAGTAAAGAAATCCTATTACCCTAAGCATATGGTTGGCTTACTATACGGAGTGAGGACAGTCAGTGTACTGTTTCTAACTCCTCTTAGGCAACAACCATATTTACGAAGGCTGCTTAAAGGAATTACGTAAATACCTCACCTGGATGGCCTGTCAGTCTGTCTTCCGTACGTGACAACAAAAAACTGTCCCGTTGTACCTACAGGTCACTTCACCTACTAATGTCTCCCCACATTTCCAATATAACTCTTAGGAAATGTCTAACTAACAGTCATCATACTCTATTTTGCAAATATATAAAATACATAAAAATAAAAATAAAAATTAAAAATAGACATATTAGTATGTTCGGCGGGGGTTTAAGAAAAAGGAAAAAATAATGGAAAAAATATTTTTATGGAAGACACCTAAAAACAAACAGAACAAAAATAAAAAGTTTATTTAACATTTTCTGCCGTGTAGGCCGTAGGCATCCCAATAAACGTTTTTCGTCCTCTGCCAAAAGGACTCATCAGTTGGGATTTTCTTTTATTAAGAAGAAGAAAAAAACCAAATTTCAATATAGTACGGAAACCGTATTGAAAGCTGTAATGATGATCACAAAGACGCATCAGGAGGAAGAGAAGTATTTCCGAAAAGAATTCTTTATTTAATGCAGGTAGGAAATTAGTGGACTGAGAAAATATCTAAAAAATAATATAAAATAAGATAAGTATCATACAAATAACTTATTTGTTTACACATGAACCAGCCATGAAGATGAATTTCTAAACAGATATTTTCAGTGTGCATAGCCAGAGCATGTGCATTTGTGTGACTTTCCCATGACTTGGAAAATCCAGTTGCCACACAAATACTTAGTCGTATGAAAAAAATAAGAGACATACAGTACGTAATTTGACCCGATTACCTGGGTTACCAGACAGCCATTCAATATGCCACAAACCAGGCCCAGGAAGATCATATACATATTTTATATATTATACAATGCTGCATACAAACATATATAACCGATACATCGTTATGGAATTTGTCACAGTGGACAACAGGAAACTAGCAATTCACCTATATTGGTGGATCACCGCGTTTCCCGCTCTCCCAGTGGACAATATACCCAGCCTACTATATACATAAACTCCAAAAACTTATTTGGCTATGTGATACTTTTGCTATAACTTAATATATAGATACGTGAAGGGTTGGGTGACTAACTAAGCTCGTAAAGTAGACGGTAAAGGTATATAGAGGAGTCGTCCCAGGTACACGTTTTATGTTTGTGACCCGTGGACGAGTCAACCAACACCCACCCCTCTTCACAAGCTATCATTCCAGTTTTCCCTGAGGTCCCCCTCCAGAGCCGAAGGATGCGTATCCCCCTGAACAATCCAGCCTCAGAGCCGTTGAAACATCCTTATCATATAATTTTGGGACCAATTGGCTCCAGAGTAAGCTGATGTTACGTATCCCGCGGAAGGAAGGTCCGCAGGGACCACTCCCAGAAAACATGGAGGTATCCCCCTGAACAATCCAGCCTCAGAGCCGTTGAAACATCCTTATCATATAATTTTGGGACCAATTGGCTCCAGAGTAAGCTGATGTTACGCATCCGGCGGAAGGAAGGTCCGCAGGGACCTCTCCCAGAAAACATGGAGGAGGAGGGACAGGAAAAAAATGGTTTGTCGATCCTCCACGCGACGATCCACAGATCACCAGCTATTAGGCGCATTAATGTGTCGACAACGCTTCAGATCCGTGACAGGAAATCCCCCCAGTTCTATAAGCTTGGGTCTTATTATGGGCAAAAACCTCACAACGTACTCACGAAGTCCTCCATTATGAAAGATATCGGCCATCTCTCCTGGGGAATGGAGGAGTTTTTACACCTGCCTAAGCTAGACGCTAGATTTTGAACAGAAACTATGGTTGTTTTGTCCTAGCTAGCTTGATTTTAAGGTTTAAAAGTGTGAAAGTAAAGAAATCCTATTACCCTAAGCATATGGTTGGCTTACTATACGGAGTGAGGACAGTCAGTGTACTGTTTCTAACTCCTCTTAGGCAACAACCATATTTACGAAGGCTGCTTAAAGGAATTACGTAAATACCTCACCTGGATGGCCTGTCAGTCTGTCTTCCGTACGTGACAACAAAAAACTGTCCCGTTGTACCTACAGGTCACTTCACCTACTAATGTCTCCCCACATTTCCAATATAACTCTTAGGAAATGTCTAACTAACAGTCATCATACTCTATTTTGCAAATATATAAAATACATAAAAATAAAAATAAAAATTAAAAATAGACATATTAGTATGTTCGGCGGGGGTTTAAGAAAAAGGAAAAAATAATGGAAAAAATATTTTTATGGAAGACACCTAAAAACAAACAGAACAAAAATAAAAAGTTTATTTAACATTTTCTGCCGTGTAGGCCGTAGGCATCCCAATAAACGTTTTTCGTCCTCTGCCAAAAGGACTCATCAGTTGGGATTTTCTTTTATTAAGAAGAAGAAAAAAACCAAATTTCAATATAGTACGGAAACCGTATTGAAAGCTGTAATGATGATCACAAAGACGCATCAGGAGGAAGAGAAGTATTTCCGAAAAGAATTCTTTATTTAATGCAGGTAGGAAATTAGTGGACTGAGAAAATATCTAAAAAATAATATAAAATAAGATAAGTATCATACAAATAACTTATTTGTTTACACATGAACCAGCCATGAAGATGAATTTCTAAACAGATATTTTCAGTGTGCATAGCCAGAGCATGTGCATTTGTGTGACTTTCCCATGACTTGGAAAATCCAGTTGCCACACAAATACTTAGTCGTATGAAAAAAATAAGAGACATACAGTACGTAATTTGACCCGATTACCTGGGTTACCAGACAGCCATTCAATATGCCACAAACCAGGCCCAGGAAGATCATATACATATTTTATATATTATACAATGCTGCATACAAACATATATAACCGATACATCGTTATGGAATTTGTCACAGTGGACAACAGGAAACTAGCAATTCACCTATATTGGTGGATCACCGCGTTTCCCGCTCTCCCAGTGGACAATATACCCAGCCTACTATATACATAAACTCCAAAAACTTATTTGGCTATGTGATACTTTTGCTATAACTTAATATATAGATACGTGAAGGGTTGGGTGACTAACTAAGCTCGTAAAGTAGACGGTAAAGGTATATAGAGGAGTCGTCCCAGGTACACGTTTTATGTTTGTGACCCGTGGACGAGTCAACCAACACCCACCCCTCTTCACAAGCTATCATTCCAGTTTTCCCTGAGGTCCCCCTCCAGAGCCGAAGGATGCGTATCCCCCTGAACAATCCAGCCTCAGAGCCGTTGAAACATCCTTATCATATAATTTTGGGACCAATTGGCTCCAGAGTAAGCTGATGTTACGTATCCCGCGGAAGGAAGGTCCGCAGGGACCACTCCCAGAAAACATGGAGGTATCCCCCTGAACAATCCAGCCTCAGAGCCGTTGAAACATCCTTATCATATAATTTTGGGACCAATTGGCTCCAGAGTAAGCTGATGTTACGCATCCGGCGGAAGGAAGGTCCGCAGGGACCTCTCCCAGAAAACATGGAGGAGGAGGGACAGGAAAAAAATGGTTTGTCGATCCTCCACGCGACGATCCACAGATCACCAGCTATTAGGCGCATTAATGTGTCGACAACGCTTCAGATCCGTGACAGGAAATCCCCCCAGTTCTATAAGCTTGGGTCTTATTATGGGCAAAAACCTCACAACGTACTCACGAAGTCCTCCATTATGAAAGATATCGGCCATCTCTCCTGGGGAATGGAGGAGTTTTTACACCTGCCTAAGCTAGACGCTAGATTTTGAACAGAAACTATGGTTGTTTTGTCCTAGCTAGCTTGATTTTAAGGTTTAAAAGTGTGAAAGTAAAGAAATCCTATTACCCTAAGCATATGGTTGGCTTACTATACGGAGTGAGGACAGTCAGTGTACTGTTTCTAACTCCTCTTAGGCAACAACCATATTTACGAAGGCTGCTTAAAGGAATTACGTAAATACCTCACCTGGATGGCCTGTCAGTCTGTCTTCCGTACGTGACAACAAAAAACTGTCCCGTTGTACCTACAGGTCACTTCACCTACTAATGTCTCCCCACATTTCCAATATAACTCTTAGGAAATGTCTAACTAACAGTCATCATACTCTATTTTGCAAATATATAAAATACATAAAAATAAAAATAAAAATTAAAAATAGACATATTAGTATGTTCGGCGGGGGTTTAAGAAAAAGGAAAAAATAATGGAAAAAATATTTTTATGGAAGACACCTAAAAACAAACAGAACAAAAATAAAAAGTTTATTTAACATTTTCTGCCGTGTAGGCCGTAGGCATCCCAATAAACGTTTTTCGTCCTCTGCCAAAAGGACTCATCAGTTGGGATTTTCTTTTATTAAGAAGAAGAAAAAAACCAAATTTCAATATAGTACGGAAACCGTATTGAAAGCTGTAATGATGATCACAAAGACGCATCAGGAGGAAGAGAAGTATTTCCGAAAAGAATTCTTTATTTAATGCAGGTAGGAAATTAGTGGACTGAGAAAATATCTAAAAAATAATATAAAATAAGATAAGTATCATACAAATAACTTATTTGTTTACACATGAACCAGCCATGAAGATGAATTTCTAAACAGATATTTTCAGTGTGCATAGCCAGAGCATGTGCATTTGTGTGACTTTCCCATGACTTGGAAAATCCAGTTGCCACACAAATACTTAGTCGTATGAAAAAAATAAGAGACATACAGTACGTAATTTGACCCGATTACCTGGGTTACCAGACAGCCATTCAATATGCCACAAACCAGGCCCAGGAAGATCATATACATATTTTATATATTATACAATGCTGCATACAAACATATATAACCGATACATCGTTATGGAATTTGTCACAGTGGACAACAGGAAACTAGCAATTCACCTATATTGGTGGATCACCGCGTTTCCCGCTCTCCCAGTGGACAATATACCCAGCCTACTATATACATAAACTCCAAAAACTTATTTGGCTATGTGATACTTTTGCTATAACTTAATATATAGATACGTGAAGGGTTGGGTGACTAACTAAGCTCGTAAAGTAGACGGTAAAGGTATATAGAGGAGTCGTCCCAGGTACACGTTTTATGTTTGTGACCCGTGGACGAGTCAACCAACACCCACCCCTCTTCACAAGCTATCATTCCAGTTTTCCCTGAGGTCCCCCTCCAGAGCCGAAGGATGCGTATCCCCCTGAACAATCCAGCCTCAGAGCCGTTGAAACATCCTTATCATATAATTTTGGGACCAATTGGCTCCAGAGTAAGCTGATGTTACGTATCCCGCGGAAGGAAGGTCCGCAGGGACCACTCCCAGAAAACATGGAGGTATCCCCCTGAACAATCCAGCCTCAGAGCCGTTGAAACATCCTTATCATATAATTTTGGGACCAATTGGCTCCAGAGTAAGCTGATGTTACGCATCCGGCGGAAGGAAGGTCCGCAGGGACCTCTCCCAGAAAACATGGAGGAGGAGGGACAGGAAAAAAATGGTTTGTCGATCCTCCACGCGACGATCCACAGATCACCAGCTATTAGGCGCATTAATGTGTCGACAACGCTTCAGATCCGTGACAGGAAATCCCCCCAGTTCTATAAGCTTGGGTCTTATTATGGGCAAAAACCTCACAACGTACTCACGAAGTCCTCCATTATGAAAGATATCGGCCATCTCTCCTGGGGAATGGAGGAGTTTTTACACCTGCCTAAGCTAGACGCTAGATTTTGAACAGAAACTATGGTTGTTTTGTCCTAGCTAGCTTGATTTTAAGGTTTAAAAGTGTGAAAGTAAAGAAATCCTATTACCCTAAGCATATGGTTGGCTTACTATACGGAGTGAGGACAGTCAGTGTACTGTTTCTAACTCCTCTTAGGCAACAACCATATTTACGAAGGCTGCTTAAAGGAATTACGTAAATACCTCACCTGGATGGCCTGTCAGTCTGTCTTCCGTACGTGACAACAAAAAACTGTCCCGTTGTACCTACAGGTCACTTCACCTACTAATGTCTCCCCACATTTCCAATATAACTCTTAGGAAATGTCTAACTAACAGTCATCATACTCTATTTTGCAAATATATAAAATACATAAAAATAAAAATAAAAATTAAAAATAGACATATTAGTATGTTCGGCGGGGGTTTAAGAAAAAGGAAAAAATAATGGAAAAAATATTTTTATGGAAGACACCTAAAAACAAACAGAACAAAAATAAAAAGTTTATTTAACATTTTCTGCCGTGTAGGCCGTAGGCATCCCAATAAACGTTTTTCGTCCTCTGCCAAAAGGACTCATCAGTTGGGATTTTCTTTTATTAAGAAGAAGAAAAAAACCAAATTTCAATATAGTACGGAAACCGTATTGAAAGCTGTAATGATGATCACAAAGACGCATCAGGAGGAAGAGAAGTATTTCCGAAAAGAATTCTTTATTTAATGCAGGTAGGAAATTAGTGGACTGAGAAAATATCTAAAAAATAATATAAAATAAGATAAGTATCATACAAATAACTTATTTGTTTACACATGAACCAGCCATGAAGATGAATTTCTAAACAGATATTTTCAGTGTGCATAGCCAGAGCATGTGCATTTGTGTGACTTTCCCATGACTTGGAAAATCCAGTTGCCACACAAATACTTAGTCGTATGAAAAAAATAAGAGACATACAGTACGTAATTTGACCCGATTACCTGGGTTACCAGACAGCCATTCAATATGCCACAAACCAGGCCCAGGAAGATCATATACATATTTTATATATTATACAATGCTGCATACAAACATATATAACCGATACATCGTTATGGAATTTGTCACAGTGGACAACAGGAAACTAGCAATTCACCTATATTGGTGGATCACCGCGTTTCCCGCTCTCCCAGTGGACAATATACCCAGCCTACTATATACATAAACTCCAAAAACTTATTTGGCTATGTGATACTTTTGCTATAACTTAATATATAGATACGTGAAGGGTTGGGTGACTAACTAAGCTCGTAAAGTAGACGGTAAAGGTATATAGAGGAGTCGTCCCAGGTACACGTTTTATGTTTGTGACCCGTGGACGAGTCAACCAACACCCACCCCTCTTCACAAGCTATCATTCCAGTTTTCCCTGAGGTCCCCCTCCAGAGCCGAAGGATGCGTATCCCCCTGAACAATCCAGCCTCAGAGCCGTTGAAACATCCTTATCATATAATTTTGGGACCAATTGGCTCCAGAGTAAGCTGATGTTACGTATCCCGCGGAAGGAAGGTCCGCAGGGACCACTCCCAGAAAACATGGAGGTATCCCCCTGAACAATCCAGCCTCAGAGCCGTTGAAACATCCTTATCATATAATTTTGGGACCAATTGGCTCCAGAGTAAGCTGATGTTACGCATCCGGCGGAAGGAAGGTCCGCAGGGACCTCTCCCAGAAAACATGGAGGAGGAGGGACAGGAAAAAAATGGTTTGTCGATCCTCCACGCGACGATCCACAGATCACCAGCTATTAGGCGCATTAATGTGTCGACAACGCTTCAGATCCGTGACAGGAAATCCCCCCAGTTCTATAAGCTTGGGTCTTATTATGGGCAAAAACCTCACAACGTACTCACGAAGTCCTCCATTATGAAAGATATCGGCCATCTCTCCTGGGGAATGGAGGAGTTTTTACACCTGCCTAAGCTAGACGCTAGATTTTGAACAGAAACTATGGTTGTTTTGTCCTAGCTAGCTTGATTTTAAGGTTTAAAAGTGTGAAAGTAAAGAAATCCTATTACCCTAAGCATATGGTTGGCTTACTATACGGAGTGAGGACAGTCAGTGTACTGTTTCTAACTCCTCTTAGGCAACAACCATATTTACGAAGGCTGCTTAAAGGAATTACGTAAATACCTCACCTGGATGGCCTGTCAGTCTGTCTTCCGTACGTGACAACAAAAAACTGTCCCGTTGTACCTACAGGTCACTTCACCTACTAATGTCTCCCCACATTTCCAATATAACTCTTAGGAAATGTCTAACTAACAGTCATCATACTCTATTTTGCAAATATATAAAATACATAAAAATAAAAATAAAAATTAAAAATAGACATATTAGTATGTTCGGCGGGGGTTTAAGAAAAAGGAAAAAATAATGGAAAAAATATTTTTATGGAAGACACCTAAAAACAAACAGAACAAAAATAAAAAGTTTATTTAACATTTTCTGCCGTGTAGGCCGTAGGCATCCCAATAAACGTTTTTCGTCCTCTGCCAAAAGGACTCATCAGTTGGGATTTTCTTTTATTAAGAAGAAGAAAAAAACCAAATTTCAATATAGTACGGAAACCGTATTGAAAGCTGTAATGATGATCACAAAGACGCATCAGGAGGAAGAGAAGTATTTCCGAAAAGAATTCTTTATTTAATGCAGGTAGGAAATTAGTGGACTGAGAAAATATCTAAAAAATAATATAAAATAAGATAAGTATCATACAAATAACTTATTTGTTTACACATGAACCAGCCATGAAGATGAATTTCTAAACAGATATTTTCAGTGTGCATAGCCAGAGCATGTGCATTTGTGTGACTTTCCCATGACTTGGAAAATCCAGTTGCCACACAAATACTTAGTCGTATGAAAAAAATAAGAGACATACAGTACGTAATTTGACCCGATTACCTGGGTTACCAGACAGCCATTCAATATGCCACAAACCAGGCCCAGGAAGATCATATACATATTTTATATATTATACAATGCTGCATACAAACATATATAACCGATACATCGTTATGGAATTTGTCACAGTGGACAACAGGAAACTAGCAATTCACCTATATTGGTGGATCACCGCGTTTCCCGCTCTCCCAGTGGACAATATACCCAGCCTACTATATACATAAACTCCAAAAACTTATTTGGCTATGTGATACTTTTGCTATAACTTAATATATAGATACGTGAAGGGTTGGGTGACTAACTAAGCTCGTAAAGTAGACGGTAAAGGTATATAGAGGAGTCGTCCCAGGTACACGTTTTATGTTTGTGACCCGTGGACGAGTCAACCAACACCCACCCCTCTTCACAAGCTATCATTCCAGTTTTCCCTGAGGTCCCCCTCCAGAGCCGAAGGATGCGTATCCCCCTGAACAATCCAGCCTCAGAGCCGTTGAAACATCCTTATCATATAATTTTGGGACCAATTGGCTCCAGAGTAAGCTGATGTTACGTATCCCGCGGAAGGAAGGTCCGCAGGGACCACTCCCAGAAAACATGGAGGTATCCCCCTGAACAATCCAGCCTCAGAGCCGTTGAAACATCCTTATCATATAATTTTGGGACCAATTGGCTCCAGAGTAAGCTGATGTTACGCATCCGGCGGAAGGAAGGTCCGCAGGGACCTCTCCCAGAAAACATGGAGGAGGAGGGACAGGAAAAAAATGGTTTGTCGATCCTCCACGCGACGATCCACAGATCACCAGCTATTAGGCGCATTAATGTGTCGACAACGCTTCAGATCCGTGACAGGAAATCCCCCCAGTTCTATAAGCTTGGGTCTTATTATGGGCAAAAACCTCACAACGTACTCACGAAGTCCTCCATTATGAAAGATATCGGCCATCTCTCCTGGGGAATGGAGGAGTTTTTACACCTGCCTAAGCTAGACGCTAGATTTTGAACAGAAACTATGGTTGTTTTGTCCTAGCTAGCTTGATTTTAAGGTTTAAAAGTGTGAAAGTAAAGAAATCCTATTACCCTAAGCATATGGTTGGCTTACTATACGGAGTGAGGACAGTCAGTGTACTGTTTCTAACTCCTCTTAGGCAACAACCATATTTACGAAGGCTGCTTAAAGGAATTACGTAAATACCTCACCTGGATGGCCTGTCAGTCTGTCTTCCGTACGTGACAACAAAAAACTGTCCCGTTGTACCTACAGGTCACTTCACCTACTAATGTCTCCCCACATTTCCAATATAACTCTTAGGAAATGTCTAACTAACAGTCATCATACTCTATTTTGCAAATATATAAAATACATAAAAATAAAAATAAAAATTAAAAATAGACATGTTAGTATGTTCGGCGGGGGTTTAAGAAAAAGGAAAAAATAATGGAAAAAATATTTTTATGGAAGACACCTAAAAACAAACAGAACAAAAATAAAAAGTTTATTTAACATTTTCTGCCGTGTAGGCCGTAGGCATCCCAATAAACGTTTTTCGTCCTCTGCCAAAAGGACTCATCAGTTGGGATTTTCTTTTATTAAGAAGAAGAAAAAAACCAAATTTCAATATAGTACGGAAACCGTATTGAAAGCTGTAATGATGTGCACAAAGACGCATCAGGAGGAAGAGAAGTATTTCCGAAAAGAATTCTTTATTTAATGCAGGTAGGAAATTAGTGGACTGAGAAAATATCTAAAAAATAATATAAAATAAGATAAGTATCATACAAATAACTTATTTGTTTACACATGAACCAGCCATGAAGATGAATTTCTAAACAGATATTTTCAGTGTGCATAGCCAGAGCATGTGCATTTGTGTGACTTTCCCATGACTTGGAAAATCCAGTTGCCACACAAATACTTAGTCGTATGAAAAAAATAAGAGACATACAGTACGTAATTTGACCCGATTACCTGGGTTACCAGACAGCCATTCAATATGCCACAAACCAGGCCCAGGAAGATCATATACATATTTTATATATTATACAATGCTGCATACAAACATATATAACCGATACATCGTTATGGAATTTGTCACAGTGGACAACAGGAAACTAGCAATTCACCTAGATTGGTGGATCACCGCGTTTCCCGCTCTCCCAGTGGACAATATACCCAGCCTACTATATACATAAACTCCAAAAACTTATTTGGCTATGTGATACTTTTGCTATAACTTAATATATAGATACGTGAAGGGTTGGGTGACTAACTAAGCTCGTAAAGTAGACGGTAAAGGTATATAGAGGAGTCGTCCCAGGTACACGTTTTATGTTTGTGACCCGTGGACGAGTCAACCAACACCCACCCCTCTTCACAAGCTATCATTCCAGTTTTCCCTGAGGTCCCCCTCCAGAGCCGAAGGATGCGTATCCCCCTGAACAATCCAGCCTCAGAGCCGTTGAAACATCCTTATCATATAATTTTGGGACCAATTGGCTCCAGAGTAAGCTGATGTTACGTATCCCGCGGAAGGAAGGTCCGCAGGGACCTCTCCCAGAAAACATGGAGGTATCCCCCTGAACAATCCAGCCTCAGAGCCGTTGAAACATCCTTATCATATAATTTTGGGACCAATTGGCTCCAGAGTAAGCTGATGTTACGCATCCGGCGGAAGGAAGGTCCGCAGGGACCTCTCCCAGAAAACATGGAGGAGGAGGGACAGGAAAAAAATGGTTTGTCGATCCTCCACGCGACGATCCACAGATCACCAGCTATTAGGCGCATTAATGTGTCGACAACGCTTCAGATCCGTGACAGGAAATCCCCCCAGTTCTATAAGCTTGGGTCTTATTATGGGCAAAAACCTCACAACGTACTCACGAAGTCCTCCATTATGAAAGATATCGGCCATCTCTCCTGGGGAATGGAGGAGTTTTTACACCTGCCTAAGCTAGACGCTAGATTTTGAACAGAAACTATGGTTGTTTTGTCCTAGCTAGCTTGATTTTAAGGTTTAAAAGTGTGAAAGTAAAGAAATCCTATTACCCTAAGCATATGGTTGGCTTACTATACGGAGTGAGGGGATGTGAGAGGGTGTGTTTTGGTTTCCTAACTATAAATTACGTTAATTAAAAAACTTTATAGTAAATTCCAGAGTTTGAAGAAATTTGCTATTGAACACAAACCCTGGAATTTAAATATAGAATTTGGAGTTATTTCTGAAATTTGAAATTAAAAATTTAAAAAATTTTTCGCGAACTCTGTGTGGTAATTCAAACGATCATCGAATAACTTGATGATCATTTTTCAAACCACCCAGAGTTTTTTGGTTCTCTCATTGAAATTGAGAGAATAATAACGGGCCTATCTAAACCTGCCTAAAATTCCCTGACCTACTTAAAATTAACGCTAGCCCTGTGGCCATAGTCATCACGGTCGCGTTAGTCAGTGGTGTTTGATACATGCGCAGTGTCTACGCACCCGATATCTAACTGGACGATATCAGGTCGGCACTAACGTCATGCCACCATGTCAGTCTCTGTCGGTCCGTGTGGGTCTCTGTAGTTCGTATTATAGTCTGTCACGTCCTGTCTGCTAAATGAT